>OY284494.1:24546346-27046346 GCA_958336395.1 Ctenicera cuprea
TTTCATTTGTAAACTCAAATTTAAAAATTAGTTTTAACTGCTATGAATGGGTACGGTATGTGAATTAGATTCAAAACTAAAATTTAGCTCGATCTAATAACAATAGGGTCTGTAATCTACACCTCTCACATTGCAGCTCTGCACGACACTGCCCCTATCATCCGACTCATTATATAAATTCAGTATAGTACAAAATAAAAGAGCACAGGTCTACAATACCTTAGCTGAATAGAGCATTGAAAATTTAAAATGTCAGGGCGCATGAAATTGATCGTATGGTATTTTCTAAATGGCTTTGTTTGTGGCATAATTGCTTGCGAAAAATAAAAGGTAACGTATCAGTTTCACGAAATTGTATGCTACGGAGACATCGATAGCGGTCTTTATTGAATACGAGCTTTTGTGCTTAACAGAGCTGCAATGAGAGAAGGTATTATTTCGGATTAAAAAAAATAGCAAAATTGGAAGATTGTTTGGGTGGGTTTAGGCTTTTATGTGATTTTTTTCCTACAAACATGCATTATTCCGTGAGCGATGTTTAACATTTTGTACGTGTACGAATAACAAAATTAGAGTTGCCCCAGAATTAGATTGTCCCACCTCAAACATGCCCGACCTCAGTGATGTGTTATGTTAAACCAATGCCTGCTGGCGACGAGCCCGTATTTTAATTCGGTTACAACTCTATTATTTTAACAAGTCTCTCAGATTACCTTCAAGCTTATAATTTTACTTACGCTGTCTCTTTGACGAGCGCCAAAGTGGCAGAAAAAATTACAACACACGCATTTATATGGTAGGTCTCAGTTTTGTAACACCAAACAGCTTGATTAACGATCAGAGAAACAAATTTAGCATAACCCAAATAAATTAAGTTTTGCCACAAATTTTCGAAACCATTCAACAGAAATGAAAAAATTTATTACAAAATAAAAATTTTAAAATGTCATTTAGAAGAGGCTTAAAAAAGCAAGGTTAAAAATTTAAAATTAGCTGACTTTCTCGACGTGACAGGCAGAAATGTGACAGTGACAATATGGCTTAACCATAAAAGCTTCTCTAAACTAGGGTTAGGTGTAGAGTATTAAATCTTCAGACTTCCCGAATGGCCTTCTCGCCTCATTACCGATGTTTAGCAAGGGCCCCTGCTGCGAAGGGTGGTCTGTTTGCAACCCCTAAGCAGCTCTAACAAATTATCCCTAAACATCAAGCTAAGACATAAAGAGTTGCTGAAACTTCCGAGTTAATACGGAAATGGCTTACATTATTTGAAATGTGCTGTAAGCAAGTTTACTTCAACTTTTCAATATTAAAAGTTTGTTAAATTTCTTATCTAAAATGGCTTAGCCTCGGAATAAAAAAATTACAATTGAAATTTAAAGTAACCAGTCTACAAAAATCACTACCTGATTAGCATTTAGGTCCAAGTAAGTGTTTACAGTGAATAAATAGTGGTAAAGATCGAATGTGCAAAGTGGCCTTGGTTTCCTATGAATCTGAAGCACTGAATTATAATCGCGATCGAAAATTGTAACAAATTTGTTCAATTTGTCATCATATCGTATTAACATTGCTACTGAAACATATAAATAACAATATAATTATAGAAAAAAGATCTATCAAGCAGTTTTTTGGCGGAAATTTACTTAAATTGTTTCAAAACAGTAGAAAACAAAGCATTTTAAAAATAGTTCTTAAACAATATCAAAAAAAACTGAAAAACTTTCCGAAGATTCCGATAAAATACAAATTTTTGGTTTTATTGACATAGTAATTTCCGTAAAAAAATAAAACAATGAATGAGAAAAGCTCAGGGTATAAAAACAGATTTAAAAAACTACGTTTTTATTCAAATTTTTTTCATTCTACTTTTTTTTATTTGAATCTGATTTTGTTGTTTAAATCGGTTTATATAATTTTTGAATTAAAACATTATTTGAATTTTAAGTAATTTTTATTGATTTAAAACTTTTATTTAAGAATTTATACAAAATTATCAGTGCTGCATTTTTAACTTTAAAGGGGTGCTGTATCCTTACGAATTACGATAGCAAAGTAAGACTTAAAATTCAAAACAAGTTCATTAGATTTATTTGCTTATTTTAACCCAGGGCTGGCACGATTTTAATTTTTTGATTTAAATTTCGATTTAAACCATAATTTAAATCAAAGTGTTTTTTTTGTTTTAACCAAAGTTTTACAACAAAATAATACTTCTGGTTTTTTGAAAATTTGCATTATCAATACCGCATAAAGGTTACCAAAAAATAATATAAACTATAATAATTTAAATGAAATTCAATTGAAGCTAAAATATACATATTTTTTGTATTTTGCTGTATTTTTACTTTGTCTTTTTAAAATAAAATTTATTACAAAGAACACTACAGAACCGAAAATAAAGTAAATCTTATAAGTAATGTAGTCTCGTTTTTCATTTTTAATCAAACACAGAAAAAAAAACATTGATGGTTTTTGATTTTTTAATCACGGTTTTGTCAACCCTGTTTTAATCCATAATCAATTTCGTTCAGGGTAGTAGAGTGTCTGCAAAGTGTGAATTTTTGTGTTTTTTAACGCACTTAGTTTTGCTTTTTTAAAATCTTCATTTATAACATCTTTTAAAAAAAATCAGTTAAACTACCGTTTTTATTGTTTTATTTGTACCATTCGATTCTGTATAAGACAATAGGAGCAAAGTATATACAGAGTGTTCAGAAATTTCTACCCCCTAGCAGAAAGGCATAAATAAGTATTGTACGCTTAAAAATAAGATGAAAATGTCTCGCGTCTCTGATTCGATGGTTTGTCGTCCGAGTTTGTTTGCCAGCTTTACCAGAATATGTTTTAATACTACAAATACAATCAAATAGTCTACAATCAAATTTGCTTATCTGTATTGAAAACTGTAGCAGTCTACTTTACAAGCAAATATGCACCTTATACAGAGTGTTAATGAATTGTAGGGACAAACTTCTAGGGCTTGCAAAATATAAGAAAGTAAACAACTTTTGTTAATAAATGTGTGGTCAAAAGTGTTTCCTTTCAGGAATATAGCTTTTCAAAAAATTCTTTAAGAAGTGCCCGAAAATAGGCAACCCAAATTGCATTTTCAATTATTTTGCACAGGTAACACGGAATTTTGAAAAAAAAACGATCTAGACATACATGCATTCAAATAACGTCAATTTTGACACAATTCGATATTTTTGTGATATTTTTTGACTTTTTTGTGTTATGGCGAATTATACTTTTGCCGAACAGCATGGCATAATGTTCATGTATGGAGCTGCTTGGCAAATAGGAATCATCCATCGCACAAGGCCTTTAGTGTAGTTTCACGTCGGCTGCGGAAGGAAGGTACATTCGTTGTCAACAGACACAACTGTGGAACTACCAGAACAAGGCGAACGGTGGATTTTGAGGAAGAAGTTTTGGAGAGAGTGGCTGAAAATCCTTCTACTAGATGAAGAGCCATCGCTCATGAAATGGGAGTGAACCATGTTTCAGTATGGGAGGTACTACATGAGCAGCAGCTACATCCGTACCATCCACAGAAGGTACAAGCCATGGTTTAAGCAGATTTTCCCAGAAGGATAGAATTTTGCCAAGAATTTTTGCGGCGGTGTAATGAAGATCCATAATTCCAAGTAAACGTTCTGTTTAGTGACGAAGCATCTTTTACGAAAGAAGGAATAATCAACAGTAGAAACAGCCACATTTGGGACGATAAAAATTCCCATGCTGTGGTTGAAAAAGGATACCAGTAAAGATTTTCAGTGAACACTTGGGCCGGGATTGTTGGCGATAGACTCCTTGGACCATATCAGCTACCCCAAAGGTTAAGAAGAGCAATTTATTTAAATTTCTTGCGCCATGTCCTGCCTGAACTTTTGGAAGATGTTCCACCACAAATGTGGCTGCAGCACGATGGTGCACCTGCTCATTTTTCGGCGGAAGTCAGGAAATTTTTAAACAACACTTTTCCCAACAGCTGGATAGGCCGAGGAGAACATGTGGCGTGGCCTCCACGTTCTCCTGATTTGACCCCACTTGATTTCTTTTTGTGGGGTCATGTTAAAACGTTAGTGTGTGCTACCCCAGTTGAAACTGTAGAAGAACTTACGGCGCGTATTTTTGCTGCATGTGAAGAAGTTCAACAGACTTCTGGTATATTTGGACCGGTGCGCAGGAATTTACTTCGTAGATGTGCTTCGTGTGTAGAAGCTGGGGGGGGGGGCGACATTTTGAAATTTACTATAATTTTGTTAATTTATGAATTAGTTATTGTAAATTTTTCAAATAGTTGATTTTTGCTTAGTAACTTGGTTTTTTCTATTGCTTAGTTTTAAAACATTTTGTTAATTACATATTTTAAATTTAATTTGAATTTGAAAAGTGGGAAAGAGGGCTTTATTTATCCTGTATTAATTTCCGTCGTTACGGAAACAAATAGAAGGTAGCAAATTGAGTTGACTACATTTAGGAGCTTCTTAAGGAATCTTTGAGAAGCTCTATCCCTGAAAGGAAACACTTTTGACCAAACATTTATTAACAAAAGTTTGCTTTGTTGTGTTTTGCAAGCCCTAGAAGTTTGTCCCTACAATTCATTAACATCCTGTATAATGAACGCGTAAATAGGTGGGTTGTAGTAGCGGAGGGCTCCTGCACTAAAAGTTGAGACAGGTGGAAAAGTTTCGGACTTAGTATATAGGTCCAAAGAAAGATGGGGTCCGTTCTCAACAGAAATTTAAAAAAAAATTAAGTTTATATGGAATAATAGGATTGAGGAGCGCCCATATTTTCAACAGATTTCAATTCCAACTTTGTAATTAAACATTTACTTGTAATATTGTAAGAAGTAATTTAAAAAAATGTTATATCAAAATTTTAAAGAACACAAGAAAGGAATCGATGCAGGACTACAACTTGAACCACACGCGACGTTCCCACGCCCTAAAGTCTAATCTATAATAAAACAAAGTGGTGTAGTTAATAGATTTAGGTAACATTACTCAAACAACCCTTATTTAAACATCATCTGATACTTTTAGTTTCAACTAAGAGCAATATTTTAAACGAAATCAATATTCGAGCAAATAGGTTTCGAATTCGATCTAGGGAGAAAAATATTTCATTTTAGAATCTAAAATAGTTTAAAGCTACTGAGGTAATTAGTTGAATTATTACGGTATATGCTCGAATAATCAATCAGAAAGCACGTAAAACAGGAAGCGCTTTAATTGCAACGGATATCAAATGTAAACATGTTCAATTTCAACGTTTCAAGTAATGATTTATAAATTAATTAATTATTTGTTTAGTTTTGTTAGTGTTTTTGTAATGTCTCAGCATGAGAAGCAGGTCATCAATCATTTCTCTATTTATTGTCACGCTGTAAATATTATTTATAATTCTTCTTACTTTTAGCGTATAATTACGAACAAATAGTAATGCAAATACATTTCAGTTTAGAAAAAATAAGTAATATCACGTAGTTAAAAATATGAAAAAATAATGAAATATATCTGTTGTCTCAACATAATTCAAGCAAAAGGGGGTCCATGCGCGAGTTTGTACTACATGCATCTCACTCTTGTCTACTTAAAAAAAAAGAGAGTTCGATTAAACTAAACTCCTAAAACATCTCCTATAAAACAGATTAACAATAGATATAATCTTCCTCGTCTATAAACTGACAGAATGACAATGCAAGTCTCGGGGTTGAGAAAAACAAACGAGGCTCGGTGGCGCCAAACTTCCGTCAGTGCTGCCAACGACATATGGGGACTATCACTAGTAAGCAAAATAAAACTACCCCATATTAAATTACTGAGTACATAAAAATGTGTACTTCTCTATTATTTAAATAAACAACCTCTTAAAGTGTTTTCAAACAGTGGCTTTTGAAATGTCTAGGGTTTACTTTTCTGCGAGCTTTTCAGGGGATGTTGTGGGATCTTAAAAAATATATTCCTACAAAAAATATAGATATCAAAATAATGGAACATTTTCTACATTAACGAGTAACTGCTTACTGTCAGTTAAGTGTTATCACCTCCTAATACAACTTTAAGACTCGCATCATAAGTTTGTTTAACATAGCAGAAACGAGGGAGTCTAGAAAATAAGAAAAGTGCATATATTGTATACCATACGGTGCATATGCATCAACGCAAAGCAAAATGCAAACCTGCCTGCAATTCGATATGCAACGCCCGCAAAGGTCCGTTTATCCGGTAGATTTGATCAGCTTTGCTTTAATTTGGACACGAATTGGATCGAGTTACACGCATGGCACCGATATGCGATATATGGGGGTCGGAGACTTGTGGTTTTAGTTTAACGAAACATACCACCCTAAAAAACGAGCTTAGTAAAATAATTTGCTTTATTTTAGTTTATATTATGCAGCACTATTTTACTAGAAAGATAGGCAATTAATAAAAGCAGCAAGCAGGGATAAGCAACCAATGAATACGATAAGGAAGGAATATAATCGGCGAGTAGGGATTCACGTATCCATGTATACTTTCAATCTTAAATTAATATTCAAATTTTTTATTTTAAATTTTAGAGCTATGGATACATGAATCCCCAGTTGGTCAGCCCATTATCTCCCTTCCACAAATCAACTAGGAGAACCATTCAGCGACAATTCTTACATTAACAATTTGAGAACTGGTATCTTATATAAGAAATAAAACCTATATTTTAAGAAGAATAACTAATATATTAAGAGAGAGAATTTTAAATAAATTTTATTTTTATGAAGCGGAAAAAATACTTATTGGGAGTCATTTAATATCAATTTATTGTAAATAAAACAATTCTTTACTTGAACGGGTTTTTTATTTTAGCCTCAGACGTATTTCGGCATGTCATTTTCAGAGGCTAGATTAAAAGTAAACAATTGGTGCTGCTATAGGAACAATAAATCTTCATAATTTGATCTTGGTTTTCTATATATGCTTCCAAATAACTTGATTTCTCATTCCAAAGCGTCAAATAATGGCGAACTTAAGAAATCAATTTGCTTATTCATTAAAAGTACAGATTTTAAATGTTTGTGAATGCTCCTATTAAAGAAGTCATTTAATATTGTTTAAATACGGATAAGGTTAAAATTTCCTAATCCTATTCAGAAATTAGTTTCACGAGATTTCATGATTTGATGATTTACATTCGCGGTTTATTATAAACGTTTCGTCTTAAATATTATCCCTTTGGAAGATAAGCTTGGTTTATGTATCCCTACATCTATCTCCTAGCTTAGGATCTGATATTGGCAACATCTACATACTAAATCCAGATCCCTTCTACCTGCCCCAATGTTTAGCAGTAAGGGACCTCCGCTATTAGAAGCCAAATATTAACCCGCTATATATAAAGCGCATAGTCCTTTGTACAGCGGACCGCTACAGTTTTCAACGCAGATTAACAAAATTGGATGTAATTACGGTTTGTTGGTATTACTGGGATATAATTTGCTGATAGCTAACATTCCCATATCAGGAGAGCACACTTACGGATTCCGTCCATCAGGTTCGATTTTTATTTGCGGCAAGATTCGATACCGAAAACGACTCTGCAGAGAGATGTAGGTCAATACTGCAAACTAAGGCGCGCAAAGACAGTCATATTTAACTCAAATAAGATTTAGTTACAAATTGCATTGCAGCTGATATTTCACGACAGCACATATCTGGAAAGGTGTTTTCATTGCCTACAAGTACTTTATCATCCTCATGTACTAAATTACCATCTTTTCAAAAAGTCATTTTAGATATTTTTCCAAATTTTATTGAATTGATACATATGTTTATATAAAAACAGAAAATAATCATTAATTAATTCAAATGATGCATACAGAATTCACGTTTATTACAATAAAATGACCACCTTCCATATTTTTTGCCATTTCATCCACAATTTCGTCAGAGGTTACATAGACATCCTAAAATTACACTCAACAGTGTATTCTTACATTTACAGTAAACAATAACAACGTCAGCAAAAATTATTACATAAAACACTCAAACGAAAACGTAGTACTTTTCAACTATTCAACTGCTGAAGTACACTTTTTTCTCTTATCACTTTAAATAAAATATGTTTGCTTTGCGGATCTGACCACACTTCCATTCAAAAAAATATGGAAAAATATTAATACGATACATATTGCTAGGGATTAAAACAGGTAATGGTTTTCTGATAAGAATAGCATCTTAAATACGAGTAGCCCTGGAAATACTGAGCTTTATAGTTATCGTATTTTCGAAAATAAAATAAGGTATTCTGAGGGGTAACAATATGTCAAATTATTCTTATTTAGCATTAGCACTAAAATAGTAAATAGTTTCACAAGTAACCTTGAAATTGGGTTTTCGCACATCACGTTCCTAAATATTCTTTAAAAAAGTATATTTATTTATTATTTAATAGTCAAGTCAAATCGACTTGACTATTAAAAAATGTAAAATCTGCAAAAACAGTAGCAGGTTTAGCTATTATCAAGAGAAAAAAGCTGTAATCAAATATGCGATACGTTTATCACCAGATTCCGAGAAAGCTTAAAACAATTTATTTATAAGTATGTACACATGTTACACACAGTAAAATGTGCATTAGTACATACATATAAATATAAAAATTAAAGCATTTTGTAAATTATATAGCTATAGAATATAGAGTAATGCTTTAACCCCTTGCCGAACCACATTCCTGCGCCACTGCCACACATCCGTTACAGTGGACATTTAGACTTTCGCTATTATTTCCGACTATATCCGACGGACAACATGAACATATAGAAGCCCTTTATAGACTACTGTATGTGGCTCAGCTAATTTAGCCCGGAAAATTTGGCACGTCAACTAAGTCTAGCTCTATCGGGCCGGTTAAGCCTTGCTGGCCCGGCGAGGCCCTGTTAAGCATAGCTGGCCCGGCAAAGACTCTGCTAGGCCCATTTGAGAATTTAAATAAGTCCGGTCCGGTCCGATGAAATTTTTTTTGTAACTTGGTAATTTTGTAGGGCTTCGGGCCGGGTTGCCTACCTTTACACCGAAAAATTACATAAGTCGACGTCCGGTTCGTGTAAAACCTCCCAAGAAAATATTTGAAAGTATAGTATGTGAAAACATAAGTGAAAGATTATTAAATAAACATTAGTTTGTTATACAAAAATTAGTAAAACAATAAAATACAGCAACAATGCATATAATTCAAAAATATACATCCAAACATTGTATTTTATTGAAGAAAATAGTATATTATAGACCAAGGTAGAGAAGACATTTTTCTCAGCCGAGCAGAATTATTTCCCGAGATGCGAAGCATCGAGGGAAATAAGTTGCGAGGCTGATAAGTCTTCTCTACCGTGGTTTACATATTATTTTTTCCACTACTAGCACCTTTATTCCTTTTTGATTGATTTTCCATTAATAAAAAATAAAATTACAAATGCAAATATGCACAAAAATAAAGTAGCCTTGCTTGAAAACAAGAGAATAGTTAATTTCAATTGACATTTATGAAAAATATATATTTTATAATAGTGGTTATAAAATGTCCAATTTTGATGATTTGATTGAAAACTGCACTCCTCCTGAAATTAGGGAAGGTGCAGAAAGTGTTGGTGAACAGTTATTACCAGTAAAATCAAAAGATTTTTACATGAAAGTTTATAATTTTAAATAGGCATGTGAGTACTAGATAGCAATTGTTTTCATTATTAACCAGTAGTTAAAAATGAAATATTATTAACCACTAGGAAAGAAATTCATCTTCTTGGCTCTAAAACAAAGTAAATAATGATATCGTTTAATACTAGTAGTGGAAAAAAAACTTATTCAACAGAAGAGTCTATAAAATGATACTAAACTTTATAGCATTTTTTTAAATATCATAGTATATCCAAAAACTCTCGATTGTTTATTAGACTAAAACTGTTACTTAATATTTAAACAATTTCAATGCGTTTTATAGAAATGTGCTATAAATATTAGTCTACAGCTATACAGCTGTATAACATGTTGTTTGTTTTAACATTCAAATGTTTCTAGTTATTATTGTTTATTTATAAATTTAGAAGAAAACTTTTTCTTGAACCTATAGGTTGGGCAAAATGGTACCAACTGTGAAATACTCCATACTCCAATCGATATTCCAATCTGGTATTTCATATACTATTTCGACTTGTTAATAACTGTTTACTTTAGAGAAGTGTTCGAGCCAGGCTATCTTTGGAATTTAAACATTTTTTTATAAACTATGTATGACAGTTAAGAGACGAAAAGTTTGTATAATCAAAACTCGAGAAAAAAGAGTCTCTTCTCTCAAGGGTATTGGGGGATTTCTCTCGTCTCGTTTCGATTTGGAAAAACCAAAAAAATGTTTGATGAACTTGCTGCAGATGATCCTGTCATCGGTGCAGAAAATTGATATAGAGTCAACGTATATAACAGAATTTTTGATCAAATTATTATTACTTTTGAGGAGAGTATTCAGAAACAGGGCAATTTATATTTATAGGTGGTTTCATTGGACCCAAAACACTACGACCTACGATTTTGTAAGCCTTTGCAATGTTTTAAAAAAGTTTAATGAAGACGTTGCTCCTGCCCTTTTGATTTCGGAGTTAAAGGACTTTAAATCCCAGTGGGATGTTCTAAAACTTAATTTAGACGAATCACAAGAACAATACCGTCAAGAGGAAGAAAATGAAGAAGAAAGCCAAAATGACAAAAATGAAGAAACTGAAGTTAAGAAATGTTATAATAAAAAACGCTGTCGTAATTGCATGAGGTGTGTCAATTATATATTGGAAACGTATAATTTATATGTTTCAGCATATAAAATATTAAGCTTAGCATACAAGTATGTACTAACCTTATCAGTGACACAAGTGGAATGTGAGAGATCTTTTTCGAAACTTAAACTTATAAAAAATAGGTTACGATCTAGTCTGTCGCAGGATAATTTAGATAGGTTAATGATTATGGTAACAGAAAAGACGTTTTTAATGAATATAAAAAACGATGCAATGATTGGCAAATTATCTTGTAAAAACAACCTGCTGGCACAATTATTAACATTGTAATAATTTACTGTTATTATCATTAATTTATAATATATTATATTTAATCGTAAAATGTTATGAAGTGCTGTTTGATTTATTAATATTAAAACTATAAAAATAAAATCATGTACGCTGCATTTTATTATTGAATAATGATAGCACTCTATGAGACAAACTTTACTTTTTTCAAATTTGTGTGGCTGATGGTCGCTATTACTTCCCGGTATAGAAAATGTTCCCAATCCGGCACTGGGCATCACTAACGTTCAAGATAAGAAGGTTTTATTATTCTGCGATTACTGAAATCTGCCCTCTCAACGTTATCAATTATCACCCGGAATTAATGCTGCTTAACACTATTATGCTTTTTAGAAAAAGTTTCTCATTCGAGGGATTTAACAAAATTTTATACTTAGAATAATAATTTAATAAGTGGTGCCCTAAAAGAACGTATTGCACAATATATTTAAAACAAATGATTCAAAAGAGACCAAAATCGTTTACCAACTTGCTATCCTTATGTTGCTAGGCTTAGAATAGAATAGCTATGTATTGCCATACTTGCGCATATGCGCAATTACATATTTTAGACAGTATTGGCAATAAATGCAAATTTTAGCTATTTTGAGCTTTGATACATATTTTACGATATATTTCGGTTTAAGTTACGCATACACACGATTCTTTCTTGGCGAGGCTACACATTAGATGGCGTCGGAATTGTTTGAAATTTCTGGAACTGTTAATATTAAAATTATCTGTAAAATCACCCATTCGTCAATATTTAAGAGGTTCTTCCCTTAACTACCTATACATAACAAAGAAGATTACAAAGAGGTAAAGTCATGACGTCATTAGGTATTACTATGAAAGCTTTGACCAATCCGTAGGAATAGTTATCTTTACGCATACTGTAAATAGAATACGTTGCGGTAATGCCCTGTAATTATAATAAAATTGTTTGAAAATATAAAATAATTTCGTTGATAATAGGCTCAAAACTTACATTTAAGAATTTACTACACGGTTGTTATCGTGCAATCGTGATTTGAAATTAATGTAATTATAACTAAGAATATTGTTAAGTATATTTTACATAGAAAAAAAAAAGTTGACAAACACTACAATAGTTATTTACGTCACTAGTCCGGGAAGTGACATTAAAGTATGAGTTTAGATATTTGCGGACGAGGCGACGAAAGGAGCCGAGTCCGAAATTTCTAAACGAATGCTTTAATAATCACTTCACGGACGTGTATCGTACAAAATTTTATTTCATTACTGCCAAAACCATTTTTTATTTGAATATTTTCTTTTTATAAAAACGTCATTTTTAAAATTTATATTCTGTCAAATTAAACATTCGCTGTTGGTATTTCTCGTTGCTTAGCTACAAATAGATGTGTTTGATGAATTTTTCTCCAAGCAGTCCGGGAAGGGCTGCTAAGCAACACTTCCCGACCTTGGCCTGTAATGTGCCATTTCCCGGACTCAAATCAATGACGTAAAGTGGTATATAGCGTACAGTATGAAATAAATATATTTTTCGCTTGAAATGTATAAGAAAAACACTTGTTTTGGCGCATATTTACTTGTTTCTAATGCAATTTTGCTTGCATAGATTGCAGCTTTTTAGTGTATAATGGCTCCATTACAGCTCAAACCAGTTACACACGAAAATAATATATTAAAACGGTTTCATTCCAATACTCCATACCTACTTTTTCTCAGGCTTCTAATAATGAATTAGCTAAACGTGAGCAATTAATTAAATTATCGAACGCGATACATATCTGCAATTTTATACACTTGGCTTCCTTTTCATGCACTTAAAGTTGGCTGAAAGTCATACAAGTTCTCACTGCTTCTACTATATAGCACACTATATGCGTAATTGTGAATTGGTACTTAAATGCCCTTCATCTGCGGAAGCTAAGGACTCTTACTGCCTTTTGTTATTATAGCGGATCGCTTAATTCTTAAAAGGGGCAACTGTAAAATTAAGTTAAAGGTTTGAGCAAATTAATAGAAGTTAAAGTTGTGTGGTGGTTACGAAGGGCTAAGCGTATGAGAAAATTCCCCAAGTGCTTTTAGGTTTATTTTCTTATATATGAGATATTTCAACTTGTCAAAGGTTACTACTTGCATGTACATGTGTTTTTTGCTGTGTAATAAAATAATCTTCATACAAAATTTAAAAATATATATAAAAACAATAACATATTATTTAGATACGCGAACTACTTTTGTTTAAGCTTTAAATAAAGAAGAGTCCCGTTCGAAACGGATATCTCTGCTAATAATGTAGGAGTAACAAACAATATCAGAACAAAATAGGGCAAAAAAATTCATAATTTAGAAAGCCAACATAAACGTATTTTATTGCAGCTTTATACATGTGAAAGTATATATTTGATTTAACATGTGGTAAATGTATCTTTTTCTTCACACATAGAAATTTCTGTAACTATCCGCAACATCTTTTTCATTGCAACGTGTAATGATTTCCGTCATTCAACAAGATTCAAGTCAACTAAGCGCACATTATCTGCCAATCATAATGTTTTTAATATGTTCGTCTTTGCTGTTTTAGAAATTAAAAAAAAACTAAATAATTAGGCACACATTTTCACAAATTTTTAGACGATTCCAAACGTTCAATCCTGTCATACTTTTGTTTCCTGTTGAATTTAATTTCCTCTCTGCTTCTATTAACACTATATATTCCAGCTTATTATAAAACGGTTTTTACTATTAATACTGTTTTCTATATTCATTAGCATTAGCAACACAATAATAAGATTTATTGAAAGCTTGAGTTTCTGGTTTGTGCAATTGTTAGAAATAATTTTTGCAAAATTAAAATTTTTCCTCGATTTAAATTTTGTCGTATATCTACTTACACAGGCACATTTTCTTTTTGATATTTTCTTATTTTGTTAATCCCATTTAAGTAATTAATACTTTACAATTCTGCATTATTATTTTCTGCACTACTTAGAATTATTATAAAATAACAGCATCTACTTTTTATTTTTATACTTCAAAACTATTGTTAAAATGTTTTATTTTCCAGTATTGAAGTTATGAAAATTTTGATTACAACATTTTTATAGAAATACTTGTCTGCCTGTGGATGGGTGCATTCGTTTCTTCATAACTCTCAAACGGATACTCTGACCTGGATGAGCTTTAAAATGTAGCGTTAAATCAAAAATGTATTGGCAAAATATGATACTGGAGAATTAATAAAGTTGTGCCATGTGTTCAAAAAGTAATTACATAAGGCAGCGCTTCTCAAACTGTGGGGCGCGCCCCCCTGGGGGGGGGGTCAAAGCTGTACAGGGGGAGGCGTCGAATAAATAAACAAGACAGAATTTTTTTTTTTACATTTTTATTTCAAATTTAAATCTACAAACATATAAACACAACGAACGCGTTATAACCAAAATTAAAAGAAAACATATTTGAGGCATAAACTTAATGACTAATGTTTCTGCGTATTGGGTTATTCTGATCTATCTTATATTATGCGGGGGGCGCAGAATTATTCAAGGTAAAAAAGGGGGGCGCGAAATACGAAAGTTTGAGCACCGCTGATAAGGGTTGGCCATGGAAAATAAAATTTCTCTTTGTATGCTTTAGAATTTAAACAAACAAAACATGATGTGACTTAAAATTTTAGGTTAAGCTTGTAATTTGCTATTTGTAGTGACACTGACAGAGTGATGACAGTTAAATTCTAAAGCATGCAAAAGACAGAAATTTTAATTCTATGGCCAACCCTTATGTAATTACTTTTTGAACACACGGTATATGTTATTTGGTATCATTTTTACAAAAAATATTTTTTTCAGTACTTACCACACAAATTCATAACATATGTAAAAACTAATACAAAGCTTTTTCCGGACGTTTTAGCTCTAAACCAACGACAATAACGATTTTTTGAAAACGAATAAGCAGAGCGGGATTAGATGGGGTATCACAACAGCTTTCGATCTGGTGACCGTAAGCTAGAATCTGATGCTCGATCTGGGTTAGTGCTGGTGACCAAAAACTAAAGCTCGATCTGCTGATGACCGGAAGCTAAAGCTCGATCGTTCTCAATCGTTTGTCTTATGGCCGATTTTACTCGATCATACAGATAAACTGATTTTTGTAACCCTCTGGTTGAATTTTGCTATCTCCTTGTTATAATACAATTTTTAGAATGTTGTAAGAAAGTGAAACAGACGGTGGCTGTAGTGCAAAAAAAAACGAAAACAGGAAGCGGTTTCTATTCTTTTCGTTTATCTCGTGTAGGTGTCGAACCCCGCCCTCTGGACACCGCACAGAGAAACCGACGTTTTAATTTCTTAATCGAACTTTGCAGTGCTGCTGTTGACGTCGCGAGCATTCGCTATTCATAAATCATGTCATCCAGCAATTATTTATATTATAAAAATTGCGAAAAAATTCTTAATTTTGAATATTTTAAAAACATATTTCCCACAAACTGACCTCGCGGTTACCTTTAATTTTGTAAGCTCATAGCACTAGAAATGAGCTACAATTTGGTTGATGTTACAATTTGCCACATTCTTTAAATTTTCGTAATTTGGAAATTAACACCCTTTTATTTCATAAACGGTGGACCATCAGGCATTTCTGTTTACGCTCAGTTGCTCGTAGATAATACTAGTTAAAGATTCTAAAAAAAACTAACTTTTTCTGATCTCCGACGTCCTTAAATTCGAAGCAAATACTCTTGCGCAAAAAATAGATACTTCTTTCTCATAACAAAAATTAATCGGTTTCTAACTTCAGTCAGGTATGCGGACCGCACTAATAAGTGGTTGAGCCATATGGAACCACGGTGTACTCGCTGCAGTATTGAATATTGTGATCGCTTAGTAGCTGTTGAGCAGTGGCGCGTTTATATTAGTTGAGGCCTCTAGCATAGAGCAAGCAAGAGGTGCTTTTATTCAAATGAAAAGATTATTGAGCAATAAGAATTTAGATTTGAAATTGAGAATTAGAATGACCAAATGTTACGTCTTTCCCGTATTACTATATGGAATGGAGAGTTGGACTCTAACGAAACATATGTGTAAAAAGTTACAGGCTTTTGAATTATGGGTATACCGTAGAATACTTAAAATTTCCTGGGTAGAAAGAGTTACAAATGCTGAAGTTCTTAGAAGAGTAAATAAAGAAGCAGAAATTCTAACAAATATCAAGAAGAAAAAATTAGAATACCTTGGACATGTAATGAGACATCAACGTTACCGCCTTTTGCAGTTAATAATGCAAGGGAAGATAGAAGGAAAAAGATCGGTGGGAAGGAGAAAAACGTCCTGGATGAAAAACCTACGAGAGTGGTACGATACAAGCACCACCGCACTTTTCAGAGCAGCTGTGTCCAAGGTCCGGATAGCCTTAATGATAGCGAACCTCCAATAGGAGATGCACCGGAAGAAGAAGAGGCCTCTAGGCGCTACAAGCTTTATGGTCCGTGCTGTTAGCAAATTTGGTGTATGATTCAGTTTTCGGAACCATTGGTGACGTGAGCTTACTTTTGAAAACACGAAACAAAGTTTTTTAAGCATTAGAAAGTACAGATGAGGTGCTTCGCGCATTTGTACCCTGATATACTTTCAGTATAGGGAGGTATTATTTTCATGTAACTTTTCGATATCGGGATTTTGACGGAAGTGCATATTTTGGACCTTTTAAAGTTGCCGATTTGTGATGTGAGTTCGTGCCTCCATATCTCTTAAATGGATAAGCTACTTTTGATGAAACTTGAAACGAGGAAAAATCATCGACAAATAAGTTTTTAAAACCCTAATTCATCAACAAAAATTAGACGTGCTTTTTCAAAAATTGAACTTGAGAAATCTGAAAAGGAAATCTGATAGATGACGTTAGGGAAAATTTAACGCTTTCAATGGCAATGTGCGATTTTTTGAAAATTTTTACTTTAAACACATTTTTATTTAAAAAAGAAAGTTGTCAGCTTGATATAAACCGTAATTATTATAACAGACCTACAAGAACACCATATTACTTCGCGTCTACGACATATTCTGAAAAAATAGAAATGTTAATTGAAAACTATTGCAGGCTCATAGTGCTATAGGGTTTAGCTACAATTTTCTCGTGTCCCAGTCCACTAATTTATTTGTGACGCCGTCCATGAATTGTTGAAAATAGAAAATTTATTAACTTATTATTATTAATAATAAATAATAATAATAAATGGGGGACAATTATACATTTATGCTTAATCGCTAAAGCTAAATTGCACATTAGTTATAGTAGAATAAGATTGTAAGCTTAATTTTTAGGTGCAGCAATTTTTATGGGGCTGATTTGCCCTCTGCCGCTCAATTTTTAGCTGACGAATTAATTCTTTGGTTTCTGGATGTCTTTATTGTCAAAGATTTATTTTTCTGAAATTCAAAAGTCGGTTATTTCTGATCTCACAAATAAAGTCGGTTAGATACAGTAAAGCATGCAGCTGACCGTGCCCGCGGCTACGAAGTCCCTTATGCGCCGTACCCTCCCGCTAGTCGTGTAAGTAATATAAAAAAAGGAATCAATTCGTAAAGTAGAAGTGATTCGCTCATTTTTAAACCGTTATAATGCATCATTAGAACTGCATCGTATGAAATGTTAAAATTACAGTAAAATCACAGTTCTCACAACTTCAAAGCGGAAGCGATAGTAATGCTTCCCTTATTACTATTAATTTCTCCATTGCCATATAAAGCTTAAGGTTGACTTTTTAAAATCATCCTGTTCCATCATACAACTGCACATTAAATCGGATGAAATACAAATATAGTTCTAAGTAATTGATTTGCCATATCCTGAATTCTTCAAGTGAACTATAATTTAACTGATGATGCAAAAATGCACAAAAGAAATTAAACTAAGAAGTGTTATTTACTGTTCTACTCAAATATATTTAACGTTGACATCATTTTCAAATTAATGCGTGATTTGTGTACAGATAAAAACATCTCTTTCTACAAAACTTTAATGAAAGCTTCTCTATCTTGATTCATCAACTCAATTAAATTTTACTGTGTAATTAAACTCAGCAAGGAAATGAGTGCGTGTTGTACAATAGCAGGTAAGTGCATACAGCTACGCGAACAACTCGATATCTTAATCTAGCCGTAATAGATATCTATTAAAAGCAGCAATCACACGTTTTTCTCAACTGATACTTTAATTACTCATGTGAGAAAATACGATATAGCTTCAAGAGGAAACCAAGTTCTTTTATAAAGTGAACTCGTTTCAAAGAGTCTTCTGTTAGTAATTAAACCCAGCATGTTCTTACAGTTTTAATTACAAGTAGGGTAATTGTAATGTTGTATCCGGCTGATTGAAAGTTACTCATTACTTGCATGTAGAATTGTAACCTTTAATATAATTTCTTTTGAGATCTTCCGTGAGTTATAACAACTCACAGCTTTAGAAGGAAGCGAATTAAAGCAACACCGAAACGAAGTAAAATTTTAAATTTAATTTGGCAAAAAAGAGCAGGGTAGTTGCTAAATTACATAATAGGGCGCGACAACTTAAGCCAATTGAGAGCGATACAACATAGGAGGCCTCGACAATGAAACATTCATTTGTTTGCGTTTGAACTCGTGTCAAATCAAATTTAAAATTTATACCCCGCACTCTTTGATACTCGAAATCCTTTGTGCCGCTGATGGATTTAGCAAGGATTTTTGTTTGTAGGGCTGATTACTTTCGCAAATATCTTTTCTTTTGGGGCCCTAAAATGAGGTACATTCAACTGAGATAGAATTTTAAAATTTAATTAAATAGAATTAAAATTCTCTCTAATTTTCTTACAGTATTATCTCGTACAATTTTATGCTGTTTGCTTATTATAACTGAATAAAATTTTTGATAAAAAACATAACTGTACTAAATCTATCGTTTAGACTAAAAGGTAAAGAATCAGGCAACTCTACCTACAGTTCGGGTTCAAAATTCGAGTCACAAAAACGGTACTACAGATACAGCGCTTATCAAATGGTACAAATAGTTGGAAGAGTGAGTCAATACGAACGCAACACTTATGATGTATAAACAATACACTAAGTCATACGCATTAAACATAACATTTCTAATTAAAGTAGAATGAAACTGTAAATAAAATTATAAGCAGTTGTAACTTCTATAAACTGGTTGCTTTTTATGTAATCTGACAAACAAATATGACCCAAAAAGCCGTACATGTTCATTTTTTCTGCCACTGACAGGGAGAGGTAGCGCGAGGAGAGGACGGAAGAGAGAGATCGAGAATGGGAACGCGAGAGAAAGAGACAGGATGGCTTATGTGCGGGTGGGGTACAGAGAGAAAAAGTAAAGAGAGGGGATAGGGAGAGAAGGAGGCAGAGTAGAAAAAAAAGAAGAGAGAAGGGAAGGAGAAAAAGGATAGAGGGGGGAGAGAGAAAAGTAGAGAAAGAGAGAAAGGGAACAACGGCAATAAGGGATATATAAAAAGTAAGATAAAGGATAAGGGAGGATTCAAAAGTGTGTCGCTGAAATTGCTTATTTAGGTTACCTAAAAAGTAAAAGATTCTATTTAATATGTCGGTAAGGCAGAGCCTACTTTAGCGTTAAGACCAGCAATTTAAAAAAAATTATTTTAAGTTGAATAATGACTCTATGTATGCATTATAATGTATCAACAGCTCCATTCGCTTTCGCCCAGTATATAAAAAATTGAAATCTAACCTATATTATAAATCCGTAACTGTCTCGCCATAACATAACGACTAAATATTACCTCTCGAAAATATTTATCACTATAACACAAACGCGACTGCTTTCATGTCGCTCAGCTAATTGATCGTTTTCAGTCTTACGTTTCCTGTCACTTCGGTTGATATAATTTGCTTATTTATGATTCTAGCGGATCGGAAATGTGTATTTATCGCCCGATATGAACATCTCGCACAGCATATTTTACACAATACCTTTCAATAACAGATAAACAAATTGTAATACCGAGGCTGCTACTTTTTGCCATTTGTATTATTAAACAGCTTCCGGAACACCGCCACAACAAAGGTCTTCTCACAGACATTTTACAAAATAAACAAATATATGCTACGCATTCTACACTCCGTATCGAGAACTAAGTAGCCACAACATTTATGATGGCGCAATAAAACTGAAGCGTGTACATTATAAGCTCTCATTAAAAAAACTAGCTGAATGCATACGCTTTTGTACTTTCCCATACCTTCAGTATGGAAATGTATTGTGATCACGAAAACTTTCAAATACGACATTTTGACGGAAATACATGTTCTGGCCTTCCAGGAACACAAAACTGTGGATTTTACAAAATGACGGTCTGTGTGTGCACGTGTGTGTAATAACGCAAAATCTCAGGAACTATTAGACCAATTTTAATGGCATTTGTGATTTGGTATGCCTAAGTACACTGAAAAAATGTCAAGCTATTAAGTTTTATTTAACAAACCGCAACCGGAAGTTAGACATGTTTTTTGGTAGCATTTCTTTTACTCTAGCTTTAAAATGGCTACGGTGATTGTAAATTTTCGACTTTAACGCCTATTTACTCAAATACGAGTTGATGAATCGGGTTTAATTTTGGTAGCACCCCAAAGAAACACAATGTTACTATACAGAAGATTTTTTTTAGAAATAAAAACTGTGTATTAAAAATATTTTCAAAAGTTTGGACATTGCCAAAAAATTGCTAGCCACACGATTTTCCTAAATTTTGTATACCCTTATGCAGCTAGGCTTCAGTTTGGTTCGTGTCGCACTCCACTAATTTCTCGGTGACGCCTACTATGAATTTTTGAAAAATGTAAATTCATGCTCCCTTTTTTCTCTCTCTCCCTAATTTTGGCAAATAAATTTGTTAAAGTCGACTTATATAGAATTAAAGCAATTTCTATAAAACTGATAAAACTAGGACTACAATCCACGGTCCACTGCACTAGCCTCAGTATAGTTAATTTATTTCAAAAAAGCGGGAGGCACAGCCCACAAGTTTCGCTAGTATAACTTTAAAATGCTCGCAAAGAAAGTAATAAATGTGACATACTTCAATATCATTTGTTGGTTGGAAATTAAACGTAAATTCTGTTCTCAAACCATTAAATAAGGTTATTAAATACACACAAAAGTTATTTTAATATAAACCTATTCAGTTGTAGATACAAAACAAAGTATCTTAAGAATATCAAAAACCAAACAGCGATTTGGCTTACGGTTTTCTGTCAGATTTCGTTTTTATATTCAAAAAATTCTTATTTGTGAAAAAACCAAAGTAAAAATATCAATTCAAAAATTCAGATATCAATACTTCCCCTATATTGAAAGTGTAAAAAAGAAAAAAAACTTTTGCAATGTTCGATATGCACGTGTAATGTTTACATAAAATGAATGTTTCACCTGATTGCATCAAGTACGATCTATGTTCAAAAAAAGATAGTAGATACTACCCTAACAGTTACGCTGCTGACCGCCTTTTTAATGCTAGAACACTTGGATCTTTAACGCGTATGCTCTGTTCCGCATTGTAAGATTTGCTGTAAGCAGGCGCAATAGCTTAGTTGAAAAATGCGTGCACGGTGTTGGTAGTCCCCAGGTCAAACTTTTTCGAAAAGGTATGCATGGGATTTAATTAATTATTTTTTATTTCGTAATGGGGGAATGCTACTGATTATGCACTCTGGGATGTTTTCAAAAGAACACCCGCAGAGCGCGAGCTATTAGCGCGCAAACATTTGCACACGTTCAGTAACAAAATGAAATTATCTAAATTAAATAATAATGCAGAATTTACGTTCTGTGGTAGCTTTAACAAAGGTGGTTAGTGCCCCGACTATCGGGGTAAGCTTCAGAAAAATGTTTATAGAAGAACAAAACCTAGGTTAACATACGTAAAGAAAAATCCTTTTTGTAAACGCATGAAAATTCCACAGAAGAAAAGTTCTTAAAGCACCAAATATGCAAACTGTTTTGAGATAAGTACACTGAGCTAGGACATGAAGACCAACATGGTGCAAATTTTAATATTCATTGAAGCTTACTCTGAATCTGAACAGTTCCATATGAAATATTTCAAATATTCTGACTCGGTAAATTCAAAGAAACAGTTATTACTTTCACAAACATCTCACTACAATATTCAATGTCAAAAAAAACTGCAATCATCAATTCATCAGTAATTCATTATACAAAGCAAAAAGTCCGCTACGCTGCGCTTATACGTTCTGTATACTGTCACCTAGTTTTAACAAATAAATTTGCAAAAAAGCACCATGTTCACGTTGATAATTCATTAGATTTCATAGGTTTTTACTTTCCTATCCTTTCAATATAGAGAGAGATTCACGAAAATTTTAGAAATCGTGAATTTGGCGGAAATACTTGTTCTGGACATCCAGGGAACCAAAAAAGAGTTTTAAAAAATGTCTATCTGTAGGTAGTGAGTGTGTGTGTGATCGCACGTATGACCGGATTTTGATGAGCTTTGAAATGTGGGGGGACATGAAAAATTCTATAAGGATATAAGCTTTTTAAATCAATCCGAAACTGGAAGCGGAATATAGACATGTTTTTGTAGCTTTTTTTTTTCAGAAACCAAATTTTAAAACGGAAGACTTTAGAGCAAATGCAGCGCTTTTTTCCGAACTTTTTAGCTGTAAAATAACGGCCGCTGCGGTTCTTTTTTAATTATGATTTTAGCGCCTTATTACTCAAAAACAGGTTGACAATTCGAATTTAAATATTTTATCGTAATAGCCCTATAGAGATACAATATTACCGTAAACAAACATTTTTGAAAAGTTAAAACCTACGAAGTGAAAAAATTTCCAAAACTGCGGAAATTGTAAAAAAAAATATTACTCAAAAATTGGCAACAGGATTTTTTTTAAACTTTGGTTTATATTTCAGGTCGACGCCTTCTATAAATTTTTGAAAATTTGAGTTGTACGCCTATTTACTGAAACGAGTGTTCAGATAGGCATGAAATTTGATATTGGGAATGCTTTAAAAGTAGACAATGTTACAAGCTACTAGAACTATTGGAACTATTAAAACTGTGAAGTGAAAAAACTATCAAAATTTTGAGATTTTCAAAAACGTAATACTCAAATACTGGCAACGAGATTTTTTTCTATTTTGTAGAGCTATAAATCAGCTACATTTAGGTTTGTATCCCAATCCGCTAACTTCTTTGTGACACCTACTATGCATTTTTGAAATTCGAAAATTCCAACCCCCTTGTTTAATAAACGGAGCCGAAAAAAATTTTTAGGCTAAATTGCTCATGAGTGATAGTAGAATAAAGTTTTCAAGGTAATTTTTAAATACGGCAATATTTGGGGGTTATTTATCCTCTTCCACCCAATTTGTCCGCAATTTGTTCGTGATACCTTAATTTCAAGATACTTTTGAATATATGATAAGTAACATCTAAAGTATAGAAAAGTCCAGACGAAGCGCTTCGGTTATTTTTGTATTGGCAGTCAGTAAATCAGATCTTTTTCAAACTCTTTTATACAATTCTGTTTAAAACACAAAATTAAGCAATTACACTAATGACGACCAGAACGAACGGTTGGGTTACTTTATCAACAACCAAAAGCTAAGCAATAAACGTTAGCAATAAAAAGTATGACGTAAAAGATAATTTGCACTTAAATAAACTCATTAAAGAGTTCCGGTCCTACAATACCACATTATCTTCGATATGTTACCGAAAGGTTAGTATTACATTTAACTTCCTATTTTCGTTTCATGTTAACGGCGGTTTGTTGTAGACAACAAGCAGAATTCTTGCATTTAAAGCGATCATAAAACGAGTCGAACCTGCAAATTAAAGACGGGTGCGTATAATTACAAAATTGTTTAACAATAAAAGCTAATTATATGTTTACCTTCCTGAACATGAATATTCAAGCGCTTTTTGACTGCTCCGAGTTTAAGTGCTGCCCAATTTTATAGTTTACCATTGTTGATGAAAAAAGCTTTTAAGTACGTAGGTGTACGTTGAATAGCAGGTGCTTACACTCAAATTGATATTTTAACTTGAAATTAAGAGGACTAATACATTTACATCAAAAAAGTGTAATGCTTTTTCATTATACATAATATAATAATAAAATTATATAAAAAAAGAATATGGAATAAGCAACAAAAACCTTCATAAGTGAAGTAACCAAGCTAACACTCAAATATTAATTCGCTAAGTTCTAGCAGTAGAATTCTGGACCAATTACAGTCAGTACCAAACGGATGTGGAAATGACGTGGCCAGCTTTCAGCTGCCACAGCCCTAGGGGGTCGCCACAATAGCAACCTACTTCGCTATATGTTTGCACAATGCGACATTTATGTTCAGTTCATATTTGTCTGTAATTTTTTATTGTGATTTTTATTTATCAAAAATAGCTAACATTATTTTCGTGTTTTTGAAAACCGACATATTCCTGTTAAATATAGAATAAACATCAAGACTAAACTAGCATAGTTATAACATCGTAACGACAGCAAGTTTCGTTGTAATACGTTGCAATGTATCTGTTTTTGAAGTGATCTTATAGAAGTTTTGTTTACTGCAGTTCGCTAAGTTTTTACCACCAGAAACTTTCAGAATTATAAGTTAGTTAACGGTTACACCACCAACAACTGTGTCTGTAAAAGTGTAAACTGCTCAATGACAAAGGTTGTGCTTACACAAGAACACGCAGAAATATCATGAAATACGCAAAAATAATATCTTACACAGTTACTTGTGGTTAAAGCCGTGTATGTAGGTAGTAATATGTGAATGACGCCGAATTGACTATTATGACTAAAGACCGGACTTTCAGTCGCAGAAGACCAAAAAATTTCGTTAAAATTCAATAAGTAAACAAAAAGCATGGGCGTACTCAAATCCATTAAGTTACACGTGAAACATATTGGACAAGAGAACCAATTTTTCGCACGAAAATTGTAGAAAATGTTGTTGTGTACTGCAATTCTTAAGTTTTCTATTCAAAGGTGGTTTTCCGTCCATTATGAATGTTGATAGTCCAAACTTTTCTTTCGTAGAACTTTCTCGTTGTATTAATGAATTTACACGTTCTATTTTCATCAATTCGTGATTCCTATTTTACATTTCAATTTAAACCAAAATTTTTGTAGTTTCATAACAGTGTTTCGTTAAGTACTTTTAAAATTGACGACCATTCATATTCTACGCTTATGAACCCTGCATTATTTAATTTTATTATTACATAAGAAGCAATTCCAGCTTACCAAATAAATAACAACTACCCGCTCAAGGTACATAAAGGTCAAACATATGGATGTGTTACCAGTTTAAGCTCGTAAATAATTAGGTTTGTGCCAACTATACATTTAAAGAAATTATGGCAGAAATGATTATTATTTGATTGCCTCATAATTTAAATACTGACGAAATACTAGACTAGAAATCCGGACTATAATTATAACACATTTTTCATTGTTTTACTCCAAACTTAAAATTATAATTACTGAAGTTAGGTTAGATGCTCTAATCATTATTTATTTAACAAATACCGTCGGTACACAATTTGAGTGATTTATGTATCTGACATTATTACAACGGAAGCCACCGGTCAGGTAGCAGCAATCCAATTTTTTAAATGCGTTTGTAAAGGTTTTATTATGTTACTAGTTATTGTTGTAAGTTAATAATCCAAAGCAAGATTATTTCCATAAAATACCATTGCTGAAATTTTAGCAATTCTAAAAAATCTAAAACAAACATGGCACACTTGACGCACTACATTCAATATTTTAATAAAACACCGTCACCGCTTAGTGGTTTTTATTAAATTCTTTCAGACATGTTAGAAAGTGGAACATAACTAAAAATCAAACTTCAAAATATATATTTACTGAAGATTTAGTAGCGTTTTAATTTAAATTTAAATTCTTAAAGGTAGCATCAGTACTGCTACTGCCGACGTTTCGTTCACGGCTACACAGAACATCTTCGAGGCTGTGAAATCTACTGTACCTGCTGCTGCCGATGGAACACAACAGCTGTATTTTAGCAATAGCAGATTAACGCTCGCAAACTGAAGATGTCCCGTGCAACCGTGAACGAAACGTCTAGAAGCAGTACCGCTGACGCGGCTCCAACTCAGATGCCAAGATACAATTGAAAACGACCGCGAAAGCCTATAACTTGAATTCTTAAATATAATAACTTCAGTGCCTGATTTACGTATAGTCTGACTTAGGTACAGCCTAGGGCTTCAGGCTTCTAGGTTTAAGCTTCATTATTTTCGCGCTTGATAATTTTTGGTTCTCAATTTTAAATCGATTCCTAGCTACGCTATGCTACGCTAGCGATGATAGCCATATTTAGTTTTTACCAAGTCGAAAGATCTAGCCAACGCTCCCGGATGTGGCAAACCTATTCCGAAACTTTGCGAATTTTGTCAGTAGCAGGAGCCGAACGTTGTTCTTTGACACGCTGTACCTCCAATACCAGGTCGGTTGAAGCAATAAAGTATACGGGTCTGAATAGATCGGCGAGCTCTACAACCCTGCATCAAACTCGGTAACCATTTGAAACACCCTGTATACGAAAATTTGTTTTTTCCTGGGCCAAACTTCAAAATCGTTAAGTTGTTTACGAAAATGGTGTCGTTCGTCTTCTGCAGATAGTTTCGCCATGTATGAAAGTATAATACAGAGCGATCAAATAAAAACTAAATTGCATTCGCCTATGAAACAAACGCGGCATGTCGATGATTAGTTTGCAAATCGTGGCCGTCTGCTACAGGAATGTAACTGGGGCCGTCAGATTACAAGTGCACGCTTTTGCCGCTAAACCAACACACCGTTTAAAAGTGTTTCCCATTATGTGAGTTAATTGTGTCAAGTTTGCCAACTGACATTTATCACGCACGTTTGAAAAATAAATATTATATTAAAATATGTTGGGCATAAGCAATTACGGTAAAATAACAAACGGCGCAAGTATAATAATAGTTCCACGATTTAGACGCTAATCATAGGCATGCCGCGCTTGTTTCATAGGCGACTGCTTTTAAGTTTTTATTTGATCGCGCTGTATATTGCGTGCCCGGTTCGATCGGACACTAGGTGACACATGGCATCGGCGCAGACTTATAATTATCCTAGCAACATCAGCTTAATACTAAAAATAATAATTTCAAAGAATTAATAATATCTAGTTTTTGAACAACCAAAATCAAAAAATTTGATATTTTCGTAACTAAAAAATTCATCATTTATTTCGCAATATTTAAAAAAAATCAAGCAATACACCAAACCAAACTTGTTTTTGAAACATTCACCACTGTCTCTTCGATTGGAAATAATCGAACACCTAAAGGAGTCTATTCAAATAAAATGCTGCAAGTGAGCAGCGCTTTGTTCCATGAATAGAACTTCTCACGGCGTTTTGTTTACACAGGAGCCCCTCATTTGCTCAGAGAATCGGGCTCTGCCTTCGCATGTTATTGATAAACATGGATTATAAAGGAGTGACAATGCCCTGCACTTTATTTCGCAGCTAATTCTTAGGCTATTGTTCTGAGTTTTGAAAATATTTTGACATTGAAATGTCAGCATGTATTAAACAGCTAGACAAACATGACTGCGATGGCTGAAAATTAGTACGACCTTGCAAGGTTGAAGAATTAAGTACGACACAAGTACGTGAGTGGGCAATAAAATGCTGAAGTGGAATATAGAAAATAGTTAGTTAAAGAAAATAAACTAAAGCGTTGCAAAAACTAGGACGAGTAAAATGTTGCAATAATTGAAGCTGTTAAGATAAATTTTATTTTAGAAGGGACGTTTGTATACAAAAATAAAGAGCAAATAAAATGTAGACTTAACAATCTTAATTTTGAATTAAACATCAAGAGATCAGGATTTAAAATTTAATATTAGAATGGGCGTTTATTTACAAAAACAAAGAGCAAACACAATCAAAAAATCAAAATTTGGAATTAAACATCAGGAGATCATGATTTAATATAATGTTAAAATATGTTTTGAGTCTATATAGTAACTTCCCTTTCCTTCCACGTGTCTCAAGTTTTGTGTAGCAAGGAGCCGCAGCTACAAGAACACACGTATTTACGCGTTTATTATATAAGGCGCATATTCCTTTATACAGCAGACCGCTACAGTTTTAGATACAGATGAGCTGAGCACATTTGGGATTCTACTATTTATTTAAATTAATGGAATACAATCTGCTGACAGTGATAGCATCATTGCGAAAACACACCCCGCGTAAATAGCATTGCGGTCGCTAGCGGCGGGAACGCAATCTCCTTTTTAATCTCGGGCCCCAATGCAATTACATTATGAATTTACGATGCATTTTATTAAGTTGTGGTGTGAAGAACTCTATCTATACATTAAATTCGAAAAAATCTCAAGTAAAAGCAGTAGTTAGACGAACAGATATTGAACAATTACTTTACAGGCGATCTTTGTTCATAAATTTATAAAATAAATACGGCCAACTCAGGGTTAGCTATGAGATGAAACGAACCGATTTGATTTCGTTTATGGTGTACTGAACATGTTATGGTCATGGAAATAAATAAGCTAAGAATTAATACACAGAAACACAACATGACCCAAATATTGTGAGTTAAGAGTTACAATACAAACGCGCCAGGAACCAACGTTTACACTACCAGCTAACATTTATGAAAAAACACTGTACCCGTAGGCTACGCCCTACAGTTTCTTAGTATAACATTGAAAAAAAGAACGATCACGCTCCGCTGTATTGTTTAATCTTAGCTGCAGCCGCATTCCTCTTAAGTTGAAACAAGTCGAAAGAATCCGGATTTAAAATATATAGTATAGCAATTAGTTAATTTAGATACATATTTATTTTGTATTCAATTAAAATAGAAATAAAAACTTTTTTTGATAATTAATTAATTACTTAATGTTATTTATTAAATAATAAAATAGTAATTAATGTGAACTATGGTAATAGTAAATAAAGAAAACGAAAAATAAAAACAATTCCTGCAAAACAAGTTTAAAGCAAAGTAAGCGTGTGCGTTTAAATATCCCATCTGCTAAATTTTCTCATGAGCTAAATTGTCGCATACGCTTAATTGTCCTGCGGCGCATTGTCAGCGACGAATAGTCCTGCGATAATTGCCTGCGCCGAATTGTCATACATTCCAAAAACCTGATGATTTATTGCAAATCAGAAACAGGCTGCGGAACAGTATTGCTCTAGCTTCCGTGTGACACTTAAATGAATTTTTGTAGTTTTGATTTAGTATCATCAGCGCGCATAGTAAAATACTAAAGAAAGCTTCTTACGATTTACTAACTAAAACTAATTAAAAGGACAGATTATTTGATAAACAAATCAATAATGTTAAATATTGCTTATATTATAGCATAGAATTAATAGAAAGGCATTTGTTGCTTAACCACCTTCTAGTCATGCTTGGACTAAGTAACCACACCGTGTGTCTACCCACGGCTTCCTCGATTAACATCGACTTGACGTCTCTATCTCTTTAAGGCCTAACGTGTCACAATATATTTCGATTCAGCAAAAACTTCATTGTAATGGGCATCATCTAGCGGTTTGCGGTGAAAACAACTTATTTGAAAGTAGAATGTAAGGTAGTCGCGCTTATTACCTCACGCAGAAAATCATTTCTTTGCTTATAATAACTAGAACTCAATGCAATTTTTCATTTTTTCTGCATTTACGGTATACCAATCTCTAACT
The DNA here is from genome assembly GCA_958336395.1 of Ctenicera cuprea. Classification (NCBI taxonomy): domain Eukaryota; kingdom Metazoa; phylum Arthropoda; class Insecta; order Coleoptera; family Elateridae; genus Ctenicera; species Ctenicera cuprea. The sequence goes on from OY284494.1 coordinate 24,576,228, forward strand.
TAACCTGAAATACGACCTTGATTTTGATGTCACTCGGCTATCGCTAATAGTAGCGGCAGTGTAGCGATGCGGCAGGTCATACAGAGACATCAAGTTTATGTTAATCGAGGAGGAATGTATAGAACAAAATGTATATACATTTAATTGTACATTGTTTCTTAGGTACTGGATTTAAAATTATTCACGTAGTGATATGCGTAATCGAATGTTTGGTGCTCAAATGATTTTAAAAATCGATATTTCGGAATAAATCATTCGTAACCAACAGCTGCGCGCACCTAAGCATTATATCAAAACTCGGCGATTTATGTAAATTTGCGAACCTCGTTCTCATCGTCTTTCCTGGGGCCGCTCGGCGGAAACAGACACCAGATTTATTTGAACTATTTGCAACATCCTGCTACTGTACAATTTAGCACATTTGCTATGCGAATGATTTTAAAAATCGATACTTATATTCATTCGGAATAAATCATTCGTAACCAATATGCGCACTTACCTGAGCATTATATCAAAACTCGGCGATTTTACTGATACCAAATGCGAATTTTCAAACCTCGTTCTCGTCGTCTTTCCTCAGGCCGCTCGACGAAAACAGATGCAAGATTAATTTGAAATATTTGCAACATGCTGCTACTGTTCAATTTATCACATTTGCTACGCGAGTGAACATCATTCAAGTGCTCGACACTAACGTTCATATCAAATCAAACTTGTCTCGTTGCAAAAATTAAAAATAGCAAAAGCCATTCGATTGATTTTTGTATCTTCTCGAAATATCTCGAGATATTTCTTTGTTCGAATAGTTCGAGTATCTTCATTTGCAATATTCCATCACTGTTATTCAGTTGTGGATGGTGCAGGTAGGGAAATTAAGCAACACCCTTTCAACTTAAAACCCATCAAAATGAATACTTTTTGTTTATTTAAGTTATTAATTTTTATTTATAAACAAGGATGGTATTGGTTTTGTGAGACTATCAAAACGTTTCAGTTACTACAATATTTAATATTATGTAGTAGGTGTTGTAATGGTGTATCATTATAACTCTGTCGGACTATCCACCGTTGAGCTGCCCGTAAATTTTGCCCGAAAAAGGGGGAGTAGCGGGGGGCTGCGTTTACTAGTGTTACTTGCAGCCAATTTGCGGGCTATAGCGAGGTGGCCCAGACTCCAAGACTCTCTACCATGTCACAGGATAGGCTCTCCACCTAGGCTTCAACGCTCATGTTATAAAACATTTTTCCATCAAAAACACGACGTACTGATATAATGTATAAATATCATAAATAATGTCTAAACAATGTGTACAATTGCTTTTAATGTATCGTAATCAGCCTTTTACGTCCCACTGCTGGGCACCGGCTCTCTTCTCCGCCACGTACTCTCCTTAGCGCTAAGGTGGAGTACGGGGACCTACAGTTTAACGTCGAATCCGAACGACTAAATTCCAGAGAGGGTTTCAGGCATTAAGACCCCAAGGCTGCCTACACCGGATTGGGGAATGTGAGCGGCGGGTTGCGGCATTTTTTTTTATTGCTGCATGGTTTCGGCGGGGAATCGAACCCTAGACCTTCAGCGTTAGAGACTGCACGCCCAACCTCTGAGCTACCGCCACTCTACTTTTAATGTATAAGTAAATTAATTAAGAACTTCTACAATATTTATTTATTTTAACCTTGTTATTTTATTTATACAATAATGCAACGCTGGAACTTATTAATAATTAGCCTTGCCTGGTTTTATTTAGTGACCCTTCCATTATAACAAATCAGGAGCCGCCACTACAGCTATTAAATTATCTTCTTCATTATGCTTGCTTTTTGTAACCCAAAACCTTGTGCAATGAATATTTATTAATAAATTTCTACTAGAAATAAACGCAGTAAACCTATGTAATCCGCAACTCAGCCTTTCAGCGTTTCAGAAATCGATTGAAGGAACTATTGTATGCCCTTGTGTATTACGAATCGCAGCTCTATGTTTGCTTTGACTCTTCAGTAGAGCGACTGCTCTCGGAAACAATACATGAGGGACAATAGATACTTCAGGAAACAATTATGAATCTCTTTCTGCCTCTCAATTTTGTAATGTTATTACGCAACACGAATGCAAGCAACTAAGTTTTTGGTTACAAACACAAACAAAGTACGTTGGCAAATAAATAAATTATTTACTATTTTTCATATTCAAAAAGATCAATGATAAAAAATAATGTTTTTGAGTAAGGAAGAAATATTCAAGTAGGTCAACTACCTACCCACTTTCATTGAGTACTCGCTGCCCTCAGAATCGAGAGGTTATTGCTTTTAGGGGATCACATCGAGTTTTCGTCCGGGACAAATTGCTGGGAAAGGTGTGACCATAAAACAAAAATCTCCAGCTGAGCGATCGAAGAGTGATGTGGTTTTGACAAATGAAGTGTGACCTCCGCAGCAGGATTCGAACCCAACTAATGAAGCGGGGCCTTCTCACTGATTGCCGCCATAACGCGGACAAATTTCATCGTCAGTTGTTGATAGCTCTATCTGTCAAGACACAAAGAGCAATGACAGCCAAATAACGTGCCTCTCGAATAGTATCGAATCGCACCGGGTGTATAATATAGCTGATTAATAAAGATCATTACGTGTAGGACGTGAGGATATGATAGAGCTTAATGACCGTACCATTCGATAATGATACCGATTTCATTGTAATTTCCGGATTTTCTATTCGTGTGTGAGTTAAAATAATATGTAATAATTACAATATCGTATAGAAATAAGATCGACCTAACTAACACAATTCGTTGTTAATACGTACGTAAGCTGCACACATTCTACAGACTGTTAAAAATCAATCATTAATTATACGGTCAAGGACACTATCGTATCCGTACGGCTTTAAAAGTTCAACTTTCGTCTTTCCAAACAAAAACAAATACCCATAAGTAGACAAGAAAGCTGTTTCTTGAAAACTTTTGAGTTTTTAGCAAAAACACGTTTTGAGATCCAAGAAACCCAAAAAAGGATACAATATCTGATCTATGGGTGAATTTATACGTGCCATATATTTTTTTGTGTCGATTTCCACGTTATTTAGCCCATCGAAATATATGATTTGAATTTAGCCTAAAGGGCATTTACAATTAAAACTCCCAGAATCCAGCCGGAATCGAACTGGCACCCAACGGAGTGATAAGCGAGTACTCTAACCGCTACTCACCCGGCCCTCTAAGTACATTCTTTCTCTACATCACATCTTCGAAACTATTAGCCCAATTTTGAGGAAACTAAGAAGTGCTACAAAAACTTGATCGGAAAAACAAGATTCTAAAAAAAATCCGAAGCTAGAAGAGAAAGGGTTTTTGCGTTCAGCGACTTAGACAAATCTAACAATTTAACTCCAAGCTCTATAGCTTCATGCATGGCTATTTAGACAAAAATAAGTTATTGAATTAGTATCTATATTAAATCCCTAACTGTCTCAACAAAACAACACGACGGGATCTTGCTTTTCGACAAAATTTATCACCATAATACTACAGCGGCCTCTTGCAACTTCACTTCTAAGTTTATCGATTGTTTTGAGCAATTATTTATAATTACTGCTACCGCTGTCACTGTAATTTGGTTATTTACGGTTTAACGCCAAAGATAAACTCTATATGTTGTAATAAAATTTTCACTCAGACAAGAAAGAAATTCTTTCTAGCTTTTTACATTGGACGCTTGAAATACCAATGAAGGTCAACGTCGGAACAAATAAACAGTTTATTCTAATGAAATTTAAAAAAATTTGCATGTTCAAATTGATACATTTTCGTTTGTGTATTAGAGACACGAAATAATATTGCTTTAATGCAACTACGTTACGAATTTACGTTACGAATTCACATTACAAGCGATTGTATACATTTTACAGTTTACCGCGCTGCTATGAAATGAAATTTATGATTCTGTTTAACGTAAATTGACGATTTACGCTCATATTTCAAAATAGGATAGGAATTCATAACACTAACAAATTAAAACTGCTGCGTCTACAGGCATTTACGATGAACTAGCTGAACCCTACAACCTACGTTTTTTTACTTTCCTCCGAACCGGAAGCGGGAGTTGCAAGTTTTTTGGTAGCATTTTATTTCAGAAATGGGATTATTAAAATTAAATAGCGGAATCTAATAGAACACCTTAGGGTACAGCGAATGCTTTTTTGGAATGTAGCAACATTAACATGGCCGCGGCTACAAATTTTTATAATTTTGATTTTAACGCCTTTTTACTCACAAACAAGTTAGCAAATAGGAATTCAATTTGGTACTATAATAGTCCCAGAATAGCAAAACGTCACTATGTAAAAAAAAAATTTTATAACATATTGTGCAAAAACTGAGCACGATTTTTTTTTAATTTTTTAAGTCTCAGACAGATAGGGATAGGCTACAAATTGGTTTGTGCACCAATTCGCTAATTTCTTTGTTACGCCTTTTATGAATTGAGTAAAATCGAAAATTTAGTCCCGTTCATTTAATAAACTGGGACAACAAAATTTTTGTTTAAGCTAAATTGCTCATGAGGAATAGTAGCTTAAAGTTCACAACTTAATTGATAGGTAACGCAAAAATAAGGGGGTTAATTTTTCTTTCACCTCCAAATTTTGGCGGCCGAATTGGTTCCCTCATTTTGAGTTTTCTTTAATTCCAACGAATCTTTTTTCAAGATTAGATTAGGTTAGATTATCAAAGAGTTCAGACTATTATTTTTATGTGTAAGCTTCAGTACCATGTAGTACGTTTTTATAATATGACAATTATGCAGCTATGCTCTCGGTACAGTAGTAAGAATAGTGGGATGTTATTGCAGTGAATGTTGGGGAGTGAAACGTTTATATTAAAATACTTTTGAGTTTACGATAAGTAACAATATTGAAAGTAAAAAATTGAATCTTTTAAGACAAGCCTTGATCGGTCCATGTTTTAGCAATATTCAGAAAACAATTAAAAATGGCAACCAGAATCGTAATTTTCTGGACATGTCTAAGACTTAGTGAACGCTGATCAAGGCCGGCTCTCTTAGTATTTATTTTTGATCGCACGGTATTAAAAAAAGCCTCCCATTACATCAACCTACCTAAGCTGATTTTTGGTACAGATGCTTTTCACAGCTTGTGATTCATATTTTATAAATATTGAAATTCTTTTTCGCGCTTTGACGCCAAATAGTGGCTCCAACAACAAAATCATACCGAACATTTCTTGTAGAAAATTGTAAGCTCTATAACTCTATTTAAAACTACTTTTTATGTAGGGACCACCGTTCGCAAGATATTCACGAAAACTGATTTTTTCGCCATACGGCCGAAGCTCAGATCGGATCATTTAGGACTTTTAGTATGATGAACGAGAAGCCTAACTGAGCGTCTCTGTCAAAAATCAAGTTTGTTCAAATTTTAACCCGTATTTTTCCTTAATTTTTGGACAATAAAAAACTTAATACTACAAAAAATAAGGCGTAAGCCGGAAATTCACAAAATAGCGGCAGCGTTTTTCAGTTGTCACCAACGCACTCTTCTGAAAGGTGTTTAGTTTGCTGTGCTTGCGTCGAAAAACCAACAGAGGTACCTAAAATTGAATAATTAGAGAAAAATAACCTAAACCTGGATTTGTGGTAAGAAATTACAAAACGCTGCAATTTGACGCAAAAAAGTCAGTTTAAGATCTTTTTTTTGGCGGCCTTAGTGGTATTAAACAATGTTTTTGTATATTGCATATATTTATGAATTTTGGTTTATCAAAACACTACGCCGCCCGTGTTGGAAACTGTTTGATTTACGAATTGATGTTTCAGTAATGAATTCTTTTAGATATTATTAGGTTTATTATTGAAAATCATTTCAATTACGTCTGTACCTTGCGTATCTGTCTTATACTCGTAAATTATTGAATTAAACATGAATATGTGGGCCTAAACACCATTTCCATTTTGGTGTAGGTTTCGAGAACAAATTATCGTGTCCTTTAATCGGGTCGCTAATATTATATACCCGTCGAGATTATTATCAAGGAGTAATAATGCGACAGGTTCAACTGACATCTGGCAGTAACGAGCCATAAAAACCTCACGGATGGCTAGTGCGACCTAACTACCATGCCTGAGCTTTCACGAGCTTTGTATTTGTCACCTCCGCTGCTGGTCAGCATTGTCTCATAGTTCTATCCACTTGTTTTGTTCTTTGTTTGCTCGGAGGTTTATTTGAAAAGAACTTCACTTGTGGCGAAGTCTATTGACGATTGTTTTTGTCTGTTTGTGTTCGTTTCGTGACAAGAGAAATCCTGAAGGGTGTCTGATGGAGTCCTGAAGACTTAGACAAATAATTGCCTCTATGGTCTCGAATGTTTTCTTGTTACTTGTAAAACATGCTATTATGTAACGTAAATGATTATGACATTAGTGAAGTGTTTGCTATACGATTCGTTGGAGCAGATTAACATTTTTTTAAGCGAAGTAAAAATTAAGAATGATTCAAATACAAAAATCGGGAAAACGAGAAAGGACACTTTCAACTTCTACATTTACAAACATAATATTATTCCAGGGGTAAGGACTTTATAAAGCTGGTGTAAAGGTGGAAGCTTAGCGTCGAGTCAAAGCGCTTGTCTGGTTAAAACGCATCGAGTAGACGCGAAGCTTGCTAAAACCAGTGCTTTCAAACTTTTTTGAGATCAGCTAATGGTTTCTACTAAAAAATCCTTTGCTGATCGTTTGGAACTTTTGCATACATTAATAATTTTAATTAAACCGACCACTATAAAAAAATAAACAATGATCTAATAAAAAAGTTGCAATATTTCAATAAAAAAACGGATAAATTTTGTAACACACATACCGCATGCTAATATTGTATAATTTTCTAGAAATATTTGTTTTGAATTACGAAGTAATGTAAATCATAAGAAGCATGCACTTGTTGCTAAGATATGCATGTCTCCATTTTGCAGATAATGTGCCAGAGAGATCCGTGACAAAGAACGTATAAAAAGTACTCGATCACCAAGAAATATTTTTTTTTAGAAAAAAATTTGCTCATCGCATTCGAATGCGAATTTTTAAAAAGAAATAAGAAAAATTTGTAAATGTGTATTACAAATACTTTTCTTGTTTTTATTGCTCGAATAATTTTTTTTTTTATTAAATTTGCTATATTAGATTATTTCCTTCATTATATTCCATAGACAAAAATACGTACATTATGTTAATTGTATCAATTAAGGTTAAATTCAGGAAATAACAAAGAAAATGATTAATGGTGTTATGCTGGAGTAATAATCAGGCAAAAACGACTCGAAAACCCTTTGAAAAAAGTAATGGCCGATTCAGCGACGTGTGTAAATTTCATGTAAATTTATAGTGATACGTTAACAGAGAGAGACACTATCATGATCTTAAAGAACTGAATATAGGTAGTGGATATAAACAGGAAAACATTGCGGATGGGAAGACAAGATTAATAAGTATAAGATTCCAGCTAACACAGATACCGTTGTCTAGAGTTGATGGAAAACAAATAAACCTAATATTTGGAAAAAGACAACTTAGTGCGACAAGGAAAGCTGAAAGGCGATAATAGGCGGGACAAGCAGGGATTCACGTATCCATGTATGCCATTAAATTTTATTTAAAAAATGTACCTATCCATTTTGAGAAACTTGTTAGATTATGCGCGGGCATGTCTTATGGTATTTAAAAAACAAAGTACTAAATTATTAGAATTTGTTGCAAGAACGGAATGCTAATGAGCCCGACACAATGCAAGACTACAATACAGAACCAGGGGCTATCATTAGGGGGGTATAAGAGCCACAAGAGTGGTCACGGCCAGACTTAAATATTCGCGAACCTCACAACAAAAACAAAAGCAAGAAAGAAGTATTTTTGGGACCGAGAAGACTAGAAACGTGGTTAAGATGAGTACGATTACAAATGGGAGAAAAACTTCTGGCTGACTTGAGTATATAATTATATAAATGAAGATAACGTTGTCGAATGTTTTAGACATAGTGGTATGAAATGCAGTATGGAGTTTGTTATTTTATTGCGACTTGTAAAGCATTTATTATAATGTTAACATGTTTAAAAAAATATTGTTTTTAGTTTGCTTTTTTGTGTTAAAGTTTATCGACATTTTGTGTTAATTTTTATTGATAAACTTTATTTACTTCCTCTTTGAAACCTTTCAGTCATCTTGCGTTAACAAATAAAGAAAATAATTCTAATAGTTCAAACACGATTTCAAAATGCCAGCCACTTCGCCGATTTTTACACTAAATTATAAAATAAACAACAGTAAATTACACTTGCGCTCGAACGTTCCTGCGCCGAAATGCCCGCGGCGAAATATCCCTGCGTCAAAACGTCCCTGCGCCCAAACGTCCTGCGCCAAAACGTCCCTGCGCCCAAACGTCCTGCGCCCAAACGTCCTGCGCCAAAACGTCCCTGCGCCGAAACGTCCCAGCGTCGAAACGTCCCTGCGTTCAAACAACGGCGCTTAAACGTGCGGTTCCGCCACTTAACGCTTTCCTATTCAAATTAGTTGACACAATTCACTATATGAGTGGCCGGTAGAGCAGCTGTTAACGCCGCTGTCTTTGGCAATGCTCTTCCAAATGTGCTGTGGTTCAATTTCGAAGCAGGGTAACCCTGGGCGTATGTTTATGCAGTCCTGACAATTGGTGGTTCTCGTAAGTGTAGTAACCAAATCACTAAAAATAAATTTTTCAAATCTGATAACAACGTAATGATTTTCATATTAAGACTGTTTTTATTACTTTTTTTAACTCAGAACTAGACATCAATTTGAGAATAATTATAAGGTTGCTACAAAAATCATTAGACCGTCAAGGAATTTGTTAAACTGCAACAATTATTTCTTTGGCTTAAAACATTGTTATAAAAAATATTTGCTCAAAACAATCGTCATTTTAATGTCATCGTCAACTTTTGAGGCAAATCACGATTAATGTTAGTCAAAATTACTTTTCAATCAAATAGGGTTAGAATGTAAGATATTTTGGTAATAAAAACACTTTTGATTGTAATTATTTACTACCTTCTGAGCTGATCAAACATAAACTTCCATTTTTCAACTTCATTTTCATATATTCCGAAAACAATTTGGTACCGCTGCAAAGGTTGCAGGATCAGGAAGTAAAAGCGGCAGTCTGAAAGAGTGTATCAAGAAGGCGAGAGGCGCGAACCCCTGTAGTCTGAGTAGTCGAACGAAACGCTATCCCCTGCAGATTTCAATTCTCGCCTCTTTGATCCGCACCAATCGACCTACTCCACCAGTATCACACTTCAATAACAACTCCTTGCTTCCAAAGAATACAACATTTGCGCTTGATATCAAAGCTAAGTCAGCACAGCCCGAATTCTAATCAAGTTAAAATATACGAAACTCGCTTTTCGCGCTTAACGGGAATGGATCGAACTCCCGAAACGCGAAACTGTATTTGTTTCCCTTTGGTCCGAAAAGAAAAACATGAGGGAGTGATAATTTCCACTCCCTTGTTAGTTTCGGCCGGGATTAAGCGAATTCAGATCAAGATTGACATTAAATTTATCCTATCCTCTGAAATCGGATCAGGAAAGCTTTTTGAAATCCAGACAAAGTCTGGACCATCTCGAGTCGGGCCGAATTGAACGGGATTTTGTTATCGATAAGGGCCGACCGTGTCTAATCGAGGGTTGAGAGGGTGTCCACTAACAAGTGCAAGGCTTAACTAAAGCCTATCGATTTTGAAACTTCATCCTGAAAGACGTTGCTGCAAAAGTCAGGGATAAGGCCGCTAATTTCTTAATGTTTCTTTTTTGGAGTAGAATGTAGCCGAAATAATTACATTTCCATTACATTAACAAAACACAATCATTTTAAAAAGTGCAAAACGACAAAAGATCTAAGTAACCGGAAGTGTAGATATTATCGAATAGCAGCTTTTTCAACATATCCGGTAGCTAAACTGCCATTAAGTCTCTCGGTAAATTACTGCTTAAGTAATATGTGTTTTTTGGTGTTAATATCTTGATTATTGTGATAAACACGCAGCGCTACAATGTACGGTTGGGTGTAATCATATGCGTCATCATACTGTTTTTTTTTATTAAAACCTCTAACGGCACCTTAAGATGCATCTGAATTCTAGAAGCACTTTGAAAGTTTAAAATCCCGGAAATCAATTAGTCTTCGTCATTGTTTTTATATTAGAACGATTCATTGACCGCCTACTGTAATTAACCTTCACGAACCTACTTTACTGTAAAAAGCTTATTCAACGCACAAACACAATTATTAGCAACGAAACAATATAATTTTTTTTATATAGTAAATAACTTGTTTATGAAATTCGTAAAAATTTGTGCGTTCCGTTTAATTACCTACAAGAAAAGAAAAAACATTTTTTAAACAACATTATTAATAAGAATGAAAAGAGAAAAATTTCTATAATTTTACTTGCCGCAAAAGCAAACAATACACCTGATTGCGAAATATTTGTCTTGTACAAAGTAATTTTTTTATTATTTTAATTACACAGATTGAAACGTATCAAAAAAATAATATTTAATGTATAGATTTCTCTAAGAATACATTTTTCTATGTTTTTTTAGATAATAATACAGAGGTTTAAATTTTTATAGGTTGTATCACATTTTTCTCGGCATATCTGCAAAACTACAGCTTAAGGTTGGAAATTCCGGAAAGTCAAAGGATCTTGGAAATTCCATGTTTAAGTAATTTGAGTAAATTATCTTTTACAAATCTCCCCCAATTGAAAGAAAAATGTTGGAACATGCAAAATGCTTTTAGCTCTTAGGTAAGCGTAGTTAAAATAACTAAGACACAAAATCTGCAGTTTAAACGTTAAATCACGGAAAGTTTCAAATAATTAGAAATACAAAAAATTATTTTTTTTACGATGAATATACAAAATTCTAATTAAATAGTCTAGTTTGGTTAGGTGTAAGATAATATTGAAAAGAGATTATTTAAAACAAAAGTAGAAACACGTAAGAAAATATTTCAGGTAAGTTAAATATTTCTTGTAATTAAACATCAATGCAACTTCCATCGCTGCTAACTAAAATTTGAGTTAGTTATTTGTATTACGTACTTTTCCATAATATTTAGTTTCGACTTTGCAACAAGCGTGATACGTTTGATTTAAAGCATTCGATCTCAACCAGGGATTAAAATCAGCGATTTAAAACGCATTTTAAATAAACCCTGAATTAATTAAAATTCTCAAAGTGCGTTACTTACTCTGTATCAGACACCCCACGGGCCTGAATGTAAGAGATTATTGAGAAAAACAAGTTTAATTTCTCGTCTTAAAAATAAAATCAGCAAAACATGGTCTTTTTTTAACAATAACAAAAAATTAAAGCTTTGCAGTACTTTAAACTTATTTTTTCTTTAATTTTATGACGTTTCCTTTGTACTGAAGTTTTGTATAAAAAAAACAAAAAAAATTAAATAAATAATTTCTAAATACTTAAATACAAAACAATTAGATGCATTTTAGTTTAAATCGAGTTACATTTTAATAATTATATTATATTAAATAAATCTGTAAAAGCCACAAAATGAGAGTGTTCTTTGTAAAATGATTCAAATCGTTGATTACAATAAGAAAAATCGTAAAAAAATTAATATTTATATCACAATCGTGATTTTAATCATCCGATTTAAATGGTACAAGCCCTGGACTGAAATGTGCAAAAAAAACTTTGCCGTCCCGTTTTAAATTTCCATCTTATTTTGCTATCAAATCCGTTAGCATACATCGCCCTCTATAAAAGTTTTACATGCAGCACTTACGCGTTGATTTAAATTCTTAAAATTTAATAATTAAAAAAAATAAAACAACAGAAAAATCTCTGTGCCCAAACAAAAACCATTAAATTTGTAAATAAAAGATTTTTATTGAAATCAATTTAAAAAAATCAATTTAAAGGAAAAAGTATAAAAACAATGATTGAAATTACCAAATAAAGCGGTTATTTTCTCTTAAAAAGAACTTGAAAGTTTATGTGGCGGTTGCTTTAGAATTTTGAAAGTTTTTCTTTAAATTGATATTACTATAGCTTTCTTTTTTAACTTTATCTATTCACATTGATTATTATTACCAGATTCGGCATTTTAAAATTAAAAAGTGCTAATCCAAGAGTGCAAGAGCTGCAAACCACCCAAGTGGCACTGTCTGTATTAGGGGGCGAACACCCATAATATAAAAATATAAAAGAGAAACATTTATAGTTCGTAGCACCCTACTACAATATCTGTCTAAAACAAGCGCTTACAAATCTAATATGAAAACTCAAAATCAATTTAAAAAATTTTCTTATAGACAGACCATCCCTATCTCATAATCTCACACTTAATACAAACTTTATTAATTTGTTCATACGCTATTTGCTAAATGGGTCCCAAAGCCCGAGTCTGCTGTTTTTTATATTTTATTATACTGTTCCGTAATTCGCAAAAAAAAATTTAAAATACAGCAAAATTGCAACCAATATTATGGGTAGCAGGCCGAGTTTTGAGTGCATCCAAACCTCTGCAAATGATTTTTCTGCGGCTCGCACCGAATAAACCTTAACGCATCTGGTTTTTATGGCTAGAATAAGAAAGTAACTGATAAAACTTTTGTTTTAATTCCCCCAATAAATAGTTGTCCTAAATCTTTTTTTAATCTCGGTGATATTTTTAAATAATTAAACATCTTAAATTAGATATTTTTAATATAAATGTATTTAGAGTAGAAACCTATAATTCTTTAAGATATTTATAAAAACTTATTATAATATTTATGATAGCTAAAACATGTCAATATTTAATTTTTTTTGTTTAAATTCGCTTCTGTTAAAAACAAAGCGGCGTTTCATAAGTTTTAAAATAAAGCGTCCATCTTTACTAAAAATTATTGCCAGCAAAACCTCAACATCAACTTTGATTAAATAACAATCTACAATAAAACTATGAAATCATAATGTAATACATCTGTATTTTATAAAAAAAAACAATGTTTTGAAAATAAATATGAAATACTATAAATAATAACGAAAAAATAAAAAAAATCATTATACGAAAGTAGCTTTCGACAGTTTTTATGTAGCAATTTCTTCAGTTTTAGACATACTTTGCTAATTTGAACAGTACACGCCTAAGGCAAAGTTGAAAACTAAAGCTTAAGAATGGAAAATCCAGAAAATAATTTTGTCGCTTGACGGTTAAATTCATACAGGCTTTTAAGGGCCCTTTATAAATTACAAATAAAATTGACTATCCAGAAATAATAGGGTTCAGTTAACATGTAGCTAAAATTGTTGAAGTAGAAAAAGCGATTCCTATGGTAATAAAAACAGTGTTCTAATAAAATTTTAATTTTAATTAAAGTAGGTTAAGTTTCAAATTCAAAAAATCCTTAATTTCTTTAACTTTGGTAAAGAAAATAGAAAAATGAAAGAAGAACTTCGCCTGGACTTTCCCATATTTTAGAAATTGTACTTACAATATTTTCAACAGTATTTTTGTATCAACGTTTTATGTGGTGACGTGCAAACAGTAACTGCAGTAAATAAAGATAGATTAAACCTAAGTCTTAACGGGAGCGTACGCCACATTGGAGATGTTATAAGAGCGAACACTGAAGCTTTCGTGAGAAACAAAATCTTATTTTTAATTTTTATACAAAAAATTCTTTGAGATTAATTAAAAACAAACACCAGAGAAATGAAAAAACCTACGTATTTCGACATGTTTACTTGTCATTGACAATGAGTTATAAACATATCCAAATACGCGTATAAAGTTTAAATAAATAAATGTTGTTAAAGTAAAGTAAAGTATTTTATTCATAAGCCAATGAAAACGTTTTTCAGCAAAAATTTGGCTACAAGCCTCCCTAGAGATTGCCACACCTAACAATTAAGTTTAAAATTCTGTTCTGCTATCACTTATGGGTAAAGACCGGAATTATATGCACTAAAAATTGCCAAAATATGGCCATATATATGCACCTGAAATTCTTGAAAATTGAAATGATTTGGGGTAATATGCATAATTATATCGAATATTATATTTGAATTTTTTGTTCGAAATTTTGGTCAACGGAGTATTTGTTTTAATTCTGCATAGTATAACTACATACCGTAAACGGAAAAAAAGTCTCTGGAAAAAAGTCAGGGAAAAAAGTCCACGGAAAACAGTCTACGGAAAAAAGTCCCCGGAAAAAAGTCCCCGGAAAAAAGTTTACAGGAAAAAAGTTTCAAGAAAAAAGTTTGCGGAAAACAAATCTCCAGACAAAAAATCTCCACAAAAAAAACTCTGGAAAAAAGTCTCCAGGAACCGCTTCTCAGTTAAACCGGAAGTCGGTAATTTTGCTTTTGTGCCCAGAAACTGCATCAGTTTTTATTATTATATATATTAGTAATAATAATAATCTAGCAATTCAACTAGTCCTGAAGTTATCGGTATAATCAAAATATAAGCTTTTTAATAAACTCACTGCCAGCGATGAACACTATAAAAAAACAAGTTTATCTTAACTTATTTTATATTAAAAACATTTCTGTGTTTTCATGAGTTTTGCCTTTCTTTTTAAAGTTTTTCAGACTTTTTTCCCTAGAGACTTTTATTCCGGGGACTTCTTTTCTGTGACTTTTTGGCCGGGGACTCTTTTTTCCAATAGACCTTTTTTCTGGAGACTTTTTTCCGTGAGTTTTTTCCGGGGCATTGGCATTGGCAAAACAAATAAATATAAAGTAAGTTTTAAAACAACTAGAAACATCTTAAGCACTTTGTTTAATGCAAAATCAAAAACAGACGATTTGCTAAAGTCAGGCATTTATAAATTAAATTGTTCGCATTGTAATTCAGTTTATATAGGCCAGACAATTAGAAATTTTGATATTAGGTATAAAGAACACGTACGTTGTTACAAATACAAACACCCACATAAATCCAATTACGTTAAACACTTACTAGAACACAATCATTCAATGACATCTAATAACACTATAAAATGTCTACACTTTTGTGATGATAAACGTAAATTAGATATACTAGAAGCTTTTGAAATTCACAAACATTTAAAAACTATACCGTTAATAAATGAGCAAATTGATCTCTTAAATTCTCCTCTATTGGACATTTTGGAATAAGAAATCAAGTCATCTGCGGACGATTACCGAGATCAAGTCACCAAGTTCTATTGCTATAACAACACTAACTGTTTAATTTTTAATATAACCTTCGAAAATGGCATGTAAACATGCCGAAATACGTATAAGGTTAAAATAAATAAATATTGTTAAAGTAATTAAGTATTTTATATACAGATACTCATTAAATATGGACTTTAACGAAGTAAAGCTGGAATTTATAAATATTTCATTTCATATTTAAAGTGTTGGTTAAGAGAAATTACATTAACAGCAAAACTAAAAATAGAAAACGGAAAATACGAAGCTAATTATTCTTAAAACACACGTTGAAAACACTGGAAAGTGGTAATTTTCCATGACATTGCAGGAATTTCCACGTGCATACTTCCTGAGTGAATTATGTTTAAAATGCGCATTTCAAAGTCTAATATGTTACTAAACATCAAGAATACGTAAGCCCAAAACAACAATAGGTACATAATAATGGAAATAGCCCATCTTTCATGACAAATCATAGCAAAGCTAAACAATCTCTCGAAAATCGATTTAGCAAATCTTCATGCGCTAATATTCACGATACCATTCAGAGTCTGCAAAGCATGGGAAAGCAGCCCTAACCTAATCACAGTAATCGCATATTATAGGGTTGTACAAAGCGGCACAATGCTCCCCTGTGGGGGCAAGAATCACATTTAGGTGATACAATTTGCTCGCTAACACACAACTGGAGGCTATGCATATGACTCCTCGTGTCCGCGAGCGACAGCAGAACAGAACAATTGATGCTGGAAAAATACAGACAAATATCAACGCTTATCTTTAAAAGAAAAAGGAATTCCTCGATTCACATACAAAAGTAAAAATAGTAATATGTAAATTGAACAGGTTCCTGAACTTTTAAGGTTAATTCAACGTC
Source organism: Ctenicera cuprea (assembly GCA_958336395.1). Taxonomy (NCBI): domain Eukaryota; kingdom Metazoa; phylum Arthropoda; class Insecta; order Coleoptera; family Elateridae; genus Ctenicera; species Ctenicera cuprea. The sequence goes on from OY284494.1 coordinate 24,592,348, forward strand.
TAAATAAAGTTCTCTATAGTATAAAACTCTTAAGAATGCTAAAAATATCAAGCCAAAAATCTACCCCGTTTCATGTCGGTGAACGTTTCCAAGTCGAATTTTAAGTAAGCAACACGCAAGTCTGTCATTTTGTGTTAGTAAAAAAGAAAAATTAATGAAGCGAGTATACATACATAAGTAGGTGTATCGCACTTGGTTTATTAAAGTACGATAACAGATTGCTGTATGCAGTATGCACGAAACAAATAAATTAAGAATTATAATATATTCACACTAATCGACTGTCATACCGTTGATAAATTGTAACAATAAACAATTTCTTATGTTCGATACATAAAGCAAATTGAAGGCTAGGTAATTGTAGCTCTTAAAAGGAAATCGTGTCAAACGTGAACTTTTATTTTCCATTGCTGTTAGCCACTGTAGGGCTACGAATTAATAATATATTATTCATGACGTTAATTATCTCCACCAAATTGGAATAAAATTATACTGTTAAGTAATGTCGCTTTGCAGCAATTTGAGTGGTTAAAATATTTTTATTTCGACCTTTACGTAACTAGACTTGAAAATTTAACCTGCGATTTCCAACAATTTCGAAAAATATTTTAACGATTATGAAAAAACTATAGTGCAGAATATTCAGATAGTTCGTTGTTGTCGCTGTCTGATTGAATTTATTGCCAATTTCTCGAAATTGGCAAAATGTTCCTAGTAAGAAACATAAGCAGACAAAATGCCCATTTCAAGAAAATGGCAAAACTTTGCCTATTAGGTGAAATTGGCAATCAAGCACCCTCCATCGCGGGGCGTCCAAAGATCGCCTCTACGTCGCACCGCTGAGTTCCGGCACTCTTTTCTGCAACGTACTCTCCTTAGGGCTAAGGTGGAGTACGGGGCCCTACAGTTTAACGTCGAATCCGAACAACTAAATACCAGATAAGGTTTCAGACATTAAGACCCCTCGGCTGCCTAACACCAGATTGGGGAATGTGAGTGGCGGGTTGTAGCATAGATTTTTATTGCTGCATGGCTGCGGCGGTGAATCGAACCCCAGACCCTTAGCGCCAAGCGCTCAACCTCTAAGCGACCGCCATTCTGTCCAAGAATACTTTTCTGAAAATGACTGCCGTGAAAACGGGGGACACTAAAAACACCGTCATATGAAGACAAAATGAAAGAGAGAAATGGCAGAGAAGGAGAGAAATTGTCTCATCATACTTCAAAAGTATGTTCATAATTTTAACTTAAACTTTGCGCTCGAACAGCGATTTGTAAAGAGTTCGGCCAGCAGCGCAAGCTGTACGCAGCGTACGCTGCTAAACTATTAGTCGTAACCGGATTGCATTCAACCAACATACCAACATACAAACCAACATACTCGGATACTCCACCGTGCAAGGCGTCATATAATACAAACTTATAATTCTATACCGCCAATCTACCCTCTAGTCTACCAGCTATATGACAATTGTTTTTTTAAATTTTTGTAGGAAAAAACAAATCTATTATTTTACTTCTTAGGAATAAAATTCGCGTAATTAAAGAAAACCAAATACGGGGAAAACAATTCGTCTTTCAAAAATTTGTTAAGAGAGAGGAAAACTAAACCGCCTAAAAATTAAGTTGTAAATCTTATTCTACTATCACTCATGAGAAATACAGCTTAAACGGAAATGTTTTATTATCATCCCAGTTTACTAAATAAACAGTCACAAAATTTCAATTTTAAACCACTCATAAATCTTACAGAGACATTAACGAACGGACAGCTTCGTTTTCGAGATACGGGCGGGCTTTGATTTGTTTTGCAAAATTAAAATATCTCATGCCACATTACCTTTTTTGGTATAATAAAAAATTGCACAAAATGCAGACAGAGGCGTACGTGTCGGTAGCAGGGTTATTTTTTTTTTCTAAAAAGCACACATGCACGCAACTGTACTGTTTTTAATTTTTGAATTGCCTTTTTGTTCAAATTTCAATAAGTATTTCAAAAAACAATTCTTAAATTAAAAAACAGTGGCGTGCATGTGTTTTTTAGAAAAAAATTCACCCATTAACCACACATACGCTCCTGGTGGCGTTTTTTATAATTTAATTATAGCAAAAAAGGTTACAAGGCGTAAAAAATTTCAATAGAATATTCAAAGCTGTTGAATTTTTTTGAAAAATCCGAAAAAGTAAAACCATTTAAAATCCTGTATCTCGAAGACTAAGCTGTTGCGAGCACTTGTTTATAGGAAAATTTTTCTCTTATTTTAAGGTAAGAAATCTGCTTCTGAACGGGGGCCCATGTTTTTCAAAACATCTTGTATAGCCATAACATAACCGATAACGATTCGCGAATTCCTATTCGGCAGATTCAGTTATTCGCCGTTTTTATATAAGGGAATTACCGAAACAAAGGATATAAAAATAATCAGAGGTTCTTAATCGTCGAAAATATTTATTGCGCGATTAAGCAACGTTTCTACAACTGCGATATTTACTGAAGGTTTGAAAGTAATGAATAAGCTTGGCTTTATAAACTTTAACATGCCTTTGCTTGTTATGCTAGAAAATAGGACTTATTAAAATTCATTTTAGTAATATTCCCACTGCTATAAAATCATTGGAAAGCAAAAATCTGTCGCTATTAGAATTAATTGACCACTTTCATTCTGTTATTGGCAATTTGGCATTCGGCGAAGAATTTGGCATCAGGTTGTCGCAATATATTGAACAAGTATTGCGTCGCAATCCTGGTTGCTCGCAATTATTAGAAACTGCAAATATACTAAAGTCGACAAATAATTCAGTCAGCTGTTCACCGGCCAAATTTTAGAGCTTTGCTCTATTAACGAGTTGCGACGTTGAAAAGTCATTTCCACTGTTTAAAAGTATTTCGTCGGACAAGAGAACTAATTTTTCGTTTGAGGATTTAGACAAAGTTGTTGGTGTGTACTTCAATTTTAAAGTTTTTTATTCAACGGTGGTTTTCGCCCCTTATGAATGTCGATAGCCAAAACTTTTCTTTCGTAGACCTTTCTCGTTGTATGAATGAATTTACACGTTCTATTTTCAATAATTCGTGGTTGCTATTTTACACTGCAATTTAAAAAAATATTTTTGCAGTTTTATAAAATAGTGTCGTGGAGTACTTTTAAAACTCATGGCCGTTCATATTCTACGTTTATGGATTCTGTTTTATTTTATTTTATTATTACACACGCATCAATTCCAGCTTACCAAATAAATAATAACTATCTACACAAGCTAGCATAACGTCAAACATATGAATGTGTTATCATTCTAAGTTCGTAGATAATTCGTTTAAAATTTTACATATGCGCCAACCGTATATTTAGAGAAATTATGCCAGGAATTATTATTAATTGATTGCATCATAATTTAAATACTGACTAATACTGGACTAGAAATTCGGACACTAAGCGTTGCTAAAATTTATTATTTACAATTTAACGTTTTGACATAGACTTTGTATCGATACTATTATGCACGCTAAAAAAACAACGTCAAATTAATTGAAATCTGGAACCATTTTTACTGTTCAATGCTACGGCGTCTATTTTATTGCTTGGTGCCAAAGGAAGTAGTGTTAAGGATCGGTCATTTCGAGAGTCTATAAGTAGGAAGAAAATTAAAAAAATTTACTTCGTTTTTCAATAAACAGGTTTAGCTGTACAACATTTGGGCGAAAAAAAATGTGTAAAACAGGGGGCGCAATATGTAAAAACCCGCTGCTATGTGATATGGCTAATTTTTAATAAAAAGTTTGAATAATTACGTAGTCACACATCCCTATTTTTAATGCCCACGTCAACTTTTATATCTCTTTTTCAACTCCTTGGAGCTCAAAGCTCCCAATTACCATCATATCACAAGGATATATCAAGGTTATAACACTGCTTCAAACACTTAAAAGTGGCAACTGGAAATAATATTTTGTAAGGTAGTTTTTACACAACTGTCGTTTTATGCCAAGTAAGCTAAAATAATTGGCGTATCAACAATTTTATTAATAACCCGTATTTACAACACCGTGTCACATATTACTTAAGATAATGAACATAATCCGCTATCAGACGCTTATAATTTTGTAATTCCAAAACCGAATCACAAAACTGGTTTATTGTGGATCTTAAACTGTCCTAAAGAAGACGCAGAACGGTTGACACGATTTTAACGGTGGGGTTAATCGAAACGTATCGAATGACACCCCGTGCAAAACAAAACGGCCTGCTCTGCCCGAAGCATTGGGCCACCTGGTTTTTGTAGCTGAAATCAATCCTTTAGATCAGTAAAAAAATTCTTAAAATTGTGTAAGGAAGCGTATCATTGCTGCATGGAGCGGGTGTAATCCGAGGAGCTGCTGCGGTTCTTGTCTCGGGCGGTCTGTATTATCCTTCTGCATCATTACTCACCAGGGTCATGTTAGTTAATAATTACTCTAGTCAGGATCGGTTACATCTTCAAGTTATACTTTTTCTTGTTTTGTCTGGACAAGCAGGTTGAATTAGCGTTGCTAAAACTCAAAAGATTTTCAGTTCTAGTCCACTTCTTCAAAAAAAAATTGTTCTGATTTGTCATTTGTGATGTGGATTAATAAAATCATTCGAGAAAAAGAAAAACTAAAAAAAATAAAATGTATTCTGAATTAATCAAAGACAAAAGCATTTTTAGTACAAGTGACGATTGGTTAAACAGTAAAAAAAAAGGGTGTGTTTGTTTGACGTTTTCCAGCTAGTTTGCAAAAATTTTGGGCTAATAGTGTATACATTAAATCCAGATCCCTTCCACCTGTGTCACCATTCACTGCCACCAGGTCCCCGCTACTAAAAGCCGCATCTATACGCGTCAATTATATAAAGCGCACATTCGTCTGTACTGCTGTTTTGAGGACCAGCACACTTTTCGCGACAAATAATAAAATTAGACTTGCACTGTTCGGTTAAATAATTGGATGGCGAAGTGCTGAGCTGGCAATCCCAACTCGGCGGCGGGCGGATGAACTCTGTGACTAACACTCAAGAACACATGCACTTGTAAAACCTCTTACGCAATGACTGAAATATAAGACACCCCTTAAGATATGAACAACTAAAAGTAGTAATTGGACAAACAAATATTATATAATTTACATTACAAACTTGAGCGATCGTACAAAAAAAATAAGCTAAGAATTAATAATACAGCTACAGTTCCTACAGAAGTAGTTAGAAACAGAACGTGACCCAAATCTTGGGACCTCGCGTTAAAATAATAAACAAGCTGCTAAGAATTAGCGGTTGGTGCGCTTGCAATAACCAGCCCGTATTTAAGAAAACGGTTAAAAAAGTAATAGCAATCGCTAAATAATTCAGAATACTAAAAAATCAAGACAACAGGTTCCGCTGGAAATTTAATTAAACGCCCTTGCAGCAAAAGAGCTTTTCTTTATTCAATTATATCCCCATGTTGCAGACCACAACAAATAACAAAAAATTATCATAAGCCGGCTTATTTATAGCCTCCTGGCCTGCTCGATCGCCAGATCGTAACCCATCCCATTTCTGGCCATTAGCTTCTTAAAGAAAAAAATGTTCTTTAATGATCTGAGCAACTAAGGTTTGAATTTAACAATTTCAGTCCACCTGCTCATTGAAGCAATTCAAAAGTTGATAAAGAGCTACTGATTTAAAAAAAATGAAAATTGTACACATGTTGAACATTTATTTGGAAGTTATATCACGATGTTTATGTGAACATAATACTGTTTTTTTTAAATATTTTTATATTAAAAAAACATCTTAAATTAGTATACTAGAAATCTAGATCCTGGGGGCGTTCTTCATAATTAAAGCACCAGTTTTAAATCTGACACATCATAAGTTTAATAACAATCTTAACTGTTCCATTAAGTAATTAGTGTTAATGTTAAAAAAAGCAAAACTGGTAAACAAGTATTTTTTAGTTATGATAATACAACGCACATTTATAAACGTCTACGAACAAATCATATCGCAATGAAGTTGTGAATGATTCGGTTTTGCATCCCCAGGCAGTCATCATCATTATTTTATTGCTCTAATTAATCACCGCGCGGGTTAATAACGCAAGGTGTCCTTAGAATCATCCAATTCGTCGTTGAATAGCACCTGTCCATTGTGGTTTTTAAGAATTATTTATTAAGCATATTAGTTTGTGTCAGAGCGTCAACTAGGAAAAAACGCCGTTGACGGGCGTTGTGGAAGCCGCGGATAAAACAATGGCGAACTTAAGCCATATTTTATAGGTTTTTATAGAATTTCCTCACGACATTTTTTGTTCAAGTGATTTGCGTATTTCAGTGACAATTTTAAGAAAATTGTAAGATGTCTTATTTGTCATTCTATAAAATAGAAATAGTAAAAACGTTTATTTAAAGCTGCCTATAATTTGTTTTTTTTAACAGATATTTAAATTCTTATAGTAATGTATTAAATTCACGGTCAAAAATTTTGAAAATTATGGTTTTTAATTATATCATCAGAGGAGCAATAATACTTCAATTATCTAATATTATATTACATATATACTAAGAAGTAGTTATATTAGACACCTAAATTACCCATTATTATTTACATCTTCTTTAATTATTTCGAAGAGAGTACTTAACATTTTAACAACCACGATATTTTATCATCACTTTACACTTATAATTTTTATTAACGTCTCAATTGGCTAATACTAAATGGTTTTCGAAAGTAGTTCACTAATAACGTAACAGTACACAAAAAGAATAATTCAGAAATAATATAATTGAACTAGAGGCTTAACTATGTATAAAGCAAAACACAGACAATAACAAAAATTGAAGCTTCATTCATTACTCAAACATCTTTTAGATATATTGTATGGAAAACTCATTTTTAGATTGGCAGTTGAAAGTTAAAGGAAAAACTATTAATGACATAAGCGAACACTTACCACAAATTGTTAATTATGCCAACGTTTTATGTTAACTGCGATTTTAGGGCAATTGTTACTTCAATGTTAATTATATTTTTATATTATTTGTAACCCACAGCCAATTACAGAAAAAACAATATTGCACAAATAAACATAGTTTGCTTTACATAAATCTTACTGGACCTAAAATAATATCAAACAAGCGTTAAAACGTCGCAGGCGCGCTATGTAACCCGAAAGGCAGTTTGGTAAATTGTTTGTGGGTGTTCAAAGTGTTTAGTCAAATTTTAAATTTCTTTTACTATTTTGGTGCTTTTTAGAAGCTTATTAAAATATTAATTTTGCCTACGTTTTATGTTGTGATATTAACTGTCATTTTAGTGTAATTTTTACTTTAATGTTAAATATATTTTATATTACCTACAGCCTACAGCCAATTATAGAATAAACAATTTTAAACATATAAATATAGTTTGTCAAATCAGATATTCATTATACCTTTTTATTGAGCGTAAAATATTAATGTTTGATCTGCCGCTACCGTCTTAAGGTGTGTAATGACTCTACAGATTTATAGGTTATATCGAGGACTTTATACATTATCAAACTTTGCTACTTTGCTAGAAAAACACAGAATTATTTTAGAATAAAAAAATTTAATGTCTGCTTAAATCATACTGGACCCAAAATAACATCAAACAGGCGCTGACACGTCGCAGGCGCGTTATGCAATCTGAAAGGTAATCCGATAAATTGTTTGTGTGTGTTCAAAGTATCTGGTCAAATGTTTTTTAATAATTTTAGATTTTTTTTGCAGTTTTAGTGACTTTTAAAAGACTCGGTGCTTCTTCTACGGTATGTTAGTACCAAAATGACTTCATATTTCCATAAGCATGAGTGTCTAAAAATCCTAGCTTTAATGATGAGATATTAGCATACCTTAAACTTTTTTTCAACTTTCCAAGTTATTTAGAAAGTTCTCAAACAAAATGTTTCATTTCGAAATAAATTATTATTCTGTGAAATTAAACAGTAAGCAGCAGCAGATAATAGACAATAATTCTAGGACACACTATAGCATGTATTCATACAGTAATAAATAAAAAGTGCACTTGCTATTCTCAGAAAACAGTATGAGAAGAATTTTCTACTTACTTCCAATTAAGAAAATAAGTGATCTAAAATTATTCCAATTTGTTCTGTTTTGTTTTTCATAATTATATATTTAAACGATTTATTTAAATCATTCAACCTTAACAAAATTCTTCGATATTAATTATACATAGAATTTTTGTTGTTTACAAAATGTATCTTGTTACACTAGATTACTAGAGGAATCGTTTCTTAATTTGTTTCTTATACAAATTCAACATGAAACTTTAGTAAATTCCACTAATGAAGCACTGAATATTAATCAATCCAACATTATAGTCTCGTGCAGGTTTTTTTAATTTTTTTAGTGGTTTAAAGACCACCTCTTTCGCCTGACCAGCAGTTGCTTCATTTCGGCCGTCAACATTCATTATAAATCATCTAAGGATGAACAATTAAGGTAGCAAAACAGTAATAAAAACGATATAACACTTTGATAAGCCATGTAAAGTGAGCTGCAACAACCAGCAATAAAGAATTCCAGTAGTCTCGTTCAATAGGCCATATATCAGGTATAACTTGTAATTATAGCATTCCGAGCCGCCGCTACTTGATCCGATATAGCAACTACTTAAAGGCGTGAAGTTTTTTATGTTTACTGTATTATTTATGCTATCATACTATCGAAACTATTTTATACTAGTTTGGTTTTCACAACATCAATACAGCTTTATTAGAAACTTTTATATTTTTACCATTACATCACGATTAAATTTTTGCGTTACGTTATGAAGGAATGTAAGCACTTTATTGATGCCAAAAAATACCTTTTCCCGAAATAAATAATATTCTTCACAATCACGAATAATCAAATTTATCCTGACAAAAGCATTCCCGTCAGATAAATACATCCCCTCTACTAAGTGCTGTGCTATTGTCAATAAAAGATAATTAAATAACATTCTTAGGGTTTCTAGGCGACTCAATAGTTAAGGTTAAATCGTTGCTGTTCCACAGACCCAACATCTTATTTTTGAAGCTCTACAAACTCCAAATTTCTAATTAAAAATTAAAATTTTGAGTACCGCCAGTATTGAACCTAAAACCCACCGCTTGCAACGTAGTGTCCAAGGTAAAATTAAAAACAAATTTTATGTAATTAAAACCAAATTTAAAGGAGGTATTATGAATAATTTAATAAGTAGCTTTTGGTCTTATACAACTAGATACGCTACAATATTGGTTTTGTCTTAATCGCGTAAAGAAATAATAAATAAAAATACTTTAATGTCTTTTAGAGCTGTTATTGACAATTATTTTGGTGTAAAAAATTAAATAAGATTACACAAGAATAGTAGCACCTACGAACAATGAAGATAAACATGAAAGTTATCATGAAAAGTTGTTCAGAACGTCGACTTACAGATCTTTAAAACAAAGTTCTGCAAGTTTATTAACATTTTTTTAATTCCAAATGTTTATAAAAAATAATATCAAACGACTTAAATTAATTATTGTTTTAAGATTTAAACTACAAAATAATTTTCACCAAAGTCCTAAACATCCACAAAAACAGTAATAATAATAATTTTTGTATAATAAAAAAAGCAATAATTAATAATACTCTTATGAAATAGCGCACATACATTGTATGTTATTTCTGTTTGATGTGGTTATGTTAACTAAATTGTTGTGTTAATTTATTTAACTAACTTTCACTTAACGTACGCTTGATTTAAATCACTTGATTTAAATCAAATGCTTATTTTAAAGAAAAATCAAGATTTTAACTCAAACTAGGGGCAAAACTCAGAAATGAGCACTCTACACTATACACCATGACTAAGGTGACTATATGTTCTAATTTTGGCGGGACAGTCCCAACTTTCAGGCCCGTGTCCCGCCTTCTTCCGAAAAACGCCAAACAGTCTCGCTTTTGCGAAATTTCCGCACTTTTATTTTACTCTGTCTCCGTGTTTAACATTCGTAGAGTCACTGTAACGTGATCGCCAGCATAGACATGCGCCTGCACATGGCTGCAACACAACACTAGTTACGTATTCAGTTTTATACAGAACGATCAAAAAATGGGAGACGATGAAAACAAAACCGCATATCTCAGATTGATACACAATGCGTTATCTGTTATTAATATCAGAATAATAGCATTTAAGAACCAATCAACGACATACGATATTTTTTAACGCCTCCCCCCCCCCTGGTTAGGCGTTTTTATCGCTCTGTATTAACGCGTGTTAGCGATGAACGTTGCTAGTTTCTCTAGAATTTGTTGAACGTTGTTCTTTTAAATTTTAATGATTTACAATTTTGTATAGATAGGTATTATATTGTTATTTTACGACGTCTTGAAACGAGTAGACATAAACTTAGTGAGTTACAGTATAAAAGTTTCCATTTCTTATGGGGGAGGGTTCATGTGTAGAAAGTGTTTCCGTTTTTGTGTCAAAGAAAAATGGTCACGTTAAGCACGACGGCAGAATGCAAGGGATTATGGAGTGAAATTGGTTACAGACCCGGTTAGCACCTTTAAAATATCCAATCCTACTAAAAGTTTAAAATGCAGCAGGCGGCGGCAATAGAAATTTGGCAATTTCGGTTATTAATCGCCCACTCGCGAAATACCAAAAAATACTTAAATTATAAATAATAATATTTTGATAGAAAAACTTACGATATATCAATTAATATACAAAAAATCGAAACTGGCGTTTTTTAACAAATTGATTTTTTCAAACCCTGCGTTCACTGCTGCTTTTAGAGGCAAATCTTCGCTTTGAGTATTAAATAAATCCACTTAATGAACTCAAAGCAATGTTGCTATTGTTGAAAGAACCTATTCAATAGTAATGTTTGGTAAAAAGTTAATAAAACGGCACAGGAAAAGCTCAAAAATGAATAATTAAGTAAGCTAAAAGAACAGTAACCAAATTTACTATTTTCTGATTTACTTGTAAAAAAATAAATAAATCATGCTTAGGTAACGCATGTAAATAGACACAATATTATAGATTTATCCAAACGTTTTTGTATCAAACTAATTTTTGGCGGGGTTACTATTTCAAGATTTTTATGTTTATCCCATAACAATTCATGGATGATGCAAGTTTTTTTATTAATTAATAATGTCTAAATAGATTTATGAGTTACAGTTGAACTTAATGAATGCTAAAACTTCAAAAATTACAAAATCATCTATTTTGATGGAAATGGAAACTGTAATTTTTGCCAAACATGATTAATTTTATAGAAAATGTAGAAGATTGACGTGTAAAAATTATTTTCCTCATTTAAATGTAAAAAAATTTAAAAATTTCTTCTTAGGAAACGCATCTAAACAGGCATAGGACAACAGTTAATTTTTTGCGGTGTTACTTTTTCGAGATTTTTATATTTATAGACTAATAATTTAAAAAAACATATTTTTTTAATATTTAAAATTGTTTAAGTATTTATGAGTTACAGTTAAGCTTAATCAATGTTAAAACTTCCAAAAATACAAAAGTATCTTTCATGCAAAATGGAATCTTTAATTTTTACCAAACATAATTAATTTAATAGGATACTGAAAAGGCCGACGTGTAATAAAATCAAAATTTTAATACATCTTAACTTTTAGGCTCTTGATGTCCATTGTTTCATTTCTATAACTTAATGTTTTTTAATTTTACCATTTGATAAAGAATAAATATATAAAATTCAAACACTTCCAAATTGCTGCAAATTATTTGCTGTTTCTATATCTAAAAGGGGTGTTAAAGCGTTTAGTCACGCGTTTATGTAGACACACCACTCAGTAAAACTTTAAAAAGGTTTATTAATGACGTCACCCACTTCATTGCATGGTTTACTACACAATTCACCCTATGAAAATAAGTTCTTACAAAGTTTGTTTGCTTTGATATCAATAAAAATTGAATTAACGAGCCTACTTTAACTTCATTCAGAATGTAATGAAAAAAAATATGCAATATTAAATTTTATGTTTCTAGTTTGAAACGCAAAACTGATATTTTCCGTTACATGATTTAATTTTAATGTTTGGTAGATCGGTAGATTCTTATACTAAATAAAGTTAACTTCTGATTCTGTAGTTTAGAATTTGTTTCCCAATTTTGATTTTTTTGCCGAGTTGGAGAGAGAGGAATATCCTGAGAAAAGCAAAGAGAGCGAGAGAGAGAGATAAAAAGAGAAAAATCAAGTGAGAGCGAACTCAAAACAGTATTTAAATAAATTACAGTTTTTTCTACTTCTTCAGGCCATTATTTGGATACTTAATATATTGCTTAAAAATTAACTTGTAGTAATACACCTATACAAATGTGAATAGATATAATGGCAACAAGGTATCCTTCGCTATTTCTAGCTTAAGGCTCGAAATAATTAATACGTATTAAAAGCCCGCATGAAATTATCTACTTCTCGTTATCCCCATCTGATAAAGAGTGAATTTCGAAAGGCATTTCCTGTTGTGTTAAAAATATGTTTACACCAGTAATGAAAATAACCGCTCAAGGTGTTACGGCAGCACTTAAAAGCAATATTTGCTACCCATATCGGATGTTTTCGTTTCTATTTCATTCAGTAATTCAAAACTTGTGTCAAATATCAACAGGACATAACTATTTTATATCTTTAGGCTATTTACTATTTTTCTGTGACATGTTCGCATTCCCCGTGCTTTCATTCATGCATTGACATTATGTTTCCACGGTAATTTAAATGTCTTGTTTAAATATTATAGGAAACACTTAAGTTTATAACGGTTGTATAAATTTTATGCAAACTTGTATCTGCTTGACACCTTTCTCCTGACGCGTGTTTGTGCTGAAGATAAAATGACAGACTGTAAAGTGTATATAACTACTCGGTAAATATATTAAAGTGTCCTTGTCGCTTCTTACAGCCGTTTATTGTAAATATCGGTACACAACTACGTATAAATGTATGGGAATAAATTATTATTATTGTGAAAGACACCAAAAATTTCAAAGCAATTTCAAAGTTAACCCTCTGTCAAGCAACACCTGGGTTTTTCCCTGCAATTTTACAAAATCTCATCATCCCTTACATTTAAACTAATAACTTGGAAAAACCTTGCAAATAGTGTCCGGTTTCATTGTCTAGCTTTCAACTATACATCTTAAGCAGATTAGACCTGATGCTAATCTTCTCTTAATTTTTGCTGGACAACTAATAGCTTTTGTATTTTGAAACCATTCAGGACTTTTAGGATTTATGCATTCTCAGATAATGGTAGGGTTTCGGTTTGACTATAATACAAAATATGTTAGTGTTGGCTAACTATTTTTTTTTTCAGACGTGCAAAATGTATGAATTTCAAAAAAAAATATTATATAATGGGTGTGAAAATTTAAGAGGTTCAAAACTCAAATAAATTCATAAAAAGAATAATGATGGATGTATACAGAAAAAAGTTCTCATAGTTTATGATAAAACTTATAAACAGAAAAGAAACCGTTAGATTATGTTTTTATATAAATGACAATTATAGTTATTGAGTATGAATGAAATACTAAATAATTTAACAACAATATTTATTTAATTTAACCTTGTACGTATTTCGACATATTTACATGCCATTATCAAAGGTAATATTAAAATGAGTTGATTTTTTATTCCAAAATGTCCAATAGACGTGAACTTAAGAGATCAATTTGCTCATTCATGAACGGCACTGTTTTTAAATAAGCAATTTGATCTCTTAAATTCATCTCTATGAGACATTTACGTATAAGAAATCAAGTCATCTGCAGACATAGATTACCAAGATCAAGGCACCAAGTTCTATTGTTGCTATACCAACACTAACTGGTTACTTTGTAATATAACTTTTGATAATAGCGTGTAAGCATGTCGAAATACGTATAAGGTTTAAAATTAATAAATATTGTTGCTGAAGGCACAAAGTGTTTTATTCATACTCAATAAATATGAACTTCAACGAAGTAAAGCTAGAACTTATAAACAAAGATACATATAATGTTAATCAATTCAAAAAGATTTTGAATTCCTACAACGTTTAAAATAATTATGAAATATTTTTAGTTGCTTATTAAATGAGATAAGTTTCATTTATTAAAATAATTCCATTCATGAAATAATGTTTTTTTTTTAATTATTAAAAGCCAAATATAAAATTTTTGTTTTACTTAAACTAAAAATTTGTAAATAAATTTGATTGTTATATGGATCTTCCTTAATATACGGGTATCATATTTTATTTCTTCTAATTAAATTTTTGTGTCAACTTTGGTGTTCTGAGTGCATATACAATCCTAAGGCGTATCTTTTTAATGCCTAATAATTAGAATTTTAAAAGATATAAGAAACATGCGTTTTTCTAATATTTCTAGCGAAAAATTTTAATACGAGAAATATTACATCTACACATATTATTATTGCTACTTAATACATTGATTTTATAAAAAACATTGCTTTAATAAAAATCTTTTGTTAAAATTTCAGAGAGTACTTTGTTGTTGTTCAACTACACGTATCGGTATTTGGTTGTTATGGTAATTAAGAATTTGTAAAACTTAAAAGGTATTTCATTCAAAATATTTTGTGATGTAATCCAGTAAAAAAAATTTGTACCAGAAAGAGAAACCAAAAACGAGAAAACAAAAGTTGGTTGTCATAGCAACCAAATAATTGAACGTGTACAAAAAGAACTTTTGTAAAGTATGTCCCGAAATTTAACAAACAACTTTTATTAAGACTATTTTTTCACGCTGTCTATTTTTGCGAAGTGACAGACTTTTTTAGTCACCTTGTACAATACCAAAGCGAAAATTATTTTCAAAATAATAAGATAAATTATCTTATCTTAAATTAAAAGAATTTCTGTTTTTCGTAAGGCTAATAGAATCCGTTATTAATACTAAATACAAAAAATATCTAAACTATACTGAGTGTATACTTTTTGTGTTTGCCGAAGGAATTGTTAATATAATTTGCATGATATAATTGATGCATGCTGTTCATAAAAAGCGCCCAATTTATCATAAACATTATATTAGCAATGTTTTGAATATCTCTATACAAATGCAAAAGTTATTTCTTGTGAGCCGTCATCGTGAAACGCCCTATATAACATTATTTATTGAGATAAAATGTTCGGTGTCTAAAGGTAAAGCTAAAAATAAATTTAAAACCAGAATATAAAAATTTGTTTTAAATGCAAAAACCGCAATTACAATAAAAGTAGGCCACATTTTCCGTTCTTGAAAAAATAAATTTAACGCTAAGCTGTAGAATAACAAAAAAAATCGATCAAAACAATAACCGTTTTGAGCCTAAATAAAAAATTTCATTTCAGAAAGAATGTTCACAAAACGAATACGGAATAAGTATTTAAAACATGCATCTATACATCTCACATTAACATCTTCAGCGCTCTAAAAAACTAAGACACTTGTAAGTTGTCAAATTTCTGGTTTCGTCCGTTTTTACCGTAAATATTAAAAACAGAAGATTGTAGATTTGTATAACACTAAAATAGTGCAAAGCCCTTTCAGATAAAGCAAAATTTTCTAACCCTATCTTATATTTTTTTATTATTTGTTCTATTTTCTTAAATCCATGTTTTGTAAAGAGAAAATATGCATTATTTAGCACGAAAAAATCTCATAATTCCAAAGTTGAGGGTTAAATACTTTCATTAATATCTCCGATAGTTTGCAATAACATAACTATTTAAAAACATTATTTAACAATTATTATGGGTCTCCCAAATAAATAGCACTAAGTAAATAATTAAAAAGTTTTGCAAACAAACTATAATATTTTTTTAGTTAATAAATATATTCGCTTTCAAGCCAAGAGAAAAATAAAAATTAATTATTGTATGATGAGATATGCTATAAGAAATATTTTATTTTTTTCTCTGCATTCGCGTTCTTTTTTCTCGTAAAAAATATTGGTTGAAATTACACAATAAATCTAATTCTTATTGTCCAATAGCTGTTTTCCAAACATGCGTATTATATACAGGATGTTAACCATAAATTTGCCTTATAAGTATATGTGGTTTTTCTTCTGGTTTCAAAATTCGTTTTTACGAGGCAATAAGAAAAGCTCTAGGAACATTTTAACGTCTTCCGCGTCTTCCTCGGTCGCATCTCAAAAGATAATGCCGAAGATTTACGTATAGTAAAATGGGGTTATTAATTATCCTTGCCGCTTATTGATAGTTTGTCAAAAAGCAATAAATTAAGCACTAACCTGTTCTTAGCGGCGGCGGCTCGATCGCGCTGTCTTCGATTCTTGAACCAGTTGCCCACCTGGGTCGGCGTCAAACCCGTCGCTTGAGCGAGCTCCCTCTTCTTCGTCGGATTTGGATACGGATCCTGCAGGTACCACTCCCTCAACAGACTTCTAGTCCTTTCCTTAAAACAATGAGTCTTTTGTTCACCATCCCATATAGTTCGTGGCAAAGGAAACTTTTTACGCACTCTGTATTTATCCACGGGACCTAGAGCTCTGCCTCGAAGCTTTTCCGCCTCCTGGTAATGAGCTTCCAGCCACATTGCTTGGAGTTTCCCATGGGAGGTCTTCGTGAACTTGTGATGCTCCAGGATATGATACATCTCCCGGAAGTTACCACTGTGGAAGGCCACTATCGCCCTCGCCCGAAGTACAGCCTCGTTTTTGTTTAATTCCCCAATGTTGGGATGTGCCACTGGTAAGGACCACAAGAAACGGGCCAGACGTTCAATGTCACCACTTTCTTCCAAAGTTTCACAAACTGCAGCCACTTGTTCAACCGTAAAATTTAAGGTTGGTAGTGCGAACATGGGACTGGGCAAAAGTGGTGCCGGCGCCACCGGGAGCGGGACGCTTACACCTGGAGATGATGATGTATCCGAGCGACCCCCGGAGCCGGGCTCCGAGCTCCCGGAACAGAGCCCGGAGCTCAGCCCTAGCGCCATATGCGTTGCCAGCGTTACTGTAATTGCTAAACTTTGGCCGTTATTTCACCTTTCTTCCAAAAGGATGACGACATGCCACCCCCACAACCTAACCCTTCTTGGATCTTCGGCGCATTTATACTAAAACAGCCGCATATCTTTTCTTTGAAGGGTTTTAGATAAATAATTTTTGCTCGCTTAGGGCTTTTCGAAATTTTGCACTACTCATCCCCCCACTGGCACCAAAAATCCATAATCACACACTGCTGTATTTGTTTCGGTTGTAGAAACAGAACTTATTTAGAAAACCTTGTTCCCATCTCAGGTGGGTACCAATAAAGGGATAGGTATCGTATTGCACAGCCAGCTGTTTGGAGCACGGGATGAGACTGACATTCACGGTTCTAGTGCCGAGGCAGCTCTTGTTGAAGGCTCGGCGTTCATTGGTAATTTCAAAGGCTGTTGCCACGGTAACTGCTTTGTTGGGCCGCCAATGGCAGCCGTATTTGGGGGGGCTTCTGAGCTTTAGTGGGTGTTGCTTTTCTGGTGTCAGTTTGAAATGTCGCGTTTGGAATTGAGAACTTTGTGTCATACACCTAACTAAAGCTGATGGATAAAGTGGGCCTCTTCGCGACTGCTCGTTCGCCTGCAAATCCTATCCGATGACTGTTATGAATTTTTCTCGTGTGGTTTTTGTGAGTTTTTCAGGATTATACTTATTAATTTTTATGATAAAGTTGAATTACACCTATTAAGTGGGTCTGCAATTTGTTACAATGTATGTTTATTTATTACTAAAATAGTTTTGATATACTAACGCAAATACAGTTAGGTGTCACAATATTTCTAAAAAAAATAAATATTATTAAAAAAACAGTAACATGTGTAATGAATTAGTTTAGTAGTTGAATTGCTTCATAAAAAAATACTAAACATTGCAATATATTTATAGTGAAATAATTTATAATGATGATAATGTTTTTTGTTATTAAAATTTTATAAAAAATGCAATACGAATAAATCTAGATGTACTCATGGTAAGTAATTATATTACAAAATTTTAACAAGAGCTTGAGTTTCTTTTATTTACGCTTAAAATTGTTTTTGTTTTGTGGATAAATAACGATACTTTACAAATCGCTCTTTTCAGTTAATGTTTATTTAGGCTGAAGCAGCATTATATGCAGGAAGGAAATATTTAATGATCCACCATTCCTATTTCTGTTGTTATGAGGCACAGAGATCTGGTTAAATTATGAAAGTAATGTAAAATTGTATGTCAATTTTAGTAGTTGAGACAAATTTAAGCTATGTATAAGTAATAATTCGTCATTCGTTACGAAAACACGGAAATTTGTTTTATTAAAATATGGAAAAATAATATATTCTGTAACAAGTGCGGAATAGCCATTCCAACGTGTGACAGACTAATACTTAAGAAAGTTTTAAGTTTTCTATCTAAAATAAGCTTTGCTTGTAACCGTTAAAAAAACAAAAAACAGTTGATAGACGAGAGACGCAACTTTTATTACTCAGAACTATATAGTCCAGATTTCTAGTCTAGTATTTCGTCAGTATTTAAATTATGAGGCAATCAATTAATAATAATTTCTGCCATAATTTCTTTAAATGTATAGTTGGCCCATACCTCACCTTTTTAAATGAATTATTTACGAGCTTAGAATGGTAACACATCCATATGTTTGACCTTAATCCACATTGTGCAGGTAGTTATTATTTATTTGGTAAACTGGAATTGAAGCTTTTGTAATACTTTAATGAAATAAGACAGGGTTCATAAACGTAGAAGAGGAATGATCGTGAGTTTTAAGAGCACTTAAGTTTTAATTGAAATGTAACATAGAACCCACGAATTGATGAAAATAGAACGTGTAAATTCAATAATACAGTGAGAAACTTTCTACGAAAAGTTTGGACTATCAACGTTCATAAAGAACGGAAAACCACCGTTGAATAAAAAACGTAAGAATTGCAGAACACAACAACTATTTCTACATTCTCATCCGAAAAATTGTTCTCTTGTCCAATATGTTTCACGTATAACTTAATGGATTTGAGGACGCCCATGCTTTTTGTTTACTTATTGAATTTTAACGAAATTTTTTGCTCTTCTGCGACTAAAAGTCCGGTCTTTACTTAGAACAGTGTTAGAACGAAATATTCTATAACAAATGTAAGAATGTAGTTATTCCGTAATTAGAAATTGTATCAGAATGCTTATATTCTAAAATAGTCGTAGAAAAGAAATTTTTCTTGTAACCAAAATTACATTTCCTTATGTGTTGGTGTTAGTATACTAACACCAACACTTACAGTTATAAGTATATACATTCGGTTGTTGAGGGAAAATGGTTTCAAGCATCCAGTTAAACATTATAAGCGATTCCTTTTACGTATTTCTTATAAATTTATTTACTAAAATTCTAAATTTGAAAACAAGTTACGACCTTACTATTAAAAGTGTGTCGATACTAATAAAAAGGACATTTCAAAATACCATTCCAATTTCATTTATTCCCATAAAATCTCTTTCTTTAGAATCGCATTTATTGCTACACTATAAACAGTTATTTGCAGATTTAAGCACTACCTACGTTGCTTAATAAGAAATGTCAGCAAATTCTACTAAGGGATTACTAAAATTGAAGAATACACAAAAAATACGTTTTTTTTTTGGGTAATACCTATAAGGCCACTGTTAAAGAAACTGTTCTGCATAATACAGACGCATTTTATTAGTATTAGGTATATTATAAAAACCATCTGTATTTTAAAA
Organism: Ctenicera cuprea; assembly: GCA_958336395.1. NCBI lineage: Eukaryota > Metazoa > Arthropoda > Insecta > Coleoptera > Elateridae > Ctenicera > Ctenicera cuprea. Next base: position 24,612,121 of record OY284494.1, read on the forward strand.
GCAAGAATATTACAAATATTCTTGCTAAAGCTTTTGCAAATGTTGGTAATTCTTCAATTCTTGGAATATTTACAGCTTTACTGGTTTGTGCACGCAAAATAAGAAATACCACTTATACAACAAACTTTCCCAAAATACCTAAACAAATAAATTTTATAGTACTTACTATAACCAATAAAGTTATTCGAAATTGGTAGAATAATTTCTTAATATTTCTTAACTAATTTAATTGATTGATTGATTATAAATTGTAAGAAATATTGCGACCAAGTTTTATGCATTATCTGTTAATTAATCTCCTTTGATGAAAAAAATATATAATCAAATGTGCTGTAATTCCACAATACTGCTTTATTTACTAAAAAACAATATTTATCTTCGTTCTTGAGAAAAGAAATGTTAGATAATATATATTATTGGAACACTTTTAATAAGGAATAAACGGATTTCTAAATAATTTTTATTTCGTTTGTTATAGCTAATATATTTGCAAAAACTGGTTTATTGGCATATTGGTATTATATGGCATTTTTGTTATAGTGTAAATGTAACAATAAATCACAATTATTAAGGTAACAGTTTAGTCTTTATCTGTTAAACTGATTAAAAATAACGTTCTGGTTCTGTGAAAAACTGAAATTTCTCGACAAAATGAGGTGGTTTGAACATCAAGAACTGGTCGAGACGAGAATTCCGTCCCTTTCATAGTTTTTATTTTCCCATACCTTCATTAAAATTTTCGAAATCGAGATTTAGCGGAAATACACGTTTTGGGGCTCAAGGAATGCTTGTGGGTGAATGGGCGGGTGGATGTGTTTGTGTGTGGATGTGTATATGTAGCATCTCTAAAGGCGAAAGTACTGAACCGATTTTGATAGAATTTTAAGTCAAGAGGTATATCGAAAATTGTAGTTCTAGTTAAGCTTTTCAATAAAATTCGAAACCGGAAGCAGACATGCTTTTCCGGTAGCGTTTTTTACCAAAACAAAATTTTTCTCAAACTCTCTAGCCTTAAAATAGCAGCCGCTAAGATATTTTGAAAATCTCGACTGCAACGCCCATTCACTCCAAAAGCAGGTTTCTGTTCGGGATTAACTACAACTAGTTTGAAAATCCTTTGTAAGTGGTATACAATGAAACAAAATTAATTTCGAAAATCTGAAAACGATCGCGATTGCGCTTCTCCAAATTTTTGAAAATTTTTCATAAACTGCCAACAGGACTTTTTTTAACTTTGCGGGCTACTAAACCAAAGATTGACTACAATTTAATTTTTTTCCGAAAGCTATAATTTTATTGTGGCGCTTTCTGAGAATTTTTGAAAATCGAAAATAGGTCCCCCCTTACTTTTAAATGGGGTCCGATAAAAATTCTTTTCTTAGACAGAATTGTTCATCATAACCAGGATCAAAATCTAATTTTCGTTTTTAAATAATTTTATACTTGTAGAAAATGTAAATTCCAAATATTTAAAATTTTCAGAATAATGGTTCTCAAAAAATGGCCATACGCTTTTATTTAAACTTTATAGTCTTATAGAGGCGAACATGGACTACAATTTGGCTTTTTGTTAAATACCATAATTTCACTGTGACACCTTCTATAAATTTTTGAAAATTAAACAATGGCACTCTTTTATTTATTAAGCGGGAAACAATAAATAACTTCTGCTGAAGAATAATAATTACTCATCTTGACTAGTAGAACAAAAATCTAATGATTTGTTTTGTAATGTGTTTGGAAAATTTTATATTTGGTGGGACTACACGTCCCCTCCTTTAATTGTTTAGCTGACGAATTTAGGATTTGGTTGGCTACTGTAGAAAATGTAAATTCCAATTATTTGCAATTTAAAAAAAATTTTTACACAAATTTTTGGACTTGGACCAATTATGATCCGAGCATGATTACTAAACCCCAACATCATTATTGCTGGCGTCACGAACTGACAGCTATAATAAAGTAGTTGAAGTATGGATGGAATGGAGGTTGCCTATACAGCTTGTTTTTCTAGAAATCTAACAGACGGTGAAATGTACAACGTTATAATTATAAAACTTACACTTTTGCAAATACGGTAAGTATAATATCTAGTATGAGAAAATTTATTTGTAGTTAACACTTCAGTTATTTGTGTTATTTTACAATGATTCCCATGATATTCAAGCAAGAAATGTTTTACAAGTTTTATTTTGAGTACGTAAGAGTTACACTCCCTTTATTTTTTAGCAACAGAAGTACAAAATACCATAGAAGATACAAACATTCTTTTCATGCATCTTATAATATTACAACCACAATAAGAATGTTTTTTTTTCTATTTTACTTTTGCAAGTTTTAATTAAGCATTTAATTGTTTGGAGGGACGACCTAAGGTGACGGCAACGTGTACGAAAGCCCGGAGACGAAAAAGAAGGGGGCGGAAAATAATTTATAATTATTTTAATACGGCATTGTATTAAATTTCCATGGCATTAATAAAAGTAAGAAATATAAGAAATAATCAACCTTGGAAAAAAAACACAAAAAAATATTAAGAAAAAAAAGCCATAGAAGAAATCCAAAATAAATTTGTCCGCCTATACAATAATAATTTATATAAAAAAACATTGTTTATTAGTTTATAAACTCAAATATATATTTTTTTTATAAATAAACCCTTTTTTACCTACCTACCTATGTTTTTCTGTCTATACTTTGACATTTTGTGAAAAAAATTCATTGTTTACTAGTTTGTACAAAAAACACACCGTTTATAAATAAGCTTTTCTCTACCTACCTATTTATTGTTGCTGTCGATATCTTAATATTTTTTAAAGAAAACATTGATTTTTATTGTTCGTATAACATAAGATTAGACCATGCAAAATAATGACCTTTGTTTTCTTTGGACAATATTTCTTTTTTAGATAGCATTATTGATTTAAACACCTTTATTATACAATATATCTTATAATAATTTAGTTTGGCTTTTTATTCGTGGCTTTTTTTTCTATTGGCTTTTTTTTCTAACGGCTTTCCTGGATTTTTATTCCGTGGCTTTTTTTTATGGCTTTTTTATCCTAGAATCAAAAAATCTATTGTATTAATATTAATGAAATACAATAATATTAATTAGCTAATACATTAAAATTATTGTTTGTTTTATTTTTACTAAGTATAAAAAAATTAAAGATCTGCCGCCTTGGGCTTTAAGGAAAATTCCCTATTGCAATTTTTACATGTGGTTTTGATTTTCAATGCGCGCAATATGCTAACTCGACCAATTAAACGCTATTTTGCTACGTACAATATGCAACTGTAAAAATTAGATATATTAGTGGTTAATTAATACAAGTTGAGATATAGAGGACAGTGTTGCAATTAAAATGAATACTAGAGAGACGTTGTACTTATCAAATTAAGTGTGCTTGCAAGTCAAAATGGTAGGTTATGCTGTTCAATTATCATTTTCTTAAAATTGAATTACTCGCTTCAAGTCGATTTCCATAAAAAGAAATATATATTTAATTCATTCTAAAATCGTAAAATAGCAAGCATCCTAAACGTTAAGCTCAATATATAAAATTATTTAGTAATGTCTTTGAAAAACATTTTTTTTTAATTTGTTCCTACCTACTAAACTGACACTTAAATTACTGGGAGAAAGGGGGGAGGGAATTCTTGCTCACTTTTACTAATTTATTCAAGCCCGCCCTAGTTATTTGGGCGTAAACGTAACTGTACGCGTCGCCAAACCTAAGAAAAGCTATAGCTATAGTTGCGTATACGCAACTCCATTCGGTCGCTCACGCATTATGTCGCTCTTTAAATCAGCTATAATTTGTGGTTCAATCAAATACACACTACTTAAAAATGTTCAATTTTCAGAGAGTACTGTTTGGTCTATCCTTCCCTAAACTACTGCGCGAGGTTTAACTTTTTCTCGGGTTTTCCAACGCGTACTGTAATTATTCTTGATTTATACCTTTTGGTTAGTTGCTATATTGTAGTAGCGCAACCATCGGAAAGTAGCAAAACCGCATATACACTCACATGTTTTTGATGCTGAATGCTTGTGTTTACGAAAATCAGTTTCTGGAGAATTTTACGCCCAAACCTGCAACTAATTGCTTACAACTGCGGGTAAAATCTACACATTTTCAAGTTCTGACGTTGGTTATAATCACCAACGTCAGAATTTGCAAATATGTAGATTTTACTGGTAGTTGTAAGCAAGTAGTTGCAGGTTTTGGTATAAAATTCTCAGGACACTGATTTTCGTAAAAACAAGTTACATTGAGCCTCAAAACCATGGGGGCGTATATGCGGTTTTGCTACCTCTCGATGGTTGCGTTACTTTTTAAAAATCAAGCGCCAAATAAATAGGCCGTTGTCTTTAAACACAGTTTTGCATACGCGAAGGCCGAGCTTATCAGGGCCAAATAATTCTAGCTACGACACAATCAACCAATCTATTATTCTTCATGCACATTGATACAAATAATGTAATGATCAGGTGGACAGATGCAAAGAAATAGTAGATATATCAGAAGGCAATAAGCACGGTAAAGGCAGGGCCTCTGTAGTTTTTATTACTTTACTTGCGCCGCTCAGCGGCAGTTAGTTGCAGCGTACAGCTATTGTGTGTTTATTTATTTCATACATAGTTTGCAACTTTGCACTAAAAATCTAATATAAATAAAAAATCATAGGCGATGTACTTCAAAATGACTAGGGCCGTTACAGACAGACAGTAGGAAGAAATCCAGATCGTTTAATACTGAAAGGTTTAAAAAAAATGAAGTGGCTTACTTGTAGCGATATTAAAAATAAACTATTTTGCTGAAATTGCTTATTATTTTCATCTATATCTAATCCCTCAAAAATATAGTTTGAAACAGCATACTCTGCTTAAAAAAAATTTCAGCTGCAATTAAAAAAACCTGGGTCGACTAAAGAACATTTACCTGCAACCGTTAGAATAAAATTATTTGGCAAATCACGCATTAACTTGGCTTTAGACAAAGGTTTACGTTATCAAATTGAAGTGCATAATGACAAAGTGAAATTTAATAGGGATTTTATGCATAGATTAATTTATTTAACAACATAGGTCTTGGTAAATTGGAGTTGCCGTAATTCTTTTCCATTTTAATCTTAATGTTAAATAATGTTTGCCATTGCTTACCCAAATTTTGAGCCCACGGAACGCCACTGATATACATCGTTCTTTTTTTATTAACAAAACAAAAATTTCTGCACCACCCAATATGAATTTAAATTAGGGCCCTGTTACATTTACTGTTTATAGGTCAGTTCTATCCTGCTGTGCTCATGAAGCTTGCATTATTCAATAACCTACTTTGTGGGAAAATAATTCTAATAATAACCAAACAGAACGTGAAAAATAACACTTACAGACTATTTGCGCTTCCACTTCTGTAGCCAACATACATTTTAATAATACATACATAGCATTGTATCGTTATCTCAGTCACAAAAATTTGTAGGCTGTAACGTAAATAAAAACATCCGCCAATTGTTGAAAGAATCAAAATAAGCTAGAAAATAAAACAATTCGGCCGCATAGCAGAATATATGCGAGGAGTTAGTTAAAAACGTTTCTAGTCAGCCAGAAAGCAATTAAGGAGTAATACAAATCACATTTAAAGTGAGCCGAAAATAAAGTTGTCAAAACACGACTTAATGAAGACACTCTAAATTGTATATTATTAGTTCAGGAGCTGATTGTGACACAAGACATTCGGTTTGTCACATGTCATCCTCATCTTCGTGTTGTCACTAAGCCTAAGACGTGGTGGTGGCGCCAGATTTCTGTCTTTCAACAGCCATTACAATTTTAGAAAAATTAGAGGCTATTGTAGTTTTTTAAACTAATAAAAAATAATCATGCATCTTTTATAACAAATTAAATTTATTAATAAAATTAATGTTTATATTGCCAGTACTCTCCATTAATGAATTAAATTTGACTTAAAGATTTTAACATCGGCTTTTATTTTATAAAATTTCTCAAAATAAATTTAATTAATAATAAATCACCAAATTTAATCGATAATTTGCAAGTATGTTAAATTATTTATTAAATTGTTGCTTCTATGACTACTTGATTGCAAGGAAAAGTAAATACAGTTCAATAGGCATTACTGTCATTATTTCACATTGCCGCTGTAATTAAGAGTATGCAGTCCTATTCGATTGACCCGAGTTCGGACCGAGTTGTAACTGGACTTTTATAAAAATTGATACAGCGAGAGTAGACAGTGTATTTAAGTTGGGTTTTTCTGGAGGGGGGCATGTTAAACCCATGAATAACACTTAGTGTGCTGAGCCAGAATAAGCAGGAGAGGAGGGGGTTAATAAAAGAACCAAGGTTGGGCATGTAGAATATTACATGTAAAATATACTTATTATACATCAGACAGTTTAAACGTAAAAACAGAAATTTCATTGTCGGTATATCCTTCTTGAAGGAGCGGGTGCTGTAGACTCCGCACCGGAGTCCTAAGCCCATCTTCAGCCGGGTAAAGATGGGTTAAAGCAATCCATTCGGGGATAGTTACTGTCCCAGTATTTACCTTGTGAGACAGGAAAACCACGGAAACACCTGAGCCAGAACAGCAGGCCGTGTCAGGGAATAGAACCCAGGCCTCCTGAATGGAAAGGTAGACGGGAGAATAGAAAAAAAGCGGCGCGTTCGTACCGTTGAATAGTCACATGTCCCACTCACCCTCCTCTACTATGCACATACGCGTTTATTTACATAGTTAAGTAAACACAATAATATTATGCAGGTGTTTTTCTTGCATCTCTTGATACATATTTTACATATTCTACATACTTTACATGTATAATATGTAGAAAACGGTAGATATATCAGTTTTATTTAAGATACATTTTCTACATGTTATTCTACATACTCTACACATTGTTCTACGTGCAATGTAGAAAATAATATTCTACGTGTAAAGTTACAACCCTGAAAAGAACCATAAAATAATTAGGGTGGTATTTAAATAATATGACAATTGCATCACAGCATTTACAGCTTTAGTAAAAAAGAATTAATTATGCAAAAGTAGGTAAATTTTTGTCGCGAGTCGACTTAGTTTTATTTAGAATATTTAATAATAATTATACAAGTAATTAAAATATTACCTATTTGTCACATATGGTGCAATACAGATCAATACGACTTGGTCACCTGACACACCTTAGGTTATTTTAAGATTATCAAGGGATTGTATGCACCCCTTCTGTGTCACACAATTACATACATATTGATTAACCTATTTACAAGCCAATCCGGTCTCAGATGTATCTGCACTGCATCATATTAATTATTAATAAAACCATCCCTACTCTGTATCACAGAGTATAAACGGGTTCTAGCTTACTGGTACAAGTTCAGTTAACGACCAAACTCAGCTTAGAATCGACATGAGTCCCTACCATCTACAATAGCTACGACTCAAATACCTCTCGCATATTGGGGGCCTTGAGCCCCAGATTAACAAACTGTATTGTAATTCATGTAAGTAATTTTTACTTAGTATTAAATAATATTGTAAATCATTAATTAGATATATCTCTGTTGAATTTTGGTTGTTCTTATAATATACCTAGACATTATGTCACACGCTACGACCCCCTAACGTGACAATATTTACCAAAAAAGTTGAATCGAAAATAGTTTTTGGTAAACCCAAAATAAACCACCAGAACTAATGTTCTATACTTTTGAAAGACTCTGTAGGTATATACCGAGTGTATAGTTTCAATCTGGGATATGTATTATTATAATCTAATTTTTATTAATATAAACTTTTTCATTGGAGTAAATATTGTTCATGTGTATTTATTTTAAAGACAACAAATGCGTTGTGTTTAGATTGGGTAGGAAAAAAGCGTTGGGTTTGCCCTAAGATCGGGTTCCGTTTTTATATTTAAAAAATTTAATTTCGGAACAAAACGGTACCACCAAAAAACCCCTTTGCTTCCGATTTCGAATTTTTTCAAAACTTATTTTCCAGATGAATTTTTGATTTACGCTTTCATAGCAAAGCACTTGAAAATCAGTTCATCCATTTGGGAGACATAAGCCGCTCATACCCACATAGGTATCCGCCTAGAGACAGAATGTTTTTTAAATCGCTTGTTTGAGTTCCTGTAGGTCAAATGTATTTCCGTCAAAATCTTGAATCGAATTCTAACATTTTCATGAAATCGATACTTTCCTACACTGAATGTATAGAAAAGTAAAAATTATATTTCTTGTTTTGCATATGCTGAATTAAAAAATGTTAATTAAACTATTAATTTCATTTAAAAAATTACTTTTAATTGCAGTTAAATCGAAGACATTTATAAATTTAAATTAATTAATTTATTGCTTCTTTATATTATTTTCATATCATATAAAGCTCATTTTATACACAAATAACCGTCTGCTAAATTAAATTCTTGGCTATGGTATGCCATTAACTACATATTTCTTAACAAATTTTAACAAGTGATAGATGAATCTAGTAGAGAATGAAAACGGTGTTCGGAAGATCCAAATATTCCCCAGTCTCATTTATGGAAACAATGAAAACGTAAATAACGAGCCAACAAAGCCGAGTCGGGAACTCGAAATGAAATCAAATCTGTGCCGAGGAAAATAAGTGTAAGAGATTGACGTCGGATGAAAATTGAAAAAGGAAATTTCTTTTTAGACTCAATTGTTACGCTTAGCTGGTCTGCACGGTCACTGGACAGTATATGCCGAGTTCGTTACGACATTACGATGTTCATGACGCTTTCGTCGAACTTCCCGTCCTTGTTTTCCTTTCGATTTGTTTCGAGGAATAAAGTGGGAGATCAAAAACGTGTGGAAAGTCGGCCCGAAAAAGGGTGTGCATACAACTAGATTATGGTGCTATTGTATCTCGGCTGCGATGCAAACTAAACTCGAGGGAGTTCTGTTATTGGATAACCTGGGATGTTAATACCGACGAGACTCGCCTTGTGATATTCTGCCTCTTTACTGATGTTTGTATTCTGTTATTGCGAGTTTTTGTTCGGAATGAGAATCTTTGTTTAGAATAATTTAAATTTTCTTCTGAAGCCTTCAGCCAAACCTTTCAGAATCAAATTTCACATTACTTCAAATGAAGAAATTAAGGGAAAACGTTTTTTTCTTTAGTTAATCTACTCGCCATACAATTCTAATGTGCATTGCAGTATTCGTGGCAAAACAGAAATCCAACATAGTTGTAGCATACTGCGATCATGTAGTATTATAGAACTTCACTTAAGGTAAGTTCGTTTAATCGTTAATTATAATAAATTAATTTAATACTACATTCTGAAACTATACAGTGTATAAGAGCTTACGATATGCGCCTAGATTTCATAAAGACAAGACTAGGGTATCAACCCATTCTAAATTTTTCGTTTCAATGCCTACTTTGTGAAAATAGCTTTAATAATTTAAGTGTTTTACAAATCCAAGAAAATTCTCAAAGCACTTACGTCAGTTATTAGACGAGCAGATACAACTGATAACATGGAAATACATTTTAACCGCCAATATTACAGAATGGTAACAATATTTAAAAAAAATTCAAAAGGGATAAGTACTTGTATATTCTGCAGCAGTGCAGTGGTACCTACCCATATTTACCTTTGAGCCGAAAGGCTACCGGGGTTTGATATCTGACGAAGTGAAATACACTGGGTAGATACTGCTGCTAGTATGCTATCTTTCAATTGACACTGTGGAATCCTTGATATAGATTTTGTTAGTAATACATCGACAATAAAAAAATATATTTAAATTAATAATAAATAAAAACATCAAGAAATTGAGCTAAAACAGATAATGTGATAGATACGATGAGAATCTATATACTAAATCCGGATTTAGTGGCGTGTAGTGTTTAGTGCTACTAGAGCCCACATATTGACTTGCTTTAAAACCGGAGAACCGCTACGGTTTTCGGTACAGATAAGCAAATTTGGGGTTATACTTTTTGTTTGTATTACTAAATATAATGTGGTGCGGGCTGCCATTTTAAATACAAACTTAAAGGAGAAAGCATCCAGGTTAAGCTCCGGACTGTTTATGTAAAAAGTTGGCGCAGCATTTTATTGCAACAGCTTGCGTGGGGTTGTTGTTAAAGGTACAAAGCCGAGCTCGGCGAGTTTATAATAATAATCATATTTATATATATACTGGGTAGGATCGGCCAAACATTGGCAATCGAAACCCTGTTGACGCTATTTTTTTATAGCGTGCTAGAAGGTTTCAAATTTCATTGCAGCTGCAATATTAACAAAGCAGATATCTGGAAAGGTTCTTTTATTACCTACAATTATTTTATCACTCCCAAGTACTGCTTTACTATTTACAATTAAAAGAAACAGTTTTAGACAAGACTAACCTAGCAAGCGCAATCATCATTAATAGGATTCCAGAACGACATGTAATAAACTAGAAATTAATTAACCAAATTCTTACATAAGCAATTCAACGAAGCATTTTCTACAGTTAAAAGAATTTCAAATATGAAAATTAAAATTGGAAACATTAACGAACGGGGCCAATTTAAAGGAAACGTGGGTACATTAGTTGGTTGAGAACTGCGGATGCCGGTCACGCGGTTGCCAAAGCACTGTCCGCTCTAGTCGCTACTCGGATAGGTGACCAATATAGGGGTATATCTGCAACCAACCGTGCTTCAGAAGGGCACGTTAAGTCGTCGGTTTCGGTTGTCATACCTACATTCTTTGACAATCGTAAACCATTTAGTGGAACTTCTTCTCCTTTCGACGGGTAAAACAGCCTCCTGCCCGGCATACGTGCAAAGAGGGCTGACAGAACCCGCACTAGTTGCGGGTATTAAAACAAGCCATTGGCCTATAACAAGAGGAAGAAGAAGAAGTGGGTACATTTGTTTTAATGATTATTTGATGCCCCGCTGTGTCGGGATGTTACTCCACATGAACAAACATTACCCTAATTAGTTGGTAGTTACGCGTATTAAAGTTCAGTATTTATTTTATAATCGCCGACTCCTTGCGTAATTGAGTATACTATACAGTACTGCTGGACGAATTAAGTACATGTCTTGCATTTTGACTCAGCTTGTTTATAAATTTTAAAAAATGAACAAGCAAAACGTGGGACATAGCCCACGCGTTTCGCTAGTATTGTTCAATTAGGTATATTTTATATTGCCGTTAATGAGAGAAAAGCAATGTAAAGACGAGACAAAGAATGGTACATTGGGCTAGAAAGCTAAAGTCAAAACGAGATAAGTTTTAGATTTGCTAAGAAAAAACTTTGTTTGGATATTGATTGAAATTTGCTAGACAAGACGAAGCGTTCTACACTCTAGACGTATAGTATCATCTTGCCTTACGGCAGTAGGAGTATATTTGATTTACCGAAAAGTTATCAAGAACAAAATTTTTCTCGAAAAGCACCACCGAAATAAAAGTTTTGCAGTTGCAAAAACTTTCCATCACTCTAACGATAATGAACTGGAAAAATTGGTTTGCTAACAGTTAGAGATACACTTAGACACTAAAACAAGTATCTCTTAGTAAATTTGTTAGAGTATGTCCTAATATTGCTTGAACTAATTCACATGTTTTTCTTTAAATACACTAGTTTGATCGTAGGCGCCTAACCCATGACACTAAATACATAGAGGCCATGACCCCCTTCCCCTAGAGTTACGCAATAAATACTTTTCGTTTGTAACGGTTTGTAATTTACATTCAGTCTGCATAAAAAGTCACAATTTGCCTGCTTTCCTATTAAATATATGTTTTTGGCCAATTTAATTTCCGTAATTATTTTAGAATTGAATTCTTCGGGGTCTGTTTTTTCCGGAAAATAATTTTACTAGAGTATGTTTTTCTGGAGAAGGTTTTGACTGTGCAGGGATTTTTTTCAAAGACGTTTTCTCCGTAAGCCAAAATTGGTCTCCATACGCAAAAGCAAAGTTACGTGAGAACGAGTTCGATTATACTTTTATAAAACTTTTAATTCCGTATACAAAAAGTTTACGCACAGACTATGTTAGGCTTTAATTGTATAAAATTTTTTAATTTAGAAAGTTCACAAAATCGTTTCTGTTACATCCGAAATATAAACTCTTCTATAGCGCAGAACTTATAAGTACTACACAGAGAAATATAAAAATGAACCATAATTTTGCTGATTACTATTCCGAGTTGTGCAAACTCAATTATAAATTCTGTTAATATCTGGTGACGTTAGCCAAAAATAGGTTGTGCACGAGAATAGTTTACACCAAAATCAAAATTTGCGCATTGACGTAATAAATTTAGTAACTTACGCAATTATTTGTTATGGACACTACTAGCCGTACTCTACTATGAACAGAAAAAGAATGCACAGCTGTTGTCATGGACACCGTCTATTTGTTATTAAACATGGTCGGTGTGAATATTAATAACTTTACCGCGAAACAGCGTATTGTAATTCAATTTCTGGTCAAGATTTCTCGTTAATGAAGACGCAAACCGGCTCAAATTTTACGCAGACTTAGCTCAAGAAAGTATACTCAAGGAGTTGCAAGTATTTAAATAATAAGGTAACTGTTTTTGAAATGGCCGTGAAACTGTTCGTTACAGTCTAGGAAAGTTCAACTGCAACAAGAGTCATTTCTGCTGCCATTAGACGTGCTGTCTCTACTATTTCAGAAACAGTTTGCAATTTGCATTGATAAAAGCTTCAATATCTTTAATATCAGCATTTTGAAAATGGTTGGTTCATTCAAATACTGGCAGCTGCTTGCATGTACTTTGTTGCTACTGTGTGCTGAGTCTGCGTAAAATTTCAGCCGGTTTGACGCTTTCACTAACGAGAAATAGAATTACAATTGTTTCACGATACAATTGACATTTACATCGATGACAACGGTTATATATTGTTTCCTGTTTAGAACAGAGTACGTCTAGTAATGTACACAACAAATAATTTCATCAACTAAATTTACTACGTCACTGGGTAAAATCCGGTTTTGACGTGAACCACTCTCGTAAAATAGCTGCTACTTTTCTCAGACTTCTTACCAAAAATAAACAGAAACATACAAAAAACCAAGAAGTAAGAAGGTTAATGAAAATAGTAGAAGTTGTTGTAATTAAAAATTCATTGACATATGTGTAATTTTGATTGTAAACAAAAAACAATGATAGCGAGAATACTACAGAATATGGCCATAGCAACCAGGCTTTGTGCGTACCTACTCTTAACTATATATTAAATGCCAGCGGGTGGTCTAGTGGTTAGAGTCCCAACCTCTAGAACTAGACTCCCAACGGCAGTAGGTTCGAATCCTCTGCCCGTCAAAAAATTTTTTGAATAATTTAAACCGGCGTGTCCATGGACGGTGTGTGTCGTGTGTATGTTGGGTTGCATGTCTTTCGGGGTGGGGCATGTTAGATCGGTGAATAGCGCTAGGTGCACTGAGCCCGGGTAAGGGGGTGGGATGGGAATCATGGCGTCGTGCTCACGCAAAAAAAACTATATATTAAGCTCTGGGGTGTTCTTATACATTATTCAACAGAACATAATTGCTTTTTATTTTTGTTTTTAGGTTTGTTTGAAAAACCACACAATTGATGTCTTAGGACTGAAAACAATACGTAATAATATTGCAATAACTGCCTACATCGGTCTCCCGAATTTAAAATCTGTAGATAATAAATCTCATTTCTAACCGTTTTATTTAATTTTTAATTTAAGTTAAATTAAAAACTCGATTTCTAACATTTGTTACCATTCAAGAAATTATTCGAACAGTCATACGTCATATACACGTCGGCGGGCTAACTTTCAGAAAAAAGCCCAGCGGTCTCATAAAGACTTTCGATGTGGTCAACACTGACCTGTTTCTGGCCACCGCGACCCCTTTACCCCATTTCTTTGGACATGTTTAGAGCCCATTCGCAAGATCTGTGACATTTTAGCACTGACTCGTTCTGTTGCTAAAACCGCCGCCACCGTCGCTGTCGGTTGTTAATCACCTTGTATAGTTAGTAGATAATTACTTTCAAGCCATCCGTCCGTTCGCATTGATTTCATTACCCTCACTTTCATTTTTCCATCTTCCGTAGGTAAGTGCTTTACGTCGTCCTGAATCGCTCATCAAATTACAGAAGAAGAAAGCCGTTCATTAAAAAGTCACAGTATCATCAGGGGGTTAATGACGAGGTAAGACGCAGGGCGCGTGGATCGCAGCACCACCCGTTAACGTTAGCCCGTTGAATAAGCACTAATTGCTCCGATATATTATTGATGGAGTTTATAGCGACTTACAATGGTTTCAACGAGCTGCGACTCCGGACAAAGAGACGATCGACGATCTAAATGACATCATAAATATTGTAATTTCCCCTGCGGGACTTTCTGTCAACTGGAAAATTGTCTCTGGATGAACCCCATTCGTACCCCTATTATACTCGCTTATAACCGGTTAACTGCACCCAAAAGGGAAACTTTACTTTTTCTTGCATATTTTGGATTTGGTTTAACTTAGGTATTTTCACGATTTATGTTAGTGTTTGAGAGAACGTTTTTATTTTACAACATTCCGTTTTTAAAGTGTTGTTGGCCTACACAAAATTCATTTTTCTGCTCGTTTAAATTTTAAATATTTTGTTTGAACTGTCACAACTAAGCTAATCCGTACAAAAGATAACATTATTATGGTCGTTTTGTAATAATTAAAATTATAAAATGGACAAAGCACTTTGCTTAGACTATTTCACAGTTCAACACTCTTTACTTTTCTGCATTCATATACAGAATATTTTATCGACTATGGCATTTTAACCATGTTCCACTTGCTTTAACTCTTACGCGTCTAATACATAAGGCGCGTATTCGTTTGTACATAGGACCACTGCAGTTTCCGATGCAGATAAGAAAATTAGGTTAAGAACGAGGTGTCTGGTTATTGAAACATAATCTCCTAATAGCTGTCATTACAAAAACAAACCCCCGAGGAGGCAACACGTCTTGACACTACGCGATGCTCTTACATCTCGGCACATCTTATTTATTATTATTTTGTTTGCAGTATTCGGGTTGTCACGAGCGGCCGGTGCTTCTCTCGACTTTTCATGTTACGGACTTACGTTATATTTCATTAAATTGTACTGTCTATACCGCCAATGTTGTTGCGTAACTAGTCTAATACTAGTTAAATACATTATTAGGCACTTATTTTCGTATTTCAAAATATACAATATTGCTCGGCGCATTCAGCACATATTTTAGTACATGTCGCCACACCAAATATTCGGCCAACTGTTGGGTTAAGTTCCAAATATTAAGCCAACTATTTGGCTAAGTACCGAATATTAGGCAAGTATATGCGACCAAAGTGCGGAATACTTTTCGTAACCAATGCGAATTGACGCTGATATAATAATTTTGTTTCAGGTATTTTAATTTGCATTTCAGTAATGTCTTCATTTAGTGCACAAAATGCACGGCTGACTCGAAAACGTATTTGGCTTTTCCGAATATACAGCTAGCTCCAAAAAATGACCGAATTTTTGGCTAATTATTCAGTTCACCAAATGGTTCGTCCATCTCTAGTTAAAATAATATTGGCCCGGACCCGTACACTGTGACACACCCTGCATTTTTTGAATTCACATTCTAGCCTCAACAGTTTGTGATGTTTTGGCATTAAAAACATGAACATCAAATACGCATTTTTAGTTGACCGAAACGTGTATTTCTGTCAAAATCGATTTTTTTCAAAAATACAATATACTTCTCCTCAACTTTCTTGTATACCTGATATTTTGCAACTCTTAGTTTTTATATTTTTCAAAATAT
Organism: Ctenicera cuprea; assembly: GCA_958336395.1. Classification (NCBI taxonomy): domain Eukaryota; kingdom Metazoa; phylum Arthropoda; class Insecta; order Coleoptera; family Elateridae; genus Ctenicera; species Ctenicera cuprea. The sequence continues at coordinate 24,627,998 of OY284494.1, forward strand.
TTTATATCAACGCTCTAGTCCCAGCAGTTACTGAAGATTAACAATAAATCCCCCTGACGTGCATAGCTGCATTAGAAAGCAAGTGATTAATTGTATCCATTACGCTCAAAACACAAGTGTAATAATTAGAACCCAACAACTTTGCAAGTCTCGGAAACATTAAAAGCCAAACAAAACCGATTTTCTGATGTTCGTAGAAAAAAATAATATAATTAAATACTAAATTTAAATCTCTTCCGCCTGTCTCAACTTTTGTGACGACGGGTCACCACTACTAGAAGCCAGATCTTTACGCGTTCATCATATTTGTATAAGCTTTTATGTATCATCCCAGTGCAGTTTTAGATAAAAATAAGAAAATTTAGTGTACACTGTATGTTTGTATTGTTGGAACGCAATTTGCTGACTTCGCTGCTAGCTTTCATTACCGAAACCATCACAATGAAAGAAACAAGCAGTGCAAGCAACGCGAGGCGTGTTTATACTGATTAGATATAATTTCAGCTTTTGATTTTACGAACCTACGTTATCTTTTATTAAATTGTGCTGTATAAACCGCTAATATTTAATAACAACAACATTAAACTGATATAAAGTTTACAAACGTTACAATTTCAGCTAAAATTTTAACAGTGCAGATATTTGGAAATGTTGTTTTCTTACCTAGAATAATTTTACCACCCCCAGGCACTGGATTACCATTTAAATTAAAAGCCAGCATTTTCGAAAAGACTAGCATACGCAATCACCGTTAATAAGGATTAAGGACAGACATTTATTAAACTAGGAATTTCTTTACCAGAAAATTAGCAGTAATTTTCATATTTTCACAATTTATTAAAAGTGTTACTGAGAAACTTGAAAGCTGGAGAGCCAACCAAAAAATAAAATTGTTAACCATGCTTGACTCTTCTACTGAGGAAATTTAAAAATAAAATAATATACAATCAAAATACTTTTGCTTTATAGCAATGTACCCATTTCTTCTTACAGTGCCATACCCTATTCGAGGCATTGGCTATCTCTCTCCTATGTCTGTGTTAGGTGCGCGGCGATAGATAATTTGCACAGACAGACATAGGGGACCTACAGTTTAACGTGGGCTCCGAACCACAGGCAGTGCATGCGCTTCTTCGCCAGAGAGGTTTTCCTGGGGAAAATCCACCTCGCTGGTTTCCCGTTGCCTTGCGAGGGAGAACGACCGGGCCGGGGATCGAACCCGGATCCGCTGCATTGGTAGCCCGCGCGCTTACCACTGAGCTACGGCCGTTCACTTAAAGCTATAATTAATAAGTCCAATTTTACGTTAATGACACAGCTCATTTTTGAGGAAATATGCGTTAAGTTTGAAATTTAAAAACATTTAAGCAGCCGCCATGTCAAGACTAGTAAGAAATATGTGCCGTGCTCGGCATGTTTTAAGTGAAACTTCTTAAGGTGTTCTTTTGAAAGTTTTTTTTTGCGAAAACGGTTTCAGTTACAAATCTAGTATTTAAGTCAATTTCCAAATTTTTATTTAGAAAGTCTAAACAAACAAGTTAATATGCGAAATACTTCTCGAGATATTACGTTATATTTGTTAAAAAACGCTTAATTTAAAAATTGGCGATCTGACATTTTCTATTAATAAAAATACTGGTCAAAAAGATCGTCAGTGGCCATTTTGTATAGCAAATAACGTACCTAACAAGAATATATCGGTATGATCTAGTTTTACGCAGACATTTTTATTATGAAGAAAGCGACTTTTATCGTTTACTTATTGTCATATACAAATGTTATTAATGTTTTAAATGTCAATACGTAAAATGAAAATTAATATTTTTTAGTTTTTGTAGGAAAGAATTATACAATTCGAAAGTAATTTAATCTTGAATCAAATATTGTACATTTTATCTCTCTCTGGATGTGCTGCTCGTAGGCTGGCTATATACGCAAAGCAATAAAATACACTTGTTTAGAGTTGTGTGGCTAACTGAACATTGATCGCTTCAGTTTGCATCTATTCGACTTCACTTCCGTTCCATTACTTCCGTTCTATCACTTCCGTTTCGCAGTTTCGCGGTTACTCCTGCCGGCAAAGAAGTTTCACTTCAAAAAGCATTGGATTTGGCTTATCGGTCTATTACTGATCATATGTCGGTTTCAAATACTTTTATTAAGTCTAATCAAAATCGCACAAACATTTTTCGATGCCACGTTTTTATTAAAATCTTTATTTTTACTAAAATACTGGGAGAAAACATTTAACTGGCTTAAGGTACTGTTCCCGAATAATTATGCTATATTTTAAAAAAATATTAAGGTGTTTTATAATAATAATAATAAAATAATTTAAGAAATGTTTAATGTTCCCACCTCCATTAAATTTTTGTGTAAACGAACTTTCAAACGTATTTCAAAATAAAACAATTAACAAAAGAAGCATTTAAACTTTAATGAGCACTCTTTACTGTTATACTAGAGAAGGTGCCTATTACTTTTTTTACCACAAAGCCAACAAAGCCGTCAAATTTGTCACGTCAAATTGTACACAAACAGATAAGATCTACGATTATCAATTTTCCTTTGTTCTCACGAAATAACTTGGACAAATAATAAGAACCTAGTCGACATAATGGACGAAACCGTAACAATAAATGTTTCCCTAGGAAAGAAGACGCTTCCTAATCTCTTCAGCCCCTCGTTTTAACACCGATGGACTGAAGATAGGGCCGCTTCGCGCTGGAACCATTCATTTTGACATCAATTAAAACACGCTTCGTGTGACAATGGACATCAAATGACGGTGATAATGACACTTCACAATCATATCACGCATCTCTGCGTACACGGGAGCACTAAAATGCCATCTGCTTAACACCTCTTATTCCAATTCAGTTACAATTGTTCTGATGCGGGTCGTGATCGCGATAACTCTCATTGTTTAGAGGTGTCGAAAACTGATTTTACTGCGAATTTTTGGCAATCGCTAATAACCAACTGGCATTCTTGCTTTCTCATCATAATTTTCTTTTTTTTTGCTGTACGTAATTAGGTGTTAATTTAAACTTTGTATGAAATGAAAATTGTTTCAAACATATTTATTGTTAGGGAGAAGTAAATCTGGGCTAAAATACCATGAATCCTATTTTAGTAAACAGATTAACTAGAATAGCTTCTATATTGTGTTACATTAAATGTTTTTACTGTTCACTATTTGTAAAATCACTTAATATCATATTTGAGATGAATCTACAGCCAAAAATCAACTAGATTCAAGTCTGGTGATCGAGCAGGCTAGGTGTGAGAACAGTTTTCGTTTATAATGGTTTTCAAATGCATTTGTTAACATTTCTTTTGTTGGAGTATAAACATGAAGATAAGGCAATTGTAATAAGGTATTTATTCTAGACCTATTGCCAAAAATCTACTGAATTAAGAGTTGGCTATCGAGCAGGTAGGTACGAGAAAAGTTGCTGCAAAGATAGCTCCAATATATTTTTAGATTATTAGTGGGTTTAAAATTTCACAATTTTTCTCTCGTTTAACCGTCGTCGTCGTATCTCTTCAAATAAGCGAGATCCCAATAGTTAACACGCAATTTGATACATCCTGTATGTTGTAGTAACTAAAGGTATACTCACATTAAATAAATATATATGCTATGGTTTACTATTCATCTTACGTTATACTGTAGTGACTCTTAACTTTCGCGAATCGTAAATAATAAATAAATTTATCGCTGACGGTTTGCGCATTTCAGAACAGCGCACAGTGGCGTCGCTCCGGAGGAGCACAATTTGAATACCTCTCTCTTTTTTTTTATTTAATTATTATTGTTAATTTATGAAGTATTCACTAGGCGAGCATAAAATTATGAGAAACATCATTTATAATTAGGGGGAGAGACAGACAGTAGTGATGCAAAGATCGACTCGTTTAAACAGCTATCTGTGTACTTCGCTCAACGTACAGGTCTCACAAAGGTTTCAGAGAGACCCCTAAATTTCGCGAGTCGTAAATAATAAACACAAAACATATGTTTATCGCTGACGCTTTGCGCATTTCAGACAAGTGCACAGTGGCGTCGCTTCAGAGGAGCACAATTTGAATACCTCTCTCTTTTTGTTATTTAATTATTATTATTTATTTATGAATTATTCTCGAGGCGAGTACAAAATTATAAGAAACAGCATTTATAATTAGGGGGACAGAGAGACAGTAGTGGTCGACTCGTTTAAACAGCTATCTGAGTACTTCGGTCAACGTATAGGTCTCACACAGGTTTCAGAGAGAAAGGGATAGAGATATGTAAGCAAAATACACTGGTAGTACGCTGCATGTTTTTGTAAATAACTGATTTTTTGATATTGTGAGATCTTGAAGATTTAAACAAAACAAACAACGGAAAGACAAATTCGTACGCCAAAAATTGGGTGGGAGAAGAATATTAAACCCCCCCTTCAGATATCGCTTAGGTTAACAACTTTATTCTACTATCACTTATGAGCAATTTAACTAAAATTAGAAAAATTTTAATGGTCTCCGTTTATTAAGCTAGAGGGTAGGAATATTCGATTTTCAAAAATTCACAGAAGGTTTCACATAGAAATCAGCGGAGTGGGATACGAACCAAATTATAGCTGATCAATAACTGTATTATCTAACAAAATTTAAAAAAAAACGTCGAGTCTGTTTTTAAACATTATTTCGTTGACAATTTCCAATATTTAAAAATACTTTTCATTTCACAGTTTTTATTTTTTCGAAAATTTTAGTACATGGTGACATTGCGTCTCTGTAGGGCTTTTACGATAAAATATTTGAAACGGATATCAATACTTCCCTAAACTGAAAGTATATGAAAGTAAAAAGAAAATAATAGCTGTAGTGCTAACAGTTCCAACAAATTAATAATATTATTTACTGTTGCTGTGACTATTATTAGTTAAATAATATATTTTTACCTACGTATGCTTGTATAATGACTTATTATGTCATTAATTTGCGTTAGGTAATGAAGTTCATTACCTCACTAGTGAGATAATGGATTCATTACCTCACTTGTTTTATTTATACAAACAAAACTGAAGGTTTCTTTTTAAGAAAACTGGTTGGTTGCCATAGTATTAAACAAATCGAATCTATTTATAAGTTTGAGCTGTACTTCGTTGAAGTTCATTTTAATTTATTGTAAATAAAACAATTTTTAACTTCAACGGGTGTTTTTATTTTAGCCATATACGTATTTCAACGTGTTTACACGTCATTATCAAAAGCAAGATTAAAAGTAAACAGTTGGTGTTGCTATAGGAACAATAAATCTTTATAACTTGATCTTGGTTTTCTATATCTGCGTCCAGATGACTTGATTTTTCATTCCAAAACGTTCAATAACGGTGAATTTAATAGATCAATTTGTTCATTCGTTAAAAGTACAGATTTTTAATGTTTGTGCATTTCAAATGCTTCTAGTATATCTAATTTACGTTTATCATCACAAATTAAACACATTAATATAAATAGAATATAGAACAATTATGTGAACTGAACTGTAAAAAATGTAATTAATGAAAAGAGCTGAAATTCTTTTGTTTAAACAAGAAGTCTTAATATCTCGACATAATCTCAAGTTCCTCAGAGCGAATGAGGGGTTTCAGCATGCTAGAAAAAATTAATAACCTATCTTAGTAAACCAATATCTCAGAAAGGAACAAATAGTACAAGTAATAAATGGAGCGTAGGAGGATCACGGCTGGCCTGCAGCGCTTATATCGCCTGTCAAGTGTTGACATTTGAAGCGCTGCAGGAGCTGGATTAGAGCGGACCATCGAAAGCTCGAGTTTCAGCAGCACCCCATATCAACACATGTGCTGGGGGTTAGAGGTGCATTATTAATGCCCTGATTGTTTTCTAACGGTCCTATTATTTAATAAGGCATGCTATTCGTTTATATGCTTGTTATAATACAATTTATTTCGACAGTAAAATGTTAAAAAGGGTTTAATTACAACAAAACTTGTTTCAAAATAAATATGGCCAATGAGATTTTAAAATTAACATTATTATATGTACTATGTATGTATGTGCTCAGTATACAGTGAACGCTGCTATGATCGTATCCGGCTTTTTTCTATTTGTACGTAGCAGCAGTTTTCTACATAGACGGAACCCACAGCCTTTTGAACCACCAACAGCTCTACTATTTTCAGAAATTTTTTTGCACCGTTAAGAAAACACCACAAATTTGAACAGAGTTTAGCGAGTTTCGTCCAACCGCGAATAAACATGGGTTAACCATTCGGGTTCGAACTGGAGCCTCCTGCTCAGAGCATTAGTTTTCTAGAGTGATAACAATGACGTTATTACTACAACGTATAGTGTGGGTTGTACAAGCTGCTTTATGATGTTCGGTGGGTCTCTACTCTCTAGCCTGCAGCCATAATAACTTGCATTAAGAAGTAGTATTATTAATTGATTGTAGGTATATAAAATACTTAATTACTTCAACAATATTTATTTATTTTAACCTTATACGTATTTCGGCATGTTTACGTGCCATTGTCAAAGGTTATAGAAAGTAAACAGTTAGTGTTGCTATAGCAATAGAACTTGGTGACTTGATCTCGGTAATCGTCTGCAGGTGACCTGATTTCTTATTTCAAAATGTCTAATAGAGGTGAAGTTAAGAGATTAATTTGCTCATTCATTAACGGTACAGTTTTTAACTGTTCTTACGCTTATCATCACAAAAGTGTAAACATTTTATGGTGTTATTAGATGTCATTGAATGATTGTGTTCTGGTAAGTGTTTAGCGTAATTGGATTTATGTGGGTGTTTGTATTTGTAACAACGTACGTGTTCTTTATACCTAATATCAAAATTTCTAATTGTCTGGTTTGTATAAACCGAATTACAATGCAAACAATTTAATTTGTAAATGCCGGATTTTTATAAATAAAGTAGTATTATTATCAATTTTATCAAAGCTTTGATTTGAAACATTGTTATTTAAACTAAAAATTGCATTATCAACATGGGATATTCCGAAGTCCTGAAATTTTGACGATTCTTATTCTTTAGTATCATATTTTATTTAATAAGAAATTTTCAGTAATAACCTTAAGTTACAAAATTTCAACAATTTTAAAATATTTAATAATTCTATAACGTTACACTAAAATAGAACATTTGAGAGATTTGTCATTTACATTTGCGTTACAAATAGAGGTAGTCAGATCGAACTAGCAATTACTTACTATCCGTCTCAAAACACCCTGTCTACATACTTCGCACAATCTGCTGAGTGAGTTTAGTCATTAGGCGTTATTAGCGGTAATCCAACGTGCAGGTGCTGTAAGCCTTCTTACCGCTCTTGCATACTTGATGCTCCTAATGGTACACTACCACGAACGAATTACCACTGCCCTCTAGTCTCTCAGGAGTTTCCTTCATCCCCATAACTGCACTCTGCAGGAAGTAAACTAAATATAAATGCACTGGGAATTGAACTAAAAATTTTAAATCTCTACAATGTTAAAGTAAGAAACACCCTTTAAAAAACCTAGCAGAACCCGTAGGCTACGCTCCCCGATTTTATTTGGTAACTTCTTACCTGGTGCTCGCTGTTTCCAATGTTTCCTCCGCTAAGTCAGATTGAATGAGAGCTGCTCCTAGATAATAAATAAAATCCGCAAAAAAAACGAAAAAAGCCGAAAACACCTCGGTAAAAAACCTAAAAGAAAGCCGGGAAAAAGACATCCGAGTAAAATATAAAGAAAAACTCCCGTTAAGTCTAATATTTTCCTGAAGTCTTCAGGAAAATATAACTGCAGAAAACATTTTTATAATATAATATATAATATGTAATATGTAATATGTAATATGTAATATGTATTATGTATTATGTAATATGTAATATGTAATATGTATTATGTATTATGTATTATGTATTATGTATTATGTATTATGTATTATGTATTATGTATTATGTATTATGTATTATGTATTATGTATTATGTATTATGTATTATGTATTATGTATTATGTAATATGTAATATGTAATATGTAATATGTAATATGTAATATGTAATATGTAATATGTATTATGTATTATGTATTATGTATTATGTATTATGTATTATGTATTATGTATTATGTATTATGTATTATGTATTATGTATTATGTATTATGTATTATGTATTATGTATTATGTATTATGTATTATGTATTATGTATTATGTATTATGTATTATGTATTATGTATTATGTATTATGTATTATGTAATATGTAATATGTAATATGTAATATGTAATATGTAATATGTAATATGTAATATGTAATATGTAATATGTAATATGTAATATGTAATATGTAATATGTAATATGTATTATGTATTATGTATTATGTATTATGTATTATGTATTATGTATTATGTATTATGTATTATGTATTATGTATTATGTATTATGTATTATGTATTATGTATTATGTAATATGTAATATGTAATATGTAATATGTAATATGTAATATGTAATATGTAATATGTAATATGTATTATGTATTATGTATTATGTATTATGTATTATGTATTATGTATTATGTATTATGTATTATGTATTATGTATTATGTATTATGTATTATGTATTATGTATTATGTATTATGTATTATGTATTATGTATTATGTAATATGTAATATGTAATATGTAATATGTAATATGTAATATGTAATATGTAATATGTATTATGTATTATGTATTATGTATTATGTATTATGTATTATGTATTATGTATTATGTATTATGTATTATGTATTATGTATTATGTATTATGTATTATGCATTATGCATTATGCATTATGCATTATGCATTATGCATTATGCATTATGCATTATGCATTATGCATTATGCATTATGCATTATGCATTATGCATTATGCATTATGCATTATGCATTATGCATTATGCATTATGCATTATGCATTATGCATTATGCATTATGCATTATGCATTATGCATTATGCATTATGCATTATGCATTATGCATTATGCATTATGCATTATGCATTATGCATTATGCATTATGCATTATGCATTATGCATTATGCATTATGCATTATGCATTATGCATTATGCATTATGCATTATGCATTATGCATTATGCATTATGCATTATGCATTATGCATTATGCATTATGCATTATGCATTATGCATTATGCATTATGCATTATGCATTATGCATTATGCATTATGCATTATGCATTATGCATTATGCATTATGCATTATGCATTATGTAATATGTAATATGTAATATGTAATATGTAATATGTAATATGTATTATGTATTATGTATTATGTATTATGTATTATGTATTATGTATTATGTAATATGTAATATGTAATATGTAATATGTACATGTTACACGTTACACGTTACATGTTACATGTTACATGTTAATATAATATTTTATAAGTATTTTATTATAGAAACCAAAGTTTTACTTCGCCGAACTAACAAAACCTTATTTGATTTTGAATGAAAATACGTTAATGCTATTTTTTAAACTGTAGTGGCCGCCATTTTTTAAGCCACGGTGTTTGTAAAAACACTTTCGAATCGTCTTGGCGACCTCTATCATAATGAATTTTCAAATTTTTAAAATTATTATTTTAAAATATCATATGTACCTAACTTCCGTTTCTAGTCTAGGATTGTGAAAAAATTTTTTGACCAAATCTATTTCCGTTGTACTTGTAGGTATACCAAATTACATAAAAACCGATCCAGTACTTCCTGAGATTTTTTAACTGAAATGCAGGTTTTGGACCTCCAGGAACTCAAAAAAATGTTTTTTTTTAATGTTTGTCTGTGAGTAGATGGGTGGATATGCGCTTCATAACTGTCAAATGGATGGTCGATTTTGATGAGCTTTATTACTTAAACATAAGCTGAGAGATAGGGTGAAAATGTTCTAGAGACACGATACTACTGTAAACAAAACTTTTCGGGCAGTTAAAAGCTATGAAGTAAAAATATTTTCAAAATTTTGAAACTTTTCAAAAACTGTTGCTCAAAAACTAGCAACACGATTTTTATAAACTCGTAGAGCTGGAGATGTCAAAAAGAGAATATACAGAACAATAATAAAACCAGTAGTAACATATGCAAGCGAAACGTGGGTTCTAAAACAAGAAAACGAGAAAAACCTGTGTATCCTGGAAAGAAAAATATTAAGACGAGTATACATACCAGTGCAAGAAGGAAGGGAATGGAGGACCCGAATAAATCACGAGTTAAGAAACCTATATGAAGACCCGGATATAGTTGCCACAGTAAAGGCCCAACGATTGAAATGGTTGGGACACCTAATAAGAATGGAAAATAATCGCGGTTCAAAAATGGCATTTGACAAAAAACCAGAGGGGACGCGGAAGCGAGGCCGACCCAGAAAAAGATGGAGCGATGATGTGGAAAATGACCTAAGAGAAATGAAAATAAAAAGATGGAGGAGGAAGGCTCTAGATAGAGAGGAATGGAAGGAAGTAATTGAGCAGACCAAGGTTCTACATGGACCGTAGTGCCGGCAGAGGAGGAGGAGAGCTGGAGATGAGCGACAATTTGGTTTGGGTCCCAGTTCGCTAATTTAATATGTGATGCTTTCTATTTATTTCTCAAAATCGAATGTTCATGTATATGATAGAAATTGCTGTTTAAACGAAATTGCTTATCACTGATAGTAAAATAAGAGTCGCAACTTAATTTTTAGATGCAGCAATATTTAAGAACATTAAAGGGCAATTACACTAGTAACGCCCTCTATGATGTGCGGCGAGGAAAAGTTGCAAAGCAACAAACCGGCAAAGTTGTGATGGGAACCTGCTAAGCAGGTATCTGCGATCACACCGGCCTCTAAGCCGGTTTGTTACTTTGCAACTTTTCCTCGCCGCACATCATAGTGTGCGTTACTAGTGTAATTCCCCTTTAATGTTATACTTTCTGGCATATATCTGCTTGTTTGCTTTTGGTTTCAATTATGGTTAGAATTATGTCCACCTGATGAGTTCAAATAAGAACGAAACATGTAGTGGTCTATTCTAGCCATAATTGAAACCAAATCTCTTCTTTAATATTTAAGAAGCTTAATTTTTTTCCTTCCACTAAATGTTTAGTGGCAAATTTGTTTTTACGGTTTTGGTTTTCTTTAATTCTAAGAAAACTTTTTCCAAAAAATCAAGAATCTATTAAAAAAATTTGATAAATTCTGTTACTCATTGTACGACCTGCAGCTGATAGTGGCCTCAGCTATGACGTCTCAGATGTGAAACATACAGAAAGTCAGTAGATAAATCATTGTTGTTTGTTGTAATATGGCCTGCGACAAGGACATTCTTCATTACCTTCAGAGGGATGTTCAGTAATTCTTAGTTAAAGGTTTAAAGCCCAAGAGAGTGTTAAACACAGGTAAAATTATAAATCAAGTTTTGTATATTTTATTTATAGCAGGTATTTAAGGTTTAAAATAACTTATAACTTAGGCAAGCTAACCTTTAAGAGATAAATTTGTTAAAAATCTAAAAATCGATCATTTTCTTGAAATTATCTAAATGTGTATAAAGATATAAATAAATGTCTAGTAAATTTTAACAAAATAGATACAGATTTGTTCAAAAAATTAGGCATATTTAAGAATATCAATAGCAAAATTGTTTACTTAATTACACAAAGTGGTTTATTTTCAACGATAAATATTTGTTGATTCTAGTTTATTTAATAGACGCTCTTCTAATTAACATCATAGTTAATCATTAGATAATAATAATGAAAATAGTTTGCAAACATTTTAATTTCCATACCATAAACGTGTTTTGAACGAAGCAATTTTCATTTTTATATTTAAACCTTCATACTTTATATGAACTACTTCATTTTAGTTTCATGAAAGGACAGTTAGAACGAAACATTATGTATTTTACTCATGTTCATATTCAACACCTTATTTTTACATACTGCTTTGCAAAATTATCAGCTGGTATCTCGTACATGTCCTATCTGAAATCTCCGAAAACCCTTTATTATAGGTACCACAATTCATCCTATGCAGATGTTTGTGGGACGTTCACAATGTGAATTATTATGAATATAAAAAGTGTTCCACATATTGTCACAAACAGATATAAGATAAGCGCGGTGTCGTGTTGCAGTTTAAGGGATGAACGAACATATTTCTTGTTGTTTAAAATAATCCTTTGAAATAGTGGTGAAAGTGCAAAAAGGTGTTAAGCGTGAAACTTCTTCCTCATCATTATAATTACAATCTACAATTTCAAAAATTCTTTAAAACTATACAGGCTCCTTGTTAGTGTTACTAATTCACGCATGCACATGCAAGGCGAATTAGGTAAGCGAGACCCAAACATGAAAAATATTCGCCTCGGTCCCTATCCGTGGTACCTTTTTAATCGCATTGGTAAGGAGCTTTGCAGTCCAAAAACGCAAACAACAACAGTTCATGGTGTAACTCCAATCTGTATATATTTTAGCTACGTTCAGAAGGGTGGGTCGGTCTAATCTGACAAGCCACAATGGAGAAAGCGGATTTACTAGCGATGATTGACACCTCTGTTGCTTCGTGGACTATTTTGTATGTCCCTGTGGCCACGTGATTTTCCTACATTTGAGTCTTGAATTTCTATATAAACCCCAAAAGCTCAAAGCCATGTTTATTTAGCATTAGCAATCAAAGTTAAGCGATCATAATAATTAGCAGTTGCTAAAATTTTATTAAATTGCGGTAATAACAGTCAAGCATGCAGAAAAAAACTAAGATTTTTCTTTGTTGTACATTATATTTTGAATAACAAAAAAACTTTGTTATTCTTAAAAAATTTTCAACAACTGTTACACATAATCTCTATTCCGACGCCTTTTTTCTGAAGCGATAATGTTTCACTGCAATTCTACCCTGGAGAGAACTGACAAAAATGGGCGAAACAGGTCGCTGGTACTTTCCCATAGTTTTTACCTTTTAAATATTCTCGCGTAAGGAAGCGATGGAAATTTGCATCTAGTCATCTTGCCGGTAGAACCCCGCTGCAGACTCAAGGCGTTGGTTAGGTACGGGCGACGCGCGGTCCTACTACGTAAAAAGCGCTAAGATAGTTAATGCGCTCACGGAAATGGTTATAACAACTTTATTTATACAATTATCAAAAATATGCATTTAATGAAAAATATGTGTTTTTATTTAGAGCTATTTGATGGACGTAGTTAAAATTACGTAACTGCCGAAAAACACGTTGTTGATTTTAAAAATTATCGTTTTTCTCTTAATTTTTAAAATAATTGAAAATTCTTGCTGATAATAAAGTACTTCAAATAGTCTACCAAACTAATAAAAATTTATAACGATCGTCGTTTGCGTTTATTAATAAATAAATAATCAATATAAATTTTAAATAAATCCTGGAGGGTGTCAGTGTAAAATTTGGGAGATAAGTAAAAAATGCATTTGTAGTTCATTGCAAGCTCTATCGGATTAAAAAATTTTAAAAAGATAATGTTCCCAATTTTTGAGGAATAATTTTTTGATTATGTCCATAATTTTGAGCCTCCATTATATTTACAATTTTCATATTTCCAAAGGTATGTTTCAATCACTTCATTATATTTATTAAAGGCTATCAAATAATATAATAATTTGTATTGATTGGATATTTTGTTTTTGAGTAGTCAGGCGTTAAAGTTAAAATATTTTAAATATTCATAGCGGCCTTCATTTTGAAGATTAAGCATTTGGAAAAAATATTTGATTTGTCTTTACAACGCTACGTATATAAAATTTGCAAAACAGCGTTTAGAAAAACATCTATACCAAAAAAATGGTGCTTCTCAATTTTATTTTCACAGTAAATTTACACAAGGAAGGAAACAAATTTATGTTTTATTAAATGTCATTGAAAATCAATTTCCAGCAGTTTAAAACGTATAACGAATGTAAATGAAACATCAAAATAAAATAGTTATCAATTATTCCTCGCTCCGTTAGGCATTGTGTGCATAGACAGAAGTTGGTGGCGCAGAAAAACACAATAGGGAAGGGTGGATCGGTAATCGCTATTGTTCCATTTACATTTGAAACGATTGACCTGAAGTTCTGCTACACCACCAGAATTGCAGATCAGGGATCTCGGATTATTTTAAAAATTTAAATTCCACAACGAAGTCAGACAGACAGATTTAATACTGTTTATTTTATTTATCAATTCTAGCTTTATTTTGTTAAAGTCCATATTTAATGATTATCTGTATATAAAATACTTAATTACTTTAACAATATTTATTTATTTTAACCTTATACGTATTTCGGCATGTATACATGCCATTGTCAGAAGTTATATTAAAAAGTAAACAGTTAGTGTTGTTATGGCAATAGTACTTGGTGACTTGATCTCGGTAATCGTCTGCAGAGGACTTGATTTCTTATTCCAAAATGTCCAATAGAGGAGAATTTAAGAGTTCAATTTGCTCATTCATTAACGGTACAGTTTTTTTATGTTTGTGAATTTCAAAAGGTTCTAGTATATCTAATTTACGTTTATCATCACAAAAGTGTAAACCTTTTACAGTGTTATTAGATGTCATTGAATGATTGTGTTCTAGTAAGTGTTTAGCGTAATTGGATTTATGTGGGTGTTTGTATTTGTAACAACGTACGTGTTCTTTCCACCTAATATCAAAATTTCTAATTGTTTGGCCTATATAAACCGAATTACAATGCGAACAATTTAATTTGTAAATGCCTGATTTTAGCAAATCGTCCGTTTTTTATTTTGCATTAAACAAAGTGTTTAAGATGTTTCTAGTTGTTTTAAAGCTTACTTTATATTTATTTGTTTTGTTTATAATTTTAGCAATTTTTTCTGATTTGTCACCAAAATATGGGATTGAGGCATATTTAATTGTATCGGATGAAGTTAGGGTATTCGGATAAATTTTTTGAATGGCTAATTTATAATCTTTTTCTTTAATTAATGCATCAATAAGTTTAGTATTATAACTTGTTTATTTATTTAATAAAACGTTGCGTTTCTATTTCTTCAACAAGTTACGTTTTATACTCAGAGGCCTTCAACATTTCAAATTTATAATGTATTAATGTACTAAAATAATGCGGTAATCTATCACAAATATTTATGTATGTAAAAAATAAGGAAACTGCGAAAACCTAGGCAGGATAAGCGGTTGCTCGAGCTTGAAAAAAAATTGGGTAAAATTGACAAATTCCAAGACAGAACTGATTTTGTCTGAAATTATATAAAAAATGAGAAAATTTCAAAAGTTAATAAATCCAACCGCAATTTGGAAAAAAATTCATCCAAACAAGGCAATGTATTCCAGATTGTTTTTTTTTCCTATCAATTTTTATATTGCATAACAAAAACACTCCCCTACGTTTTCTTTTGACAACTATAGTTAGTTAATAGGATTTAACAGTGTATGTTTTGTTACAATTACCAACATAACAAATGTAAATAGACTGGATGAAATAGTGTGCGTGGCAGGGGATTACATTAGTAATCCTTCTTCAATAAAACATGCATTAGTAGCCGTTTGAAATGCTGTGAAACGCTATTATCCTCTGCCCGAATTACGCCATTTGTACACATCACCGGCTTTAATGTAAATTTTGGATTACATTTCCTGCTGTCCTGGATGTTAAACATGTTTTAGTAGTAAAATTAATCTGACATTAATGAAAAAGAGAAAGAAATAGTTTAACATTTTTGTTTATTTCCTATAGCATTATAAGATCACCTTTTATAATAAAGTAGTGCGATTTTAGTTCATGGAGCTAACCCAATAGCATTTGATTCATAACTGGTGTGTTTATGAAAAAACATCATTCATGAACCTGTAAAAGTTGCTTACTTTTTATTACGTTAGTGTATCGAAAAACTCCATTTTTATTTGTTTAAAATGGCATCAACTATTGTGTGGATATTAATTTATTAGTTACAACCAGTAGCGGCTCGTGAAAATTTACTACGGGAGAATGACCCAAAAGTAAAACAAAAAAATCTCACCTCTTAGTTAATAGTTCTATAAATAAAATCCACAAGTTTATATTTCTGATTCACAACATAGTAAATCACTAAGTGGTTACAATTGTCAATGTTTTAAATAGTATTTTTCTATTTTGGTTCTTTACTGACTACTTTATGAAACTCATTTGGATTTCATAAAGCAACTCTTTAAAGAATTCGAAATTTTATTTTGTTAGGTTGGTGAAAACCATGTGACAACAAAACCTTCACGCGTTATAAACATAACCTTCAAATTGTAAATTCTAAAAGTTAAGATTATTTAGCGTATTTTCGGCTACTTTGCGTAGCTCGGGTGGGGTGCAAGATAATTCTTCTTCCACCTTATCTTCAAATCTTAGGTATTTTAAAAATTAAATCACTTTCAAACACAGTTTGTCTAAATTTTAATTTGACAGTAGTTTGAATTGTATGAAATTACTAAATGTCACCAACAGCCACATATCAAAAACAAAAAACATAAAATTTTCCTAATCGATTAGATTTTTAAATTAAAATATAAAATAAGGTAATTTTTAACTTTTTTGGACCAAAATAGAAAAAATAGTATAAAATACACGTTTCATAAGACATTTAAGCGCACTTGTCCATTAGAAAACTCGCCGCAAGCGGCTCGTTTTCTAACTTGGACGCGGCCTCTAAAATCATGTCTTATGAAACTTGTTTTTTAATATACTATTTTTAACTTCCTACTTTTCACACATGACAAGCACACTATATTTTATTATTTGACAGATAATAAAATAAAGCGCTTTTCACTTTGCACCCACAAATCCAATCTACATATTTAGTCACACTTTGCACATATTTATTTGTTCAATTGTAAAATTGATTAATTTGTAAATTTTGTTTAATTTTGTCGCTGTTTATTTATTTATTTAAATAGGTATGTTTTTGCTTGAAATATTGTTATGTTAAACCAATTTTTAGTCATAGTTTTTACCACATTTTTTGTTGTGTTTTCATCATATGTATAATAAATCAAGCAAGAATCTGTTATAATGGCCAGCGGCGTAGAGCCTCTTGAGACTCTGGGCCCGTGTTGAATTCCATGGAACACACGGAACACTGGTGTGCTATCAGTGGCGGTCCGTCCTATTAGGCAGGGTAGGCAGTGCCTACCGATAATTTTTCAAATAAAAAATCAAATTCTAAGTATTAATAAAAAAAGATACTTTTACATAGTTTTTTTTTAAATTTTAACACCACCACGTAATATTAAAAATTGGACGCCAAACAAAGAGTGAGAGTAAATGTATTAACCAGTATGTAATCAAATTTCACTTACAGTTTAAGCAACAATAGCAGAATGCGACCGCAAATAAACAAACAAGCGATTAAAACACCGTTTTGCTTACGCGAGGCCCAGCTTATCGGGCCGAATTGCTCCAGGTCAGACACAATCAGCCAGTCTATTATTCTTAACACGTTTGCATGTACATGAGTAATGCAATGATCAGAGGGAAAGAAATAGTAGGAATTTCAGAGCGTTTTTAACATCGAAAAAGCACGGCCTTACTAGGTTCTTTAAATTACTAGCGTCGGTCAGTGGCATTCACGTCCAGCGTGAAGTTATTGAGTTATTATTTATTTCATACTTACTTTGCAAATTTGCAGTAAATATGGAAAATCTCGCTGACTAGCGTTTAACAGAAAAATGTAATGGTTACTCTTACGAAAAACAAAGAGAAATTAAAAAACATGGGTAATGTACTCCTAAATTACTTGGACTGTTAGAGACAGACAGTAGGAAGAAATCTAGATCGTTTAATACTGAATGGTAATAAATAATGGACTGGCTGACTGCTAGCAACGTTAAAAACAAGTTATTTTGCTGTAATTGCTTACTATTTTCACCTACATCTAACCCCATACACCATAGAAAGTCTGTATTACAGTGCCAAAACATCTTTGATTGGGTACAAAATACTATTTTATTTCTTCTTATATGAGATAAGGTTATAGGCGTTTTGATTTTTGTGTTGGCATTCTTGTAATTCGAAAGCATTACAAAATTAATCACAAATCTGTGAAATTAATAAATTATATATTATTTATTTGTTTTATTTAAAATTTAACCTTATATGTATTGATTTAGAGCGATGTTAAAAATTGGAAGGATACGAGTATCAACATAAATACGATTTGTAAGCAACGCAAAAAAAATTAAATTTCTTTCAACCACTTTTACATAATTTTGCAAAAAGTAATCACTTTCTATGTAGATGCCAGACTGAGCCACTGCTGTTTTAATCGCTTTCTTAATAAAAATTGTATGAAGCATAAAATGCATAATTTAACAACACTTATTTTTTTATAAGAAGTAACATGAGCCTCTCAATCTGCTCTCAATAAGGTTGCGTGATTTCGATTTCACAGTAAACAGAATTGCCACAAAAATTAGAACGGTTCTTTAGGTCGCACTTTGTTTGCGAGCCCAAATGTTGCAATAGGCGTATCGAATTTCCTAGGATAATTCGGTAACAAAAGGAGTATCGCAAATGAGGGCCGATGCGCTCAGACAGGCGCGCCTGAAATTAGAGAAGACCCTGGAAAATGAGCCACCCGCTAATAAGGTGGCCGATTACAGGCTAAATTTGATCTTCGATGCGAATAATATCGATTCCGTGCCCTGTTGCTTGTTTTAAGATAGACGGTAACGAGATACAGAAAACAAATCAGCAAGATTACGTGTAGGTGCAAGTTAAAGCTAAACATAAAATATACAGTTGAGTGGAAATACAAAAATGTCTGTAATTCTATTTGTTTCCCTATAATCGCAAAATTAGTTGTTGTTGTTAGCCCGCTAGAAGGTAATCAAATAATACCACACTCTTGGTAGAAATGATATTAATATGTAATGTTGAAATACTAAAAAGAGATGTTGGTCGGTTTGAAGATTCGTATGATAAAATTTAAATTACAGAGGCATTTACCCAGAAGAAAGTAGGGAATTTTTGTTTTGAAAAGCATGAATTAATTTAAAACTGTTGGGGACGAAATAATAATGATAAGAAATTTGTTTATCTACGACTGCTTAAATAAAAACTTTTTATGTCATTCATTTGCGTTAGGTAATGAAGTTCATTATCTCACTAGTGAGATAATGGATTCATTACCTAACTTAATTTATTTACACAAGCAAAACTGAAGCTTTCCTTATAAGAAAATTAGCTGGTTGCCATAGTATTGAACAAATCGAATCTATCTCGTTCCTTTAATTTTAAAACAAAATTATTGTAAAAATGACTTGACATTTGCAAATAAATTAATGCGAAATGTCAAATATAATTTCAAGCAAAAAAATTCGATTTTTAACAAAGTTTGAGCAGATCAAACTTTCTGTCACACGTGGAATAATGCATTATTATAGTACTCCTTTGATTACACTTTCAAACTCGTATTATAATAGCGCCTTTATACCACTAGTAACATAAATAACTATTATGCCATTGCTAATAGATTCCCTTGCTTTTACAAATATAAATAATAATTAAATATTGTAACAAATAATACATAGATAACGGTATTAGACCTCTCTGGATTGATCATACCAATTTTATTTTTGAAATTATTTTAGCTGCGCTACACGTACACATATGTCCTATAAGAGTGTTTCAACGACTATACTATCGAAATATAGTGAATACTTTAAAACTAAAATCCTATCAGCATTTTTTTCACAAATTCTTTTTTTTTAAATCTTAGAAATTCGCAGTAATTCCTAAAATGCAGGTTAAATCTCAGAAATACAGAAAACCAGTGGCGCACTTAATATTCAGTATGAATCAGTTCTCGACGCCAATGAGCGCGTTCTGCAGTGTAGGACCAATTTAAAATAGAATAATAAAAAAACGCTGAAGTGTTAACTTCGAGTAGACTTTCCTATACTAGATATTAATACTTGCCGTATTTGCAAAACGTTTTCGATTTGCCTTCAGCTCGTCTCTCATTTTACCGTACCTATGTTAGATTTCTGAAAAAACAATTTATGTAAGTAACCCTACGATGTCGCATCGTCGTAATCAGCACTTACGTCCCACTGCTGGGCACCGGCACTTTTCTCTGCTACGTACTCTCCTTAGCGCTAAGGTGGAGTACGGGGGACCTACAGCTTAACGTCGAATCCAAACGACTAATTTCCAGAGAAGGTTTCAGGCATTAGGCTGCCTACACCGGATTGGGGAATGTGAGTGGCGGGTTGCGGCATACATTTTTATTGCTGCATGGCTTCGGCGAGGAATCGAACCCTAGACCTTCAGCGTTAGAGACTGAGCGCCCAACCTCTCGATGTCGCATACCGTACAAGAATAGTAAGAACGGACTAATAATCGATATAAATAGTTTATTTAAAGTGTTATCAAAAATATGCAAAAAAATAAAAAATATATATTTTTTAACTAGAGCTAATTGATAGGGGTAGTTAAAATCACGCAACTGCCTGAAAAAGCATTGTTAATATTAAAAAGTATCATTTTTTTTCTTAATTTTTAAAATAGTTGAATACTCTTGCTGACCCTAACAGAGTACTTCAAATAGTCCATCGAACTGATAAATACGTCTTTTAATTCATTAATAATTGGTTGTTTTTTTTTCTTCATATTCCTACGTTATAAAACAGTTTAAGACGGCAGAAAATTAAATTTTGACATCCAAATAATAATTTTATACGATTTTGTGTTAAAATAAATATAGACGTTTAATATTATTTACTGATATTACAAAATAATTATTTTTAGTTTTCAACGTCATAAAACGTTTTTGGTGCAGACACATATTTTTTTTAGTTTTTAACTAAAAAATGACATTTTTGACGCAGATAAATTTGTTTTTGACGCCAAAAAAACATTTCAATGCGTCATTTAACTTATTAAACAATTAATTGTTTTTTTAATATCCTGCGTTCTAAAACAACTTTCTGGCGCCAAAAAATCAGTTTTTGAAGTTACAAAACTTTGACGTCAAAATTTTAATTTTATGTGTCTGAAAATAATTGTTACCGTCAAAAACCAATTATAGACTTCAAATATTATTTACTGATGTCATAAAATATTTTATTGATCTTAAACTAAAAAAAAAGTATTTGTCGCCGATAAATTCGTTTAATTTATTATATTATTAAGTAGATTCTTTTTTATATTCTACGCTAATAAACAATTTTCATACGTCAGAAAACTAATTTTTGACGTCAAAAACTAAATTTGGGCTTCAAAATATTAATTGTAGACGTCTCAAAATAATTTGATGACGTCAAAAACAATTATAGTCGTCAACTATTATTTATTGACGTCACAAAATGTTCTTTTTAGTTTTTTAACGTTAAAAAAATTTGATGCAGATACATTTTGTTTTTGACGTCAAAAATCTAATTATGACGTTACTAAATTCATTTACTTCACTAATAATAATTAATTGTTTCATTGCATATTACTATAATATAAAACAACTTTAAGACATTAAAATAACCAATTTGTGACGTCAGAAAATTAAATTCTGACTTCATAATATTATTTTTATACGGCTGAAAATGATTTTTTGTCGTCAAAAACCGCAATTATTACTTACTTACATCACAAATTTTATTTTTAATTTTTAACTTCAAGAAACGTATTTTAAGTGCAACGGAACAAAATTGTTGTGTATGAACTACGTTATTGACAAAATTGCAAGAAATTCAAACAAAAGAGTTTTGCTAATGCATCCATCTCTTAAGCATGCACACTAATACGCTCTTTGAATAAACATCAATTTTTTAAGATGCCAATTTTTATTCTTTTTCGGCATTTCTTAAAATCAGTTGATTTCGAATTATATGCTTAATTAGATTTTTATATTTACATTGTCGTTTAAATAAATAAAAAGTATCAAACATCCACGGTTTTTGTTTTTAGGCAGTGTGCCTTTTATTGCTTTTACGCTCAGCGCCTGCTGTATGAAAACTCTGGCTACGCCATTGCAAAAGACGACACCATATAAAAGTTTCAAATTTAATAAATAAGAAAATGTGGACTATATGTATATGTCACACTAATTTAAATATAATTATTGCTTCTAGAAATCTTATAACTAACAACTATTTAAATCTTTTTTCATATTTTACATATTTAATCCAAATTTTCAGCTCTTGTGGGTATAATGCCAATCGTATTTCCTTGGTAAGGAGATTCAGGTCCTATGCCTCTGTACTTGTTGGTATGATAAAACGGTCCCAAGTACATTAAATAAACAATTAAAATCAACAAAATTGCAACCAGAGAACCCAGAATAGATATCAAGATCCTCTGCTGGTAGTTATCAGTATTTGCGCATCCTGGCATATCCTTTTCTGTCAATTCCATAATTTTCTTGTTCAATAAAGAATATGGTTTTAAGCATCTAAAAAATATTTACGTGAGTTCCTGAAATAAATTACCCATATACAGAGCCTTCATTAATTACTGATACCCACGTGACCACAAAATATAGGCAACCCAACTTACACTGTTGGTAAGCCTTTTATCCAAAAATTCCCAAGCCGTTTGTTAACTTATCAAGGCTTGCTTGTTTACATACATAACCTCACTTTGAGTGTTGACAGTGACACTTACAAGGAATTTTTAGTTAGTCACTGCGGACCAAAGGTGACGTAGGTATCAGTAATTAACGAAGGTTCTATAGTAGTTATTATACCTCAAATTATCATCTCTATACAAAGTCCCGTTCAATTCGTGAAACCACAAAATATTACAGTCGCAAACCCATGGATTACTCTGCAGATCTACGTGATCCAATTTATTAAGCAACCGTAAATATGTTGAATTTAAATTCTTCAATCCGCTTCGAGCTAACGAAATTTTCTTCAGCGACCAATCCACGGTATTTTCGATTACTCCAAACGCCAAATCGTTTAGTTCTTTCAAGTTCCTGCAGTCACTCAAATGCAACTCTTCCAAAGCTTGCAAGTTATAAAAAGCATAATGTTCGATTTTTTCTAATCTTTTTAGCATATTTAACTTCAAGACCTTCAATGAATGGTAGTTTAAATATCGAGCCGAAAGTGTAGTAATGTCCGTTCCTGAAAGATCGAGGTAATCCAAACTGTAGGGAACTGCAGGTATTTCCTCCAACGGATTATTAGACAAACTCAAATATTTCATATGGACAGCTCCATCAAAGTAGGTGTAATGCAAACTGCTAATTCCCAATCCATCCAACTTCAGGGTTGTTATGTTAGGAGTCAGTCCAATGGACGAGTTGAAAAGGTTTTTGGAAGCCATCAACAGCGCGCCAAAATAGTTATGACGCAAATCCAGCTCTTTCAAATTTGGAAGCGTTGAAAATATATCTTCAGGAAGGGTTGGTATTTTATTGAAGCTCAAATTCAATATTTTTAATTTTTTCAGCCCCCTGAAGATGTTTGAATTCGGAAAATTAGCTATATCATTGTTACTTAAGTCCAATTCTATCAAATTTGGGGTATTTTTGAAAAAATCTTGCGCTATGTAGGTTATTTTGTTAAAGGACAGTTTTATAGAACGAATTTTGAAGCTTTCGAAGTTATTTTTGTGTGAATCCAAGGTTGAAATGGCGTTTTGCGAAAGATCCAGATCTTCCACGTTTACTAACTGGTTGTCCCGAGGAAACTCTTTCATATTCATTCTTGTACAATCGGCTTTTAGAACTGGAAATTTGGTATAAGAATCGCTTCTGAAATTGCACGAGCAAGTTTGTTGTGATTTCCTGAAGGAGCACAAACTTGGATGTTTTACGTTCTGTCCACTGCATTCTTTAATTTTTATTCCACTAAACATGCACAAACAAACTATTAGAAACACTGTCGGAAACTTCATTCTTTATGTAACTTCAGTACACAGTTTAATAGTATGACCGCCACTCCTTGACTTATTATTAATACTGATTAAGACCTACAATTTTAGAAGTTGATTAAAATGATAACTTAATCATGGTATTTATTTATTTGTCATCGGTTATCTTGAACAGTGGAGATAAGTAAGTAATAACTGAATAGGTCGATCTAGATAGGTAATTCAATAACAAACGATATGTACTTAAGTACTTGTAGGCAATCGCGTTAAACACGTGACTACCTATCTACAGTTCAAAAGAAATGTCATGGAAGAAAATGTTGCACGCCAAAAGTCTATATACTTGATTATTATTGAAAATGTGAGAGAACATTTTAGATTTCAATGTTTACTCTACGAAACTAAAGTAATTAACTGCAGAACTAGTCATTTCGACAATTACTGTTGAGCTGGTTAAGAAAAAAACTACATTAAACATAGCTGCTGCGATAAAATGTATCTACCTATCTTTGTCTATATCTATATTAAATCCGTAACTGTGTCACCATAACATATCGATGGTCTCTTGCATCTCGGCAAAGTTTATGGATAATAAATTGCGTAAATGTACAGGCAGTATTTTGGAAATACATTGTTTGTTATTAATAAAAAAAATAAGGGGCCGCGCTAGGAGTGTTTAAAATTACGAAGTAATTTATGTTCTATGGTTAAAAATGACAATCATATACCGTCAAGATAACGCAAGTTAAGTTTTTGTCGGAAATGCACGTTTTAGGGCCTGAGAATACCGAAAAACCTGGTTTCGCCATGGTGTCTGTGTGTCTGTCTGTGTACACTTTACAGCCCAGACGACTTAACGCAGAAAACCTAATGTAGGTTTAATTGATTGGTAATCACACTGGGATGAAACCGCAACAAAAACGAATTTGCTTCGCCCAAAATTAAGGGTGGTGAGAAGAGGAGGAATTTCGACTTCAAAATCGGTATATGGACATATTAAATGGCCATAGAAATGATCTCCTATTAAGAAAAGACCTATACGTGTTTTGTTTTAGTCGTTCACCTGAACAGTTTAATTGAATAATTGCCAAGCAAACAACTATTATTTTGCAAAGTTGGTTTTCAGATTTCAGGAGATAAAGAAGAATAAATTGTTTGCAATTACAAAATATCAGAAATCATAAAACCAGATAACTCTAGCAAAAAAATAAAGAAGCGGGGAGGGATGGTTTACTTGAAATTAGACGCGCTCGAAAAAATAGTTCAGATTTGTGTTCTACGCATGTCAAATAAGCGATCTGCGCAAGCGCGATTCTTCTGCCGCCCCCAGTCATCCCCACAATCGATTTTTTGTTTCTTCAAAAATTTAGAAATTTCGACTTGAAAATCGACATATTAAATGACTATAGAAATTACCTCCTATTGAGAAAAAAACTATAGCGTGTTTCGTTTTGGTCGTTCACCTGAACAGTTTCATTGATTAATTGCCAAAAAAAACCACTTTCATTTTCGCAAAATCGAACTTCAGATTTCAGCGGATAAACATTGTTTGCAATTACAAAAATACCAGAAAATATAAAACCAGATAACTGTAGCAAAAAATAAGGAGGGTGGAGAGAGGTGCTCTACTTTAATATAGACGCGCTCGAAAAAGAAGCTCAAATTTGTACTTTACGTATGTCGAATAGTCAATCTGCGCAAGCACGATCTTTCACACTCCGGTCACCCCCACCATCGACTTTTTGTTTTTCAAAACTTTAAGAATTTTAACTTCGGTATAGACATGTTATAAATGACCATAGAAACGACCTCCCATTAGGAAAAGACCTATAGCGTGTTTCGCTTTGATCGTTTAGTTGAGCAGTTTAATTGAATAATTGCCAAAAAAAAATTTTAATTTCCAAATATTTAAAAATTTCAAAATGGAAAATTTTGATAATTTCCAAAAAGCTTTTAATATTTTCTAAATTATGAAATTTTATTAATATCTTCAAAATCTTCAAAAATGTTCAATTTTGCAAAATCGATTTTCGGCTTTCAGCGGTTAAACATTGTTTGCAATTACAAAATACCAGACATGTTAAACGACCACAAGAAAAACCTCCCATTGAAAAAAATAATAATAACGTATTTCGTTTTGGTCGTTTCCTGAATAGTTTAATTGAATATTTGCCGAAATTTTTTTTTTACATTTACAAAATTTAAAAAAAATTAAAATATGAAAATTTTGATAATTTCCAAACAGTTTTTAAAATTTTCTAAATTGTGAAATTGGCTAAAATTTTCAAAAAATTAAAACTTTTAAAAAAGAATTTTTCAGTTACCAAAAAACATGCATACTGAAGTAGAAATTATTATTATTACCCTACTACAATACTTTCAAAAAGTACCTTTATTTTTTTATCGTTTGTGATACCTCTTATCGAGATCATTCAACTTTTGTGCCCTGAGGTGTGATTCCCACTGCCCAAAGTATATAGTACCCGCCCCCCCACCCCTCCCTTAAGATCCCATAAATTAAAAATATACCTAGACGTAGATTCGTAAGAGTTTTAGATTAAGAACGAAAAAAACCTAAATTTATTACTAGTTTTTTTATTTGATGCTATAAATTCGCCTAAATAATGTTTTTGTTATTTATTAACGCGTGTTCAACAGAATTGTACATGTAGAGTTCTGGAATTTAAAACAAACACAAAATATATGACTAAGTTCTCCCGAATGTGTGTAAGTTAGGAGCACACCTTGATCTGTATGAGTTGCTGCTGCTACAAACATTTAGTACTTCGTGCACAAATTTTTGCAGCAAATAGTATAATTGCAGTAATTAAAAAGTTGCTTTTAACTATCACAATATTACATACCTATTATTATTCTCCCTTCTCATTATTTTTTTAGAGTACGTATATTATTATCACCATTGTTAATACATTTTCACGCTATAGGCAAGGTAAATAGGCGATAGCTACAAAAGATGAAAATGGCCAATAACATTCGTTTACTTTTTGCCCTTGACTACGGAACTTAATAGTGTCATTTACATTCCTAGGATAATAATTAAAGCAACAAGGTACAGATTCCAATATTTTATTTCAACAAGCACAGGCAACTTAGAATAATGGGGCTTTTAAAAAATAATTCCGATGACAGCAGTCAAAACGAACTTTTAAAAATATGATTAAATTTCTACCTGTAGCGTGAAAAATTTAATGAGTAACACGGAATGTATCGACTATTAACATTCTCGGCTGGCCACAAGCCTCGGCTTGTATTTACCTACCTCAAATGTTATTACGTCTTTACATTCCTTGTTACTTAAATAACTATTAGTTCTCAAATTTTCTGTCACTATAACTTATACCACTTGGGAACAGAAGTTTTAAAAACAAAAAATAATAAAAATGTAAATGCAGACAAGGACAAAGACATTGCTAGCCAATTGGACTGTTGGTAGTCAGCAAAATTTAAAAGATTTGCTTTTATGTTATAAAGTTGCTACAGCCCAATTCAAGGTGTCCTTAGATGGTTCTGATACCGCCATTCTATAAATATTTAAATTAAAAAAAGATGGTATGTATTTTGTATTTAGTTTATTTTTATACCTTAACTTTTAACAAGTTTTGTGTTATCTATTAGCTACACAATTTTTTTAAATTAATAATTCATTATAATTATCAGCCTACTGTGACTCCTCCCAAAAATATTGTTTCGCACATTTTAAATTCAATTGAGAAAAAATTGGTAAGTGCTAAAAAATTTTTTTTTCTATAGCAACCGTTAAAACGTGCTATTATTAACTAAAATTAGAGGGAAAAGTAGCACTTTACCATCAAGGATAGATAAAGTAGTACTTTAACAGCAAGGATAGATAAAGTATTTTATTTTTTTTTCTATGCACTACAAACTCCATAGCACCCAAAAAGTTATTAAAGCCACCTACTCATTTTTTCGTGAAACTGTTTTTTTCCTGACACTTTTAAATTAAATTTATCATTGATTTTTCTTCATTTTTTGGTCTTCTTTAACAATTGCTATAGAAAAAAATGTTGTATTCCACACGACGATAAAATTTCATTATCTTCTCGATGCTTATTAGCGTCTCGGCTGACGCCTCGACGCTAAAATCGCTCTCGAAGATAAAGTACAATTTTATCATCTTGTACAATAAATAACTATTAGTTTTATATATATTTAATAGTTTATTTTAAAACGAATGAACAACATTTTGTAAACAAGAAATATATAGACGGGAAAAAACAAAAATCTCTGCAATTTTACATTTACACAACTTTATCAGCAGTGATCAAATAAATAAATAAAAATAAAAAATATCAATTAAACTCAAAACGTTTATTTTGTTAGTTCATACATAATTATAAAATAAGTATGCTTATTGTAAATTTCACAAGCAAAATTCAATTAAATACACATTCTAGCACGAACTTTGGAGCAATTAGGCAAAAGGCCTATAGACAAAAACTTTAAAAAAATATTCTTATTTGCGTAGTGTGTAAGTGGTATTACTTTATTTGAAAATACTTAATACGAAGGCCAATACAGTATTGCAAAAAATAAATATTCAAATGCAACACCACAAACATCATAAATACAATTTTTAAATCAACTTCTACTATCGTGAATGGGTAACTATAGAGTAATGTTACAGTTATGACACCAACACATTTCCACGACTCTCCGTCTTTGTTTCCTTTTCATCTTCTTGTTTAAGATCTTCCTGCCCCTGAATTCGAATATTATGCCTTTCTCGATATTCGTTTAATTCTGTACCTTTTTTAACCAGTTGTTCGTTCACTTTTTCGATTAATTCCAATAATTTATCCCTGTTTGCTTGCAAAATTGGTTCGACATCTTTTACTTGTCTTTCTACTAGAACTCCTCCTACCATTCGATAACATTTTCTGTTTTTATCTGCATTTTTTAGAGTTTCGATAACCATTCTGAAAAAGTTAGGTTAGGATGAAACACGAAACAATTCAGTTAACAAAGATAAAGATAAAGTGAAATACAAATAAATATTAGTTAATACTATATTATTTAGGTATATATGTAAGCTGGTATGTCTTAATTTAATTCTAAATAAGTGAGAACAATGAACATGTGCATTACTTGTGTTCGTTCAGTTCCATTTCAAATTCGGTTAATTTTGTAGCCAAACTACGTTGCTCTGCTCGTAATTGTTGAAATCCAAAAATTACATCTTCGGCTGTAGGGCCTCTTTGGGATTTTTTATCTTGCTTTTTTGAGTCACTTGCCATTTTAGGAGTTTTGTATTCGGCAGACAGATTTGTCACAAAAATAAAATGATTTACTGAAACAATTGACCAACCGCAAGCGCCAATAATCAAAAATCACTATTTTTAGTAACTTTTGATTAAAAACGCAGGGCTGTATTCTATTATTTTAACCATTTAAAATTTGCTAAATAATTCATTTTTTATACATACATAAATCTGTTACAATTTTTCTATAAGTTAAATTAATATTTACGTGTTTAAACTATTTTAAAAGTTAATCTTTAAAATTTTCACTGTTTTTCTTTCAATTTTGTCTATTATAGCATAATGTATAATTTGACCTATTCTCTATTTCTAGGTTTTATTTAATTTACAGTTTTGATTTATTATTAAAGCTAAAAAATAATATATTGTAAGATTTATTTATAAAAAGAAAAGATTTACTAACATGAATACATGAATAACTCATTTAATAAGTTAGGTACTGATTTTATCATTTTGACAGCTACAAATTTGGTGATTAATTTTTTTGTCTCTGCTTTGATGTTTAGGTCTTTGTTAAAGACTTTTTACCAAAAACATGTTGCGTGTTGGATGTTTATTAATTTTCCAATGATAATTGTGTAATTTCGTTAGAAAGATATTTAGAACATTTTTCAGAAAAGCAACAGCAGTAAAACATATAATCTGTACAATGGTACAGCTGTTAGTGAAGATCTAAAAGTAAATAAAATAATCATTTAAATGCAGATAGAACTAATTTGTAAACTTGCAAATATACGACTGATTGTTACCTGAAAAGTATTATAGAAACTAGAATTAAATAAAATAATACACCTACCTTTTAATAATGGAAATTCTTATTACGGCTCTGTGAGATGTAGTATTACCGCCTTCATGTCAGTAGCTTTAAATTGTTTACAGCTACTTGCAACTATCTTCGCTCCTATAGATTTAATGTTGAAATAATGTTGTAGCTCAAAAGCCATTTTAACTGCATACCTCAACTACAAATAGGGATTTGCAATAAA
Organism: Ctenicera cuprea; assembly: GCA_958336395.1. Lineage (NCBI taxonomy): Eukaryota > Metazoa > Arthropoda > Insecta > Coleoptera > Elateridae > Ctenicera > Ctenicera cuprea. The sequence goes on from OY284494.1 coordinate 24,658,181, forward strand.
ATATACAGTCTTTGAATAACCACCCAATAATTTACATAATACCAGTTTGATTTTTTTTAGAAAAGCAGGGGCAATACAGTAGCCATGTTGAAATAATTCGTAGAGCAATTAAATTCCTGCCAAGTAGGCGTGCTGGGAAATAACCGTATTTTGTAATACATTTACATATTTTATAACTTAAAGTATGATTATAAAGTAATACTTCATCATTTAAACTCGAATAACTGCCGCGGTAAGTCCATAATTAAATTTTCTATAAAAACGCCGACTTTAAAGTTCGCCGATTACCTACTTTTGTAATACTTTAATTGTGAAAAATAATCCCTGTCTTCACTACTAATACATTAGAAAAGCGCAGAATGGGATTTGCCGATCAGTTTTGTGTAAATTAAAAGAGTACAAGTTAGAAATCCAAAGAAATGCAGCAACTCTGGTGTTTACAAAATGTCATGCCATAGAAGTCATTGAACTTGATCTATGGGCTTAAATTAATTTTAAAAGCAGTGTAGTGAAGGAAATTCCACATCTATTTAAAAAAGCCTAATGAAAAACCTAATCATTGAGTGTTTATGGGTAACGAGACAGCTCGAGATATGGAGACGGAGTCTGTAAAGTCGGAGAATAGCTCTAGGTCCAGACGTTCCAGAGGACATCGAGATCGTAGTAATTATCGACAGCATTCCCATAGGAGTACCAGGTGCGTTTTACAGTATTTTGTTTTGTTGATTAGTAATATCACATTTGCTTATTTTTGATAATTATTATATAATTAGCTATAGTATCGTTACCCTAGCTCATTTTCATTAATTACCCATGTTTCTAATTAATTACTCAAACAAAGTTTTGGACAATAATAAAATTTTCGTAGAACTTTGTTTATGTAACCGAAACAATTGTGAGGAAATAGTGAATGTAAAATGAACCTTCTATAATGACGAAATCTATTGTTATTTAGAAGCAGCAAATCATCACGTAAACCAGAAGACATGGCTCCTTTCCAAACTGCTGTAACCCTTTCACCAGATAATCGAGATGGTCAAGAGGTGATTGAAGTGCAAATTCTTCCACAGGATGATAACTGGGGTGAAAACACTACTGCCATAACGGGGAATACTTCGGAACAATCTCAATCAACAGAAGATGTTAGCAATTGGCCGGGTGAACCTGATACAGGTTTAAGCTTCTATTGCCAACGATATATCGGGACAATTTTAACTTACATTTTATCCACGGCTGCATTTCTAAGCCCACTTGCCATGGTGGTTTTACCAAAAATAGGGTTCTTCCCAGCCTTGTCTTCGCCTATAGCTTTACAAAATGGTGATAAGTTGCTTGTATGTGGGGCTGAATGTAAAGGCCAATTGGTATCTTTAGCTTTCAAGATGGCTATATTGGCTGCAGGTGCTTGGGCTGTTTTTTTACGACAGCCTAATGCAACACTTCCACGTATATTTTTATTTCGTGCAGCTGTACTTACATTTGTATTAGTTTGTACGTTTGCGTATTGGCTGTTTTATATAGTACAAGTCACTGAAAAAGCTCGAGCTGCTACAACACCCGAAGAATCGGTTGATTACAAAGCTTTAGTGGCATATGCTTGTAGCTTAACAGACACCTTACTGTTTATTCACTATTTAGCCGTAGTTTTAGTAGAAATAAGACATCTACAACCAAGATATTATGTTAAAATTGTAAGAAGTCCCGATGGTGCAAGTAGTGGTTATGCAATTGGGCAATTAAGTATACAAAGAGCAGCTATGTGGGTATTAGAGAAGTATTATACAGACTTTCCTATTTACAATCCGTACTTAGAACGAATACCCGTGTCGAAATCACGCAAAGCTTCTTCGAGCTTTAAATTTTATGAAGTTGATGGAATAAACAATTCAGCAACTCAACAGTCACAGTCTAGAGCAATGCTGGCAGCTCATGCTCGAAGGCGTGATTCAAGCCATAATGAGCGCTTCTATGAAGAGCACGAGTATGAGAGACGAGTTAAAAAGCGTCGTGCTCGATTAATAACGGCCGCCGAAGAAGCCTTCACACATATTAAAAGACTTCATAATGACCAAGCACCAGCCATTCCTATGGATCCTCAAGAAGCTGCTCAGGCTATCTTTCCATCAATGGCAAGAGCTTTACAAAAATACCTAAGAATTACACGACAGCAGCCAAGGCATTCAGTTGAAGGTATCCTAATGCATTTAGCTAACTGTCTTAGTCACGATTTAACACCAAGGGCTTTTCTCGATGCATATTTAACTACTGAACCTGTCTTGCAAAATGACAAAGAACAGAAAAATATACAGACATGGGCACTTATATGCGAAGAGTTACTTTCAAGACCTATTGGGGATAACACCTGTTTCCAGCTTCGTCAGAACGATGTTTCTTTACTTTGCACTATTAAAAAATTACCCCATTTTAATATAACAGAAGAAGTTGTTGATCCCAAGAGCAATAAGTTTGTTATGAGGTTAAATTCAGAGACGTCTGTATGACCTATACAGTATGATCGTTTGATTTAAGTGCAACATATCAATTTTGTTGTTGGGTTGTCATGTTTATATTTAAGTAACAAGAAGAGTTTGTGCGTTATAAACAGTATGCCGGCAATACATCAAAATAATACTCTTTATACATTGAAAATTAATTTTATGATTATTCTGCAACTTTCCAGTATAACAATACAAATCATTTATATAACGTAACTTTTGCAGTATACCTCACAAACTGCTCTATATTTACTCCATTTGTTTATTTTATATATGTATAATATTAGTAGTGTATGTATTTTTAACAATACCCAGTTTATTCAATTTGTATTATTTATTTTAACGAATGGGTATTGAGCAATGTAAGTGCTTTAATTTGAATTTTACTCTTTGTAACAAAAGATCTGAATGATGGGATTAGTATTGTGTTTTATAAACATGACTGTATATATATTTTTTATTCTATACATTCTACAAAATGTAAGAGATTGTACTTAAACTAGTATATTTATAACAATATTGTGATAATGTGTGTGCATTTTTATATACATATTTTTTTTGATATTGCCTAGGAATGAATAAGTTAGCATAATAAGTGAAAATTTTTTTAATACCTTTTTAAAGGACCAATTTTTTTTGATGGAAAAAAGCACAAATAACTTGCATTTTATAACCATTCTAAAATCGAAAATAACTGATCTCTTATATGATAAGGGAGAACTTATGAATTGTTGCAATTCCGAACCGGTGATCTCTATTATTATTAATCTCTTTATTTGCATAAAATGAAATAAACGCAGATATAAACAAACACACAATAATAGCAGCTCAAGTAGGTACAGTCTTCTAATACTCATTTAATTTTTGTATACTATTGTAAAGTGCTGCTGTAAGATACGCTGCTGCGTTGTCTCAAATCAGTATTCTAAATGACTAAAGTGTAGCTTTTATATGAGTGTATGTGTTGTGTAAACATGGTAATTTAATAAATGTATTGATTTTCCAATTGAGTTACTAATATCTACAGGGTGTTCGTTATCTCTTTTACTATTTAAAATGAAGAAAAATGTTTCGAATAATTGTTTTAGGGGACCAAGAGGACCACATACTAAAATTATTTTCAATTATTACACGGCGTTCCATACAAGAGTGGCATATCAAACTTAAGTTTTTTTTAATAGAACACTGCTCAAGATTAAACAAACTTTTTTTGTTAAACCTTAGTCAAGACCGTATGCTATCCTCCAAATATTTTATAAAGCGTGTTTGTTGCAGCAGTGCAAATATTTCTTGCTGTAATAGGTCAACTCAATTTTTTAAAAGGAATGCCCTGCATATTTTTACTAATCAAAAATATACAGAGCGTTCAATTTCAAAAAATCGGATTATGACTAAGGCTGGGTGATATTGCAAATTTAATATGAAACAAAATTGATAATGAATTTATATTGATAGTATTTTAATAAATATAATATTGATATTATAAATGTCAATATTACCACGACTTATTTCTTCCCTAATTTTTTTAAATTGTACTATCACCGTATAAGAAGGGAATTTTTACGTTTTGATGCTAACTTTGCCTCTAATCTTAACTAAAGGCAGAGCTATTAGTAATTAATATAAAAGGAATAACTATTCATTTTAAAGTAGAATACTCTTCTCTGCCGCGTACTCTCCCGTAGCTCCAAAGTGGAGTATGGGGGACCTACAGGATTAGAGAATGTGAGTGGCGGGTTGCAGCATAAATTTTTATTGCTGCATAGCTTCGGCGGGTAATCGAATCCTAGAGGCTGAGCTACCGTGACTAACTACTACTACATATAAACTTTTATATACAGAATTACTTTTTTTAGGATATTCAAAAATATACAAGGGGTTAAATTAAAAAAATTTTGTTTTTATGAATAACTCGTTTCAATTGTTTTTTTGATAACAGCATCGTGATTAGCGAAAAAAAAACTGTAATACTTTGCTAATTTAACCGACTTTATAGCTCCAATAATTAACTTTTAAAAAAAAAAGTAAACCGACTTCAAGTTAATTATTTAACAATTTTAAGTGATGGGTAGACCTAGTAAGGATGCTTCTCGAATGAGGAAATGACGGCTAATTGAAACGGAAGATGAAAAAGACGGAAACGCTTAGAAAAAAAAATAGATTTTGAGGAGTTTCCTGGCGTATCTTCGAAGCTCAAGGTCCAATACCAATGAAATTACAATGGGACTACCTTGGAACTATACTGAACCCAAGGCAAAAAGAATCATTAAAATCGGTTCATAAACAGACGAATTGAGAACCTCCTCCTTTTTTGAAGTTGGTTAATAATAACGAAGTTAGCAATGGTGCCGCCCCAATAATTTTGAACACCCTGTCTAGTCAAAATTAAGTTTCATTGAGATTTTGATTGCAGTAGAAAAACACGATTCAAGATTAGGAAACACAACAAGGCAGCAAAAGAAGTTGAGAGTGGGAGAGGTAGGAAGAATAAGTATAAGAAATGTTAATAAAATTCAAGAATATAGTAATATCCTTCAGTTAAAATTTATTTAAAGCAAATTTGAACTACAAAACCGGGCTATTATTTATTTTATTAGACAATATAAAAAAAGAATTCCAGTTGGCAATTGTGTGTACAAAATCAACAGCTTAAAATAAATGCTAGTGGAATATGATAATTAAATAATTAAGGTTTACAGTGGTGTAAGTAGCGAGGATATAGGCATACTTCACGAATGTGGTAACGGTTGAGCAACCAGCAAACAAAACGTTCCAACCCCAAGCCATAACCACCGTGAGGACAAGTTCCATATTTTCTCTGATCAGTGTACCAATAATATGGAGTTGGATCAATACCCTCCCTTTTATATCTAAAATTTGAGTTTTTTAATTAAAATAATTCCAAAGAAAAATATTGAGTATTTACCCTTCAAGAAGTTCCTCCAAATCCCATATCCTCATTGAGCCACCTACAATTTCTCCTACATTAGGAAGTAGGACATCAACACTTTCAGTAAGTTTTGAATCTTCCGGGCATTTTTGCATGTAGAATGACTTAATGTTGGCTGGGAAGCGACAAAGCATAATTGGCTTGTTAATTTGATCAGTCATCTTGCGCTCAGGCATTTCTGGAATATCCTAGAAGTATTTATTTTAACAACAAATCCTAAATATAAAATTATTAGGTCATACTTCTCCAAATTCATAAAAACTGCCATCCTCTTTCGTAATGTTGTTCTTTTTTAAATATTCGATAGCTTCTGAGTAGTTCATTCGAAGGAATGGTCTAGTGGGAACTTGGAAGTTGGGGTTCAGTTCGTAAACAATTTCTCCCAAAGGCGATTTTAATACACGATCTACCACATCACAAATTAGATCTTCTAACCGGTCAAGTAGATCATCAAATGTTATAAAGGGACACTCTGCTTCTACATGACTGTATCTGAGTTGTAAATTTAGTTTAATTTTTTATATTACATACAAATGTTACTGAATTACTTACTCTGCTAAATGTCTTCTAGTTCTACTTTGTTCCGCTCGAAAACTTTCAGCAATGCAAAAAACATCACCCATAGATGGCATACAAGTTTCTAAATAAAGTTGAGAACTTTGGGTCAGATATGCTTCTTCCCTGTACATTATATTTATATTAGTACAAATAAAATAAATCACTAAAATTGTCATACCCAAAGTAATCAAGTTTGAACAATGTTGAACCTCCTTCACACTGTGTCTGCACGATTGATGGAGGAGTAACCTCATAGTATCCACGAGAAAGGTAGTGGTCACTGCAATAACAATAATAATTTACAAATAGTTGTTCATTAAAATATAACATATTGTTTATAATTAATTTGCAAAGTTAAAACAAAAAATTACCGGAAAGCTTGGAGTAAAACAGAACGCATTCTTAATATCTTTGAAGTGTTTTCACCACGAATCATAATATGCCTATTTTCAGCCTGTACATCAGGCAAAGCTTCCTCGTTTAAGATTGAATCAGCACCACCAGGTGGTGCAAGTCCGATGACTTTCCAATAATCCACCTTCAATTCATGTCCCCCAGGTGCCTAATCAAACAGAAAATACTTGTAGAACTAATTGATTTATAATTTTTCTTTTTTACCATTTTTCCATCCGGTACTGCTGTAAGTGTACCATACAAACAAACCGTGGATTCAGTTGATAAAACAAGTGCATCGTAGGTTTGGCATAGTTTATCAGTGAGTACACATTGAAGAAAACCAGTACCATCACGTAGCGTTATAAACATCAATGCTTTTCCTTGACGACGAATACGATGAGCCCATCCATAAATTTGCACTCTTTGATCTCTGTGGGTTTTCCCTTGATAACATAAATTATCAGTCAATAAAAAAACTATCAGTCTACAAACTGGAATATTACGTGAGTATCCTACTTACCATGTTCAATTTTTATTCGTTTTGCTGCTGGCAAGGATTTATCTTCAGTTGTAACTATTTTCTTGGCCTCTTCCATATTTTTTGCACGTTTTTCAGCATCTCCTTCTTCCTTCTTTAACTTCTCCGTCTGCTTGTATTGATCTCTAACCCATATTTTATGAATTTTCTTCAATTGTGACTTTGCAGCCGGTTCAAACTTTACACTTTCCTCTTTACCATCTACATGAATGGTAGGAAAAGGTTCAGATCCGTGTGAACGCATAGCTTGCAAGATACTTTTGAAGGGTTTTGATTCCGATCCATCTCCAGTTTCATCATTCCCAAATTTCTCGGAAGTATAAATTGGAGCTAAGCATAGAGAAAACATTAAATAAATAAAATAGAAGAAATACATACAAATTACAAAAAAAAACAACACTATTACATCATTTTCAAAATAAAATTTTTTTTCTTTTTCTTAGAAAAGCCACGTTCTTTTAATAATTATGTTTTTACCTTCGCTTGATTCACCGGACATCTTTCACTATTTTTTTAAAATTTAGAATTAGAAGTCGTTACTGTACGTGTTTATTCAAAAATGCACTGAACTATTCAATAGCAACAATATTATTAAATAATTTTCCCTATTTCACCATTTGCCACACCGGCTGTTCTTCGCCAATGACGTGACGTGTAGGGGTGGGGAGTAGTACATACCCACACAACACTAAAGCTGGTTCTCCACGGAAAGTAAAGGCTGATTTTAGCTACTCAAATTACAAAAGTTTATAAGAGCCATTTATTTATATTTTTGTTAGATCTCGTAAATGTAAATTTTCAAATTAATTTTGACTTATTGGTTTTTTTATCGCTCTGTAGAATTATATTCACTTTTAATGTTTGCAGTACAATAAAAATAATTTAAAGTAAAGTCTAAGCATAAATAAAAACACTTAATTATTAAATTATTTATAGTATTATTACTGACATTTATAGCATTTATATGTCTAGAAATTTTAATGTTTGTTCAAGGCACACTATGATATCTGTCATTAATTACTTTCTTATTCAATATCGAAGTTTTTAAAAATAAGTAGGTACATAAACCCTTATATGTTTGAAAAGAGAACAAAAAAAGAATAACATATTTAATAATATAAAATTTAACCATGATTGCTAATTAAAAAAATACAAGTTTATGTTATATTTCGAAAACTAAACAAAATAGAATCGCTTGAAAATTTTTATTTCATACAACCTAAAAAAATTTTTAATTTTTCCCTTTAACTTTGTTTTTAAGTTCATTATTAACAAAGCTATTGCTATGTAAATAAATGACGTTTTTAAGTATTTACAAATATCTAGTAAGCCATGCATTATAACAAAAACGCTACCAAGCTACACCTTGGGTGACTGCTTAAGAACCACTGCTTTTCCTTGCATGGATGGGATGACAGCTACGTTTGTTATGGAACTATGGAATTTAGGCATTATGAGAATGTAGTATTTTAGGAATGAATGTTGACCATGCTTGAAAATAAGGTTATGTTTTAAATAATATCAATTCTTAAAAGTTGATTTTATGAATTAAATAATAGTTAACCATGAAATTTTCTTACAAGGTAAATTTAAGTAACTTAGTTTAATCGTAATCGAATGAATTTCTAATAAATTATAACTTTAGTTTAGTAATCTGTTGGGAACAGTATATCGAGAAGGTAATTTGCTGTTTTCTGCTGATGGGAACTCCGTTATAAGTCCTGTAGGAAATCGAATAACCATTTATGATTTAAAGAAGTAAGTACAGCATTATTTGTTTTGGTTTTCTTATCAATTTTATTTTATTTATCTTTTCAGTAACAAATCGGCAACATTGCCAGTAGAAAGTCGTTACAATTATAACGCATTAGATTTGAGCCCTAATGGATGTACTCTTATTGCCATTAATGAGGAAGGTGAAGCTCACATGATCAGCTTGATATCGCAAACTATTGTACACAAGTACAGATTTAAACGGAAAGTTGGTGCTGTTAAATTCAGCCCTGATGGTAAACATTTTGCAGTTTGTAAAGAAAATAATGGTAAGGTTTCTTTAAAATCTATATAATTAGATTGTTTTCTCAAAAATAAGTATGCTTTTCAAGTTAATGTACTTAATAAGCAAATACTGCAATCAACATTTTGAATACACCTCTTTGTGTTTCCTGAAACTATGGTTCTTCAATAACTTTACAAACATCAAGTGTGTTTGAACCTGTAAACATATAAAGTGATTCCACAGTATACTTATATTATACAGTAGTGAAAGTAAAGGTTATTTATGGTAATTATAGCACCAAGCGGCGAACAAGTTACACTAAAATCTGACAGCTGACGGTAGTAGTGTTTCTCTGTTTTTTGAACGTTATAAGAACAATTTTCAAGTTGTTTGCCAGTGTGTTTATAAAAATTTGATTAGTGATATACCAATCTATTATGAGAGTCTCGAAAGGGAGCGGATGTTCCGCCGTAAACTGCGAAAACAACAAAGGAAATAATCCTAACCTTAGTTTTTTTACATTTCCCAAAGATCCAAAAAGGTAATAAATTCTAATAAATATTAATACATTAAAGTTTGACTTTCTCGTCGTTCTAGATCAAAACAGTGGGTTGTAAACTGTAGACGTGAAGATTTACGTGAAAAGGAGGTGGGATATTTGAATAAAAACTGCACTTTGTGTACGCTGCATTTTGAAGATTCGCAGTTTATAAATGTTAATAAATCATACTACTGGCATTATCTATGTATTATTTAAAAACCATTATATAATGTAGCCCGTAATTTTTCTGTTTCGCTCATTAAAAATATGGTAACAACAACGAACTGGATTAGAATTTAAAACCCGCCATAATTTAAACGATAATTTAACTTGTCGACCGCATGGAGCGCCACTAGTTATAGCTTACCAGGCGTTATATGGGCGCTTTCGCTACTGTATATATAAGTATACTGTGGTGATTCCATACAATTTTGGAAAGCTTGTTATTATATTATTTAAATTTAAAAATAAAATAAATAAAAGGCGACAATGTTTTTTTGCCTAAATTTTCAAGCGTAATGCCACAAGAGCTGAAATTTTTTTGAGAATGTTTATGCAAATTCTAATGTCAAAATTTCGTTAAACAAAAACATGTTGGAAATTACCAGTTTAGTAACACTTTAGTTGCCACATTATATATTTACTAGTGTTACCCCAGCGCACAATGCACTGACAGACAGTGTTGACAGAACCGTCTAAATGCTAAGTCACGTGATGCATTAGTTCCATAAGGGAGACGCGACGTTGGTATAGATGTCGCCTCAAGTAAAGCGCGGTTAGCAGACTTTCATATATATTATAAATTAAAATTATTATTATTGAAAAATCGAAGTAGAATAAAAATGTTTCATGTTCCATCTGAGGATAGAGACCTTTCATTGAAAAAAAAATGGTCCAAATTGGTGAAGCGGTAGCTGCTGGAGGAACCGTAGAAAAAAAAACTTTGAGCTTTTATATATGTATGGATAATGTTGGGGCGTAAAATCGTTAAAAATAAAGTACTTTTAAATATATGATTAGTAACAATATCTAAACTATATGTACTTACAGTATTGAGGGAAGTCTCCTCTCATAATTTTTAAGTGCTTTCATTATTTGAAAAGTTTCAATATCTCTGTGCAAATATTTTAATCTTATGAGGTTGAAATTGTATAAACTACAATTTTAACAAATTTGTATTTGTTTTAGTGTTCATTTTCAAAGCTCCGGGCCCGTTCACAGGTCAGTACAATGCGTTTGTAATGGAGCGTATATTTCATGGAGCATTTGATGAGACAACATGTCTTGATTGGTCATTTGATTCAAGAATTTTAGCTGTTGGTTCAAAAGACATGAGCACAAAACTTTACCCTCTTGATAAGTAAGTTGCTTTTCTGTGGTTTTAAAAGTTATTTATTTACTAATTTTATTTGCCTATTTCTGCTGCTATCATCAAACAAAAAAATTATTACAGGTGGGAAAATTTTAAAATGTATACATTGGGCAGCCATACTGATGTTGTAGTAGGTTGCTTTTTTGAAAAGAATAATTTAGATTTAACAACAATAAGTCGTAATGGTCAAGCTTGTGTTTGGGAATGTTCTATGGAAGCGAATAATCTGATTCCTTTGACATCGATCCCTCCAAAAAAAAAACATGTAAGTTTCGACAGTTTGTTACTTGAAAATTTATATTATAATGACCAACAACAATTTTATTGTAGCGTAAAAATAATGATTTGGAGGAAGACGATGTAGATGCAACTAAAGTTGTGGAAAGAACAGAGGCCGAAATTTCTGCAGCACTTACTGATATAAAAATAGATGAGGAAGATGAGTCGGACAAGAAAAACAGATTGTTTTATAAGAGGTTAGCTCGGCACTATTTAGCCGATGAGGTTAGAAAGGATAACAGAGAAGCAGTTCTTACTGCTGCTGCATACCATAAGGAAATAAAAATTTTAGTCACTGGTCAGTAACCTGTATAAAAGAAATGTGATGATGATTTGTAAATGGCTTGCTATTTGCAGGGTTTTCAACTGGTGCTTTCTTCATACATGAACTTCCGGAAGTTAATTTGATACATTCCTTGAGTATTTCAGAACAAACAATCTCCACCATTAGTCTAAATCATTCAGGAGATTGGATTGCACTTGGATGTGGTGGCCTTGGACAACTTTTAGTGTGGGAATGGCAAAGTAAGTGATTGTTTGATAATTTAATTCAATTGCTTTTAGTTATTTTCAACAAAACTGTTGCCACCATGTTCTCGGACACGGGTTCAAAATTCGGGAGGTGTCATAATTTTGTGGCGTCCAGGCACTGAATAAAAAAATTTTCGTACTGTTTAAAAAAATTATTAATGCCATCACTGCACTTCTATTAAAAGACAAATTTGATATTGTCAATAGTTTACGAAATAGTAGGGGGTGACATTCAAATGAGGCTCCCTGTATATTGCATAATGGGTATTACAGGCAAATTGTAGATAAAAACGCAGCCTTCAAAATTTGAGCCTCACAGACATTTGTGACGAAAGTTGGATGTATTTTAGTGAGAAGTTTTTTATTATTTTTCAGGTGAAACCTACGTTATGAAGCAACAAGGTCACTCTAATAACATGTCTTGCTTGTCCTACTCAACTGATGGTCAGCTTTTGGCAACAGGAGGTGAAGATGGAAAACTTAAACTGTGGAATGTACATTCTGGCTTTTGCTTCGTTACTTTTCATGAGCATACAAGTGCTGTTACTGCAGTTACCTTTAGTGGAAATCGCAAGTTTGTTGTTTCTGCATCTTTGGATGGTACTGTACGTGCTTATGATGTTATAAGGTTGTGTCTTATTATTTTATTCTTTTTAACAAAATTTTGTGACAAAGTTTTTGAATTTAGGTATCGCAATTTTCGAACACTCACAACTCCAAGGCCAGTGCAACTTTCATGTGTTGCTGTGGATAGCAGTGGGGAATTTGTAGCTGCTGGTGGTCAGGATGTGTTTGAAATATTCTTATGGTCTGTTAAAATTGGAAGATTGCTTGAAATACTAGCTGGACATGAAGGCCCTGTTGTAAGTATTCTATTGTTTTTATTTTTGATTATTTTACCATGCTCACATCAATACAAATTGAAGACTTTTGTCACATAGAAAATATTTTGGTTTTTAATACAAATTTTGGATAAAAGTAAAATTACAATAATTTATTTAATAAATTAAAAAATTAAATTAAACAATTTGTTTGGGATTATTCCACTCGTAATATATCCAATCAGTACGTCACATGTTTGCCGTTTTAACAGCCACCAGAAATGTTTATCCCAGACAAACAAAATTTGATCGCAAATAAATTTAAGCAAACTACTCATTGTTGTTTCATTTGATAGTTTTAAAAATGCAATTAATTTTATAGTTTGTTATATTATGCGAGAAATAATCTACTCATATACCACTCATAAATCTGAAAAAACAATAGGAGTAAGTTACTCAAACTTCCTGCATATAGCAATTCATTATTAGTTTTAAAAATAAAATCAATTTTGCGGTACGATATATTTTATATTTATATTATACAAAAAAACTGCATTACTTTAATCTATGGCTATTATTACAGGCAATTCTAAACAACTTTTTATAAAGTTTTTATTTTGTAATGCGTTCATAACAGTTGAAGCGTTTTTTCGTGACTTTATCGAAAAGTTATGAAAGATATCTTTCTTGCTTCGTATTCGAACCCAAAACCTGTAGCTATCCAAGGTAGCGCTCTATTAACTGAGCTACCGAAAACGAAGAAAATACAGTTAAGCCTCAACGCAAAACTTTTTTCAGGCAAGCTTGGCTTTTAGCCCTTCTGCTACTAGCACAACATTGGCATCTGTTTCTTGGGACAAAAGTCTGAGAATATGGGATGCTATAGAGAAAGGATCTGCACATGAATCTGTAGAATTAACAAGCGATGGATTGTGTGTAACATTTAAACCCAATGGGCAAGAAGTAGCTGTTGCCACTTTAGATGGACAGATATCAATTTTCAATGTGCAGACTGCCACACAAATTTGCAGCATTGAAGGAAGGAACGACTTGGGCAGTGGACAATCCGATACAAATTTAATAAGTGCTAAAAAAGTTTTGCAAGCGAAGTATGTAACATTTTATATGTATATTGTGATAATTCTAACATTTTTTAACTTGCAGGGCATTTACTAGTGTTTGTTATTCAGCTGATGGTGAATGTTTGCTTGCTGGTGGCCAGTCGAAAAATGTCTGCATCTACAACGTCAAGGAAGGGCTTCTTATAAAGAAGTTTGAAATTACACAAAATCGATCATTTGATGCAGTTGATGTAGGTTAAAAATGGTAAATAATTTTTATTTAAAGCTTACAGTGATCATTTTCAGGACTTCATTAATAGAAGAAAATTAACAGAGTTTGGAAATGTTGCATTAGTGGAGGAACGTGAAAACAGGGAAGGTGGAAATGTTGCTCTACGACTTCCGGGTGTTAAAAAAGGTGACATGGCTGCAAGATCATTTAAACCAGAGGTAACGTTTTTATTATTACATTATTTGTAATAGTTTTGAATTTTACTTTGATCCAGGTTCGAATATTTTCATTGCAATTCTCACCAACTGGACAGGCATGGGCAGCAGCAACCACGGAAGGGCTTCTTATATATTCGTTGAGTGCTGGACTTATTTTTGATCCATGGGGACTTCAGCTTGGTATTACACCAGCTGCTGTAAGAGAAGCTGTAACTAAACATGATCATGTTAATGGTGAGTAATGTATGCATTTTATTCCAGTGAAATTATAGTTTCTGTATACAGGGTGTTCATTTAGTCTGGGATTCTTCTGTAGCGGCTTGAATATAGCTATTAGAGAAAAACTTTTTAGACAAAAGACGTGCGGTTTTAATAGCTGCGTAACTTACTATTGTTTTTAACTCTACGACATTTTTTTGCAGGGCAGCATAAAATGCATTTTTTTAAATGAAACACCCTCCATCTGTTTGCCTATACAATTATAGGTCAGTAGACTGACAAATGCCTAACTTTAAAAAGACCATACTAACGTTAAATATCAAAATTACGAAAAGAAATTTGAAATCCTGTTAATGAAGACTCACAGGTTTTGGGGAGGGGGGATACCGATGTATTTTATTAAACAGTCAAAGTTTTTAACACAGACAGGCACAATTAATTCAACATTAACACAGAGTACATTGAATAAACAACAGTTCATAACAAGTATTTCAACATTTAACAGATAATCATTGTACTAACATAACCAAACAATTCTAACCATAAACGTTTTAAAAAAAAACTTTAGTGCGCTAAAGGAAAGTAGAGACCTTCGACGCACGCAGTAACTACTTCACGGGTCTACCGACCGTTGAGGTCCCAGGTATGCTACCTTAGGAGGCGGAATGGGCCAAAGGAGCCACTGAGCTACAAATTTGTGATACTCCTCGGCTTCGGGATGCAAATCCAGATAGTCGGGGTCTTGTAGGTTATGTTACTTTCAATCCTGAAAATAGAATGACCCATAGATAAAAAATATAATACGTTTATATAGATAGGGAACTCTATAAACATCCTACAATACATGAAATAGTACTGACTAAGATCGCAAATGGCGCTAAAGATTATATAGCGGGAAATTCAAATTGTAGGTAAAATTATACCATTTAAATGTATTAGTAAAACTACAAATATATCAGAAATAAAGCGTTTTAATTCCATATAAAAAAATTATAAATGAGGACCTACGAAATAAGTTAAATTTGTACATTACAGTTACTGTTGTTATTACAGGGTCTTTTGACAAACACATGTCCATATCAGTTCAGCTAAGATTACATAATATTACATTCAGTGATGTGGGGTGACATTTTCTGAAGAATATATTCTGAATTGGAAAATTTTTAGGAAAATTTGCCCAAGGTTTTTACTGAAAATTTCCTGCTTATAAAATTACCCATCTGAGAATAGGGGAACACCTTGAATATGTAGACAACAAAGAGCTTTAGCTTAGCTTGTTGTTTTGACGAGAGTCGTTACCTAACATAAACAAAAACTGATTCATTAATCAGGTTCTGATTTAATATTTTCTAGACAACCCACATCACTGATTACAGCAGAACTACGACAAAAAAATAATTTCGTTGAGAAAAAATACGTCAATGGATTATTGCACATTATATACAGGGTTTTTCAAAATTCAACATAAGCGAACAAATTGAAATTGAAATTTAAAAAAAGCTACTAACATGTCTAAAGTCTCTAGAACTACCTGAGAGCAAAAATTAATGTTTTAAATAACCTATTGTAGCTGCTTCAAATTTCTGATTGTTTGTTTCTTAATTTTAAACTTTTTATATCTATCTGAAGCTATCTTTTTTACATTATCATTAATGTTTCTTAATTCTAAACTTTTCAAAATATTATTCACATTTTTAGTCCATGAATATAAAAATTAACAAAAATATTAATAAACAAAAGAACACAATTATGTCTTCCGCATCCATATTTTCATCATCTTCTACATCTACACGAGACTTACAGACAAACTGCTTAAGGGAGTCCAAAGCACCGTCGCAATCGTCTTCTTCACAATTCGCTCCTGGTGAATGTGATGACGTGAAGTTATTGATGAGTAAGCTTTTAAAGGAAGCTATAAAAGCATTACATGTAGGGTTGATATTACAGAACCCATGACTACGAATACATCCGAAGAAATTTTCAACGGGATCTTGGTTTAAACTTCTCGGACAAAAACAATCGTATCCTACACTGTTTAGTTTCTTCCATATGCATTTGTAGCCTTGCAGAGTTGAAATCCAGTTTTTTACAGTTGGGGGAGTGTATTCTTTTTTTGCTTTGCATTCTTAACTGAGACTTAATAAAATTGAATGTTGTTAAATTAATTTTATTTTTGAATAAGTCTGAAACTGTCACTTTTGTTGCTTCTTTTACTCTTTTGATGTTGCTGGCATTATCCCTATCTAACTTCCTCGCAGTTTTCCTTAAACCAGTGGCTATTTGATATAATTTTCTAGCCTTTGGATTTAATTGCTGTTTCCTTCTTACTTTAATCTCTTTTAATAAACTTAATTTTCTTCGCAAGTCTCTGCGAAAAATGGGTGCTTTTGGGGAATTTTTCATTTTCAAAATTTTTGGTGGTGGGCTTCTTAGTATTTCCAGCTCAGGTAAAATTTGGGGAGCATCCAAATTATTTGAAGATGTCCCAGGTAACAGAAGATGTTCTGGTAAATGTAAAGTAGACAAACTATTAAATTTTAGATTCGTCTTGTTATGATGTTCCTGAAATTTCATATCTTTGCTAAAATGTACATCGCAGACTCTAAAATTCTGTTTCTTCTCAAAACCAATGTTTCGTCCTACAGCCTCAATCCAGTTCTTGTAAATCTATTAATTTACGATAATTATTTTAACAAAAGTTTGTGAAAACTACATAAAACTGATAATGTAGAGAAATAACTTACATCAGGATTACTTGGAAAAGTATGCATTTTCTTATAAAACAGTCTAACTTAAACGTAAAATATCTGTAATCTAAATTGTGTGTAAATTATTTTCAAATTTCACAAGAACTGTCAGTCAATACCAAAAGACCGAACTGTCAACAAGTAATTCACATACCGTATCTTAGCAACCAAAATATATTCTGCAATCAGCGCCATTGGTGATATGAGTCAGAACTAAATTACCGATTGTATTTTTTATGTTGACTTAACACACCGTGGAATGACCTCTCTGTTGAAAATGCAGCCCTTTTTGACGTTGGCATGGTAAAATAACAACCATTAACCGACGTCCCTTAGCAAAATAACAATCATTGTCAAGTGTGTTGACCGCAGGAGGAAACAAATAGCTTCTTTTTTAGTTTTGCTTGTTAATTGAACAAATATTTCTAGACAGGTTGAGCTTCATTTTTTCTTAAGTAGGAAAATCATTGCTGCTTAGCGAACAAACATTTATAGATGTAGCGGCTGTAGCTGGAAACTGAAGTCGTCTGTTGCTTAGTGACGCCACAGATAAGGTTAACACTACAGATATACGACCCTTTATACAAAATGTCCGCTCATATTTGGAGACGAAATTAGCGTTAGTTTGGCTACAACGCACCAGACCAATTTTAGGGCGCTGCTATCGCTATTTGTTTATTACTGTTGAAATGTGTTGGAAACTGTTTTATCGGGGATTTGAGTGCATCTGTCACATCATGAATATAATGTAAGTAGAATTGGCCTCAATATTAAGTATTTACGAAAAATTGCGATTTGACAATTAAGCATGGCAGATGGCTGTCTAACTTTTGGTTTGAATATGTGCTAAGTAATCTGCTCAATTACAGTCATCTGTGACTTAATTATAAATTGTCATTGTAGCGCCATCTTTTTGCAGATTATTAATCATATAAAACAAGCTGCCGATAGCTCACATATTTACCGTATATCTGTAGTGTTAACCTTATCTGTGGTGACGCGCAGGCACACAGTCTTGCATATTTGCTGTCACTTTAGTGCCGACTAATGTTATTTGGTTATGTTTGAATATATCATTGAAACATGGTCAAGGACAGAATTATAGATTCGTCCTTTATAGAAATGTTTAGCCTACAGGATTTTTATTTGAGAAGAACTATTTCCATCATTTTCAACTGGCCACAACGAGATTTTTTTAATAGAAGAACCTGTTTTTCATCATATCGTATTCAGGATTCTATTTTCCTTTATTTACTACAGGACCTCCTAGCTGAAGTTAATACTTTTCAGAAATTTTTTATTGTTATTTTACGGAAACCACACTTAATTTAAAGAAAACAGTATCAAATAACATCGACTTCAACCGTAAGTTTAACATAAGTCGTTTTTATTTGTTTAATTGTTCAATGTTCATCAATATTAAAGCCGCTATAGAAGAATTCTGCACCAAATGGACACCCTGTATATTTTTTCATTAATCAAAAAAATAAAACCTTACAGCCCTGATGATGGCAATGAAGATCAACGAAGCGAATCTTATTCAAGAAGTGCTAGAACAAATACCGTATAAAGATGGTTAGTAAATAAATTGTAATATTTTTAAGTAACAAAATTTATTAAGCATGGTGTTTTAGTGGAATTGACAGTATCCAGCTTGAGTGAGCAGTATTTAGACCGTTTATTACTCATAATAGCAAATTTGCTTGATAACTCAAGGCATTTGGAGTACTATTTACATTGGGCTGAGAACATATTAACGTTACATGGACCTAAAATTAAACCACAACAAAATATGCCTGCTATACTTAGTCTACAAAAGAGTCTTAGTAGAAAATATGAGCAGTTGTCAAAACTGTAAGTGTTAAATATACAAAATGGTATTAAATATAAAAGAAATTATAAAAAATAATTCTTCGATTTATTACACCCAGTATATAATTTTTGTTTTAGATGTGATTTTAATAAATATACAATGCAGTATATATCAAGGCTTGGAGAAGTATCGTCCAAAACTAATGAAACTAATATGAGTACTGATGAGGTTGAAGATCAAGATCAAATGGAAAATGATAGTGATGAAAATTTGTTTAATTCTGATATAGAATTGTAATGAAATAATAAAAAACTATAATTATTTTATTTATTATTTTTTAATTAAATGTAGGTACATCATTAGAACATAATTTGTAAGTAAAATTCTAATCTAAGCTATCATTGTAGGATATGATTTGGCCAAAAGTAAAATAGGCCAAAATATAGCCATGAATATTGCAAACACAGTTGGAAATATTATTCGTGATAGATGATCTATTTCTTGCCATAGTATTTTTTCTTCACATTTGCTCTACAAAAAAAATTGGTACGTGTACAAACAAAATATGAAAATAATTCAAATAGTAAATCAAAAAACGTGCAGTGCATGTTATGAATAGGTCTAGAATACTTTTATTAAATGTTTGGTAACAAAACATTGTATATTTTGGAAACATTGTGGCCATCTACTGGCTCCATGGAGATTCTACTACATAATAAAAATGATTAAAATGTTTATATCAAATATTTGTGTACCTATACTTTATTGATTTCATTTTAATGCAAATTTTCGATTTCAAGATTTCACAGAAATACATGGTTGTGACGTGCAGTAACTGGAAAATGTGCTTTTTAAAAAATGGATGGTCCGATTTTGAACTTCAAATGTGGGGATATATCATAAATTCCTAAAAATAAACTTTTAGCTTTCCCTTTTGGCTTCAAAATGGCGGCTGCTTTAATTATTTAAACATTTTGTATTTGAAGCCTTATTTCTCGAAAACGAGTTGCCAGATTTGCATACACTTTAGAGACTATAATAGCCGTAGGGAACAAAATGTTACTGTCTACGAGAATTTTAGGAAAAAATGACAACAGTCCAGTGAAAAATATTTTCAAAATTATAGAATCTAATAAATATTTGCTCAAAAACTGACAACACGATTTGTTTTAAACTTTGTGGGCTCATAGAACTTAGGATAGGCTACAATTTGGTTGGTGAATGGCATCTATGAATTTTTAAATATCGAAAATGAATTCCCCATTATTTAAAAAATGGGAGGCAATATAATATTTTTAATTAAGCTAAATTTTCCCTCTTCCACACAGTTCTTGGCTAATGAATTTTCTGTTTGACCTTTAGTTTCCTTTAATCTCAAAAAATCTTTTTCCAAAAAATTCATTTGATTTCTTTTCTCGTAAAAAAAATTTGGTTATAACTAGATGGCGAAGCCGGACCAACAACATTATGCTGAATCTGTGGCGGTTATGCTTTGGCTCGTTTTGACTGCACATCATATTGTCCTTTTCGTTGGAAGACCGGTATCTTCCCATCCTTGCGTAGTAGTGTAGCACCAAACAAATTTGGTAATAAACCAATGAAAAAACTGCTTGCCTCAGCTTGATACACAATTAACGTTATCTGCCATTAAATTCAGAATAATGGCATTTAAAGTGAACCAAAGACGCAATTTTTTTTCAACGCCGTATTAATTCCGTTTTTTTTACTCGCTTTGTATTTGTATGCCAAGTTGCATTATAGCCTTTGCCGAGTAATCCACTTGCGTGCAGTTTGTACTGGTGTATAACGACTGTTAGATGGTATGGGATTTTTTATTATTTTATTTCTTGTTTTCATTTTGTTTACTATATAGGGTGTCTCAGCCGTATAACTTCTTTATTTTAAGAGGTATGGTCTTAAAAATTATTACAGAATATTTTAAGCGTTCTACGCTTCATCTAAATTAATAAAATTTTTCAAATGTATTGCCGTTTTCAAATTTCACTATTATTAGTATTATTATTATCACACTAAGTTGGTTTTCAATTTTTTTTAATAGGGCTGTATATTTTTTTTCAAACATGGGTCATTCTCATGAAAAGTCGCTATTTGCCATCCCGGTATAATTTCTGCCTAATCGGCATTGTATTTTTTACAATAAAAACTGTAATATAAACTCTAAGGTATTATAATGTTGGTACTGGGAATGTATATATTTTAATTTATTTTTTTCCATTTTTTTCAAATCGCCAACTTTAAAAATGTCAGGGTTCGTCACTGTCCCAATCATGTCTTAGGCTGCGTTTTATTTTATTCTATCGAAATGTATAAAGGTTTTGTAAAAAAAAATCGCTTAAAATATAAGTAAAGGCACCGTTTAAAACATTGCTTAACTAAATAATAGGCTTATACTTTAAAACTTGAAAAAAATGCGTAAAAAGTTGTGTCCCTAGCTTTTTGCGTCAGGTTCGTCACACCCAATATTTTCGTATAAAAAGCACATATGGCGTTATCTGTTCACTTCGTGTTTGGCCTCAGAGCTACATGTTAGTTTACCTAATCCCGGGAAAGTGAAAAGATTTTGTGCACATTGTTAATAAATTTGCAACAAATAAACAAGTTATTGTTTAAGGGTAAGTATGTTTATTACATGTCAGGTACATCACGTTAATTAAACACAGTTAATTTTTTATATTTTTATTTGTTAATATTTGAAAAATGTAACAAATAAATAAATGTTAGGTTAGGTCCTAAAAATGCAGAAGGCAAACCTTCTTAACTGTTTATTTTTGAAGTTTTTCCTGAAAACATCAGGTTCGTCACGGTCAGCTGCATCACAATCGCGTTCGTGACGCAGCGCAGCTGACGTGTTTGTGACGACAGGTTTTTAGAATTGGCTTTTTAGGCATGGCGCTTACGCAAGCAGAAAGGACAAAGAGGTATCGTGAAACGCTGAAACAAAACCCCGAAAAAAGGGAAGATTATTTAAAGAAAAGTGGGAAAAGAGCAACAAAATTCAAAAAACGTATTGCTGAGCTATCTACGCGAGATCAGCGGTTTCACAAATAAAAAATAATGAAAACTGTGTTATAACCTACTTCCATAAAGTTACTTTATTTTAATTAATTATTTAATATGCTTAATATATACCAATTATTGCACCGCCGTGACGAACTTGACAAACCAATTTACAAAACATTGCTAGAAAATGAAAAAATAACAAAAATTTGAATGACCTTTTCTATAACGTAGATGACAACATTGTATGTGATGGATTAATAAAGTTTTTATTATGAAAATTTACTTTTGAAAAAATCAAAATGTTGTTACTAAATTGGCTATTGAGAATGACCCACATGCGGGTTTAAAGAGTTTTTTTTCTTTCACATGACGTATCATTGTCATGTTTTTGTGAAAATCATTAAGAATTACTAAAATTAAATCTAAAAAAAATTTTTATTTATCAATGTTAATCTGTTAAAATTTATATATTAAATTATTTATACTGATAGTACTATTATGCTATAAATTAGTTGCAAATTGTTTTTAACGTAATAGCATTGCATTATCAGGTAGCCTATGACAGATTTTCGTATGCTATCTGAGTAAAAGTAATTTTGATCAAATACAGCACCCCAACATTAAATTTACCTATGATGATGACAGCTTTGCTGTCGAAATACGTATTTGGTATTTAGTTACTGGTGTGGAAGGGTGCTGTATTTTTCAAGTGTTGTTATTCCATAGTTCAAGTGTTCTTAGTTCAAACAAATAAAAACTAACGCGTTGCACCACTGTTGTTTGAGTTACAACGTTTCGCGTACATACTCTTGAAAATATGGAAAGCAAAAATTTCTAAATTATAGGAAGTCTAGAAAAAGTGCTTTGCTCATTTTTATTTACTTATGAAATCATGGTCACAATTAACAAAGATTAAAAGAAAATTAAGTTAATCACTTACATTTATCCAACATAAGCGTATCCAACCCATTTTTGGTTTCTTACAACCTTTCTTATCGATTTTGTTAACGCAGCTGCACCATGGGGCAATACTTCTTTCCTGCGGTGACAATGAAAAATAATAATTCAACATATAACGACCAAAATATTTCATGTTACAATACCGTGTTTTCGCTATTTAATTGCTTTTTGTACAGTTGATAATTTTGATCCAACACCTTCACTATTACAAACTCTGTTAAAGCTGCAAATACAAGCAACATGCAGAATGCCATCCACAAGTCCAAGGCCTAAAACAAACGTAAATAAGTAGGTACCTAAGGATTTTTTTTATTGTTTTTTAATCATTAATTGTTAGGTACTTTAAAGCATGATTGTTATTTCCCATAAGCTTATTCATTTCAATTAAATAAAGGTCGGAGAAATGATGAGAAAACCCAATTTTTTGTTGGTTATACATTATTAGGATTACACCGGCCTTTTTTTTTGGAAGGATTATTTTTACATGAAGTAATCTTTTTGCTTCTCTATAGTCGAGGATAGTTTTTGTCCTTCTTGAGACGAATTTTCAGAGTTATTAGTATTTCTTCAGTAAATATGCATACTCTTTTAGCATTGCATTAGACACATTTATTTATTTATCTAACTTTCGTTTTACTCTGTGATTCTAAATAATACATTTATGCGAAAATAATGTAATTTGTATTTTCCGTAATAAAACCCCCCTCTCCAATGAACAAAGAATCCGTGCCCCCCACAGCCTCCGATCGCTGCTCTAATGTATGACGTCCTACCTGAACATTTTCATTAGGTGTTCTTGCCACAAAGATTTTTCAGACAGTTTTTTTCTACATACCTACCAAACATACTTACTTTAACATAAGCAACTGGTGGTATGTCTGATCGTAATCCAGTGAACATAGTTACAAGTGTTAACATGCAAGTAACCAGAAGAGTAACACGACCAGGAACTGCATCCAACCCCAACCAAAAACTGAACCAAGATAACATTACCACTAAGGTTGAGGGTGCAAATGTTTGAATGAGATGATGTCCTATTTGTCTTTCAAATCGAAAATACACAACCAGTCTGGAAAAGTTACCTAAAAATACATTTCAATGTTATTAAAACTTTGAAGCCACAATTTTAAATTTATTAAGTGTACTGTTTGTTCCAAAACAAAAAACGCACGAACTTATAGCTCTTTAGTTATTTACTTTAGTAAACTTCTTTTTAGAGGTATGGTTTAACACCCTATTTTCTACCAATTTCACATAGCAAATGCCATCTCGTATTTCCAGAAATAACCGAAAGTGTTTTTGAAATAAAGTACTGTATATTTATCATGATTCTGAAAGAGTTTTTAAAATTTTTTTAATCTTGAACAAACAACAATTTTGGAGCGTATTAAAACTGAAAACTGCAAACTCTCACAGATCAGAGTTGCAAAAACAAAAGAAAACATGGCTTTCTTGGTAGGAAACTAATGATGCAAATTGAGAAGTATTTGAGTGTTTCTTTCTCTAGCTGGATATTGAATCCTGTATTATCGCAACATCCCAGCATTATTTTTTCCACTTTGAATATGTTTCATACAATATCCGATTATTTCCATTTCCATTGTATATGAAATATGAGGTGAAAAAAATTAAAAATTAATACAAAGGTAGTTATATTATTTAAATAAGACAGCAAGCGTCAATAGCACACTTGACAGCCTGCTCTACCTCACTTTTTACTTTCCTATACACTCAGTATAGGGAGTATTGATTTCATAAACTTGAAAAAAAATCTAAAACTGTAAGCAGAGGATATATAGCAGTTGTTTTGGTAGCATTTGTACTGGATTTACTGTTTTTACTTTCCTATACTTTCAGTATAGGGAAGTATTGATTTCATGCAAATTTTCAAAATCGAGATTTTGACGGAAATACATGTTTTGGGCTTCCAGGATCCTAAAAAAGTGGTTTTTAAAAAAATGTCTGTCTGTGGGTGGGTGGGTGTGTGTGTGTGTGTGTCTGTGTGTGGGTGGGTAACGCTCATATCTCCGGAACGGCTGGACCGATTTCGATGTGCTTTGGAATGAGGAGGTATATCAAAAATTCATCGACAAAATAAGCTTTTAAAAAGAATCCGAAACCGGAAGCGGAAGTTAGACATGTTTTTTTGGTAGCATTTTTTTCAGAAACGGAATTTTGGAAATTGGAATAGTGGAAATTATAGAAAGCCTTAGAACAAATCAAACGTTTTTTACCGAACTCTCTAGCTTCAACATGGCGGCCGCTACGAATTTTTGAAAATTTCGACTTTAACGCCCATTTACTCAAAAACCAGTTATCTGATTGGAATCAACTACATCTTGTTTGGTAGCCCTTCAAGGTTACTATACCATGAAATATCATTAATTTTGAAAATCGAAAAACGATTTCAATGGCACCACTCCAAAATTTTTGAAATTTTCAAAAAAAAAATCTCAAAAACTGCCCACACGTTTTTGTTTAAACTTTTTAAGCTGATAGAGCTGAGAATCTTCTACAATTTATTTTTTTGCGCATTGCTATAATTTCACTGTGACGCCCTCTGTGAATTTTTGAAAATTGAAAATTGGTACCCTTTTATTTATTTAACGGGGGGCAATAAAATATTTCTGTTAAAGCAATATAGCTCATCATTGATAGCAAAATCCGAATATCATAATATTTTTTTGATAATTTAATATTTAGGGGGGCTACTGTTCCCCTTCCCCCCCAAAATTTTCGCTACAAAATTAAAAAATTGATTTCTTCTTTTGTTTGCTCTAGGAGAATCTTTTACAAAAAATCGTATTTTTTGCCCCTTAATAATCTTTTTGTCCTTAGAAGAATTTCACATAGTTTCTACAGCAGTTGTATTCTTGTACTAGTCTTTTAATGTTCAGTGTAGGCTAACTTTTTTATTTTAATAGATAGACTCGGAAACCCAAGAGCAAAGTTGTAGGGCAAATTCTTCTCGATTGTTTTTAAGAAAAAAACTTGAGTTTCCAATTTTAATATGGCGGCCACGGTAAAAAATAACTTTTTTTTTTAATGGAAACGTGGCATTTTGGCTTTAAAATCAGAAAGATTTTGAAATTCTAAATGCAAATTAATAAGAGTAATTTCTTGCTAAAAATAATACTTCTCGAGTTATTAATATATTTTCAAATATCAATTCCCGCCCTTCCGTTGATTCAGTCCGAATATTTTACCCAACCTTATGCGTGCAGAGCGCAGCGGTCGGTCTTTCTTCAACCGCTTCAAGATGTTACAACTTATAAGAACTATTTACTTTAACTAGTCGTGTCTAGACAGGTGCATATCGAAAGTGTTGGAAAATATAAAACAATGTTAATTTATAAGTATAGGAAAGTCCAGGCGAAGTGTTTCGCTCATTTTTTGATTTAGGTCACCGGGTTTGAACTCAGATCGCTTTCGGAAACTTAAATATGACTTCCAACATCATTACAGTGAACCGCTCCGGTGCTCTACTGGTAAACTTTGTGTATGTTTTGTGCTGGTAAAGGTTTCTGGTTCAGACCAGCGAGGGCGTCGGGTTTTTTAGATGTTCTTTCGTTTTTGCTTTTTTTTTTCCAAAAAATCCAAATATCTCTCATAAGAAAACTTTGCAAACCTGAACCAACGACGTTATGCTAACATAAAGTTGACTTATTTAAGCGTATTCGATCTAAGTAAATCTAATTTAACAATGTGATCTTATTGCAACTTTAGGGACTAGACGTTAATACAAAAATACTTTTGAAACTATGAACAGCAAAAATTTCTAAAGTATAGGCAAGTCCAGGCAAAGTGCTACGCTCATATTTACTTTCCTGTACTTTCAGTATAGAGAAGTATTGATTTCATGAACAATTTGAAAATCAAGATTTAGACGATTATATCATTTCCATTATTCCAACCAATCAACATTGCCTATTTTCAAAATTTGCGACAATTACAAGCGTATTTCACGAAAACATGTGGTATTATCATGGCGACGGGGTATTCTCGTTTTGGTATTTTCGTTTTCGTAATTTCACTGGTCGGTAACCAAGGTTATAAAAGTAAATACACATCATTGTGAAAAATAATTTGCAGAATGGTTGAAATCAAAGCTCATTTTGCTAGTTCGGGGTTTTATTTGTAGAAAATGATATAATCTAGTCGAATACCACTCGTCTATCTTAACATATTCAGCATATTTAGTGATTATGAACTGAAAATACATGTTTTGGACCTCCAGAAACCCTCTCTATGGGTGGGTCTGTGTGTATGTGTGCGCGCGCTCCATAACTCGCGAAACCTACCCTGATTTCAATAAGCTTTGGAATATGGGGCCACACCAAAAGTTCATCGGGGAAAATAAGCTTTTAAAAATATTCTAAACCGGAAGCGAAAGTTACACATGTTCTTTTGGAAGCATTTTTCCCGGAAAACGAATTTTCTAAAATAATGTGCAAACAAAATCAGCAAAGCAAATGATTTTTTTTAAATTTCAGATTAAATATTTATCGCAATAGCCATATAGAGTCACAGTGTTACTGTACACAAAAAATTTCAAATCGATAAAAACTATGAAGTAAAAAATCAATAATTTTGAAAACTTTCAAAAAAAATGTCTACCTTTTATTTAATGAGCGGGGGCGATAGAAATTTCTGTTTAGACTAAATTGCTCATGAGTGATAGTAGAATAAGGTTCTGAAAAATTGATTTTTTTCCTGACAAAATACTTTGAAATATCAGCGTAGTACCAGTTTACTTTACATCTCTGTCTCTGAAGCCTGTGAGAGACTCACCTGTTAGAACCGAACGACTTGACCTTTGCCTCACTGCTGCCTCTCTTTGTAGTTGGCAGTAGTTAAATAAATAAAAAGATTTTCAAAACGTTTATACTATTATTTTTATATGAAAGCTTTAGCATAATTCAGTACGTTATTATATTACCTATTACTATTATGCAGCTATGCTCTCGGCACAGTGCTAATAAGCGTGGCGTAATGCTATTGTAGTCAATGTTGGGGCGCAAAACATTAATAATAGGGGCCAGCGGGTGGTCTAGTGGTTAAAGTTCCAGGCTTTGAAACTAGACTCTCAACGGCAGTAGGTTCGAGTCCTCTGCCCGTCGGAATTTTTTCTAAATAAGTTAAATCCGGCGTGTCCATGGATGTTGTGTGTGGTGTGTATGTTGGGTTGCACGTCGGTCAGGGGTGGGGTGCATGTTAGACCGGCGAAAGGGCGCAAGTCCGCTGAGCCCGGGTAAGGGGGTGGGATGAGAATCATGGAGTCGTGCTCACGCACGGCCTCATAATTCTTAAAAAAAAACGACAAGTATACAAAAACCAAGCCTAAGTGCTTTGGCCATTTTTTCTTTTGTTTTTTATAAGTGAATTCATGGCAACTGTAATCTATACGAGTTAACAATTTCCAGTTTCGATACGTTCTAAAATTGTTATTTTCCATGGTATGAAATTTTCGAAAAACTCAATATTTTTGTAATGAATAATTATTAAAAATATACAAGGTGTTCTATTTAAAAAAGCAAAAGTTGTTTCTGGGCGTACTAAAAAGTTTTCTGAAGTAAATAACCAAAAAATATATAAGTTCGTGAGTTTTCTTTTGTACGGTGATATGTTGAAAATATTGCTTTACCTCCCTTTTCCGATGTGTATATATTTTTTTCTTCAAGTTCAAGGGGTTGACCAATATGGTATTGCAGTAGTTTTAGTTCTGGGCTTATAGTAACACCTGCGTCACCCCACTTTAATCTCATTTTGTCCGTTCGATAGGCAACTACAATATTAAGTTTTAGAAGAATTTCAGTAGCTACTCAGCGAATTAGACAAAGTTGGCATTTTCAAGCATTTATTGTTGAATATAAAATAAAAAATTAAAACTTACAGCTTTCAATATTTAAAGGGCAAACTTGAATATCCATAGGATAATGACGAAATTCCATTTGGCAAGCTACTATGGCATGCATTCTTGCCGAATAACTTACAGTTTTGTTGCGGTATAGAGTTACAGATGAAAATCTATGTGTAAGAGTTGCAATTTCTAAAAAATTACGGGTTTTTGCATAACAAGTAGCAGTAAAACATAATATGGAACTTACCAACAACTTTTGAATTCAAAAAATACAAATCGGGTTGCCATAAAGTTTCAAAAAATTGTGTTGGTAAGGTGAAAGAATCATCACCATCTTCAAACATTTCTTCTGGAATTCTTAATCTAGCATCTGTCCATTGTTGTTTTAAAAACATATCCATTCTTAAAACATGAATTTAGGTAAAGTTCAAATTTAACTAATAAATATTATATTTACCGAAAATCCATGTCTTCAACATTGATAGAATTGATATCAACAATCTTCATACTGAATACAACTTCAATCGGTTTTGACTTATAGGTAGGAGGTCGAACTTCTGCTTAAAACAGTTTTTTAGAGTTTTTGTGTCAATTAAGGTAATTTAATTAAACATACCTTTCATGTAATACTCCGGTAAAATAGTTTTCGGTCGTTGTATACTGTTCATTCTTGGCTTTGGTACTGCCGTTTTAATTTGTGGAATGCTTGTGGAACACAGAAATGTGTATTTTAGTTTTTTAAGTTGTAGTAATAATTAGATATACCTACAGAGGAGCAGCCAAGAAGAGCTAGGAGCATCCCCAAAACAGATGTATTAAAAAGATTCCTATTTTTTAGACAAACAAATGTTGAAAACGTATTTGCGTTTTATATGTAAACTTTCCACAAAATTTATAACATTTTTAAGACCTCCATATTGAAGGGTGCTTCACACTCCCTTGAACTTAAATTCTGACTACACTCACTACATGTGTTAGTAGGTATTAAGAGAATTATATACCTATGTTAGTGTTTATATATTTCACAATCATTTTAAAAAACTTTTCAATAAACGTAACATAACTAAAAATTTTTATCTATTAACTTACCAAATAATGAACAAAATAAAAGTCAAAACTATTTTGAAAATCATTTTTTAATCAGTGATGCTTCACTTTCTTGTAAGTATCTTGTTATTTAGAGTCACACGTGTAAAGTTTGCATAGCAAGTTAGATTCTGCACAACGTCATAATTTAATTATAGGCATTATACCTAATATTGTTTACTTTTTATATTAAATAACTTTTTTGTTGGAAAAAACCGTGTCCTTTAAAAACTGAAACGCAATGAACTATTCCAGCTAAGTTTTAAGTACATCGCCGCGCGCATTTGCGAGCTTTGTTCGTACACTTCTGAAAATAAGAAAATTAACGGTTTTACAAAGCAATTTACCAATAATAACAAAGATGAATCAATTAACGGAAAGTGCGCTCCAAAATTACCGAAAATTAAGTAATTAATCTTTCCGCTTCCGCCGACCTTTGAATCTTAATTACCTACTAGTTAAAAGTCACCTACTTATTACGTTTGTTCCCTTTTTTCCTTTTGGAAGATGTTATTTGCTAAAATTGTCATAATACGTACGTCCTATAATTTTTTAAGTGTATTTTGCTAAGTACAGGGGATATAATTGTGAAAATGAATTCTTCCTAATAAACAGCTTCATCAACTATGTGTATCCATAATAAGTAACTTAAGCAAAAAGCTAAAATATTTTAATATACTTAAAATAATAATTAATCACTTCAACAGATTTTTCTTATCTTTGTTAATGACATGTAAACATGTCGAAATAAATATTTGTTGAAGTAATTAATTATTATTTTATTTATTAATTCCAGCATTACTTCGTTAAAGTCCATATTTAATGAGTATCATTAATTATTACTTTATTTATATTAATAATGAACTTCAACAAAGTAAAGCTTGAACTTATTAAGAAAATATTTTAATACATGAAAATACAAATTTCTGGTTTATATGTTTTAAAACGGCAAGTTTCGTTAATAAATCAATCTTAAGAAAATGTATTCTTTAAAATGTATGTATGCATCATGAAGCATTTCACAAGATGTGTAACTATGAGTAACCAATATCACTAAAAAATGTTATGGTAGCTTATTTGATAGGATAATAGGTACTGTTGAAACTATTTCATTGTCAATTCAAAAACAGCACAGGATAGAGCCAAAAATAACTTTTTCCACGACCGGGAGTAGAAGTCGGTTTCTATGGCATCCAAAGTGTGACAGAATAATTAAACAAAATGTAATTCTTATTTATTAACATTGATAATAATGTTACATTCTCACAACTATATATTAATATTCGAAGGGACTTCACTAAATGAAACATTTTCTTTACTCAGATTTACAGTTTTTTGAACCGTAGTTGCAGCTTGTAGTACTACTTGATTTGTTATATTTGTTTTGTTTTCCACCGAATTGTCAATTGTACATTGCGTATAAACATCCCAAAGGCTTCTAAGTATTGTAATTTCGCTCTGATTTATTATAATTCTTTATTTATGAAATTAAGTGTTTATACTCACCCGATGGTGGAAAAAATAGTATATACACCTCAGGAGGGACCGCCATTTTTCCCTCGACGTATTTGTAGCCCTCGGGCTTCAAATTACACCTCAGGCAAAATAAGACGTTTCTCTCTTTTAGTGTATAATGTACATTTAAAGGTGTATTGTACAGCAGTAGGAAAAAGCTGTCGGGCATCCGCCACGGGACCTTCCTCGCCTATATTGAAATTTTGATTTTTTTTAAATTATTTTGTAAATTATAGTTTTAGAAATTTGAAAACTTAAAACATTAAATATTTTTAAAAAAAATTGAAATTATTCAAAAGCTTGAATTTCTTGGGAAATGTTTGAAAATTGTTAAAATAGTTAAAATTGTAAAGAAATTTAAAAATTTTTGAACAGTCCAAAAACTTTTTGGAAATTATCAAAATTTTCAGTTTTGATCATTTTTAAAAATTTTGTAAATTTATAAAAACAAGTTGCTTTTTAGGCAATTAATTAAATTTAAAATACGCCATAGTTCTTTTCTCAATGGAAGATTGTTCCTATGGTCATTTAATATGTCCATACCGATATTGAAGTAAACATTCATAAATTGTTGAAAAACAAAAAATCGATGAACAAAAAAAGTTTACTGCATCTTTGTTGTACCACATTTAGTAAAAAGTGTGCGAAATCAACTTATAAAAAAAATTTCGATTAAAAACTATCAAATATCTTGGGAAGATATGAAAAACATATACGACCTCGATAATGAATATTCAGTAGCTAGAGCTTTACCCCGCATAACAAAAATTCACATAAATAACCTACATACTGTAGATTACCGCTCTTATTAATTATTTTGCGGGTATTTTAAATCTTTTTACTTATATTCAAAAATGCTTAGATTGGTAATTCTAGACGCAGCGGTATTCAACCCTTAGAACAAATTTACTGCTAAAATCATTCTTGTAAATAATGTCACACAAGAAAATGTTGGCAAACACTTCTCCGGCGAAAATCACTCCAGTAATGTGTTAGGGGTAAGCGGATTAGTAGTAAGTAGTGTAGAAGTGTCTTTAATTTTCTTATTGACCAGTGGAGACCCTTAACAGAACAACCAATAGACTAATCAACCACCATATTTTTATTTAAGTTCGTTGTTTATAACATGCTTGGTTGACTGCTTTCTAGATCTTTCAGTACAAACAGCACCACATGTCGCTCTCGTCTACTACTATTTCAAGAAATGTAATAATTCGTAAATGTTGCGGTTGTTGTTGTTGTATATATATATATAACAGCGTTTTAGGCCTGAAGACCTATAGCTTCGATGCGTGATTTCCATAGTTTTCGGTTGGTTGCTTCGTTTTTCCAGTTATGTAGGTTGTAGTCTTCGATGTCTTCCTGTACGTTCTGCCACCATGTTTTTCTTGGTCTACCTTTTCTGTTTTTTCCTGCGATTTCTGTATTGTATGTAATTTTTGTTAGGTCGTTTTCGGACATCCGTGTTAGGTGGCCTAACCATCTCAGCCTGTTTTGGGCGATAGCAGTGGTAATGTGTATGTCTTTAAATATTTCTTTAAGTTCGTTATTGGTTCTTCTTCTCCATAATCCATTTTCGTTTACACCTTTATAAATCTTGCGCAGGATTTTCCTTTCCCATGTTTCTAGCCTGTGTTTGCTTTCTTCTGTTGTAGTCGATGGTAAAACACCGAGCAC
Organism: Ctenicera cuprea; assembly: GCA_958336395.1. Taxonomy (NCBI): domain Eukaryota; kingdom Metazoa; phylum Arthropoda; class Insecta; order Coleoptera; family Elateridae; genus Ctenicera; species Ctenicera cuprea. The sequence goes on from OY284494.1 coordinate 24,691,070, forward strand.
AGATAAACGCTGAAGCAATTTAATACAGCTTTTTTCAATAACATATTTTATTTATATTTTTTATTGAATCATATAATTTATAATTTATCATTTTAGTATAATTAATTCCACTAATTATTAAAATTTTTACAATAATATGCATTTAAAATTAAATAAAAGAACAAGAAACTGTATTACAAAGTGTCTAGGAATATTGTCAGGAAATTTTCTTTCAGTGAAACTTTCCCTACACCAGATTGGGGATGTGAGTGGCAGGTTGCGGCATGGATTGTTCTCGCTGCATGGCTTCGGCAGGGAATTGAACCCCAGACCTTTAGTGTTAGAGGCTAATCGCCCAACGTCTAAGCTACCGCCACTCTTGTTTTTTATTTTTTGATTGCTCGGGGCTAATTTCACTGCATTGGTTATTATAAAAATGTACTTTGAACTTGGGTCCCTTTCAGCCTTGGCCCTTAAAGCAACTGCATTGGCATAGTTAAGCCACTGATAACAATCATCTTTAATAAACAGCATTTTTTATGTTTTGTTGCCCTCCCATACAAATGATCACGAACTGCCACTGTTTACTGTAGTAATACAGAGAGCAGTACGAAATAGTGTAAAAATTGTACCCATAAATCTTTCTTTCAACTTTATTAAAAGTAAACATTCAGAAAAAGACAGGTATTATTCTATTACGACATAAAAACTCAAATTATAATCTTAGTATCACAGTTCATAAAATTCACTTCTTAATGTAATTCCCTAACTTCTTAATATATCCAACTCTTCAGGAGTTACGTGCAGACGAAGTTGCTTTTCAATCAATAAATCTTGAATTTGGGCCAATTCTGCAGGAATATAAATAGCTGCGTCTATGTAGAGAGCCTACAACAAAATAAAACACATTTATTGTAAATGTAGAGCAGAAAAATTAATGTTTTACCTTCAACCAAGGGCATTCCTCTACAGCACGATAATAGGCTTTCCTACATAATGAAGGATCAAAGTTGGCATGTAGAAACTGTAGATAAAGCCGCCATACTAATCCACATCGTCTGGTACACATTTCTGAATTTGTTACTCGTCGAAAAATGGACATCATTCGATTTGTAAGGCTACTATCCTCAGATACTACTTTACCTAAAAATATATATGTCATTAACTTGTATTAACAAATTATTCCAAATAATATTTGCTTTTGGAGAGTGGCGATGGCTTAGTGCTATTGCCGTAAGCTACAATATAATTAAATTTTTTTTTTTTAAATTGCTACTACTCCAAAGTTACCCTTTATAGTGTGTCTATAGATAGACCTAACTACAAAGGAAACCTTCATAAAATACCCTAAAAAAATTATTACGTAACCATCAAATCAAGCCACGAAACGTGGTCACGCCCCCTTTTGTCTCATCTCGACACAAATCGTTTCATCTCAAGAGTTGAGATAAGAGCGAGACGAGACGACATTTATCTTGTCTCGATGGCTTCACTACCCACAGGTATCAAAAACGCAGTAATAAAAATGTATGCTGCAAACCGCTATTCAATTTCCTAATTCAGTATAGAAAGCTGTGGAGTTTTAATGCCTAAAATATTCTTTGGTATTAGTTATTGAGAATCAACATTAAACTGTAGGTCCCCTGTGCTCCACCTTAGCACTAACAAAGCGTACGTGGCAAAGAAGAGTGCCCGAGCCCACTAATAGAACGATTTGGTTTTATCTTCTCTGTTTTACTATTACCAATAGAAAAGTATTCCTATAATTACTTACGCATCAAAATTACTTACCTGTGATGGTATCAATCCAATTCTCCTCAATTTCACATGTCCTTTGATTAGCAATAAGAATTATAAACAGAGTAGGAATAGCATGTCCTGTTTTCATCAACAAACTGGTTAGTTTCCACCACGGTTGTCCCAATGAACAATTCAAACTTTGCTCTTTTGCAAGTACGGCCAATAAAAACAAATTATTTGGGAAGTTTGCTATAGCACGATGTAAAGCATCGTCTAATAATTTAAACATTCCCGCACCTGGTTTTTCTAGGCAGTTCTTAAAAAGCATGGCTATGTAGAATTCAAATAAAATTTCCTTCTGCCATGTAGCAGCTTCGAGTGAATTTAAAGTCTCCTCTATGAATGTTCCACATTCAATAGGACTTTTAATTAAATACAAAAACCATCCATTGCAAATAATCCAATCAGTGAAAAAGTTTGGTAGGAAGTGATCCTCGGACATTAGTGTTGGTACTTCATTTTGCAGAAGTTGTAACGTGACGTGCTTGAATTTTAGACTTGCTTCATTTATGGAACCTTGCGTTAAGTAGTCTGTTGCAGTTTTAATAGGTCTTCCCAAGGTTAAAGCAACTAAGTACTTCAACGACTTCTGTTTGTTTAATTCCATATCTGTTTGTGTACTAAGGTGTAATTCAATTAGAGTTCGATATAGTGAACAAATAGTGGACCGTTCTGCATCGTCGGTCATAGTTAAAACACATTTACCATCTGCATGCATCGATATTGCAGTGACTAGAACGTTAACTGCACTTTCAATGTTCCCTAATTCATATTCAACAAGTGCGTATTCCTGGTAAAAAATTACATTATTTCTATGTTCATCAGTCTTGAGCAATTGTTTCATTGCACTTTTAATTTTCTTTTTGAATGAAGACGACATCTTAAATCGATTCTCCTTGTCCAACACAATCAGCAATCTTTGGAAACGAAACCACCACACGGCAACTGCAGTTCTCTCTTTACCATGTAAACAATCCATACAATTTTTTATAATTTTAAGTAAAAACTCCAAATATTCTTCCTGTCCTGGAAACGTTTTTAAGAACTGAGGTCCTACTGCAAGTCTCTGCGTGTCTTTTAGTAAATTTCTGTTGGATAGATCGAGAGGATACAAAGGTAGAAACATTGGTAGCAACGTTTCCACACAGTCTAGAGCCCATGGAACGTAGTCTAATCCAAGAGCTTGCATCGTTGTATGTCTGCATGGTAAGAGAGGTGTTTTAAGTAGAGTCAGAATTGTGGCTGTTAATTTGAACGTATTTCCAGGCATTGTTATTGGATGGATTAATTCAGCTACGTCTTCTGGGAAAACCAGTCTCTGTAACATAAAAAGAAGTGTTATCAACAGTAATTCTGCAAATGACTTAAATTCTTTCAATAATTTTGTCTCTTTATTGACAAATGAGCAACACGTGTTTTAGAAAACATTCTATTTAGCAACTAGAACATGGCCGCCCTAAATGCGAATTTTGTGCTTCAACAGAAACAAAAAGTATCGAATAAAAAGCCGTGTGTACAATACCGGGTATAAACGAAACATAGTTCATCCCCCTTTCTTTCTTTATTTATTAAGATAAGCTGAAATATGGCATGGGTAAGAAATAGGAGATTTGGTTTCAATTATGGTTAGAATAGACCTCGTAAAAATTGCAAAACGAAGTTTTAAGGGAAAACTAGAAACCAATCAAAATAAAATTAATTCAGTTTACAAAATTACCTGAGGATCCTCGCAGTTATCAGTTCCTGAAAAAGGCAGCCAATGGCAGGCTTCACGCAATCTTTCTACTCGCAGCCATAATTCATGAATGGGTAGTTGTGAAAGTAGTACAACTTCTTCCAGCTCAACAAGTTGCTTGTCATTAAAACCGGAGCTGATATAAAATTTATTTTTGTCAGAGGGAGACAAATTTAATTCTAGATATAAACGCAACAATGTCCATAACTGTTCAAACAAACCTGACTGTTTTAAAAATAACCCGCATTGGTATAACATCCGTAAAATGTTTTCTTCGAGGTGTGATTTTTCTAATGTTGAATTACGTCGCAATTGGTGAAGTGTTGATAAGCACTTGGTGTAAAGGTTTAGGACTGCAGGTGTATTACAGTGGGACATCGAACATTGTGTTGCTTCAATATATCCTTGCCACCAAATAATATTTCCTGGATCCTTTTCAACTAGCTTCTTTAACTGAGTTTGCAATTCATCTGCAGGGTAGACACTAACAGCGATATTTAATCTTTCACGCATTAATGCTTCACAATCCGGGTTGTGCGTTAAGCCTTTATCTAAAATAGCAAGTTTACGTTCTGCTGTAACACGCAAACCCTTCACCATACTTCCTTTACGATAAGATTTTTCAAACTGGAAGACTGCATCTTGATATCTCACATACTTTAACCACAAGTCGATGTCACGTGGATTTTCACCAAGGCTTCGGTTATAAAATGCTGTAGTCTGAGACATATCTTCCTCCTGTTTGAAGCCTGTAAATTCCTCATTTCTATCAATTACAATATCTTTGTCAAGATCTTTTTTAGTAAGTTTTGGTTCGTTCTCGTTTTGGTCATCCTTTTCCGCAGCAACTTGAAAATAACGTTTTATTTTCCTTTTACGAGAGCTGTGAGAATTGTATATTCTAAAATGAACTTTATACTTGGGAGCAGAGGGTCGTGAAATTGTTTGTACTGTTAAAAATTCACGGTTACGTGTTGTGTCTATTTTAAAGTCATTCCATACATTCTCACTCACAGGTTCTTTTACTTCTCGTTTGGATTTCTTTTTGTGTCTCTTTTTGCATTTAGGTGCTTTTCGGGGACTAGCATTAGAATCGTTTTCACTGCTATCATGTTTATGTTGAACACTTGACTTTGGAGCAACTTGTTTAGCAAAAGAAGAACTAGTAGATGGTTGAAGTACATCTACATTTATTTTAAAACTCGAATTCTCCAGCCAGATTCCTGATTGAGTTTCTGAAGTTGACTCTTCAGTTTCTTTGGTTTTAGTTGAATCAGCATAAGCAGGAAAAAGTGCCATTTTTAGGTTTGATTCGTTAATATTTGCGTACTTTTAAGGGTTTTAAAATATAATACCAAAAACACTTTCACAACGATGAAAGTAAGGTTAACACACAGAACATAAATCTTACACAAGTACTGCACATTTCTCACTTATTTAGAATTAAATTAAGACATACTAGCTTACATATATACCTAAATAATATAGTATTAACTAATATTTATTTGTATTTCACTTTATCTTTGTTAATCGAATTGTTTCGTGTTTCATCCTAACCTAACTTTTTCAGAATGGTTATCGAAACTAAAAAATGCAAATAGAAACAGAAAATGTTATCGAATGGTAGGAGGAGTTCTAGTAGAAAGCAGTGGCGTAGCTACCATAGTGCTAGGCGGTGCCGTGCACCGGGGCCCCCAAGCTCAGGGGGCCCTCGGACTCTGACCAGCAAACCTCAAATTGAACTAGCGAAAAATTCTCCCACTTTCGGAATGTAAATAAAATAGGTTGCAACACGACTTTAATCATGGCAACTCATTTTAAAGAATACAGGGGAATTCCCAACAAGTTTCGAACTTCTGTTCGAAACTTGTGGGGAATTCCCCTGTATTCTTTCTGTTGTTTGTGCAGTGTTTCCGGGGATTCCCCAATGACGTTTTGTAGCGTAGCATTACATTACGTTTCAGTTTCTTGTTAATCTTGTTAGTTGTTGGTTGTTCCCTGTTTTGCATAAATTAGAGAATAAGAGAACTAAAATTATGCATAAAAAAAGAAACCTAGTGGTGCGTTTAAGCGCAAACAACGCCAGGAAAGAGATGATAGTAAACAAAAATTACCAAAAATTGACAAATTTTTTAGTCAGCCTTCTACAAGTAGTTTTGGCCCAAATATTTCTGTTGATAGTGACTCGGATAATGTGACCACTGCAGTGCCGGTTGAGAAGCCTACTGAAGAAGATTTGATCATCATTGCAGTTAAAGATACCGCCACTGGTGACGATGCCGCCGATCATATCAACGACGACGATGTCTGCACGGCACAGCTAACAGCGGAGGAACCATCGACCTCATCATTTATCGAAAATGTGATCGATCAATCTTCTTATGACTTGGGAAACTTTACGAACAGGATATTAAGTGATAATGAAAAACTTCAAATTCTTGATATGGGGCCTTTACAGCCTTCAGGGCCTTTTCCAAAAGACGTCCGCCAGAACAACAGGTGTTTTTCAAAATCGTACTACTTTTCAACTTCTAAATATGGACCAGTTCATCGTTTTTGGCTGTGTTATTCTAAAATACTACATGCTGCCTATTGTCAACCCTGCTGGTTATTTGCTTCGCAAAGGAATACTGTATGGTGTACGGGCATTCGGGATTGGAGTCATTTATCAGAAAGAATTAAACAACACAGTTTCTCGAGTGGCCATACGGAAGCATGTGCAGTGTATGAACTTTGGAAAAAAAATGATACTATCGACAAGGAACTTGAAAATACAATTCGTAAAGAAACGTCATTTTGGAAAATGGTTCTTCAAAGGTTATTCGATGTCATACTTACCCTAGCAAAGAGTTCTTTGGCTCCTCTTAAAGGACATCGAGAAAACTTAAGTGAGGAAGGGTACCATGGAAATTTTCTGTCCGTTGTAGAGCTTCTCGCCCGATATGATCACATATTGCGGCAAGTTTTGGATATGCCCAAAGGTATTTTTTTTTTATTTTTAGGTTTTGTTTTCATTTTATTTATTTATTTTTATTAACTGTTTATATTCTAATTTTTGTTTAAAATCGTGCTTTTTTTGTTTTTTAGGATCTACAAGATATCTGAGTGCAACAATTCAAAATGAAATGATTGAGTGCTTGGGGACCACACTTGAAAATCATCTGCTAGAACAAATTAGAGCGTCACCGTTTTTCGCCATCATAATGGATACGACACAGGACATATCGAAGGTAGACCAGCTAAGCTTTGTTGTGAGGTATGCAGTAATAACTAGATCGGAAAATGGACAGCCAGTTGATATAGAAGTAAAAGAATCGTTTATAGGCTTTTATGCAGCCATCAAACATGGCGCGGCAGATTTAGTCAACCAGGTGACTTCATTATTTATCGAGAAAAATATTGATTTAAAAAAATGTGTGGGTCAAGGTTATGATGGAGCCAGTGTGATGAGCGGTGTGTATAATGGTGTACAACAACGGATTAAGAATATCCAGCCTAACGCGGAGCACGTACATTGCGCCACTCATAATTTAAATTTGGTGGTAAATGATGCCATTAGCACTTGTGTGGAATTACAGGTATTTTTCGCAACGTTGCAAGAATTGTATAAATTTTTCGGCAATAGGATCAAACGTTGGGATCTGCTGTCAAAATTCACTGGCGAATCGGACACCACTCTAAAAAAACTAAATCCGGCTAGATGGTCCAGTAGGGTCAATACGATATCTACAATAAAACTTCGTTTTTTCGATATAATCAAAGCATTAACAGAAATAGTTCTCATGAATTCCAGTAAAGATGAGCGTAGTGAAGCAGAAAAAATTAAAACAAAAATGCTAAATTTCGAGTTCGTGTTGCTTTGCGAATTCATGCACCGTGTATTGAGTGACATCAATTATGCATCTAAAACTTTACAAAAATGCGATATCGATTTGGACGAGGCAAGTAGAGCTTTAGCAGAGACAAATGCAAAGATGCAAATTTATAGAAATGACTTTGAATCATTCAAGTGCAAAGCCAGTGAAACTGCAAGAAAATATGGCATAGATCCCCATTTTCAAGAAAAAAGGCAAAGGAAAGTTAAAAAACATTTTGATGAATTAGCTTCTGATCACCGATTTCGAAACAGGGAAGAAATATTTAAAATTACTATTTTCAATAATGTACTAGACACAATAATAACTCAATTAAATGCACGTTTTACTGGTATGAGTGCAGTCAGTCAGATATTCAATTTTCTAACACCAACATTTTTACTGGATGTAGATGAAAGAACTTTATTACAAAAGTGTGACCAATTCCAAAGTAAATATTCTGATATAATAGGCCCCAACTTTTCTCTTCAATTTCTTAATATTTACCACCTAATTCTATCTAAATTAACCAAGGCATGGACTATTCACCAATTCTGTAAAGAAATAATGAGATTATATGGAGTGCTAGAATGCGACCTAACAGAAGTATTTACAGCAATGTTACTGTTCCATACAATTCATGTCACTTCTGCAGAAGCCGAAAGATCATTTAGCAAACTAAAAATAATAAAAAATTATTTAAGGAATACTATGGGCCAAGCTCGACTCCGACATTTATCGCTAATAGCAATCGAAAACAAAGCCGCATCAAGCCTAGATTTAACCGAAATCGTTGATACTTTTGCGAAAACTAAGGCTAGGAAAAGATTATAAACTAAATTGTTATTTTGTTGTTAGTAGGTAGGTCCGACTTTCATATAATAAACTGGAAGAGATCCCTTAAACGGATAAATTCGCTTTTGTACATGACTTAACTGTAGGTATATAAATTGTTTTTAATGTTTTATGTACAATAAAGTGTTTTACAGTGGAGACCAAGAACAGGTAAAAGGCATAGAGGCAGGCCTCCCCTCAGATGGACTGACGATATCAAGAGAGTAGCAGATTACAACTGGATGCAGAAGGCGAAAAACAGGGACCAATGGAGGATGCTTGGAGAGGCCTACGTCCAACAGCGGACTGAAATAGGCAGATGATGATGATGATGAAAGTGTTTTACATACATACATACATAAACCTTTTGATTTAATTCGTTTTATTGCTTAATACCAATATTATATATATAATATAAAACCTAACCAGTTAGGGCCCCAGTTTTTTTTTGCACCAGGGCCTTTGGTTACCTAGCTACGCCTCTGTTGGTATGATTAAAAATTAGTGCTTAAATTAAGGTGTGACAAGAAAGTATTTAAAAAAAAGTGAAACTAGGTTAGAAACATAATTAGAAAATTGTTCTACACTTCTTTTTTTGAGCATATTGAATGATGAAGAAGCAGAATAAAGCAGAAACTCTATGGTTTACGTCGTTTTCATATCGCCTGTTTTGGATCTGCTGCCTTTTACGATGATTCTGCCCCTATTGACATCATTGTTAGAACACTACTGACAGCAGGACTGGACGCGTGACTGTCGCATAAAATATACTACTTTTAAGAACGTTTTGGTGTACCCGAGTATTAATACAGTTCAATCCTTTTTGGTGGTTTTCTGAGTTTGATGTTTAGTTTACTGCATTGCCAAGCACGAAATCAAATTTCCTTTTGTTAGTATTTAATTCTAAAAGCTTACTTATAGATAATTACTTTACTGATTGTTGTAATTTTGTTTATTTTAAGTGACCATTAGAGCACAAAATGTAAAAAGCACCTCAATTATGAAGATCCGGAATCATCAACTATTGACTATCTTGTGTCCTTGAAGATGTGAAAAAGAGCGACTTAAAACAACATTGCTTATGGTAGATAGCTCTATCTTTCTTGCCCGATTAACTTGATTAATAATTCACCGTTACACTTTTTAAATTACTTTTGTTTTTCTATAATTTTGAGTTTACATAGCTTTTTACATGTGCAAGAGACTTTCCACCTTCTTTCATTTATACTTACCTGATTTCCTTTTGTTAGTATAATTCTAATAGCTCATTCACTGATTGTATTTTTTTTTAATTTCAGGTTGTTATTGGAGCAAGAAATGGCAAGGCGCCTCAATTGTGAAGACGTAGAATCATCAATCAGCCTTGTAGCGGAGAACTTCCCATCTTTTGAAGATGTGAAAAAGTGAAACTTTTCGTATTAATTTTGATTATTGTATTTACATACGTATTATTAAAATGTTAATTACAAATTGTAATAAAAATATAACAAATAAAATAATATTTGCAACAATCAGCTTGTTTCAATTATCTACTTTGTCATTTATCATAAAATTACTAAAATACAGCTGATGGCAAGTGGTCAAAAATTTGTTTTATAGTTATTTAAGTATCAAGGAATGTAAGGACGTAATAACATCCGAGGTAGGCGAATACGAGCTGAGGCGGAGCCGAAGCTTGTCGCCTGCCGAGGATGTTATTACGTCCTTACATTCCGTGTTACTTATTAAATTTTTCACGCTACAGGTAGAAATTTAATCATATTTTTAAAAGTTCGTTTTGACAGCTGTCATCGGAATTATTTTTTAAAAGCTCCATTATTCTAAGTTGTCTGTGTTTGTTACCATATCAACGAACAGTTAAAATCAACATTATTTTCCTAGGAACGTAAGTGACACTATTAAGTTCCGTCGTCAAGGGTAACTAGTACACGAATGTTATCAGCCACTTACGATCCCTGTAGCTATGGATGTAAGGCCTACTTATACTGCCGGTAGCGTGAAAAAGTTTCTAATCTATACAGTCAAAATTATTCAAAATTAATATCCCTGTATTGCTGTAATCCTGTTACCAAATAGTCAAAATTTGAAACTATACTTCCAAATATTTTTGACAAACCTCTACATCGTTTCTGGACTCCTGGTAGCAAGTAGTTAGAATTTGACTTCAAAATTAAAATTTTTGCTTATTGCAGATCTCTTCGCACTTATGTGACCCTAATAGCGAATGATCAGAATTTCAGATTCAATAAATACTCGTGACATTATACCTTTTCCCATTTCTGTGATCCTGATAGTAAATGGAGAAACTTCAAGCTTGAGAACCCCAATTTTAAAATCAATTCAGAAAATATTGGTATCAGGATCACAGAAGTGCAAAGAGGTAGCAACTAGTAAAAATTTCAAGCTCGAAAACCCCACTTTTATAATCAAATTCCAGACAACTGCTATCAGGATTACAGAATTAATTTTCTGAATAATTATCTCAGCTTTTGGGATCAAAATTTACCAAGTTGGTATCAGGATTACATAGGAGGAAATAGGTGTTGCATCAAAATTATTTAAGGAAAAATGTAAATTTCCTGAAACAATTTATGCTAACCAAGTACTACCAGGAGCACAGAATAAATAAGGTGCTGTTAGGTATTTGTGGAATTAAAAATTTCAAATTTTTGGGCAATACCTACCAGGATCGCAGCAGAAAAAGGAGATTGTTGCCAATATTTTTGAATCTGAATCATTTAAAATTTCAAGTTGTTAACGCCTTTTTTAATGCACAATGATACAGAATAAAGACACCACAGTTAAATGCACATTTATTGTATATTTTTGTATAATGCAACATACAAGCATATTAACAAGGGCACATTTAAATACACAGGGTGTCATTTAAGTGTCGCCCCACTTTTATATCCTAAACCATTGGAAGAATCAAATTTTTGAAGCTAACTTATGTACAAAGCTTACTACTAAAAACACACTCTTGTACTCTGTTAATTTCCTTATTGTTTTAGCGATTACAGACTCTACTTTTAGAAATTCTTTTTTGGACGAGTTTTGGACCCTAACAAGAGCCATTGTATGTTGTAGTTGCACCTTTGCAAACTTGTAGGCACATCCTTGTCTGTTAGCAGGCGCTCCTGTTTAGCTGTGTGCTGTTGGAGTTCCACTAATACTCTACTCAAGCCTTTATTGTGCTCTTTCTGCCTTTTCAACAACTTTCCATTATCCCTATAAATAACAATGTATAATTATTTAAAATATTGATTATTTACAAAATACGAATTAAAGACCAGACAGTAACACGGCAAGTATAAAACATTGCATTAAAATTTATGATAGATAATACCACAGATAAGGTTAACACTACAGATATACGACCCCTTATAAAAAATGTCCGCTCAGATTTGGAAACGAAATTAGCGTTAGTGTGGATACAACGCACCAGACCAATTTTAGGGCGCTGCTATAGCTATTTGTTTATTACTGTTGAAATGTGTTGGAAACTGTTTTATCGCGAATTTGAATGTATCTGTCACAGATGACGTTAAAAACCTGACCTTGTCTGGGATCTGGTTAAAGCGCGTATTTTATATTTTCCTGATAAATAATAAATATTCAACATGTCCACTGTTGTTAGTGGCAAGTGCTCGATTATTATGATTTATATGAGTCCTATAAAAATATGTAGATGATTTTGGAATTATTATTAAATTTAATTCACCACAAACAGAAAATAAAGTTTTAAAATTAGACTGTGCAATAAATGTGTCTGATTAATGCTTGATAAATTAATTTATTTGCAATAAATTAAAAAACTAGGTACACATCATGAATATAGTTTAAGTAGAATTGGCGTCAATATTAATTATTTAAGCATGACAGATGTTTTTTGGTTTGAATATGTGCTAAGTAATCTGCTAAATTACAGTCATCTGTGACTTAATTATAAATTGTCATTGTAGCGCCATCTATTTGCAGATTATTAATCATATAAAACAAGCTGCCAATAGCTCCCATATTTACCGTATATCTGTAGTGTTAACCTTATCTGTGATAATACCTACTTGTATAGTGTCATTAACCATGTTTGGCAGGGGTATGCGGAGTCCCCAACCAAATGGTATTTTCCATAGAAATATTTCTGTGCCCCAAATTGTTCCACACTTTTACGCACGAAGAAGTATCTCAGCACCTAAAATAAAGTATTGATATTATCCTTCGTGTAATTTAGTAATTAATTGCTCTTACCCTTGCATTATGAGCAGACTCAGGAAATCCTACAAATGTTTTTGAATATTAGTTTTGCAGTACATATTCCTTGCAGAATAATCGAGTGAAAAAATTTACGGTTTAGATAGCTATCCTGTTGATCTGCAGGCACTTTTACTGGTATGTGACAACTATCAATGGCACCAATCACGTCTAAGAAAAAACACGTGCAGTGGTGCTACCATTCTTGTGTTTTTGCTTTGCAATAAGCCTTTTGGGGGCCTTATCGATGTCAAAACTGAGTGCATTAAAATCTGTTTTTTTTTTCGAATTTCCGAAGAAAATCAATACCAAGTTTTACTGCTTCCTCGCATTAACGGTCGTTTTCCCGAAGTTGAATTCCATAACTACTGTGCTCGCTGCAGTGATAATCAGTGTGAAGATATAAATTTTCAGGCTATATTAAATATTAACCTTTTCAATATTGATATTGAATATATGACAGTATAATATCACAGTAGAAACAAAGTAAGGTTAGAATAGCATTGCGTGCGGATTTCAAATTTGACGCGCAAACGTATTTTTTTTAGTAACTATGATCTGCTGCGCCATCTCTCCGCCAAACATTTCGTGACGCCCATTTCAAATTCGAGTGACAACACCATACCCTTCCAGTCATCTTGCAACAAATTGAAGGAACTGTCTAAAATAGCGCATAACGGTAATTTAAAACAAATAAAATCTCGGAAACGTAATAACTTTCTCGTAACGCAAACTGGCCAGAAATGAGTTTTATAGGGAATGTTATTGTAAATTAGGAAACACGTATTGCGTATTTTATTAACAAATAAATTGCCCTAAGCATGGCATGGCAGTGGGGAGTGTGCCAGATGTAAATATATACTGTGGTGCTACCTACACAAACATATTTCAAAACAGTAACAAGCCTTCCAACAACGCAGATACCGTAAATCCTGCTCTATTGCATAATAATAATTATATACGTCATCTCATCAAAGAAGAGGTAGCAATTGTACTTTGCTCATCAAATATTTAACAATTATTTGAAGGTCACAACTACTGATCTCGCAATTAGGGAAAACGAAAGTTGTTTTGCTAGTCTCTCTGTAATAAAGTAGCACTGTTGTCTTTACTAGTTATCAGCAATTTTGGATCTGTTGCTAATCTGAACAGTTATTGCCTGACGTCCGTTATTGCTTGTTATCTATAAGAGACAGTTTGACAAAAACATCGGTAAAGAGTATTTTTTAAATAAAATTATCATGTTACGTCTACATTTACAGAAGACTTTGGGTATGTTTCCAAGACAACTTTCAACTGAAGCCGCGGCGAAGATAACCAAAACTAAGGTAGAAAATTATACAAAAATTCATCCTTGTGTTTTATTATATAATCTAGTTAAAGCATAAAAAATTTAATTAAATCATGGATATGGTGTATTTAAGAATTACTGCCCACCATCGAATTTGTTTTCTAAATTAAAAACAAGTGGCTGTGTTGATGAACTCCAATACTATAGCGCATTTCAGAACCATTACTTATTTGTTTTAATTCGAAATTTTTTTAAATACAAAATTCAGTTACCTTTTCTTTCAACCAATAAGAATGATTTTCACCACCGCCATTTTCAAATTGTTGAAATGCGATTGGATACCAAAAAGGCGCTAGTTTTTTTTTTACTTTTGAAAAGCTGGGAGGTACACATTTTTACAAATTATTGACCAATTTCAATTATTAATTACAAATAATTTATTTTATGTTATAGGAATACAAACAGCTGGAATCTAGTCCACTAACAGATACTTTTGGAAGACACCACACATACTTGCGAATTTCTTTGACAGAACGATGCAATTTACGATGTGAGATTTAATTTTTTTCAATATACAGGGTGTTTTGAAAAGATGTAGCCTACTTAATAGAGCAGAAACTAAAAGCAGAAATAGGACAATTTAGCCCAATTTGCGTATAGCAAAAAGTGCATTGCTACAGACTTTAAAAGTGCGAGGAAAATAATTATTTTGTTTAACTATTTTTGGAACGGTCGAATAATGAAAAATTAGATAGAAATTTCAAATATTATGTATTGTCATTTCCCATATTGCTTTACATTACAGGTTTTTGTACTGCTGCTTTTGTATTGCAGATTTTTAGTAGATAGAACTGGTAATTGGCTAAGTGTTAACGTAAATATTAACCTTTCTGTTGTTTGAGTGTTTTCTTTGAACTGCAATCTCATTGCAATAAATATTTTGTTCTCACAGTTTTGTTTATTAATAGATATATATTTTAGAAACTTTCAAATCAGGCAAAGGCATGCTTAAGTATATAATAAAGATGTTGCAACAGAAAAGTCTCTCATTATAAAAGTCTTCAATTATTATAATTGTATGTTGTTGTAATTGTTTAATGGTTATTTCCCTAACTGAAGTATGTAAAATTTAAAAATTGTATGCATGTTCAGTTACTTATTTTGACCTTTCCAACTTTTCGTAATTGTTCACAATTATTGCGTTTTCAAAATTACATTGATGTGAGCTTATACTCTCAACTAAAGTATTAGTTCGGGTCTGCTGTTTAGCAATGTGTAATTGAAATTGCATGGGAAAGTATTAAATTGCTTGCTTGCAGACCCGTCTTCACATCTTAAGTTAAAAGTTAGATCTGTTTTTGAGTAACAAGGCATTGAATTTTTATAATTTCAAAAATTTGTAAGGGGGGTTTACCTGGGGGCTATGCCCATTAGGACCGAACAAAACAAAAATATTACATTTTTTACTTATAACAGGTCAATATTGCATGCCAGCAGAGGGAGTAAAACTAACTCCGAAAAACAACATATTAACAACAGACGAAGTAATCCATTTGGCCAAATTATTCGTCAAAGAAGGCGTAACAAAAATCAGATTAACTGGAGGAGAGCCGACAGTCAGAAAAGATCTTGTTGATATTATTGGTAAAAATTAAATTACTTCATCTCACAATGATCTTAAAACTTATTTTACTTGCAGCGTCTTTAAAAGCAATTAATGGTCTTGAAGCAGTGGCGATAACGACTAACGGACTTGTCTTAACTCGGCAACTCGTAGCCTTGCAAAGAGCAGGCCTGGATATTTTAAACATTAGCCTTGATACACTCAAACCTAAACGTTATGAACAGATAACTCGACGCAAAGGTTGGGAACGAGTTATGATGGGTATTGATCTTGCTCTTCAGCTTGGCTATGATCCAGTTAAAGTTAATTGTGTTATCATGAAAGGTTTTAATGATGATGAAGTACACGATTTTGTAAAGCTCACTGAAAATAAAAAGGTAGATGTGAGATTTATTGAGTACATGCCTTTCAGTGGAAACAAATGGGAGATGCAGAAAATGGTGCCGTATCAGGAAATGGTAAAAAACATCCGTGATGTATGGCCTGATTTTCAAGCTTTGGAAAATGGACCTAATGATACTTCCAAGGCAAGTGTAGACATTTTTTTTAAATTATTAGTTAATTTGTTCATATCAGTTAACAAGTGTTATCAGCAGGGCCGTTTTATCATCTTCGGCCGACCGTGTGCAAAGTGTGATTGGGACCCAAATCAGCGCCTAATGTAATTTTTACCCGCACATACACTCATAATCGTAACGTATTCTTAAAAATCGTTAGTTGTTCCTTCTGCGTTAGCACATTTGAACATTATATTTTAAAGTCGGTGACATACTGGGTGTCAACGACAGTAATCTCACCCACTTTATTTTCTTTATTTTACTATAATAAAATAACATTTTGGGAAATTATTATGCACATAAAACCACACGATATAACATCTAATTCTTTGTTTTGCAGTTGCGGTTTTGCCAAAAGTGTCCCTAACTTCCTTATTTTAAACGAAACACCCTCTATATTTTTAAAGTTTCGAAATCAGGATGGAACTCTAAGTGACAGTGGTGTCTTTCAACTGAATTTTCAAAGCTCGAAAATTTTTAATTGCAATTTCCTGTTTTTCGGCAAGAGCACCATAAAATTGTTCCTATAAAGTCTTTAATAATAATTTTTTAGATTATAGCACGTATTTGTGAATCCAGGGAACGTCATATATTGTGGTTTTATACGCGTAATAACTTCCTATAATTTTATTTTATTATATTAATAATTAAAGATAATAAAGGGAGGAGACTACTTTCCTTGGCACCTGGTATTACACCTAAGCAAACACTTTGACTGCACAATGATGTTTTTAACATTAATATTTAAATTTGTTTTATGAAATTTAATTTATGAATATAAATACATATAATTAATCGCCTAAAGGAAGTTTTGCCATCCCATGAAAGGGCCGCTCGTGTGAATTGCGTACCTTGACCGTATGTTCCATTTTTTATCTGAACAATGGTTACGGAGGTTGCATGATCGAATAAATTAAAATTCGTATTTTCAGAACACGAAAAACGACGAAAATATCGAAATTTTTTTTATGTAACTTTAAAAAAAAAATTTATACTACCTTAAAGAAAATGCTACCTTGATGACGTCATTAAGGGGAGGGCGGAATTTTTTTCAAGTACACCAAAACATCTGCAGGAGTAAATATTTTTTGATGTGTCCGTGGATTTTTTCGAAAAACATAAAGTTATTGAGATATAAGATTGTATCTATACTTTATTAAGAAATTTTCTCATAAATGCGAAAAGTTAATTGGTAACGTACTTCATTCAGCTATAATATAACAAGCGATATGATTATTATCGATGATGTTTTCGAGTTGAAACCGAGCTGCAGATTCAATGAGTACGACGATATTTTCGTAGATATATGATGACTGGGTCACAATTTTATTATAAACTCTTATACATAAATTACTAAAAATTCGTTACACTTTTTAATATTTACAAAATTTAAAAAAAAATATAATTTGATGTTTCTCAAAACTCAACAATAACAATGTAAAAGGCTCTGCAATCGCTATCAGATTTGACATTTTACTTCCTTTTTGAACCGAGAAAATAGTTTTTACTGAAAATAACTATTACTTCCTCTAATTGTACAAACATTTCGCACAGGATTAATAAACTTGAGAAGAAAAAATATAGCGCCACCTACTGGAAGGTCGATGGTCATTGTTGCCTTTTCACATTTGGGTCGGTATTTTGTTATATCTACTGACTTTGCCGGTCGAAATGTAGTAGCGCCATCTTTTTGTGTAATATGCAAACACTGATAGAAATTTTTAGTAGTGAGAAAAATATGTTGACAAAAAAACGTTTTTCAAGAGAGAAATATTTTTATAAGAACTACTTTCAATTAAAACAATTAATTTTATGAGATCATTTTTCAAGAGGAATTTTTTTGAGAGAACTTTTTTCAAACGAGAACTATTTTTATAAGAGAAATATTTTTGTATTTTTTACAAAAAAGAAATAAAACTCGATCTAAAAAAAATTTCTGAAGTACTGAAATATTTTTCATATTTTTCACACACAACACCTTCATAGTTATAATCCAAATATAATAAAAAATAATTTATGTGCAGGCTTGGAAAGTACCAGGATACGCTGGTCAAGTAGGTTTCATCACATCAATGAGTGAACACTTCTGTGGAAGTTGCAACAGACTCCGTATTACAGCTGATGGTAACTTGAAGGTTTGTTTATTTGGTAACACAGAAGTCTCCCTTCGAGATGCTCTCAGGAGTGGTTGTAGTGAGGACGATTTGACTTCACTCATTGCAGCTGCAGTAAGGAGGAAAAAGAAGCAGCATGCAGGTTGGTTTTTTTTTTTATAGATTTAATTAATCCTTCCATTCGCTTAAGCTATTTCGCTAAAGAAGAAAACGGTGGTAATATTTAAAAATGTAGAAAACACACTATGAACTTGTTGCAGGCATGCTGAATCTTTCTCATATGGAAAACCGACCTATGATACTTATTGGTGGATGATGTTAATGTTCTGCTAGTATGTACTATTGCATCTGCATGCTTAGTAGAGTAGTTGTTAGAATTATAGTAATTAACATAAAATGAAACTAAAGTGGTGCAAATTTTAAACTGCTATTTGTGGCTAATACTTTAAAAAATTCGATTGAGTGGTTCTTCTCCACATTTTTTGAACCTAACATAAATTAGTCTTTATAAATTATTTCAGATTCATCCCTTCATTCTAATTCCAACATCAAAAAACAACCAAATCTGCAACAGTTGAGCTTAAACAACTTTACCAATTTATCACATTTATTTTCCAATGTCGCTACAAATTCTTTACGGTTCTATTCAACTGATGCTGATCAAAAACTAACTCACGTTGATCATGAAGGCAAAGCATCGATGGTAGATGTGACATCCAAAAATGTAACGATTCGATCAGCAACAGCACAAGCAGTAGTCTATGTAGGACATCAACTCACAGAGCTCATCAAACAAAATGCTTTAAAAAAGGGCGATGTTTTAAGCATTGCTCAAATTGCTGGAATTGTAGGAGCCAAGAAGACCTCGGAAATCATTCCATTATGTCATAATTTTCCTCTGACGGGCATTAAAGTCAATGCACATTTAGACAAAATCAAGAAGGCCGTCATAATTCATGCTACAGTCCAATGTGAGGGAAAAACTGGCGTGGAGATGGAAGCTTTAACCGCTGTTTCTATTGGTGCGTTAACTGTATATGATATGTGTAAAGCGATAAGTCATGACATTAAAATTACTGATATTTTTTTAAAAAGTAAGAGCGGGGGTTCAAAAAAGAATTTTAAACGAGAAGAAATTACTGTAAAAGATTATGAAACTACACCTATTGTAAAAGATCCGGTGTTTTTGGGTAATGTTTGATTTTTTTAAATTGAATTCATTATTTGGTGACTGGTTATGATTTTATGAGGTGTTAAACCAGGAAATTTCTAGGGTGGCAAGTCGCCTAAAATAACCTCGTCAGTCATCAAGTGACAATAGGTACTGACCTTTTATAGCAGTAAAGGGGAGAAAGTTGCTGTACTTACTATTTTTCAATCAGCTACTCTTAAAAATTTCCTGATTTACATATATATCCACTACAAAATATTAATTAAAATCTAAAACAGATTAAGTAAACAAACTCATTCGCGAATTCGTTTGCAATTTTTTTTTTGTACTGTAACAGATTCGTTGTCTAGACCTCGAGTATGGACCTAACTATAAATAAAAACGTTTTGCTCCTACCTAGCTCTACACTGTCTAATCAAATGTGTCGGTTCGTTAGCTTTGGTCAGAGCTGGGAAAAAATCAATTACATTTGTAATCCGATACAGTAATTAATTACATTTTAGATAATGAGTAATTGTAATCGATTACATTTGTCAAAACGTAATCTGTAATTGTAATCAAATATATTTTTCAAATGCAATTGTAATTAAATTAGTAGTCGTTTTCTGTCACCTGATTACAAAAAGTAGTTGTAATTGTTTTAAAAGTAATTCCATAAAATTTTAAAAGGCTTACAAATGTAACTACAATTACAAATGTAGTTGCAGTTTCAATTATAAACGTAATTGCGATTGCAAAATACATAATTTTATAAATCCCTCCGAATATAAGTTTCAGTAAAGGCGTTCAAATTTGTATCTGTCGGCCATTTTCTAGGAGGTCAAAATTTAAAATTAAATTGTTATTTATAACATATTCAACATATAATTTACCAATATTTTAAAATAATCCTGTATTAACAAATTTGTTTTTAAAAGCTAACTTTACAAATTGCAAACTGGTTCCTTTGCTTTAACCATTTTTGCAACAAACCGCACAACAGGCTTTTAACATACTTCCCAATTAGATATTAAAATTTAAAAATGTATATATTAATCTTTATCAATGCTGAATTACGAAATACTATTTGAATTTGTAACAAATCACACCGACTTTGTACAAAATGGCGTCTGGCTTCACTTCCAATGACCTTACAACGTTTACATGCGAGAGTTTTTGTTAAAACTGTTTACACCGTCTGCGTAGGTGACAGAGGAGTTCTAGTTTATTATGCTGGCGTAATAAAAAGTAATTGTAATTGAAATGTAAGAATCAAAGATTACAAATGTAATTTGTAATCGATTTTACATTTTTGTTTGTACTCTGTAATCTGTAATCAATTAATTTAAAAAAATAATTGTAATCGATAACTTTTTTCTTGTCTTTTGTCTTACTCAAATTGTTATTCAAAATGTTTCGAAATATGTGACATTTGCAGTCCTAACTAATAAAATGAAATTAAACAAACTTTTTCTGTTAATAATGTCAGTCAAGACCATGTACTACCTTTCAGATATTACTGGGTAATTTACCAAAGAAATAAAAAAACGATAATTGTACATCCCTCATTATGACATGTTGAAATTTTTGTACCGTTGCAACAAACATCCTGTATAACTAAATTCAACTTGAAATTTCCTGGAGGATAGTATATGAGTCTTGACTAACATTTAACAGAGAAAGTTTGTTCAATTTGTGGAAATGCTGCTGGTGCAGATTTTATTAGAGAGATTTGCAAAAAACAGCAAAAATCTGAATAACTGAATGAAATTTCAAATGCAAAACAAATTTAGGAAGGCAATTATGAGGCGAATAAATAAATAAAAACAATTTTGGTATGCAACTCTTATACAAAACCCTCTGTACCACGGAAAATAATTTTAAACTGTGGTCCTCTTGGTCTCTACACCTTTTATTTGTTGACTCGCCCTGTATATAATTTGTTGGGTTTAAGTTGAATACCAAAATTGCTAGAAACTGGGGTTTTTTGTAGGGGGGCAACTTTTCTAAAAATGTTGTGTATGTATCAAATGGAAATCATAATTAGGCAAATAATTTTATATATTTAAAGGATTACGCTTACAGTTATTTGAAATAATGGTCTTTTTTGTTTTCTTGGTGAACCCTAAAGTGTATTTTGTTTACAGATCTGTTTGTTTTTAAAACTGTTGAGGACAAAGGTTTATTTCTGTCCCTAAAAATATTCCATTTGTATTATATCTGTGAAATTTTAGCATTTACATTAGAAATTTAGTAAGTCTTCCGAAAATTAATTCTTTTGATGAACTTTTTGTAGCTAACATTCATGACTACATATATTTTTTAAATGTTGTATTTTTACTGTATCATATTAATACTTTTTGTTACAAAAACTAATAATAAGGATCTTATTCTTATAATAAAAGTTTCTTCTTGAGATTAAGTTGTTTTCTTTTGGTTTGGGCGAATAAACAGACTATCTTCTGTCATTAGAATTCTGCAAATATAAAAAAATATGTTTATTTAAACATTTCATTAATATTTCGTATGCGAGGAGAAATATGCTAAAATGGTAGCGAATAACGATTAATTTAAACAAAAACGATTACCAAATTTAAGTTAGTTGATTATTGGCTCCATACACATCTACAAAAATAATTATCTACAATCTTGGAAGAATTCATCTAATCCAATCAGCGATCGTGTTTGGTCTTTTGGTCAATTTTAGAAATTATGAAAAAATACTGTAAGCTTACACATTGTTAATGGTGGTAGCCATTCCAGGCATAATGATCGGTGCAGGTTTAGTTTCTTCTGGAACCTTTACAGTCAAAGTTGATCGTGGACCTGTCTTCCATATATTACTGTGTTCGTCCACTACAGATGCCTCTATTGTTAAAAGATACTGCCCACCTCGAGGAAATGCCAGAAGGAATTGAGCAGTGAAGAAATCTTTGTGTGGGGTGACAGTTTGTGTTAATATTAAGTTGGCATCTCCACTCTGCAAAAAACTACAAATGTTGCACAGCGATCAAAAAGTAACCGAATTTACATAGGTGATTAAACAAAAACCTATGGCGCTAATTGATGCAATTTCATGGTTATTGTGAAAATATGAAGAGTGTTTGGCTCTGCCTAGAAAATAATGGAAAACACTTTCAACAATTTTTGTAACGCCATCCTCTTTTAACTTGCAAATTTCATTCGTCTTAAAAATCAAAATAAAAGTTTACAGTCTCACCACTGTATATACCGGGTGTCACTGAAAGTAGTCTCACCCCCTTAATTTTCTTAATTTATAAATACAGAGTGGCTAGGAAAACCCCCGCCACTTTTCTTGCGGCGGTCAAGAGATGGCGCTTTAGTAAGGAAAAATTAAATTAAAATACTGGCAACAACGAATCCACGACGTTTTAGTTGTTTTGATTTAATATGGGACGTATTTAATAACTAAAACGTCTTGGATTCTGCGTTGTTGTCAGTATTTTAATTTCTTTACTAAACCGCCATCTCTTGACCGCCGCAAGAAAAGTGGCCGGGGTTTTCCTAGCCACTCTGTATAATTAAATAAAATTTTAGAAAGTTATTATGCACACAACAACAACAACAAAAGGGTTTAATACTAAAAACACAACTTATCAGTATAAAGTTTCATAATATCTACACATTTTATATATGGCCTAAAATGAACACCCACCTTAACATCCACAATCTCTTTATTTTTAGTACTGGCTTGCAGTTGTGAAGTAACAGTCACCAAAATTCCTTCTACATGTCTAAATAGCCCTGGACGTTGACCATGTTGTACAATACCTTCTACTTTAACCGCCAACTGTGAACCAGACTGTACACTGATGAACTCGCCCATAACACGAGGTTGTGGTGATATTGCCAATTTTAGGTTGGTGGACTGAAGAACTTGGAAGAAATATCGAGGAATCGGCAATGAAGCGTTTGTTAAAACTTCCACGGCTTTTTTAAGAAGATCTATATCCTACAAAAACAACACACATTAGAAAAAATATATCAACTATAACATAATCAAACCTTATGCGTAATAGTCTGTTGGGATATGTCTTCATTAATGACCTGTGCAAGTTTTGCTGCATTATGGCAACCTTGTACAAGTTGTAGTGATTCAAGTCTAGTGTTTTGACAACCAAATTCGATGGGGTCGTCTCCTATTTTCTTTCCAGGCATGCATATGCTTTCAATACATTGTTCCACAAGTCCACACATTTGTTGCAAACTGTTGTAACACGAGGTTTATATAAAAATTTTAATAAAAGTTTCAAAATACATACATTTGTATATTTTCCAGTGTTGCAGGATCAGCATCAAAAGCTGTTTGATACAACTTCCAATATAATTCACCACAATTCTTAAATTCCTTTACACATTTACGCATTTGATTGGTGATATATCCGTGTCTTTGGTACTCATCTCTTGTTGTCTGCACAATGGTAGATGCAATGGCAGGTGGTGGAACAATACACAGGATGTTGGATGTGTGAATTAACTGTACCAGACATTGCAAAAATTCTGTTCGTATGCGCATATATTCTGCTTGAAATTGGAGATTATGAGATGGTGTGCTTGCAGCCTAGTGGAGTTATAAGAAATTAATTTATGATTATAATAATATTTTGAAAATGAAGGTGGCACAGGGTGTGAACATTCACATGTGATGGAGTTTAAAACTCAATATTACACTAAAACACCATTATACTGTAAAAGTGCGCTTCCTAAAAATAAAAATTTCTACGCTGTTTTGTTTGTATAGAAAAATGATGACTTTTATTTGAAGTCAATTTGAAAATCGAATAAAAATATGGAAAAATGTTTTAAATTCCACGCCGGTTTTGAAGGTAATGTAGCCGCACCATGTCATCATCATCATCATCATCATCTGGCATGGAGCTGACACGAGTTAATAAAATCCGAGAAAGCAGTACAGACAGAAAAAGATCATTTTAGTACAACAGTGGTTTAGTTAACAACAACTGATTTTTATAATGTAAATTTTATTTTCAATATCTTACCTTTAAGGCTGCTACAGCTTTATTATAATGTACAACAGCCGAATCCAATTTATCCACCAAGCTTCCCCCACCACTGTCACTTAGAAGTTGAGCCTCAGCTTGACACATTTCCTTCAGACAAACAAGCCAAAAGTGAAGATTTTCCGAACTAACTTGTTCTGTCAGTCCTGTAAAAACGCCCAAGGCTACCTTGTGATGTCCGTATCTAACAGCAGCACGAGCAATGCGGTAGTTTGCCCACAGATTATTATTAGAAGTGACTTTTTCTATTACATCAGATGTTTCAGAGTTCCACTGATAACCAGCCATCGTTTGAAAAACTAAAGTGCAGAGCATTACTTGAGTATGAATTTGTTGAGGTGTGAGGTTTTCTATATTTGAGAGTTCGTTTAAGAGCCTCAGGATGTCTTTGAGCAATGGTAGTAAGGTTTCAGGTTGTAGTCCTCCGATTGCACCCAAAGCTTCACATATTGTCATTGTGCAGTCTCCTACACAATTTTTGCATCAATTATCTCAAAATCCTAAGAAAACAACAACAAATACATACCATTAATGCTTTTTAAAGTAGATCCTAATAGTTCCACAAAAGTCTCACAATGCTCACGTTTTGCTTCACATAACTGTACGGCACACTTTAATGCTAGTTTTAGCTGATATGGATATTTATCATCAGAAAATGTAAGAAGCAGTATAAGTGTTTCTAATGCTGCTATTACATCTTTAGCACCATAGGCTTCCAAATTTTCTCGATAGCTATAAGAGCAAAGAAAAGAATCAGCAAAAATGTGACATCATTAACGAGTTCTATGTCCTCGACCAAGCTTTACATTTGTACCCTACGTGATCTAGAAAATATTGAAAAGATCCCAACAATTTGAACAATTGCTGCACTCACAGCCAATTAGCGTCGAGATGGGCGTGGTCTTTTACAACTCCGACTTCAGTTACACTACCCCATTGCAAAGCAGCAAGAGAGGTTAACGCGTCTGCCTTTCATTCGGGAAGCCCTGGGTTCGATACCCGGCCTGACTGACTGGTTAAAATACAATTTAAAAAAATAAATAAAATACTTCCATGGCGTTCCATGTACTTTAGAGTAAGAGTGTTAAATGTTATAAAACTAATGTTAAAATGTAAAATAAATTATTACCAATAACATGATATTCCTGTTAGAACCTGTATAGCTTGGGCAGCAATTGCAGGATGTGGTGAATAACTATTTTTAGTACAAAATTCCCTTAATTTTGAATCTGCAGTCTGATGCTCATGACAAATTTTCGGCGATTCAGCCAAAACTGCTATCACATCTACAAAAGAAATGTTTCCCAATTAATTTTCTAAACCTTAAAGGGAAAATGACTTACCAAGGGCTAAACTTAAAACTTTGGGAGCTTGAGTCTGTAGTGCCATCTCAACTATACTATCAATAGCACATGGGGGCCATAAATGAGCCCCAGGCTTTGCAAGTTGATAGAGATATTGTAAAGATTTTGATTTGACTTCCCAGCGTGGGTCAGTACGAAGGTATGTTAACAACAAAGATACCTTGAATAATATAAATAAAGGGTCAAGTCTCAAAATTGTTTTTTATATTTAAAAGCTTACCTGGCTTGGAATGTCCACTAATGTAGCAGCTGCAAGTTGAGTAAGAGTGTTTAACGTAACAAGAACAAAATCTTTTGCAGGGTAGCTAGGAAGTAAATCAGTACACAATTTGCGCACCATAGCAGATGTACTTGTGTCGTGGTGCATGTATTGTAAAATGGGTATTAGTTGCAACTTCATATTGGCAGGGGTTGCTTGACCCTGGATCATATCAGATACTTTGTTGCACATACTCACAGCAAAGGTTCTGCAATTTAATAAAATTGCAGGGTGTTAATATATGCTTTCTTTATTAAATGAAATTACTAACTTTGATTGTGCAGCAAACTGTATAGCAGCATAAATAGCAGCTTCAACTTCTACATTATCATGAGAATCTAGGCTCCTTCTAATGCTATGATGTACTTGCTGCCTTTCCGGTATAATTCCAGCAACTGCACCTAATGTTCTTAATGTCAAAGCCCTAGCAATAGGGTCATTACTATGTATTACACTGTACACTCTTCTTACAAACTCATCTACGTTTGAAATCTTGTCTAAATGTTTTTCGCTTTGTTGGCAGACTCTCAATACCCATAATCGTAAAAAGTTGCTTCTGTAAATTTAGCACCGTTGGTATTACGAGTGTACGATCAAACTGGTTACTTACCCAACTCGGAATACGTCTGCCAATTTTAAAAAAGAAGCGTTAATCAGAATTGGAAAAGGGTATCTCTCGAAAAGACGGGGAAACCGCACTATTGCTTCGCACTGTTCTCCAACTGTGCCAGATCGTAGTCCTACAAATGAAAATTTTAATATAACTATGAATTAAAATTTTAATATATACCTTTGTCTAGTTCTGTAAGAGAGAAGTTTGCGTCCTGTTCAGGCTCACCAAGTCCATTTTCACCAAAAGAATTTATGCGAACATTTAACATCTTTATTTTGTATCTATTGGTTTGACACCCTTTACGGAAAACGAGGTTATGTTAGTTATTTTTTTTAGGCAATTTTTGGCAAGGTGCTAGTATAGGCGTTCTGCGCATTTTTTGCGTCAGCGCCTCTAGCGGTAGGTTCTGCAACATCGTTATGTAAACAACGTTTTAAATAGTGCTGGACACACATATTTGATGTGATTATTGTAGTTCTTTCAATACCAGTGTTTCCGTATTTTAAGGCAAGAATAAAGGATTTTATTTAACATTTATTATCGATAAAACATAGACGAATTTGCGGATAAATGGATGTGGCTATTTATTTTGGTTTTCTACCTATTAAACATCAGCACAAAACGTCGGGAAATGTTGAGAAAGGAAGAAAATTGTTTAATGTTGGTCATGTGTTGGATTTAATGGAGAGAAATTTAGAAATTAAAGCAAAGGTTATTAGACAGACGTCTGTTTCATTACCACCATACACCGTTTCGCTGCTTGTATGTACATTTATATTTTAAGATTTGTATTCGCAATATAATTATTATTTATTTGAATTTTAAGCTTAACATTGAAAGACAAGTAATTGCAATTGCATTGTTGGCATCATTGGATTTTGCAAACATATTTCAGCTGTAGTAATTGCTGTAAACGAAGAGGATTCAGCCTCAAAAACAAGTACGGCCTGCGAGTGGAAAAAACTCTCCGTTTCAAAAAAGGTAGAGAGCAAATACAGCAAAGGCAAAAAATTCAAGGAAATATTTCCAATTTCAAAGAAAACCGCACACTTTATGGTATACTTTCGGTTCCCACTGTTCTCTTTTGCCACTGTAAAGAATCAATATTTACATACCTATATAAATAAATGTTTAACGAAAACTCTTTTTAAATTTAAATGAGTAAAAGCGAAAATACTTACGAGGCTCGTCTTACTCTTTGAACCCAAATTTTACGTTTCTCGTTTTCATACCACCTTCCAGGAAAGCCGTAAAATTTCACGGTACCATTCGTGTTGTTGTAGGAATTATTGCACCCAACTACGCAACACATTATATTTGATCTTCTAACATTCGCATTCATTGTCTTGATAAAATTTTACAGCTTCCACACTCGTTTTACGCGCCTAGTTGACACAAATATAAATGCCTGTTATACCCTGTTTACATAATGTTATTTCAAAATTCTGCGGTAGGTGGCGTGCTCTACTTGTATGCAGACCGCCTATAAGTACTCAGGATCAATATGCAATTAAAACAGTTTTTGATAGTACTTAACGCAACCAGAGCTATAAAATATACTATATACAGAGTGTACACAAATCTACACAGGGTCGTTCTGACCACTGTGACGGTGTTAATAAATTTGTGTAGCTGTAACCAATATTTGGGAATCACTTCTACACATCAAAATAATAAAACACTAACTGTAAATCGGTATCCTAATTAGTTACACTTGGCATACCTCAGGGATCAATACTAGGTCCTCTTTTACGTGTCAGTTACACTTTTAATTAATAAAATTGAAAATTCATTAATAAACTGCAAGTATCATTCATACATATAATATATATCTTACAAATTAAAAGAAATTAAATGGTTAAACATAGCTAATACAAGAAAACTATATTCTCCATGTTTATACCATAAAATGATTGTAGATAAAACACCATCATATCTATTAAAAAAAATTAATTCATTTGTTTTGCACAATTTTAGCATACGAAATAAAAATTTGATAGCCATCCCATTTGATCGTACTGCATCATGAAAGGGTTAAGTGGAAAAGCATCTCTATAAAATTTAAAAAAAAACTCAACTCTTTTATGTATATTTATTTGTCATAATAAAATGATGTTGATCTTGTTTATTTACAAACACAAATAAAATTGCAAAAACTACATACCTAGGTACAATAATGATGAGCGGCCAGTAATTTTTTTTTTTTAATTTTCAAGTCTGTTGACACAATGCCGCAACCTCAGTATCATTTCCATCATTAACGCCACACATTACAAGGCGTACAGAATTTAATATAGCTTCACCTTCTATCAGCGTCCTTGAATCAATTTCAATGTAAATTAAAATATCACTTAAACTTACAGAAGATATTTAAAACAGATTTTATCCCAGCAACCTTACACAGTACATCAAGCAATTATAGCACGTCTGTTGTATTCCTCTTCAAATGACCCCGTTTCTAGTCGCCATAGTATATCCATTGCAGCGCCACTTATATAGTTCTGCCCCCGAATTTTTTAAATTGTTGAAAATGTTATTAGGTTCCGAACAATGTGTTA
Organism: Ctenicera cuprea; assembly: GCA_958336395.1. Lineage (NCBI taxonomy): Eukaryota > Metazoa > Arthropoda > Insecta > Coleoptera > Elateridae > Ctenicera > Ctenicera cuprea. The sequence goes on from OY284494.1 coordinate 24,720,095, forward strand.
CTGAAATATTTCAGTGTCATGATACTGCATCTGTGTAATGCTAATTGTAATACGGTGCACATTTTAAATTATTCCAACGATTACTTTATAATCCCTTATGCTCTGCAATTAAAATTTTGTTTTCATGGTAGAGTTTAGGTAAACTGATCTTATAAAAATCGAGTTTTTAATTATCCCAGATTTTGATTTAAAAAATCTTGTTTTTCTCCATAATGGAGCTGTTGAGTGCACTGGCTTGTCTGTGGGCATATTTTAGAAAAATTAAATATTTTTATTTTCCCAGATTATTATTTAAAAAAAAACAAGATATTTCCTAATCAAAATCTGGGAAAATTAAAGTATTTTAAATTTTGTGCATGTAAACCATACACCATAAAGAATTTAAAACATGAATTGAACTTTCACCTCACGCTTAAGAGAGCTGAGATTACTGTAATCCTGTAAAATAACTGCAACTGATGTTTGTAATAATTAAAAAACATTTCTTAAAGTCCATGGAACATTTACTCTACAGTATTTTTATTTTTTATCACGAAAACAAAAGACATCCAGCTACCCTTTATATCATAATTAATCATAATTTGTAATATCACTCCCTGTTCAATTCTACGATGAACTACGGTATTGAAATCTGGGGACACTCACCGCACATTGATCGAGTTCTATTATAACAAAAGAGAGCTATTCGTAGTCGTGAAACTCTAGTACTACCTGCTAACACTACTTTATAAAGCACGGAAAACTTACAGCCCCAGCGGTTTACATCTACAAGTTACTCCCCAATATTCACGCTCATGCTGCAAACCTGCCAATCAAGGGGACTTAAATGACTACTCAACAAGAACATGAGAAAACGTGCTTGTACCGAGGGTATGTTTAAGCTCATGCAACACAAACACGATAGGTAGCCCTGAAATTATACAACAACTGCCATCTGGAATGGAAGAATCTACACATGAGGACCTTGCAAACCAAGCTCAAGAGATATCTGTTACACGAAGTCATGTACAAACTGGCAACATCAATGCAGAAGGCCCAATAAAATATAAAACAAAACACAATTTATTCTTTTATTTTTAGCTTTACCTTAAAGCTCGAGTCACTATCACTATCACTATAAGCCACTATTCATCCACTGTTGGATGTAGGCCTTCTCCCTCTCCTTCCATTCGGTTCTATCGGCAGCCGTTGTCATAAATTGTATTCCTGCCGCTTTACTAATATCATCTCGCCATCGGATGTTCGGTCTTCCAACACTTCTTTTTGTAGTGCGAGGTCTCCATTCTAATATTCTTCTTGTCCATCTCTCGTCATTTGTTCGGGCTATGCTATATGTCCTGCCCATCGCCATTTCAATTGTGCAGTTCGTTGTATAACATCTATTAACTTTGTTTGTTGCCGTATCCATATATTTGTTTTTCGGTCACTTAGGCTAATGCCAAGTATCTGCCGTTCATGTGCTCTTTGTGTGCGTACTAGCTTCTGTGCGTTTTTCTTCGTCAAGTTCCAGGTCTCCGCTCCGTACGTCAGTGTTGGGAGCACGCATTGATTGTACACTTTAGCTTTCAGTGTATTTGGTATATCGGATTTAAAGATATGGTTCAGCTTTCCGAATGAACTCCATGCTAATCTTATTCTTCTTCTTATTTCATTGCTCATGTTGTCTTTGTCTGTTGTTATCTTCTGACCAAGGTATATATAGTCGTTCACTATTTCTAGTGTTTCGTCTTCTAATGTTATGCGGATATCTTCTTGTGCGTTTGTCATTATTTTTGTTTTTGACATATTTATTTTAAGTCCGACTTCTTTCGATCTATCATTCAGTTCGGTTATCATGTTTTGTAATTCTTGCGGATTTTTGCTTATTATTATTATGTCGTCCGCGAATCTTAAGTGGTTCAGGAACGCTCCATCTATTTTTATTCCTTTCTCTTCCCAGTCCATTGAGCTGAAAATGCTCTCTAATGCTGTGATGAAAAGTTTGGGGGAAATAGTGTCACCCTGTCTCACTCCTCATTTTATGGGAATTTCTTGCGTGTGACTGTAGATTTTAACGTACATTCTTGCGTTGGAGTAAATGTTTTTAATTAAGTTTATGTATCTACTGTCGATTCTACATTTAGCCAGTGCATTTAGGACAGCCCATATTTCGATAGAGTCAAAAGCCTTCTCAAAGTCAATGAAGGCCATATACAGATTAAAGTTGTATTCATTGCTTTTTTCTATCAAGGTTCTTATAGTTTGTATATGGTCACAGGTGTTGTATCCTGACCTAAACCCAGCTTGTTCTCGTGGTTGACATTGGTCTAATTTATTTGTCAGTCGGTTAGTTATTATGTGTGTAAAAAGTTTATACATTTGTGATAAGAGACTGATTGGCCTATAGTTTTCTAATTTCAATATATTCCGTTTCTTATGTATTAGTATAACTTCCGCTCTGTGCCATATCTTAGGGATTGTGTCCTCTTCTATGCATCGGTTGTATAATTTTGCTAATTCGTGTTTTAATTTATTTCCTGACTGTTTTAGCATTTCAGCCAGTATATTGTCTGGGCCGGAAGCTTTATTTCGTTTCATCTTTTTCAATGCGTTATTAATTTCAGCTATACTTACCTCCGGGATGTCTTCCGATTCTATATTCTGGATTTTCTTTTTTCCTTGTTCTTGTTGAATCTCGTTTGGTTGTACCTTAGAATCATATAGTTCTGTATAATAGTTTGTTATTTCTTCCATAATTTCATCCCTGTTTGTTATGATTCTTCCTTCATTATTTTGTATTTTTATTATCTCTTTCTTTCCCATGTTTAGCTGTTTGTTTATGGCTTTTGGTCCTTTATTTGCTTCGATTGTCTCTAGTATTATTCGCGTGTTATATCTTCTGTTGTCTTTCCGTAGCTCTTTTCGTATAAGTTTGTTTAATTCTGCGAGTTCTACATTGTTGCTACTTCTTCGGTCTGACATCATAATTCTTCGTTTCTCTAGGAGTGCTTTTGTTGTATTGCTGATTTTACTAAGTGTGTTTTTGTTTTTTGTTGCGACTTTATTCGCTGATTGTAATATTATTGTCGTCAAATTTTCAGCAAATTCATTTAGATCTTTCTTCTGTTTTGGGTTATCTCTTTTTATTTCCTTTTCTAGCTCTTTTTGATACTTTGGGACAGTTTTTGTAAGTCTATTGGCTTTGATTTATTTCTATATGTCTTCGCTCTCTCCGAATTTTTGTTAATATACAGTTTAGCTCTGACGATTCTGTGATCGCTTCCTAGTGAAATTCTATTTAATACATCTACGTCTTGTATAATTTGCTTGTTGTTTGACATAATAAAGTCTATCTCATTTCTTATTGTTTTATTGGGGCTTATCCATGTCCACTTACGTTCTTCTCTTTTTTTGAAGAAGGTATTCATGATGTATAAGTTGGTCATTTCTGTGAAGTTTATTAGCGTATCTCCTCTTTTGTTTCGTTTGCCTATTCCATGTGGACCAATGGTGTATTCTTTCACTTCTTGTCTCTTGCCCACCTTGGCGTTAAAGTCGCCAATTATTAGTCTGTATTTTGTCGGGTTTTCTCTATAAGTTGCAGATAGTTCTTCATAGAATAGTTCCATTTCGTCATCTTCGTGATCGCTTGTTGGTGCATATACTTGTATAATTTTCATCTCTATCTTATTTGTTAGTTTCATTATTATGTATGCTATTCTATCAGAGACTCCCACATACTGTTTAATATTGTGGGCCTGCGTTTTGTGTACTAAAAAACCTACACCGTTTACTTTATTTCTTTCCTGTCCTTTGTGAAATAGTATATGCCCTGATTTAAGTCTTGTAATTTCTTCTCCTAGGCGTCTTACTTCACCTAAAGCTCGAGTATTATTCTTGTAACCAACTACATCTACACAAATGAAATAAAGTATTGTATTGTAATAAAAAATTAATAGTAACGGAAATGTTTCATTCACATATGTGCATTCAAACATGAAACAAAACATTAGCAGCTTGTATGTCGTTTTCCATGTCCCACAGGTTTGTGATCTCTCCATGATGCAATTTGTATCTCCCATACTATTAATAAAATGGGTGTCAATCGAGCTAACAAAAATAAATTTCAATAATTCATATTCGGCTACTGTATTTAGAAAATCTTTATCGAACAAAGACCAACTTAAACCGCTTCTTAAACCTTTCTTAAAAAAAATGTAAAATTCTCAATTCAGATTAATGTTAGGTGAAATAATACTGTCATATTTACTTTCAATATTTATTACAAAAGCGATACAAAAGAAACACTAATAATTCAAACCTATACAGGTTAGAAAAACCAAATCACATTTTTAATAAACTTTATCAAACAAAGTAAACACGGTATTTCGAAATTGAAATATAGAAAAGGAAAAACAAATTAATTATACCAAAAAAACTTATATGTAACGACATAATATTGTTAATATCACTATCTGATAATGTTTTGTATTTTGTATTACTAGTCCTTTTTCACTAACAGTTTTAGTTCAATCAAATCTTGATATGCAAGTGTATCATTATCATTGTACAACTGAACACGCAAAGGGTTCGTCGACATTATTTCTGCTACTTTAACAGTACCGCAATATTGAGTCATGCTATCAAAAGCAGCACCTGAGTAACACTCGTTGGCTAATTCAATACCATCTATTTCTCCTATATATTGCAGTACTGGTAACATCAACCAATCAGGAAGTATAGCTCGGACAGTGTCTTTAGGAACAGTTTCAAAATTACCGAAATCTACAAACCATATACCGACAGTGCCGCTATCATTATCAAAATTAACAATTTCTCCTCGATACCACTCACCATCTTCAGAATATTTAGTAACACATGCTTGGCCTACTTCTAAATCTGTCAATTGTGGCTGCTTGTGTGCGATCTCGTTAATATCCTTAGATATACTTTCAAACCGTTCTTTAGTATCTACTATGTTTTGATCAGTCAAAATTTCAAAAATAAACTTATTGTAATTAAGAATGCTTATAACTGATAGAGTTAATTTTTGACCTTTCAAATTGTCAGGTAAGGGATTATGACAATATTTAGCATGAGGTAGCGAAATTTGGCGTATTATTGTAACGGGCCGAGACACTACTTCTGATGTTGACTGTTCCGTAGTGAAACTTTTTGATGTACTTGCAGATTGGTGCTCTACAACGTCATCTGAATCCTCTTCTTCTACAATAACATCGTCACTCTCAGTCTCAGATTGTTCAATCTGTTTTTGTTTAGGCACTAAATTTTTACTATTTTCCAACATGAACTGATTAATATTAATTTCATCAAATTTGATAATTGCTGGAATGGCAACACCAGCTTGAATCTTGCCCTTTAGAATAACAAAAATTTTATTTTCCACTATTTTTTTGTGCAGTTCATCCAAATCAGATGTCAACCATTTGGAACCTTTCTTAGGAAACACTCCATAAAGGCAGACCTTGTTTGCAAATGCAGGAACATCCAAATACATTACTTTGAATCGTAAATCTTCATGCTTGCACTCTTCCTCATTGCCATAATCAATCATGAGCACTTTAATTGACTCTTCACTTACACTAAGAACTTTTCCTCTGTACCAACTCTCATTTACAAAATACCTGACCGTACATAGTTGACCAGGTACCCATATGCTGCCTTGTGGTTCTGGTGGAATTTTGTCGAAAACAAGTTTCATTTTTTCTTCCAAGGTTTTCAAGACCGCCTCCAATTTTGCGTCATGCAAATAAATACAAGCACGATCATCAACAAATGTAGAGTATGCAAAAAAGTCATTTTTCTCAAACAAAAGAGGTGGTAACCAATCACTTGCTTCTGAATAAGTAGAAGTTATCGATGCAGGTGTTGAAGCAACCTGTTCAGTTTTTGGTGACTCATCTTCGGCAATAAGTTCATTCCAATCAACAACCTTTGCTTCTGATAATTCTTTTCTCTTTATTTCAAGATCGGTGTTTGAGTTGGAACAATCGAATTCCTTGGATACGTGCAGTGGACTACAAGCAGCAGAAGCTGAAGTTTCTTTCAAATTCTGATAGGAATGTTCAGTTTCAATGCAACCTGCAGATTTTGGTCTTCTTCTTGAATGAAATCTGGCAAAAGCACGATCTTCTTCATCACTGGAAGAGGCAGATAACCATTCACCTTCAGAAGAGACGGTTTGGAAAGAGGTCTCTTCTTTTTTGGGAAGCTCCATTTTAGATTGTTTGACCTTATGTGATCTTGTTTTATGTTGACTTTTAGCTTTCGCGTTTTTTGAATCCTTTAGGTTCTTGTGAATCTTAATGGAGGTTTCAGAGTTGTCACTTGATTTTTCTTGCTCGTGAGCTTGCTTCTGAAAAAAAATTACAAAACTACTGTTAGTACTTACGACTGCAAATTAATAATGAGACTTTGCTATTCTCCTACAGTCATGCATGCATATTTCTATCACTTTCTTGCCTATGTAAATATAAAGAGAAGAAACTGTAAGTTGATAACTAAACTAACTAAACTGATACAGCTTCCACTTTAGAAGCAAGTCTGCCATATTTAGAAAAATGCAGTAACACCATTTACAGTAATAACAAATAAAATGTTTTCCTTGCCTCATTTTTACTTGCTGCTAGTTTTTCTATAGCTAATTGATTTTGGAGTATTGACGAGCATCCCTCCTTGACAGTTTCAGATGAGGTATCACCTCCTTTAGTTTCTAAATCAGATTCTACAATGGGTTTAGGTCTTTCTCTAAGAGCCAAACCTTGTTTAATTAACAACTTGTTAATGTTATGATCAATAAATCTTGATGGCTCCAAGGCTTCGCCAGGTTTAAATTCTGCATACCACATAATAACAGGAAAGGACTTGCGATTTTTATCAACAGGACCATCTTTTGTCATATAGATTTCATTATGTTTTGTAAAGACATCCTGCAGGAATTCCACAGCAAGACCACTCCACTTACTCGTGTCCCCTGCTGGAACAACACCAGTCAAGTGACAACGAAATGTCCCTTCACGGAATTTCTTAAACTGATTGTCTAAAATGAAGATATTTCCTTTGGATACCATTATTTCTTCAGCTATATCGCGCAGCATCACTTTGAAGTTAATATCATCAATTTTGTCCAAAATAACAGCACGGAAATACTGTCTTTTTGTTCGAATATATACAACACAAGGGTCACCAACCTGCCAGTCACCACTTTGTCCATGGTGTTTGCTGTAATAGTTTTGCAAAGAACAATGCAATTCCTGTTGTTCATTCTTTGATTTATCATCATCGCAGGCAACATATATAATATCTGGACTCTTAGTCATTAGTACACGAACTTGTTTTCGGATTTTATTTGCATTTTCCTGATCAGAGTCGCTATCATCTACGTAGGTTTTTTTCGAACATTGTATTGTGTTCATTAAATCCAAAACATAGCTAGGTTCTTGTTTAACTGAATCGGTGTTGTCTTTTATCCACTCCACATTTTCAGACCTGTGTAAAAAAAACATTTTTTAAAATAATTTCACAACAAAATCATACAAAAAATGTTGCAATAAATTAGCTGTATGCATTTTATTCCACGCTGCAAGTACGAGCGCAGTTCACTCCAAAATTAGAATTTATGCAGCGATAGTGAATCTAGTAATTCATGCAATTACTTGCTACGCACATTACTGGAACATACTCCACTCTGAACAGGAACATTATCATTATAATAACTTTCTTGTTAATAAAGGCGAGGCCTCAAGATGACACTAATGTTTAATATAATCATAGACAAAATAATAACATGTGAGCAAACGAAAGTGACATCGAGTTTGGCTTTGAAAATTGAAACGTATGTCTGTTAGAACTTCAACTTTGACACTTCTAGAAGTAATAATGCACACGACAATGTGATTTCGCTTTCATTTGTTCACATTGAATTAATCACAGACATATGTTTCAATTTTGAAAGTGTGCAAAACTGCAGAGAATACAAAATGGAAAACTCTGAGATACGAATTATTTGATACGCAGACGATGCTGCATTGGTGGCGGAAAGTGAAGACAATTTACAAAGACTGTTATTCCAATTCAATACAGAGTGCAGAAAATACAATATGATAATTTCAACTGAAAAAACACATACAATGACAATATCGAAAGGTTAAAATATACAAAAGTGTGGTTAGACCGATAATGACCTATACCGCTGAAACCAGACCAGAGACAGCAAAAACCAAACAAACACTTGAAGTAACAGAAATGAAGATACTAAGGCAAATAATTAGCAAAACAAGAATGAACCCATATAAATTATATATAAATAATAAAGAAATGAGGTGGTGAGAGAAATATGCAACATTATGCCGGTTTTTCTCCAATTCCGTTATTAATAGAGATGTTAAATTTAACAAAATGGCTTATTTTACATTTTCACCCAATCTAGTAAGCTACGATATTAATTTAAAAAAAAACAACAAAACCACCTCTTTGTAACACGCCCAAAACCCCACTTTTCTCCATTTAACCGACTTTCTAGCTCTTCTAGTTTCCAATACACCAATGGTGTGCATCATCCGTGCAACACCCTGTATATTGCTTCTTGTTTAGAGCAGTCTGTATAGTAACACATAGCAAATAATAGCATTAATCATTGGTTGAACTACCCTTGTAGTTGTGTCTAATGCAATTTAAAGCTGAAGTGTTACATATAGTTTGCAAATACAAAGAGATTTTTATTATTTTATAAAAATTTGTTAAGAATTAGTACTTACATTTTCCCTGTTGAATCAGCCAGTTGTTCCCTCACCATGAGAGCATTAATACAGACATCCATCGACGCGCAACATTCAAAAAGAGCAACCTTTGGTGGTTTTTCAGCTTCAACTATGATTAACCGTAATTTTTCCTTTTGTGTTACATACTTCATAAGGAACTGTGTTGTGTTTTTGTTCCAAATTTTCTGTCCTTCTCGTGGTTTAATGTCACTCATTTTCATCAAGAGTGCCTAATACAGAAAACATATGTTTATTATTTAAGATTTTTGCGGCTCCTCAATCTCTTGACTTTCAACTTCGACAATCTCTTAAATAACAACCTGGTCTCAGCCAAAAGTCAAGAATACTAAAGACACAATATGTGTTAATAACAAAACTAGACCTTACCTGACGATCAAGATTACGGAATCGTTCAGTTAACCTTCTGATGTCTGTATATGAGATTACTGCAGTTTTACCATAATCAACCAGAAACACCTCTACCATTCCCTGACCATCTATGGTTTTCTTAACTATGCCACGATACCATGAAGAACCAATGTCACTACAACGAGCAGCAACAACCATATCTACCAAAATTAATATTTTATATGAGCAAGTGCTATTTTATACACAAAAAAACTTAAGGAGTTTTGTTGGAAAGCTAAAACGACTTATTATAAATTAAATACAATCATTATCTTCATTTTCTGTCTATAGAAGTACAATTAAAAAAAAGGTGTACAATGTATGAATAAAATTATTATTATTAAGAAATAAAAAGTTTATTGACTTTTAATTATCAAACAATTCAGTATGTAGTTCTCACCTTTCTTTGGTACATAAATATTTTCGCCCTTTGCTGTACCATAAACTTGGCCCTTGCCAGGTTTATTGTAATGTCTTGCCATGACATCACTGACATGTTCAATATGATGAACATAGTCAGCCTGAAAATAAACATAATATAAATAGTAAAAGAAGTTCTATACATCCCAACAATGAAATAAGTTCATATAACCACGAACTTAAAAATGCTTCTTAACAGAACTTGGGCCCCCAAAACTTAAAGCAGTTTTATCGCTATTTTACTTATTAACCCTTTCGCTGCGCCTGACCCGGATCCGGGTCAAGCCCGTCCTTTGCTCAGTGCGCCCGACACGGATCCGTGTCAGATGCCGTTTCGCATTTACTTTGCCTGTACAAAGCGAGCGTGTGGCATACGATCCTGTGTGCAGGTTAGCACGTAACCAAGGCATTCAGAAATCTAAAAATGGCCGTCGTTCCCGACTAACAAAATATTGTTTGTTTTTAGATTATTTTTCTCTTATATATATATATCTATACAGGCTGTTCCAAGTTAAGTCTGCACTATTGCTAACTTTGTTATTATAGGAGCTACGATGTCGGTTAAATGGACAAACTAGTAGAATTTTTTATGCTGATTATGATAATGAAATCAAAAAAACAATTGAGCATCGCATTTCCGAGATATTTACCAAAACATTTAATTTTTAAATGGAACACCCTGTATGTTTTTACATAAATGGATAGAAAATTAAATTCTGAACAAAAATGCCCATATAACTTTTTTTGATAACATTGAAAATAACCGAGTTATTTGGAAGCAACTGTTTTAAACCTTTTAAAATCAAATAGTCATGAAACAAAAAATATTAGTTGTTGTCAATTATCCTAACGTGTCAAAATAATAATTGTTCTCTTTAGTTTTTGCAGCTAAAGTAATTAAATGGAACACCCTGTATGTTTTATCACAGTTCGATAGGAAATTCGATTCTGAACAAAATAATTTTATTACATGATTACAAAAAAATCAGAATTAAAGAAGTTATAGACTTAATTTTACAATATTTTTTAAATAAAATTACATAGGGGTACACATAGAAAATAAGTGTTTTATTCAATAAAAAAAGAGAACGAGATAGCAGGTAACGAATATCATAATCATTTAAAGTACATGTTCAAAAATGTTGCCCTCCTGCTCAACACGCACTTCATTAATCTTTTTTGAACACTACGAGTTGCTTTAAAAATAGCTCGTCTATCAATATTTCTAATGACCATGGATTTTGGAGCTCATCTACTGCTGCATATCTTGTCTTATACACTTCATTTTTTACGTGCCCCCATAACTATAAATATAATGGGGTCGTGTCGGGTGACCGTGGAGGCCACAGAATGGGTCCATTTGTACCTATCCAGCGATTTCCAAATAATCGACGCATAATTCATTTGTACCGTGGTAGTTATGGGCGGGGGCATCCTTTTTGTTGGAAATGGATAAGTGGTCGGTCTAACAAATTTAAATTATCCAAGAAGTTTTCTAAGATTTCACTCATAAATTCAACATAACGGTGTCCTGTTAAAGATCCACGATAAAAAATAGGCCAACAATTCTAGAGCCTACCATACCACAGCATACGTTTAAACTAAAACGATTTTGTGGATTACGAGGATGAACAAGAAATGGATTTTCATGACTCCAGTAATGATGCGTTTTCCTGCTGAACATCCCACTATTGGAGAAATTAGATTCATCACTCCAAAAGATATGTCTAAAGAAGTTGGGATTTTCGTGACATTCATTAATGAACCAATGTGAGAACACAAGTCTTCTTTCGTTATCACCAGGGTGTAAACTCTGCACTGGTTGATACTTGTAAGGAACAAATTTATGTTTTTTCAAAATTCTATGAATAGTGCCTAGAGAAAAACCCGGTTCTTTTGATAAATCTCGGGTAGAATTATTTGGATACGCTTGAAAATACCCTAAAACGTTAATTTCGGTTTCTTCATTGAAAATAAACTGCTTACTTTTTTTCTTTTTCTTGAAAACTCCTTCTTTTTCTCTTAATCTTCTATAAAGAATCAAAAAATATCGCTGGTCCGGAATCTCGCGTTCATGAAACATCTCGCTATAATATTCCTGGGCTCGTCTTCCATTTTTATTACATACTAGGTATGCTTCTAACATATCACACTTTTGTAAATGTGTAAACACCATTTTCAGATAGAAAATAACAGTAAACACAACGTTTAATTACTTTAGCTGCAAAAACCAACACACAATTATTATTTCGACACATTAGGATAATTGACAACAACGAATGTTTTTTGTTTCATGGCTATTTGATTTTAAAAGGTTTAAAACAGTTACTTCCAAATAACTCGGTTATTTTCAATGTTATCAAAAAAAGTTATATGGGCATTTTTGTTCAGAATTTAATTTTCTATCCATTTATGTAAAAACATACAGCGTATTCCATTTGAAAATTAAATGTTTTGGTAAATATCTCGGAAATGCGATGCTCAATTGTTTTTTTGATTTCACTATCATAATCAGCATAAAAAATTCTACTAGTTTGTCCATTTAACCGACATCGTAGCTCCTATAATAACAAAGTTAGCAATAGTGCAGACTTAACTTGGAACAGCCTGTATATACAAATTTATTGATTTAGTTTACCTATTTACGTTGTCTTTTATGTAATAGTTTATTTTCTGAATAAATTTTAATTACTTTTTGAAGTTTTGATACTAGTCTTTTGCCTTTGGCAAAAACAAATGCGTGATGGATCCATGTTGGTCAGCATTGCACCAGAAATTCGTCACACAATGCGCATGGCACGGATCCGTGGCATATGTCCAAAAAGGCATAAAAACATAAAATTTACATATGATAATATTATTAATAACTTTTCTGCTACATAAAGATAATAAAAAAGCCAAAAAAAAGTCCGCTCCTGGGCATGGAAGCGTTTTCACCGGGCGCAGCGAAAGGGTTAACCTTACCATGATTACTTCTTGTGCAAAATAAAGTTTTTAATTTTACTATTTCATAAGGGATGAACCGAGTATTCAGTGGGCCGAATAATTGGCCGAATATATGACCATTTATTGGAGCTTGCCAAATACTCAGCCGAATATTTAGGATTTTGTGTACTTAATGAAAACGACACCAAAATGCAAATTTTTTTGGAAAAAAATGATGGTATAATTATAATAAAAAAACATTGAAACATAATATTGTATCTTCGGTAGCCAAACGGGATGCTATCCGCTTATGTAAAGCGATCAACCCACACATTTATTATCACTACATATTCGGCACATGAACAAATAATTTTTTTGAGTTAACTAATATTTGATACTTAGCCGAATAGTCGGCCAATATTTGGTATTTGGCCGAATAGTCAACCTAATATTGAGTACTTGGCCGAATATAGAGCTGAATAATTGGCCAAATATTCGGTTCTCAGCCGAATATTCGGTACTTTGGTCGAATACATCGCTGAATATTTTGCCAAATATTAGGTATTAGGCCATAAGAGACTGGCTGTATATTCAGTATTCGGTCAGTGGCCACAACCATTATGCAGTACATCCCTACTGTTTTGTATTCTTTTTTAGCATACTAGAACATGGTTCATGGATAACTGAACTGTTCCCAGAAATTGAATTATCTCGAGAGGCCAATTTGAGCAACTTTTGCCACGAGTACTGTTTTGGAATATTTTTGTGCAGCACAGAAAAATTTTAGTACTAAGGTTTGAATGTTTACAAAACACGATAAAAATTATAAAGTGGTCCCACCACCAAGGGTCACACCCCTTGTTCACCCATTTAAATAAAAATAAGTAGAACAATAGAGCAAAACCAATCACTGCCCACAAAATTTTCATTTCATTTATGTGTTAAGTTAAAGGTAAGATTTTTTGTTTTAAATTTGTGTCGCCCTCCCATAGTAAATGTTCCAAAGGCGCCACTATGGTAAGGTCATGGGACGCAATTCAGATTCACACAAATGAATCCTACATAATCCTTGATTCAGAGGGAAAGAAAAGAGGATTATAAATCGCGTTTCAAACTGACTGACATTTTAGAATTTGATAAGAAAGAACAACGGATTCGAATACTATGTATTGGATCCAATCCATCGCCATAGAAAAACACACTTTACAATACTATAGATATACTTACAACTTGTATGTATAGGTTGTATGGATCAATAACATGTGAAAGAATTACTTCTAATGCTTGGCCCTTCTTGAAATTTTCCGTTCTAGTGTGAAGCTTTGACATTGGTTTTTCGGACTAAAAATACGTTAGTATCAAATTTTCGTTACAAAACTAATACCTACATATAATTAAATATTTTACCAATTTAAACATGTGATATAAATTTACAGTACCTTCATTTTCAGGTAATTAAGTGGTGTAGCTGTGTCGACACAAGGAACAGCATGGCCAACAAAAATTAGCGCGTCACGTGTAGAAGACATATGGCCGCTAGTAAGTGTTACCAAGTCTACTTCCAAAATTCCTTCAGAGTTGTTCATCACTATCATTAGAACATCAACCCTGTATAAATAATTGAATTTAAAATTGCAAAAAATTTACATGTTAGTTACTTGAGTAATAGTAATAAATATCTCATATAAAATTAGGTGATATTTTCAACTTCAACTTACAGACCAACCAGCTGTACTTATAATTTCGTATACATATATTTATCGTTTTCAGGGAATTTTAATTTTTAAGTTTTATATCAAATCACATCTATTTATAAAAATATATTGTAATAACTGCCTTGTAAGTTGAAGCGATTAAAAGTGCAGGGTTCGTGATTACTAAAGTTGTTTAAACTGTGTTCGGATTATTTCAAATAACTGATACTTACAAAATGTGTCATTGTGGTGATACCATTACTTTCAATTAGTTAGTTGTTTATTTACAAAAATTGACCTTATTTGCTCAATTGCTAATAGGCACTGCTTAAAATTATGAATGTGAGAACACAACAATAATAGCAGAACTAGCAAAATGAAGACGAAGCAATACAAAAAATAAATGTTAAAATTAATCAACTAAGTAATACTTGCAAAAACAAAAAAGACAAATTTCCTTTTTTGTCGTAAAACATTTAAAAAAATTAAATTTTCAATAGCTGATAGAACAACAGAACAGATTAATAACAGAAAGGTTAGAAAATTTTAGAATGAAACTGGTAAGTCGATTATACTGTTCGACAGTACTTTCTAAAATATTTCTCTACTTTAATTACCTATAGGCACAGATAAGGTTAACTCTACAGATATACGGCCCCTTATACAATATGTCCGCTCATATTTGGAGACGAAATTAGCGTTAGTTTGGCTGCAACGCACCAGACCAATTTTAGGGCGCTGCTATCGCCATTCGTTTATTACTGTTGAAATGTGTTGGAAACTGTTTTATCGAGGATTTGAGTGCATCTGTCACAGATAACGTTAAAAACCTAACCTTATTTGGGATCCGGTTAAAGCGTGTATTTTATATTTTCCTTGTGTTTACTGTTTACTGAAATTTGATAAATTTAGAAAAAGTAAATTATTGTTGAAATTTTGTTTGTTTCTTCTAAGGTTCTCGCAGACGTAATGTGTATACCTACGTTCACATTTCACCAAAAGCTAGCTTATTCTAATTTTTTTATCTTTAACACTGCATTCTGCAAGGTTAGGGTTACCTTATTAGTTATTACACACTGCAGTTTAAGTGCCAGAGCTGAAGACCATAGGTAAAGATTTTTAAAGCTTCGCCACATGAGGGTGACCTAGATATTTACCTTATAAATTATATTGATTATATTTTAAAACTGTAATATGTAATGTTCCAGAGGTATAACATAAAATAAATTGTAATTTAAATATATTTTGAAGTTACAATTCTACTGCTTTTATAAATATATAAATACAATAGATTCCAGAACTGTATCATACGTCTTTGTAGTCTTATTTACTTGAAGTCTGTCACATCATGAATATAATTTAAGTAGAATTCGCTTCAATATTAATTATTTACGAAAAATTGCGATTTGACAATTAAACATCTCAAATGAAATCGTTAAACATGGCAGATGGCTGTCTAACTTTTGGTTTGAATGTGTGCTAAGTAATCTGCTCAATTACAGTCATCTGTGACTTAGTTATTTGTGAGAGTACAAATTGTCATTGTAGCGCCACCGTTTTGCAGATTATTAATCATATAGAACAAGCTGCCGATAGCTCACATATTTACCGTATATCTGTAGTGTTAACCTTATCTGTGCTATAGGTAAAATACATAAAGATTCATAATTATGGTGGAAAATTTAT
The DNA here is from genome assembly GCA_958336395.1 of Ctenicera cuprea. Taxonomy (NCBI): domain Eukaryota; kingdom Metazoa; phylum Arthropoda; class Insecta; order Coleoptera; family Elateridae; genus Ctenicera; species Ctenicera cuprea. Next base: position 24,735,987 of record OY284494.1, read on the forward strand.
TTGACGAACTCAAAAATGAGTAAAAGTGTTTTTTTTTTAAATGACTCCATACTTTTCACAAACTTTGATGTTATGTTCTACACATCAAAACAATAGAAAAAGTTCTCTATGTAAAAGAACTCTTTTAATTACTTTGGTAACGCCATATAAATTTTGCACCACAATTCTTAGGTTTCCTATAAGATATCCCGCTAAGATGTTGCTTTTACAAATTTTTATTTTTATTATTCAACACAACTATTTCTATAGATAAGGAAATTTTGGAAAATTTAGCCAGGGTAGTTCATTGTTAAACAAAATTTTGATGAAACTACTGAAACTTTTATTTATTATGCAAATATGCAAAGATCTTGTTAAAAGGGCAAAGGTTAGTCACATCCCCTGTCCATAAACAAGGCAAAAAACAAATTCAAATCAAAAATCTTTGAAACCAATGAAGTTGTTTACTACCAATTTTTTAAATTCAGATTATCATTGTAGGAAAAAAAATATTACCCCCGTATTAATATTTTTGAATGGACGTTTCATTAACTGATAAATTCTCACTCACAAAATTTTTTAGACTTGCACAAGTTAGGAGATCCGATCAGGTATGATTACTAAGCCGGCATAATTTAGCTGACGTAACGAACTGACAGCTGTAATAAAGGTTGAAGTATGGATAGAATGGAAAATTGCCTACATAGCTTGTTCTCTTAGATATCTAACAGTCGGCGAACTGTAAGTTATATTTATAAAATTTACACTTTCGCAAATACGGTAATTATCAATGTCTAGCATAGGAAAGTCCACTCAAAGTGAACACCTCAGCTGTTAGTAAATAGTCTAAAGTAAGTATTATTTAACTTTTTGGGTTATAGTGTAGGGGAAACGGGAGGCACATTCAACCATGGGACACGGGAGGCACATTCAACCATGGGACACATTCAACCACCTGTGATAACTTATTCGGTTTTTAAACTTACCGCCCGCAAAAATTATGTGACACTTGTTGCTACTGACTATACTTCTCAGTGAAATATTGGCGCTCTTGCTACTGTGTACGTTGAATTAAGAAAAATTATGTAAATATCGTATATTTAAGGTACGTTTTTCATTTTTTGGTTTTATGTAATGCATTCGCGTTTTCGTAAATATGAATATCAGTTATGGTCCGTTATTTCTCTATGCCCTTCTGAAATATTACCCTAAATCAGTTCTAACCCAAAATGAAGGATGTGGCTATTGATACGCAATATTCTCCTAAAATCATAGGGAGGGACATTCAACCACTAAATACAATCATTTTTTATTTATTTTTGAATATAGTTATGGGTGTATTTCAGATGGTGCGAAATTATAAAAATAAAACAAATAGAGCAAACATATGCGAAACAAGCATTAAAAATGCAATTAAAGAAGTTCTGGGCAAAAAAGTGTCAGAAAGAGTACCTGCTAAGGATTTTAATGTAAAACGCGGCACCTTACATTCGAGAATTCAGCAAATAAAACAAAAATACTCACCAGAGGAACTATTAAGATTGTTTAACGATAATTCCGGCAACAAAAGTAATCCAGATGAGGAAAATGGGGCTATTTTTCCAGCAAATACATTGTATGCCAGGTTTTTACCAACGAACAGGAAGCTAAATTAGTAAGTTATATAAACACCTGTTCAGATATGAACTACGGTTTAACGTAGAAACAAATTAGAAATTTATCCTGCGAATATGCAAATGCATTGCCAAATTGTAAATTTCCTAATCAATGGAATATCAATAAAAAATCTGGAATAGAATGGTGAAAATGCTTCATGAAACGAAATAAAGATAAAATAAGCCTGAGAAAGCCTGAAAGCACCAGTCTGGCTAGGGCAACTGGTTTTAATAAGCGAAGTGTATCGGAGTTTTCTGAGAAGTATGTCATAAAAAAGTACAACTTTAAGCCCAAGCGTATATTTAATCTAGACGAAACAGGCGTCGCAACAGTTTTAAAAGCTGTCAAAATAGTTTCAGCAAAAGGGAAGAAACAAGTAAGTCTGGCGGCATCTGCAGAAAGGGGCGAATTGTCCACGTTTGTGGGGATTATAAATGCAGTGGGCCATGCACTACTACCCCCCGTGTATGTGTTTCCTAGAATACGTAATCCTGATGAATACCTAATTGGTGCACCTACTTCGAGTACTGCTTTAGGTAGTCGCAGTGGTTGGATGACTGGTGATTTATTCCTTAGCGTTCTAAGCCATATTAAGAGACACACCAACTGCTCGCAAGATAATAAACTACTTCTTCTCTTAGATAATCACGAATCCCATATAACAGTAGGAGCAATAAACTTTTGCCACGACAATGGTATAGTCATGATGTCTTTTCCCCCCCATACGTAGCACAAATTGCAGCCCCTCGATGTAGGGGTCTTTGGGCCGTTTAAAACTTATTGCTCTGTTGCCTTCAATGATTGCATGTCAACTAATCCCGGGAAAACCATAACTATTAAACAAATTGCACAGTTAACCAAAATTCCCTTTCAAGCGGCCTTTACTAAAAAAAATATAACAAAATCATTCGAAAAACCAAGGCTCTGGCCCGTTAACAGATTGGCATTTAGCAATGAAGGATTTGCGGCAAGTTTTGCAAATGTTACCAACAATGATACGTAGAAAACGAAATTGTCGATGTCGATCCAGATTCAAGCCATGCAAACATTCCAGACACCCATGTAGATCATTTACCCGATGATCCAGATACTCATAAAGACAATTTGCCCGATGATACAGGAACTCAAGCAAATCTTCCATCAACGTCTCATGCAGCATTACCATTCACACCACCGAAAAGAATTTTAAATGAAATCACTTCTAAACACGGTAGGTACCCCAATCCCATAAAAAGTGCTTGATAATAAGAATTTTGTTATTATAGAAAAACCATCCACATCATCCAATATTGTCACACCTGATTTAGTGAGACCTTTTTCCAGACCAACTGTAAATAAGCAAAACCGGGGCCAAAGCAGAAGGGGCAAATCCAGAATTTACTCCGGAAAAAGATCGATTATAAGAGATGGAACGTGAAAGCGAAATGCGCAAAAAAATTAAGGAAGAACGAAAAATAAAAAGAGTGACTAAACAAATCATTGCAAAACAAAAAAATGACATTAAAAACAACTGTTAGAAGAGATAGTAGCACAAGTGAGTCGGACACATCAATAGATCTAGAATCTGATGATCCTTGTGATGAATTTAGGAAAGAAATTGAATTCTTACAAGATGATGAATGATGAAGATGATTGTTTACTAATAAAATTTCCTACTAAATCAAAGATCAACTACTACGTTGGTAAGGTTATAGAAGTAATAGGAAATCATGAATTTTTGATCAAATTTTTGCGCCGAAAGCCTCCTGGATATACTCCGTTAGTTGGTGATATATCAACGATTGAACGTTGCGACATAGTTCTAAAGTTGCCAGTCCCTAATTCTGCGAAAACAGCTAGAACCTCATTTTTACTAACCTTTGGGATGAATATCTCTTCTTTTCACATAAATTAATACTTTTTTAGATGTTTTGTACTGATTTATTTAATAAAAAAATGTGTTCCGAGTTTACTTTTTCTGTTATCATCGTTATTGTTTAGTTGGTTAAAATTTTTAAGCAATTTTACAGTGAAATGCTTATTTCTTTTTCCTTTAATGACTATGGTTGAAACTACCCCACCTTATGGTCGAAAGTGCCCCACCGGAGGGGCAAACTCAGACATTTGCAACTTTTTTTTCTAAATGGTAAAAGATATTTAAAAAAATTGTTTTTTGTGTCTAGTTTGAGTACAAAAGTCTGTAATTTAGTACACGTTAATTAAAATTTATTAATATATTGCTGAAATAATATAACATTTTGTCAAAAATGGTTGAATGTGCCCCCTTTCTCCTAATAGGTTATGTTTTAATATTCATAAATATTTGTCAGTACTGCTTCTGCCACTTTACTGTTTAATGAGGTGTTATTCCCTCTAAAAATTCCCTTTCAAATTATCTTTAGTAATAGGATTGGTATAATGAATATGCAATATATTTGTGAAATACATAAGGTTTTTTGTATATTTAAGAAGTAGTAAACACCCCCATTATAGTTAGAACAATAACAAAATCAAATTGTACATCTGCTAGGAATAAACAATCAAGTTTAATAAATAATTAACTTGCAATTATTATTGATCATGCTAATTCAAGCCATTACTACATTAATGAACAAACTGATGCACTACTTCCAATTCTTAGGTTAGCATATAATAAACAAATCTAAAAGCAGAGACGAAATTAAAAATGCGATCAGGCTTATTACATGCAAAAAGTAAAGTGATATCAAATATAAAATGCTTCTAAAAAGACAAGGATGCACTGCTATATGGTTATAGTACAGAAATCATGGCTTTCTAGAGGCATTCTATTTTTGATTGCAGGTTATAATTATTGTAGAAAAGTTAATGTAGACATTTTTGATTTTTCTATGTTGAAAATTACTTAAGATCCATGCATAATAAGAAATAATACAATACTGTAAATATTGTACAGGATGTAGCCATTCTGCTGCAAAAAATTATATTCCTGAAACCAAACAAATGTTCTTCGCCAAAAATTGGGGTAAGTTACTCAAACTTCCTGTCTATTTTGCTTGAGAGACAGATTGCGAGGAGCAGGCTGGTTATAGAGGTATGTTAATCTAGTGGATAGTTATTACAATTGGCACGGACACACAGGGCCACACCGGCATCTTCCCATCCTTGTGTAACGCAGCAAACAAATGAGATATATTTGTATCACGCATTGCATTTGCCCTGTACAAAGTAATTAAGATGCATAAAGTTTGTTTTGTATTTCCACTGCTGTTAGGGATGTCACGTTATGCATAAATACATTTTAAAATAAGAAAAGTAAAAATTTCTAAAGTATAGGGAAGTTCAGGCAAAGCGGTTCGCTTTTATTTCTAGTTCTACAGAAATGCTTGTAAATTTGACTTCATAAAGTGATAACCTCGTCTGCAGATTAATAACCAAGACCAGCTGTCAGAAAGAACACCTAAAAATGAAAATGATGCTTTACAAGCTTAACTTACCAGATAAATGCAGAAAAATCCCAAAACAGTATCAACCATGCATAAAAATACGTATTTACGGACTAAAGTGAAGTAACTGGAGACTTTAATTGCTACAATTTTTAAGGTGATAGGATGTGAAAAGAAAAATCCATATCAATAAGCAACACAAAATAGTGTGCAAATGTTTTTGGCTAGTAAGCAAGCAAGCAAGTGCAAAAAAAAGAAACATGTATATACACTACCTGGCAGGTGTCCTTGACGCAGACATTTCTCTCTTAGGCATAATTTCACTTTAAAATTAAAAGATGTATCAATCACTAATACATGAAGGAAGAGATACAAAGATATAAAAAAAGTTTTGAAAAATTGTGGTGATGGCTTTCAATTATATAGATCTTAAAAATAGTTGTCTAAAATATTTTGCTATGCCCTTACCCAGTTAGTATCTGTGCCATAAGTTTCACAGCACTGGCATCCCAGTCTCGGTGAATTGGATAAACATTAAATAGTTTGCACTGCATTGCAAAAGGTCTTGGTTTAGCCAGGGTATTGTTTATTTTTCGCAACCTAAAATGTAAAAAAAATTCATTTACTATGACTTTAATTGAACCGAAGAGGAACATTGTAAATTTACAAACGCAATAAAAAACACAAAAGTATTTGAATAAGGTTGTATCTGTTTTGATTAGTTCTGTACTGTAAAGTTGTTCTTCTTATAAGAAAGATGCATCCAAACTAAATATTACAATAAAAATATACTTACATATTGATCTTAACAACTTGAGTATTTCCATAATCAATGAATAAAACATTATAAACTTTTTCTTCCTTCTTATTCAATATTATGTCGATAACTCTGCCTCTGTACCATTCTGAACGAGCATCTTTAGATTCATATTTTACAATATATAGTTTATCTAAAAATATTAAAGATGTAGCACAATAATGAGAAATGATCTGGTTAGAAACTTGACCAGCAAATTATTTGCACCTATAAAGAGATAACATTAATTTGATAAACTTCACACTTACTTAGTTCAACTGATTTCAGAACAGGTGCGAAATTGCGTACATATTGGTGAATCTCCCTGGAAAGATTTTGAAGTTTGTTACTGAACCGATTTAGTTGGACATAGAAACACTCTGGATTGTCAATGTGCGTTACTGTTACATATTCACGATCATCTAAAAATAATTATTGTAATCCACAAATTGTTAAAATACATGTTTGGAACCATTATTACTACCAATTAGTGATTTGTACAAAACAGCTGTATTATGATTTTTTTTAAAATTTTATGATAATATAATACAAAATTGATTTTACAGGGTGTCCACTTTTGGAGTGGATAACATGGCTGTCTTTGTTATAACGAGGCTAAAATAACAGAGTAGGTACAGCAGAATTTCAAAAACAATCTGTTACCATTTTTTTAATTTCACTTGTCAAGCTTTCCAAAGATTCTGAAAAAACTGAAAATTTTTTAACTGTTTAATAATTCCATAACCATTTACATTAGAACAAAATTAAAACGGGTTTTTGTAAATCGTCTTATGTAGAATTTAAATGATTCCAATAACATTGATTAAATTTTCACGGCGCTCTTGATTTTCGAGATATAACGTAAACTTACATTGTTTAAATGTCAGTCATAGTTGGCCCTGAGCGCATTAAAATGTTACTTGTGCAACTAGTGCGCAAAATGATACTGAAACGCACTAGAACGAAAGTTTTTTGACGAGGAGTTAGCAGAGTCAAAAAATCATTCGAGGGCGCCAAAGGCATTTATAGCACGAGTTGCACACAATATGTTTTCGACAACTGCATTCCAATAAAAAAAATCGAAGTAAAATTGGTTTAATTTAATTGCAAAAGAAAATGGAATTGCTGACATTGCCCATAGCAGCGTGCGCTGAAGTACTTTCTCGCCGACTGACATTAAAACGTTGATTTTATAAACATTTGACAGCCACTAAAGTGTCATCTTTCCTGCCTAGGCAGTAAAAGATCACTTTTACTGCCTAGGCATTAAAAAACGACATTAAAAATGACATTTACGCAACACGATAGCTACGATAACGGCGATAACAATAAAAATATTAAGAATAATCAGAAAATTGTTAACTCTAACAAACCGGCGAAAAATTACATGTGCAACACAGAAAAAATGTAGATTGGCCTTGGCTAGCAAGGATAACGCCAGCTGCGGCAGCAGATCTGCTACTTTTTGCCTAGTTAAACAAATAACTATATTCTACATCCGTTAGATAATAGACGCTATATTTCACTGATTTGAGTTAGGTAATGTACTCCATTATTTCACTCAGTAACATAATGAGATCATTTGGTCAAAATGAGCGTAGGCAATCTTGGCTCATGTTGTAACTTTCACATTCGAAATAATCACTATCATTTCCTTACTTGTTACATAAATAGCTATTAGCGCATGCTGCCATTAGCAACATTAAAAACAGTTACTTTTTTCACGCTGCTATAGGCAATGTTAAAAAGCGCCACCGTTAAAACAAGACGTATTTTGACACACAAAAATTAACTTAAAAAAGTTACTTTTTTTGAAAGTTGTAGAAAAAGCATATTTTGTGTAATTTCATGGATATAAGGATTGATATGCTTTTCTTTTAATTTTTTGTAATTTATAAAAATACGGTACGGTAGTTGGTATAACTGCTTCCATTGTTCATTTTTGACTGTCAACTTTTTTTCTTCTTATAGTCGGAGTTTTAAATTTTTTCATATTTGAATAAAGTTTTGTAATTCTGATTTCAACGATGTGTCACACTTTGCATTTTGTTTAAGTTTTGAGCATTTTATTACAAAATTCCGCTCAAATTTTTAACCGACTCTGTAACTCAGATAACAATGATAGCCAACCATGACCCGCTTCTAAAAAGGGATACCCTGTATATATAAATTTTAAATGTGGTCCCGATGATATGAACAATGATTACTTATACCATTAAAAAAATTCATATTGGACATACAACTAAAAATTTTTTTTTGGCGATTCCGAACCTTTTCTACATGTGCGTATTAACAGTAAAAAAATTAATTATACCACTCTTAAGCGATGGAACATTAGTTATCGATCTGGTTTCTTCAGTTACATTTTGCACCCAGTCTTCAACTGTACTAGTACATGATGAGCTCTCGGAAGTTTTAGGTTGTAGAGCATTAGTTAACAATTCTCTGGGTGTCACTAAAATTGCCGTTTGGAAAACACATTGAAATGTTGTAATATTAATATATAAAATGGTACACACAAAGACTGTATAAAACAGCAAAAGCGTCTATATAAGCAAAAACATGCATCAGGATTAATAATATTCTTAACCATATAAACTAAAACTACCTACTTACATGCACTAACTGTGCTGTGATTTATCTACATTGACCGGCAAAATTATCGTATCAGTGTAAAAATTTGTTTTTCTACTCCCTATATTAAAATGATACCCATTTCGATACAGATTTTCATTATGAAATGACCCAAACTGACCAATAGCAGCAAAGCATTGTTTTCGGTAACCATGGTTACAAGAGTTGTTGACAGTTACCATCGCAAAACAGTTTGAGTTTGAGTTTTTTGGGAGTTCCGACTTGAGTTTCGAGCAGTAAGGTTGTGCGACAGTGCTCTGCGTGCCGAATCTCAAGTGTAAATAACAGATAACTGACCTGAGGTCAACAAAAGTGATAAGCGGTGCCGTTATCGGTGAGCTGCATATATTTCTTAACTATTATCAATATACACACATAAAGCCACCATGTTTGGTCATCCAAACATAGGTGTGCAATATGGAAATCCACAAAATTCTATACAACTTGTAAATTCACAAAATTCTTACAATCAACCTCAAAACAATTCCATGTACCACCAACATATTCTACCACAGTATCAAAATCAGTCACAGATACCTATGCAAATGACTTCGCAACAAACATATTCTCCTCTCCCACAAATGCAATTATCACAACAGCAACAAAACCTGTACCAATCACAATCACAATTTCAAACCCAATCAGAAAACACAACACCAATGCAAATTAATAACGAGTCAGAATGGCAGGTACAAAATTCGAGAAAACAAAGGCGCAACTCCGAACAACCACGAATTACAAAACAAAAAAAGCTGGAGGATTACTGGCTAAGTGCACCAGAAACTTCAAACAAATACCAACCACTTGCAGAAGATGAAAACAGCGGGGAAAAAGACAAATCTTCGGATGAGTTAAAACCACCCCCCATATTTATACATGGAGTAAACAATCTAAAACCCCTCACAGAAATGTTAACTGCACAAACTAAAGACAAGTACACCATTAAATTAGTGGGGAACACACAAGCCAAGGTACAACTAAACAGTGATAAAGACTACAGTACTGTAATAAAAATTTTAAAAGAAAAAAATACAGAATTTCACTCATTCCAACCAAAGCAAGATAGAACATTTCGAGTCGTTTTGCGTGGCATGCATCATACAGTTGACTTAAACGATCTCATCAAAGAAATCAACAATCACGGACACACTGTAATAAGTATTCATAATATTAAACACAGAGTCCAAAAAACTCCGCTACCTATGTTTTACGTTCAGATGCAACAAAACGAAAATAACAAAAAAATCTATGACATAGAATTTCTCATGAACATGAAAATTAAATTTGAGCCCCCTCATGTCAAACGAGAAGTGTTACAATGTCTCAACTGCCAAAGGTATGGCCATACGAAGAATTTTTGTCATCGTAAAGCAAGATGTGTAAAATGCGCCGGGGAACACCTAACAAAGGATTGCGAAAGAAAACAAAGAAGCAAAGATGTTAAGTGTGTTAATTGCCAGGGGAATCACCCAGCTAACTACAGGGGCTGCGAAATTGCCAAAGAACTACAAAGACGAATGTTTCCACCACTAAGAAACAAACAGATGGTCCAACCTGGTATCTCGTACTCCCAAAAAGCTACAAACCAAAATCTACAAGAACAACAAGTCAATAACCAACAACCCAACCATAACGTCGGTCCCAATCAAAATGATAATAACATTGAAGCAATGATGTGTAAACTCATGGAAAGAATGGATACAATGCTTAATCTACTCACGACCGTCATATCAAAAATCTCAAAATGACCCATTTACTTAAGTTAGCACTCTGGAACGCCAACGGCTTGGCACAGCACTGTCAAGAAGTCACAACATTTCTAAAACACCATAACATTGACATTATGATTATTTCAGAATCACGTTTCACCAACCTAAACTATATAAAAATCCCAAAATATAATATTTACACAACTAATCACCCAGATGGCACTGCTCACGCCGGCACTGCAATCATAATAAAAACAGCCATTAAACATCACGAAATACAAAAATATCAACAAGAACATCTACAAGCCACAAGCATATTAGTAATACTAAACAACAGAGAGGTTATTGTTTCAGCGGTATACTGCCCTCCCAAACACTCTATCAAAAAAGAACAATTCCAATCCTTCTTTAACACCCTCGGACCTAGATTTATTGTAGGAGGTGACTTCAACTCAAAACATCAGGAATGGGGATCCAGAATCACTCTAACGCGCGGCAGAGAATTACTCAATGCAATGAGAGAGAATAACCTTCAGCACCTTTCAACCGGTGAACCAACATACTGGCCATCAGACCCCCAAAAAATCCCTGACTTGCTAGATTTTTGTATCATAAACGGAATACCAATAAACTAGTTAAGAGCAGAATCATGCTTAGACTTGTCTTCTGATCATTCACCGGTACTCGTCACATATTACACCCAAACTACCAAACTCCCTAAGCCTCCTAGACTCCACAGCAAAAAGACAAACTGGGATTATTTTAGAGAGTTGGTAAATGAAAGAATAAATCTACACATTCCACTGCAAACAACCACTGATATATACGAAGCAGTAGAACACTTCAACTCAGTACTTCAGCAATCATCATGGGATGCAACACCTGATTATCAAGAATCGGAGGTGCAAGAATCTATTCCTATAATTATTAAGCAGAAAATAGCAGAGAAGAGAAAACTAAGACGAATTTGGCAAAACACGAAGCATCCTAGGGACAAAATCAAGCTTAACGCAGCAACCCGTGAACTGAAATCAAAACTACAAGAATTGAAAAATCAGGGAATCCAAGATTATTTGACAAAGCTATCACCCACAGAAGACACCAACTACTCCCTATGGAAGGCCACAAAGAAGCTAAAACGACCCCAGTTAATCATTCCACCAGTCCGGACATCAAATGGCACCTGGGCAAGAAATCCCGCCGAGAAAGCAAATGCCTTCGCCAACCATCTGATAAACGTTTTTCAGCCCTATCCCTCAACCATCTCTGATGAAGAAGAAAGAGTAATCCTTCAATCAATAGAAGAACCTATCCATACGGTAGAAAAACTTAAAAAAATTAAAATTGGTCAAATAAAATCCGTAATTAATGAATTAAAAAAAAACAAGTCTCCTGGTTATGATCTCATAACAGCCAAGATACTCCAAGAACTTCCTGAAAGTGGCTACAAAGCTTTAACATATTTATTTAATGCCCTATTAAGACTAGAAACCTTCCCAGCACAATGGAAAATTGCCCAAATAATTATGATCCTAAAGCCTGGCAAAGATCCGAACGAAGTAACATCGTACAGACCGATCAGTCTCCTCCCCATACCATCTAAAGTATTTGAAAAGCTCATTTTACAAAGATTAAAACCAATCATTGATGAAAAGAATATTTTACCGAAACATCAGTTTGGCTTTAGAGAAGGTCATGGTACCATAGAGCAAATACACAGAGTAGTGACTAAAATTAATCATGACTTACATCTAAAAAGATACTGCTCTGCGGCCTTTTTGGACATTAGTCAGGCTTTTGACAAGGTCTGGCTTACTGGACTGCTGTACAAGATCAAAAAAACTTTACCACTTTGTTACTTCAATATATTCAACTCTTACCTAAGCAACAGGTATTTTCAAGTGAAATTCCAGGAAGAGCTATCAGCACTGTATCCTATCCACTCGGGCGTTCCACAGGGCAGTATTCTTGGTCCCACACTTTATCTAATCTACACATCAGACATTCCAACCACTAGACAAACAATGACAGCCACCTTTGCGGATGATACCGCCGTGCTAGCCTCCCACAACGATCCGAGAATAGCATCACAACTTCTTCAACTAAACTTAAATAAAATAGAAACCTGGTTAAATACCTGGCGAATTAAGGCCAACGAAACCAAGTCTGTACATGTGACATACACACTGCGTAAAGAGACCTGCCCTCCAGTTAGGCTAAACAATAAGCAACTCCCTCAGGAAGACAGTGCTAGATATCTGGGCATGTACCTTGATAGAAGATTAAATTGGCGTACACATATATGGAAGAAGCGAACACAGCTAGGGCTGAAATACAGACAAATGTACTGGCTCTTAGGTAGAACCTCTCAACTCTCTATTGACAACAAATTACTGCTGTATAAAGCTGTCCTTAAACCGGTATGGATGTACGGGATACAGTTGTGGGGATCGGCCAGCAACTCAAATCTAGAGATACTCCAAAGGTTTCAAAACAAAGTAATCAGACATATTGTCGATGCACCTAGATATGTACCAAACTGGGTTATACAACAAGACATTCCTATACCTTCAATAAAAGAAGAAATAGTGGCATACAGTGTTAAATACAGTGAAAAACTACGTTTACATACTAATGAACTTGCAGCAAATCTATTAGACAGACAATACGTCAAAAGACTTAAAAGACACGATCCACTTGATCTGCCTGACAGATTTAATTAAATGAACATCAGGTTGGTTAGTACAGTGACATAGTCTAAACAGTTAAGTTCAACAGATGGAGTGCTCTCAATGGAGTGCATTCTCGCATGTTATGATTACCTTAAACAAATCATTTACTGAATGTTATTTTGTATGACAGATTGTAAATATACATTGATGATAAATAAAAAAAAAAAAAAAAAAAAAGTTTTTTGCATAAAAAAACTTTTTTAATGAATATTTTTTTAAATTAACTAGTCGTAGAAAAAATAGTGTATGCAACTCGCGCTTACATAATGGCTATTGATACACTCGTTTGAATTACGGCACTCGCTGCCGCTCGTGTCGTGATCTCACTCGTGTATTAATAGCTATCATTATAGATTTGTTGCATAATATACTATTAATGCATGAAAAAAATGAATGTAAACATATTTCTTTTATTATTAAACTTATAATCAAAGACATTTAATATTTTGTTGCGCCTCCTCTAGCTTGAACAACTGCATGCATTCTACAGCGCATGCTCAAAACAAATTCCAAATGGTTTCTTGATCTATTGCTTTCCATTCTTCAATTAATGGTTGCCTTAGCTCAATGCGCGGTTGAGGACGATTTGCACAAGCTTTTATTCTTCGTTCAAGCTCGTCCCAAGCGTGCTCAATTGGGTTACAATCTGGGCTTCTTGCTGGCCACTCTTTCAACATTCACTTCATTAAGATTCTCATTGACAACTTCAGCAACATACAGACGAGCGTTGTCGTGCATTTAAAGAAGATTATTATCAACAAATGGTGCAAATGGTATCACATAAGGTTCCAATATCTCTGTAATGTATCGAATCGCATTTATAGAATCACCATCGGTAACAAGTTCCGTTTCAGCGTGCATGTTGATCCTTCCCCGTACCATTGAATTTCCACTACCAAAACTTACCCTGCTTACCATTGCACATGCCGCATAGTGTTGTCTTGCTCTTTGCCAGACTTTAAGACGTCCATCAGGTGAGTTCATAGCGAAACGAGATTCATCCGTGAAGAGAACACGAGACCAGTCATTATGTTCCCAATTAATTTGGTCTTGATCAAACTGTAGTCAAATTGTTTTATGTAGTGAGAGAACTAGGGGCCTATTCGCTGGTCTCCTATTATGCAAACCTGCTACCATCAGACGCCTCCTAACTGTTCTCTCGCTTACCAATACATTACGAATGTCCCGGAGGATGCTCTGCAGCTGCGGAGCAGTCTGGTTCCTCAGCGATGATAACACTACAAATCTGTCATCAATTTGCGATGTAGCCCTGTGTCGCCCATGACCTCTCCTACGACGATGTTCTCCAGTCTCAAGGAACTTACTAGTAACTCGGAAGATCGTTGATTGATTGACGTTCAACAGTCTTGCAACATAACGTCCTGCCAACAATTAAAAGAGCCACTGCTATTGCAGCTTGCTGTGGGGGTAAATGAAAAGTTTGTCTTTTCATACTGCGATAAAAATGGTTAACTTCGCAATTTAATGAAAGTTCAATCGTTTGAAATAAGACATGAAATTATTGAAACAGTACTTGTTAGGACATAACTGATATTCAAAGAGAGAATTCAAAAAATGTTTATAATCCAATGCTTTTTTAGACGTACAGTCAATATCAGTCGCCAAATTAAAGAATATTACCGATTGCCAGATTGCATTTTGTTTTCATACAGTCATTTGTTTTATTATGCGTTAATCGTATGTTAAATAAATTTAAAAAATGATGCGATAATTTTGCTGGTCAGTGTATTAATAAACCCAACAATGTAATTCTCGGAGGAGAAAAATAAATTTTGGAAATTATGAACTTCTTCAGCATAAAAAGCATAAAACAAGCTTTCACAAGAATACACAAAATTAAACTTAAGACTTACAATCTTTTGGCGATGTTAGCATACCGGAAATTGATTGAAGGGATGATTCTGTATTTGTTGGTGTTAAACTGCACCGTGCTATATCTATCATTGATAATTCACTTGGTAATGTTGTATCATAACCTTCAGGAAGTTCATCTTCAGTGACAAGCTTAAGGCCTTCAGAACTGTTTTCTATATTGATAGCAAAATTCTCTTCCAAATTATTAAATACATCGCTGTATACAAATCTGTAAGAAAGAGATGCTTTTATGCTGCGCTACCTTAGCATATGGACAATGAAAATTTTCGACCTGGGAAAAGTTTTCCCTAAAAATCTACTTAAATACTTGACTTACCCAATATTTTCCATGCTTCGATGTTCACCAACTATGTAGCACGGTAAACCTAAGGAATTCTCGAGCCTCTCAATAATGGCGCTAACATTGAACTTAGTGGTGGTAGAATGAATATCATCAATATTTTTCGCAGTATTAATAAGACGATATAAGGTTCGAATATTAGACAGCAATTCATTGCTGATTTCATTTAGCGTAAAGGAATTAGTGTTTTTGGCACTCTTAGCATCCTTTCGTAATTTCTTTTCCAGAATTTGTAGCCTTCCATGTAAGTTTGCGAAGTATTTTGCTACTAATGTTTCTAGAGATGATGCTTGTTTGGTGCTTTGGGTTTGCTCGAGTTCCCATTTTATTTTCTGCAATAGAAAATAAAATTGTTAAATGTTCACCAAAATTTGATTTATTTGTTGCAAAAAATACGTATGCTTATGTTTAACTATATTAAAAAGATTATAAAATTTATATAAAAGTCTGTCTACAAATATTATACTTCGAAATATTTAACACTCAGTGCACGTGCGTAGGGGTTATTTCTGTTAATGCAATTGCATTCCTGACTAAAAGTTTTTATTTACAACATCCAAGGTTTAAGAATTAATAACAATAAAATTTTACTTGGAAATTCACTTCATGATGACAAATGGAATTCCTGCATAATAGAAAGAGGTACCCAACGAATTGTTCAGCAAGAAGCAAATAATCTATTGTTGCAATGTGTAAATCTATCTTTCAATTTATCTGCGTCTGATATTATTTCCTTTTACGGATACTCGTAGATCTGTCGGGGTTATTGCGTTTACAACGCCCAACATCAATTAACAATGCGTCTTCAATCTTTCATTACTCCTTACAATCAGGAAAATGAAAGATTTTCATTGGACGTATTACTAAAAGTTACATTTTTGTTGCAATTTTACGTAATTAGCAAAGCGTTGGATCCCTTTCGTTTGATTATGTAAGACGAAAATTTACAATAGTTTTGTATTGTAATTATGCTCAACAAAAAGTCGGATCTGAAATTCAAACTAATGCCATGCTAAATACACAAACAAAATTTTAATGTAAATATTTACAGGGTGTTCCAAAACTGCCGATAAAACGGCTCTTAGCAACGTTCCTTGCACAGAATGCAAAACTGCTAAAAAATTCTTTTTGAGGCTAGTTGCTTCGTAGCAGCCTCTTAAAGCTAAACTAGAATAGAAGTTAATTATATTAATAAATACAATATTAATAAACATAAATTCTTAACAAAACAATAACTTCGATACATGTTTAAATTGCAGATTTTTGAACTTACGATTTTTTTAAAACCCTGAATCTTAGACAACTTGCTACAACATATGTATTAGCAAAATTGCAAAACACATGAGCTACGCACTACTACGCTTTCTTTGGTAACTTCTAAAAAAAATATGCTGTGTCTAAACATCAAATACCTAATTATTAAAAAAAATGTATCGAAATTATATGCTCTTATTTTATTATATACAATATGTTTAGTAAATGTACTCACGTTTCCTCTAAACAGCAGTGTCATTAAATAATGCACTAAGGCGCAGATGCGAACTTAGAGGCGGGTAATATATAATTGGGCAATCGGTTCATAACTTTGTAGCGAATTCGGTGATGTG
The DNA here is from genome assembly GCA_958336395.1 of Ctenicera cuprea. Taxonomy (NCBI): domain Eukaryota; kingdom Metazoa; phylum Arthropoda; class Insecta; order Coleoptera; family Elateridae; genus Ctenicera; species Ctenicera cuprea. Next base: position 24,752,740 of record OY284494.1, read on the forward strand.
TAATTAAAAACTCAATAGCTGAGAAGTGATTATCAATGCAAAACTGTAAATGTTGTGCAAATATATAGTAAACCATCCAACTGATTGGCGAATTTTCTATCCCCCGCAGTTTTCGGTGCAAATGCACCGCCTGGCGTTGGCGCGCTGATTTTAGAAAACACTATTGGCCCTGTTTATTAATGTTCTCAATTTTAATACTCACATGTGAAATCCTTCTAATTGTGGAAAATTTTGCGTGTAATAATTGACCATGTGAGAATACAGGCTGTAGTAAATTAGTTCGTAGCTTGTTAAACGTTTCTCCTAAGCCTCGTTCGGAGTGAGTGTTCTTTTAAGTTGAATTGGTAATCCCGTAAGTGTTGTGCCGAAAAGTTGCAATTTTGTACACTAAACTTTAATTTTAACACTTGCGTGACACTAAACTAATAGTAGAAGGCAATTTTGAAGAACTACTCACAGTTTTTGCCCGAATTTGTATATCTGCCGTGAAAATTGCAGTGGTCTGCTATACAAAGGAATATGCGCCTTATATAGAGTTGAATGGAATAATGGTTCTAATGGCGTAAATATTGATTACACAAAAAATACTTTAAATAAAAGTTTTTTATTACATTTATATCTGCCTTTTTGCATATTCAAAATTTTTTTGTTCAATGCTGTAAGCGCTGTGATGTAATCGTCTTTTTTTTAAAGCATTATACTTATTTTTTGCATTCATTCAATAAATTTTTTTTCTCTTTTAAATGGTATAAAATTTGTGTATCCTTACATTACAAATTTATCGAGAAAAACGCAAAAAACTTTTTCATATTAACAGGCCCCGAATTCAAAGAAAAGCATATAACAATTGCAGTCTGGGCTGTAAAGTGTACACAGGCACAGGCATACACACACACAGACACCATGACGAAACCATGGTTTTTCGGTATTCTTTGACCCTAAAAGTGCATACTCGTCAAATCTAAAGGTAATTTTAACGATAACAATATCTTCCTAGCTATCCTCCGTGTAGCGAGGAAGGTAAAAAAATATAATAGCATTTTACATACCGGGTGATCGTAAAAAAATGATTCAGAGCAGGCCATGACCGAAGTGTTAAAGTTGGCAATACTTAATAAAAGCCAATTGAAGGGTACAGGGGAAAAACATCCTAAGTCACAAAAGTAAAGTATTGAGATAATCGAAGTTTAAAGTTCATAAACCTATAACTTTTGGATGCTGTTTTTCAAACAGAATTTGAATAACAACTACTTCAAACGCGTTAAACGAAATAATCTGTCATGAACAGACACTGACAGACTGAAACAATGATAAGCAGCGCTGCCTGTATGAATCAAGCGGACTTGTGATGTTCTTTCCCTGTACGAATGGACTTAGGATGTTCTTTCGTTGTGTACCCAAACTTCATAGATGGTTTCTATGGAGATAGGATGATATTTCACAATATAGAGTATACACAATGTTAAATTAACAGCTAAGCTAACAGATGGCAGTACAATCTAAAATTATCAAATTTTGTGACTTAGGATGTTTTTCCCCTGTACCCTTCAATTGTCAAAGGTTGACAGCTGTAAAAATTTTTGGTTAGATACATTTAACTTAATGTATCTAATTAAAACTTTTACAGCTGTCAACATTTGACAATTGGCTCACTCTTTGCTACAGCGTTTAGGGAAAATTCAAAATATAAGAGGTAAAAACGGGTGAAAATGTCCAAAGAGCGGGAAAGTTCAAACGAAGTTTTTCGTTCATTATTTGTCGGCCTTTAGTAACATAAAGTTTTAAATTACCACAGACCTACTTTTATAATGGCGTACCGAAACAAAATTTGACCTTTTAGGCCATAGGAAAGGGATAAATTGTGGTAAAATTTTTGCACCGACGGCAGCCGATTAAAGATTGAGCAACTGTAAAACATGATTCTGCACTTGGTTTTCTGAAAAACAAAAAAATATTTATTGGAATATTCAACTCGTTCCTTTTGAATGTTTTGTGTAAAATCATAAAACGCAAGCTTTAAAAGCTACGTAAATGCAGATTACTATGTACTCTAAATGAATTCACCTTTTCAAATTAAAAAAAATCTGAGTTTGTGTCTCGATCCATCATTGAAGTTTCCAAGCTCATAGACATTATTAATATTTTAGATGTTCGTTATTTACATAGTAAAAATAAATTATACAAACATATGCTTCATTAAATAAGCAAAGTATTTAAAAAAAATTTTGCCAATTATATCAATATAAAAATATCTACGTATTAAGAAAGCAATATCAAGGATATTTCGAGGTCCGAGAGCCTAAGGAGATGGTGATGGTTTTGCACTCCGTAGCATCGGAGGAAGCAGAAGGGGCCCTGGTGGGCAGGTCCGGCTGCTGGAGGTCTCGTGGTGACAGTCGTTCGCGAAATGCCGAGAAAATAGCGAAGCACCGTAACAACAATCTACTATCATGTATTGCTCGTCTTGTTTAGTGCACTCTGTGATAATCGCTGTAGGATATTTTATTATTATTACCGGTGAGTTGTCGCCGTTAAAATCTAAATATAATTGTTTATAATCATAACTTGGAAAGTCCTAGTTTGCGGAAATTAGATCGTTACACTTACATAAAAGCGAAACACTGCTAGATTTGTCTCTTTTAGTGGAATAATTATGCGATTCTAATCAGTGTTGGAATGTAAATTTTCGACTCCGACAGAAAATCGTTTAATTTGAAAAGATAAAAAAAAACGCCAACAACGAAGTAAAAGTTGTTAGCCCCAATTTTCAAATTATTATCTTTGTGGTCCGTTTGCTTCGGTCATTAATTTTAGTTTCGTTCTATGAAGTTTAACTTTGCGAATGGATTTTAAATAATTCGAAACATTAATAACAATTTAAAGTCATGGGAATTACATTACAACTAAAAAGCATTAGCATCGTGATTCTAGAATTACTTAACTGGAGCGTTACTAAAATGATGTTCAGGTAGCGTTAAGGCTTTCGAAACTTAAAAGGTACTGGTGACATATAAACCTATGCTTCTTAAATGTCATGTACAAATATGAAGAAGAGGGAAACGCAAATTCTGCATGGGGTGTTAACTTAAAAACGCAGATATTTAAACGTAGGTAGATAATGATACAACCATAGAATGATGAAGATTTTTAAATAGTGGTTGGGCTTTCGAAAATTTCGAAAGTTATTCTACTTTGTTACCAAGGACTGGTTTATCCTAGTTTAAGTAGTCGCAATTAAACGTTAGTTTTAATAAAAATGGTTTCCCCAAACCATACTTATGCGTTATTATAATATTTTAAAGAATATTTTAAAAAGCATTTGGTTGCAACAATTTCTTAATTTAAAATTAAGTTGTTTGATAATACTTGAATTTTTAGTTAAAAAAATCGATGTATAAAGTCAGTTTGTGATTTACGTTGATCGAACTGTAAATAACCTGGCCTTTAAACCAAGATACATAACAAGACTATTTTTTATTCTTTTAAACTGGAAATTAATAGATAAATTATGCTTGAACATGATTGTTTAAAAACAACGTCCTTGGAAAGTTAGTCAATGGATACTTTTTTTTTTTTGAAGAACGGAAGTTATTAAATGCAATTTATCCCAGGGATTCCAACAGCAGAAAATACCAGTATTTTAATTATGATTTTATGACTTGAAAAAAATTATGACTATTTTATAACTACCTTTTCAACAGTTTCCTCATTTTTGACAGTTTGATTTTTTACCAATCAACTATCGCATTATAATCTGACCGCATAACATATAAAAATTATTTGCATAAATACTAAAGCACATACTTAATCTGCATTATGCATACCGGGTGTCCTTTTTAAAACGATCCATCTTAAATATTTACACGATAAATAAAATATATTGATCTGCGGTGAAAGCGAAGTTGAATGGTGGAAAGAGGGGGGGGGGAGCACAATATGACATTAGGATTGTTGAGTGCCTACTCGCCCATACATCCCATACCACCCCAACCTAATCATAGTTTAACCAAATTTCAAATTTTTCTATCTGAGAAACAGTGAAAAAAATGACTATCCGTTTGTTTTTGTTATCTGATATTGGCAGTATTGTTACATTAATCATGTCACGGTTAACTCTTTAATTTTCAAAAATTATTTACACGTTGGCTTAAAAGACTTCAAAATTTATTTTGGTGTTTTGCTATTTAAAATTTTTGAGTTAAGGTGGCTGGTAAAATGTGACTTGGCTAAAGTAACAATAATGTCAACATAAGAGAAATAGATGGTAAATTTTCTTTTTATGGTACACTTTGTCGAATAAAACTCCTTTATGCACGGATGTATCATAAATTGACAATTATACACGAATTTCTTTATCATAAACGTCTTTTTATAGCCCATGGACCTCTTTATTGCCCATGGGCTATAATGAAACGTCAAACAACGATATCATACCTAATATTGCTACCGTTGTTTACCCGCTACCATAATTACGCTTTAAATCTCAAATTTAATCAAAGCAACTCTAGGTGTGGGTGGAAAATTCAATTTATTTTATAAATATTTTTAAATTAAAAAATCTTGATCCGTGCATAAAGCCGTGTATGTACCGCGGGCGTAACTTGCTTTTATGGCCTTCGACGTATACTTAGCCCTCGGCTGCCGCCTCGGGCTCAAAATTACGTCTTACGCCATAAAAGCCTCTTTACGCCCTTAATACATAAATAACTATTAAATTTGTTTATGACTACTTAACCCATTTTATGATGTTTCAGAATTCCATGACTGATGGGAACCCTTACTATTTTTTCGAGTTTTTTAATTTCTTTTCTTGACTCCCTGTTTATTCCTCGCTTTATTCGAAAAAGTGAGATTCGAGTTATTTGCCTTTGAACATAATAATTGTTATTGTGTAGTTGGTATTTCCTAATTTATTGATACATATACAGGGTGTCTCACTTAAGAAGGCTCTGTATTTAACTTGCTTATTAAAAAAAAAACACGACGAGGTTAAGGTAGGTCAATGTTTCAAAATAAAATGCTAATTAATAATCAGGGTTGTAACTTTACATGTAGAAAAGTGTGTAGAATACGTCGAATATGTAGAATATGTATGTTAAATAAAACTAGTATATTTACCTTTTTCTACATATTATACATGTAAAGTATGTAGAATATGTAAAATATGTACAGATAGATTCCAGAAAAACATCTGCATAAAATTATTGTGTTAACTTTACTATGTAGATGAACGTGTGTGTGCATAGTAGACGGGGTGATACATAGGACTATACAACGGTATGAACTTCTCTATTCAAACGTACCGCACTGCAAAATGTTTTTAATTGTCGGCAGTTATTAAACGACAGTTGGCTCCATAAAAAATTATACAATGAAATTGCGCTTTTTAAATAATTACCTCTGAGGCGGAAGTACCACTCGCCCCCACCATAACTCCGGCACGGGTCGCAATTATTTTACGTTTTTAGTTTTTTACTATTTTTTACACGTATTAAGTTGTATACGTGTTTATTTACGTTTAAAATCGAGAAAGGTGGCTCCGCGGTAAGCGCTTTCACCTTTCATTCAAGAGACCTGTGTTCGATTTCCTGGCCCGGCAGGCTGTATTGCATCAGGTTTTTACGTGGTTTTCCTGAAACACAAAGTAAATACTGGGACAGTACTATCCGCGGAAATCACCCCTTATCCAAATTCCTTGCTCTAACCCATCCTCACCAACTTTTCTCGGTTGAAAAAGGGCTTAGGACTCGAGTGCGGAGTCTAAAAGACCTCCATAGCGGCCGCCCCTTCGCGTAGAATACACCGACAATGAGATTTCTTTTTTTTTACGTTTAAACTGTCTGATTTTGCATCAGTATTATTCTACATGTATAATATGTAGAAAAAGGGCTTATTATTCTACATGTAAAATAACCATGTATAATAAGTATATTTTACATGTAATATTCTACATGCCCAACCCTGTTAATAATCCTAAAATAAATTTGACCTAAGTACCTTTGCTCATTTTCAGAAAAAAACGAAAAAATGAAAATTTTGTTTTTTCTCTGTTTTTGGTTATACCGTAATTACTATTAAATCACTGTCAAAACTGTTGGTTTTTCTTATGGGCAACATTATATTAATTTTATATTTAAATAGTTTTTTATTCTGATTTCAACGATGCAAAATTAGTTTTTCTTTGCAGTTCTTTCAGAAACTAATAGAGATGAGCATAATTAGCATAACATTTCTAACCTTTGTCCGAGTTTAACAAACTTCAAATAAGCAAATTTCCAATGGCGAGTCTTCTTAAATGGGCCACACCTTGTATATCTAATGGTGAATTAGCAACCAAAAACAACGAACATTAAGTCAAGTAATTGGCTGAATATTAGGTTGTTTAGGCAAATATTTTACAGCAAATTTGTATTTATGTACACTTTTTCAAACACCTGACGCTGCTTGGGGCTTTTTGGCATCCATCTAGTTAGCACATACAAGTAGCATTCTAGATAAAGCGGACCTACAGCTTTAGGTAAATTTCGAATCGCCAGAAGCTTTACTATTGCAGTATATCACCATAAAGTAAACAGCAAAGCTATTTACTTTATGATATCACAGTAGCTTTTTCATTTCCACAATGCTAATTGTGAACTGATGGGCCGAAAATTCGGCTGTTGTCAATCATTATTAATGAACAAGAGCGTGTTTTAAAGAATTTATTTTGTAAAGTATAACAAAAACATATTTTTGAAAACTAAAAATGACTTTTCTGAATTATTACCTATGACAATGAAAATGTCCAATAAAGTTTTTCTACAAAAATAACTTTTCAAATCACGATTTTCATTAATGATTTAACGAAATAATGAGTTATGGTACAATTAACTGGCGAGTATAAGGTGCCTAAGGGAATACTACTTACTTTCTCTTTCAATAAACTTGATGACAGTCTGTGACTAGTTTTTTTAATCTATAGTTCAGAATCTTACAGCCGATTTTCAAATATTGGAAACGTTTCAGATAGGTGCCGACCTTGACCGGCTCTAAATAATGACAAAAATCCCTATTGCAAAATAAAGCCACATTTATAAAATACTCACAAATTTAGCAGCAATAACACAAGATTTATTTCATAATCGTTTATTTTTTAGGTTTTTAGACTTACTTTGTTTATAACCATCGGGTAATAATTTTTAATCACACCTTATACAGTGCGTCCATGAATAAGGTTCAAAACAGTTTCAAAGATATTTTTCTTGCTTTCAAACCACCGAACATGGAAAAATATTTTAGGTTAGTTGCCAAATACAATCAGAATGGTATTTTTTCTTCAAATTTTGGACTTTTTGTTGCTGAATTTAGAAACCGTATTAAAAGTGCATAAAGAAAGGTGGAGGTTTATATTGAATAAATGTTATTATTAAACAGACGGTTTTGTTTGTAAATTTTAAATATTTGTTATTACTAGATTACTAGAAATAAATGTCAAATTACATCCGCTTACTGCACTATTTTTTTTACATTTTAAGAATGAAAATGAATAAAATTTTAGTTACCTAACCTTGAATATGTTTGCATATTCGGGGGTATGACAACAAGCAAAATTACTTTGAAAGTGCAACATTTTCTCGTAAATCAAAAATAAATACGTTTTCCCTCCTTTGAACCCCATCTGTAGAGAAACTGTATTTTTCACTTTCCAGTCTTCATAATGAACCTGCTTTAAGTAAGTTCGGTTAAGCTTACGTACGCATTATGACACCAATTACTGATACTTAAAGTTAACCTATTTTCAATTCCGGATTTCATAACATTAACTTCCGCCAAAGTAGGTACGGCATATTATAGTAAAAATCATTTACCGTATTCGTTTAATACTACTTTTGCTTCCCGCAAACAAATTAGCCGCCAAGAAATGCGCTTATTAAAGTTAAAAAATGTTTAATATGCATTTAAAAAAAACTTAGTATTGCAACTATTAAATTTGAGTTTAAATGTTACTTTTGGAAAAAAGTTCCTAGATTTAATATAGAATTTGCATAAAACATGTCGAGGTACGTTAACTCACTTCAAAACAGTTATGTCTCTGATTGTTTTTCCGGCATCTGCATCCCAATTTTCTATTTTGCTATTTCAAGTATGTTCAAGAAACAAATATATACAGGGTGCTAAAAATGGCAGGAAAACTAAGTTGTTAACGCGCCCTTAGTGTAAAAAAATTTAAATAATCGATTTTCCAAAGTTAGAGGTTTTTAAATACTAAAACTGGCAGCACCGTTTTTATAACAAATGCTATAAACGATAAACAAATAAAAATTTATATAGGCTTACATTCTGGATTTGTAGCTAAAAGAAGCGTTCGACGCAGGAAGTAATGTATAACATAACGAAGATGCATGAAGCGCCTGCTGCTAGGGTACACATGTCTCAATTTCGCAGTTCATGTGACAGAGCGATTTGAGACAAAGAAATAAAATAACTCGATCGTCAGTTGTTTATATTTTATTTTAAATATCGGCAAGACCGATGTTAGGTTATGTCAGTTAATTTCTTGACGGTGTCAGATCTATCAAGACAAAATATGTTTTAGTTTTAAACATTGTTGAAAATTATAAATTGTTGTAATTACAATCAATTTAATTGATAAATACGTAATATTAATTATCATAAAAACAATATTAGCGCGAATCAGCATATCGCTAAAATAAGTACATTATTAAACGCAGTTCTGTACACAAAATTCTTGACACGACCCCAAAAGAAAGTAATCTATAGATGACAATTCCGGGGATCTCCACCTACCAGAAATTTTCCCAATATACCAGCCCATGCATTAGCACTGAAATGATGTCGACGACTTCTTTCGAATACAACGTGTTTATTATCTAAGCTGTAGTAATGATTAATGAGTTAATTGTAAACATAGTCTCTAACTGAAATTGGCATCGACCGTCAAAATCATCCGAGACCTGAAATTTTGAAATTTGGATTGGCTTGAACTTGTTGAAGTAACCAATTATATCATTTAGGTGTGACGTCAGAGACTGCTCGGCAGTTGCTGCGTTGTTGGTTTGTAGGAAGAGCACAAGCTGCCGCACGTGTTTATGAATGTATTTCTTATAATTTTTGTAGTAGTGTATTTTTAAGTTTTAAAGTTCTTTCTTTATGTTTGGTAAAATCAATTATATGAAGAGTTTAACCCCTGCGGTGCCAATGAAGTAAGCAGAGAAAATGAATTCTGAAGTTTATTTAAGAATATACAAAATTAAAACAAAACTGATTTGTAATTACAACTAAACACAGCTGATTTGGGCTTACATTTTCTTAGGTACGTCATGTTTCAATGATCATCGCTGTTTTATTTACGCCAATTATCGATTTTACTTACCAGGAAGGTGTAAAACTAATAAACACAATACAAACTGTTATGATGCATAGGTTACACTGCGGACAGCTGTTATTTGGTCAGGTAATAAAGCCTGAACTAGAGTAATGGAATCTCTTCTTTTGGCGTTATAGGACCTGTTAGTTAGATGTTTTACTCTTTTGCACCAAAAGTTTGCCTCAACAACGTACCGACCATTTTTCAACGCCCTGTATAAACATACTAATATATATAGAGCATTTATATTATTTCTAACCAATTTTTGATGCGTAATTTTGTCTTTTAGTATGAACGAGATACCTATAAAGTTGAACAACGTCGCGTGATCAAGTAACAATCCGAATTGAAAATTTCTAAACAGAGTGACAAACAAATTTCATTCTCCATCAAACGGTATAGTAACAGGAAATCAAATTTTACACAGACGTTACAGCATATTTAACTTACAATTTATTTACAAGCAGTTAACGTAATTTACTGAGCGTAAATAGTTCATAAAAAAATTTGCGTAATAGGAAATTTGCGGATGTAAACATTTAAAATTCCTCATCAGGTGTAAATATCGGTCAGTGTATAATGGTTTCAAGGAAGAGCATAAGTTACAAAACGATGATGGCCTAAAGGTACTCAACACATCAAATTACATGGAAGCAGTGAAAGCTTTCACTTTTCATATAATTGCTAAGTACGGGTTTAATACAACGGAAGTTATTGGAAGCTGGAGATGGGATTGTCGGTATTACTTTCTAGTAAATTCCTTGTAAGTACATGTACAAGTATTATTGTAAATTTATTTGATATCTGACATATCATGAATTCCTGCTCAGTAACACAATAAATAAGAAACTTGTAAATAGTATAACCAACATGATGGTGCTCCAACATGCCTCAATTATTTATGATGCTATTCTAACTATTTCTCAACGAAATACACGCTTTTGTTGTTATTTTCAATGTAAAAGTTAACTCCCACTCTCTTGTTCTTATTACATTTGTTTTGAAATTTTAATTTTTCACGCATAACAATTAGGAAATTTTAAGTAAATAAAGATAAGTTTAACACCTACAACCTACAACCATTCCTATGCAACAATTACTATAAATAATAGTAAGAGCAAAAAACTAATTTAAAAACTAAATCGTGCAAGGTTATAGTTAAAATTTATCTTCATTTGTTGTTTTCAAACTGTTTGGTTACGTACAAAGAACGATTAGAGTATAACCATTTATTTATTGTTAATGATGCTATCTTTGCTTCGAATCATATGAATCATTTATAAATAATTTGTTATAACATTGCTAGGAAGTTGTGTCAGAGCATTCGAAGTGGGCATTTAATAACGTTTCTAATGACTTAATTTTTCTTCCGCCAGCAGATCACGAATTGATATTGAAATAGTAAAGCAACAACTATGTATAATATCATAAATATAATGTAACAGACCACAAAAGGTAGTATCTACTCATTGTGTAAAAAATACACGTATGGTGTCAGCAATTAACGTTATCGATGATTGCTAATGATCGGATCGACCCAACTAAAAGTTCTTTGAAGTTGTTTAATAAATTGTTAAATTTAATCAATTAATGTCTGCCCATTATTCTTTAACATGAGAAATTTTGACTTAGGCAGCGGATATTGGTCAAATTTTTATTCATCAATTGATTTCATGGTCAAATTACACGTGATGAGCTTTAAAATCACATACCAACAAAATTGCGAAATATGTCGATGTTGCAGCATGTTATTGCTTATGAACTATAAAAAATTAACATACCGGTAACCCATTTGAAGCAACCAATAAAATACACTGCTATCTGTATAGTAATTATCGAAAATGTATACAGGGTGTTTCACGGAGTACAACGGGTCAATCATGTTGTAATTTGGTTAGGATTAACGGAGGTTGTCTACAGAATCATCACATTACATTCTTGTCTTAATATTTATGAATTAAGAGCAGATTGCATGCCTGGTGGGAATGATCTAGAACTAGAGCAGTCGTTCACCAATACAAGTATCCCGGGTTCAATTCCCATAAATCAATTTTTTAAATTATTGTTTGTTATGTATTTATATTCTTACAACATTTTTATAAAACATGTGGCCGAAGTATTTTTTACTGAATATTTTAAAACCTTCTTCTTCTTCCTTTCGACTAGGACCATGTCCTGTTTGTCTGGCCTGCTTACTCATTTTAAAACCTATTAGAAATAATTTAAAAAATCACTTTGTATTTAATAAAAATGTCTTTAAGAACACATTAATCAATATTAATTAAAAAATAATTTAAAAAAGGAAATTTCTGAGAATTGAACCCGAGTTCCTCATATTGGTGAGAGAGCCTATTCAAGAACATTCCTACCAAACACTTGAGGTGCTCTAATTTCATGAATATTAAGACAAATATGTGATGTGATAAAATTCTGTGCAACCTAATTTAATTCTAATGAAATTACAACACTATTAACATGCCATGGTCTGTGCACCGCGACACACTCTGTATTAAATTTAAACGTGACAGTTAAGATCAAAAATGAATTATTTTTAACCATTTATTGCAAAAAAAAGAACACTCTTTAATTAAAACAACCCTACTCGGTGCGCTTTCGTTAACTACGGAAGTAATGTTTCCAATAAATCATTATGTTCGTTTATACAACGGAAATATTGCCAATTAAATAAGATAAACCTAGAATAATTTAAAAGTTTCAATATTAAAAACAAATCTTATTTTGCAATAGTTTCTGGTAAATTATATAATAGAGAATATAACTCATATGTCACGTGATGCTATTTAAAAACCAATCAGATGCATAAAAATGCTTAGTTACATTTTATCACAGCGGTAATGAAAAACAAAAAAAATCTATTGTCTTATTTACGTATATTACGTTGGTAACCTTGCGATCATAGCAACTACACTAAAGTGACACTAGTAAAATAATTCTGGTCAGTCATATTGTTTTATTCATTATATTCTCTTACTAAATATAATTCATGTTATGATTAATTATCGATGATTTATTCTCGTTAAAACCGAAGCAACACATTCAACTCGTGCATTCGCACTCGTTGAATCTGCGGCTCGGTTCAGATCAAAAATATCATCGACAATAATCATACCACTTGTTATATTATTGCTGAAAATATTTTAAAGAATACAAAAAATTTAGGTTCTAAAAAAGTGTAGAAGAATTATAAATAATAATAAATATCGACCCAGAGTAGTTTGTAACGTCAGGATGTGCCGTGAAAACGGATGCAGTCTCATGCTGTTGTTAAACAAAGCAGAATTAATAAAAATTAGCTAATTATTAATTTATTAAAATTAAAAACGATTACAATTAATCGAGGGCTTACTTTACACCCGAGTTATTGGCGATGATCGATGTTGAACCTAAGTTGTGATTTATATATTGTTGATGTCTTATTTACCCTGTCATCGAGGTCAAAAAAGAAAGAAATGTTGATAGTATGTAAACAAATATAAAGCTTTCAATATATATTTATTTTTTTTTGGTGAAAAAGTGAGTGTTGTGAAGGTGTGAAGTTTGTCCCTGGAATTCGCACGTTAGTTGTGGGGAATAAAGCTGCCACTCCGAATTTGTATCCCAATTTTGCTTATAATGACACTTCTATTTTGAGACTGCTAATAAGTAGTAAGAGTTCGATAACCTACGTAAGTAAAAAAACTCTTTGTACTTAACACTATCTGATTAGGCGTCTTTCTAACAACGCCTCAAACGTTACGCCTTATTCCCGAAGGACAGTAACGTAACGTGGTGATACGTCTGAGAAATCAACCCAACAACAGCGATCGATTACGCACAAGTGGATAATAGCTTCGGAAACAGCGTCTTGTTGCAACCTAAGTGGAAATAGCGCCGTCCCTTACTTTAATCGGCTTCCCTCCTATAAACGCCTCAACGTTACGCCTAATCCCCAACGACAATGGCACTGTGTTTGATACATATGAGAAAGTACACTGATAAAGTGTATGAACCTACGCCTAAGCCTTTCTGATTTCGCCCATAGTAGGCCAAAGCCCACTGCGATGATTTAAAAAAAAAAGTTTTAAGTCCAAGACTTGTCATAGTTTGATAGAATTTCGGTAGTAGGACTTCAAAAACTGACATTCAGCTCCCAGCGATTTCAATGAATTTTGAAAATCAGAAAGTCCGATTCGTTCTTTAGGAAACCCTTTTATTAAATTTTGGATACGAATTTTATAAGTCCAACTACAGCGCCACTATCTTTTAATTTTTGATTGAATAAAAGTATCAATAAAATTTTGGCTGACGCTGTAAAGTGTTCTTGGACACTTGTGCTAATTAAAAATGTTAAGTTTTCCCACTTTTCGTAATAACCAAAACCATTGACTAATTATAGACTATATTCAAATTTACCGCAATCTCTAAGATTTGAGAGCCTAAAACACTAAATTTCGGATTGACAAATTCAATCCACACAAATAAGCAGGAAACCCATACACCTCAACATACGTTCCTGAAACCACGTGCCTAAAATTTACCAAAACTAAATCACACACAAAATAGTAAAAAAAAAATAATTTCTAGGATTTCGGTAATTTTGCTTAGGCAATTGCCTAGGTTTGCCTGTTTGCTGATCCGTCTCTGTAGGTGTCCGATATCGTGCCTTGTAGGAATAAAAACTCATATATGCATTACGAGTGAAAGGGTGAAAATTAAATGTCAGTAGGTGCCTCAAGGGAAGTGAAATTTATAGATACATCGTCCAAGAATTAATTATTATTATTACGCGTATGCTTTAGCAGGTTAGTTGCGGCAAACTGAAAACATAATTTCAATACTAAACATTTTTTTGAAGAACGGAACACTTACATTACAATTATTAGTAGACCATATTTTCCAAAGCATGAAGTTGACCTTAAATATTCATTAATGGTATGTTACTTTATAATTTCTGTACGTGAATATTAGAAATTGGGAAGCAGTTTAAATGACACTCCATTCATTAACATTTTTCGAAAACAACTATTACTGTTCTTCCTATACAATGCAAACCAGGAAAAAAGCACCGCCTACAGTAATTTTAGAGGTTATTTACAAAGCAACTCAAATTCAAGCAGGCTATTCTTTTTTACAAAACATTTGTCGGCCAAGGTGCTTTACAAATACCTTTACAACAATGAGCCGTTAGTTAAACAACTAAAACTCTTCAAGTTCACTCATTATCTTCGTACCCACGATCAGAAACGCCCATCAATGAAACCCAACACCTGTCTTTTGCTTTCAGCTCGGTATACAAAAAGATTTTTGTTCTTCTGTTTAACACTTGGTTTAATTTGTGGCGAAGGGAACGATGTACGCTCGAGGTGTTTGTTAAACAGTAAAGCTTCTTGAAAGTAAAAGTAGGCTGACAGAAGATACCGTATTAGCTCAATGCAATGTAATACCTACGCTTCAGTATTATGGGATCGTGTTTTGAATTAAAAATTGCATGCAATACCTACACGGATTATTATGGGTTAGAAATATGTCAGTGATGAAACTGCAAACATGATTTTACTATGCACACTTATTATTAATCTAAAACGTTTACTCAAGATAACTTAGCTAAAATCCAACTTTCATACTTTCAATTTTGTTTGATTAAAACAAAACAATATAAATTGGAATTTCGATAATTCAGTAGTGGGATGTATTTTATGATCATATGTTATATTTGAAGGTTGCTAAATTAGGGACGCCCAAAGCTATTTTCAAAAAATAAAATTTAGTAAAAACATCGTCAAATCACGACTCCACAAATCTAGAGGCTACAAAATTGACCAACCGTTAAATTAAGGTTTATTACAGTCCATACAATAATAAGACCCTACAATGGATTTTTAAACAGTTTACAGCAGATCTTTAGAATATCCACAAGAATATGTAAAATATCGGCGCATTCACACGGTCAATTATAATCTGATACAAATTTTCACCTTGTTTCTGACATAATGCATATAATGAAACGAACTAAAGGCGAGGACTTTCCAGTGGTGAAACAATAGGAAAATATTTTTTACGGCATGATCTAACCGCTGCTGGTAATTAAAATTGTATTTATTAGTCATTTAATCTTCTGATGTCCATCAGCTGTTCGCAAGCGCGGCACGACTATAAAAGTGCCAAGAAAATAATTAACTTGCACTTGAGCAGTTGGGTAATGTTGAAATAAAAGTGGTGTGGTTACTGCAACGAGGGTCATTTGAAATTGTTTGATTTTGTTTTTATAAAGTTCGATTATATTAAATAAATTTGAGACTACATGAATGCCAAAACTCGCAATTTTGATCTACAGATAGAGGGGAATAACATAAAAACCGAGATAATAACATATTTTTGCCTCCACAGAAGAAATATATATACGGTAGCTTCAAAAAAAATTGTATTCTGCCATCATCTGTAGGCTAGTGGTTGGGGTTGGGGTTCGACACCCCATCAGATTCGTGAATGTAAAAGTATGGGACTCCCCACGTTGCACAATAAAAGATTTATATTCCATATTTTTTATTTTGACAAAATTTCAAAAGTTGCCGACTCTCTGGCGTTGGTGATTAGTCTTAGCAGCACAAATGATAAATGAATATAAATTTAAAAAAAAATTAATTAAATCTAATACGTAATTTTTCTAAAAATGGGGTAAATACTGAAATTTCCTCATTTAAAGATTTATAAACTAGAAGAATAATGAAGATATGTTTTACTCCGTAATATTTTTTTCTTCTAGATGAACACGCTGCACAGGTTGAATGCTTTTCTCGGAAACGAAAAACGCTTGTTGCTTTAGCACGATTGTAACGCCTTATTTCTCATAAATTTATATTTAAACCGTTTGATCTGGGATGATCAAAGTCCTTCAGATGTCCTGTACAACATCTGGTTGCTGCTTGATGTAATTTTACTGTGAGACCTTTTACAAATTTTTCCAAGTTTTAATGATTAATGACATCGCACGTTCAGAGAAAGACATTTAGGGCATAATTGATTCTACTATTTCGTAACGAAACCATTTTGGTAAGAATCGAGACATCTTTTTGACGAGAATAAAGTTTATTTTTTTTTAAGTTAGCAAAAGACGAAATTTGCGGTTCCACCTGAATTCGTTGCTCGACTACGGTTTTTTAATATTATCAGTAACTGCTGTCTCTATCAAATTAGCAATATACAAGTAACATTTACCTGAATTTTCCATGCCAATAAGCATTCCGCTTTTGTAAAATCGGCTATGGTGACGAAAATACAAGAATTACATAAATGTGCAAGAGTTATCTCACTATTAAAATTTAAAAAAAGTTTATCTTACCCGGGATTAGATCGCGGATTTTCTGCATCAAAGACAGCTGCCTTAAGCATATCGTTACACAGCCACTACAAAGTATTATTATTACTCTCAGATTAAAAGGACACGCCTAGAATTTATTAATACTGATTTCGATTTTTGCTTCATTTTAAATATAAAAATTATAATATTTTGACTAAACGGCACTCATAACAGCTAATAACAATAAAACAGTTTAAATTTTTAGCCAAAGTATCCTAGGGACATAAAATCTATGCATATATGTATAGTATATGACGTATCTACTGTTGTATTGCGTGAAAAAGGCATATGAATTTCAGCAGAGTTTCTAGTGGAATAGTCATGAAAATTGGGGTTTGTTATAAACTCCTTTCTGTTTCTGAAAACGAAAAGTAAGCAGTGGTAGATATATAAATTTACAAGTCATTACTTTGATTTCTTTGAATTTATTACGACATGATTTTCGCGAATCTAGTTTAGCAATTGTGCGAATTGCACGCTTCCGAGATTTTAAAATATTATCCGTGTGTCGAGTGTTTCCGCCAAAATAATATTCCATAGCTTAGATGTGAATTGAAATAAGCAAAATAAACATCCCTTAAAGTGCCGTTGGAGCACTTTTTTTTTAAATTTACGCACTACATTAAAGTGTTCAAAATGAGATGACCAACTGAAGGTAGCACCCAACTGTAAACCCCACAATTTTACTATAAGTAACAGGTTCAATTCTTGTTCCATCAAGTGTTAAGTTTACAGAGTTTCAAAGATCGTTCCTGCCAAATAGCATTATTTTAGTGTTACTAACATTTAATACAAGTTTGTTACGAAACATGAGTCAACGTACTGTTAATGTTTCAGGATAGTTCGTTGAAATTGTTACTGGTTAATCCAATACCAGTGTAATCGGCATACATTGTTAGGTGACCAATAATATTGAGTGGTAAATCGTTTATATACACCAGAAATAACAAGGGTCCCAGAATGGAACCTTGTGGGACACCACCGCTGTCATTCATCGCTTATAAATTTTTCAAAATAGCGGGTAAATTAGAAATGGAACGAAGTTGTTCAATTTTGTTTTGTCTTTACATTTGTGAAGATTTTAAGTGTCCCGCATTTCTGAAACCGTTCTGGTTTTTAAACGCAAGCGTTTCATTTGGCACTACTGTCGTCAGTTGCCGACACACGCTGAAAGTTATATTATGCTTGTGTTACGACTTGCTAACATCGGGGATTCGAGGGTGATATAAAAACTTGTTAACTGAAGAAGCACCGAAAGAGGTAAATAACATAAATACTTCGAACACGGGTGTCTTACGTACTACGACAGAGACGTCGGTTGTTTTAGTTTTGCATGTCATGTAAAAACTGACTTTATTCAATTGATTTTCCACTTCTCTGTTATTATTAAAAATAATCATCTTCACTCAGGTGAACTGGAATGGTAATAATTACTAAGTGACTTTTTTACTTCAGAAATGACTTCAAGAGAAGTTTTTTTTACCCGGAATGGCGTGAGTAAGAAATGGCCACCCTATACAGAGTGGTTAGGAAAACCCCGGCCACTTTTCTTGCGGCGGTCAAGAGATGGCGCTTTAGTAAAGAAAAATTAAATTAAAATACTGGCAACAACGCAGAATCCAAGACGCAAGAAAAGTGGCCGGGTTTTCCTAGCCACTCTGTACTATTATCTTAAAATTAGTGATTTCCGAGTTATTTACCTTTTTGAGCGCTATACAAGTTTTTGTTTCGCTTTCGTAGCACGCCTATTTCAATTTGCAATTTTTAAAAAAGAAATTTAAAAAAAACTGAAAAACCATACATATTTCAATATTTGGTATAAAAGCCTCGATATCAAACTGAAAGAGAATTCTACATTTCATTGTGTTAAAAAATACTGGGTGTTTTATTTGAAAAACAAAAGTTATTGATATGTGAAGTTTTGCAAAATGGACATTAAATTAACAACACCATACGTAATAACCTGCTGTTTTGAACATAGCACTGAATACTTTATAACGTGTTAATAGTTGTATTTTTGGTATCTAAAATTTTAATTTAATAATAGTAATGTTAAAACTAAAAAAAAGTCAAATAACTCTCAACTACTAATTTTAGGATAATAGTACTTCCACACTTTTATATCTAAAATTAAATGTAGAATCTAATAATTAACTTTTAAAAAAAAAGGGAACCGACTTCAAATGAAAACACAAAAGTGACATAAGTTAACTAAAAAACAAAAAATAAATGTTTTTTATACAACAGTTTAATACTTATTTGTTGTTCCGTTTAATGTAATTAAGAAATTGCTGTTTATTATATAATTATTAATTGTTTTATAATTTTGAAGTCGGTGCCAAGTAAAACATAAAAATTCGAATCTAATTTGTTATTATTGCAGCAAGGTATATAATTTTTATGTTTTACTTGGCACCGACTTCAAAATTATAAAACAATTAATAATTATATAATAAACAGCAATTTCTTAATTACATTAAACGGAACAACAAATAAGTATTAAACTGTTGTATAAAAAAAACATTTTTTTTTGCTTTTTAGTTAACTTATGTCACTTTTGTGTTTTCATTTGAAGTCGGTTCCCTTTTTTTTTTAAAGTTAATTATTTTACAATTTTAAGTGATGGGTAGACCTAGTAAGGATGCTTCTCGAATGAGGAAATGACGGCTAGTTGAAACGGAAGATGAAATACGGAAACACTAAAAAGTCGGTTAAAAAAATAGATTTTGAGGAGTATCTTCGAAGTTCAAGCTCCAATGCCAATGAAATTATAATGGGACCTTGGAACTATACTGAACCCAACACCAAAAAATCATTAAAATCGGTTCATAAACAAAAAAGTTATGCCCGAACATACATTAAAAAAAAATTAAAAAAAACAAAAAAAAAACATATACAGACGAATTGAGAACCTCCTCCTTTTTTTGAAGTCGGTTAAAAATTCAATAATATACTGGGTATTCTATTTAAAATAACAAAGTAATGTGCCGAACAAGCGTAACTAAACATCCAGTATAATTAGTAACTTTCGTTAAGAAAACGCTGGATATTCTCAATAATTTAGGAAATAATAGTGCGGTGACACTTAAAAATGACTCGTCCTATATTTTTTAAATATAATTCTTAAAAATTTTATTTTAAACTTTTGTACGCTTTATTTAGTTATCTAAACAAGCACCTCTGTTTAATGCTATAAATACAGATTAAAATCGCTGGTGACAAAGGAGAGCGAACGGTTCAACTTCAGGTACGATTAACACATTAATTTCACACTTAAATAGGTATTTACTGTTTACACGACTTTGTTTAGTAACAGACGTACAAAAAACAATGCCGCAAAGTATACCGTTACATTTTCCCAAACAAGTTCAATAAGCGTAATAGCCTTTTAACCTGTAAAATTCACTCTTGCTGAATCACACTTTATAATCATATCCGTTTTGGATATGAGAATAAATTATTCCTTATTGAAGCAATTATTGCTTCAATAAGGATACGAACGAACAGTTTTGGCATCCTTAAGTTGAAAAAAATTCTGCACGAAGCAACTGTAAAAGGTACTGGCGTCGTTGAGTAATGCAATCAGATATATCAGAAGGGTCACGAATTTATTTTGAGTATTTACGCATACAGGGTTGGGCTTGCCAATTGTTATTACAGCCTTGACCTGCTACTTTGGGTCAAATAGGCTTGGTTTAAAACGTCCACAAAACACGGGTGTAGCGGGCACTTTGACTTTGTAATGAGCGATTAATCCTGTATTATTTAAACAAATTGAGATTATGCAACCCAAAATTGCGCCTACATTATTATTTCCTAGAAATGCTCGCCAAGTATTTGAACATCTTTTTGTATCTATTCAATTATTTGATATTAAAAAAAAAACCATTGGTAAAATCTATAGTTACCAGTGATTCAATATTAATTTCAAGAAATGATTAAAGATTAATATCTGATGAAATATCATTACTTCTCGTAATTTCAACGCCGACTTAATTTTACCAACGCCAACTTTCGCTTTTGACATGCTAGTTATAATATACTTTTAGTGTACCAAATTTTCTAACGCCATGCTTTATTATACGAACTAATCTAGTTTACATGACATACTTCGCTCTTAGCGAACTGGGTGTGTTTTTAAAATTTAACCAGCATAAGCCGCAGTAAGGGCTTGGAGACCACACGATCTAAAAATCAGACAATGCACTCACCGTATTCACATACAATGGAACTGCAGAATTCCTATCATTTGCGCCACACAAGAAGGTTGCGTAACTCGACATAATCTTGGGTGACTTCATATTTTTCTTTAGACACCGATCGCGCAATTTATCTGCATGCGTGCTGCTCGCTTGCTTAATGGTATCGCCTTTAAAGTTTAAAATGGAAATAGGTACACGTTTCTAATTAAGTTCATTTTCCCAAAAAATTTACCAAAAGGAAATATCGATGTGTGAGTATAATAATGGGACCGTAATCAATAGATACTAGCAGAACCCGTGGGATACGCCCTCCACGCGTTTTTTTTTTGGGGAACTTCGTACCCGGTTCCGCCGCTCCGAATGTTTTCGACACTGAAGCGGTCTCGGGAATGAGAGCTGCTTCCAGAAAGAAAATCCTGTGAAAAAGCCAAAAAAGGTAGAAGCAATATCTAAAAAATCGGGAAAAAGTTAGTTAAACCGTTAAAACTTAGCACTTTACCTCATTTCCAAGGGAGTGCCTTAACAGAGATTATCAAACAGTTTATGGAACTAATAAATACGCACTGAACGAATCTTGTTGAGACATTTGCAATATATGTATTTTCCCAATGAAACTCGGTCTTATTGATATACAACCAGCCCACAAAAAACTCGTATCTTTTCTAGTGAAAGTTCTTTCTTTATTAATGATACAGCAGCAAGAAAATACGAGTACATGTGCTTTTGTTTAAGAAAATTTTTTTCCTGGTTAATTTTTCCGAGAATTTTTTTACCCGGGTTTGTTTGATTTTATCGATGTCTATGCCAGCAAGTATGTTTTTGGACTTTTTACCTTCCTCGCTAGAGGAAGGTAATTTGATGCGACCTTTAAAGTGGTTTGACTACGGTTCCAGTTTCAGTCTACGTTGTTAAGGATTAATTTATTTGAGCGAGTTTTAGCTAATACAAGTTGTTTAAATTTAATAAATAACTTATAATATGCACTTTTATTACAGATTTCTTAGCTACATATTTTCTATATTCAATGCAAAATCGAATTTCATTATTAATGTTAACACTTAATTGGATTTTACAAAATCGTAGAACTTGCTTAACTTTAAAATAACCCCTTTAAGAGAAAAAATTCTGAGAATGGAACAGTTTAATCACGTTTTAATTTTATAAGTGATAATTTACAACCAGGCAGGGAATTCAGGTGGGCTGAACTACATTCTTTCATTCCAGGGGTTCAGGGAGACTTTTCGGGAAAGAGAAGACATAAAAAACTATCTTGCCATGTTGGCCATGACGTTTTGCACAGAATACCACCACTACAAGAACACAAAATGAGCAAAGCACTCCGCCTGAACTTTGCTATACTTTAGACCTTGTCTTATCATACTTCAAAAGTATGTTTGGCTCAACATTTTGAGCACAAACAGCGATTTGCACCAGTGATGCCACTATACCGGCTCGACCAGCGAGGCATTGTAACCGGCTAGCATACAACCCCCCACTCCCAATATAATACAAAGTTATAATTCTACACTCCTAGTATCCCCTCTAGTTAGCCAGCTACAAGAGAGGCAGCAAGGTGTACGTTTTAAGAGAAAAATATCGATTATCGATCAAAGAAAACTAAAAACGGAAAAACAACTTAGTCCGTCAAAAATTTGTACTGAGCGGGAATATTAACCTCCCTAAAAAACAGTTGTGAATCTTATTTTACTATCACTTAAGAGAAATATAGCTTAAACAGAAATGTTGCATCATCGTCTCCCGTTTATGAAATAAAGGTCTTGCAGAGAAATTAACGGACGAACACAATGTTCAGAGCACGCAAGTTCTAAGTAAAACTTCTTAGTGTACCTATTCTCACTGGAAGTGTTTTTTGAGCTGGTTGTATCGTCAAAAATCGTAAATAATATCAAAAACTTTAAGGAAAAGCTCTACACACCAAAGCAATAAAAAAAGTGCAGGTAAATAAATAAATATAAACCCGGAAAGTTTTCCTTAGATAGTTACAGCCTCTGAAAGAGGAAACGGTTTGGACTGTAGGAAAGGTTGCCTCTTCGGAAGGGCTGCAACCTGCAGCCCGATAAGGAAGCGTTACCAGGCCCATGCGTATTACTTACAACTTTATTTATTATTTTGATGTACCGCTGTTAAATTTTTTCAAATATTTTTAATAAAACACTCAGACCTCCGTGGCAACTCGATTTTTCAGAAGAGTATCTGTTTTTTAAAGTTATATATGGAAAATTGCTTTTATTTAAGTAAAAAGTAAGAAAATCTTTGATGTGTAAAAACAAGTTAAGAGATACGTCGAGCACCCCCTATGCGTATCCTACGCCTCTGGTTAATAGATTTCAAAACGGAAACAAGTGAAATTGTGAATAATTGCTAATACCAGACGATTTGAATCAAATATCTTAATTATATCCGAGATATTAATTAAAACGTGATTAAACTGTTCAACTTTCCCATGGCTATAATTCCGCAAGGAAGCACTTTTGCACGTACATTCATGGGAACTTTTTCGCCCTATAAGTTATCTATCTTTCTATCTGTACCTCTTAAAATAAATATACTTTTTTTAAATAATTCAATACATTAATATCCGGATTCGCGTTGTTTTACAAACAAACTTTATTCATGAGCACGTTTTGCATGAGAGAGTAAATTTTTAAAAATATTGTTTATGTAAATCAATTTTTGTCATTTTTATAATAAATTAATCAAATGTTTTTCCATGAACCAGGAAGGTTCTTTAGATCTATAATAAAAGCTTCCACTTTCGCTTCTTTCGTAAAAACTACCTGTGCTATATTTCCCTCTAACTATCATTAATCAATCAATCAGTAGTCAGTCAGTTAGTCAGAATCATTATTCACCTTTCTTTGAACATGCACCTTTCCTTTTTGTTTTGAAATTATGGAACTGCACGTGCTAAATATACAGAGTGCCCATTTTAAAACTCCGAGCCTAATTTTTTTAAATAGCCAACACACAATACAAGTCACTGCCGACTATTATTTTAAAACAAAATGTTTCTATAATTAAGATCAGGGCAATCATGTTTGCATTAACTTGACAGTTTACTAATCAAATTCGTTAAGCCACATTACTTGAACGGCGCAAAACAAAGATTATCGATCACTAATCTTTGGTGCAAAATGTATTCCAACGCTGACAAAGTGGACATGCGTCTAATTCTAGGTGAATGTCGAAAAAATGCGAGTGCTGCCAGTACTTTGTATGCGCAACGCTTTCCAGGTAGACAAATTCCAACAGACAAAACATTTAGAATGTTTCTTCTGAATTTACAAGAGTATGGACAATTTTCAAAACCAAAAGTAAGGGCACGGCAAGTTACGGTTGAACATAACGAAGTAGCTGTAATTGAAATGGATAATCCCCATACAAGTCAAAGAGCGATTGCAAATGCCTTAAACATTAGCAAAGGTTCCGTTTTCAATATTCTTAAGGCGAACAAATTTCACCCCTACCATGTTCATACCATACACCATCTTGAAGATAGGGATTATGAGCATCGTGTTCAGTATTGTCAATTTCTTAGACGGCAATGCGGAATTTTTAAGTATTGCATTAAGTTGCATTGTGTGTTGCCTATTTAAAAAAATTTAGGCTCGGAGTTTTAAAATGGGCACTCTGTATATAGTACATGCATTGCCAATAAAACTCAATAGGCCACAAACTAATTATTAAATGTTGCCGTAACCATGGGGTTATAATACCAAACCGCATCCTTTTGCTATTTCTGACGTGTCGGCATGAAAAAACGCGAACAAAGCCAGCGATTAAAAGCGTGAAGGTGCAAAAGATGATCTCCCAGGACCCTTTCCTTCGCCGGATATTGTTGAGGTGTAGAAGGTGTAACGGCTTTATTAGCTGCGTCAAGTAATATGTGGAAAGTTCTGGGACATACCACACACTGTTTAAAGATATTAATTAGCTAATTTAGGCGTGGAATCAGCACGTGGCCGCTTTCTAATCGTAACTCGTATTAGTATGGCCATTTTTTTGGCGACAACAAGCTATTAAACGCTTTAAATATGATGATATAAGTAGGCAGTTGATTATTCTTAATGTATACAGGGTATTGCAAAATTACATAGACAAACGGAAGGTGATTTCTTAGGTCATTTTAAGAGAAAGAGTTCTGATGAATATACCCTACACTTTTTCCTTACGAAGTTACAGCTTTCTGAAGATGGAATAGTTGTAATCGTGTTTTGATTAATATCTCCGCCACAAATTAAAATATTTGACTCAAATTTTTGTAGATACTTTACTAGTGATATTATTTTTTCCTCTTTTCAATGACGTAAATAAAACTTGAATACATTTTGATAACAAAATGTTCGAGAAAAACGCGATAAAACTCTTCATATTAGCAGGCCTTGAATTTAAACAAAAGCCTACCACAATCGCATTTTCTTCTTTCAGTTGTTTTTGATTGCTAAGAGAAAACAAATGGATTTCCAGGCACACTACTGCGATTGTAATAGGCTTTTGTTTAAATTCAAGGCCTGCTAATATAAAGAAGTTGTTCGCGTTTTTCTCGAAAATTTTGTTACCCAAATGTATTAAAGATTTATTTACGTCATTGAAAAGAGAAAAAAATTGTATCAAATGAGCAGATTACAGGGGTTTCTTGTCATAAAAAAAACTGTAGTGGTATTCGTCGCGCTTTTGTGTTTTACAAAAATAATAATTAAATATTACCCTGGGATGCAAAACCTAAATACTTAACAACTTTAATTTTAAATATTTTTCCATAAAATGCATATTTACTGAAATATATAGCATATTCCATACTTTTCGGACGCACTGTACACTTATTACCTTATCAACGTTCTATGAGAAAGACGTATGCACCGTAATAAGGAATTATATTTTTTGGGCATATAAAAATTCACATTTTCTAGCCTTAAACGCAACCAATTTTACAAAAAATTCAATTTTATGAACGTTTTTATCGTGTAATGTAAAATTGAACTTCTGAACTCTCCGATTTAAAATTCTCCTCGATAAGTAATAAAATAATCTAATTTGTTATTCATGCATTTACTGAGTTGTGTTTATTATAATAGCTTAAAATGAATTTTATAAGAGTCTCCATACTTTTATTTGCAATCTCATACATTTTTAAATAGTAACTCATACCTTGGCACTTCAAAAAACTGACAACCCTACAATTAACCCATGTGTACATAATAAATTCTCACCTTTGTTTGAAAGCAACTGGGTTTGCCTAGGCAGTTCAATTTTGCTATTTTTAGCTACAATACAACAGAAAACAATAAATTTATTCATGTAATCTTAGACTTTCAAGGAGAAATTAAACAAAAGGATGAAAATAATATCACAATTTTCTTTTTTCCTGATTTCTTTTTTTTTTATTGTTGTGCCCATGACATTCTGCTATTTAGATTCTAAATTATGAAGATGTAAAACTGTCTGCCCAAAGTTAGAAAATAAGAGGGCACATACATGCCCACTTGGGATTGGTGGCATTAGGTTTGGGAGGAAACTCCATGGTTTGTAAGCATTAACATTTACAATGAATAAAAATAGGTGCACCTTGAAAAAAAAATAGATCTGAAAGGAATGTAGGATCTTTAAGAATCAGACGTTGGCGTGGGAAGCGGATATATTTTTTGAAAGTTTTGCTAACTGTTAGAACTAGTTGGTCTAAAACACTACAAATAATTCCATCAAGTGGACAATATTGAGAAAGCTCTGAAACCAACTGTTATACACCAAAATTTACAAATGTTAGTAAACGCGAGTACTACTTAAAAACAAGCTATTTTTCGGTTGCAATTGCGCGTAGCGCAAGACTTTAAAAGTCTGAAAATATACTGTTTGTTTTTCTTAAAAGCTTGAGCAATAAGTCATTAATGATGTAATTGCATAACCTTATTAATTTGTTTTCATATCCACAGATACAATCTTTGAGCTGCCTACAATTAAAAAGACATTTAATATTACTCAAACATTCAAATCAAATCTAACAAAAAATGTTTCATGTAAAATTGACGTTAACTCAATTATCGAACCATCACTCGATAAAACTAGCCGCATGAAAAATTCTCCATACATGGCATTATATGCATTGAAGTTTATTTAATGATTTCAACGTTCACTTCAGGTTTTGATGAATTTTTTAAGATCGTAAACAACCGATGCATCACAGTCATATTCTTGCGAAACTACCATTTAAGGAGCAAGTACATCACTGTAGAGGACTTACTTGATATAAGTAAGAGGTTTTTATGACTGACATTATTTTTGAATATACCTTCTCCAAATAAAATTATTCAGACTAATAACTGACCCGCCATATAAAAAAAATGGGATACTGTATGATACGCGTTTGCCTTGAACTGCGTGCAGTTTCAAGAGGAACGCCGCAAGCCCGCATTGACTTTTACCTTCGAAAATTTTAAAAGTACGAGCTTCTTGCCAAATAACCAATTAGCTCAGTGGGCAATTAGATGATTTAATAGTAGTGTCAACCTGTTATTAATTCACCTGAAGCAGACACCTGCGAATTTTAATTATAACAAACATATTCTTTTTTCGGTGCTATTGTGGTTAAAATCTAGGTTAAATAAATTTATCCTTTCATGTTTCTAAGCAAATTGCCTCGCAGCAAGAGAGTAACAACAGAATACATGTTCGCACGGTATAAAACAACTTTAAGAAGTGTGAAGATAACATCGTTTCTGCACGAAATGATATTAATCTCTACGTGATACGAACAATTTTTGTTGTCTCTTCTGTGAAATGGCTAGTATTTGCCATTATAATAATTGGAAATAGTTTTGAAGTCATCTTCGTTTATTTACATAATTATAAGTATATAATTAGCATGTCAACATGTGTACAGTCTACACCTTAATTTGTAATTATGAAATTTAAGTAAGAAACTGTGGGGTTACATATTGAAAAAATGAGCGAAACACTTCGCCTGGACTTTCCTATACTTATAAATGAACGTTGTTTTATATTTTCCAACACTTTTGATGTACACCTGTCTAGACCCGGCTAGCGTTTATAAAAACTTCAAGCGTGAAGAGCGTAACTTAAACGTACCATTACCACGCTGGCTCCGCCTGCAACTGAGTACATGTAAAACAACCGAACTGAAATGAACCGGAGGCACGAGTAAGGAAGCGTGTTGATGTTTGAAAATGTATTAATAACTCGAGAAGTAGTATTTTTAGCAAGAAATTACTCTTATTAATTTGTATTTAGAATTTCAAAACCTTTCTGATTTTAAAGCCAAATGCCACGTTTCCATTTAAAAAAAAGTTATTTTTTACCGTGGCCGCCATATTAAAATTGGAAAATCAAGGACAAAAAGATTATTAAGGGGCAAAAATTCGATTTTTTGTAAAAAGATTCTCCTATAGCAAACAAAACTAAAAACAAAATTTTTAATTTTTTATCGAAAAAATTTGGGGGGAGGGGGAACAGTAGCCCCCCTAAATATGAAATTATCGAAAAAATATTATGATATTCGGATTTTGCTATCAATGATGAGCTATATTGCTTTAACAGAAATATTTTATTGCCCCCCGTTAAATAACTAATAGGGTACCAATTTTCAATTTTCAAAAATTCACAGAGGGCGTCACAGTGAAATTATAGCAATGCGCAACAAAACAAATTGTAAAAAATTCCCAGATTTATCAGCTTAAAAAGTTTAAACAAAAACGTTTGGGCAGTTTTTGAGAAAAATTTTTTTTAAAAATTCCAAAATTTTGGAGTGCTGTCATTACGATCGTTTTTATATTTTCAAAATTAATTATATTTCATGGTATAGTACCCTTGAAGGGCCACCAAACAAGATGTAGTTGATTCCAATCAGATAACTGGTTTTTGAGTAAATGGGCGTTAAAGTCGAAATGTTCAAAAATTCGTAGCAGTCGCCATTTTAAAGCTAGAGAGTTCGGTAAAAAATCGTTTGGTTTGTCCTAAGGCCTTCTTTAATCTCCACTATTAAAATTTCCCAAATTCAGTTTCTGAAAAAAATGCTATCAAAAAAACATGTCTAACTTCCGCTTCCGGTTTCGTTTTTTTTTAAAAGCTTATTTTGTCGGTGAATTTTTGATATACCTCCTCATTCCAAAGCACATCAAAATCGGACCAGCCGTTCCGGAGATATGAGCGTTACCCACCCACCCACCCACACACCCACAGACAGACATTTTTTTAAAACCACTATTTTAGGATCCTGGAAGCCCAAAACATGTATTTACGTCAAAATCTCGATTTTGAAAATTTGCATGAAATCAATACTTCCCTATACCTACTGAAAGTATAGGAAAGTAAAAATTATAAGAGCAATAATTATGTGTACTGTTCCGAGGAGCTTTAAGCTAAAATATTTTCATTCTCTGACAAATAACCAGAAATCTATGATCATTGCAAAAATCTTCCCTGCTTTCTGAAAAACCTTCACGAATTTTCACTCGAAAATTACCTTCACAACTTGAACCCACAATTTGAGTTCAAGTGAAATTTTCTCACACGTACCCACGCTACTACGAAAGTAAATGATAATAAGACTCTAGTGTAAGTGACCTCAATGCTACATTTGACTACACACCCTAAAGCCGAACACTAATACTATAATACACCGCTCAACTTTTGAAGTGGATTACTCCTTATAACACGTATCACTTATGGCATATTTAACTTTTATTTGCATTTGAATTATTGGTAAGGAAATTTAAATAATTTTTGTTTTGTCTAAAATTGTACCTTGTTGATACAATATGCACTATACAGGGTCAAACATTAACTATGCTCACCATCGGGACATCGGAAACTGTAAAAGATGGAAGGTCCATCAAATGAGGAAAAAGTTGCCTTTTGAGAAGGCCAGTTTATTACCATTTAGAAAAGTTTTGAAAAATTCATAGCCGACTAGCTGCAGGAAAAAACTAAAATTTGAAGTTTTCTTCTTTTGCTCGTAGTTTCTGTATTTATAAACTTCAACAATTCGTTTTTACAGTGGTAGTGTAACACATAAGAAGGAATTTACTGGTGTGGCCAGAATTTTTTTATGACTCACCATTATCCACGGCGATGATGAACTTTTTTTCCTTATGGCCACTATATCAAATTTTGACATTTTTAGAAAGCATTTAAGATTCTTGTTAAGATTTTTTTGAAAATTGTTGACTTTAATGCCCTGCCACTTAAAAACGAGTTGGTATACCGAGATCAAATTTGGTATTGGTATAGGTCTAAGGAGGCACGATGCTATTGCGTATGAAAATTTAGAAAAAAAAACACAGTTGCACAACGCAGGATGAAGCCCCGGCGACTATAATCGCTTGTTTGAATCATAGGTCCGGTGCAGAGGTAAACACTGTAACCGCAAAAAAGCTGTTAAGTGGTTGTGCGTTTGCCTATGGGACTGTGCTAGAAAATTTTGTCTGAGATTCCACATTACTGTTTTATTAATGCAAACGTGTTTGCTGTAACTGATATGTTATATTATTGTCTTTGTTTTAATATTTTTGTTTGCGATGCAATTTTGAGTGAGTGAGTTTGAGTGCAATTTTACCTTAGACGCGCGTTTAGTGACTTAAGCTTAAACACGCCACCTTTGTTGATACTACAATGCTATGAATAAATAGTTTTAGAAATACAAAATGTAGGTTTTTAAAGTATAGGAATAGTCCTAGCAACGTTTGCACTGTTTTTATTTTTGTCTGGGTTATCTCTTCATCTCCATATTATAAGGTCATACATTTTCCACCAATTTAAAACATGTCTTACCAATTTATATAATATATAAGTTTAAACATTTTATTGCAAAGTTACAACTACTCAACATATATTTAAAAACGTCGCATTCAAACAACGTTTCGCAACAATTTTTTGTTAGTACTGTTTTATTACGGTTTGAACTGTTTTTGTGTCTTTTTACTGAATGCAAATTTACTACACATCCAGCTCTTAAAACTGTTTGAGTTCAATTCTAATTATGTTCTAATTAGAAATTAAATTTATGATGCTGTTCTTGAATGCCAAAAAAAAATTCGTGCATAATCAGTTCATTAAACCATTCGAATACACCTTTCAATGCAAAACATTCTTTCTGCATTCTCTTTTCCGAGCCTCCGCTCACTTGGTGTTTATTCGTGTACAAAAACAATAAAGACTGTCGTGCCTGACCTTATAGAGATACCTTTAATTGCAATAATTTGTGTCTTCCTACAGGTAAAACTATATAGAAATCTGTGCCCTACAGCATTTCGCCTTAAAACAATTCATCTTGAAACTCCACCAGCATTCCTAATTAAAATTTCGTTGCTGATTAAACGATTACCGCCGGTTATAAAGATGAATAAAAAGGCAGACACTATTTACATGCATAATCCGAAACTTGCGTAGCCGAATTGAATTCTGTGTTTCCTGCAGCCATACAAAGAGTACTGCTTTGACGAGGTAAACGAATAAGGAGTTCTGTATATTGTTCTTTAGTAGTTCATTCTAATGATAATGAACGCCTAATGTGTTCATTCGGTCACAGGGGGGTGATTTTACAGGGTGGCCACTTAAAACTGCTTTTCAAATTCCCTGACTTTTCCCTGACTGATGAACTTCAGTTTTCCCAGACCCATTTTTATGGTACAAAAGCCAGTTTCTGTTTTTTTTTTAATAAAAATTGTTACCCAACATAAAAATCAGCAAAGTAAACTTAAATTACTTTATAGCAAATGGAAATTTTTCAACAAGCATAACGAAATACAACATCTAAACTTTACGGAAAAACCAAATGAAATAAATATAAATTTTATAAACATATACCTAGGTAGGAAAATTTTCGTATTGCAGGCAAAAATAAAAATATTAAAATAATTGCATTTTACAGAATTTTCCCTGACTATTTCGTGAAATTCTCTGACTTTACGTAGAAATTGGTACAATTCCCCGATTTCTCTGACCAAAATAAAAAAAATCTAAATTCCCCGACTTTTCTCGGTTTTCTTTGTTTTCCAGAAAAGTGGCCACCCTGTTTTACGTTGTTGTGACATTACCTGAAACGAGATTAATACATTCAAGTTCGGCATTAGTCACGGCTTTGACATCGAATGTTATCGTCTACCAAGATTATGTCGACCATTTAAGGAACAATAAAGTTTTATAAAATCATACATTTTCAGGTTTCAGGTCCCATCAGTTTTTTTCATATTTTTTTAGGATCGCTGATGCACAAGCAGCATTAAGTTTGTTGATGTATGGAAATGAAGAAAAATCAGCGCGGGTACTTTAAAGCACCGCGGATAGACTAAGGAATCTTTTTTAATGCGCTGAGAGACAAGGGGTATTACCACAAATTTTTAAAAATTCATAGAATGAGTCACATACAAATTAGCGGGCTGAGTGACGAATCAAATTGCAATTCATTAGCAGCTCGATGATCTCATAAATTACAAAAACAATCGTGTGACCTGTTTTTGAGCAATATTCTTTTTAAATATTTTTCACTTCATAGCTTTTAGCTTTTCAAAAGTTGTTGTGCACAGTAACGTGGTGTCTCTTTAAGGGCTATTTCGATTAAAAAAATTCAAACATCGTAGCAGCCGCCGTTTTCATGCTAGAATGTTCGGAGAAAACGTTGCATTTGTCCTAAAGTCTTCTATACGATTCCAGTTTTCGAGTCAGAAAATTTGTTTTCCATAAACATGTCAAGCTTCCACTTCCACATCCGGTTTTGGAAAGCTCATTTCCCCGATGAATTATTCATATCATAAATTTTAATTAACATTGTTAAAAACTATAAGTCATTAACCATCAAAAAACGTATTGAACAAGAGTATAAATTTAGAATTTTGAAGACTTCAAACAAAGTTAAGAACAATTTTAGTATTTTTAGGACAACTGGGATGGATTTTTTTGCGAGAGGACAACTTTGCGTTTTCATCCGGTTCCTATTTAAAAATTAATATTAAATCATCTAAAGTTTTAAATAAATTTATTTATGATGACTTTATAATTACTAGTATTCTGCTATGTATAAACAAAACTGTACATAATAACAGATTTTTTATATGTACTTAATTATCGGCGCTTTTCTGCTTAATTTTATTACCAACGCTATAGCGTATAGCTACTGCGACATTCGAAGGAACACAAAAATACGTGACTTTTGCGACAGTAGCAGAAAAACATGGAAAAACCACCAACAATAATAATAAAATCACAACAAAAACACACAATTAGCAGAACATCTGTTGCATTAATAAATAATAATTAGCAAAAATAACACATTACAAAAAACACGTGTTAGCTCTGTCGTTTCAATTTGCATTCTAGCGAAAAAAGCAAACAAGCTGTCCTCGTTGGAACATCTTCGCGATATTTTATGGAAAGCGGCGTGTCGCGCTTAGTAAATCCACTTGACTCATTTTCTTGGCCGTAAAATATTTTTTAAACCTTGCAACTTATCGCACCTGTTCCAACTGTCCTCGTTTAGGCGAATTGTTTAACAATTATTATTAAGTCAATGGCAATAATTAAAATCGGACACGCGACGTAAATGGTTCAAGAGTAAATGCAACGGCAATAGATTTTTAGGTAGGTGTCATTTCAGCCTTGTATTAGATAAGATCAACCAGTCAATGACATTCAATAATATCTTGAAACGAGATGTTGTCAGTATGTGACAATTTTGCATGCATTGTTGTTATTTTATGGCAAATGGAAGAGTGCACACATTAGTACAGTACTTCTAGTTGGTTACGAAACACTTTAACGACGATTTTAATTTTATGATTTCCTTTGTCGGTCTAGTTTAATGGCTACGCCATTAACATTTCTATTGCGGTGTAGCTCCTCGTGCATTAATTTATTTTAAACAAAAAAGGATGCGGTAAAATGTTAAGTCGGGCCTAGCTTTATCGTTATTGTAAACGTGCCATAGATTCTCCGACAGCGAGTTAATATTTTTATTGGCAAAAAATATTATAAAAATCCCACTGAAATGACTAAATATGAATTGAAGCTTTTATCCCCATAGACGCTAGACTTAATTTTATTACTATTACGAAACACGTGGGAGTGACTTCGACGAGAGGTCAAGGTAGAAACCATGACAAAATAAATGCTTTGAACTCGAAATGGCCGTTTTCAACCACATAAATTAAACAGTAAATGGTCTGGATTTAAATATCAAGCCGAATTTCATATTACACATTTCAAACGTTAGGGATATAGGCGCGTGGCACTTCAACGATAGGTCAAGGCAGAAACATAAAAAAATAAACATTTTTGAATTCAAAATGGTCGTTTCACAGATAACAAGCTATAAAAATCTGGGAACAAAACTTCAGTATACTTTTTAAATACACGTAAACATTAGATCATCAGAAAGACATGTGACAGACTTCAAAGATAGAATAAAACATAAGGAAATATAACATTCTTGCATTAAAAACGGTTGTACCGTTTGAAGAATGAATTAAATTGACCTTTCAGTTGCCGTGGTTGAACATCAAACAAACCGAAGTACGGGAGCTTTTGCGGAAAAAGCCGGAAAACAGAAAAAGAATAATTAAACACTAAAGTTTTTAAAAATGAATTCAAATTTGCATTCATATAATTGGACCAATAGATTGTAGAGACTTCAATGATACGTCAAGACAGAAATCCGAGAAAATGAAGATGTATCAACTTAAAATTTAAGTATAAACACCGAGCAACTCAAAATTAGCCTTAACTATATCAGCACGACCAATAAACAAACAGGCATGATGAAACATCAAGATGAAAACACAGAAGGAAAAAAAATTAACTTACCAACCACAATCTATTTATCAAGTTCAGAAAGCTGAAAATTAGCTTTACACCATCACACCAACAGACATATGACAAGTCAAAACAAGAATCAGAAGAAGTAATATTTCGAAGATAGCCGCATAGGCCAAGCTATAGGTTACACCCTGGAAAATGAAACAACTTTTAATTGACACAAATATTAAATCAACAGACACGTAGAAAATGTAGATGATTAAGTATTACAAAAACCTAGAAAATAGAACGAATATTTTATAACACGGTTACACCGTGCTTTATTTACAATGTCATCAACATTAAATCGAACGCGGAAAAAACGAAAAAAATTCAATGCAAAACGAACGGTCTCTAATTTTCTTAGATGATGGATTGAGATCAAACTAAAAACCTTGGGAATTAATTACGACAAGCTCTACTTTGTCATTAAATTTGCAAGAGTTCCATGATGTATTATGTGAGTTTGAGTTCATCTGAATTCATTTTGCACATTTAATAGTGTACGTTTTGGTTATTTTTTATTTTCAACCAAAATTGGGTAATTACAAACAAACTTTCTAATCTGTAAAAATCTTAGTAATTTACAAATAATTAAAACAATTTCATTTTAAAATGGACGACCTACTTGCTTATATAACACGATAATTTAGATTTTGAGATACAAAACCCACGGAGATTAATTATGTTTAAACATATATTGAAAACTGACCACTGTGAAATAATAAAATTCTTTGATTTCTCAGTTAAAACCATTACATAGCACTTTTTTCAAATAAATCTGTTATACGTAATTGAGCAATAGGGAATTATTCATAAATAATAATAAATTACACAGTATTTAACTTAAAAATTTGTTTTTCTAATAGTCTAATTAAAATTTATATCTTGTTAATTAAAAATACCCTTGCATCACAAAATTGACTTATATCACGTTGTGGTTATTTTTTGCGAAAGTTGGAAGAGATTGTTCAAGTTTAAAAATACAAACCGCTGCAGGGGAGCGAGCGACCGTCGAGTTTGGATTACGTAGACGAAATTGAAGTAATATCCGGACAAATAATAAGTGTGCTTACTTGAACCCATGACATTTGTGTCGGGCTAATTAAAAGTTATTTTTATTAACAATTAACATTTGATTTAATGAACAATAAATAAACACCAGAAATTGGGAAATATCTCGCGAAAAATTGTGATTGGTGTTACCTTCTTGATTAATTACTTTTTTCTCTAACATTGCAATAACGTTGTTATTCTAATAACTAGGCGTAGGCAGGATGTAAGTAATAAAAACCTAGCCGATAATATCCGGTAAATGATTGATTTATAAGGCAAACATACCAAGAAAATAGTGGAAATTAGTGCGGTTTGTGCATTTCAACTTATACAAAGAAAAATAAAAAACTGCGAAGAAGTTTTGCTAAATTTTCTCATACTTTTGTGGAGGCAGACAACTAAAATTGTTAATAATTATGAGAAAATTCAGGAAGATGGAAACTGTAAGAGATAGAGACTAGGTTAAACGAGAAGAATTATTCAGCATCTCAACTACTACATCGATCTACGTTCAAATCCTAGAATTGTTGGTAAATTTTCAGTAAAAACTGAAAGAACTAAAATTATCGGTTTTCGCTATTTGTGTATAATTTGGTTATTATCGAAGATAGCGCAATACGGTTTTAACATAAGACACTTGTTTGCAGAGATTTTGAATCACAAATGAAAATTTTAATAGGTCGTTTCAAGATATTGACATTAACTTCGTTTTTAAATATGCGTTAAAGGCGGCCATGTCATCATTGGATAGAGCTCTTTTTTTTCATTTTCTCTGATTTAGGGTTTGATGTTTGTTTTTTTTACGAATAACGAACGGAGTTGCAAGCAAAACATTTTTTTCTTAAGAAAACTATTTTCTTGTTGAAGGCTGAAAATTAATATTCAAAAAAAGAAAAGGTAAAGGAAGTAAACAAGAAACAAAAAGCTGCATTTGTTTCCATTAAGGTTTGATCGTTCCCAAATAATAAAGTTATAAGTGAGAAACTGCTTTCTCGTGGTAAGCTGTAAAAAAGCAACAAAACACCTGGATGTTTCAGGGAATAAAACTATTAAAAATGTATGCTTGTATAACAATCAAAAGCCGTTTAACTTTTAAATACTTCTGCTAAGTAACAAAACATGAAAAGTACGATAAATTTAGAAAGAAAATAAGCTCTTGTAAAAAAGCAGATTTGGCAAAATAAGTTAATTCTCTGATTATTATACGATTATACATTTTAATAGTTTTATTCCCTGGAACATTCAGGTGTTTTCTTTTAGTTTTTTTACAGCTTACCGCGAGAAATTAATTCCTCGCTTATAACTCTATTATTTAGGAAGATTAACTAGTTATTAAATACGCCCCATATTAAATCAAAACAACTAAAACGTCTTGGATTCTGTGTTGCTGCCTGTATTTTAATTTAATTTGTCTGTACTAAAGCGCCATCTCTTGAACAGTGGCCGGGGTTTTCCTAGCCACTCTGTATATATCTTGAAAATTTACCAACCTATACAAATTTTAATGTTAAATTCGTAATCTATGTAGAAAAAGTCTTAATAATGTCAATACCGCTGTGCGCTGTCTTTTATAATAACCAAATTATACACAAAAAGCGAAAACTGAAAATTTTAGTTTTTTCAGTCTGTACTGAAAATTAAGCAACTATTTTAGGAATGTGCGTCATCGTAGTACTTGATATGCTGAATAATTCTTCCCATTTAATCTAGTCTCTATCTCTTATCCTTTACGATATCTCCATGCATGGGGCCCTTATCTTGGATTAGTATAGTAAGTTGGTTGGTTGCATACTTTTTCGGGCTGTCGTGGCACTATGGCGTACTGGTAAAAAGGCCGTCTTTCTTTCTCGCATTCTTCCAAAACTTTGTGCGTGCGAACATCAGGAAATTAATACGACACATTTTATTGCCTTATTATCAATACTATGTCCTCGACCTGCTTCGAATCGAACTCTACGATGTCCAAATAGAATTATTTAATACAATTTTATCTACTTCGTCCCATACACTAAACAAACCGAAAATAAACAGCAACTGTGACTTCTGTTTTGTATCACATTTGCACTGTATGTGAATGTTTGTTTGTATTGCTACGCAAATAAACATTTTAACATTTTTATTTACTTTACATTTGATGAAACAGAGCGCATTTAAACTGTATTCTTCAATATCAATTAAAATGGTAAAAAACACTCTAAAACATGCCTAAGGATCGACAATTAACTTCCGGTAAAGGCAAACTATCCTCGCAGGACCCTTGAAGAGCCCGGCTTCCGTATCGATCGCAAGTTTACGATCCGATCCTCCGGCACCGCAAGCCCCTTCATAAGCGAAGCAGCGGGCACATCAGGTCTCGCCCCCCCTCCTTCTCAAACGAAGTCGCGCCCGGCAAGACCGCCACTAAGACATGCAAGCCGCCGGCCCGGTCTCTATGCGGACCATAAATAAACTTCTAAAGCGCTGGAGCTTCTGAAGGTCATGGTCCGTTCTTTGTTTATTAAATTAATTTATTTGCGTAACATACAGGTGCTGTTTGTTTTTGAATTAATTGTTTATTCATTTGTGATGCTATAAATAATATAAAATATCTGTAAAATAAATATCTGAAACTTTTAAAAGTGTAACATTTGCGTGCGAACATCAGGAAATTAATACGACACATTTTATTGCCTTATTATCAATACTATGTCCTCGACCTGCTTCGAATCGAACTCTACGATGTCCAAATAAAA
Source organism: Ctenicera cuprea (assembly GCA_958336395.1). Taxonomy (NCBI): domain Eukaryota; kingdom Metazoa; phylum Arthropoda; class Insecta; order Coleoptera; family Elateridae; genus Ctenicera; species Ctenicera cuprea. The sequence continues at coordinate 24,791,275 of OY284494.1, forward strand.
TTATTTAATACAATTTTATCTACTTCGTCCCATACACTAAACAAACCGAAAATAAACAACAACTGTGACTTCTGTTTTGTATCACATTTGCACTGTATGTGAATGTTTGTTTGTATTGCTACGCAAATAAACATTTTAACATTTTTATTTACTTTACATTTGATGAAACAGAGCGCATTTAAACTGCATTCTTCAATATCAATTAAAATGGTAAAAAACACTCTAAAACATGCCTAAGGATCGACAATTAACTTCCGGTAAAGGCAAACTATCCTCGCAGGACCCTTGAAGAGCCCGGCTTCCGTATCGATCGCAAGTTTACGATCCGATCCTCCGGCACCGCAAGCCCCTTCATAAGCGAAGCAGCGGGCACATCAGGTCTCGCCCCCCCTCCTTCTCAAACGAAGTCGCGCCCGGCAAGACCGCCACTAAGACATGCAAGCCGCCGGCCCGGTCTCTATGCGGACCATAAATAAACTTCTAAAGCGCTGGAGCTTCTGAAGGTCATGGTCCGTTCTTTGTTTATTAAATTAATTTATTTGCGTAACATACAGGTGCTGTTTGTTTTTGAATTAATTGTTTATTCATTTGTGATGCTATAAATAATATAAAATATCTGTAAAATAAATATCTGAAACTTTTAAAAGTGTAACATTTGCGTGCGAACATCAGGAAATTAATACGACACATTTTATTGCCTTATTATCAATACTATGTCCTCGACCTGCTTCGAATCGAACTCTACGATGTCCAAATAAAATTATTTAATACAATTTTATCTACTTCGTCCCATACACTAAACAAACCGAAAATAAACAACAACTGTGACTTCTGTTTTGTATCACATTTGCACTGTATGTGAATGTTTGTTTGTATTGCTACGCAAATAAACATTTTAACATTTTTATTTACTTTACATTTGATGAAACAGAGCGCATTTAAACTGCATTCTTCAATATCAATTAAAATGGTAAAAAACACTCTAAAACATGCCTAAGGATCGACAATTAACTTCCGGTAAAGGCAAACTATCCTCGCAGGACCCTTGAAGAGCCCGGCTTCCGTATCGATCGCAAGTTTACGATCCGATCCTCCGGCACCGCAAGCCCCTTCATAAGCGAAGCAGCGGGCACATCAGGTCTCGCCCCCCCTCCTTCTCAAACGAAGTCGCGCCCGGCAAGACCGCCACTAAGACATGCAAGCCGCCGGCCCGGTCTCTATGCGGACCATAAATAAACTTCTAAAGCGCTGGAGCTTCTGAAGGTCATGGTCCGTTCTTTGTTTATTAAATTAATTTATTTGCGTAACATACAGGTGCTGTTTGTTTTTGAATTAATTGTTTATTCATTTGTGATGCTATAAATAATATAAAATATCTGTAAAATAAATATCTGAAACTTTCAAAAGTGTAACATTCTAATTTAAACTTTTCAGAAATCGATAGTAATCTTTAAACAATATATCCATGGTATTGCGGCACTGAAGAAATACATATAAACAATAAAACAACAAAAATAGAAAAAGGTCAGCACGAGTGTAGTCAACAATCGCTCCTATACTCAACTACCCATTCGTACAAACATACTCATGTATTAATATTCCTTCCTACTATTTAGTTGTTAGTTAATGTCACTGGGAACACAAATTTAGTATTTACTGCAACGCATGACCCAACATGCACCATAACATCAACAATAGCAACAATTGCAGCTACCTGGAATGGTAAAATTAATTATGCACTATTGTTAAATGTATGTAACTATGTACGTTCGTTACGTAAGAACAACGCACGACGGGAAATTGAATATTAATTTCATTTCAACAGTTATCTAACCTCTAATAACTCATCAATATGAAGCGTGCTTTCAATGAATATGAACACTGAACAGTTACACTTACAAGCTTGTTGTCATCTTGTCATCATATTTTTCAACAAAGTGTTACTGCATCTCTTTTAACACACGCGACTTTGTTTATAAGGAAATAGGACGCATAAACCAAATTTATCTGTATGAATATTTTTTATGACGGTAGCTTGTGTCAGGTGGCAAATTGTTCCGGGTTATGTCGTAATCATTTTGCACGCACACTAAACATATTCTCAGCCGTAAAAACCTATATCCTTTTGAAGTGTACCTACATCGTAGAACAGAAATTACAATAAAGGTATCCGTTTAGTACAAATTCGCCAAAATAACACCACACGAGTTTGCTTTTTCCGGATAGATTTTTCAGAAAAACCTTTGGGTTGAAAATGAAAAATGTATTTCCCTATCAGATGATTGAAGCGCGTGGGCATGATGGATTCGATTATTTATTATGATAATTAGGCAAAAAGGAAGCCGAAGGTTGTCATTAGTTAAAATATTTTGACAAGTAATGCTTTATAAATTATTAGAGCTGAAAGTTCCGTTACTATTGAAATGAGATTTCAATCATCGCAGAGGAATTCTTGGGCAAAACTTTCATTATTTTTATTCTTTTCGCAATTCATACTCGAATATATTTGTAATTATTAATATGGTAGAATTCCTAAAATAAACTTTCAACTTAGAAAAAGACTAAGTTAGCAACCATTAAAAGTTCAACAACCAATGAGATTTATTACTGAAAGAAGCAATTAAATATTCAAATTAGGTTTTCAAACCATGTGTTTAAAGTAATTCGTCAATTAGAACTGACGACAACAAAAAACAAAGTGGGAAATATAATTAGTCTTTAAATTTTTGAAAAAATTCATCAACAAAGTTAGAGAAATATAGGTATAGAGTGAAAGGTGTTGTCTAATCTACATTCTGCTTGTTCTCGACGCAAACGGTACAAGCCCTATACTTTAATGTATAACACGACCCACTACCCAATAATTTGAACAATAATTATATAATCAACACACATTTCTAGACCACGGCGAATAAAAATAGATTTAACCTTTGATTTCAACCCAAGCCGTTGGATTAGTAGAAAGCTATGTGCTTTAACCCTCGTGTCATATAAATGACAGGCAACAAGTGAATTAACTAAAGTAACTGCAAGTAATTGTCGTGATTATAGAAGAAAATGGAGTTTCAAATTTTCTACAAATACCTGAAATTTTCCTACCAACTTACCCTACCAAGCTTTTCTTTTGCAATGATCACTATTAAGCAGAACTCACCTGAAACAAAAATATTTATTATTCTACAATAATTTTATTAACTATACATAAAGACTAATATAGTGAGAACAAACAGATAAATTATGTTTCTTGAACAACTGATTCTCAAATAATTGTTATCACATTCTGATAAAAACTTCCAGAAATGCATAAAAATTGAATTAACGCTTGCGAATAAGGCAGATAATAGTTATTTATTATATCAGTGGGATAAAGGCATTATTAACATACGAATGCGGTGAGTTGCCCGACTAGGGCGTTACCCCGAGTCGGAGTAAGAGCATGAGTATGTTAATGGACTTTATCACATGTATATAATACAATTTTTTTATGTACGTCTGCTCAAAATTGAAAAAATTACATAATTTTCAAAATTGAAAAAATTATATAATTTTGATAGACCATCTATTTTATTTAACATCAGAGTAGCATGGTATTTTATTTAAAAACAGAGTAGCATTGCATCTACATAATTTATTATCGTCATAGCAACCAAACATTTTTTGTCAATAATTGAGTTGCTTTTAATTTTTCCTTGATTTGTGGTGAAAATTGTGTTTTTCCTTGATTTGTGTTGAAAATTGTGAGAAAACCGGTAAATATATAAATTATGAGTGATTGTGACAGTATTCCGCCGGACATAGAAAAAGCTGCAACGAGTGGGATAAGTGATCCTTATCCCATTGAGTTGGATAATAAATATCATTATGCAACTCAAATGAATGATATAATAGATTCTTATCCTAGCAGACGTAGATAAACTCGGTTATCATTCATATGCATCCATGAATCTAAAATTTGTAAAATTACATGCTTGAATGTTTTTCGGCTGTTTCTGTACCTCATTCTTACAGCGACTGGCGTTATAAAAAAATTGGCGATAATTTACTTCTGATTATGTAACATGTTTCCAACAATAAAATTGTTAAAATCCAGTACATTTCAATATCAGTTTCGTAGCACAGTGAAATTGGCTCACGTTGAGCGTATAGGTTAAGAAATTGCGGTCAAGCTAATTTTTGGCACATAGGCTTGTTGTATCTACTTTCCTCATGAACATACTCAAAATCCCCATCGATCCGCGTTGTGCGTTATCGCAGCGCCGCCGTTTTATCAAAAAATGTTATACCGGCAGCATCCCCTTGGCTGACTCGTTAGTCTAATTTTTTTAAATGTTAGTCTAATTTTTTAAAATGTAAGAAGTCCCAGTAAATAAATTTCCTATCCTATTTCACGTTGGCGGCGAACACTGACTCTGCTCAATTAACAGTTTTACGTATGTTCATCAGGAAGGTATAATACTCATCTGTACTACAAATAATCTTGGTCGCATTTTCTTCTGCGATTTTTCCTAATTTCACTCGACCAGTCGCGTTAACATTGTTCATACAACGTCGGTTTTTTAGAAAAAACAACGAGTAAGCACCACGCTCAGAATTTGCTATACTTTAGAAACTTTTACTTTTCTTATATTCAAAAGTGTTTATGTACAAGTGAACAACATTGTATCGCTAACAGCGGTAAGTTACTGACGGCCGGTATACCAGTGGCAGTGGTAAAATGCAGATACGTTGCAAAAAGCTGACGGTATACGTCATACATATATCCCGTTTGTTGCTGTACCATACAATGGGAAGCGCAACGAACAAGACATATGACTTACAGTCAAAATCATCGAACGACAACCACGGCTCTTCAATATAACATGTTTGTTGCAGGTTTGCGAAAGCTTTTTGATCTTTTGGAAAACCATGCCTTGGTATAAAGGAAAACCAGAAACGAAACAGCAAATTCATCAGCCCAAATTGGGTGGAAGGAGAATTAACTCCACTAAATGTTTCTTCACCAAAATTAAGTCGTGAATCTTATTCTACTATCACTCATGAGCAGTTTAGCTTAAACAGAAATGTTTTATCGTCGGGGTTTATTTAATAAACAGGCAATTTAAAACAAATCGTAGCTCTATAAAGCTTCTTTTGCTTCTTCTCTAGCCCCATACTCTATTCAGGGCGTTGACGACCTCACCCCTATGTTTGTGTTTATTGCGCGGAGATTAACATTTTGCACAGACAGATATAGGGGACCTGCAGTTTAACGTGGACTGGAATCACGGGAAGTGCATGCAACTCTTTCTCTAAAGAGGTTTCCCCTGGGGAAAAACCACGTCACTGGTTTCCTGTTGCCTTGCGAGGAAGAACGACCGGGCCGGAAGTCGAACCCGGACCCGCTGCATTGGTCGCTTGCGCGCTTACCTCTGATATACGGCCGCTCTATAAGCTTACAAAGTTTTAAAAACTGGTTGGCCTGTTTTTGGTAATATTAGTTTTGAAAATTTCCAAAACTTTGACATTGTACATTAATTGTCTTACATAGTAACATTGTATTTTTAAGGGCTATTTTTACACCAAGTTTTATACCGTTCTCTCACCTGGTTTTATACTATAATACGGCGTTATCTATATAGGTTTAGTAACTTCCGTTTCCGGATTTGAGTTAAAGTAGCACTTTTCGCTTGCCATATACTTTGAAATGCCGTCCGTGTATGTAAATAAAACACGATTTCTCATGTGATTTAATAGCTTATTTTCGAATCTTCTTAAGCAGAACATTCATCTTACATTTCATATTGTTACAAAAAACGCGGGAATAATTCCGGCAAAACTAACAAAACTTAATAATTTCCATTTTAATAAATTTTAAACATGTGCGTGACGCAAAGCATATTCAAACACAATTCAAATAAAACAATTAACGACATAACGAGCTTCGTTACAAACCTAAATAAGTTGTTCTCGTTCAGCTTTCACTTGATTCATTTCATACGATTTCCCTGCCATTTATGTTCTTAAAAACACGCCCTTATCTTGTAATGTTTTATTGATGATCTTAAATTCGGGAATTTCTAAAAACTAGATCATTATAATCACGAAACTGTTATTAAGTTAACGAACACACTAACATTTATTCATTCATTCTCGAATTTATTGTAACTCAACATGAATCCATTAGAGATCGAGAACATTAGTTATATCTGAACAGAAAGCTACACAAACAAGATAAAAGGTGTTACATAAACTCATTATGTTTTTTTGTTCGTTTAATTCTGCCGATAATACAATAAGGCCAAGTTCGTGAGAAAATATTTGCTTACAATTAAAAAATAATTAAATCTTTTATGATCATGAATAAATAGTTTGGCAAAATACCAACACAAATTCACATTTGCAATTCACAGTAAATCTTACAACACATCTAACCTACAACAAAATTACCCCAAAAGAATGTGGTTTAATAAGTTCAGCAGAGTTTATTCGTATTTTAACGAAAAAAAAAGAAAAATTTTTCGAATGAGAACGTTGTATGGTTTAAAGTTTCACCACCACGTCAACTGTTTTCAGGAATCTGATTTTTCCACGCTCTCTAAGGCGTCATAATAGAATTGCCACACGAAGACAAAGCCATATGTGGGTGTTGGATGCACTAATGATGCAAGATGCAACTGCAAAATTTCCTGCTTTCATCTAATTTTATGCAATTACGTGCACTATCTTTTAGCTTGCAGGCGTTTCATCTTTCTTTCGCGGATAATGCGACAGCAATCGTAGAATCGTTAGCTTTCAAGTTGTACTATTGACAATACTTCCTGCAATGTATGAAAAGTACTATTCTGTGACTGTCAAATTAATTTAACAAACCCTTGAAAACGGAGTACAATTCAAAGTTGGTTAACAATTTTTTCTCTAACTAGTTCTGAGTAATTTATTTATTTACAAGTCACAGAAAATTATGCATTTTTATAGAAAATAAGATGTTGTAAGTATGAATCTCCATTAATTAATAACACAAAAATTTTAAAAATTTCAACAAACGTCCTCTAAACATGTTTTAGTTGGATTCGGTTACTTTTTTAATTATTTACGATATCACGACAAATGCAATAAATTTTAGGGGAAAAAAAATAAATGTCATCATATGTAAATAAATCTCTAATCAACAAATTTTATTACTTAAATAAAAAATTCATCTAACTTCCTCAATGACATTTAAGCAAGACGACAGTAATTTTTCCGCAGCGATATATAGGAACTATTAATTAGCGGTTATAATAGAGTATATTTGCATATTTACACAACGTTTATCCTCTTTAATAACTGGCGACTATATTTTTGAATATTACAGACGGTCTTGAGCAGAAATCGAGGATAAAAAGGCCAAGGGCACCACCACCGCCACTACCAGCAGAAAATGACTTGGACGAGGATTATCCTGACCCCGAGGAAAGAAATAATGAACTGAGCAGCAACATCGTACCGCCAGGATTTCTTAGTCCTTCTGTCCAGGAGTATCTGGAACTTGGAAAAGCTATTCCTGGTAAGAAAACTAACATACCTACTTTACAAATATTAAAATCTATAATAGATATTCGCGATTAAAAAAATTAAACCTACGGAAAAAAGTCAAGAAGGCACAACAATAAACTGATTGAATTTTTAATACCCACTCAACGTACAGTGTAGGTGGCTTTAATTTTGAAATTTCATCAAGCTTAAGGCAAAATAGTCAAACCCACATGAACAAAATTTTCACTTCGTTATAGTTCGTATCCATTTTAGGGTCCAGTAAATTAATAGATGACAGACATCGAAACGAAGTAATTATTTCGCGTTTGCATTATGTCAGTTACTCGCAAATATCGACCGAGAAACTAACCCACACTCACCATCATCACTATCATATCATCTACTGAACTGACAGAAACTGTAGGCGCAATTTTGAAATAATAATAAAATACGTACCTCGCCCATCCTAATTATTACTACACCGTTATATAATTTCAAAAGAAATATACCATGGAGAAAAACTTAACGATAGAAAGCTACTCTCCATGTAAATCTCACGCATGTATAATATAAATGGAATGGATCCTTGGTAAAAGAACCTTGTAAAAAAATTCATAATTCAAACTGTTGAATTGGGAAAGTTGTAATAGGTGTTTACCAGTTTTCAGTTACATCCGACAACGACAAGTGACATTCAAAATTTGCAAAAAATAAGCTTTCCATATAATAGTTTAATTTAACGAATTAATTATGACACGACGATTAACGTTTAGACGTATCCGGCTCGAAGGACCAAACTATTGATAATGATGTCAATCACCTTTGTTTATTTAAATATACTACTTTTTAAGATTTATGTTTAATTAAAGAGAAGTTTTTGTCTGCGGCTAAACATGACTCATAGTGTTTCCGCACTACTACCACAATTTCAAATAACCAAACATTTGCACATATATACCGTGAAAGTATTATAAAATTTACAACTGAACTTTTTTCAATATTACAATTTTCTGGTATTATCGATGACCTTAAACAAAAATCACCAAGTTGTAATTCGAACAAGGTCGAACAACCATACACCGTAATATCAACAAGATTCAAAAAAATTTACATACGCAATAAAGTTTTAACTCATCCACACAGTCTATCAAAAGAAAACGTTTCTCCATGTGCAAATAAATAAGACACATACTCGGAATGCGTACAACAATTTTGCAATTGAAAACGACCAACAAGTAATGTTCGAGATTTTTCAAATAGCAAGTAAAAACAAGTGTAATTAACTGTGACTTAATTTATTTTAATGGGAACATCTCGTGTACAAACGTTTCGAAATAATGCGCTAAAATGTGCTAGTTTATGTAGGCTCGAGCCTTAAACTTTCCCTGTTGTTTATACTTGCTGTCCTCTGCACTGACTCACAAATTTGCATATTATCAGTATTATTGTGCATAACGCGATCTAGTCAAATAATGGACAGAGAACGGCACAACTTTATGTTATACTTATAATAAATAACGAGTCATCTTACATTCAAAACCGTCCTTGCTCTAGTTTTTATGCTTATTTACTTTGATTTACTCAGTTTGCTTTAACGTACCGCTAATAATATGCAATTACAAAACGAACGTATAAAAAAGCAATAATGTTCTTTGGGCACGTAGGTAGTTTTTTTTTACTTAATTTAATATTGTCTGGAATTAGTTACACACATGAGTTATCTGGAATGAGATTTTTCTACAATCATTAATGAAGCCATTATGCAGAAAACAATAAAATAATTCTCACGTAACAAATTACGCATATAATGGATATAACATAAGGAAGAAAGATCGCGTGCACACATTTAAGATAAAATTGTAAATTTGTTTGCTCTACTTCTACTTAAACACCTTGTATTTTAGAGAAACTTTATACGTACGTTTCGTTAGATAAACAAATCTATTCTACAATTTATGAAAAAAAAAATTACAAACTTTTTTGTTTGAAAATGTGAATAGCAAAGCGTGCATACCTAATGCAAATTTACTCTAGTTCTATAGAGACTACTCTGCTTTCATAAGACTAAATTGTTGCAAACAGATCAGTTACAAAAGCTGGCGGGCAATTCGCCACGAGACCTTCCTCGCATTTATTAAAATTTTTGACAATGTTTAATACTCTGAAATATTGTAATTTGTTTTGGAATAAAGTTTTTAAATTTTGCACGTTTTTGACAATTTTATGAAAATTTAGAACATCTATGAACATTTTGAAAATACTAAACTTATTGAACATTTATAAACTAATGAAACTTTTAACAATTGTAAAAATTTGAAAATTTCAATAATTTTTAAGTTTAGAAAATTCGAAAAAATTTGTTAATTTAAAGTTTTTGAAATTTCCAAAAATGTATTGAAAATTTGTGCTTTTCGAAACTACTAAATTTTTGAAAAAACGAAAATTTCAAATTGTGTGAATTTTTGTTTAGTAATAAGCCGAGCATTGGTCCGCTCGTAATCGATGCGGAGTAGTGTTTCTCTCCACCGCCCGCCGCCGCCGTGAGGAGAGAATGCATATGCATATGCAAACTTGCAGTAGATCACATACAAGGTTCTTCAAAAGCAAGGAATAAAATTCGTATCTATGTAGCGCGTTGGCTTTTGAAAGATGCTCGGACACTTAAATTGATGTAAATAAAACTACATCTTTATGTGATTTCTTTTGTTTTTCAACGTCAACCTCAGCACCCCCAACCACCTTGATACATTTTTTATATAACGACCTATACTTTGTGTGGGCTCGTTGAAAAGCTTGCAAAAAACTGCATTCAAATCTGCCATCATAAATGAACTGGATGGTTGGTTTTTAAGCTACAGCGATTGAAAGAAAAAATGCACTTTTTTCATATTTTTTTATTAAGACATTATTATCAAGTAACTAAAGCCATAAATAACACAATAATTTATAAGGTGGCTCATCTCATGTTGTTTATAAATTATTGTTCAATTGTTTTTAATGCCACTTTGTTTGCCAAATACAAGGTGTTGCGACTTTTCAATTTAGCGAAGTCTAACAGAAAAAATTGCCTCAATTATCAGAAAGACTTGCAATTTGCAATTTTAATGATGCTGGAATGTGGTGACAAAATTAGAAGTCATGATGAAATAGGACACTTCCAACATTTGTTGTGAATTGTTATGTCTTCGGTTACTTATATTAACGTGTTAATAACAAAATATGGAAAATGCGCATTTATTCTTTCAATCGTTATACCTTAAAAACCAACCATTCTAGTTAATTTATGATGATTGATTTGAATGCAGTTATTTGCAAGCTTTCCAACGGTCCGACATAAAGTATAGATCGATATTTAAAACAATCAAGTCAAAGTGGCTGGGATTGAGCAGCTTGACGTTGGAAAACAAAAGAAATCACATACAGATGCAGTTATATTTAAATGAATTAAAGTGTCCGAGTATTTTTTTTAAATCAACGCGCGACAGAAATACGCATTTTATTTCTTACTTTTAAATAACCCTGTATATGAACATTTTTCTTTGTCATCCTTGGTCCGAAAGACGTTAATATGGAAATACTCTTGAAAACACTGTAAGCAACTATTTCTACGGGAAAGCTTAATGCTTTTCTCGTTGTTTGTTATATACTTATGAAAACGTATACTCTTCTCTGCATTTGGAATAAAAAACGAAATCGTGGAGTTTACGCAATTTTTTTTTTATTAATTATATGCTGTTTTCGTTCATAAGGAGGAATTGCAATGCCGGTTTACCGATTTAAACATACCGTTAAAAAATACCGGTAAATTGGTATGCCGGTTTACCAGTTTAAGCATACCGTTAAAAAACACCGGTAAGTTGGTATACCGGTTTAAACATACCGTTAAAAAATACCGGTAAATTGGTATGCCGGTTTACCAGTTTAAGCATACCGTTAAAAAACACCGGTAAATTGGTATACCGGTTTAAACATACCGTTAAAAAATACCGGTAAATTGGTATGCCGGTTTACCAGTTTAAGCATACCGTTAAAAAACACCGGTAAATTGGTATACCGGTTTAAACATACCGTTAAAAAATACCGGTAAATTGGTATGCCGGTTTACCAGTTTAAGCATACCGTTAAAAAACACCGGTAAATTGGTATATCGGTTTAAACATACCGTTAAAAAATACCAGTAAATTGGTATTTTTTACCTGCAATTTCGGTAAATTTAGACGCGTATTTTTTACGCAACAAAGAAACAATTAAAACAAAAAATAGATCACCCTAACCCAGTAATGTTATTGAATTTTAAGTTCTTTTGTGTTACTTACCATTATATTTTTGTTATATGTACTTAAACTTGATTCGATAAGTAAGTTTAAATATATTAATTGTTTTGTGTTACAATTTCAATCAATTTTCAAGCCTTCCAAGTTTATTTTTTAGTTTTTTTTAAACTTTATTGTTATTATGTTTTGAAATACAAGTTTTGTTTATTTATTTGTTTTTATTTGAATTGATTATGTAATTTTAAAAAATCGAAATTTACCGGTAAATCAATATCTTTTAAAACGATTACCGAATTACCGGTGATGTAAAAAGTCGGTAAATATGCAACCCCTATTCACAAGGCAGAAAACAGAATAAAATTAATGTAAAAAATGCGTTATTCTCGAAAAATAATTGTTGTAAATTTTAAGCCCTTTTAATAGAACAACAAAAATGCTACAAAATATACAAACACTTTTCATGAAGGATGAGACACCCTTAGATTCATTTCCCCGAAGTCACGACACCGAGATTAAAAAATAAATGTTGTTGTCAAAATGTTGTGAACTTGATATGGATATACTCAAAATTAAATATTAAATTCCAAAAATATAAAAATATACAGGGTGCTCCACTTGAAATAAGAAAGTTGCGGCTACTTCCGGTAAAAACGGAAGTGCACATTACGTCAAATAATCCTAATACCAAATTTCATTTTAATATCTTAAAATATAAATTTTAATATCTTAAAACATAAGAAAGAACATAGGAATATCCCGTCCCAGCTTTCACTGACTTCCGGTATAGTATTTGTTCTCTACTCTACCTCATAAATTTGTATTGAAAGTTCACATTTTTATCGAATTTATTGATGAATGCCGTCAAAACTCTGTTTATCGTTTTACGAAGAATTTGAATGTGGAGAACTCTTCTCTGGGCCATCGCAGACACCCAACCCTTATGAAAAAAAAAAGGAAAGATGTACTGCTCCCTCAGCAAAAAGTTCCTAAAATAAATTTTTGAATGAAATTATTTTGTTTTGACTAACCAACAAAACCTTTCGCGTTCCATACACTTTGCCTATTAATTTTATCATTTCAATAAAAAATCTTAATATTTATTCGATGCACAATAGACTTTGCAAAATCTACTAATTTAAATCCCTATTTCAGGACGACCCGGCACCGACTATCCTGTCTTGGGGGTAGTCCCCTATACCAATTTCTACTGCGACGATCAGCCCTATCCAGGATTCTTTGCAGATCCCGACACTCGATGTCAAACCTGGCATTACTGCGACATAGACGGGCGCCAAACCAGCTTCCTGTGCCCAAACGGCACCCAATTTAATCAGGCCGTTTTTGCCTGCGACTGGTGGTTCAATGTGAGATGCGAACTTAGTACGAGGTTAGTAATGCACTAACCAAACTGCAAGGTCCTCGTCATTAGGAAATCTGACCCCGATAAATAAATTTATTAGTCCCTAATTTGTCATTTGGTGAATATTGGTGTCAAAGCAATAAAAATAAAAATTAAATAAGTAACAGTTATATTTTTGTTGCAATATGATGGATTTTCAGCAAATATTGGCAAATTATTGCATTTCAGAATAAGCAGAAAAATAAAACCAATAAATCTAAAATAAATGAAATTTGATAATGGGCAAACCTAATTTATTTATTTTTTGTTGCAGATTATACATAATCAATGCAAGGTTGTATGGAAGGCCCAAGCTCGACCCATCACGACCACATCGTACAATAACGAAGCAACTACTCGAAGACATATTCAACGACGAATAAATTAGTGCCTAATTAATAACCATACAACAAATCATGTTACTGAAATTGTAGCTGCATTATATAGTAATTAAAATTTCATCTTAGCATCAAATCCGAAGATAATATAAGCGAGACAAGAAAACCAAGGATGTCTGCCTGTGCAAAAAATAAAAAACATTTTTGGGTCATGTGCAATCATTCCTTACACAAACTTAGTTTTTGTTAACACTGTTTTAATTATACCTCGAGTAAGATTCATCAATATGTAGGAAAAAGATTAATAATCGTTACGTGATGCTGAAAGTTTTGTTGCAGACGATCGTGTTTTACATACCTTAGGTGTAGTAATAACAAAATTGTTTTACTTTTAAGCTTTAGTTTTAAGATGCGAGCAAACTGGTGGCAGTTAAACTAGCATGATGAAGTTGTTGTCAAAGTAGATGTCTATATTTATTTGCTTGAAATACAAAAAAACAAATTCCTCAAAAAAAAAATCTAGGTCCTGTAATATGTACCCTTAAAATAGATTTAAGATTAATTTTTACCCTGCTGTTTTAAAAAAGATCTGATTTTAATAAACCTCATCAACTGATTATTGGTAAAAACTCATAACAGTCGGCTTAATACTAAGAATATTGTTAATTAACCAAGTTCCTTTTCTGAATTTATTTTGATGCTTATTGAGATTGTCAGTTATAATCTGTACCCAGTACATCAGAATATACAACACAGATCAATAATAATAAAAAAAACTCTATGAAAAAGAACTTCAACATTGTTAAGAAATTTCGTGCCATCAGTTTCCTTCCGGTATAAAAAAATACGTATTACATAACATGTGAAAGATGTATTATTATCTATTACTGTTATCACACATACATTTAAGTAGCAGTAGGTTTCATGTATAAGCAAGCAAGCAGTAATTGTTAAATTTTTAACAGGTAAGAATTTTTAAAAACTTGTAAATAGTTAGTATAGCAATAAAGTACGACAAAAACGTTATTTAAGTTTTCCCTACCTTTATTCGATGTTCTTATTGACTTTTCACCATATAATTCGTAAGGCATGCGTTGCAAAATATTTATATGAGTAAAATAAATAATTTGGTTTCTAAATAAGTTCCAGCTTTACTTCGTTGAATTTCATATTAATGTATAAATAAAATACTTTAAACCGTCAACAATATTTACTTATTTTAACCTTATACGTTATACATATAATAATACGCATAAAGTAAGTATTTTATTTATACATTAAATCATTTTGGTTCATGGACCACTCAACAGTTCAGGTTGCGTTGCGATTTATTTTTTAGGCCCTGCAAATTCGAATCAGACAATTTCAGAAGAAAGCGAACTGTGATATTCCCCAGCAAAACTGTAGTAAAAAGTCTAATACCATTTTGCAATTTTTTTTAAGAATCATGAGGCCGTGCGTGAGCACGACTCCATGATTCCCATCCCACCCCCTTACCCGGGCTCAGTTGTCGCTATTCACCGGTCTAACATGCCCCACCCCGAAAGACATGCAACCCAACATACACACCACACACACCGTCCATGGACACGCCGAATTTAACTTATTCAGAAAATTTTCCGACGGGCAGAGGATTCGAACCTACTGCCGTTGGGAGTCTAGTTCTAGAGGTTCTAACCACCCGCTGGCCCCATTTTGCACTTTGGGATTCAGTTTTCGAGATACAGAGCAAAAAAAACGTACTCAAGTTTTTTCCTATACATAATTTGGACCCTCAAAAACCCAAAAAAATTGTCTTTAACAAATGTTTGTCTGTAGCTGGGTGGGTGGGTATGTGCGCTTCATAACTCCCAAACGGATGATCCGATTTCCATGAGCTTTAGAATGTCGGAGTATATCAAAAATTCAACGTGGAAATATGCTTTCAAAAAATCCGAAATAGAAGCGGAAGTTAGACTTTTCTTGGTAGCATATTTTTCGGAAATTGAATTTTCTAAATATGATAACGCTTTTTTCTCGAACTTTGTAGCTTCAAAGGCGCCCGCTACAATTTTTAATTTTTTTTACCTTAGCACCTTATTTTTAAAAAACAACTAGAATGTCCGCACGGTTTTTTTAAATTTTGTAAGCTGGTACACCTGGAAACGAGCTACAATCTGGTTCGTCTACCATTCCGCTAAGTTCTATGTAACCCCTTCTATGAATTTTATTTAAAATTTTGGTTTTAACTCCTATTTACTCAAAAACGAGTTATCAGATCAGGATGAAATTTGATATTGGCAATGTAGCCCTACGAGTACAAAATGTTATGAACTAGGAAAATTTTTAGAAATACTAAAACTGTGAAATGAGAAAAAAAAAATATAAATTTTGAGATTTTCAAATAAATATTGCACATTATGATTGTTTTTTACTTTTTTAGGTTCATAGAGCTAGGGATAAGCTTTAATTTGGTGGTGCGTGTCCCAGTTCGATAATTTTTTTGTGGCACCCTTTAGGATGTTTTGAAAATCGAAATTTTTTATTTTTAATTTAACTAGAGAAAGAATTACATTTAAGTACAAACAACAAACCCAAATTGCTTGAAACCGCTTCAAACTGCTTCAACCATTTACCTTTTTTTAATCCTATGCATTTATGACGATTTCAGATTTGATATACATATACAATAATTATTAAACTATGTAGTACGACGCTGTTACCGAATGTGTTGCAAGGAAAATCTAAGTTTCCAAATTAGACAGTAACAGCCAAACTATTTTCCTAAAAATTAGAACCAATTACTGTAAATGATACTCTACAACCATTGGTTTTTAAACGGCGTGGATAAAAACAACAAGTTAATCTTCCATCATCCCATGAAGAAACTTAACTAGTATCAATTCAATAATCTGTAAGTATACCCGTACAGTTATTTTAACTAAATCATGTTTGCATTTTGATTTTAATTGTTAATTCATACCCACAGTCCAATTTTTTAAAATATAAGGAAAACATCTGAATCCGTTTACAAATTTACCATAAGCACCATCTGTGGATAAAGCATAAAACAAGAAATACAATCCTGTAGTAAAATTACGCAGGTGTAGATTTCAACTGAATTGATGGCGCTGGTATCAGATAAATCGAAATTATATAGAGACAAAGAACAGCGATGTAACTTTAGTAATCTATGCTTGTATACAGAATACACATTTAATTTCAATGTTGATGGAATCTTATTACGGACGTAATTTATATTTTATTTTATAATTATCAAACTATATACTGTGAAAATAAATTGTAATTAAGAATCTTATTTTTTTTGCTTCGGAAAATTACTACTTCAGGTTTTTCACTTTCATATTTTCAATGTAATTTGTGCTTCAATTACTGCCTTCAATTTTCACCTGACGGTGGAAAAGGTTATTACACAAAATACAAACTAATTATTTTCTTTTCAATTTATTTCCCAGTCAAAATGAAATGAAATCAATGTAGGTAAATTAATAGTATGTCCACGTAGACACGGCGGATTGAAATGTTATTTAATTCGTGAATTCAAAACTTAATAATTATATCAATAATTAGATGAATATAAGTTAGGCCAAACTTGTCAATTATACGTGGACTAAAGTGTGTCCAATTTGTTTAACATAACTATTTGTTATTGATTATCATTATTTTTTCTGTGACGCACGGTGTTCCCTCTAACGGACTTTTTAAAGGTGGCAGTTTAATGTCCTTTTTTTTAAATAAATCAACGGGGCTCGATAAAAAATAATTCACTTTTAAAGCTAACTGGTTTATGAGTGACAGAAGAATAAGGTTCTATAATTGGCTTTTGATTGTTATTTTCAGCGTACCCCTCCCCCATTTGTTTCTTGGTCTATGGTGTTCTTTAATTCCAAACTATATTTACAGCAAAACCAAAAAACAACGTTTTTTATTCAACGGCCTCGGGTATTTTTCGCCTTCTAACAATCCATTGTAACGCCCTGGAGACTGAGCCTAAGAAAGAGTTAATATTAGTAATGGGATACTTCGAAAGAAAATAATAGAACCATTCTATTATAGAAACTCTCGAGAGGTTATTAAAAACAGTTTGAATGATTTTACGATTTTATAATTAACGGGTTTGTTAATTTCAGAAGCGGGCGTTGAAGCAATAATCCCTTACAGTAGGCAACTTCAACTGCCCAATGCAGATACATGACACGATCATACCACCAGTCGTGGTATTATGATGCGAATACAAAAACTGAGACAAAATTTCTGAAATGCGATTGCATAGAGAAGATGAAATTAATAAAAGTACTATTCAAACCAGAGCGGCCCGAGAAAAGGCGACGAGAACGAAAATTCCTTCATAAGAGCATTCAAAAAGCAATCAGAGAGCGCTTTAACAACTTTTTACCGCATAGAAACATTCAAACATTCAACTATTACATGCTTTCAAAAGACAATCATTCGATTATTAAATCCTTTCAAATGGCAATCATTTGGTTATGCATTAGATTATGAAAATCATTCGATTATGCCCATCACTAGTTATACCACTAGTGGAACCCGTGGGCTACGTCCTCGCTTTTTTGTTTATTTTGTTAGTAGCGTAGCGGGCCGCTGATCGAAGTTCTAGTCTATTTTCTAAATACTAAATCTGTATCCCTTCTACCTGTCTCAACTTTTAGAGATCGCGCATTCGGTAATATGCCTTACATCTCGACACAGGTTACATCATTATAGTTCTATTAATAATTTTGCTGCCATTGTTTTTAGGAGAAAAGTGTGGGACGTGGTCCACTGATTCAGCTAGTTTTATGAATTCATTTGCGCTTTCTTTAATTCTTGTAATCGTAAATTTAAGCCTTTGTTATTTTAATTGGAGCTTCTTATATTTAAGTCAATGAAATGTGAAATTTGTAACCATGATAGTTCACTGTTGTAGCTGCCAGATATGTTTACACCATTCTAAGCAAAATGTATTGTAGTTTTCTTTTTTATAGTTTTAGTATTAGAAACAAACAACCACGCAGACATTATTTCTTAGGAAAAATTAATATTCTGTTCACGTTATAAGCGTGAAAATTCGTTGGATTATTTGTTACTTTGTTGCGTATTTATTATAGTATTTATTTTGTCCGCATGAGTAGTTGTTTGTCCAATTATTGCCTTTACTTGTCATACCATTTCAATAAACAAAAGCTGTTTAGATTAAAATTGTAATATCGTTCTGTGTGCAATGCGTTTATTATATTAATTATTGTCTGTTATTGAAAGAAATGATATCAAATGTGCTGTGTGAGATTCCCGCCCGCCAGAATGGAGATGAGCCATAAATAAGCAAGTTATAACAACAATAGTGACTGCCACATAAACAATTGCCGAAAACAATCAATAAACCGAGCGAAAATGCAAGTAAATGTACTATGGTAGTAAATGTTGTCAAAATGTAAAAGCCCGTCGTCGTATTACGGTGAGACAGTTGAGGATTCACAATATAGATGATTGATAGGCTATAATGCATAATTTATATATCGGAAAGCTCAAGCGAAGCGTTTCTCCTATTATTTCTTAAGCCGATAGGTACTCGTAGATACTGCCTAAAAGAAAATTAACCCATGCCGAAGGCTCAGTTTTGTTCCAGCAGCAGCCTTAGTAAAGTCCCATATAAGTTATGTAAAAGCGAGGACGAAACGACGGCGAGTTAATGCCCGACGACGCGATTCTAGCGATAAACCGAACAAATTATGTCCTACGCTCTATCGATCTAAAATTTGTTAAGTAGAAATGTAATAACAAAAATAAATGAACTGACTATTTCCTGCAATGTTTTACAAAAATAGCGAATGCAAAAGATATTTCGGGAAAACAAACCTTTCGTTTATTTCGACTCCTTCCTTCATTGTGTTAAAGAATAATTAAATTGAAATTGCATTACAATAAATAGTGGTATCCATACAAAGTCTTTAGCTTTAATTTGTGGTTTTATTGTTTTGAAAGCTCTTTGTTTTGAAAAGGTTACCCGTTTATTATTCATACAAACTTTATAATGGAATACTTACTTTTCGTGCAAACAATTCATTGAGAAAGTGTACTTATTTTAATGGCACATTTTTCGCAAAACGGATGTATTTCGGCCTTGTTGTGTTGCCCCGTTCCTTGCGAAACGGCGCGCGTTACAACAAGTATATTAAAATTTACTCACGGTTGTTAGCTGGTTAGGTAATTTATGGGGAACAAAACAGTATTCGAATTTACAGAAAAAAAATAATTTACTGTAACTTTATTTTTTTTAGAATTACCGTTGCGTGTGTAATATCAAGCCTGCTAATATGCAAAACTTACACATTGTAATTATATAAAAGAATGCGAAAAGTGAGATCTACTTGCTCATGTTTAAGTTACGTATTGCATAATAAGTCTGTTATAATATTATTATAACATATTTAATGTAAAATGTACTTATAATAATGCTAATTAATTCCGTGTTTATTGTTTATAATAATATCGTGAACATAAATTTTCATGGTGATTTGACTTGCATATTATTGTAACACCGTCTAGGCACATGTCTGATGAGTAGCGATAACAGTTTTGCAATCATTATTTCCCACAACATTCTACAGAAAATTTCCGAAAAACATTCGGTATGAATTTTCAAACGATTGGATAATATTTTGCATCCATGCGTACCTATATTTCTTAATGTTCACAGAAAATAATTATAAAAATAAAAACTTATATTTAAAAGAGCCTATTTATATTCATGATGTTAATCAATAGAGTAATAAAATAATTTTCAACGTATCAAAATATGGCCTCTATAACACTAATTTTTACGAGCAAACTTTCATTTCAATATTTGCAGATGATGGGTGTTAGTTGTGAAATTGCACACCGATTTTAAAGACATTTAAACAAGCAATCGTTCCTTGAATAAAAAATAGGAGTACTTTATACCAATGGTTTGTTCATTTAAAAAAAAACTTATTATTTGTAGGTACATTATTTACCACAGGCAGTGCATTATATTGCACTCTTTCCCAACTTATAATGTTACACTTGGCTATCGTCCTTGTAAATATCGCAATTGCCTTCCGCTGTTCTGAATATGTACACCCACTTTCTATAAGTCAATGTCTTTTTTGTGTAAATTGTTCGAATTCCTGGCATGACCTTTTATTTTTTAATTTTCTTATTTATTTATTTAAGGATGGGCAACCTGAATTTAGCGCCTATATGAGTATCAATGCATACGATTTACCATAGATGAATGAAAATACATGTTTTATAGTTTGCCTTGATTTTTTTCGGCACGCAGTGGTCAAGCCAGCACACGATTTACGTAATCTTAACTGATTGATGATGTACAAATGATTTTAATTAGTTAATCTTAGCGTATCCCATTACTCTTTAGATTATTAAAAATTCATTTTAAAAAAATGCAGGATTTAGTACGAAAATTTATACGAAAAGTGTTTCCTAATAAATGATGTTTGAGAGAGACAACTACATGATAACTTATTGACTTTCTAATTTTAAGTTTAAGTACCTATCAGTTTATCATCTCTTCCTCCAGAAAAGTCGATATGTTTCGCAAAAAGTAGTCTCTAATCGATTATGTTATTCACAATAATATTTGCCTCTTATTAAAAAGACGTGGAACTCATTTCTAACCCGATTTGGTGCAAGAGAAGGGAGATTCTAGCCTTTGAATGGTAAACATCTCTATAAGTTAAAATATTCAATCTTCGGTTAATACAGATACAACATGATGAAATCCTCAAAACCTGGAAAATCTCATTTAAGAATTCTTTCTATTCTGGTCAGACAGTTGTTGGAAGAGTGATCGTAGTTCAATGTTAGGCGAGTCAACTATGGTTTAACACTACAACAATCGTCCTACCTATGGCTCTGCGGGATATGTACTTCCTGACTGATTTCTTTGATAGTACTTCTGGTGGTTCGGAATCCACCTAAAGTTGTAGGTCCCGTCTATCTAGCACAATACTATTTCGAAAACAAGACTGGAGGAAGCCCTAAACAGCATCAGCGGAAAGAAAGCCATTCTATTTAGGCTGGTCCAACGCTTCTGACGCATCTAACGTGTGTCCAGAAAGTCTTTCAGTCCTGGGCGGCTACGGATTGTATAACTTATGTCTTTGAATATCTGTGTCGAAATTCTTGTTTACAATAATTCCAATTTCCGTTTTCTAATTGTTGACCATTGCGAAAATAAGATTTCACAATAAAGGTTTTTTTTTCTTGCGTAAACATTTTATTACTAGGAAATATGCAGAAAGTAAATAATTCAAAATAAAAACCTTTTAATTTAAATTGACTTTGACTTATGTCAAATAAATTACTTAGATATGACTGAATAAAAGACATGCGTTATACAATCCATAGCCGCCCTGACTGAAAGACTTTCTGGACACCCGTTATTTAATTGTGAAGCGAATCAAGATAGCGAAGAATAATGTTAACAAACGTTTTTTGGTAACGCTTGACCTACCTTTCTAAATACAAGAAAAAAAATAGCCAAGTCTGTAGGCGCTTCTTAATATTAGCTGGCCGTTAATTCAACCAAAGCCCTACCACAATAACAGCAGTGTGCTTTGAAATTCATTTGTTATCTCTAAACAAACACAAACAACAAAATGCTACTGTGCTAGTATGCTGTTTAATACAAGGCCGGCAGATATAAGATAGTTTTTCGCGTTTTCTCGAAAATTTTGTTATGCAAAGGTATACAAAATTTATATCATTGAAATAAGAAAACAAGGCCCTATGGAATGAATGCAAAAAATAGGTAGGGTGCTATTTAAAAACAATAACTAAACGTTGGTTTATTACCTTCAATTATTTTACCACCCTCCGGTACTGAATTACCATTTACAATTAAAAGAAAAAAAATTAAGACTAAACTACCCTAATCGAACCTAGGAAACGTAATTACAATTAATAGAAATCAAGGACCGACATTTAATAAATCAGAAATTTATTTACGAGAGCTGATATTCCCAGATGGACAAGTTTATGTATCATTTTCTACAGTTAGAGCTTCAAATGCGAACATTAAAATTAATAATTAGTAGTAGTAGGAAAAGTGGATACATTTCTTTTAATGACTATTTCACGTCACTCTCGCTGTGTCGGAATGTTACTCCAAAAGAATAAACAGTAACGTGATTAGTGAGTAGATACGCTTAATAAGTTCAGTATTTATTTATAATCACTGACCCCTTGCGTATTTGAATATATTGCTATGATATTTAGAGGTGTTTGATTTGTCTGGAGTATTGTGATTCCTGGAGAGCAGTTTTTGAAATGCTTGCTACAATTCTATTTGTGATTGGAGTTTTATGAACACTGTAAGGTTTTGATACTCTAACTTTTAAACTCAGGGTTGCGTATTTTTGCTATAATTCTTGTTATAAACTCTAATAATTGTTATTGTTCATATGGTTTGTTTTTACTGAAAGAAAAGAAAAACACAACAGATTGATACGAATTTTATTTATGTTAAATACAGAGAATTGAGATCCTCTGGAAGAAAAAAGAGGAAACACGAGTCTAAAAGCTATATAAAAGTAATTACGAGTATATAAGAACAAAATACAACGAAGTAACAACGAATTGAAAAAAAATCCAGAAGTATTACAAGTAAAAGGTGATCGAGAAAGTTTCTTCGTTTGTGATGGTGGTAAGACCAAGTTGGAAATAATATAAAACAGAGCAGAAGAAGATTCAGATTAAAGGCGAGTATTTATGGTTACTTGAGAAACCAGCAAAGCGAAATAGAAGTTGGACACTTAGCGTTTTGCTCGAGCGAAGAATATCCTAATAAGGAAACGCTAAGATAAGTGTTCTATTTAAAAAAAAAGACGATTAGTAATTAGTAAAACTCATTTGATTTTTCGGCAAACACATTTAGAAATTCATTTATTAAATAAAACCTTATTTTGTAAAGTTGATATCGTTGTGTGTGTTTATTTCCATTAGAAATTAATTTAAATAACTTAATTTACAAGATAAATAACGACCCTGAGAAAGTTAGAAGAGTCTCATAGAAAGTTTAATTTAATTGCGTGAATTGCAAACAGTTTAGGGAATTGTTTTCTAGTAGTCACAAGACCACGCATATCATTGCAATATACAATACTGCTAGACCAATTAAGTACATGTCTTATATCTCGACACAGTTTATTCATTATTTTTAAAACGAAGTTGACACAAATGCGTGGGGAGTAACCCACGGGTTCCGCTAGTTTATTCTATTTTATACTATTAGACCATTGCTATAGAAAAGATCTTTCTTCCTATTTAGCTTATGCATTTTTACACGTATGCTTTTGCTGTAGTTGCTAACCAAGGATAGTAAACGAACTGATTGCTAACTACGGTATCAGTCAACTATGCCTTTTTAACCATAAGGTGAGACAATTCTTCATGCCCATATCTTTCTTTGGTACTATCAATTGGCTTCCACGCTTCAATCGCATGTAACTTAAGTGTAGGTAGATTCTACAAATGGGTTAAGAATTCTACAATTTTACAACAAACAAATATAGCTTTTTGCTTAGCAGATCTTCCAAACAGTAAGTTATTAACATAATAAAGTAAAGTCATACATTGGATTATAACACCCACTATTGTGAAGGACCAAAATCGTCTTTCTTTGAAGAATATAGGCCAAAATAGGTTTTTTTTAATAGATAATATCTTTTCCAATGCATCGATAAAACCAATGTCCGTTAAGATAATTCTGGAGATCCCAAGCGTCTTTAAAGACAAAAAGATTTTTATCTTATATCAGTACTATATCCTACAAATTTCTTTCAATTTCGGTTCTTTGGCGAAGAATCTGCAAAACTTTCAAGTTTGATATTGGAAATGTTATCAGGATCTAGTTATACTTAATCTGTACATATTCGGGCTTTCGTTTTCGGTTCAATTCATTAGAAGATATGCCTTAAACATCTGGAGAGATTTAAAATTAATAGAAAAAAGTTAGGAGAATATAAATAACCCTTGCAATATAAACAAATTATAATTATGGTAACCAACTAACTGCAATCATGATAATTAAAATTATCACAATGAATACCAACTTCAGTCTCTCATCAGATAAATAGAATTGTGCCTAGAGCGTGTCTTCCAGTGGTTGATAATTTAATCCCAGTGCGGCGGTCGAAACTAATTTTCCAGTAATGAGAGATAACTCCGGTCGGCTTTCAAACAGACTCTATTTGTATTTTGTAATTACGAAGCAGCAATAGCAACTACCACACGGAAATCGAAATGTTCTTTCTTTCCTTCTCCCAACATTGCCTTGTATATACATTACGTCTCTTTTTTCAGGCAAAGTAAAATTAATTAATTGTTTGAAGTACATTTTGATTTATCTATACAGCACGTCCGCAGTTTGATGAGATATGAAACGTGCATGATATTAAATCCCGATTAATTGGTTTCGAAACTTCCAATGAAAATAGGTAGGTAGGTAATATTCCACGATCGATTGCACTCCACGTGTAAATTTGAATAGTAATTTAATATGATAGACGGTAGCATAACCATTATAGGTACATAGTTTACCTGTAAAACTAGAAATTAGTAGTTTGATCGAGTGTCATTTAATTAAGTTATGTTTTTTATAAGACCTAAATTAATAAAGCTTTATTACAAATACGATTCGATGAAGAGCCCTGTGCAACAGATAAACTTTTTCCATGAAATGCAATTCCTGCGTGGAATGTAATTTGTATACAGATTGCGCAGGTGGTAATGACAATATAGTTAACAGGTTCATCATGTTTGCGTCCAGAGTCGACGGAAATTTGATCAGAGATTTTCCGTAATTTCCCCTGAGCCGAGAAGCTTAATAATAATACTGAACTCACGAACCAGATTTGCATCCATCGTTGCGTGCTGTAAAATTACCTGCATGGACTTTTATAAAAACCGTTATAACATAAAGAATTCATCGTTCTTTATTATATTATTACATTGAGCTAATACGGGGATACTTCAATATTTAAAGTCCTTAACATAGTAGCAAGCGTGTCAGGGAAACGAATCAACTTCGCACATAAGCCTCTTGCAGCAAGATGCACTTGCCATATTTCCTTTTAAATGCTTTAATTCCGTTCTGTGAAAATTTCGCTCGTCTGCAAAATTGCGGGATCATGAGCAAAATAACGATTACCAACCTCCGATAGAAGATGGTATCGAAAGAAGAAGAAGAAGGGTAATACATATTTACGGTATAAGTATCGTAATAAATCATATTACGATATGAGATAGGAAAATTGTCTAACGAGGCCGTAAGGCCGAGTTTGATAACCTATCGAATATTGTACAACGTTTTATCTACTTTCGTGAAATTTTAAATTTAAAAATAAATTTTATATTGTCATTGAGAAAAAATGTCATTAGTGACATTCATTATTATTAGTAGGCTGTTATTCAATTTTCATTAATATCTAGGTTTCATTTTTTATTTTATCATCTGTCAGTTTGTTGCAAAATAATTACGTCGCGTCGCTTGCACAAATTGAGATAAATTATTGGAAATGGATGATTCCGAAGACAGTCTGCCTTCAGATATTGAAGCACTGGCTAATGGGGCTATTTCAGTCCTGATTCCTGCAAAGTCAAAAACCAGGTATGAGCTAGAATATAATAAATTTGAAGAAAACATCGACATCTGGATTCCAAATATCTAATTGTAAAAAATGTATCATAAATGTCTACAACAAATAATTAGCTTGTTTTGTTAAAATATTTATAATAAATAATTAATATTTCGTATCATACTGTTATTTTTATATTACAATTCATTATGGTGTAATAGAAATTTGGGTATCGTAATAGAAACTCGGTATCGTAATAGAGCTCATTACGATACGCCTTTTAGTATTGTAATATTGGTATTACCTAATGAAAGTAGATAAATCAAGTTCTGGAAAGTAGTTCCTGTAGTTTTGGCAATCAAACGCCACCGAGGGTGAAATTCGAACAATAAAACGAATGCCATCTAAACATAACTTTTGTGGACGAACGCATTATCATGATGAAAAAGAATACCAATTCCAAAGTTGACATTACTGATTGGCGAGTTTTTCAAAAAACTGTCATTTGTCACTATATCGTGCTAAGAGTTTGTTTTCGATTTACCTTTGTTTTGAATTAAATTTTTCTGAATTACATAATATTATTTTTCTACGACTATTTTAGAAAATAAGCATTCTGATACAATTTTTAATTACGGAATAACTTACATTCTACGCTTGTTATAGAATATTTCATTCTAACACTGTTCTGAATAATAAAGGTTGCGCCTCTCGTCTATAAACTGTTTCTATGTTTTGTTGACAGTTACAAACAAAGCGTACTATTTTAGAAACGAAACTTAAAATTGCCTTATTTTCTAAATTTAATGACCTAAATAATATGATAGTTGTACAAAAGTATAGTTTGTAACACGTTTGGAATGGCTATTCCGCACTCGTGGACCGCCCCCTCGCCTTTCGGCTCGGATGACAAACTTTCCACTCGTGCAGAATATGCCATATTCCAAACTTGTTAAAGGCCTTGTCCTTTGTCGAACAATTACATCCTGATGAACTTCAAGAAGTTTACTTCCAACAAGTTAACGATCCCCAAGTATTATACAGGTTATCTCAAAAGTAAGGAATAAAATTCGTGTTACTGTAGCGCGTTGATTTTTGCAAAAATGCTCGGACACTTAAATTCATTTATGTGTATAAATTGGCGAAAGAACTATACGTGGCGATGTTGGTCATAAAATTCTGAGTCGAAAATCTTAATACCAAAATATTGTACCATGCTTCCTGGGTATGCACGGGATCTTCAAAGTTTGAAAATGAAGTCTTTTAATAAGTGTTTTAATTCATTATCTGTTGACAGAAAGAGCTGCAAATTCGAAGAAATAAGAATTGTAATAAATATTTTTTCACAGATGTTGTTTTTCAGCCCCAAAAGCGTGTTTTAAACATTTCTTCGTTAACTTATTATTGTAAAAAATACATATGGCAGCATTGTAAAACAATAATTATTATGAGAGTGGTGCGACTCTAAATTACTTCTGTCTTGATAACGTCAAAGTTTGACAAGTGTCAAAATCTGTAATTAGACTTGCTTTTTCTATCATCGTTGCTTTTCTCGTAGTTAGTAGTATTAATTATTATTATTTTCGTTTTCTTGTTTCGTTCACTAACAATGGATTGTACGTTCAATGATTATGCTGATATGTACATGGTATTTGGTTTCTGTAATGGAAAGGACGACATGGCAGAACGTGAATATCGTGCAAGTTATTCAAACCGGAGGCATCCTACAGCAAATGTTTTTCGAAGGCTGGACCAACGTCTTCGTGAAACTGGTTCAGTTGTTCCAAGGAATGTTAACGCTGGTCGACCAAGGCAAAGGCGCACGGTACAACTGGAAGAGCAAATTTTAGATGCAGTACAAGAAGATCTCTCTGTCAGCACCCGGCAGTTAGCTGCAACTTTAAATATTCCCAGCAATAAGACCGTTCATTTGGTTCCAAAATAAAACCGTCTTCGTCCATATCATGTCACCAAAGTACAGCTCCTTTATAAAAATCATAACATAGCCCGATTGAATTTCTGCAACACGATTTTAAATACAATTCGTGACAATGACGGCTTCTTGAGACGTATTCTTTGGAGCGATGAGTGTCTGTTTACTAGAGATGGCGTGTTTAATACACATAATATTCACCATTGAGCTGACGAAAACCCGCACGAATATCGACAATATAGTCACCAGAGAAGATTTTCCATTAATGTTTGGCTTGGCACAATAAACCATAGAGTTGTTGCCGAATCGTCTTAATGCCGATGAATACCTCAATGTTTTAGAACATTATAATTGACGAGATGCCGTTGCAGATAGGACACGAAATGTTATACATGGATGATGGAGCTCCTGCTCACTTTGCTCGTAATGTAAGAGAGTGGTTGGACGAACACTTGCCAAACAGATGGATTGGTCGCGGCGGCCCTATCTATGGCCCGCGAGATCCCCCGATTTCAATCCATTAGACTTTTTTGTTTGGGGTTTCATTAAAGGAAAAGTTTATGCTACGCCTCCACCAAATTCTGACGAAGTTGGGAATAGAATTAATGCGGCTGTATTAGAAATCACCCCCCAAAAACTTGAACGAGTGATGCAAACTATACCACAAAGGTTACAACTGTGTTTGCAAACAGACGGTTTTCAGTTCGAACAATTACATTAACTTTGTTCAAACATTCACGGAGTATTGCGATGTAACGGACATCCTTAGTTACCGTGCATTATAACAAAACACCTGTGGTGTGTGGATCCAATGTTGTCCTTTAAAATGGTTCCTGAGGACAGAGGGAGCATTGTCCAATGTCCAACATTTTGATATTAAGATTTTCGACTCACAATTTTATGACCACCATCGCCGAGTGTAGTTCTTTCACCAATTTATACACACCCTGTATAACTGCATCTTTATGTGATATACTTTGTTTTCCAACGTCAACCTCCGCACCCCCAGCCACCTTGATTTATTATTTTTTTTAATAGCGACCTATACTTTGTGTGGGCTCGTTGAAAAGCTAGCAAAAAACTGCATTCAAATCTGCCATCATAAAAAAACTGTGATCGTTGGTTTTTAGGTTATAGCGATTTATGTTAGACGAGAAATACTAACCTCGTAGCTATAGAGAGTCGCGACGGTAACGGTACATAAAATTGCGCAATATTTTGCAAAAAATCCGTTGAATAGGGTACGTGACGTTCTGACAAGATTTCGTGATATTTTCTAACGTGCTTATTAATAAATAAAGTAAGAGGTGTGCATGCAATATGTCAAAGTGGTAAGGGCACGCGGAAATATATATTACAAAAATAACATTTTAAGACATGCTAAACAATTATGAAATCAGAATAAAACCGTCGTTTTTAAATTAAGAAGTATCACGATTTAGCACCTTTCGAAAACTATCTACTTTGGTTTTACAATGATTTTAAAACGAAGCTGTTCAGAATACTAATAACAATTAGTGTTTCTAAATTTATTAAACATTTGCTAATTCTCTAAGTTTTCATACTTCTCGCTATATTTCTAAATAATTCCCATATAAATACTTTATATTCGCGTACTTTTTTTAGCGATTTAATTAATAATTTGAAAACGGTTCAAATATCAGTTATTTGTAAATATTTACAATTTCACTAATTAATATTGTATACATGTCAAACTGTTAAATTTATTCAGATTTTGTTGGACGCGTGAAGCTCAGTTCCGCATGTATTAGAAGGTAAAATCTTGGTAAAAGTAAAACATTCTACTGTAATACGAGATGTGCTTTTATCGATTACTAAGTTTTTTAGATTTGACAAGCGCTACTACTTACCAGCGCTCCGTAGTTCCGGATAAAAGTAATTTTGCGTAATTTATCTGGCAATAACTTGAAAAAAAAAATATGTGTGTAACTTCTGTGATAGGTAATTAATTTTTAAAAGTAAATCGGGCATCAAGAAGCACTTAATTTTCAGCACTAAATAACCGGTTTATGTAATTAATGTAGTATATTTCCGTGAATTTTATTATCTCTACAGGACTGCGACTACGACTGACATAAGACAAAAAAAAGATTGTTTTAATTGTACACGTTTTTGTGATTGAGCGAGCTATTGTTGGCCATTCAAAATTATGGTGCAAAATGAGACGTATTCTAAGCACTAAAATAAGTAAAAAAGTTACATAAACGTGAAAGAAAAAGTTAACTTTTCCCGTAATGCCACTTTTTGAAATAAGATTTTATAGACAAAACTGCAAAAATTGAAAAGATAAAAATTATTTAGAAAAAATATTACGTGCGCCCCTCCCCGTCCTGATATAAAATTAGTAGAAACACTAGGCTTAATAAATAATATTTAGATGTGGAATTTTAAAAATGTTAGTGCAACTTCTGCGAAAGTTATCGACAACAAACTTTGATAAATCTTCAGAAAACTGTAGCTCCGTAACGAAGCTTAAACCCATGTTTATCGAAACTTTTTAAATTATTTTGGGAACTAGAATGCGTTATATAAATTTAACACCATAATTCCGAATCACGCCGTATAACGTTTGACAGTTTCCAAACGTAGGTCATGAAATATTTTTTTCAAAATTAAATTATCATTGGAGGCACTATGAATTTTAAATTTTATGTAACTAGTCTGATGGAATCAAGAAAAATTTAACAGCCTAAGAAAAGCACAAAATAATACAATACTAGAAAAAACGATTACAGACGATTATAAATAGTTTCAGCTGATCTAAGAAAAAAATTAATGTTCATACTAAAAGATTTATACTTTCCAAAAGTGGTTGATATTTTAGTAGAATTTTATTATTTCTTAATATATACAAAACATTTATTTTACAAAAAAGGTCGGTTCAGTTCCATAAGAAGCTTTCATTTGGCGTACCCAAATAAAAGCATTTGAAAACATACAAAGGAAAAGCTTTTCCATCAGCTAGTTTAACGAATATCAGGGTGTGAAGGTTTAAATCAAGTTGATTTAAATCGGGATTTGAACCAACGATTTATATAAACAAATATTCGATCTGAATCAATTGGTTTTTCAGTAGAGTGCGGTTTTAATGTGAAAATTTCCACTCACTACGAGAATGTGCATAATTTGGCAGTAAGCTTAAAATCAATCTAGCTTTCTATTAATAAACGTCGGATCCCTTTTATCTGTCTTAACTACGGAGGGAAAGAAGGAAAGGGGGGAGAGGGAGAGAGAGGGGAAGATAAAGAGAAAGAGGGGGTGAAAGGGCGAGGGAGAGAGAAAGAGAGAGAGGAGAGAAAAAGGAAAAGAAGAAGGGAGAAGAAAGGAGAAAAAAGGAAGAGAGGGAGAAAGGGAAGATAAAGAGGGCGGGAAGAGAAGAAAAGACGGAGTTGGTAGGGAGAGAAAAAGAAATCTACTGACGCCGCGCCGATAGCGTCATTACGAAAACAAAATCCGAGAACATCGCAAAATAACAGCAGGCGGGTCTTCACTGCTTCACATATTTTTCTTCTACTGATAAATACTTTGGCCTATTTCCATTAAATGTTTTTATTATACAAATTAACTTACTTTGAACTCGAGCACCTTTCAATTTCGGCCCCAATGCAACTGCATTACGAATTTAGGTTGCATTTTAATGAGCTAAGTGCTGCGAAGGAGACTAATATTAAATCCGAAATATGTACAAGTAAAACCAGTAATTGAACAAATATAATTTGTACAATTACACTATAAACGATCTTTGCTTCATTTTATTTATCGTGTGTGGATAGATGATGTTATGCTCATGTTGGAAAATAAATAGGCAAATTATTAATAAACTGAAACTAAACTTGACCCAAACATTGTTAGCTCTAGTTACAATAACAAACGCGCTGGTAAGTAATTGCTGCGTTTACACTACCATCTCGCATTAAACAAGAACTAACAGTACCCGTCTGCTACGCCCCATATCTTTTTCTGGTAAATTAAAAAGAGCTGTAGTTTGCCGGTTGGATTGCATACTTTCAGCTGCAGGCGCATTCATCTCAAGTTGAGGCAGGTCGGCATAAAACTAGGACTTCAATTCACGGTCCACTACACTGCCTACTTAACTAGCTTATTATTAAAAAAAAGCGTGAGGCATAGCCCACGGGTTCCGCTAGTATAATATAATTATATGGAAGTTTTAAACAATTATACACGGTGCTGCCATGCATTACACTTGTAATTAACATATTTAACAGAAACACTTAATTTTGCAGACAATACGTTTATTAGTTTGAGCAAGTAACCAGAAGTACTTAAATTTCTTTAACGAAAAAATCAGTATAACCAATTTTTTTTTGATTATTCGTAAAAATCACCATTTTTGCACCCTGACGATTATTGTGTATCACATATTACGAAATAAAGTCATAATTCACTAATTACTTTGTAAATAACAAATTATTAATGCAAGATGCTATAAATTTTATTTTTCGTCATATTCACTTCACATTGTTTGTCAAGATGCAATAGGAAATCCTTATTACGCCACGTTGTCGCCTAACGAACGCTTGATTGACAAACAATGCGGGAAGCAAGCTGTCTAAAATTTCACGACTTATATGGCTGAGAATTAGTGTGTGGTCCTAGATTTCTTCTTGCAATTAACACTAACCGTGAGCTTGAATCTTGGAACACAATCATTGCCGGCCTTGACATTTTCACACATTAATTTGTTTGCATTCTTAAAGGTTTTCGTTTTTCAAATTAATGCTATTTAGTGTAAAATTAAAATGCGACTGAAAAGTGTGGGAGACTCAAGAAATATTGCTAAACTGAATTAATCTAATTTTATATTCCTTTTGTTTTAATGGTCTCAATTCTTTGTTTGAGGTTGGTAGCCTACTTAACATTATTTTCTAAATGATTGAATAATTGTTATTAATAATTTTTGGGTCAACATTTTTTTAATCTCCAATTTCACAGTTTCATATATTAAATAAAAAACCAAAAAGAGAAAGCGCAGTGTTTTACAAAACTATGATTGGGTATACCTTATTAATTATTGTCAAATAAAGCAATAATTTAAGTATGTAATTAAAATATGCCAAAATCAAACGTTTTTTAGTATCGACTATCCAATTAATTCACAAATATCTCAGTGCATGTACGATTCTACCTTCTAAATATTATTTTTACAAGAAATAAATTACTGAAGAAATGACAATAATTGCAAGCTTATCGTAATTTTAACATCAAGCCTGAGGCTTTCTAAGCCAGAACATCGAAGTCGCTGCTTTCAAATTCGCAATGCAATTCGGTCAAATCTTCGTTATACGGCGTACAAAATGTTTCTTCAATACCGTCCAAAATTAAGATATACGATTAAGATTGAAACTTAAGGAAAAAAACTATAAAAGTGAATTGAATACAATGTTAATTTCACTTAACAAATACTTGTACTAGTATAGCTAAGAGGTTGAATTACGAAATCGGCGAAGGCCGGTCTTGATACAGTGAAAATCTACTATAAAATGAGTAACTAGTTTTGCAACACATCATTTGCATGCTCCACTTAGTGGTGCATGGAAGATATTGAATTATTCGAGATCAAAATGGAATTTCTACGTTCAAAACTAGTTTATGAACTGACACTAAATATCTCTTGAGAAATAACATGCTTTGATATATTTATTTGCACGAGAAGGAAAAAAACTGCAACTTGAAAAACGTACTCATATTATCTATTCTTTAACAAGAATTTAAATAAGGAAATATATTGTTATGAAACAGCGCCACTTAAGTATCATTTTTGAATATTTTTTTAAGAAAGTGAATTTTAGTTGTAAAACTCAAATGCACAAAAGAAATCTATCTAAAAGAATAACTTTCTCAGTAAGCATTTCTATAGAACCTCATGGTAGGCGACCGAGTAGCAAAAAAAACGTTGAATTGATTTGTTGCATTAACAATTAATCTTAAATGCCAAACAGATAAAACAGCGAGGCATCGTTTTCATAATTACCAACCTTTCACCGTTTTCAACAAATTAAACATCAGACGCGCGCTCATAACGAAGCAATGTAATGAAAGAATTTTAATAAAATAATAAAATTACAAAGAACATTATATTATACACGCATTATATCACCAATCTAAAAGCTTGTAAAGTAAAAATTTGGAAACAAATAGATAATCTGTTATGTAAGGTTAATAATAATGTGAAATTTATTGTAGATTATTTTTCTAAGCTAAGAAATCAATAAAAATATTCAGATCTTATAAAGTGAGGTAAAGTGAAATTTTTTATTGCAAATTAGTAGTGTAGTTGTCAATACCGAGTGTCCCAGAAGTTACTGACAAATTTTAATTGCAAATACCGGGTGTCCCAGAAGTTATTGACCCATTTTAATTGCAAATATCTCCGAACTCAGAGGCGATAGAGAGATGCGGTTTTCACTGAACAATTTCTTTTTAAAAAAAGTTTTTTTCGGTATAAATGTTTATTCATTAAAGTCTTATGTAGGGTGTTTTAAAAAAAAGGTCTTTTTCAATTGCAAATATCGTCGATTTTTTTAATGTAACACCCTGTATATTTTGATTGTATCTGAAAGGTGAACTCTCTCTCTTTCCGAAAATGTACAATTTGTTACAGTTGAATTGAAAAATGAGTGAATTATTTGGTTTTTAAGGATGGTCGTTCATTAGGTACAGATTTCTGATCCATGTTGATCCTTAACAAGTTTTGACATTAGAAATCCGATAACTACCTATTTGTAGAAAATAACAAGACAAAATTGAAAGATGAATACCTAATTTTAACAAAAATTAACATTCTAAATTAGCTCCATTAATAAAAATCTTTATGTTCCAAGTGTTGTCCATTTTGGTCTATACATTTTTGCAACCTGAACAAGAAATTGTCGAAAGATTTTCGCAACATTTCCGGGGTAATTTCTTGAAATGTTCGGACAATGTTACATCGCAGTTGTTCCAGAGTCTCTGGGATAGGATTATAACATCTATCTTTGATAAAAGACCATATAAAAAAGTCTGGAATCGTCAGATCTGGTGAGTGAGCAGGCCACTCAATTGGTCCAGCTCTCCCAATCCACCTATCTCCAAATGTTTCTGCAGCAGAATTTCTAGCCACAAGTGAATAGTGTGGCGGCGCACCATCCTGCTGAAAGTAAACAGAGTTTATGGCGGCATCTTGTTCCAGTTGTGGGTATAAGTAATTTTCTAACATGTCTGTGTAGACATTACCAGTAATTCTCAGTTCTTGAAAGAAGTACGGTCCATATATTTTTTCTTTAGAAACACCACACCAAACGGTCAACTTCGGTGAATCTCTTTCGTATTCCTCAATTACTCTTGGATTTTCAGACCCCCATATTCGACAATTATGTTTATTACATTGCCCGTTTAAATGGAACGCAGCCTCATCTGACATTATAAGCAGAACATTGGGTACTTCTCTGTATAAATCTAGTAAAGTCTCTGAAAAAAACAAGTCTTTTTTGTAAATCTTTCATAAATTTTTTGGTGCATTTGAATTTTATAAGGAGTTAATTTTAATACCATCATACAACTGAACTTCGGATTTAGAAAATTCAGTTGTACTTGCTATTTTGCGAATAGATATTCGATTATTGTGTTCTTCTAATGTTTTCTGAATACGCACGAAATCTTCTTTTAGTATCAACAATCGATTCATACTTAGCATATTAGAATTATTCAAATCAGAATTAATTACTTTGACAGTTCGTTGTGTCAGATCACTGACATTATAAAAATTCCAAAGCATGCTTTAACATTAATATCCGTAAATGCCTATACCTATAAAAGCCTATCGTTAAAAACCAAATAACTCACTCATTTATCAATTCAACTGCAACAAATTAAACATTTTCGGAAAGAGGAAGAGTTCACCTTTCACATAGTATCAAAATATACAGGGTGTTCCATTAAAAAGATCCACGATATTTGCAATTAAAAAAGACAGTTTTCTTAAAACACCCTATATAAGACTTTACTGAATAAACATTTATAGCAAAAAAAACTTAAAAAAAAAATGTTCAGTGAAAACCGCATCTCTCGATCGCCTCTTAGTTCGGAGATATTTGCAGTTAAAATGGGTCAGTAACTTCTGGGACACCCGGTACCTATTACAATTTACTTTCGGCTTAGACCGCTTCGTCATTTAGGAACTACACCCAGCATAATCAGGTAAGGACCGACCTGTAGCTTGTCTGCCTTTACAAGCATTTGCTCTAGAAGTCTGAGCAATATTTGTTCGTAGGCCCTGCATGCCTAAACACGGCCGTGTGCTTAGCTTATTTAAAGTTTGGGGCGGACAAGGATTTGATCTTAATGTATGTTGTTTGCCAGGACAATAATACTTAATCGGCTTATGACTGTTAGCTGTTTGTGAACCCATACAAACTAACGTTTCGCAAGATATTGCAGCTTGCATCTTCAGAGTGAATAGAACACATTTAGTGCGTTTGTTATATAAATTAAAAATTATAATCTCTCAACTGGTCTAAACGGCACTTCATATATTACACATTTAATTTGCTTTTATGATTATATTAATTTTAAAATATATTTTTATGATTACATTAATTTTAAAATAAATTTTTTTTCGTATAATGAATTAATAAATCCACAGAATCCAAACTGATATTTACCGTTCAAAAACAATTCAAAGTGTTGAATTTTAGTATCTTCTTTATTTGAGTGTTATTCATTGCTTATAAATAGCCTATTTTAAGCGAATTTTTCTTAAGATTTCTGAAACGGTTTTTTTACAAACCACTCGCATTGACTGGCACCTACGATCCTGAACAAAATTACTGTTTTAATTTACATAAATTCGCAACCCTGCTGTACGGCATTGCGCTCTAATAAAAATGGCAATACTAGCGTGACAAAGTAGTAAAAACGGTCTGCCTGCTTCTCGAAGACTTTTATTTACAAATGAATTCTCGTTCTCATCGTCTTTCGTCAGGCCGCGTGGCATAAACCTTCGGCTTCCAATAGTATTTTTAGTTTCATCACTGTTTCTTTCCTTTATGGCAACCGTATAAAATTCATGCTGTCGTCTATTATGCGAGAGAATGAATATTTACATAGCCAAACAGTGACAACAATATGTTGAAAGCAGTCTTAGGAGAGTCAATAATGTAATTTTTGTAGACATTGTTCCGTAATCGTCACCAGAATGATGGTAAACGAAAAATGGGAAATACAAATACGTAAATTAACAATCAAAAAAGTTTTTTCCAAACCTAATCGCTTACTTCAGGAAAAAAAGAAAATGAAAGCACTACAACAATTAGTACAGCCATAATATTGCAAACAAAACAACGTTTTAAATTTTATATCCGCTGTCATAATGTAAAAAATACGATTGGTCTGTCAAATTAGCAGCCGCCACTTTAGATTACAGTCTACTTTGCAAATACATGAATACATAATTTCATAACATATAAAAAATTTAAACTTCTTTACTAGGCTATTTATCTACTTCAGAAATACTCCACATGTTTAAAGAGTTCTTAACATACTGCAAAAGTACTTCGGCTATTTCATGTACCTGGAAAGTGCTTCACAAATTTCAAAAATTATTCATGAACTTCAAATGCACTTCGCAGCCTTTGCATATACATACTTCAAATGTTGTTTACGCTTCGCCTTTTTCATACGATTGCAAAATAATTTCGATTCTCTCAACTATATAGGTACGTTTAATTTTCTCACAAACCAACTGCGAAAATATTTTAAAACTCATGCATTTAAAATTTATCATTGATTTCTCAAAAAATATTTCACGCTTAGTAGTAAAATTACATAGTTCAGTTATTAAGGGTGAATTGGGTTGGATAATAACTGAAATGTACCAATTTTTAGAGTGAAACCAACCAAAAAATTCTATTACAACTGATCTCGTTTCGCATTTCTAAACACAGCACTAGTCAACAAAAATGTCGTGGGAGAATTTTTTAGAACAATAGGGTTCTCGTTTATTAAGTAATTATTGAGCGATAGGTTTCCGATAGACATATCTTAATATACAATCTAATTGCTGCTTTTAGAAAGGTACATAAGTGAAGGAGCATGAAGAAATCTTCATTATTATATGCTCAATTTGTTTAATGGTACCAACAAAAAAGAAAAAGAGACCTATCCGCAATTTAGCGAAACCGCCATTCAAATTAGAAATTAGCAAAAAATTCATTTAACTAATGAATAAAAATGTGGTGAAACTACTCGTCGCCTTATTATTATTCAGACCCTAACGTATACGAACCTTGACCGCAGTTAGTTTCAGAAATTATATCAATTCGTGATATTAAATTATTTTCCGCACGAGCAGACCCGGTCACTATTAGGTGAAAGACACTGTTGTTATCCGCCCACATTATACATTCACTCTAGTGAACGTCCCTCGACTTCTGAAGTTGCCGCTTGCGTAAACGGAAAGAAAATGTAATAATGCAAGTAATGGTCGATTAAATAATGTTGCAGTGCGAGTACTTCTACCCCGAAGCCCTGCACAATATTTATAATTTAAGATTTTTTGCTCCAGATTTGTGTAAGGAAATACATCAACCATAATAGCAGATATTAACACATTTGCACGGTATATCGCGTTATCGCCTACATTAACCCTCGACCGACCAATAGATCAAACCTAATTTGACTAGTAACCTATGCCTGCTTGTTTGATCTAAAATTTCAACAACTGTTTGGCATTGATCTAGTTTATTTTGTTCATAATTCAATTATTAGACAATAAAGCACAACAATAAAGTCTTACAAACGTATTTTTCTGCTTATAGCTGGCAAAGCCATATACTCTACCATCAAGCTGATAAACACATTTTATATTTTTCTAATGC
Source organism: Ctenicera cuprea (assembly GCA_958336395.1). Taxonomy (NCBI): domain Eukaryota; kingdom Metazoa; phylum Arthropoda; class Insecta; order Coleoptera; family Elateridae; genus Ctenicera; species Ctenicera cuprea. The sequence goes on from OY284494.1 coordinate 24,830,228, forward strand.
TACATAACTTTTGTCCACGAATCTTTCTTTGTTACACATTATGGGAAACATCAAATTATTTAGAAAAACTAATAAAAATAATAAACGATGGGCGAGAATGAAAAAATATATTTCACTGATACATTGGCTAATGGGTCACCAAGCGGCTACGGGTTCGAATCCTGTTATCGTCATATATGTTTGCGTCGGTCTCACTTTTAAAGTAATTACTTTGGAAATGAGAGGTGATAAAAGGTAGGTAGCAGCGGGTAAATATTCTGTTTCTAGTAGTCGAAGCCCGTCGTCGCGTAGAGTTGAGACAGTTCCGGATTTGGTATGTAGATGAGACTAATAACCACAATAGAACTGTTAATTTCTATACACAATTATTTTGTTCTTAAAATAATATTCATGCACCAGAAAACAATAATATTCGACTTAATAAAATTATACATACAGTGAAATACCAGTCTTTTATTAACAATATTTTTGTAACATTAACTTTGTCCCTTTTAAATAAATAAAAAAACACTACTTAGTACAAAAAATAAAGTTATCACACTGTATTGCCATAACATTCACAATTCAAAAAGTAGTCGGGTTTATAAGTTACGAAAACTTGTTGCATAGCAACGAGTTTTCATTTTGCTTGACAATTTCACAAGGCGCCCATGCGTCAAAATTTTTCTTAAGCAAAACGATTTGCTACGCAAGAAGTTTCAGCAATTTAGCTCTTACTTTCTTTTTAATTCACTGGTGGTATACGATAGGATTATATACGCAATATATAGATCTGTCAAATTAGTTTTATTTCTAATACTACCACATAAAACAACAAAGTAGTTCGCTTAACTTAATCGCGATAAAATTTTGTATATGAAAAATAATGGAGTTAAACTATTCTATTGACTGCTGAAACAGCAAATGCGAGTTAGTGATAGATTGATAACAGATATTACAAATAGAATGACTGTAAAATTAAAATTAAATAATACATTAGCAACAAATTTTCTTTGGTTATACAGAAATCAATAACAACGAAAACAAGATACAGGAATATTTTATTAAATCTAATACCTGAGCTGCTTTCTCTATTTTTTTAAATATTAAATATTATTATTTTATTTCTGATTTTATTTACTGGTTACGAATATAAATATATTTTCAACTTTCAAGTTCATTTAGATGCTTAAAAACTTTCGGAGGAGCATACGCAATTTACATAATTATTCCTGATGCAAATATAAAGCATCAGTAAACCACCTCGCAAAAATCACATTTGTTCGGGGGTTATCGTAAAAGTCGACGCAGTTACTTTAATGAGTGTTGTTAATTTATTGAAGTGAAACTTCTTTGACGGTAGGAGTAACCACGCAAATGCGAAACGGAAGTGATGGAACAGAACTAATAGAACGGAACAGAAGTGACGTCAAATAGATGCAAACTGAAGCGATCAATAGTAAGTTGTGCCATCACAGACACACAGCTCTAAACGATTGTATTTTGTTGCTTTACTTATATGCTCAGCCTACAAACAGAACGTATAGGGACAGATATGAATTATAATATATTTAATTGAAGATTGAATTACTTTCGAATTGTATAATTCGTTTCTACAAAAAAAAGGAAACTCATTTTCAATTTCAATGACATTTGAAACAATAATATCATTTGTATATGAAAATAAACTAGAAATTGAAATTTCCCTGTAAATTTGGTAAACGGTAAACGTCGCTTCTTTCACACAACAATTTTTTTCTACGACTATTTTAGAATATAAGCAGTACGAAATAATTTTTAATTATGGGATAACTACATTCTTACACTTGCTATAGAATGAATTCATTCTCACATTGTTTATTTCATTCTAACACTGTTCTGAGCTATAAAGGTTGCATCTCACGTCTATCAACAAGAAAAAATCTTTTGTTGACAGTCACAGAGCGTATCGCCTTTTGTTAAATTAAGCGTTTTTTAAGAAATATAACGTAATATCTCGAGAAGTACTTGGCATATATCGATATTTTATGTTTAAAACCAGATGCATCAATCAGCGCTCTCGATATTCTCATTTTAATTTTCGAAATTTTTTTTGCCCACAAAAATTACAAATACGACTTTTTGCTTTCGACGCACGCAGCGAACTTTTTATTAAGGGACAAACCTTTTTATTTGTAGATCTTAACATATACATGCAGCGAATAAAATGTGAAGCAAAAAATAGATATGATTTTTATGGATTTCTGTGCAGCATCGAGTAGTAAACCTTGATAGTGCTTGAAGCTGTATACATATAAAAATAACTTCAGTTAGTTGTGTATTTTCCTCAATTATTAATAAAACAAAGAAAGAAACAATACATATACGTGGCGTAATATAAAAATGAAACTGTTTAAATAAACGAGTAGAATTTTCTTAATAACTTTCTTCTGTTTCTGAATCAAGATCTTGAAGTAAACTTACTAAACTATTGTTACAATCTTTACAATTGCATTCACTGCAGAATTTCTGTCCATCTTTTATGGACGTCCAGACAAATCCAGACAATTTCGCATTTTTATTGATCAATACATATCACGTCAGATGTAAACTGAATAGTAAAATTTCCAGTTCGGGATATTACTGTTAAATGTTCTGAAGAAAATAAATAATAAAGTAACCTTAAAGGTATTGTCTTAGCATTAGAAGAATGACCCGGAACGAGGCGGACACATCGACATGGCTCTTTCTAAAATTTTAGTTTTCCAGTAGTATATATACACTGTGTCCATAAAGTAACCCCCCCCCCCACCCCCAACTAACTTTTGAATGACTTGATATTTTTCTACAAAATTTGGTGTGCTGTAATGGGAAATTAAATACTATTTTTCAGACCATATTAAAATTTTGTATCATCCAAAATGGCGACTGGGTGCTATTTTGAATTTTTTTTAAATAGAAAGGGGGGTCGAGTGTTCAAGTTTCTGGAGTGATAATTCAGCAAACTTCTGTAATGCGTTGCTCCAGTTCTTCAATTGTTTCTGGGCGGGTTCTGTACACTTTCGATTTCAGATATTCCCATAGAAAAAAATCTAAGAAAGTTAAATTTGGGGAGTGAGCCGGCTATTCTACAGGCCCCCTAACAATCGATCCCAAAAAAATGTCCGTTGAGAAAGTCAGAAACAGGCCTATAATAATGAGGCGGCGCACCGTCTTGTTGGAACATAACGTTTTCAATATTATTTCCAGCCACCTAAGGAGATATTTCTGGGAAAATTTTGTCCTGCAAATGAATTTTGTTATGGCTGAATATTTTTCTTTGAAACTCTAGGATCAGACGCAGAATTAAAAGACCTTTCAAATGAGGTGTCACTCGACCCCCCTTTCTATTTAAAAAAAATATTTCAAAATGGCGCCCAGTCGCCATTTTGGATGATACAAAATTTTAATATGGTCTGAAAAATAGTATTTAATTTCCCATTACAGCACACCAAATTTTGTAGAAAAATATCAAGTCGTTCAAAAGTTAGTTGGGAGGGGGGGGGGGGGAGGAGTTACTTTATGGACACAGTGTAGAATGCACATTATAAAAAAATTTCCTTCAACTTGAAACAGATATTGAACTTAAAAGTAGCGTTAAATATTTACGTAATTGTGCTTTTTAAAAGAAATTTAAATACTGATCATTTATCATTTTATAAAGTTCGTTCGGTATGAATTACAGTAACAACTTTCTCGTACATCGTCGTCAATTCATCAACGCTGAATGCTTTTGTAAATTTAGTTGGTCATTCTATGGTATATTACAAGAGCCAATAGGATGCTTCCATTTTCTACATTTAGCAAATCTAAAAAAAAACTGTAATCGTAAATTCAACGTGTAGAATTATCAATATCAAATTAAGTAATTAAGGAAGCGCTCGTCAGCTACTGACGGTTGTTCGTAAAACTAATTGCAATATTAATAATTATTATTTTGTAAATAAAGATAATTGAACTTGATAATTAAAGTTTTATTGTTGAATAATCTTTCCAAACATCGATCGTGATAAGAATTTTTTAGAGAAGGATTTGTGACTTGAAAGGGTCGGATTTATATGCACTAACAGTGTTGCCAGATATGTTTTTCCTGCAACAAACAGGATAACGTATCTGGTAATACTATCAGTGTATGTAAATCCGGCATGCACTAACAATGTTGTCGGATATCGTTTCCCTGTAACAACAGGAAAAACATATTTGGCCACACCGTTGATGCCACAAAGCAGGCCTTTACTTATTATAATGCGAAAGAACAAAATTGCACGAAAAATGTGCTATTTACATACACTAACAGTGTTACCAGATACGTTATCTGTTAGTGCATATAAATCAGGCCTTTAAGCCACTGATTTCCATACAAATTATTGCAAATTGCACTCAACAAAATCACCATAAAAACCAACTTGCCTAACGGCTCGTTGGATTTTTGAGCCGATTTTGTTTCGTGAAATTTTGACGCAACAATTTACATGAAAACAAAAAATTATTCTCAAAAAACTCTCGACACTTGTGGTGATAATTGTGAATATACGATAATGAAAAAACATTCGTTTAATTTCAAATCAACCAAATAATACATCATAATTATGTCATCCCACGTGTGATCAAGTCTAAAACAGAAGTGGTGTAGGAAATCTCAACGAGCAATCGAAAGCTTAAAAATCAAGGCCCTTAGAAGCGTGCTGGCATTCTTAATTAATTAACACTGACAAATTTTACAATTGCTAGACTTACTCAACTTACAATTTTAAACAACCTACAACCTTCGAAGACTGCCTTAAACTAATTAGATTGGGTAGAAAATTCATGATTGATGCATTAATTATGTGGTTAAGTATGGCGCAAATACTAAAGCAAAAATAAAAATTCTTGTTTAACCAAATGGGGTAATTTTAAAAATTGCGTAAGAAAAAGGTCAATATCGGCAGTAACATTAGAAATATCGGCAGTGCAAAACTTGCCCAAAGAAATCAAACTATTTCCAAAATCCATAAAATTGGAAATACACCCAAAATTTAATAAACAAAGTAATCTGGAGCTAATAATAACTTCGTAACAATCCAAAACGTAACGGGTGTCCAGAAAGTCTTTCAATCAGGGCGGCTATGGATTGTATAACGCATGTCTTTTTTTGTCATATCTAAGTATTTATTTGACATAAGTCAAAGTCAATTTAAATTAAAAGGTGTTTATTTTGAATTATTTACTTTCTGCATATTTCTTGTTATAAAATGTTTAGGCAAGAACAAAAAACCTTTATTGTGAAACCTTATTTTCGCAATGGTCAACAATTAGAAAACGGAAGTTGGAATTGTTCCATCAATGCGTGTAAACAAGAATTTCGACAAAGATATCCAAAGACATACGTTATACAATCCATAACCGCTAAGGACTGAAAGACTTTCTGGACACCCGTTACTAAAATATGCATTGTTCAAATCAAGGAAGCACTTGATTCTACACATCACAAAAATAACTTCTGACATTTAGAACATCAACATAATATATAGAAGAAGAAATATTCCAAAGACTAAATCTGTCTAACCGAACATGATAAATATACGTTTAACATTTTGAATAAGATAAATGAATCAAACGTCACGCCGTAGGGTAGAAAAATATAATTGGCACTAGTGCACCGGAAGAAAACCTATTCGTACCTGCATGTCTGATTGAATAAACTTGCCACAATTATAATTATTCGAACCTGGACGGCTAAACGAATTGAAATGAAAAGGAAATCATTTATTATCACAACATTTGCATAACTTTCTTGCTAACGTCAGAATCAAAAAATCGTTTATTTAATTCAATTGATCACAAAAGCAAACCGGAAATCTAAGAATTAAAAGCTCGGTGAATACTTTTGTTATTAATTAGATGGTATTATTTGTATAAGGATGTCAGTTTTGGCATTGAAAGTTTGTACAACAATGAGATATAGAAAAATTCATCCAGTTTCGGACGCGTATGGCAATTTTTTATTGTACTTTATTATTAATTTTGACTTACTTTTACTAACAAACAAAACCAACCTTGAGAAACAAAAACTAAAAGTTAATAAATGATCTTGCACCATAATTAGTTTTAAGAATGGTTTCCTTATAACTGGCGCGTGTAATACTTTTAATAAATGAATGAATACCTGAAATTAACCTCAGCAACAGGAACTGTATTGAATTTTTTATTCTTATGTAGATCGTGATGTGCAAAAACGAACTTACATTAGTGTGTATTAATTATGAAAAATGAAATGAAAACTAAAACATCTGACGTTCTAATTACTATATTAATACAAAGCTATGCAGATATCTTAACAACATTCTTGCAATCTTCAGGGTTGAAATTATGAAACAGGGAAGCGTAAAAGCTAACGATATTAAGATTCGAAGGTCCTATTTCAGACCTTTCGTAACTTATGTAAAAACCCGTTTAGATTATGCAGTGCCCTAAACTTTCAGTTACAAATTATTTCAATGTAAGGAAAAAAGATCAATTTTTTTCGCATCTGAAGAAGAGCCCGACTGGCTCACCGGGCTACCGTGAATTGGTCGGTGGACCGTCCCGGCCAGTTTCATATGTGCCACATAACAGGATAATGTTACGGTGTTTTAAACATTGATGTGCACCAAAATAAAAAGAAAAGTTTACGATAAAAATCCCTGCACGTACACCACTAATGGGAAAATTCATCTTCATAATATTTTAGCTGTCCGAATACAAACACGAACGCCGATGTCAACATTTGTGTACGTATGTGTTTGTGTATGTATGTATAGCATGTTTAAGAATCATTTCTGTAACAAAATTATTTTATTTTAATGTGACCTATAGTATAGGCTCCTAACCACTGCAATCAAATTTATACGGGTTTTTCCCAGGCTACTCATTTGATCTGCATATTTTCCAAATAGTGAGTACTCTATCAAGCAACGATGGAACTGTTTTGTGTAAACGCGTTCGCAACTTTTTACCCCACAAGGTTATCAAACTTCCGAAAAGAAGCCAGACATTTACTATTGATTATTTTCATATGTAAATTATTTATGTACGAAGTTTCAACTTTTTCTTCTCATTTGGCATAACCCATATTAGCACAAATTACTGCCGCTGATTCTGACACACTCAACCAAAACAAGTTTTCAGTACATTACAGAACATTTTGCCTATTCTCTAATGTCTGAGCCAACGCAAATAATTGTATTGGCTACAAACCTGAGCCAACCAACAGAGCGCAAACGACGTGAATATAAATGTTACGTACTTATTGATATTTTGCTGATGTTTGTGGCGAAATAAAAAAAATACCGGTATATTTCAAAAATAATTAAGAGTTGCTGTTTTCGGCAATGGTTAAGGAAATTGTTAATTTCGGCTTTCGTTTCGATTACGATGCAGAATATATTGCGTTTTTTTTCTGTTTTCGGTGACGTTCTGCGCACGTCCCTAGTTTTAAAAGAACATTACTTTTAGGTTTTTTTTGTTTTAACGGTTTTCGCGAGTTATGAAACTTTTCAAATTTTTATTTATTTTGTCTTTGTAATTTTCTAAAGGCATCATTTATCAGCAAACAAAAAATTTTTCAAATTCCAATAGTTGTTTAAACCTTTCAAAATGCCACAGTACTATTAGTATTGAATTAAAAAAAATGCGTAGTATCAAGAATTATTTAAAATTTGAGTCGCTTTCGGAAAGCCCCACCCCCCTCGCAACAATTAATATATCACTGGTCGGGCTGTTTATTTATCCCGAGCCGTATTGAGCAGCCAGTCCAGCCCTGATTTTTACTCATAAGTAAAACCTTCGCATTTATATAAAATGGCATAAAAATTCCAACTTTATGCAAAAATCAAAATTTAAAGTACCATCAATTCGTGTTTAATGTAAAAATAAAAGGTTCATGTTCATATTCAGTATTATTAAATCACACTCCACTGAACGAATATTTGATAAAACTATAATTTTGTTGCAATTTCGACATCCTTGATCATATATACAGGGTCAGTTATTAAAGTTCACCCCACTAATATTTCCACAACTATTACGGATATCATATTTTTTTCTTAATAAAAGTTGTTAATCGTTAACCGATGCATAACCTGAAATTATTACCAATTACACTGGGTGCTTAATTATGCCTGTACAGCATATAACTATATTTTAGATTTTAGTCTTGATCTAAACGTGTAAAGGTACTACCATCTTAAATTTAGTGGTTTCCGAGTTTTTTTTTAAATTCTTGACATTTCATAATTTTTGTGAGAGTGTAAAAATTTTACATTATTGCAACGGAAAAAAATTCATCTAACGGCTAAGAAAATATTGCTATGATATTTGGAGGTGTTTGATTTGACTGGGGTATTGTGGTTGCTGGAAAGCAATTTTTGGATTGTTTGTTGCAGTTCAATTTGCATTTGGAGATTTATGAAGACTTGTAAGATTTTAATGTTCTGACTTATAAACCCAGGGTCGCGTATTTTTGCTAGAATTCCTGTTATAAATTTTAATAATTGTTATTTTCCATATGGTTGTTTTTACTAAGAGAAAAGACAAACACAATTGATTGATACAAAGTTTATTTATGTTAATTGTAATTATAATTTAGTTTAGAATTGTTAAAAAGGTTTAGTTTATAAAAAGTTTTAGAGTTACTTGATTTGTGCGTCGACTAATGTCAGTTTGGATGTCAGTGTCAAAGTCAAAAACATATAAAAGGATACTCTTGGACTTGAGGTTTATGTGTTTGTTTTATAAAAATAAAGATCAAGGAAGGAAGACAAAAGAGGAGAGAAAAAGAAGAAATTTGTTTAATTAGTTACGGCTCGTCTGTGTAAATAAATACACAGAATTGAGATCCTCTGAAAGAAAAAAGAGGAAAAACGGGTCTAAAAGTTATATAAAAGCCAATTGCAAGAATAAAAGTGAAAATACAAGAAGTAATAACGAATTAAAGAAAAATCCAGAAGAATTATAAATAAAAGGTGATCGAGGAAATTTGTACGTTTGTGATGGTATTAAAACCAAATTGGTAATAATATAAAACAGTTAAAGAAGAAGATTCAGATTAAGAGAGAGTATTTGTTGTTGCTCGAGAGGCCAGCAGAGCGTTTTGCTAGAGCGAGGAATAAGAAGACGCTAAGATAAGTGTTTATTTGTTAAAAAAAGACGATAGTAGTTAGTAAAATTTATTGATATTTCGGAAACCACATTTAGAAATTGAGTTAATTAATAAAATTATTATTTTGTAAAGTTGATATCTTTGTGTATTTATTTCTACTTAAAAATTAATTTAAACAATTTATTTTGCAAGCAAAATAACGACCCTGAGAAAGTTAAAAGAGTCTCATAGCAAGTTTAAATTTAATTGCGTGAATTGCAGACAGTTTAGGGATTGTTTTCTAGTAGTTGCAAGACCAAGCATATCATTGCAATATATATGTTGCCAATTAATAAAATTATCGATGATGTCACTGGTCAGTCACGTGACAATACAGAAAAATTTAGAATGTTGCATAAAGTATTTCATTAGGCAACAAACCTTTTTTATTAAGAAAAAATTGATAAACTTAATAGTTTTGAAAGTGGTATGGGGTTGACAGTTTGTAAATGTCAGAACTTTTAACACTTTTATGGAGAATTAAATTTAAAATCTAAAATGCAATAATATACAGAGTGTTTCATTTGAAATAACAAATTAATATACTGTACAGGCATAATTAAACACCCAGTATAACTGGTAATAGTTTCACATTATGCATCAGTTAATGATCAACAACTTTTATTAAGAAACAAATTTAATTTTCTCAATAGTTTAGGAAATAATAGCGCGACGACACTTAAATGACTCACCCCCCAGGGGCGTGCGCTCCATGGGAGCAAGGGAAGCATTGCTTCCCTTTAAATTTTGTTAGAAAATAAAAATTTATTATAAAACAATATAACGCTGCCACACAACTCACTAATCTCTATTAATGCAAACCGCCCACCCACAGCCCCACACTCATCTCTATCGAGTGTCGCATGTGCGTTGTGGTGAATTTATGGAAGCAATTCGAAAGTCTGCCTACTGCCTAAGCTTTTTGTATGAAGGGCGCAAGTGCAAAGCATGCTGCAGGTTGGTGACCTTGCCGATTTAGTCGCTGCCCCTTAGTGACTCAAGTAAGCATTTTTTGAATTGCTTCTTAACAAAATTGTCCTCATAGCTATGGCTTCAACTTCGTTTTCTATGTCCGGGATAAATATTCAGGCGATACAGCCAAGTGTGTGTAATTGTGTTGTGTGTGGTGTATTAAAAAAAGGATTTTCCACATACAGTTTTAGGGAAAAATTAGAAATAATTGAAAAAGGTAGACCAAAACCCGCGCTAAAACATGTAACAACTAAAGTGAAAACGTGCACTAGATATTTTAATGTGGATATGTACGAACATAACGAATGGTTAACGGGTTGTGATATTTCAAATAAACTTTTTTGTTGGCCGTGTCTACCTTTCATAAATGAAAAAGGCGTTTGGAATAAAAGTGGGTTTTCCTACTTAAATAATGTACATAAAGTTATAAAGAGGCATGCAATATCTCGGTCTCACTTGCAGGCGGTAATTAAGGAAAAATTATTTGGAAAGTCACGCATCGAGCATGTTATAGATAATCAGTTGAAAATAAGTCATCGTCAGCATAATGAACTGGTGGAAAAAAATCGTGTGATATTAAAAAGGTTAATTGATGCTGTTTGTTTTCTTGGAGAACGTGAACTTGCTTTTAGAGGTCATAATGAATCTAGTAGTTCCGCAAATAGGGGAAATTTCGTGGATCTACTTACGTTCTTATCCAAATATGACGAACCTTTAAAAATGCCATTTAGAACAGTCTAGCGTATTTCGCGGAACATCAAATCGCATTCAAAATGATTTAATTTCTGCTGTTTCTGCAGTTGTTTTGGAAAAAATTAAACAAGAAATAACAGAAGCACGCTTTGTTGCAATTGTCCTAGATGAAACAACCGACACTACAAATATTAGTCAGCTTTCTGCGGTAGTACGCTATGTAAAAACCGATGGGAAAATTCAAGAACGGTTTTTAGGATTCCTCGACGTAACAGCGGATAGGACAGCAATATCTTTATACAAAATCGTGTGTGATATTGTCGAAGATATTGAATGCGGTGCCAAACTCGTTGCCCAGAGTTATGATGGAGCGGCAGTTATGGCTGGAGAATTAGGGGGTCTTCAAACCAAAGTAAGGGAGTCTTTTCCAAGTGCCTTATTTGTACATTGTTTTGCTCATCGGTTAAATTTAGTTCTGTCGCAGTCAGTAGCACACATTAAGGAATGTAAAATCTTTCTTTCGACCCTTAGTGGAATGGCTGCTTTTTTCTCAAGATCTTCAAAACGTACTCGAGCGTTAGATTTGATAGTACAAAAAAGATTGCCCAAAGTTGCTCCTACACGATGGAACTACAATGGAAGGCTTCTCTTAACGGTGTGTGAATATCGACATCCTTTAATTGAATTATTTGAAAATATTTTAGAAAACAGTTGTGATTGGGACATTGAGACCTTGAATAGTTCTAGAGGTTATTTAGACTGTTTAAAAAGAGACTTTAACTTTAATTTTCTGTTAAATATTTTTTCAGAGATATTTCCCTTTTCTGATAATTTATTTAATATATTACAAAATAAATCAAATGACATTGGATTCTGTGTTAAAAAAGTGGAGGAATTCAAAAACATTATAAATAAACAAAGAAATGAATTTGATAAATTTTGGGAAAATACAGTTAACACCGAGGAACATCTACAACCCCAAAGAAAACGAATACGAACTGACAATGTTGGGGACCTTAAAACTTCATATCGAAGACTTTTGATTGAAATAATAGACCAGATTTCTGAACAATTAAATAATAGATTTGAAAATATTAATAATTTACAATGTCTCGAACTATGTAATTTTAGTGAATTTAAAAATAAACCTTTTCCGGAAAAAGCTTTTCAATCCTTAATTGACAGTTATGGAAATAATTTTGATATAGTTGCATTGCGGTCTGAACTTACCGTAATATATGCTACTGAAGAAGTAAATACAAAAAATAATGCTAGTGACTTACTGAACTTTTTAAACGAGACAGGGTTAAATAAGGCGTATTTGGAAGTGATTAAATTGTGCGAGTTAGTGGTGACAATTCCCGCCACTAGTGCTTCAGTTGAACGCAGTTTTTCTGTACTAAAACGCATTAAAAACTTTGTAAGAAATTCAACAGGCCAAGATAGACTTTCAAAACTATCAGTTTTATCTATAGAAAAAGATCTCGTTAAGGAAATGTCTGAACATCCACGATTTTACGACAACGTTATTACTGAATTTGCTAAAAAGGACAGGAGGATCGAATTACACTATAAATAAGTAAGTTTTTTAAATTTGCTTCCCTTTCTTTAAATCCCACCGCACGCCCCTGTCACCCCCTATACATATAAATGTATAAATTCGCCAATCAACATACATAAATAAATTAAGATAACTATATAATTTTACTACACTATAAATTTGTCAATTTATTTTATAAAATTCTTATGTAAATACTCAGAATTTATTTGATTAAATAACCATACCTTTTAAGACGTTTTCTGTGTGGGTAGAATGAAAAATGAGATAAGAAATGAACTCAACAGGTGCTTTCAGAAAAGATCAGACACGAAATTTTTAAACTAAAAGTAATTCACATTTCTCACTTCGAAAACTATCTCGTGGATTATACAATCAATTTGCATATTCGGTAAGGTGCAAGTATCCAAGATAGTAACACGAGACTGTCTCAAAACATTTTCAGACAGGTTGTTACGTAATTGCACCGTATTCGTGTATCCGTTATGAATCCATAAATTAAAGCCTTCTCTATGGAATTGGTCCTGTAATAAATTAAATTGGGTGCCAAATTAACAGAGGAAAATAAAAGAAAATGATATTAACATTGTGTAACTGCTATCTACCACTCATTACGGACAATTATAGCAAAAGTGACTACATTCCTACCAATTAATTAAAAGAGCGCATTTGGAATTTGATTAACGAAATCAGACAGAACGTTATGGGAATGCTGTACAAGAAACGAAAGCGCAAATATTGAGAAATTTGCTTACATTCCCCTGATTTACTCAAGCGCCCCATTACACACAATTCCTTGCGATAAATTTACTGCCAATAATATAAAAAAAAGTTTGTTTTATAGTTTTCCCTCAGAAATTGATGTTCTGATTCATTCTCCGGTTCTCTGGTTTTACGTTTAAGTTTTCCCGAGTTAATTAGCATTGTAATTGCTATTAACATACACTTGTTAAATGCTTGGCGTATTTCTCCGTTAGTAGCTTCCTGTTTGTGTGAAGATTTAAATATAGTGAGATTTGGAATAATTTATTAGCGCCAGTACTTCACTAGTGAACATTTACCTCGAAATGCAAAAATGCATAAAATTACGCAACATCCGGAAGGTAAATGTTAATACATTCTGCTGATACAACTGCTTTCGCATCACGTAAGCTCGCAAATTTCTTTTTCGGATATTTGAGTAAAAGAAATAAGTACAGTATAAAAAATTTCTAGAACCAATTTACTCCTATTAGTTCTTACCAAAACTCTTTATTGTAGCCTGGATGTACATTGTGCAATCCGGCTGCTGAGAAGCCCTCCTCAATAGAAACAGCGTGCTGTCCCTTTGTTAATTTTTTGTATTTCTTTTTTCCTACTGAAGAGGGCTGCTTGACAACCGAAATATATGTCTAGATCCAAAAAATAGTTCTTGTGAAAACTAAACTATGTTTCGATGCTTTATTTTATTCTTCCAGTGAAATTGATTAATTATTATACAAAGTGTCTCAAAACTGCTGATAAAACGACTCGTAGCAATCTTCATTAATACAGAATAAATGCAAAACTGTTGCTAAAAGCTTTTTTCAAGCTATTGTCTTGGTAGGGGCCTCTTAAAGTTTCAAAATTCTGTTGTGTTATTGGCGAAGCCTGGTAATGGTTAAATATTATTTGTTAGAAAGGGAGCAAGTGAAGTGCGGCGAAAGAGAGATTGGAGAAAAGTAAGTGGAAGCAGGAGGGCCACAGGGGAGTATTTTGAGGCCGTTACTATTTGCTCTCCATATCAACGATTTGAAGTATATTATAAAGGAGTATCAGTGTCGTTTAGTTGCGGATGATACGGTAATTTTTGTAGAGGGAGAGGATGTGATACAGACTGTTATCCACATAACTATTGTATAACAAGTGCATAAAGTCATACTTTGACGCACTAGAGTGAAAAATTGCAACCCGAGACGAGGGTTGCAATCGCTTGAGGGCGGCAATGGGACTTTCGGCATGAGATATTCGCACTATTTTTCCTATACCTGCAAGTTACGAATAATTCAACAAAATAAATTTAAAATGTAATTTGAGCAGAGTTTACATATGTATGTTGCACGTACGTAGGTACGTACTGGCGTATGTTGCTATGTAAATGAGAAATGTGTAGAAGGTAAATAAAATTTATAAATGTTAGTCGCTATTGTTGTTCGCGTCGTATTTTATAAGTGTTAAATTTGCATTAAAAGGGTTTTAATGGATGATACCGATGAAGAAACCAGATTTTCATGCCCTTCTTCCGATTTAGAAAAAGTATCAAATAAGGTACCATTGAAAATGCCAAAAAACAACAAGGTGAAAGTGCGCGGCAAAATTTTGCTACACACTTGCGAAAAACAGCTGCTTTCCACATTGAATAACAGAAAATATGCACTTTCAGAAGCAGTAGAAAAACAATCTTTTGTGCTACAACACTGTTACCAAATTTACACTTCTTTTCTAGTCTCATGTAAGAAAACCAGCTTGCGAAAACATATTTTAAGCAGTTTTGTATTCAGTTTCTATTGATGAACACCCCTAGGAGTCATTTTATCGGAGGGTTTGAGATACCATGTATATCCCTTATTGAATAGGTACATCTGCTATTAAACGTAATACTACACTTATCAACACAATCATTTTCACACGAAACTTTTTTCATTATTTTTTTTTAGAAACTTATTAACAAGCCTAAATATTCGTTCAAAATTTGAAGTACGTTATTAAAAATCTACAATATATATGTTACGAAGTTATAGAAAAGGTGTATTAATAAATGCATTAAGTTAATTAAGATTAACAAAGATAATTTTCAAGTACGTGTGTTTTTGTGTACTCATTGCGAAAAAAATGCTTAATTATCCATTGCGCCATCTAATGCTTGTCTCGTACTCTAATCGTTGAACAAATTATTCTCTACGCTACATCAACAGAAGGTGGTGCTCTTACTAAGAGCATTTTTTTTCTTTGTTTTTCCCCCGGGTTGGTATCAACTGCTTGTCTCAAACACCGCGGCCCAAAAAGCCTATTGTGTCCTAGTCACAACCCTTTTGAACTCCTGTACCTTTAAAGAAGCCCAGGACATCGTCAATGAAGATTTTCCTGATCATGAACCAAAATTATTGATATGTTTGTAGTCCACAATCGATATTACAATAATTATTATTAAAAAAGCGCAAGCAATTATTTTTAACGTAAAATTTTATTTCACATAAGCAACTATAACACGATTTTATACATTTATATTTATCAGGTTTTTTTCTATTTTATTTTAGCACCTACACCTTCTGAAAATTAAAAACTAGTTTCATATCAAATAGTAACTCGCGCATTTGAGGTGTTTTAACAAACCCCATTGTTACATGTTGCAATTAAAATTAATTAGCAGACTTTTCCGGTTTCGAATTATATAACTGCGCGTAGCACGTTTTAATTGGATGCGATGTGTGTATGTGTGTGCGTGCTATGTTTGCATGGATATTACAAAATTATGATAGCAGAAATTCAGCTGTAAATTTTTTTATGTCATATTTAGCATCTCCCAAGACTAGAGCCAGATTTAAAAACGCAACGTCAAGTGACCACAAGAAACATTATTGAGCCCATACTTAAATTAATTGCTTATTAACGACCTATACCTTTTGTGTTAAAACATTCCGCACTTCCTTTGTGTGCCGATCATTTGAAAATTTTCAGCAAAGTACAAACACAAAACGGTTGTCTTAACATTCAAAATGGTGTAGGACGAAGTACTCGAGTGTTGTAATAAAATTAAGCTAAAATTTAACATAAAAAATTGTAAAGTGCTAACTTTAAACAGATCAAAAAATGTGACTATCCATTTTTATACTATGTTAAGTAAGAATCTAGAAAGTTTACAAAACAGAAGACTTGGGCATAATTTTTACTAGCGGCATCCATTTCAATGAACACATTGAAAAAGTAGTAATTACATGTCATCAAACAATTGCATACAGTAATGGTTATAATACTAAACTTATTGATACGTTAATTAAAGAAAAAGATTATAAATTAGACATTCAAAAAATTATCCGAATACCCTAACTTCATTCGATACAATTAAATATGCTTCGATCCCATATTTTGGTGACAAATCAGAAAAAATTGCTAAAATTATAAACAAAACAAATAAATATAAAGTAAGGTTTAAAACAACTAGAAACATTTTAAACACTTTGTTTAATGCAAAATCAAAAACAGATGATTTGCTAAAATCAAGCATTTACAAATTAAATTGTTCGCATTGTAATTCGGTTTATATAGGCCCGACAATTAAAAATTTTGATATTAGGTATAAAGAACACGTACGTTGTTACAAATACAAACACCCCATAAATTCAATTACGCTAAACATTTACTAGGACAAAATCATTCAATGACATCTAATAACACCATAAAATGTTTACACTTTTGTGATGATAAACGTAAATTAGATATACTAGAAGCTTTTGAAATTCACCAAACATTAAAAAACTGTACCGTTAATGAATGAGCAAATTGATCTCTTAAATTCTCCTCTATTGCACATTTTGGAATAAGAAATCAAGTCATCTGCAGACGATTACCAAGATAAGTAAAAAAGTTCTATTGTTATAACAACACTAACTGTTTACTTTTTCATATAACCTTTGACAATGGCATGTAAACATGCCGAAATACGTATAAGGTTAAAATAAATAAATATTGTTAAAGTAATTAAGTATTTTATATACAGATACTCATTAAACAAATATTTTACAGCTTGAATTGAATAAAATCGCTATTAAAAGAAAACAGTCACCATAAAATTGTTTAGCTTTATAATTAAGTTATTCACGGATTTCCAAATAATTGAAGACTAAGCGCAGCAATTTTATTATTTTTTAAATTTTTTACTTTGAAGAAGTAGAACAATTAATAATTAACTTTAAAAAAAAGAAAACCGACTTCAAATAACACAAAAGTGACACAAGTTAACTAAAAAGCAAAATACAAATGTTTTTTATACAACAGTTTAATACTTATTTGTTGTTCCGTTTAATGTAATTAAGAAATTGTTGTTTATTATATAATTATTAATTGTTTTATAATTTTTAAGTCGGTGCCAAGTAAAACATAAAAATTCGAATCTAATTTGTTATTGCAGCAAGGTATATAATTTTTATGTTTTACGTGGCACCGACTTAAAAATTATAAAACAATTAATAATTATATAATAAACAACAATTTCTTAATTACATTAAACGGAACAACAAATAAGTATTAAACTGTTGTATAAAAAACATTTATTTTTTGCTTTTTAGTTAACTTATGTCACTTTTGTGTTATTTGAAGTCGGTTTTCTTTTTTTTTTGAAGTTAATTATTTTACAATTTTAAGTGATGGGTAGACCTAGTAAGGATGCTTCTGGAATGAGGAAACGACGGCTAGTTGAAACGGAAGATGAAATACGGAAACACTAAAGAGTCGGTTAAAAAAATAGATTTTGAGAAGTATCTTCGAAGTTCAAGCTCCAATACCAATGAAATTATAATGGGACCACCTTGGAACTATACTGAACCCAACACAAAAAAAATCATTAAAATCGGTTTATAAACAAAAAAGTTATGCCCGAACATACATAAATAAAAGAAACGAAAACATAAAATAATTAACTTTAAAAAAAAAAGAAAACCGACTTCAAATAAAAACACAAAAGTAACATAAGTTAACTAAAAAGCAAAAAATAAATGTTTTTTATACAACAGTTTAATACTTATTTGTTGTTCCGTTTAATGTAATTAAGAAATTGTTGTTTATTATATAATTACTAATTGTTTTATAATTAATAAGTCGGTGCCAAGTATAACATAGATATAACATTAGATTCGAATTTTTATGTTATACTTGGCACCGACTTAAAAATTATAAAACAATTAGTAATTATATAATAAACAACAATTTCTTAATTACATTAAACGGAACAACAAATGAGTATTAAACTGTTGTATAAAAAACATTTATTTTTTGCTTTTTAGTTAACTTATGTTACTTTTGTGTTTTTATTTGAAGTCGGTTTTCTTTTTTTTTAAAAGTTAATTATTTTACAATTTTAAGTGATGGGTAGACCTAGTAAGGGTGTTTCTCGAATGAGGAAACGATTGCTAGTTGAAACGGAAGATGAAATACGGAAACACTAAAAAAGTCCGTTAAAAAATAGATTTTGAGGAGTATCTTCGAAGTTCAAGCTCCAATACCAATGAAATTATAATGGGACCACCTTGGGACTATACTGAACCTAACACCAAAAAATCATTAAAATCGGTTCATAAACAAAAAAGTTATGCCCGAACATACATAAAAAAAATAATAAAAAAAAAACATATATACAGACGAATTGAGAACCTCCTCCTTTTTTTGAAGTCGGTTAAAAATATATACAGACGAATTGAGAACCTCCTCCTTTTTTTGAAGTCGGTTAAAAAATAAGAGCGACATTCACAATCACACCACCCAAACCAAAGAAAAACTTTTTTCGATTCTGATCATCATTCGCCTGAGGAAATAACCACGCAAAATTCGTTTCAAATAAAGACGTGGGTATTAAAACTGCTGTAAATTAGCTACTTAAAATAAAAACAAACACCTGAAACTTCAATTATCATCTTGTTAGGAAGTGTCGGAAGCACAACCACTTAATTTACGTAATGATAAACAAATGTACTACTTACTACGTTGAGAAGAGAAAGGACAACGTACTAGGACAATATGCTCCGTGCATATAGTTAATAATTATTATTGCACAAGCTAGACGGAAATGCAACTGAATACAGCGACAGCTTAACATCATTAAAATAGAACCATAATCTTTGTTAACTAATAAATGCATTCCATAAAAGTATCGAAAGGAATTGTTAGGTAAACATTACGTACGTTGCATGCAAGGATCTTTTATGGGTACTACATCATTATTCATACGAGTACTTTTCAAAAGCTGCCTGGGTTGCTATGGGCGATAGAAAAATACAATAACATAAACAGATATTTGAATTGAAAGAGATTGAGATCTTCAGCACTGCTATTTAAGATATAACAATGCAGCACCTGTTAAAGTTTAAATAAAATAGACCTTATTGTTGGTTAAATCTTATGACAGCTGCCAGTGCTTGAATACACGAATAAACAAGCATTCAATTTATAAAAAATACAATTGGACAAACCAACACAATGACTAATCAGCCAGCAGCTGATTTTAATTAACATTTTTTTTTCTAAAAAATTAGTTTTTTTCAATATATTATGTAATTATTCACAATTTTTATGGCAAATGGTTAGTTTTTCATTAATAACTAGTTTTTAATCGATACAAAAGACGCAAAGCAAACCGAAAGTTTTATGGGTTGTTTGTTAAAATTTCTTCGATGATACAAAACACATACGTAAACGGAGGCGGTAGGTCGAGTGTAATTGTGATTGTAAATATAAGAGTTTTGTAATTGAATGAAAACGATCGTGAAGGCGGATAATGTCGATTCATTCAATCCGGATTCGAAATGCTTCCTTGTTACTTGCTTACGCCATTTACTTCGTTACCTTTTTTTTTACTTAACAAAATAGGAGTAATATGATTTATTCTTGTGCTTACCCTTGAACTCAAAAAAGGCGAGCTTCTAAACTTTAGGATAATCTACCTACACTTGCATCTATTGTTCGGGGTAGTCGAGTTCCGCCAATCCCTCAGGTAGTCTCACTAATTAGAATGTAGTTCCGCCAGTAACTTTCGTAACTGGTATTTAAATGATAATCTCTTAGAAATAAGCAGATAAGTTAAGTTATCTATTGGAATTTATTTTATAGTTAATACCACCGCTAAAAGTTTTTAATAAAACGAACAATTTTATACTTGCAACAAACATTTGTTGAAATATACAAACACACATCACATGTACAACGAATTATACAGGTTTATTCAAAAGTAAAAAAAAATCGTATTTATGTAGCGCGTTGGCTTTTGAAATAATGCTACAACACTTAAATTCATTTTCACGCTACAAGCAAGGTAATTAGACGATACATCCATAGCTACAAAAGATGAAAATGGCAAATAACATTCGTTTACTTTTTGCCCTTGACTACGGAACTTAATAGTGTCATTTACATTCCTAGGATAATAATTAAAGCAACAAGGTACAGATTCCAATATTTTATTTCAAACAGAATACTAAAATGTTGATTTTAACTGTACGTTGATATGGTAACAAGCACAGGCAACTTAGAATAATGGGGCTTTTAAAAAATAATTCCGATGACAGCAGTCAAAACGAACTTTTAAAAATATTTATTTAAATTTCTACATGTAGCGTAAAAAATTTAATATGTAACACGGAATGTATCGACTATTAACATTCTCGGCAGGCCACAAGCCTCGGCTTCGCCTCGGCTCGTATTTACCTACCTCGAATGTTATTACGTCTTTACATTCCTTGTTACTTAAATAACTATTAAATAAAACTGCACCTTTATGTGATATCTTTTGTTTTCCAACGTCAACGTCCGCAGCCCCAACCACCTTGATTAATTTTTTTAAACAGCCACCTATAGTTTGCGTGGGCTCGTTGAAAAACTTGCAAACAACTGCGTTCACATCTACCATCATAATCATAAATAAACTGAGCTTATTGATTTTTAAGTTACAGTGATTAAAAGAAAAAATGCATTTTTCTACTCACATATGTGAAAATAGCAATTTTTCCACGACTTGAAAGTGATATTTTTTAACTCAAGAGATGAAAATATTTTCACATGTAGAGATGAAAATAAGAACGACAAATTTAATGGAAAGAATGCATTTATTGCTATGGGAACGACTTTACAAACAGTAATTTCAGTAATTTGCATTGTGACAGTTCGTTTTTGAATTAAATTGAACTTGAAAGTTTTGAACTTGAAACTGCAATATCGTAGAAAAAATAGCATTTCCTACTCGAGATGAAACACGTTTTTTTTCGCGAATTTGCCCCACTCGCCGCTAACGCGGCTCGTGAACAACTGTCCGCTCACGGAAAATACGGTATTTTCGTCTCTTGTTGCAAAATATACTATTTACATATTTTGTTATTAAGACATTAGTATCAAGTAACCAAAGCCATAACAATAATTTATAAGATGGCTCATGTCATGTTGTTCATAAATTATTGTTTAATTGTTTTTAACGAAACTTTGCTGGCCAAATACAACGTGTTGTCACTTTTCAATTTAGCGAAGTTTAACAGAAAAAATTGCTTCGATTATCAGAAAGACGGAGAATTGCAATTTTGACGGTGCTGTAATGTGCTGCCAAAATAGAATGAAAGGGGTCACTTTTACCATTAGTTATAAATTGTTATGTCTTTGGTTACCTGATATTAACGTCTTAATAACAAAATTTGGAAAAAGTGCATTTTTTTCTTTCAATGGCTGTAACTTAAAAACCAACCATAATATTACAATTATTTTGCAACAACTGGTATAAAACATAAACATTTGTTTTGAAAAACTTAATATTATTTACAACAAGCAACTGTTTGCCGCTTTCACTCATTATTAGTTGCGCGTTTCCATGATGTTTTCACAACGTTTCAACTGGGAACTGATAAATAAAACAAACTCGTTAACAAGTAGCTTTAATTTCAAAAATTTTCTGGAGGAACTCGACGTAAAGATTATCCAACCCCTAACTCGAAAAAGAATTATTGGTATGACTTGCCCCTATTGCTGCGTTATTTTACATTAGAAAAGAAAAATGTTTTAAATTGTTAAGATACTATTATCCTAAGCTAAAGCTAAAAGATACGAGTTTTTTTCTATTTTATCGATTCATTACGAATAAGCGAGGCGCGCCAGAGTGGTTAGGGCACTTGGCTGCTACGCGGAAGGTCTTAGGTTCGAATCCGAGACTGGATGTCTGGCGGGCTGCCTACCCAGTCCCTTTTTAAAAATTGGGAAGCAAACCAAACAATTGGGAAGCAAGGCAGCCGTTTAAGGTGTTCACCTTACCACACCACCTCGTACTTCATATAAGAAATGCGAGACGGCTGGGTATCACCGCATTGCAGGCCAAACTCCTCATTGGTGTGTAGTGCCAGATTTTATTTGAGAAATAAGTATATGCAAAAGTCTAACAAGATTTCTTTAGGGCACATTTATTAGTTCCAAAAATAGTTTGAAAATCGCCGTTAAGACACTCCCCTCGACATTAAGAAAAGTGCTAAGTTTAACGGTTTCACTGACCTTTTTCTCGCTTTCTTTGAAAAGAATTGTTTATGGTGCTATGATAGAAATTTTCCGTTTTTTTTTCCCTAAAAATTTTACGGCTGTTTTCGGGATTTCCCGGACTTTTTTTTCCTGTTTTGTACGAAATTTTTTTCGGTCAGCTCTCATTCCCGAAACCAGCTCGGCGGAAAAAATATATGGAGCGGCGAGCACGAAGTTACCAAAAAGATCCGGGGAGTGTAGCCCACAGGTTCTGCATGTACATTTTAATAGCAACTTATTAGGACATTGAAATACAGAGCCCTATATGTTCTAGGTGTTTATAATTTTTGTCTCTAAACAATTTACAAAACACAAAAATTATTATTGTTCAAGTTGATAAAATCTAACAGCTTTGGAGATAATGCAATTTTTGTGATAAATCATCCTGTATAACAGAAACCGATGACCTAAAGTAAAAAGTACGTAGTATTTTTAACAACATCTGCATTTTTTGGCAATATATTTAGCTATTAGAAGTTCGCAAAAATATTTAACATTACAAATCCGCAAATGCTAAAAAAAAAGTTGACAATTGGTTATAGAAATCTAATGCATTTTAAGTAAAGAAGAAAAACAGGGTGGCCACTTAGAACTGCTTTTCAAATTCCCTGACTTCCCTGACTGATAAACTTCAGTTTTCCTTGTCTAATTTTTATGGTAGAAAAGCAAATATCAGCTGTTTTTTTTAAATGAAAAATTAGCAAAGTAAACTTAAATTACTTTATAGCAAATGGAACTTTTTTAACAAGCATAACAAAATACAACATCTAAACTTTAAGGAAAAACCAAATGAAATAAATATAAATTTTATAAACATAATTTTCGTTTTGCAGGCAAAATAAAAAATTTTAAAATAATTGCATTTTACAGAATTTTCCCTGATGTTCCTGACCAAAATAAAAAAATGCTAAATTCATTTACTTTTCCCGGTTTTCCCTGTTTTCCAGAAAAGTGGCCACCCTGAAAAAGTATAACTAACAACGCCAAAAAGTAAAAACTATAAAATAGCATACTTACTAGGTAAGGACGGAATAAATAACTCACCTGCAACAAAAAAACATAATAAATTAAATCAGAAGAAACGAATAATACCGTTTTCTTAAAACTATGTTTGGCGAGGTTTGTTTATACATTTTCATTTTCTATTTATAACGTCAGAATAGCTGTGGTTAAAACATTCAAGTTTTTCCAAAAGGGTACTACGGTAGACTAAAAAACAACAAAGCTCCTTGGAGCAATATCAACAAATAAAATAGAAATGCGAGTTAAAAAGTCAATTATTTAAATAAAATTGTAACACAATTACAAGACAATTATGCCGTTTGAAATGAGCGACAAAAAATGAAAGACAATCATTCTGCATTCGACTGATTAGCAATTGTTAAAATGGGAGTTCGTCAAACTCAAACCTTTACGACTTCCTTCTAATATTCGCAATTACTTCCGTCTAAAGCAAGTGACTTTTACCAAGTAATTCTGAGTGAAGCACCTGTATTTGATTTCAGATTATCCTTAGCCTGTGATCTCAGGCGATCATACGATTTAAAGTGACTTCAATTTAATTTTCCTGCCTCGAAGCTTTTCTAAAGTTTCAGATTACTTCAAAGTCTTTCAAACAATTGTGGAATGATTATAAATCCAAGAAGAGATTAATTGGTATTTGAAAATTTCGGGATTCATTTTAAGTTTTTCGTATACTTACAAAAATCTTTGATCATTGCGATTTTATGTCATTTTTAATTGACTTAAAGAAATTTGATGTATAAATAAATAAAGACTTAGTAACTTTAACAATACTTATTTATATAAATCTTATATGTATTTTGACATGGTTACATGCCATTATCAAAGAATTAAAAATAGAACATGATGACTTGATCTTGGTTATCTATCTAAGTGAACGACTTGATTTCTTATTCCAAAACGTCCAATAATGATGAATTTAAGAGAACACTTTGCTCATTTATTAAATGGGTGTGAATTTCAAATGCTTCTAGTATATCTAATTTATCATCACAAATGTGTAAAAATATTATTGTGGTTATTAAGTATTTTATTTATACATTAAAATAAACTTCAACGAAGTAAATCAGGAATTTATTAACCTAACGGAGTTAAATCGGGTGGCCTAGGTGGCCAATTAATTACTATTCTCCTTCCAATCCATCGTCCAAGAAATATGTCATTTAGTAGGTCTTTTACAGCCAGGCTGCAATGTGGTGGCGCGCCATGCAAGTAAATATTCATATTTGGAAACTACTAATTTCTGAAATGGTAGTTTGTTGCAAAAATGCAAAAACTTGAAATATTTTTCTCCAGTTAAGAGGTCCTTCAATAAAAAAATGACCTAATTAGACGATCTGATGAAATACCAGCCCATAAGTTTATTTTTTTTTGAATATTACGTATGTAGTTCTTCCAACCAATGAGGATTAGAATAGGACCAATATCAACAGCTATGTTTGTTAACATTTCCGTATAAGCAAAATGTTGCTTCGTCTGAAAATACTGCACGATTAAGAAAATTTTCATTTCTATCAATTTCGGTCGGAATCCTTTCACAGGACTTGATCCTCCTGTCAAAATCGGCTTGTGACAGTTTTTGTAAATTATCTTTATGCAAAATATTAATAATGGACGACTGACAGCTGTTATGATTCTGAGCTACTTGTGTGGTAGAGGTTTTTGGATTTTCTGCAATATCTAACAGAACATCTGAAGACTTTTCATTGTTCGTAGCAGTACGCGGTCTTCCAGTTTTAGGAACATTTCTTACACAACCAGTTTTGTTAAATTTTTGAATTATTTTAGATGCTGTGCATTCAGCAATTAGTGGATGTTCCAGATGTGTGACCTTAAATAAATGCCGTACTTCTTCATACGTTCGCCTCAATTCGTTCTTTTTCGCGGAGATGGCCATTATTTAAAACTCACAATAAAACCTGTGAAAAGCAATGGTTTTGACAATAACAAAAAAACCAAACTATTGAACTGTCATCACAGTATACTTATATATACAGTAGCGAAAGCGCCCATATAACGCCTGGTAAGCTATAACTAGTGGCGCTCCAAGCGGTCGACAAGTTAAACTATCGTTTAAATTATGGCGGGTTTTAAATTCTAATCCAGTTAGTTGTTGTTACCATATTTTTAATAAGCAAAACAGAAAAATTACGAACTACATTATATAATGGTTTTTAAATAATACAAAGATAATGCCATTTTATTAACAAAATAAGTTTTGATTTATACATTAAACAGTAAATAATACCTATATTAACAAGGCTTTATTATTCGAAGCGCTGGTAGTTTTCCTTTACACAAAAGTGGCTTAGGAAGGTTTTTAATTTGAAATATTGTTGGTACTGCGTTGTGAACAAACTTCTTCTTCTCTATATTTATAAACTACGAATCTTCAAAATGCAGCGTACACAAAGTGAAGTTTTTATTCAAATATCCCACCTCCTTTTCACGTAAATCTTCACGTCTACAGTTTACAACCCACTGTTTTGATCTAGAACGACGAGAAAGTCAAACTTTAATGTATTAATATTTATTAGAATTTATTACCTTTTTGGATCTTTGGGAAATGTAAAAAAACTAAGGTTAGGATTCTTTCCTTTGTTGTTTTCGCAGTTTACGGCGGAACATGCGCTCCCTTTCGAGACTCTCATAATAGATTGGTATATCACTAATCACATACACTGGCAAACAACTTGAAAATTGTTCTTATAACGTTCAAAAAGCAGAGAAACACTACTACCGTCAGCTGTCAGATTTTAGTGTAACTTGTTTGCCGCTTGGTGCTATAATTACCATAAATGACCTTTACTTTCGCTATTGTATATATAAGTATACTGTGCTGTCATCCAATCGTCTTTTGTTAATTTCTATTGTTTTAGAGCTATACGCGCTAACTACACCTAATGGTAAAATAACAAGCATGGGTAACTACATCAAATAATAATTTTTGGCGCTTTTACTTCATTGCATCCCCTGCAAGTTTAGGGTTGTTAAAAACAGAAAAAAGAAACTATCCAAAAATGTAATTCGCGACCCACCCTGTATGCTAAAAACATTGACAAAGTGCATTGATTCTAATTCATCAACCTAAATCATCAAATCAAAAAATAAACTGTTCGTGGTTTCCGTTTTATTGAAGTTTGAAAAACTCCGTTTTGATTACGGCAATTGCAAAAAATAATTGTTGCGATCTAGAGGCGGAGAACCAATAAAACGCACAAAGCAATGTTAGGTATACAATAGATTTATAATTCTTCAGTCTGAAAAATTACTTAAAAGCGTGACCTACTTGACCCAAAACTAAACTCAAATAAAGTTGACAAAAATGCACAAATGGTCTTGATCGTCATCGCAATCTCATTTGTAAACATTTTATTATCGTTTAACTGCAATTTCCACGCTCCAGTTATGCGCGAAAGTCTTGGTGACAAGGTGTAAAAACTGGCATAATGATAGTTTCTTCTAGGTTGACCGGGAGACACAAATTACATACCAGTGAGCGTTGCTTATCAATAAAACATTTTTATGTGTATATAAACTAGCCATTAAGCAACGATTACACATTAGCATGCATACAATATCTTTACGCAAGAGGAATTAAATCGCATTACGGTAAATAAAATCTGTTTATTATTCCGATAAAATAGTTTTCGCTGTCAAAACCACTACAAGTTTTTATGGTAATTGATATTCATTCTATCGTCAAACCCACATAAATTCGAGGAACTGATTAATATAGAAGCTAATGGGTTCAGATAATTAGTTGAGATGGAAAGTATTTAACTAGTTCGCTATTTAAAAATTTTAATCGTTGTTTGAGAATAATTTTGATTCCGATGAGAAAATCGCAAAACTTACAAACACTTTCATTTCTATAAAATGATACACATTTTTAAAGTTAGTATACACAGTGCGAGTGTAAATTATAGAACTAATTCTAAAAATTGAAATTGTCAATTTTTTTTAAATCCTTAAAAGTGCATCTATTCTGATAATTGTCGTTTTTCGATTTTTTTTTGTATTCGAAATATGACGTCATCGACAATTTTTTTAAATGGCACCCCATATTTTTGCCGATATATTTGGATAGAGAATGAAATTCTGAATTCAACTATATGTCAAAGTATGACATTGACATCGACAGTTTCCGAGATAATCAAATTTAAACTCGGCAACAAAACACCATAAAAAAATTAGTTGGTCATGGAATATTGATAATTGTTTGGAAACGATCTAAATTTTATAAACTAACATTTATTAAATAAAAATAACAATTAAATCCAACCATCATCAAAATTTCAATTCTTTGTTTTTCGCTTAAATTTCGCACCATTTTTACCAGTAATAAATAATCAACAAAATATCGAAGTAACAAACGGAAACGCACAAACTAATGATGCACTGTTAGAATTTTTTCATTTGTTAGCATTGTAAAACAATGATTAATTGTCAATATTGCATGGCCAACTCTATTTTTGGTGCGCTTTTTTACTTTAAACTTGATTATCTCGAAAACTGTCAATGTCATACTTTAACATATGCCTGAATTCCGAATTTCAACCTCTATTTATTCGCTACAAATTTCACGCCCGCGACAGTTGCTTAAAAAAGTCACATAAAATATGAAAACTTGCAACAATTAGAGACAACTAAGCCATATCATTAGAATTTCTGATAAACTATATAGTTGCCTTGCTTAAATTATCGGTTATAAACAATGATCTTCCCTTTCAAATGCAAACTAATCACGGGTTTCTAATTACGAGTCGATAATCAAAATCGTTTTAACGGGTAATTATCTAAATTCAAGTTGTCTTCTTACTTTTTTTTAATACGTAGATGGTGAAACGCTACTGGTTATGCTCTCCGGGATACTTTTAATAGAATGGCCGTGCCTGGAGCACAACGAAAGACGCGAACAGTTAGCGCACCGCAATGTGTACCCGTTCTACCTAAATTTTTGTTGAGTTTGATCCAGACTGCATATCTGCATAATTACCTAGTAGTTTTTAATTTTTCAACACACACACAGTTCGTTAAAATTTAAACTTTCACAAAGGTGCGTAATGTAAAAATTATTTCATTGTTTGTTTTGAATTAAATGTTATTTTACATCGATAAAACCTCAAACAAATACTGGTTACCGTAATTCAAAACCGAAATTTAAAGTAAACCGTAACAGGATACATAACCAAAATTTAATACAATTTTGAACCGAAACCAAAAACCGACACGTTATTTTATTTCGATGCACGTCCCGATGTTAAAACAAATTGAATACTTTATTCTAAAATCCCTAACTTCAAAATGATACCCTACTTACTCAGAAATAAAATGTCAATTTGCTATAAAAATGAATATCATCACTTCCTGGGTGGGCAAGATATTTTGATAATCTTTTTTTCAAACTAAAAAAATTAGACATTTTTTTAATGATTATCTCAAAAACTGGCAAAAAACTATTTTTTTTAAAATTTAGTAATAAGCTGTTATTTATTTTTTCCCCAATTCCTCTGTTACGCGCTCAATAAAGGTTTGTAGTTTTGTTATTATTGCTTTTATATTTATTCCGATAAGTGAATGATAAAAAAATCCGTGACTAAAGTTAAATGGCTAACCGTAGAAAATGCGTTTCTCAAACTCTCGGTCGGGTAAACGAAAAAACTTGAGGGGTACTATTTTATAACTCTGTAATAAAATTACGATAATTCGCTTCACATTTACTTCATGCAAATTCGAAAAAAACCGTAGAATTTCAGTTATAGTTTATTTATAAGTTCGAGCTTTAGTTCGTTGGAGTTCAGGTTGAACCTGTTGAAGTTAAGAAATGTTTTATTTACAATAAATTCAGTTATAGTGTTTACAAAAACATCGTTTAAATGTTTTGGAACAGTTGGCAGATCAAAACACATCAGTAACAGTTTATATAAACATGATCCCGGAAACTCTTCCTTGCAGAGTTACAGCTTTCCGAAAACGAAACAATCCAATCACCCTGTAGTTAATAAATAATAACTCCGACATAAATTAATAATGAAGCTCTTTGATAAAAATTTTGTATATGTATTTTACTATTTGCATTTTCACTTGCTTTAACATAAATTTATTAACCGCGGACGTAGATGTGGGGGTGCACGATGTCTCTTAACGCATTTTCAACACCCTTAACAGTTTCTAAATTTTGCCGCATAAATTTTATATTTCATGCAGAAAAACACGAACAGGTACTCTTCTTGAAAGTCGTCAAATCCATATGTTTTCGAGATAAATCAATTTTTGCGTAAACTTGAGTTGCCATGAAGGTCCGAGTGTTTGCTAAAAATGTACTTTGTACAATTTCTGAAGGTAAGTTCGCAACATAAAATCAATAAAATAGTCCTACTTCTTAACATAGGCTAAGAAAAGCTTTCTTACAAAGTTACAGCTTTGAGCTTTCGGAAAAGGAAACCGTTCCAACAGACTTTTCCTCTGGCGGAGCCTTCAGAAGAGAGAAGGAACAATCTTAATAGAGACCCACGTCCCAATAGCAATTGTTTTCTCTTCCGGAGGCTGTAACGTTAATCAAAATCTATCCAGCAATTCGACTGTTTACAAAAATTAAATTTATCCCAAAAACCATTGTATTTAGCAACTTTTAACAAGAATACCCTTTTTGTGTGCTTTTGCATGAAGAATTTTAAGTTTTGTCACTTTTGATATAGGTACACCCTTTTCAAGTTTTATCAAACTCAAACCACCCATTGCATTCATCACTTATGATTGTGTATAAAAATTGTATGAAATAGAAATTCGGTTCATTTGCCACTAAATAGGCATATCACCAAAAAGCAATTAATACTCAACAATAAAATGTTGCTTCTATTCTCTTATTATTTAAGTAGACAATTATGTCAACGTAAGTATTTTTTCAAATAAAAAGTTTGGTCACGAAGCGACATTATGTTATAGGAACAGGAAAAGAGCTGAACCAAATTTAGTAGCAATATCACGCAAGCTAGTTACATCAATTAAAACGCATTAGTGCACGTTTTGTACACCCAAAAAAGCCACAAATTAAACGATCCGCCACCTGAAGACACATTTCCTCTAAAAAGTGACACCATGAAAATACACAAAACGTATCGGTTCCAGCTTTCACAAATGAAGAGACCGCGGCATCCGCGGCCTTCGCAAGGCAACCGGGTAAAATTATTGCAGTCCATCATCTTTGACATTGCTCGATATGAGCAGTGTCTTGACAGTGGGGGCCCCCACAACAGGGCGACTTTCCAAGAGCTTACTTTCCATGGGCTACCTTGCCAGTAAGCGCCGTCGATGCCAATTTGCAAGACGTTTGCCAACAGTAAAAGTGTATGATGTCGAGGTAGTATCGCAAGTGCCATTCATAAACATCGTAGATTTAGAGACAAGTCGCACTTCATCTCATGCTTCATTAGTGCCGAAACGTCTGAAGTGCGAAATTTCGGAATGAGATTCGAGAAGAATCACGTTATAATACAAAGTATTTTTTGTTGTAAGTGGCCATAAACGAAAAGAACTTGACTTCAATTTTGAGTGCGTTTCTAATAAGCAAACATGATCATCATCAGGGCGCGAAAATCCAGATGGTCGACAGCTCTAAGCAGCAGAATGATAGCGGTTTGTTGCGTGATTTTAGGTGAGTTTCCTGCTCGCACACTACTGCTAACAACACGCAAATCATTTTAATAAGGGTATGACAATAAATACTAGAACAAAGCCTAGTATTAAAATATAATGTTAAAATCTGCAAATGTGGGAAAGTTTGTACAGTAATCGTATTTTAAAAGTCAAGGGTTAAAAATATAATAAATTTTCTACACCTTAATTACTTGTACGTACAAAGATCATTTAAAATTATTTATAATTTATTACACTAGTCCATTAGAGAGGTTTGTTTTGTTACATTGAAAGATACACATTTTAATCTTCTAAGATCATCAATTAATTTGAAGGTTAATTTTGGGAGCAGAAGGAAGGTCCAAATCCATAAAAATTTCGAAACAAAGAGAGCCTAGTATGAAAGTGCTAGGGTTCCAATAATTTGCGGTATTTGATCTTGAGCCTCGACAAAAAAGTGACAGTAATTTACTACAAAAACATTGTGAAGGTCTTCGGCGTTTTCGGCCTGTGACAAAAAATAATATTCAAGTCTTCTCCACCTCTGCAATAAATCTTACATTAATTCGTGTTTTTTTTTTCACAATTGCAATACCAATTGCCGATTATGCAGTAGTAAAAAATACACCTACTCTAGGATTTCACAC
Source organism: Ctenicera cuprea (assembly GCA_958336395.1). NCBI lineage: Eukaryota > Metazoa > Arthropoda > Insecta > Coleoptera > Elateridae > Ctenicera > Ctenicera cuprea. The sequence goes on from OY284494.1 coordinate 24,862,188, forward strand.
ATAAACTGTTAATAGTCAACATAGTATTTCAAAATAAAGCCCACCAACAACTTAATACAGGCTTGCTTTTCTACAGTTCTGTTTGTCTTCTCATAAAATAAATCAACCACACCTTCATCTTGATATTTAAAAAATCATGCAACCTTGGATGATATATCCGGTCACAATTGACGTTATGTTCGAGGAAGTTCTCATACAAAGCAGCTTTTATCACTTTTTTATTTTAATTTCCCTACATATTAAAACACATACGGACAATAATCAGTTGAATTTTGAATCACCCGCTTTTATTCATACGCATAAACAAAAAGAAATGTTTTTGCATAAAGTCATAAACCCAAGGCAAAACTGACTCATTTCGGTGGGAAAAACTGGAAACCTTTATCTCCTATATCTCCAAATATATTAATACCATTTCTTCTCCATACACCCTAACACAATTCTTAAAATTCAGAAAATACGTATGTGGAGGCACGATTAACGGGGGGGGGGGGGGTAGCTTTCTGCTTCCAACGCCTTTCCGAACAGGGTTCCCACTAACTATCAAGAATTAGTATCCATGACTTTTCCAGGATATCCATGACCAAAAATCATACTTACCCATGACTTTCGAAAAAAAAAATCAATAAAACTCACAAGACAGTATGTGGCGGTCTCACTTGCACCTAACCATAAGCCCTTTAGCAGGAATTGTTTTATAAGCGGCAGTTTTAAAAATTAAATCAGAAAATTTTTAATATTTTCAAATTATGTTAACACTACTGCAAGAAAATCAGGTTTTTTACTGTAAATCAATAGAAAAATCAAAACTTTTGCCAAATTTTGCATAAAATCCATTACTTCCAGGTTAAAATTTTAATTCCCTGACTTTTCCATGACCTCCAGGTTATCCAGGGTCAGTGGGAACCCTGCCGAAGCCCCCAAGTAGTTAAGCCTTTTTCACATCCATACACATTCTGGAAACCACAAAGCGAAAAAAAAACCTTCTCTTCATATATGAAACGTTCTGCAGAAAATTAAGATCTTTTTAAAAATATCCCAAAATACTGCATCCAAAATTCATAAAGAATTTCAAGATGTTTTCTCTATACAGGGTGAGTCATTTAAGTATCCCCCCCCCCTTATATTTCCTAAACTATTGACAATGTTAAATTTTTTACTTAACAAAAATTGTTCGGATTCTAATACGTTACTTTATGCCATCATCAAAGTTTTTCCGTACCGTCACAGGACATGAGCAGTAGCATAATCGATAATAATCCTTATTGTCAATACAAATACTTTCCTATGCAGTTAGATAGATTATTTTTCTCGTTTCAGTGGTCTAAAATAGAGATGTAACGAATAGAGTATCCGGCTAATCGGTTATCCGGCCAGTTTAGCCTGGTATTCGGCAGAGCCGGGTAATGATATGTGTCCGGCCGAATATGTTAATTGCTTCACCCTTAAATTTTATTGAGAAAACACTTCTTCATCACTTTCATTTTGTTTACGCAGAAGTTCCTATGTTCTGCTGCATGCTTCTATTTTAAGGGAATCAAAAACTGAAATTTAGACATCTCTAATCTAAAACTTCAATACTCTTGCATTGGAACAATTCCGAGAAAAATGTAAAAAAACTTATTCAACCAATCAGGCCATGGATCTAAACAAAAACATCTAAAAATATTCGTTATTTTTTTTTGTTATTCTTTAGTTTAGACTAAAAAACTTCTGTCAGTCATTTAACAAGAGGGTATTTTCGAAATGAATAATAATCGTTTTCGAAAAAATAAATTAGTTAATACGGTGTTGGTTACTAGTGACGGGGAATGTGATATTATAATACAGGGTGTCCATTGTGACTATACAAAAGCGGTAATTATTACATTATTAGTTTTTTTTTAATTTTCTGCTTTCGCATTCACGCGACGTTCAATATATTCGAATATGGATCGAAGTGACTCGTAGTTGTCAATTGTTACAGGAAATACAGTATAGGAATACTGCGAAATGCAGTTTGCGCTTTCAAGGAATTGCTGCAAAAGTGGTCCATCTTATTACTTCATTTTTCAATTTTTTTTTGTAATGGTAAGATGTAAGAAAACGACAACGCCATGGTATCGCTGGATGACTAATGCAAGAGTACATGTATACAACAATAAAAATGCATTGCTGACATGGTACGCAATTAAAGTATAGTGAATTATATACGATATGTTTTCGTTATTTTTGCTTTCCCATTCTTCTACTGAAAGAAAAGTTAAGATTTCATGCAAATTTTCGAATTTCAGATTTTAACGGAAATACGTGTTTTGGGGTTCAAGGAACCCAAAAAAGCTGTTTTTAAAAATTGTGTCTCTAGATGGGCAGGTAGATGTGTGGTTGCATTCGTTTCCCTATATCTCTGAAACCTCTTGATACTTTTTTATAAGACTTGGTATGTGGAAGTTTTTTTGTTGCAGCCAGTTCTTGGTAAGGTCTTTAACCGGAACCGGAAACGGAGATTAGACATTTTTTGATGTAAAATATTTTTATGAACACTCTTTAAAATTTTGATGTACCTATATAGCGTTGTAGTCAATCTAAAGGCAAATCAAATGTTTTTTTTCCCGAATGTTGTATCTTCAAAAGCCGCTACGAATCTTCGAAAATTTTGAGTTTAATACCCAATTACTCTAAAACAAAATATCCAATCAATACAAATTGTCATATTATTCAATAGCCTTTAATAAGTACAGAGCGATCAAAAAAACTTATACAAGTATGGCATTGAAAAAAATTCGCCTGTCTTTGATTGATTTAAAATGACAGTTGTATGCTGTAATTTTTACATTTTGCATTGCTGTCTAAAACAATTTCGACAAAATATGAATAAAATACTATATAACTTCGAAAATATTTATTTAATTTACGGTTAAAATAAATTAATATTGTTGAATAATAAAGTAGTTTACTCATACTAAATATGACCTTCAGCGAAGTAAAGCTAGAACTTATAAACAACATATCGACAAAACTATGAAAAATCCATAGGTCATTACGACTAAGTTTTTATTTGATATAATCATATGTAAAAATATTTTTAGAAATATGTAAATTGTTAAATGCCAGCTTTTCAAAAATTTGAACATTTTCAAAGAATTAATGCTCAAAAACTGCCCACGCTATTTTTTATATTTTTTTGAACCGATAGAGCTTGCAGTGAACTACAAATTTGCTCTTTTACTAACCTCCCAAATTTTACTCTGACGCCCTCCAAAAATTTTTGAAAATTTGTTATAAATTAATTAATGAGTATCTGTATATAAAATACTTATTAAATATGGACTTTAACGAAGTAAAGCTGGAATTGATAAATAAATATAAATTAATTATTCATTCAAAAACGAAAATGCCACTTTAAACAGTACAATAGACCATTTTTAGTTCATTAAGATAAAATATAATTCTAAACCAAATTAAAAATTCAGGCAAAAAAAACGATACTTTTTAATATCCACAACGCTCTTTTCGGACGTTACGTAATTTTAACAATGTCCATTAATTAGCTTTGTTAAAAAATATATTTTTCAATTTTTTTCATATTTTTGATAACTCTTGAAATAAAGTTGCTATAATCATTTCTGATCCGACGCGACGTCGTGGGCACTTTATCTAGCTAGCGCGTTTACGTGACTAGCCGTACCATGCAAACGCCTTGGGTTTGAAACGGGCGGCTTGTACCTGGTGTAGATGACTAGATGTAAATTTCACTTCTTGACGCAAGAATATTTAAAACGTAAAAAGTATGGGAAAGTACCAGCGACCTATTTCTCCCATTTTTTTAATTTATTGTAAATAAAAGTAAGCATATTTAAAGTGTTTTTGTATAGATGCATGGCCTGCTTACGTGAATCAGTTTTCATGAGCATATGAAAGTTTTATATAATTGACACGAAAATACTATCTAACTACCGAAGAAAAGATTTAAATTGCAATTTAGGAAAATTATCGTTTGGTCACCTAACAATTATAAACAATTTTAGAATGCAGCTTCAAGTAGCTCATTGTCATTAGGTTCCAAACGTGTATAAAGAAAAAAATAAATATTCTTAATAGTTTAGGAAATAGTAGAACAATTACATGTAAATGAGTCGACCCGTGTAATTTGACGAGCTTCCATCATAAGCTGTCCTGGTACTCACTGTTACAATAAATTCGTTTAGGTCCCATCACATTTTATTTTATACTAGTGAGACCCCAGCGCAGAATGCACTGACAGACTCGCGTTGGCCGACCCGTCTAAATGCGTCACGTGTTCCAATGAGACGCGACAGTTTTGTAGATGCGCCCCAAGAGACGCGCGTCTAGCCGACCTTCATATATATTATAAATTAAAATAATTATTATTGAAAAATCGACGTAGAATAAAAATATAAAAATGTTTCATGTTCCATCTGAGGATTTAAAAAAAATGGTCCAAATTGGTGAAGCGGTACCCGCTGGAAGAACCGGAGAAAAAAAACCTTTGAGCTTTTATATATGTATATGGATATGGATTGGACACAATTCAAGGTGAATAGAATAATTTAATAAAACAGAAAGTACTCCAACGTCACTTAGTTACTGTAAAACAATCAATCATACCAAAAATACTTCTAAAGAATCTACCATACGTTAGTTAATTTTGCAATAACTAAATAATGCAGTTACAAAAATGGCATTCACACAACTAAAGCTCGAGTTTCCATGCTAATAAAGCAATTTCTACTTAAATTCAAAACTTAACATTCCGATTGCATTTTAAGACTATCTAACGATCTCCTGACAGCAGAATATAATGACAACTACCATAAATATTAAACTCGCTGGACCGACTCAAAGAAATCTATTAACTAGGATTTCCAAGCTGGTGCAACATAAACTGACATAATTTAACCCGTATCTGTAGACAGCGATTGCGAACCACGCACGGTTAAAGTAAAATTTATGAAAATGATACATCGATAGCTACTGGCACTTTCGGTTATGTAAAAGCCCAGCCAGTGACCGTTTCCAATCTTACAAATAAACTGGAAATACAGGCTTAAAGAGATATCGTAAAATAACTATTACAACTTTTAAATCGTAATTTGTACGTCCCATATATTGTGTTTAAGAACTTCCACATACCATCTGCTTTTATTCAGACATAAAAATATATAGGTTTGTGTGTCGACTCATTATTTATGTGCTTCTCTTTCTGCAATTTACTTTTATCACACATTTTCTTCCCTTTCGTAGATTCAAACGAAAAATTTACGTAAATACACTTTATTTCATACTGTCCACCGTACACTACTTTACGTCATTAATTTGAGTCCGGGAAATGACACATTACAGTACTAGGCCGGGAAGCGTTGCCTCGCAACCTTTCGCCGATCACAAAACAAGAATAATTTTTAAACATTTGATTGCTATCGTTCCTCTAAATAAGGCAACCAGATTATCCTGAATAATTTGCTTGATTAAAATATTATCCTTTATTTAAAAATTTAAAAAAGCGATACAGTATGAAATAAAATGTTGTACGTCACACGGCCGTAGATGATCTTACAATACTCGTCTCGAAATTCCAGATTCGGCTCCTTCGTCGCCTCATTCGGAAACATCTCGACTCGTTACTGTAATAAGTCATCTCCCGGCCTTATAACGTAAATAACTAAAATCATTATTTCTTAGATTATTACATTACCCACTACTATTTCACAACAAAATTTCTATATTGTCCAACTATTTTTTTCCAATTAGACTAATAATAGTAATAATAATAATAACAGTTTACCGCGATCTCATTTGCATTTTTTTACAGTTTCGAGTTCTTCCTAACAATAAAATTATACAGACAAGTTCTTCTCAACATTGGTTTTCAGAAACATTTCCTATCTAATGCACGTGTCGTAACTCTTTTGTACTTTGCGAATTGTATATTCTGAGAACATTTCTAAGGCTTTGTTTTTCTTGTATGCAAATTGCAACATACGTAAATACATGTGTTCGCTTTTTTTCCTGCTATACATAATATTACGAACAAAAAGATCCATAGAAATTCATTTTGGTTATTAAATAACATGAGAAATGTGCAAATGATGTTATATCAGGTACCTCCCTGGGCAAACTAAATATTTTTTTATAGTCATAATTTGAAGAAACGTATTTTCTGAATTGGTAGAAATTTTAATTACGTTTTAGATTACTTGTAATTTAAAAAAATTGCAACAAGTGTGTAACTTGAAAGACACCAGACATAATCGCACTCGAACTTTTCGCGCGGAGACCCGGTATATTTAATACATGAATTTTAAACTTGCTGTTTTTTAATTATTTACTTACATCATTTCTTTATTTAAATTAATTAACATAAAAGTTCGACGTACAGCAAAATAACAAATTTAAAAGGGAGATAATTTTTGAAATAAAACGGCGTGAAAATTGTAAAAAAGTTGGTAACATACACGTTCGTTATAAACGGCGACAATTGCTGTGCGGTCTTATACAGTAAATTAACGGAACCAAAACAATTAATTCGGCATAACGGACGGGTTCCTAATAAATGCCCTACACTGTATTTGAACTTTAACTAGCTACTTTTTTTAAATATTGACTGTTTCCCTCACATTTAACTAAAATTACACAAGCTTGAAATAGAAAAATAATTTTGTTTTTTGTCTCGCAGCAAAAAAATTTTTGTTGTGGATTTTCACACAACTTGCCAGAAAACAGAAAAAAATTATAGGAATGAAAAAATCTCTTTCGTGTGTGAAATCCTCTGTCAGGAAATACTCGTAATAATTTCAATAACATTAACACGCTAACCTTAAACTAGTACGCGTATGAGAATTAATTCTGGATTGATATCATTAACATCCATTTAAATAATTTACTAAGTAGTTAACGTTTATGTGCAATTGTTGCAATGTTTATGTACCGGTTTGCTAATATATTACACGCTTGATATCTAGCAGTGTAACTTTACATGCACAACTGTTTTTCCGATAACAAGTAATTAAAAAAAATTTACAAGAACAAATTACAAGAAGGCTATTTTCCTCTTTGTTAAATAATTTTAAATTCAGCTACACATAACGTCACAAATATTTAATCTTACGAGGGTACATTTTTAAGTAATCTACCTAGCTATGAAAGGAAATCCGTAGAGCTGTAAAATAAATTGATTTTTTTACATAATTCTCTTCTACACATATTCCACCGTTTTTCCAATTGTCCTATCACCTCAGAAAAAAATTCTTTTGGTAGCCCTCTAAAATAGTCTTCTACGGCATCTTTCGGTTCATCATTTTGTTTTTGTACCTTGTAAAAGCAAGTTAAAATAAAGTTTAATATTATAATTATCGTCGGAAGCAAATTGCCTTCTCTTCGGATTTTTTTTAATGTTTAAACAAAAAAAAGTAACAGAGAGCCAGGTTGAAGCTGTAAGGTGGATGCTTTAATTCAGTGAAGCCAGAATCCTTGATAATTTGCTGAACTTTATACGCCTTACGCACCCGACAATAAAATTGTCATGCAACAACAAATTCCTTCGTCTACAAGAACACGGCCGTTTTTCTTCCAGTACTCTATTTAATTTTCTATTGTCGCACTCTCCAACTATAGTAGACCTCTTTTTCATATATTCAATCAGCAAGACTCCTTCGACGTCCCAGAAAATGGTTGCCATCAATTTTCCTGCAGAAGATTAAGTTTTAGCCTTTTTCGGTGGTGGAGAGCCCTTGTGAACCCACCGCATGGACTCTTGTTTGGTGGGGGGTCCGTCCCAGTGGTACTCAGATTTCATCCCCAGTTACAATTCGCGAAAAAAATTCCGTTTCTTTTTAAAACAGCCAAATTTTCTTGAGCAATTTCTTTTCTACAAAGTTTTTGTTCAGTCTGGAAATCCACCGCGCAAGCACCTTTTTATGCCCAAATCATCATGCAAAATTTAGAGAATACTTGTTTCAGATATATTGACTTCATTAGCAGTAACAGAGACCTTTAGTCAACGATCTATTATTCTATTAACACCACGTTTTCAACTTTTTTCACAATTTCTTTGGTTCTTGTTTCTAGGGCTCGTCCGGACTTTGAACCTCCTGTATCGCTTCTCTACCCCATCAAAATTGCTTAGACCTAAAATTAACTTGGTGATATGTTGATCCATTTTCACCATACACTACAGTCATTCTTTTATGGATCATTTTACGCCTATTGCCCTCTTTTGTAAGAAATTTTCTAACACTGCGATGCTCAAGTTTCGTATCACTCATTTTACCACAAATAAACCGCTCACAAATCTCTATAAATCGCGCAATCTAAACACAGCTTGGTATACAGGATGTATCAAATTGCCTGTTAACTATGGGGATCTCGCTTATTTGAAGAGATACGACGATGGTTAAATTAGAGATAAGTTGTGGAATTTTATGCCCAGTAATAATCTAAAAAGATATTAGACCTATATTTCTTAGTTTCTGAAAGAACTGGAAAAAATGAAATTTTGGATTTTTTGTTTTCGGCTATTTGTCATTTGTCATTTATATTACATATTTCTAGTTAACGCATTATTAGGACACTTTTTCTAGCAGAATCTAAATTTTTAATCGGATTTGGTATAACTATTACCATTGCTCATTTTCCACTGTCAACTCTTTTTTTTTCTTATGGTCGGCATTTTAAAATTTTCCATATTTGAATAGAGTTTTTTTAATTCTGATTTCAACGATGTGTTACACTTTGCATTTTGTTTAAGTTTTGAACATTTTATTACAGAAAATAAAAATTTCATAAGAGTGCCATGAAAAGACCACGTCATTTATTTATTTTGAAAAAATTCTAGTAGGCTATGAACCGATGGAAGTAAAACAAAACAATACGTTTATTTATTTTGGCCTTTAGACACATTAGCTACGAAAAAATTTCAGGAAACTTTGTTTTGAGCGTAGGCAGCAGGTTAGGTTATTTTTTATAAAAACAAATGAATGACAAATTTTCTAACATACACAATTTACTAAAAATTCCACTTGAAGTTTTTATGTTTCAACTGACATAACTAATTTGAATAACAGGTTAAATAAATACAACAGATAACACTAGAACTGCACTAATACAAACAATTATTAAATAAATGTTCCAAGACATTTAACACCTTTGCAAAACTTGCTCAGAAGCTCGTCTGAAATAAACTCTTTAATCTCATAACATAAACTTTGTTATTCATTTGTTTTTGTAAGAAATAACTTAACCTGCTGCCTACTCTCCAAACAAAGTTTCGTGAAATTTTCGCGTACGTAATGTATCTAAAGGTAAAAGTAAATAAAAGTAGTGTTTTGTTTTACTTCCATCAGTTCATGGCCTACTAAAAGTTTTTCAAAATAAATTAAATGGCGTGGTCTTTCCATGGCATTGTTATGAAATTTTTATTTTCTGTAATAAAATGTTCAAAACTTAAACAAAATGCAAAGTGTGACGCATCGTTGAAATCAGAATTAAAAACTCTATTCAAATATGAAAAAATTTAAAATGCCGACCATAAGAAAAAAAAAGAGTTGACAGTGGAAAATGAGCAATGGTAATAGTTATACCAAATCTGATTAAAAATTTAGATTCTGCATGAAAAAGTGTCCTAATAATGCGTTAACTAGAAATATGTAATATAAATGACAAATGAGTTATAGATGAAAACAAAAAATTCAAAATTTCAGTTTTTTTTAGTTTATTCAGAAACTAAGCAAGAGAGGTCTAATATCTTTTTAGATTATTAGTGGGCATAAAATTCCACAACTTTTCTCTAATTTAACCATCGTCGTATCTCTTCAAATCAGCGAGATCCCCATAGTTAACACGCAATTTGATACATCCTGTATATACTTTTTAATGTCGCAGTTACCTGACAGCAAGAAATTGTCATCGTAGCTCTTTTGTTTCATGGCCAGTAGATCACATAAAAATCTATCTTACGAATCCACAATCATATATTAAGGCCTAATCTTGTTTATCGCAGTTTTTCCGCTATAAGCCTCTCTTGCGGCGTTTACTTTCTGCTTTATATAATATTCCATTCTTCTATAAAACAAAGTACATTGTTCATTATTTAAATAACAAACATTTAAAAAAAAGATTACGTCTCTAGAGAGCTTAGTTTTTCAAAAGTGTTAAAATAATTGATTAGGCTCTAATATATGGCTTTCGGCTCGTAGTCTCAAACTATTCTGCCAACAAAACATTTTAATTAAATCTAGAAAAAAACAAATGACCTTTTTATAAATATATGAATTTTGAATTACAAAATATAAAATAAATCAAATTTTACAGGGTCATATTTGTGCTATTACACCTCCGCTTTTATCATTCTATGGTTACACGCAGACGTACATCCTTTCTAAAAACTACATCCTGCTGAGCACAAAACTCAATAGTTAATGAAAACCGTATTAGTCTCATTTCAAATATGGCGATCACATTAAAAGAGAACGTTTCTAGTGTGATATACTACTTCTACGGCTAACATATGTACACATATATATCCTTCTTTGATCTGTAAATGAAATTTCAAGCACTGAATAAAACAGTTGTATGGAAGCAGCTTGTTCCGAACTTTTATATTAAAAGCTTTAACAAAAGCTGGAACAATCTAGAAATCGTCATGGAAAAATACAAAATATCACACTACAGTTGCATTAATGCGTATTTCAAACTCGAACCAATTCAATAATTTTATAATACGGCAAAACAGTTTAGAGTTCTATAATCGGCTTTACGTGTAAATACGAGATGTATTCAAACCACTGGTTCGAGTTCGACAATAAAATATTTGAACGCATCTGTAACCAATTTAGTGTAAATTATTAACTCGCTGCTGATTTTCAAACAATTTACAGGACCAGGTTAAATCGTGGTGAATATTGTGGAAACGATTAGTTTTAATTAGTCTTTATGCCTTCGACATATTTCAAAATTTACGTGCATTATGTAATTTAGTAAATTTTAGTAAAATAAAACATTGGTCAAAAAAGACATGAGAAATTGTACTAAAAGTACAATTACGCTACAATATTTTTCTATTTGATATAGTAAAAGTAATTTTCAAAGACAACACTACTCCATAAATTTTTACAATAATTTCCTGTTGAGTCTATTAAAATATTAAGCACCCCTGCTAGATACAAAGTCCGTATGTCAGAAATTTATATATCAAATCCTCGTCTCACCGTCACCATAACACGACGAACTATTGCATCTCGTCGAAATTTATCATCATACAATGACAACAGATAGGCCTGTTACATCTCAACCCACTTTATTGGTTGTTTTCGGCGAATGTTTATGTTGCAGTCACTACTGATGGTATAATTTGGCTATTTACAGCTTACTTTAAATTTGACAGATCGGGAAAAACAAACAGTAAACATCTTTCGTTCAGTCTATTTATCGCGCTAACATCAGAATCTCGTACAGCACATATTATACAAAGTGGCTAGGAAAACCCCGGCCACTTTTCTTGCGGCGGTCAGAAGATGGCGCTTTAGTAAAGAAAAATTAAATTAAAATACTGGCAACAACGCAGAATCCAAGACGTTTTAGTTATTAAATACGCCCCATATTAAATCAAAACAACTGAAACGTCTTGGATTCTGCGTTGTTGCCAGTATTTTAATTTAATTTTTCTTTACTAAAGCGCCATCTCTTGACCGCCGCAAGAAAAGTGGCCAGGCTTTTCCCAGCAACTCTGTATAATTATACAATTTCTTTCAATAACAGGCAATTAGTATAATAAAAGCATTGCACACAGAACAGTAATACAATTTTATTAGAAACGGCATTCCTTACTATGGCTGGGATTTTAAGGCACTTATTAAAAAAGCTTTCGGCCACGGCCACGAGAACGATCTTAGCACAAACATTTATAAAATAAACAAATAAATGCGCTCGACATTCCACACTTCATTGACTCAAATATTAATAACTTTGCTATGTTAACAAAATTTTAATGCACTATAATGATTTTGCCGCGATAAAATTTTGTACGTTAACAATAATCGGGTTAAAGTTTTCTATAGGCTGCTCAAACAGCAAATGCAAAGCAGTGATTGGTCAATATATTAAAAGTGAAATAATCACCAGAAAACCATAAACAACTGTCAACACGTAAAATTACTGATAATATGCTAATATATCGCCTTCAATTTTCAATTCAGAAATCAGTGTACTCATTACGATTTTATACACTATCGTTACGAAATTGGGCCCATGCGATCTATAACTCCTGCACTACATTTTCTAACTTTTTTACGCATGTTGCATTATTATTATTATTTAACATGCATGCAACGTTTCATAATAATAAAATGTAAGTGTTGTTACACACACTATGCATACAAGCATAAAGCGCATTAAAACATGACGACGTCAGATAATTTAACTTTCTTTAACGCATTGCACCTACAGAAAATGTTCATTGCTTGCGTAACGCTACGTTAACCGTTACTAGTTCTTCTAGATTCCTAATTGACGTTCAACTATTAGTATTACACGTATAAGTTAAGATTAATTAAGCAATCCGCACCTTCTCTCACGAGTTTTAATTTAAATTCAGAAGAAGTAACAGTGATCGTAACTTGCGATCTTGGCGTTTTGTTTTTGTTTATTTTTCACTCTCACTGTCTCACTATATTCCTTTTTTGTGGTTTATATGTGCTAATCCACAATATCTATTACAACTAGGCTTTTCTCAATTTTTTTAACATGCCATCCAAAAAATTTCTAATTAGAGTAACCTTTGGAAATATTTTATATGTCTTAACTTAAATGATCTGTCTATTTATTTTAGGGTATGATAATGTCGGATATTACGCACTTTCAAGCGGCAAATAAATTGTTCATAAAAAGTTAAAACATACTGTTTTTGTTCAGAGCCAAGCGTTATCAGAAATTTTTTTTAAAGCACGTTAGTAGGTTTATTTTATATTAGTCTGGTTGGCAATTCCCCGTGGTCATACTCAAACATTATTTGGCATCGGAGGCCGTTTATGAAACTGTAGCGCTGTCTTTTAGTTGCTGTACCCATCTATAGTAACATGCTAGTATACAGAGTTTCTCAAAACGATGTGACCAACGTAAGACACCATACGCCACATGCAAAATAAACACGATTTGGCCTTATTAGAGAATAACTCTGGAACGGTTTGATGTAGGGCTTTGTTTCATATCTGGTCATGTGTACCATGTTGTGTGATTTTGTTCAAAATCGATAAAAGGGGGCAGGTGAATATACGATACATCGCCACTACTTTTAACATATTTTTTTTTATCAGTAAGTTAATCAATATTTTCAATCTACAAAACTACTAGGTTGTTTTATTATTGTAAATAACTTCAACATGTTTTTATATTAGTCTAATACGTATTTCGACACGTCTACATGTCATTATCAAAGACAAGACTAATAGTAAACAGTTGGTGTTGCTATAGGAACAATACAACTTCATGAATTGATCTTGATTGCCTATGTCTGCAAATGACTAGATTTCTTATCCCAAAAGTCCAAGAATGGTGTATTTAAAAAGGTTGTTTTACTGTCTACCTGAAACGCTAAATAGATGCCTAAAATTTTTAGAGTTGGTACTTTCAACAGGGAAGGCTACGTTTACTTGGGATGGAATATCATCATATGCATACACGATTGGATGAAAATCTCCATACCATTAGGGTAGTGAGACATCAACACAAGTTCAAATTAAATGTATGAATTATTATAGGAAATGCATTGATAGGGCCTCACATTAATCCACGCCGCCTTGGAAGAGTGCAGTACTTGGCTTTTCTGCAAGAATTTTTATATGATTTTCTGGAAGATGTGCCATCACAAACATCCATGTGGTACATGCATGACAGTGCAACAGCACATATCACCTTGGCTGTTCGCCAGTGGATGCTTTAAAATTTTCGGAAGCGATGGCTCGGTGGGAGCAATAACGCTCCCGTTACCTGGCCTACACGTTCGCCAGATCTAAACACGCGCGATTTCTATCTCTAAAAAATGAAGTGTATTCCCTCTCGAGATTCTATAAAATATCGAATATGAAAGGCATCAAACTTAATTCGAGAAAATCCTCAAAATTGTCAGCGTAATAGGTGTTCTTTAAGACGTAGAATTTAAGAATTATCTTCAATGCGCTGTTCGTTAATATTGTTATTGTTAACTTTGTCCTTGTATTAAGAAAATACCGTTTGCTCGTTTTGATATTTTTCAACCAATAAATAAATTTTTTCTACAACTGACAAAAAAAACTTTGAGGTTAGTTTTTGTTGTTGTTGTTGTCAAAATACGTCTTTTTTTAATGGTGGCTGTTTTTGTAACGTTCCCCATAGCAGCGTAAAAAAATAACTTTTTTAACGTTGCTTATGGCAACGTGCGCTAAAGTACTTTAGCGCACGTTGCTATGAGAAATTATCAGCAATTCAATTTTATTTTGCAATTAAATTAAAACGATTTTACCTCGAGATTTTTTGACTCTGCTACGTCTCGCCAAAAAACTTTAATTCTCGTGCGCCGAAGCATCATTTCGCGCACTAGTTGCAGAAATTATTGTGGTGTGGGTATGTTTACGCACTGTAATGCAATATCTGAGCTTTTTTTTTTATTATTGATTACTATTTGACAAATGAAATCAATTTGTTTTATCTGCATGCCTCCTACGATTTTTTAATTGTATGAAATTAATCACAATGTAGCTTAGTCGTTCTTTTTATTTAACTTGAAAACGATTAAATCTATCAAACAGGTACAACAGCTCAAAAAGTTAGATAATAAAACAAGGTCTTAATTGTGTAGATTGAAAATATTGATTAGCGGACTGACTAGAAAATAATATTAAATGTAGTGGCGAGGTATCGAACATTCATATGTTCCCTTTCAATTTTGACCACAATTACTAACATGGTACACATGACCAGACATGACCACGTACAAAATTTGAAATCCCTCCATTAAACAGAGTTATTCACAAAAAATTGGAAACAGTCGGCCACCTTTAAATGGCAGTAAATCCGCAGGGTTACACTTTTGCATAATACATATAGGTAAATCAAGCCAACTCGTTTTGAAACGCCCTGTCTATCTACGACTAAAAAATCTCTCGTAACTAGAGTGGGACAATAGAAAATTTAATAAATCGTAAAAACATTTAATCTTTATCAATTTAAGTAGGTAACCGCAAGGTTACCCGAATTAATTATTTACATTTTCGTTACGTTGAGTTCACCTAAAATTCAAATTATTTCTTCAAGGATTGACCAACAGCAGCCAAACAACAATAACACTTCGCCGGAAGGAAAGTAGGTTTTTGGTAATCGCAGAAACGCTGTCGTGTATTGCGTGCATTTAGTGTAATTTGCTTATTTTGTCGATTATTACATACTATCCGCCTTTCCATCTCGAGTTAAATGTAAAATACACATTCGGCTTCAAATTCTGCACCTGACACAAGTTAAATACAACGGATTTGAATAACTATATTCGTGTTATCGCGTTTATCCGCAGGATCCATCATGTTCCATGTTGTTGGTATTTATTGTTTCTGTTTACAATATTTCAGGGATTTAGCGAGAATACATTATACCAAAAACAACTGTTCTCACCATGCGACAAATTCGAATGAACCAAATATTTCAACGCCAACTTTAAGCGATGTACTTATAAAAGGATACAATTTCTTAATTTATCACTCTGGTAATTCCCGTGTGTTTAGATCACACAATAACACACCAGCTTAATATAATAAAAAATTCTCTGGATTGTAGGCAAATTTTCTAGTTTAAAATAGAGCAAGCACGTGGATGTATGATATTATTATAATTGTGATAATTACATAAATTTGCTCGTTCTCAAACGTGCATGTCTAATGTGAGAGCAATTAAACTGGGGTAACACGAAGTAATAAGAACTTCCGTTTTTTGCATTAGTTCGCACACTATTGTTTGTTAATTTTTTTTATTACATTAGTAAAAATATTTTTTAATTTTGTATAAATAAGATAAATGTTTAGTCTGAACCTGAATTTCAATATAGATCCATTTTCTTGAAATACAAACGGTAAATTGGGCGGCCGATGGTCCGAGAGCAAATACCGCGGTGGTCTAGAGTTCAAATCCCCGAAATTCTTTAAATGTTTGTGGCTTCTTGTGCATGTAACGGTAAGGGCAGCTGTTAGTAACCATATTTCAAAAAAAAAACATTTGCACCTAGTTTAGGGCAGCCATAGCCGTTGGTGGCCCCTTAAGTGTACTTTTAGAAAAAAAAACGCTAATTTTTACATGAATAATAATTCAACAGGGTGCAAAAAACATGATTTCAAAAAAAAAAAAAAATGATCGACTGTTTGATTAAAATCAGATTTTTTTTATTTAAATCGATTTATGTCATTTAAAAGATTTCTTTAAATAAAAGCCATTATTTTTGACTCTGGTTTAGAGCAGCCGTATTATATTAGCTGTTAGTGCCCCAGTAACTGTAGCTAAAAAAAGAAAGTTCATTTGTTTGTAGTTTACATGAATTCAACAGGGTGTAATAAAACCGCGATTTAAAAAAATCAAAATATTCGAATTTTTGATTAAAATCGTTTTTTTATATAAACCCATTTTATTGATATAGAGATTTTTATATTAAAAAAACACACGTTCCTCATTTAGAGCAGCCATATTACTCCAGCTGTTGTTGGCCCCTTAAGTGTAGTACAAAAACAACACGGTCGTTTATTTGCAATTTACATGAATTCAACAGAGTACAAAAAAACGTGATACAAAAAAATCAAATTAATCAATTTATTTGATTAAAACAGGATTTTTTTTATTTAAATTTTTAGTATATTTAAATATTTTAGTAACAACTGCAACGTAACGTTTGACGCAAAATAGTTATTTAAGTAACAAGGAATGTAAAGACGTAATAACATTCGAGGTAGGCAAATCCGAGCCGAGGCGAAGTCGAGGCTTGTGGCCTGCCGAGAATGTTAATAATAGTCGATACATTCCGTTACTTATTAAATTTTTCACGCTACAGGTAGAAATTTAATCATATTTTTAAAAGTTCGTTTTGACTGCTGTCAACTGCATTATTTTTTAAAAGCCCCATTATTCTAAGTTGTCTGTGCTTGTTGAAATAAAATATTGGAATCTGTACCTTGTTGCTTTAATTATTATCCTAGGAATGTAAATGTCACTATTAAGTTCCTTAGTCAAGGGCAAAAAGTAAGGAATGTTATTGGCCATTTTCATCTTTTGTAGCTATGGATGTATCGCCTATTTACCTTGCCTGTAGCGTGAAAAGATTTTTATTGTGTATCCTATTTTTATTTTGAATTATTGTGCTGAATTAAATTTTTGTCTTGTATAGATTTGTGTAGGAGTTAAAATTACTTTATAATGTATGCAACTTAAATAGTATACAGGGCGAGTAAAAACCAGCACTAAATCTGTAATTTCGTAAATATTGAATCTATGAAAAAATAGCATTAATAAAAGTTTTTTATTAAATTTCATAGCATACTTTGTCCATGTGAAATATTATATAAGTACATTTCGTTATTTGCATATTTTCTTTGTTCCCTATTTAGCACGCTATAGTATTTTCGCGTTTTTTGAATTTAGAAATCGTTTCTCTCCGATACAGTAGTTTTTTCATAGAATTACATAGCAAGGTTTTTGAATAAAACATCACTGAAATTAAAAACTTTCCTAGTTGCCATAGGAACTAAACAACGAAACATATAAAATTATTCACGTTGTTATACCCTATTTGGAATATTTGACATGAAAAAGACACCCTATTGAAAAGGCAATTGATTTAAATTTTTTTTAAATTTTTTTTATATACAGGGTGATCATTTGAAAACGATCCACCCTGAATATTTCGTGAACCACACCAAATATCAAAAAAATGTAAAAGTGCTTTTCTATAGAGGATGGGGACACGCGATTGCGTAATCATTCAATTGTTTCTGCACAGCCTGTGCTTCTTTGTCCAATTTTTATATTTTTTTAAATTTCTTAAAAACAAATCTGTCGATTTTAATTTTCTTTGCGTAAAAAGATAGCATTTTAAAAGACCTTTAAATTGAGGTGTCAAAAAGGCCATAGTGCCATTTAAGTTTTTCAAGGTTGCATGGGGGCGGTGGCGGAGTGAGTATTAGCGCGGCGCGGATTACGCAATCGCGTGTCCTCCATATTCTATTGAAAAGGACTTTCACATTTTTTTTGATATTTGGTGTGGTTCACGACATATTCAAAGTGGATCGTTTTCAAATGATCACCATGTATATAAAGCGTTTCATTTAAATGAACTTCATTTAACTGGAATCCAATTACAGCCGTAGAAATGTTTGTTCAAATAGAGAGTGACAGAAATCTTAAAAATATTTTGTACGAGTGTTAAAACTAACTTAACTTTAGAAAAACTATGTAATTATTGTTTTTTTAAATGTTATTAAAGAAACAGAATTGATTTAATACGGCTCAGAGCTCTTAGTTACGGCATACAAAAAAATTAAATAAGCCATTTCCCAAAATTACTCTATCCTCTACTTACGAATTTTGATAGTGGATGAGCAACCAATTAGTGCAACAAGAGAGTAATGGGTCGACCATGTGGGCATTCACGTATCCATGTATAACATTAAATTAAATTTTTTAAATTACTTATACATTTGAAATTTAAAAGTACGTGATCACCACTTTGCGCGCCCGTTTCTATCTCTCTTAAGGAAAATAGTAACAATCTGTATAAGATACTACATTTCGAAACACCACTTGCGAATCCTAAATAACTTTTTTGTATTAAGACTTCAAAATTCTCATTCACATTAACTCCGGACATAAAAAGCACACACAACTAATTTTGAATTTCCGGTGCTTAATAACTAAAACAAAAAGCAATCCATTAATTGTAAAAATTAATGTCGGCCTAACCCACATAACGTAGCGAAATTCACTTTTCCACTCTTATTAGTTATTACAATTACGTGGGAGTGCGAGAATCCGAAAACAAATCGACATTCGAAAGTCAAGAATACCGAAGAAAGTGCTACACATTTCCTGTAGAACGGACTAATAAGCGTACTTAATTCCCTATCATCATTTTAACTTCGCGTTGTGACTAATTAGAACAAGGTTTAAAGACACACAATTAAGCTAGAAATTTTCATGAAAATTAGTTAATAAAAAGTTTTTTAAGTTTAATTTTGGCAGATGATTAGATGCCTTTGGGTGCCATTAAGTGTACTGAAAGTAAGTAACACTTTCCCATGAAAAAGTGACAGTTTTTACGCATCATTAATTTTTATAAGCTCTCAAGTTAGGTGTCGAAAAAGTTAATTGTTGTTTGCCTACAATTTTAACCCACATTGTAAAAATAAATAGGCGTTTTAAAGATGAAGCGCTTTTCTAATGAAAATCAACACCAAATACGGTTCGTAATACATTAGGTACAAATACGCTATATTATTACAGTACTGTAAAACAGAGCAATTTCACTTTAGATGTCGGTAGATCGTTATCCAATCATTTTTGCTCATCTTACTTCCGGATGTTGAATTAATTACGGGTATATCATCTACTGCTACCAAATCAGTATAGTAGTTGCGTCGATCTTGTAGATCTTCTTCCGTATTATTATTTTTTTAAATTGCGGGGAAAGTCCATCACATACCAGTCCTTCGAAAAATGATATCGCAATGTTCAAGAAAACCCAGTAGATGTTATTTTATTAATTTTTATGTCTAAATTAGAAAGGTTTATATCAGCTATTTCGGAATATGTAATGCCCTAACATTTATTTTAGAATGCAATGAGAAATATCACAACAGATCATTAATTTTATACCCATTCTATCTAAAAACATATAATACATTTTCAACATTTTCTTTATGACAATGAGTATAAATGACATCCGAAGTCTGAAAAAAAGTATCCTATATTTTCATTCTCTTGCTACACAATGCCCGTTAGATAAAACCAAATTATGAAACACAATCCCTTGCCGTATGTATCGAATATGTTCGACATTTTACATTTTCTATATCTAGTATTGAATTCGCCTAAGAAAAATCAAGATAACAGCCAATAGGCCCCATTGTTATTAATGGATTAATTTCGTTCGTCATTGAACTTGATCCAATTTCACTGCTTCTCTAGTTCCCTGCGGTGCCATAATTAGTAGATGTGACAGAAATGGGACATTTGAAACACCACGCCCGACATGATAATCACAACAGCTGGTGAAACAGAGCCTGATTAATAACTGCACGAAACCGGATTAGTTAATAGACAGCGAATGAAGGTACCATGTTGCTTAGAAAAGAGGGGCTAATTCTTTTAATTACGCTATGGACATTATCGTTAATATTAAAATTGTTATTTCCTTAAACCTCAGAAATAAATCCTCAGAAATAAAGTAGCGGAAAACAACGACTTTTTTAGCACATTAAAACACACTTCCATTTAGTATTTTACTATTGAAAACTTTTTTTTACACCTTGTTTTCATCCGTTTTTACAATGCCATAAAGGTGGCATTTTCAGAACAGCGCACGGAAAGCTTTTCCCAATCTCCGATTTTTTTCCGTGCGCTAATTAGAAAAATTCAATTAGAGTTAATTATAAGAAAAAACAATATTTATTTATTTAACTTTTTTGTAATCTTGTTATTCCATAACAAGTTGATACCCGTGTTCATATCTCGACCTGGATTTTGATGGTAACAAATCAGCACTGGCTTGTGCCGCTTGCTCTAATATGTTCTTAGGTATATCTGAATTTTCTTCCGAGTACATTTTTTAAAACTGACATGAATTAAACTGACAGAAAATAAAACAATGCCGATAATAAATAAATCGTTGCTATGGAAATGTTAATCATGTTTGGTACTATTACGATGTATTATTATTACTTTGAAAATAAAATGTTCTAAATTTACTTCTTATCCATTTTTGCGTTGTTTTCAGATAAGTACAATAAAAAGTATTGTTCATTACACGTCCAGAAATGGATTGTCCGTGCTTGCATGACTTCCCGTGTTCGGCTTCGCCTCACACGAAAATTTGTCACGCGCGCACGGAAAAATCCTTATTTCCAGACTCCTAATGAAATATACTATTTAATACATCACTGAATATACTTCTCGTGGCTACGTTTACTGTAACCCTTTACAGTTTGCGAATAAAGTAAATTCTAGATACACTATTAAATTTGATGATAAAATTTTGCAATGGTAGATATGCTACTGTTAAAACTGGCAGCCGTCATTAACAAAGCCATTTATTTTTGCCACAAAATCCAATTATCTTACACGCTCACTAACTTACTAAAGCATTCAATTGAGATTGTGTTACCAACTGTTAAATTAATTAATTTCAAAGTTTTAACTACAACAACTTAAAGCTGACGTTAATTTACTGTGCGGTGCAATTGTTAGAAAAAAAAAACAAAAATCCCTACCAAGCTGTCTATAGTATCTTAACTGTAACTCACCAACTCTCACTAAAAAGTTAATAAAACTAACAATAATTAGTTACTCTATTAATTATTAAAGTCGCGTTTGTTGTTCTTTGTTTTTTCATCAGAAACAAGTTAGGTAGTAAAAGTAGTCTTCTTATGACAACCACAAAATCAATCGCGATTTTCAACTATACTAAATACAGAAGAAATATTAAACACATATGCAAACTAGTAAAAGTGTTTCCTTGTACAGCATGTGCCACCTAACCTTGCAAATTTTAGTGGGCTTTGATTCGGCTACTTACGCTTTGTTTCGTCGGTAGTCGTAACTTAAACTAGCTCTAATTGGCTGTTGGACAGTGTGGTACACTCTACTAAAAAGTGAAAGTCAATTTATTTATGGTTTACGAAAAATTGTGGACTTTTTGACAAATTAAAAGGCCGTGCAAGAAGAATTTTCAAAAATCAATACTTTCCTATTTTGGCGTATGACAAAATAATAATGACATAAATAATTAACAGCAACTAGATATTATACTAGCTTTCAAACTACGGGATTGCTTTTGCTTGAGAGTGTAACAGATTCTCGCCTTTTAAACTTATCGTCATTTTTTTGCAAGGTTAAATGGCATTTGCTGTACTCGTAATTTCCTTTTTATTTGGCACGGAAATTCTATGCAAAACTTATGTAAGTAATGAAATACTTATTCTATGTTGTTTTTTTTTTTCATTTTTTTTGTGAAACGCACTTTTATTTTTCTTGTTTTATTGTTTGTTAAATAAAATAAACTAATAAATACATTATAGTATTTTGAATTGATTGTGTGCTAGGCACATGGTGAAACATATAAATATTTAACTATTAAAAAATTAATAGATTATTAATAAAATAAAACGCTTGGTAATTGTTTCACAATTTGTTGGTTTTTATTTTCTCGACTCGAGTTTCAACCATCACGGTTATCGTCAGGGGTTTACAAATCAAACTATTAAAGCATTTTCCTCTTCTAATTCATTTTTCTTGATATCTGCTTGTAGTTTCCGGTTAAGATAGTTATAGTAACTTTTTCTAGCTTGCTGTGCTTTTATAATTAACTTTTTGTTATAGGTACAAAATCCAAACGATTATTAAATTTTTTTAACTTATCAATAATCCATACATACAGGGTCGCTATTAAAGATGGAACCAAAGCTCTCCTGCTAAAACGGTTTATAATATAGATATGAAAATTGGACAGCTTCCATTTGAAATTATTTCGCATATTTTGAGGTTAAAAAAAATTTTTTTTGACACATGATTTTTGAGCGCGGCCGCCATCTTGAATTTTTTTAAATGGCAAAATGGGCTTTGTGATACATCACTAGAAAGCTTATTTTTTTCTCTTTCTTACTACCTTAATCATGTATGGTGTTAAAGTAGAAAATAATGCGTTCTGTTTCTGTCAAATGGTCCATATTTCACGAAATTAAGGTTTATTTGTCACGTAATACAATAGTTGTAAGGAAACAAACCACATGTACTGTGTTTTTTGTCACTAATTAAACCCCTGCTGATTGTTTTTTGTTTATTTTTGACGTTTCGCATACGGCATTATTTTCTACTTTAACACCATACATGATTAAGGTAGTAAGAAAGAGAAAAAAATAAGCTTTCTAATGATGTATCCCAAAGCCCATGCTGCCATTTAAAAAAATTCAAGACGGCGGCCGCGCTCAAAAATCATGTGTAAAAAAAAATTTTTTTTAACCTCAAAATATGCGAAATAATTTCAAATGGAAGCCTTCCAATTTTCATATCTATATCTCAAACCGTTTTAGCAGGAGAGCTTTGGTTCCATCTTTAATAGCGACCCTGTATATAAAAGCTCAAAGGGTTTTTTTCTCCGGTTCCTCCAGCGGCTACCGCTTCACCAATTTGGACCATTTTTTTTAAATGAAAGGTCTTTATCCACAGATGGAACATGAAACATTTTTATATTTTTATTCTACGTCGATTTTTCGATAATAATTATTTTAATTTATAATATATATGAAAATCTGCTAAACGCGCTTTACTTGAGGCGATATCTACACCAACGTCGCGACTCCCTTATGGAACTAATGCATCACGTGACTTAGCATGTAGACGGTTCTGTCAACGTATACAGTTTATTACTTAATGTCCTTAGAGATGTTCGAGCATTTATCTTCTGATAACACCAATCTTGGCAAACCAAATCGTCGTTTAAGAGAATTTAAAAGTATCGTATGATCAAAAAAAAAATTTTTACTGACGTATTACGAAAAAGTGATTAAAAGTGAGAAAATTCTAGAAAATTGACTAAAAGTAGACAGTTTTCAAAAGAGTGAGAAAAAGGTGCGTCCGTGGAAGCTTCGGTAGTTCCAAAACTTCTAGCTTGTAACATTGTATATTTTAGGACAATAAAATTACAGTATCAAATTTCATCCATGTCCTTATACTGAAAGTATAGGAAGTAAAAAACATTCGACTTTTTCTAATAAGTCTTCTCTATCAGAATCTTAATTATTTTAAACTCCGTTTTTGGATAAAATGATAGCAAGAATTCATATTTAACTTCCGTTTGCGGTTTCGCATCGCTTTGAAAAACTTTCCCGATAAATTTTAATAACAGTTGGCTAGCCGTAATTTCATATTATAGACTGTTACTACTTTTCTGGAAACATGGGAATTAATGAGTGCGATAACGAAGCAACACAATAGACAGATAGATTTTTTTCACGATCACATCTAATTCCTATACTGGCATACTGGAAGTATGAGAAAGTAAAACAATTAAAAATTGAGGAAATCCTGCAAGGTTTCGTAACACAATCATCTGACCACGTATTATTGTGTTTGGAAATAAAATATTATTTCATACGATTTTGTTAGAACTTTATTTATGGCGTTAACTTCTTGAAAATAGAAATATCAAAAACTCAAAAATCTCTTAAAACTGTTTGGAATTTTGAGAATCTTTTTTTTTTAAATTTTGTTTCAACATCGCAGAAAAACGCTTCGAACGAGGAACTCGTATAAAGTGTATCAACAACTAGGGCGTTATCATCAGTGAATTACATGCTGATGTCGGTGCAGCGTCAAAGAACATGAATAGCTTAATAAACCTGCAGAGTTGCTCTAATTGATAATTAGCAAGCATGCAACAAAATAGGTTATTATATATTTCCCTACACAAAACATTTCAGTTTGAATGCAAACGCTAACTATTTTCCTTACAAAGTAGTACTGCAAAATGCAATAGTTTCGTTCTCTTGAATAACGCACGTGCAGCACTGAAAACCAAATTATAGTGATAACGAGTAAAGGTAAAATTATGGTAGTTGGCTCACAATAGCAGACATGAATAAAATCAGTCTATAATTTTGGCTCCGGCAAGCATTAATATCTTTTAGAAAAACAAAACGCTGGAGTTCTACAGTGACAACCATATTAAGTAATTAAATTAAGCAGTAAAAAGTACTCCGAAACGCAGCTGGGGCCGACAGGAAATCAATACCGGTTAGAGATTTGCAACTGCAATATTGATCAAGAGTGTGGTTTTGTGGGCGATACAACTAGAAACCCCTGCGAATCTGTTTAAACCGCTGTGTACGTGCAAAACGTGGTTAAAAAGGTTTTTAAAAAAGAAACCACTAAATAGAATTTGTTTATATGTTACACTTTCACCGTGTCGTTGAACGGCCTTCACGGTGTACAATCTTCGCATTTCCGTGGTTTTTATACGCTACAAAAAAGAACTAGAACTTGGACCACAACTTTTTCTAATAAAACAAGTAGCGGCCTAACGGGAGGTTTTCCTAGTTTGAATTTATTATTTTTAGCGTAGGTAAAGTTATAAACCTTTTTGTATTGAACAATTATTATTCAAACTACATAACAACAACTTCTTATATTATTGCAAATACGTAACAGTTTACAAGGTACAATGTATTTTCTATGACGATTAGAACATAAACCAGAATTTCGCCAATTTCCAACTAACTGGTATTTTAAACTTTTGGTGTTTAATTACGTAAAATACATTTAGTTGATCATAAATGACATTTTATCCTGACTTTTGAGTTAATAGTCCTATTTCTTAAGTTACGAGTAGAGCTTTCCGAAATAGTTTTACGTCATGCAAAACATCTACTATACCAAATAACTATTTCCAACAATTAGGCACATGCTCCAGTATGGCAAAGAAATTACACAAAACATAGAATTTGTACCTGCACTTATTAATAAGACCTTACACCGATAACGGGCCGGCGCACAGTGGTCTGAGAGGTAAATTTAGCCGGCTAAAATCCAATTTTTGAACATTTTAAAAACTTATTTCGATGCTTCTCTATCGTTCTTGACAGATTATTAAATAAGATTTTGGACTGCGTAGTAGAAATTACTGCGCATGCGTTGCGTTGTCACAACAAAGACGTGAAAGAAACGTCAAAAATGCGTTATTTTGTTATTGTTTTGTGAATATAATTGTGGTAATAAATGCCGAAAATGTGTAGTACGGATAAAGGTGAGTACAAAAGCTACTTAAGAATGAATTTTTATGGCTCATTTATCGGAGAGATGATAGCGTTTCATAACTTATACATACAAATTCTCGAGTTTGTGGAATTTCAAATCATAAATGGAATGCAAGTAAAAATTTACTATTACTTACTCAAAACCACCTAGTGGGTTCAAAAATATAAACCTCCAGTTACAATTTCACAAAAATTCATCTGCCTTTATGCGCCTATTGAAAAGTTATGCGAAAATTAAAAAAAAATATGTTGTGAAAAATTTATCTACAAAAATCACCATTAACCTGGTCATAAAAATAATCTATTTTCCAACTTCTACGAAAATTTGTAGACGAGTGCTTTCGAGGATAATGATAACAAATTTCATGTCATATTTTTCAAAAACAAAATGGGGGAGTCACAATGGCGAATGAACTTTCCAAAAACATGACGATATTAGCTGAAATTCAGTATAGGGGGGTTTTCGAGCTTGCTGATTACGAATTTCATGTTAAATTTGAGAATAAAATGACGGATTTGAAAGGGTGGATTAATTTTTACGTAACATTCTCAAACTTCATGATATTTAATATAAAGGGGTTGTCGAGATTGCTAATAAAAAAAATAAAGTTGAAATGTGAATTGATGGTGTGATAAAGCATTTGAACTTTTATTCATTTATAGAAAATATGAGTCAGAGCACCAGCGGCGAATGTTTTACAAACAAGGATCTCTTTTTACTCCTAAGAGAGCAGGGGACTTTGAATCCGACGTCTGTTTCTTCAAGAAAGTATTTGCTCACTGCAATTAAAGGAAAATCCAAGATTGAAATGAAAATTGGGATGATGAATACAGAAAAAAAGTGGAGGACGTGATATCATCTTTTACAATAATGTTGAAGAGAAAATGGGATCGATGCTATCGAACGGTAAGTGTATTTATGCAATCAGAAGAAGAATGGCTGAAGAAAAAATTCGTGTTCCCTAACAAAATCGAAAAGTCTTAATGTTGCCGTTGGAAGACCATCTAAAAGAAATTTGCTATATCGTCAAATCCTTGTTGATATTCAAAGAAAACGACAACATGTCGCGCAACTCAGAAGACTCCGATGAATCTGATTGATAAAGAATGTAAAATCGAACATGCCGCTTTCTGATTAAATTAGCAAAAGTTTATATTTTTATATTCTATGTATTATAGTATAATTTAACAAAACTACATTTAGATACAATATTGAAGTTACAACAAAACGAATTGAGCGCCTTGACTAATGTGGAAACCGATATTGATATGATAAAAACAAGTTTCAGCACTACTTTACCGACTTTTTTTTTATCAAACCTGCTGTTTTATAATATACTACTCATTTTAAAAATCAAGAAAACACAAAAGATACCAGTATTTAAAAAAATATTAAATTTTATAACTTGTAACCAGAATTAGCCTCCTTAGCACCCCCCCCCCTCCCTAGCAATACAGTTTAGAGATAAACAAATGGCAGGAATGAATTGAGCACCCTCTAAAACCTAAATAAAAGTCATGGACTGAGAAAAATTTTGAAAAAATAATTTTTGCCGCCTGAATTTACCTCTCAGACCACTGTGCGGCGAGAGCGAGGTTCGGTATCCAGCAAAAGGTATTTCTTTAGCTTTCGGAGAAAACAAAGTAAAATTGTGATACATGTTTGCACGCTACTGAATGCTACTGTTTAAAACAGAGAGTAACGGCTAAATAATTTCTATAGTAGTGATATACTCTCAGACGTCGGTAATAATCCTAAGCAGCAAAATAGGCTGAGGTTAATAGACATATAAAAAATGGGCGAAACAGGTCGCTGGTATTTCCCCATATTTTTTACGTTTTAAAGATTATCGCGTCAAGAAGTGATTGAATTTTACATCTACTAGTCATCTCAAGCCGGTACAAGCCGCTCGCTCCAGACTCAAGGCGTTGGTTACGTACGAGCGCACTCGCCGACTACATAAAAGCGCTAGGTAATACGCGGATCAAAAATGCTTATAACTTTATTTATAGAGTTATCAAAAATATGCAAAGAATGAAACATATTTTTTTTATTAGAGCTAATTGATAGGCGTAGTTAAAATTGCGTAACTTCCGGAAAACGCGTCAACTCCAAAATTTTCAAAAACTCCTGGAGGGCGTCTGAGTGAAATTTGGCAGATTAGTAAAAAACAGATTTGTAGTTCATTGCAAGCTTTATCGGCGCAGAAAGTTTGAAAAAAATGTTGTAGGCAGTTTTTTAACAAAAAATTTTTTTAAATATCCAAAACGTTGAGCCACTAGCATATTTACAATTGTTTATGATTATCAAGGGCTATCAAATAATACGACAATTTGTATTGATTAGATATTTTGTTTTTGAGTAATGAGGCATCAAAGTTAAAATTGTCAAAAATTCGTAGCGGCCTTCATTTTGAAGATACAGCATTTGGATGTATCTTTAGATGCACTACGTTATGTAACCAAAATTTCAAAACAGTGTTTAAAAAAAATCTATACCAAAAAAACAGGTCTAATTTCAGTTTCCGGTTCCTGTTACGATTAACAACCTTACAAAGAACTACCTGCAACTAAAAACGTTCCACACACCAAATCTTATAAAAATCGGTCAAGGGGATATAGGGAAACGGACGCACCCACCCACAGACAGACATTTTTTAAAAACGGGTTCCTTGGACCCCAAAACGTATATTTCCATTAAAATCTGAATTTCGAAAATTTGCATGAAATCGTAACTTTCTTTACTTCGGTAGAAGTATGGGAAAGTAAAAAAAATGCTAATAAAGTACATGAAACGCGTAGTAATGAATTTTACATTGCAATTGTGTTTATGAAAAATAAACTACCCAAAATAACTTTTAAGACTAAATAATTATTTTTGAAATTAATAAACTTTAAAACTAATAAATCGTTTATTAATTTTGTACACAGAAAAGCTCATGCAGGTAGAAGCAATGTAGCCGATTTCCAGCAAAGAAATTTACGTAAAATGCTAAAGATATAAATATAATCCAGCCCACATTATTATATAACAAATACAATGAAATGAAAGTATATTGCTCAAATTAACACCTAATTTATTTATATAAAATTTCTAATTTTTAAACACTATTTCATCATGGTTAGCGGCGGATGAGACTCAATCGTTGCAAAAAATATATAAATATTAAATTCTACCATAGACTTACATTTTTTACACTGTAATATACTCGGAAATATAAGAAAGATGAAAAACACTGTAATTTCTTTTATAGCATTTTAATTGAATTTTAAGGTCTTCTTCAAATGGGAAAATAAAAAATAAAAAGATGCAGGAAACACAGTTTACCCTTTTCCAAAAGAAAAACTAGTCCTACCCTAGAACACTGGAATATTTTTAACCAACTTACATCATTTATAGCTTGATAAGTTTCACTCTATTCTTTTGCGCAAATGCATATCAATCATGTAGTACCAGAAAAGCAATATCCTTCAAACTGAATTCCTTTGACAGCTATACACTTTTCCGATGACAGCTATCGGTCGGAAGAAATTCTGCAAGTTCATTTGAATAACTACGTTCGACACGTTCATTGCATTAAGTTTACACACCCTTCTGGTTTTATTTATTCGAAATTTATTTTTACGTTTCTCGTCGGTGTATGTAAAGTATACACAAAAAGGCAGGTATTATATTTACAGATGTAACAACCCCCACCATCTTACTGCCTTTACCTCAAAGACTCGTCACACTCAATGTGTGAGATCGCAAATAACACATTTTGATATAATTATGGTGTTAAATTGTATTTCCTTTTTATTTTCTACATTTTCGTGTCAATACGCATCGATTTAAAAAATGTCAATTTCCGAATTTTAACAAAAACACGTTATGGGGATTAAAAAATTCAAAAAAAATTTTTTTAGAACATCTAGGAAGCAGTTGCGTATAAGTCGGGTACAGTTTCTGGATATTTAGCCAGTATTGAAATTATGAGGCAATACATTAAAAATAAATTCTCGCATAAACCCTGTAAACATACAAAAATAAAATAGTTGTCGCTCATGTGCAATTTTAAACAAATTATTATTTAGGTGATAGAAACAGTAACACGACCATACGTTTGACCTTATCCGAGCTCGTTTAGTTAGGTATTATTTATTTGGCCAGCTGCTTCATCATTTAGAGTCAACAGATAACGGAGTTCATAAGCGTATAATATGAATGGTAACGAGTTTTAAAAGTATAATATAAAACAATTTTATAAATATGTCAATTTAATCTATCTAATACCATTTTTCTTCCATTTTACAATGCTTCATTTCTCCCTCCACCTCAAGATAGAGACTGCAGAACTCTCGACTAGCTCAATAATAAAGTAACACTGAACGAAACGATGTATCTCAAATATTGCAGTTGTAGCAAAGGCTTGCAAAATCGTGGCAACATGTTTCACGTATAACTTAATGGATTTGAGTACGCCCATGCTTTTTGTTTACGTATTAATATTAACGAAATTTTTTGCTGTTCTGCGACTAAAAGTCCGGGTATGTTAAAGAGAAAAAACCCATAAACGTTACGTCTATGCGAAAACCTGAAGCGAAAGTTACTCATATTTTTCTAATGATAGTTTTTAAAATTATAAAGCCTGTATACTCAAAAATCAGTTGCGGAATCGACATAGCATAATTTCTCTAATGAGATAAACTGTTACTACGAAAAAGGACCGTTATTACGTAAAAACTGACAGAAATAAATATTTGCAAATTATGATTTGATATAGAGCTACCCTTACGACATAAAATATTTTTGAAAACATTTTTCCTAGTCCAAACAACGTGTTTTATTCACATTTTATTTTTTTTCTCTTTTCTCTTCTCTTTCTTGCAATCTATACAAGGTGTTTCTAAATTAAGTACTGTAATTTATATAGTAGATTTTACATGTAAAAGTAAGAAATTTTACCTAATAAACTGTGGTCCGAAACCTCGCCATTTCTGAGATACAATTTTTTTTAAATTTGTTTTTTTTTTCGATATTTTTGAACAGACGCGACGGGCGGTATTCAAATGAAAATTTGAGGACAATTGTTAAACAAATGTTAAAACAATGATAATAAGTGTATCGAAAGAGATATAATGATACATAATAACATCCAAACTAGCAAACATAAAAAATAACCTGTATCGAGATGTAAGACTTGTTACTGAATGCGCGGTCACTAAAAGTTAAGGCGGGGGAGAAGGCAGGATCCGCATTAAATATACAGGTTGTTTCAAATTGCGCGTTAACTATGGGGATCTCGCTTATTTGACCAGATACAACGATGGTTAAATTAGAGAAAAGTTGTGGAATTTTATGCCCACTAATAATCTGGAAACAAATTGGAGCTATCTTGCTTAGTTTCTGAATAAACTAAAACAAATTGAAATTTTGAATTTTTTATTTTCGGCTGTCACTCTGTCGTTTATATCACATAATCCGACATTTTTCTAGTTAACGCATTATTAATACACTTTTTCATGCTGAATCTAAATTTTTGATCAGATTTGGTATAACTGTTACCATTGCTCATTTTCGACGGTCAACTTTTTTTTTCTTATGGTCGGCATTTTAATTTTTTCCAGCTAGAAATATGTAATATAAATGACAAATCAGTTATAGCCGAAAATAAAAAATTCACAAATTTAGTTTTTTTTAGTTTATTAGTATATATAGTGAGCATAAAATTCCACAACTTTTCTCTAATTTAACCTTCGTCGTATCTCTTCAAATAAGCGAGATCCCCATAGTTTACACGCAATTTGAAACAACCTGTATAGAATATAGACTAGGGCTGCGATCTGCGGCCCGCTACGCTACCTACTTGATTGGCTTATTAATTATTAAAACAAACTAAACAAAAAAAGCAGGGGGCATTGCCTACGGGTTTCACTAGTAGCATACTAATTCCTTCGTGTTTCATATTTGCAAAATCACTCGGTGTAAAATCGTGCGAGTGACACCTTATTATAAAGTTGTAGTTGTTTGATGTCAAAATGAACAACATTTCAAATTACCTGCATAAACATTAATGGAATTAATAAATCGCGCTCCATTACTTTATAACGCAATAAGAATGTGCACGCGCCATTAATTTTACGGTTTTATAATACTCGTAGCGATTTTATAACAACCATAGCGGCACCTTTGGCATTTTCTCAAAGCTTTCGGTAAAATCGAAAGTTAGTAGTAATTCTTGATACCAATATTGATTCCATTTCATTCTCAAACTCTACTAATTAACGTTTGATAAACACTCAGGAGTCACAAGGATCACCTTTAATAACACCTTTCTTTTCTGCATATTAGACAAAGTTGTCATTCCTGCTTAAATTATCAATTAAATATTCGAAAGTAAAATTATTAAAAATAATACCTAATATTAAATGAGGGGTTTTCTTCTGCCTTAATAAATTAAATAAACTATGATTCATTTATAGCCTTTGGTCTGAGATCTAGAAGTTATTACTATTGAGGTATTTCCTTATAAAAAGTGAACGTTACAAAACAGCCTCGTTCGTAACCACACCACTCGGGTAACTGAAAAACATAACATTCTAATCCAATTTTGCTGTAATGTGGTGCACGTTTTTGTAGGTGACGACTTGCGGCTAGACCTTGACAGAAACACACGATCGCCAATCTGATTATGCAGATCGTGCCGCAATGATTTTCCTTGTAGGGAAACGGAGCAGAAATGGACGATTTACAAATCCGTGCCGCTGCCCACACTTTTGCTGAAACAACATAGCGCCCGCCGAGCTTTTTTTTCAGGATACTGCAGACAAACGTGACGGTTTGCCGTGGCGAGAATGCATTTGCTAATAGTTTCACTAATAAATTAAGTTTGATACGCCACAGAGCAATCACGTTCTGGTTCAGATAGGATCGAACAAGACAAACATGCAGATTAAACTTTCAAGTTACTTGAAAACCAGTATTCCGCACGTTGTCGTCCGAGTTTGACCCAAATTTCAGATGTGCTCTGTACGTACATGCGAGATTTCTAGCTCCTTTCAACAGAAATTGTCTTATCTAAAATACATGACTTGAATTTGAAATACACCATATTAAGCATTATACACTGTGTCTATAAAGTACCCCCCCCCCCCATACTAACTTTTGAACGACTTGATATTTTAATACAATATTTGGTGTGCTTTAATGGGAAATTAAATACTAGTTTTTAGCGAATAATTCTGTATTTTTTTAACGGAAAGGAGGGTCGAGTGACACCTCATTTGAAAGGTCTTTTAGTTCTGCGTCTGATTCTAGAGCTTCAAAGAAAAATATTTTGCTATAACAAAATGACAAATGTTTGAAGATAAGGAAGTCTATTTAAAAAACTAAGAATTAAAGCAAAAAGAAATTAAATTAAGTGTTCGAAATGTTCACCATTTACTTCTTGGCACATAAAAAGTCGGTTATGAAATTCCTGCCTTACATTTTCATAAGTTTCTGGAGTGATATTTCTGCAAACTTCTGTAATGCGTTGCTCCAGTTCTTCAATTGTTTGTGGACGGGCTCTGTACATTTTCGATTTCAGATATCTCCATAGAGAAAAATTTAAGAGGGTTAAATCTGGGGAGCGAGCCGGTTATCCTACAGGCCCCCGCCTACCAATCCATCTTCCAAGAAAATGTCCGTTGAGAAAGTCAGAAATAGGCCTATATTAATGAGGCGGCGCACCGTCTTGTTGGAACATAACGTTTTCAATATTATTTCCAGCCACCTGAGATATTTCTAGGAAAATTTTGTCCTCCAAATGAAAAAGTGGACTACTGGATTAAAAAATCACAGCAATTTTGAATTGAGTGAGTCCATTTGTTTAAAATCCGCCATTTTGTTGATACAATAATACAAAATTTAATTATTGGCTTAAAAAATAGTATTTGATATCCCATTAAAGCACACCAAATATTGTGGTAAAATATCAAGTCGTTAAAAAGTTAGTTGGGGGGAGGGGTTACTTTATAGACAGACGGTATATTTTTATTATGAGAAAATACATGTAGCGTATTTATTTAAAATTTAAATTAGTTCGAAGAACTCGAAGCAACTCGAAGCAACAAAACTTCAATTCCGCAATAATACTCTAACTGCAGAAGTAAATCTTAAGACATGAAAATCTGCAAGTCTACGAGTTTCCGATTAAACTCGAAACTACTCTTTCCAAACGTATTCGCAATACGTGAGTCTCCTAATTTTCGAAACTTAAACTCGTAAAATCTTCAAAGGCATACCCATATTATTAGCAAATTGAGCAAGCACGACTCCCCTGTGGCTCAGGAAGCATTTAAAATAATTTTCACACGAGCCTCGTTCCGACTTTACTGCCAATAAGATTTTGAAGTGGTTTCGCCAAGATTAAATTGGTCTAAAATTTAACCATTCTACAGCTATAGCAAACGTACTATATTCTATTAATAACTTAAAATATATCGTAACTAAAAAACAACTTTTTATCGTCTAATTCTAGTCTTATATAACTTCAGACGAAAGTTTGTATGTTAAACAAGTTTTAGTTTTACAACCTTTATTTCACTTAAGAACGAAAAGGAAATCACTAAAAACATTAATCAACAAAGTTAAAAAACAACACTCTTTTATCCAAGCAAGTGGAAAGACACATCGTCGAAACAATTGCACACCCTACAGAAAAGACTTGTCGCAAAAATAGCACTAGTGCAAATTGTCGCTTTAATTCAGTGAAAATTTGATTGTTTTTATGGCATTATTTACATTAAAATAAAATGTCTAAAAAATACCACTCGTGAATTAAAAATTATCTATAATTATGTCAGAGCTATCGATAATTTTTAATTCACTTGTGGTATTGCTGATGAAAACAATTTATATAGGCAACCCTACGATGTCGCATACCGTATAAGAATAGTAAGAACGGAACCGCCCCGCCCGCCCTACTGCTGATTAGGAGCGCTTCGGATTTCAGACTAAAAATCGATACAAATAGTTTATTTAAAGAGATCAAAAATATGCAAAGAATGAAAAACATATTTTTTATATAGTGCTAATTGATAGGC
This sequence comes from Ctenicera cuprea, assembly GCA_958336395.1. Lineage (NCBI taxonomy): Eukaryota > Metazoa > Arthropoda > Insecta > Coleoptera > Elateridae > Ctenicera > Ctenicera cuprea. Next base: position 24,897,275 of record OY284494.1, read on the forward strand.
GTAGTTATAATCACGTAACTACCGGAAAACACCTTGTTGATATTAAAAGGTATCGTTTTTTTCCCTTAACTTTTAAAATAGTTGAAATAGATAAAAGTTTATTTTATTTAACGATCGGAGGTCGCGTTTTTGAATAAATAATTATTCAATTTCAAATTTTTGAAAAATTCCTGGATGGTGTCAAGTTGAGAGATTAGTAAAAAATAAATTTGTAGTTCACTGCAAGCTCTATCGGCTCAGAAAGTTAAAAAAAAACGTGTAGGCAGTTTTTGAAAATATTTTTTTAAACATTTTTTTAATTTTAAAACAGCAATCGTTTTCGGATTTTCGAAATTAATTTTACTTCAACGTAAACTACCCACAAAGGGTTCTCAAACAATTTGTTGCTGATCCCGATCAGACAACTCCTTTTTGAGTAAATTGGCGTTAAAGTCGAGATTTTCAAAGCGTTGTAGCGACCACAATTTTGAAGCTGGAGTTTGATAAAAGAAGTTTTTGATTTGCCTTAAGCTGGAGAGTTCGATTTGCCTTAAGTTATTATCTCAGGTCCCGTTCTTAAATTTCCAAAATTTAGTTTTGGAAGAAAAAAACTACCAAAAACACATGCTTAACTTCTGTTCCCGGATTTGCATATTTTTGAAAAGCTTAAGTAGAACTACAATTTTCGATATACCTCTTGATTTAAAATTTCATCAAAATCGGTCTAGTACTTTCGCCTTTGGAGGCGTCACCCACCCACCCACAGACAGACATTTTTTAGAACGATTTAAGCTAATATTAAAGGTGAGTTATTTAATAATTGTAGCACAACTGTTCAACTTACGAGATGCAACATTTTTCAATAAGTAGCCGAGGTTAACTAGGTTTCTATTTGATCAAATACTATATTTGTCTGTTTTTCAAGAACGTCTACTAAAACCCCAAGTTCAACAACCCTGATAAACCATGACTCCATCTACCAAGGTGTCTTTAATTAGCAATCACAGAATAATAATGTCCTAAATTCGAACAAGGTTATGCGAATAAGTCCGTTTAGAAAACCGTGTCTATTCGGTAATTATAACTCATTTACAAAATCTATGTCGCCAACTCAAACGAATAAACCGAGTATGACGCAAAACAACCATAAACATGAGAACTCACCGTAGTGTAAATTGTTTAACATTTAGTATTACAAATGTTTGCAAAATGCATGCAAAACAAGAAACGAAGGCACGAATATACCTTGATGACGGAATATCGAAATTGGTTTGTTATTCTTAAAAGAAAAAAAAAAGAAAAAATTACATAGTTTTAAAATACTGCAAAAATTGTATAAAGAATCTACCGTCTGTTTATAAAGTAACCCCCCCCCCCCTCCTAACTAACTTTTGAACGACTTAATATTTCACCACAGAATTTGGTGTGCTTTAATGGGAAACTAAATACTATTTTTTAGCCAAAAATTAAATTTTGTGTCATTCAAAATGGCGACTGGGTGCCATTAAATTTTTTTTTTTAATAGAAAGTGGGGTCGAGTGACATCTCATTTGAAAGGTCTTTTAGTTCTGCGTCTGATCCTAGAATTTATAAGAAAAATATTCAGCCATAACAAAATGGCGGATTCTAAACAAATGGACTCACTCAATTCAAAATTGTTTTGATTTTTTTATCCAGTAGTCCACTCTTTCATTTGCAGGACAAAATTTTCCCAGAAATTTTCTTGGAAGATGGATTGGTAGGCGAGGGCCTGTAGAATAGCCGGCTCACTCCCCGGATTTAACTTCCTTAGATTTTTTTCTATGGGAATATCTGAAATCGAAAGTGTACAGAACCCGTCCAGAAACAATTGAAGAACTGGAGCAACGCATTACAGAAGTTTGCAGAAATATCACTCCAGAAACTTATGAAAATGTAAGGCAGGAATTTCATAACCGACTTTTTATGTGCCAAGAAGTGAATAGTAAGCATTTCGAACACTTAATTTAATTAATTTAAGCTTTAATTCTTAGTTTTTTTAAATAGACTTTTTTATCTCCAAACATTGTCATGTTGTTATGGCTGAATATTTTTCTTTGAAACTCTAGGATCAGACGCAGAACTAAAAGACCTTTCCAATGAGGTGTCACTCGACCCCCCTTTCCATTTAAAAAAAATTCAAAATGGCGCCCAGCCGCCATTTTGGATGATAGAAAATTGTAATATGGTCTGAAAATAGTATTTAATTTCCCATTACAGCACACCAAATTTTGTAGAAAAATATCAAGTCGTTCACAAGTTAGATGGGGGGGGGGGGGGTTACTTTATAGACACAGTGTATATAAAAATTAAAAATATTGCTAGCTGCTAGTGATCTTTAAATAAACTATTATATAATCATAAATAATACGACGAGTGATTGCGATTTTTCGATAAAATTGTGGTGTAAGTTAACTCGTGCTAGTTAAAATGGTAATTACCTAAATCTTAACTAGCACGAGTTAACTTACACCACAATTTTATCAAAGAACAATCGTATCGCGAGTCGTATTCATCTTGACTATATCACTCACATTAATTTTGACGCATTTTTGGTACCACTGAACTAGTCGGAAATGATCGAGTGTTTTCGGGAATCGGTGTTCTTAACCATATTTTGTTTCGATTGTTTTCAAATGTTTTGTAGTGGCGTCCTTTTGTAAATTTAATTTTTATTTGACGTTCTTATTTACTGTTGCTGTAAAGTGTTGTAAAAATAAATCGTTTTGGAAAAAAAATTATTAAGTGGTATTTCATAAAATTCTTGAGGGTATGTACATTATTTTGGTCTAAAATTTTAGTTCATATAACCCATCAAACAAGATACAATTTTAATGCAAATATATATTAATGTTTTTTAATGCATATTAGCATGTTATTATTATATTTATTATCTGAGTACACCAAAATTTAGATCGGTCATGATTTGAACCATGATTTGAACCCTCGCGATTCAAGTCAGTTGACATCGACATTGTTATCATCGGCCACCATCGACGTTTCTCGTATTTTGCTTTTTGCTTGTGAACGACAGAGACAATTATTTTTTTTATTCATAAATTATGTTATAATTAAAGACGATACTTAGTTCTGGCCGAAGCAATAAAAAAACTGTATTAAAATAATAATAAATATACCCAAAAGTCAGTGCATATCAGTTTTAAACGCATTAATTTAAGACCTAAGAGCGATTATCCGAAGCTATTGTAGGTTTAATCACTTATTTAAACAGGACCATGCATTCTAATCAGTATGAAACAAACGCGATTCGTTCGTTTTATGAAAGGAGTAATTTGTGATTGGTTCAATGAAATGTCAGTGGTACAGTCGTCTTTATTAAACAAAATAGTTATTATGTTCAAAATGGTATCGTATAGTAGATTGATCTGTATAAATCACTAAAACCCACTCTACTTTCAATACAACCGGGTCATTAATTTCAATTTGGTCTTGACTATTTAATTTAACATTCACATACCTTTTTAATACATAATAATTGTATCATGACTCAATGTTGTGCAGTTTAGTTTCATTCACAATATTGTAAATAAATGTATGTACGTCAAGTTTACGACGATAACGTTAAATTAGAGGGTCGACAACAACTATTGATCAAACCAGTTGTTATAGTATGTAGAATATTGAAAGTTGAATACTACAACTTGGTTATGTCACAGCATAAACAAAGTAAAAGTGAAGATTATCAACGAGAGCTGATTAGTAATAGCAATTAATTTAATTCATAATTAGTTGCTATTCTCATTTTAATTACAATAGCCTATGCTTAAAAAGAAAATATACTAGTGCTCTATACAATTCCTTTTTTTAAATTTAAATTTCTATTTGCTTTAGAAGGTTTTCAAGTAGCAATAACAAATTGTGAAATAATGCCATAATCAGCACATAAACTAGTTTGCACAACCAGTTAAATACCTTGCGGCAACAAACTTAAACGATGGGTTAACTAACTCTTCATACGCCTACATAAAATTTGAATTTGAATGTTCAATGTACGACAGGTATGCATGAGATTGCATCTACTTGAGAATATCCGTTATAACTCCAACAAAGAGGCTCCGCGAGATTGTACCGTCCGCCGGTTAAAATAATTTTTAGAAGACACATAACGAAAAACCAGAAAGATGAATATTTTTAGCCGTAGGAGACAAATCTGAAGATTTAAATGGGAAGAAGTCAAAGAAAAATAAAATCGAAGTCATTTAGTCGGTAACAATTTTGGCGCCCAACGTGGGGCCTTCTCAAAGCCAGTTACTTTTGTTTATTTTGCTCAAAAAATGGGCGAAGCACTTCGCCTGGACTTCTTTATACAACAAATATTATTACTTTTCATATTTTTTGTAGTATATTTGTATCAACGTACTAGCCCCAACATCTACGAGGCATATCCACAAACTAAGTTCCGACTGGTCATAAAAACTACAAAAACTTTTTTGTTTCAATTTTTTTATTAATGTTCTTAAGGTATAGAAAGAGATGAAAATCACTAGGTGCAAGATCGGGACTGTTGGGTGGATGATCAAAAATTTTCCATTTAAAATTTTCCAAGAGTTGTCGTGTGAGAGCGGCTGTGTGTGGTCGTGCGCGAAGCAAAACAATTCCGAAACTGAGAAGACCCTGGCCTTTTATTCTTTATGGCCATTCGCAGTCTCTGTAGTGTTTCTGCGGGCCGAAAATTTTTTGCATTCAAAAATTTAATCACGGACCGTATCTCACAACTGGATGGATTTTGTATAACTTAGTTCATTTTGACACAACGTGACAAGTCTACCGTTAACGACGTACGAATCATTTGTCTTCCAGGGCCTTCTTATTTAGTAATGAAGCTTTCCTGGCCAGATTTGTCTCAATCGCGCCATTTGATCAAAACATATCCACGATCGGAACTTAGTTTGTGGATATGCCTCGTACTAGAAGGCCGCAGTAGAAGAGTTGCATGATGCGGACGCTGCAATTAATGATGGGCATTTTATAATGTCACCTAGACTCGACTGCAAATATAAGTAAATATGGAAGACTAAAACTGGTCAATCATCAAACAAAAATATGGAACATGGCTTTGGAATACCCAAAGCATACCAAAGGAATGGGAGAGGAATATTATAATCCCCCAAAAAGCTTCCGAGCGACAGCCACGGGACCTTCCTCGCAGTTGTTAAGATTTTTGAAAATATTTAGTATAGTATGTATTTCGAAAATTTTGAAAATTTTATGAAAATTGAAAAATTCAAAACTTTGAAGATTTTTAAAATTTTTTGAAGATGTAAAATATTTGGGGCTATGAAAATATTTATAAGTTGAAAATTTTTGATTTTGATAATTTTTTTAAATTTTTGAAATTTTAAAAATTTTGGGATATTTTGAAAATTTTTGAAAACAAAGAAATTTTGAGTAACCAAGAATTTATTGAATATTTTAAAATTTTTTGTTTTTAGTATTTATTAATGGTAAACAATATTTATTCGTCGAAATCGAAACTCGATTTCATTATTTGGTTCTAGTCAATTTTCTTTTGGCGATTATCCAATTAAACAATTGAGGTAAACGACCAAAAAAAACCTCCTAGGGGTGCTTTCTCAATGGAAGATTGTCCCTGTCATTTAACACGTTCGTGCCGATTCTGAAGCCGAAACTCCTATATTTTTAAAGTATGAAATAATCGATGGGGGTGACTGGGGGCGGTAGGAAGATCAGGCTTGCGCAGATCGTCTACTCGACATGTGTAGAATACGAATGTAAGGTTCTTTTCCGAAGGCGTCTATTTTGAACTAGAACACCCCCATTGTTTGAGCATATTGTTTTCATATCCACCAATCGATTACTTTTTCTAATTTGTAAAATTCCGCTTTTGAAAATTACACAAAAAAAACATTCTTTACTGAAATTTTAGATATACCTTAACATTCCAAGTTTCATAAAAATCAGACCATTTATTCATCCTTTCGGGAGCTATAAACAAGCGAACAAACGCAGCCACCCAAAGTAACAATATTTGGGCAAGTATAGACTTCTAAAAATAAAATAAGTATTATTGACAAAAAAAGAAATTACATTTTTTCACTTGTGCGTTAACCCAATAAACAACCTGCAAAGAAACTATTACGTTTTTATATAGCTTGCTTGATATCTTGTGTAAGTCAAAAATTAGTACAACAAACAAAGAGAATGCGTAACAAATTTCAAGAACTTTCTCCTTAAGAAAAGCTCACCTTTCCTCAATATATTGCGGAAACATCAGTTTTGTCCGTTTTCACAAAAAAATGCAACGTATTACAATCAAAACAAGAGGAAGTGAAAAATGTCATGTCCTGATTCTAAAGTTCGCTTAAATTAGAACATTTTAAAATAATCTTATGTAACTGCAAATATATTTCGCTCTTACAGCTTACCAAATTTAGCGAAACAGTATTTACCAGTGACGTTCCGTGGGTTCCAAATTTGGGTAAGCAATAACAAATGCGCAAATAATTTAAAATTAAGAATAAAAAACTAAAATATTCTTTATTTTAAAATTCGCTATTCTTGTCAAATATCAACAAACAAGAAAACATGTATTTGTCTTTTAAAAGTTGGTTCACGAAATTTTCCATCTCCGCTGCAAACTACGTATAAAATAAATACAAACTTGTTTGGTGTCATATAACCTATCCTTCGCGCTGCACCTGATTGCGGTTGACTGATATACAAGTAAAAACATTACTTCTTCTGATAATGTAACGTACAAATAATAGGTATACGTTGGTAAACGATTATTGTGTAATGGTAATGCCTCGCGAAGACGCACAAATCAAGAATTCATATAAATGTCATTCGGCTACTCACGGCTGTTATAATACGTCCGGCGGGTTATTATTTGAAGGAATTACCGAATTATAACAGTATCAAAATCATCCTGAATTTTCCCCAGTGGCGGATTAAGGTCATTGTAGGCCCCAGGCGCAAATGGATTGAGCACCCACAAGTACTGCGCGAGGAGGCCTACCAAAAATTTAAAATAGACGAATAGACTGCTGCTTTGCAGCATTGTCTCACCAATATCTACAGGCGCCCGCCCGTCTTAACGTACACGTGCATTATAAGCGTAGAGAGTCCTGACCGTATCTTTAACACTGTGTACTAGGCAAGGCGCATGCTCTCTTGTTTGCGTAGACCTCAGACGTATGCCGCTACTCGATACAAACAGTAAATTATGGTTTGTTTAAAGCAACTAACTATAAAAATTTGATAAAAAAATTCTTGCTTTATTTTTTACTAGCTAATACCCGGCGGCGTGCGTTGCTACGCCTCAATAAAGCGAAATCAGACAATAAACACACATTTTCGTAAATACCGCCTTCGCCACCTAGCGAACGCGAAAAGGTTCGCTTTCCCGTATGCAAAACAGTGTTCGCTTTATTTATTTAGCGCCCAATTTTTAATGTTACGCGGTGGTGTTTAAATGTAAAAAGACTGTATGTAAAAGGTTTTTTTATTAACTCTTAGAATTACAATTTTTTTATTTCAGAAATTAATAGGGCGGAACGCCACTGGTATTTACTACCCAAATTCACTACAAATTCTATTCATGTTATACTTTTTACAGCTCTTCAGATTAAATATTATTAACAATACAATAATGCAATTCGCATTTAAAAATTTTCTCTCTTCGGGAATTGCGGTGCGACTCTTTCCTGCATTTACATGCAGTAAAAAGTAATTTGATTGTCATGCAACATGTTAGAACTTTTGAATATCATTATCCTCATGTCAATGCCATAGTTGACGTACACGTTCTTGTAAATGTCATTATCACGCTAGACCTAGAGTATCCTATAATTGCAGTGAAAGTGTTGGTGTTGTTATATTGTCACTTTTGAAGAGACGATATTATCGCGTATAATTGCTAAAAGATGTTCCTTGGTACTAAATACCAAATAAAAACCTGTCGCTCATTACGGACACGCAATTTATAACGGATTATAAAATTACAAAAGCGTGGGTGGGTAATGGACTAATACTTTATTACTTTCTTCAAAAGAGTAGACTGTAAAAGTTGTAAATAATGCAGTTTCAAAATTATGGAAAATGCTAAACGGCAAATGCAAACGATGCATTCAACCAAGAAGCAATAGCTTGTTTTTTCAATCAACATACGTTTCGATTTCACTTCAATATTTATAAATATTAACAACCATACAAGAAACTATTATTAACAATTTGTATTCTAGACACATTCAAGTATTTAATGAATTTTTCGTTACTGTTCAGTTAATTAAAAAAACTAGAGCACGAGCTCTCTTCGCAACACAGATGTCAGTCTCATTTTCGAATAAACGACTAACATAGAAACCGATAAAATTTCTAACCGTACCAAATGAAAGCAAAAACATGAAAAAAACGCAATTAAGTGAAGAAATTATGCCACTTAAGAATAACAGTTTTACGAAATCATATTTACAAGTAGAAATTAAAATAAACATTTTACTGCTTCAAGGGCCTTCTCTAGGTTTACATCTAATAACAGGAAACTTCAAATTATATAAAGTTCTAGGTTAGAAACTTCTCTTGATTTTGCTAAACAAAATATTTGGTCGCAAAATTAAAATTAATTACATATAAAAAAATATACCGTCTGTCTATAAAGTAACACCCCCCCCCCCCCAACTAACTTTTGAACGACTTGATATTTTACCACAATATCTGGTGTGCTTTAATGGGAAATTAAATACTATTTTTAGCCAAAAATTAAATTTTGTATCATTCAAAATGGCGACTGGGGGATCGAGTGACACCTTATTTGAAAGGTCTTTTAATTCTGCGTCTGATCCTAGAGTTTCAAAGAGAAATATTCAGCCTTAACAAAATGGGGGATTTTAAACAAATAGACTCACTCAATTCAAAATTGTTTTGATTTTTTTATCCAGTAGTCCACTTTTTCATTTGCAGTACAACATTTTCCCAGAAATAACTTAGGTGGCTGGAAATAATATTGTAAACTTTATGTTCCAAAAAGACGGTGCGCCGCCTCATTATTATAGGCCTGTTTCTGACTTTCTCAACGGACATTTTCTTGGAAGATGGATTGGTAGGCGGGGGCCTGTAGAATAGCCGGCTTGCTCTCCAGATTTAACTTTCTTAGATTTTTTCTATGGGAATATCTGAAATCGAAAGTGTACAGAACCTGTCCAGAAACAATTGAAGAACTGGAGCAACGCATTACAGAAGTTTGCAGAATTATCACTCCAACAATTTATGAAAATGTAAGGCAGGAATTTCATAACCGACTTTTTTGTGCCAAGAAGTGAATGGTAAACATTTCGAACACTTAATTTAATTAATTTAAGCTTTAATTCTTAGTTTTTTTTAAATGGACTTCTTTATCTTCAAACATTGTCATTTTGTAATGGCTGAATATTTTTCTTTGAAACTCTAGGATCAGACGCAGAACTAAAAGACCTTTCTAATGAGGTGTCACTCGACTCCCCTTTCTATTTAAAATAAAATTAAAAATGGCGCCCAGTCGCAATTTTGGATGATACAAAATTTTAATATAGGCTGAAAAATAATATTTAATTTCCCATTACAGCACACCAAATTTTGTGGAAAAATATCAAGTCGTTCAAAAGTTAGTTGGGGGGGGGGGGTACTTTATAGACACAGTGTATAACAATGATCAGCAAGACTTCCCCCTTATAGCTCTTATTCTCGCCAGTTTTTCCTTCGCTAAACGTTTTCGGCAGGAGCTTAACGAGGAAACCGATAAGAAAACTCCAGTTTATGAATGAAAACTCCAATGACAGTTTTATTTTTACTTTCCCACAATATTTTCAGTACAGGAAGTATTGATTGATTGATTAAACTTCAATTACAAGATTTTTGACGAAAATACATGTTCTGAACCTACAGAACAGTCAAATATAGAAACGGAATCTGACGGAAACCCGAACTTTGTAGCTACTGCAATTAATGGAAAATATTGACGATAACGCCTATTAGTTGATACCTAGTTGCCAGATAGGCATACAATTTAATTATTACGATAGCCCCACAGGAACACAACGTGACAGAGTTTAAAAAAAATTTAAAACCGTGAATTAATGGTTATTTATTATATCAGTGGGATAAAGGCATTATTAACACATGAATACGGTGAGTTGCCCGACGAGGGCGTTAGCCCGAGTCGGAGTAAGAGCATGAGTATGTTAATGGCCTTTATCACATATATATAATACAATTTTTTATCTACGTCTGCTCAAAATTGGAAAAATTATATAATTTTGATAGACCATCTTTTTTATTTAACAGCAGAGTAGCAAGGTATTTTATTTAAAAACAGAGTAGCATTGCATCTACATAATTTATTATCGTCATAGCAACCAAACATTTTTTTGTCAATAATTGAGTTGTTTTTAATTTTTCCTTGATTTGTGGTGAAAATTGTGTTTTTCCTTGATTTGTGTTGAAAATTGTGAGAAAACCAGTAAATATAATTATGAGCGATTGTGACAGTATTCCGTCGGACATAGAAGAAGCTGCAACGATGTAGTTTCTTCATTGTTACCAGAAAAATCAAAAATGAAGTATGAAAAATTGTCATATCCCAACATCCCACTGAGTGGGATAAGTGATTCTTATCCCATTGAGTTGGATAATAAACATCATTGTGCAACTCAAATAAATGATATAATAGGTTCATATCCTAGCAGACGTAGATAAATATTGTTTCAATTTTGAGCAGACGTAGATAAAAAATTGTATTATATACATGTGATAAAGGCCATTAACATACTCATGCTCTTACTCCGACTCGGGCTAATGCCCTCGTCGGGCAACTCACCGCATTCGTATGTTAATAATGCCTTTATCCCACTGATATAATAAATAACTTTTTCAACATTTTGGAAATTACAAAAAATGGCCATATGATTTTCTTTTAAAAATTAAAATTTAATTTATAGCTTTAAAGCAAGGAAGGCAATCTCGTTATAACAATAGATTGGTCTATGTAATTCAGTAATGCGCCGTTCGACTTTGTCTTCGGTCTAAGGAATATCTTTCACAAGCTTCAGAAACAAAGAGACAAAGTACAACAAACTTGCGGGCTAGGGCGTGATCTCGCGTCTCTAGTTACAAAGGGAAACATTTTTATGAGAAAACAAATCGATTCTTTACAAAGACTCCTTGGAATTAAAGAAAACCAGAGAGCAAAGAGAAAAGTAGCCTAACATGGATGAGAGGGAGAAAAATTAACACCCCTAAATATTGCTCCACCTAAACCATTTCATAAATTTTAGATTTTTTAAAAATCATAGACAGCGTCACAGGGATATTAGCGGACTGGGTCACAACCAAAGGGTAGCTCATTCCAAGCTCTATTAATGAACCTAAAGAAACGAATGAAAGATTCTGAAAAAGTCGATGCTATTATTTTTACATAAAGGCTTTTTTGTAGTATTTAGACTGTTTTACTATTATGTAGTATGTTCTTATAATAAGACCAAGTTTTATTACGCTTCCGCGTAAAACGTTGATATAAAATACGTATCAAAGTATGATGTCACAATATCTAAAGTATAGGCGAAGTGCTTCGTTCCTTTGTTTTTATATAAATACTCCCGTATTATAGAGGTCCAATTTTATTTCCTTAGAAAATAAGAAGCACACCATTTTTCGTCACGCTAATTTGTGCTCAACGGTTTTTTTTTCAAATTCTCGTGACAAACTCTTTACGTAGTAGACGTAAGTTTCGCAGCAAGTAAACTTTTTATAATATTATATATTACTAAATTTATTTCACAGACAAGCTAAACAAAACGATCTTGACCTTTTACTAACAGTACTGCCACGGTCAAAATTGACGATCTTAAAACTCGTCACAGAGAAGAAGAAATTAAAATAACAAAATAGAGAAAGCCAATGTGTACAAAACACGAACGAGAAATCATTCTTGATACGTCTATTAGCTGTCGTTACTTGTATTAATTACATTTAACATAATTTCTCCGATAACTAATCGCTAGAACGGCTTCTGTTTTCTATTTCGTTTGTAAAATACCAGATGATAATGATTCACAGGCACGGCTAACGTATCAAATCTTAACAAAACTTGAAAATTTGATATTTCATTAAAAAAGCAGTTTGCCTCTAAGTGACTATCGTAAAGTATGTTGTAGGTGTCATGAATAATTCTGAGAAGATACCAAACAAGAGCTCCTAAAACGTCTCTAGAGAATTAACAAGATATTCTAGAAAAACAATAGGTCAAATTCAATTTACTTCTGTCTTTTTTTGTAGTCCTTAAATGACTATTAAGCATGTCAATTGAACAAAATGTTACAAGTTAATCCAACTGTAACTAAAAAACTGGAATTTCAAAAGCTTATTACCTTTTGCTTTTTGATGATTTAAGATTTTTCTGACTAAACCTGAAAAACTACAAAAGTGGATAATAGTTTTTAGTACTTATCCCGATTTTTAATGGCGTTTTTTTAGTTTCTTACGCGTTTTTAATTAATAATTGTCAAACAACTCTGAATATCCTTCTACTTGGAGCCGTAATGTGGATTCGCTCAACAATAAGGTCTGAAAGAATGTTTTCTCAGCTCAGCGTTATACAGGAAGCGACAATTTTTTAGAACAAGAAGACATAAAAAGTATAAGTGCTCTCACGCAGGAAGAAAAGTCAGATAAATAACTGCATACTGTGCATTTGTAATTAAATACTACGTTGCCACAGATGAACAACATGATTAAGGAATCACTCCACGCCATTCTAAAGAGATAAATATTAAACAAACAATAGATAAATGAACAATTCATCAAGTTCACTAACGAAATAAGAAATAAACTGCAGTAAACTTCCTGCTTCCGTAATTACTTAACAACCTTAGTACTATCGTTCAAACTCACATTCAAAAACAAAAAATATCCATGTAATCGGATTAGCTTGAATTAATTAAATAACACTGAGCCTTTTGAAGACTTTCTACTTTTCCATCGCGAAAAATAGCTATTTATGGAATACGTTGTGAAGCTGAATCACGTCATTTTCTGATAATTTTCTCGAAAAAACTTATGTGTAAATCGACCTAAATTAAGAGTATTGCATGTGTCTAACCACTTGTGAAAACCGACAGGTTTTTGGATCACCGAGCGCATATATGATTACCTTCTAGGTTGTCTATTCACTTTTACTTGATATCCTATGCACGAGTAAATACAATACAGGAAGTCGGTTTACCCTATTTATTTTTTAATGATCTTACTGCAAATCTAATCAGTGACGCCTCGCGAGCATTTACTATGGCAGAGCAACACAAATCTAAAACAAAAAATTTTACCTTTTTAATTGACAGTTCCAATTCAAAAAATGGTCAATCACTAAGTTGATGTGTTTTCACCACGTTTTCGCGTTTCCGCTTAAATTTTTCAAATCTTTAACACGGGTCATCAATAAATAAATAAAATAAAATAAGACTTCTCACTTTGCACCCGCAATAGTCCACAGATTTATACATACTTTGTGTTAAATTTTCGTACATATTCTTAATTTTTCTATTGTCGCGTTGATTCATTTGCAAATTAGGACAATACTGGGTCTATATCTTTTATTTAGAGCTTCGCGTCTTCAGTAAATTGCTACGAATTATTTTGTAAACTCAAACACCGTTTCCAAATTCATTAAAACCCAACAGCCCAAAGAATACTGTTTACTAGAGGCTGGCTGCTATTGCAAAGTAACCTTACTATACAGAGTGACTAGGAAAACCCCGGCCACTTTTCTTGCGGCGGTCAAGAGATGGCGCGTTAGCAAAGCAAAATTAAATTAAAATACTGGCAGCAACGCAGAATTCAAGACGTTTTAGTTATTAAATACGCCACATATTAAATCAAAACAACTAAAACGTCTTGGATTCTGCGTTGTTGACAGTATTTTAATTTAATTTTTCTTTACTAAAGCGCCATCTCTTGACCGCCGCCGGGGTTTTCCTAGCCACTCTGTATAGCGGGAACATTTGTTTATACGATAACATAACCATATGATAATGACGCCAGCCAAAAGTAGTAAAACTTAAACGGCATTGCACGCTTTAGAAAAATGGAGTATTTTATATCTAAAATTGTTTGTTTTACGTGTTTGCTAATAAGAACGTCGCCCACGTTCTCTCCCTTACGAGTCGCCACTCAATCTACTGCTCTATACCTTACCTATTGTTTTGTTTTCAAATGACAATTGTATTCATATGATTCATTCTCTACAAACTCAGAGAAAAGTTTTTGTAACCTAACTACTCCGCACTGTTCGTGAGCAAGGCCGGATTTACAATAGCGCAATTAGAGCAACTGCGCCAGAGCCCAGAGAGCGGAAGACCCCAAAGTCCCCAAACGTAGCCTGCCTATAATAATCCCCCAGTCATAAAATATAAATATGATCATGTGTAAATAAGGCCTCAAACATGCCGAGGGTTTTGTCACGCGCTTAATAATCGTAATACGTAATAAAAATGTTAACGTAAAATAATTCAAAATAGTCCTTAGTTAATGTTAATTATTTGTGGTCTGTTCCCAAAAAAATATTTCCTAATCTATCCAATTTTCTTTTTCTTTTTTTCAGTATTACCAACAATCTCACTAGCAGTCACCACAACGCATTACGACAAACCCCCAGAAACAAAACTATATCCCTCAGACATCAAGATAGGAAAGTTCCAAAGAAGACTTGCAAACCTAACAATAGCAGAACGTCAGAAACGCCTACTACCTTATATTAACTTCTACCTAACGCAACAGGTCAACCAGCCATACAATGAAGAACTGTATCAAGATGGTCAAAAGTACCAACTAATATCACCCTCAAAAATCAACTACCAGCCAGTACATGCCAAATTCAGTGAGCTAATAGGAACAGCTTATCAGCCAGACAAAGCCTATGAAGAACAGCAACTATTATACCACCAAAAGGCAAAATTCACTCCATTTTTAGAAAGCAATGCTCTGCCAGGACCTTTTATACCAATGGCAAAGACACAACCACACAAAATTAAGGTTAACTACGTGCCTTTAGATCAAAGCGAAAAAATTCCTAATTATAGTGCAATATATGACAAACTATCTCAACTGAAGTTGCAGCAATCTGCACTGGATGCGCAAATTGGTCAACAAAACGAAAACAATGGTCCACAGTACATCCTCGCCAAGAAACCACAAATAAATTTCATTCCTGCAGAAGAATATCAAGAGCAGGCAGGTTTCGCCCCAGGTCAACATCCAGAGACTTTTGTACACACATACAGCCCTACAAGCATCGAAGTTTCACCTAATATTAGATATGAACCACAAGAGCAACTCGACCAAAATGAGGAACTTCCAGGCGAAGTTGTTGCTCAACAAGCTATTCGGGTAACACAAATGAACAACCCGAAACTTTCAAGTGAACTTATTGGTCATGAACCAATTAGAATAACACAAATAAACAATCCCAAACAGCATAATCAAGGGCAAATTGCAATCCTTGAAGAGCCTATAAGATTGTCACCACAACAAAATTACATGGCATTAACGAAAAACCCCTTAACGCACTATGTAGTGCATGAACAAAAACAGTATCACAATCAAAATCACAAACAATACCTCCAAGAAATTGTTCCTCACAACAAACCTTCCCTCATTCTAATTCCACAAAAGACCCTGGTTCCTCAAATTCAATACACTGCAACTCCAAAGCAAGAACAAATAAAAGTAACAAAACCCATTATCATTCTTCAGCCTACAGCCACACAAGCTAAAGCTTTCACGCTGCAACCAATTGTTCCACAAAATTACCAGCCAATCACAACCATTCAGGAGCTTCCACAACAGATAGCAACTCCTGAACCGGATGCTCAAACTGAAAACCCCAACTCCCTCAGTCAAATTTTGAAAAGGCTACAGGACTCCAACGCTCTTCCACAGACCCTGACACCCGAGAATATAGATAATAGCATCAAAACGCTGGTACACATTTTAAGTTCTTTCAAGAAACAACAAAAGCTCACTGCAAGTCCTATTATTGTTGCCGATGAAGGAGCAAACTATGAGGAACATGAGAACGAAGCTGGAGTGGGCTTAGGAGAATCACATGGTGAAGTTCCTGGTACGACTGTGGAATTCTTCCCAGCACATACGCCAGAAGGAGGAACTCCGGGAAAACCTGGAGTTGATTACCCTGCACTTTCAAGCATCCCTAAAACTAATTTCAATTGCAAGACGCAACGTTATAAAGGATTCTTTGCTGATCCTGACACCCATTGCCAGGTAGGTGCATATTTTACGTACTCACTTAATTGCTGATATTTTAACCATGATCTCAAGTTAATTTTAAATACGACAAGCATGTCTTTAAAAACTCCGAAAGTGGAACAAATACTAGGTGGTCAAACCAAAACGGACATTTTTGTAATGGGTAGTACATGGAGGGTCGGACAAGGTCGCCGGCTCCCTCAACTCATAGCAAACATCTGAGAGTTTAGTTGCAATGGAAAACTGGAGCTTAAAGTATCGCGTGTTTGCCGTAGAGGAATTTATTCGCAAATGCGAGTCTATCGTGGCTACTAGGCGTGCGTTCCGTCGTCGGTTCAACCTTGCGCCACGTGATGTGCTTCCTACGCGTAACACAATTCTGAGGTGGGTGAATGATTTTCGCACACACGGTAGTGTGAAGATAAAGAAGAAAAGAGATGGTCGAATGGTAGCCACACCAGGAAATATTGATCGCGTAAGAACGTCTGTTATTCACAGTCCAACCCAGTCAACCAAGCACTCCGAACATTTTGGCAATAAAATTTCCTGAGTTTCTCTACACATTGTGCTTATGTTCAACTCTGTACGATCAAAATTGAAAATTTAACAAGGTTTTAAAATTCGTCCGTTTTGGTTTGACCACCTAGTATAATAGAATTATGCAGAATGTTCCTAAAACGATAAAAACTGAGAAAACTTTGAATTCCTGACACTAACTTAAATTAACCCAATTTAAATAATATATCCAAAAACTTCTTCTTTCCAAAGTCAAGTTGTAGACTTCCAAAATCTGAATAAATCAATTTTTAGTGAACACTCCCACGTGGTTTGATGCAGTTTAAATTTAAATTTAATATGCCGAATATTAGAATAAGCCATTTTTTTTTTCGTTTTTCGAGTCTGTCGAACATTCGGAATGTTTATTGTGTACTACATGAAAACAATACTAAATTACAACTTTTTTGTAAATTTTGATATAATTAAGATCAAAATACATTAAAACAAAATTATAATTTTGGTAGCCAAACTGGACGCTAGCTTATGTAAATTATTACTACCAAGTATTCGGCACATGGCCGAATGTTCGCCGAATATTCGGTATTAGACCTTGCTAGACTGGCCGAATATTCAGTATTCGGCCAGTGGCCAAATCACTATTCGGTACATCCCTACAGAAAATGTTCAAGGTTGTCGCAAATAGGTAATTTTAAATTAACCTTCGCACGTCAAAATTGCACTGTGAGGTGGAGTGATGTAATGAGAGGGTTGTTTTATAATATTATCTAGATGCAATGAACTATACAATGTGTCCCAAGACTATCCAAACATAGGCGGATGACGTGGGGAAACTGAAAATTTCTTGTAATATCTCCCTTATTATATATATATATTTTTGCATTACTCGGTGGAAATTTTGCTAAGCTTCCAGTTTAATAACCGCTTAAATAAATTAATTTGCGATTTCAATAAACATGTTCGGCTTATAACTCCGAAATTATGCTTTCCCGCATGCGTGTCTCCATAGCCTAGCGTTAGGATGCGGGGCGTTGCATGCTCGCGGCACAGCAACGTTTCAAATCCCGCTCACCTCAAATGTTTTCCACTTATTTTTTGAGTTCTCTATTTGTGGAATACTTTATTATGCAAAGATGACTCAACGAAGATTTAGTTAAATATAACATATTGTGTAACTTAACAGTTTCCTTTTAAAAAAATACAAAAACAATATTTAGCTATTATAAAATAAAACAGACAATTGGAAATTTAAAATAAAACACTAAAAAAAACTAGCGGTGAGCGGAATTTGAACCGCTGCACTTTTGGTACCGTTGTTGTACCGCGAGCGTGCAACGCCAGTTTACTCACTGCGTTATAAAACGCGCGTGTGAGGTAACGTAATTTTTGAGTTATAAGCCAAATTTGTTTATTGCAATCGTAAATTAATTAATTTAAGCGGTAATTTAACCGAAAGCTTACCAAAAATGCCACGAGTTATACAAAAATGTGTTCTTCATCGCTAATGACATCTAAAATTGGCGGGAGAATTTCAGGGGGATATTACAGGAAATTTTCAGTTCCCCCATGTTATCTGCCTATGTTCGGCTAGTCTTGGGACACATTGTATATTATTTGGTTCAATGACTAGATGGCAGCAGAGTCAAATGCAGTGATGTCTAAATTTAAACTCCATGGTTGGCCGACTTCACGTGCTTGCTTTCTATTGAATTATTATACAGGGTCGCTATTATGTATGGGACCAAAGCTCCCCTGGTCAAACGGTTTGAGATATGCGTTTCATATTTGGTATATGTTAATTTGAGGTTATTGTGCATATTCTAAAGTAAAAAAAAAAATTTTGCACATAGTTTATAAGCGCGGCCGCCATCTTGAATTTTTTTTAAATAGCAACCAAGGCTGTGTGATACATCAATTGAAAGCTTATTTTTTGCTCTTTTCAGAAATATTAAACATGTATAGGGTTACATAAGAAAATAACGCAGAAAAATTAAAAAAACATTTTTATAATATAGGTATTTTATACTGTAATGAAAATGCATAATATATATTTTCCACTTAATGTGCGAGTACCGTCCAATTGACGTCTTTTTTCTCGAGAAGTTTCCTAAATGGAAAATCCGTATCGATCAATAACAGTACAGAATAAACATAAACATCCAACATTAAATCATACTGGAAGTTTACACAAGAATTGATTATATTTTTACAACTCTGGAAGACTATTTACAACTCTGTGGGGATGTATCTACGTTCAATAATTTGGTTAAGGAAATTCAGTTATTTTTTAGTTTTTAGGCACCCACCCCGTAAAATAGAGTCTGAACTAAGCAATTTTACTGTAGGTTTGGCACTACTGTGACTTGAACGGAGGTCAAGCATCATTCTTGTGTCCAAATGGAACCATTTTTAGCCAAGTTGCCTTGACATGTGACTGGTGGTTCAATGTGAAATGTTCAACAACAACCCAACTCTATGTGCTCAATGAACGATTGTATAAATACATCATTCCCTTGACGCCCAAGTTTCCAGAAGACTACACTGGACCTCTGGTTGATAGGTATGCAAAGATTTTTTCAAACAACTTTTAAAGAACAAACTCTTGGGATTTTAAGATACAACACTTCTGGATCTAATTTTGCTTATAATTTTTTTAAGTTCAAGATTTTTTTTAAATATTCTAAAGCCACTGTTTTGTACTTAGATATATAGCACTAAAATTCAAAGAAATGGAAGAAAAAATGAAAAACGAGAAAAAAGACAAGAAACCCACCACCGACAAAAATGATGAAATAGATGAGCTTCAGCTTCTAGAGGATGGCAATAACAACCCAACCCAACACCCGAATTCGAAACCTGTAGAAAAAGACCCCAAATAGACTACAAATTCTTAATTTTGTTAGTATTATTTTTGTTATTATTTATTTATTAAAAATTACCGTCACTCTTAATGGTAAGTTAAAATAAGTAACTAATTTACATTCATATAATTAAAAAAAACGAATAGGAAACATAATCTTTAAAAAACCATTAAAAAGCTATATGAGAAAACAAATCAAGTAACATGAGTTGCCGAGTTGTGCAATATTAGTTTAAAAAATGCTGCATTTAAATGCAATTTTTATTTAATAATTTCTTTGATATGATGCTCGTAAATATGTGAGGTACAAAAAGAAAATGTTTAAAATGGGGTATGTAGATTAGAACAACTGTATGGCCCAACGGTGCTTTCTTTAAGAAAAGTTTTGATTAATTATTCGTCCTAAGGCTGAGAGCTTAGCTTCTTAAATATTTCTTAAAATCAAAGAGCTTCCTTTGAATTTCAAATAAGAACCTACTTATAGTATAGACTAATATATCTTCCATTCCATATACAGGGTGTGTCATTGAAGTGTGACCCCCCTACTATTCCCTAAGCTTTTGAGTAACGTCATCAATATTTTCTTAAATGGCAATATAAATATTTTCTTGAGCAGTTAGATTTTTTCCTCATTCAATAATATAAAAAACTATCATTCTCTTATATTACAAATATACCTAGAAAAATGTAAAAAACGATTTGAGTAAGCAGTATTTAAACAAAAATACTTCAAATACTAGGATACTAACTTTGATTTGCAATAAACAAAACAATAATCTATATCACTGAAACGAGAACAATAATCTCTGTCTTACTGCATACGGAAATATTTAAATCGCCATTTAAGAAAATTATCAATACTGTTCCACTGCTCAGTCACGTGACGATACAGAACATCTTGGAGTGTGGCATAAGGTAGCCCATTAGGTCCAAAACAACTTTTATTAGGAGAAACATTTGTTATTAACAATATTTTAAAAACGAGTATACTTAAATTATACACCCTCTATATTTGCATTACTATTTTCATAAAAATCCTTTTTTTTAATAATCATAACTAATGCTATTAGCGTCTAGCCCCTTGGTGACAGCTGATCCTACCTCACATGACTTCTGCACTTCCTCTGCATGCAGCTGGAATGTGTGTAAACCACAAGTTCGTAGTGGAACAGATGGATATACAGGTGTGTTCAGGTGTACTACTTTTTTACTGCATAAGTAGTTGTGGGGTCGAATCTCGGTTGGGACCAAATTTTTTTTTTATTTTATAGTTTTTTTTAAAACACTGTTGTTATATATGAGTTATATTTTTAAAGAAAAAATACGAAGACAAATTTGCATTCACTCACTGATTGACGGCATACTAACACGCAAGTCTGGTAATAAATAAAAAAAAAAGGGATTTGTTGTTTTCTATCGAATGCAATTTATTAGCAATGAAAAAATCGGCTTTAACAATGCAAATCTCGATGTAAATATCACTCTTGCACATATGCGAGCCAATATTAGATGATATTGCGCAATTCAGGATCGGCTGTAAGTCCAAGGGGCCAGTACTAATGCTTACTAAAGTTAGAAATTTGAATGCAATAAAAAACAAGTTGTCATTTTATAAATTATAAAATGCCATAATAACAATGTAAGTGTACATAGGTTAATTTTTAAGAGAACTGAATGCGATATTTAAATGAGTTTCTGAATTGTCATAATATGTATAAAAATGTTGAAAGACATAATATTGTTTAATTTATTTTCTAGTCATTTTTATATTTCTACACATCTCTAAAACATTATGGAGCATATTAAAAGAATAGTAATATTTGTAACAATACTAACAAGATAAATTTACCTTTTCTTATTTAATCCGAACCTAATGTCAACATAGTGGTGTAGGTTATACATATTACAATATCCGGTAAAAAGAATCTGCTGTTTTAGGTTTATTATATTAATTTGTTGTACTTTATTATAGTTATATATTTTTGTAATAAAATAAGCATGTATAAATTAGAAACTTCCAACATATTAAGTTAATGTTCCACAGCCATATGGGACATAACAAAATAACGTCAAATACTAAACCCACATTATTTAACCATAGATGCATTGGCAAAAACTACAGCGCTAATAAACACTAAATGTTGTGTGAATATTATTTTGCCCAATTCTTTTATTTTGCTGTATTACATTATTTATATTTATATCGACTGTTGTGGTACTTATTTTTTATTTTTCACTTTAAGGTAGATCTATACATTAAGATGAATATTTTACGTTACAGTTCAGGAACTATATGGCTGTTTAAAGAATAAAATAAAATTCTTATTTATAAGAAGCTACAGTGAACGTTATTTAAATAAATTTTCAGTATTACAGTGGCTTTTTATTCTTAGAAAAACTAAAACAAAATCTCTTTTACATCCACAATGAGTTAACAGTAGCGCATAATGTCTATAACTTCGCAAATGTTGATTCTATAAAAAATAGCTTTAATAAAAGTTGTTCACTAAATTTTAACGAATACTTTGTCGATGTTCAATTTATTTTATAGATTTAGTTATTTCGTTGATATAGCAACCAACGTTTGTTTTTTTAAATAACATCCTGTACTTTTATAAATTTTTAGATTCAATAATCATTTCTCTTTCTGGCACAATATTCTTTTTATAGAATTATATAACAAAATTTTTAACGACATTTGAAGTGCAAAAATCTCCTAGTTGCTAGCCTAGGAACCAAATAACAAAATGTATTAAAAAATTGACCATCAACAAAGTATACTCTGATAATTGACAAACAACTTTTATTGAGGCTATTTTTTCATAGAATCAATATTTATGAAGTTACAGACATTATTGTGTACTGTATATGTCTACCATAAAACAAATCTTCGAACCATACAAATAATAAAATAGAAATCCTACCTTATGTGCCAACATCAACCTTTTCAATTTTTCTTCTGCATTTTGGATGAGGGTCTCAAAATTTGGACGATCCGAGTCATTCTGTAAAAAAATCAAAATGAGCGAAGCAGTTCGCCTAAACTTTCCTATACTTTAGACATAGTTACTTATCACGTTTTCAAGAGGATTCCGTATTAACGTCTTACGGACAAATGACAATGACAAAATAAAATGTGTTTGTAAAATTTTCAATAATATATATTATGGTCTACTACAAGCAAACGGAACTAGCTATGCATTCTCTCCGCACACCAGAGAGAAACACTATTCCGCACCAATCACGAATAGACCAATACAATAAATTACTAACACACCAGGTAAACAGCGTCAACTCACTTAAACTTATGCTTTGCCTGAGGACATGTATTGTATCTAGAAACATGAAAGACCATAGATATTTTAATATTCGGTATACAAAACCTTATACCATATTGAATGAGAATTTAATTCAGCATTTGATGGTGATATTTTGAAAAACAAAAGTTAACGACATTTGAAGTTTTGCAAAATGAGCATTAAATTATAAACACCCTATGCAACAATCTGCTGTTTTTAACATACCGCTAAATACTTTACAATGTGTTAATGATCTATGGAAAATAGCGATGGGGGCGTTTTTGGTATCTAAAATATTGATTTTGAAATATTAGCCCACAAATGTCAAAATTGTTGAAAAAAGTCAAATAACTTGAAAAGCGCTAATTTTAAGATCGTAGTACCTTAATACTTTTCTATCTAGAATTAAGTGTACAATCTAAAAATGCAATAATATACAAGGCTTTTTATTTTAAATAACGAAGTAATGTGCTGTATAGGCATACCTAAACACCCAGTATAACTGACAACAAACAGTTTTTTCTTAACAATTTTTGCTATAATAAAGATGTTAGAAAACAAGCTCGCACTAATAACTTACCCTGTATATGGGTACAATATATGGCCCATCAAACTTAAATTTTTTTATGATTTATAACAAAATGTCTGAACTTATTAATCATTTAAAGCTTCATACAAAATACAAAATAAACAGAACTTTTAAAAACTTACCAAAAATGTTAGCTGACAATAGCTGTGGCTTTGATGACTTTGGATGACACAGTAGGCACACACCATTTTGTCACAAGTATCACATTGGAACTCCAAAATGTTATCTTTATGAAGAGAGCATTTTTGGGTAAGTTCTAGAGCAAAATCTCCCGATAATGCTGTAATTTTGTGCGTTTGAAGACCTCGAGCTGCTTTGTGTAATGTTTGGCAGCAACATTGGCAGTACACTTCAACGCAATCAGCACAACGTAATACAGCTGATTTATTGCAACCACCTTGCGAGCATTTTTCTGTAAAAAACAGTAATTTTACAATTTGAAATAAAAGCAAGTTGTACAAAGTGGTATTCCCTTAATGACAAATCTAATCAATATCGTTTAGAATAGTTAATTTCTTTGACTAAATGACTAATGCAATGCAATGCTTCCTATAGGCCCTATTCTAAAAATCATGTGAATAGATATGTTTGCAAATTGTAAATTAGTTTATTTTTTAAATCCTATGTACCAGAAAGTGGCACAAATAGCACGAAACTAATTACTGTAGTTCTACCAAGACCTTCTGGATTGACGCGATTTATCCTGCAGTAAAGAGCATTTCATTGTTGAAAATACCTAAACCACAACTAAAAAATAGCTTAAACTAGGAATCCAAGTTTTCGTTTCATGCTATAAGAGTCAGCTTGCTAAATTTGAATCCACCAATAAAGACTGCTGAAACTTGACAACAAAATTTTGAAATTTGGGCTCATTTCTTCAGAATCTTATTTTTTTAAGCTTTAGGACAAATGCAACACTTTTTTCCAAACATTCTAGCTTTAAAATGGCGGCTGATACGATTTTTTTGAAAACTTGGAAAAACGTAGTATAGTAAGCCTCAACTTTGTACACCAATATTTTCGCCTTATGTATTAGTTATTACGTACATTTCCTGATCTAACTACTAACCTATGCACCATGTGCTCAATACTTTTCTCCCTATTTATTACATACATTTCCGGATCTAACTACTACCCTTAAATGTAACCTAATTACTTTCTGACTACACTTACCAGACAGCAACCTAGCCAGACCTATTAATATAAGTTACTTAAATACACTGCTTATGTATTACTATTAGTTTTTATATAACTATATCTTACGCAGGGTGTAACTGGCCAAGGTTCGGCCAAAGTTCGTTGGCAAATTACACTTACCTAAAGATAAAAAAGTTTATGAGGGCATATTTCCGAAAACACTTTATTACAGTGATATAATACGCTTCTAAAGATAACTTTTATAGTGAACACACAACGTTGTTGAAATTTTTAATTCTGACGCTGCTCATTTAGCTTTATTTTTTTTAAATTGTTGTTACGTATGTTTCACTTTCCCTGGACACAACTCAATATTGTTCCTGCTTTTTAACGTAACAAGTTCTAACTTTGAGTTGTAAAACTTCTTCAAACGCACATTTTTATCCACAAATACAAAATTATAAGCCTATTATAATCAGAAGAAAATAGAAAATGTCCACATCTTGCTTCGCGACACCAGACAGCAAAAAAGTTATTTGGAGAAATTGTTCAGGATCAAAAATAACCCCAGATACCAAATATTAATCTTTTTCTGTTAGTTATGGATGAGAATAGCTGAAGTACAGCCATAAAAGTGTAAACAATTAGACTAATTGGTAGAAATGTACGATCGTATAGAGAAGTACCTACAGAATTGAGTATGCGGCATCTACAACGTCCACTAATGAATTTTACATAATTAAAAGCGTTTCCAGTTTACAACAATTGTCTTTTTTTTTCTCTGACTAGACTACACTTTGCATAAAATTGAAACCACAATTTCATTTTTCTTTTAATTTTTTATCGGGGTTTATTTTGATTCTGAATAACTTTGATACAAAAATTTTTGCTATCTATTCTCCTAATCATACTAGTCTTATGTAATTATTTAAATTTGGTGTGTGTACATGAAAATGTGCGTCTCAAGGAGTTCTACAACTGGCCAAAATTAGAAATTGTTACTTTTAAAAGCAACAACAATATCGAGGTATGTTCATGAAAAGTGAAACAGACTGTATGTAGGACAGATAACCAGAGGCGTCTTCTATGGGAGGACCACAAAACAGTTTTTGTTGCTTTTTTGAAACCTTTAAACCTTTTGACCAATAATCTTGTTTATCGCATAAAAAAACATCAAAAAGGTACTCTTGATTCAAGCTGATAGGCCTAACGATTTTCAGGGCAAATCCATGTCTATGATTTAAATACATTATGAATAATAAAAACAAAATCATAAAAGTGGGTTTATCTCGAAATCCCTTAGATCTAGCGGCTTCAGCCAAGAGTACGTTTTTTGTGTATTTTATGTGATAAACAAGATCATTCGTCAAAAATAAGATATTGTTAAAGTAATTAAATATTTTATATACAGATAGTCATTAAATTGTAAAGGTTTTAAAAAAGACACAACAAATGTTTCGGAACCCGCCTACATACATGACGCCTTTAGTTGTAATCATAAATAGCATTAATTCAAAAAGTGAAGCTAAATGGGCATTTCCAGAATAAAAACATCTCCAACACTTAATGCAATCACTTAGAAAGCTATCTACAGAAAAGCCCTTAACACAAATCCCGTACCTTTAGGAGGTTGCAGCTCTATAATGAAGCAGTTTTGAACCAACGTCCTCCTAAACATTTGTCATCTTAAGGATCAGTAGAATTCGCTACCTAAATTTGACCCAACCTTTCTCAGTCACCCTGTATACATTAACCGATTTTAAAACTGAGGCATTTTTACCTTGCATCATGCTCCGAGTTCCAGTTTTACTCCACACATCACCTGGCTCACTACATAAAGAACTATTACTTCCGAGCATTTGCTTATCTTTGTTTTTGTAGCTAACTCCTGCAGGTCGTAGAGAAAGCTTGGAAACCTCACTCATGTTAGGTTTCGAATAATAAATAACCCCCATCAAATAAAAGTTAACAGGAAAAACTTCTTGTATTTTGCGTTTTTCATTTTCAACGACAACGGATGGTTGCTGGCATTCTGCGCACAAAACCTCTCGTTTGTTGTAAGAAATCCTTATGCATTCTTCACACATGGTGTGGTTGCATTGCAGAATCAGCGGTACCCTGCCAACGTAAGTGTTGCTACGAACTGTAAAATTTAATCAAAACATAAATGCATTATAACCTCAATCTTGTATATAGCGAAACCAAACATTTCTTGACTTACGGTTTAGGTCATATAGGTTGTTACATTTAGGACACAAATAGATCTTTAGATCAGTCATTGTAGGCTGATTTGTGGCACTAACAGTAAAGTTTGCAACTGAACTCGTAGCGCCGCTAAATGAGCTAAGAGAGCTCATCTCCACAGCCTATTAAGATAGTTTGCTGCGATTTGTCTACAGACTCGCTAATAAAAAATCTGACCGTGATAACAAGAACACATTTGAATAATCGCACGCACAACTTACAACTTCACACAAGACAAGAATTTACTAAACCTTGAACTTCTTGCCCATACGAAAAAACAACGTGCATCCAGAAATGGCAAAATCCAGCTATTGTTAGCATCGTTTGTAAACAAACGAATGAAGATTGTGTTTTTGCGCCTGCGTAGTACCGTAGCTATTATTTAAATATTCCCGGGGAAAAATATAACAGGTAATAATCAGGATTCGATAATAAAATTTTTCTTAAGCAGAATCGCTCGTCATGACTAGTAGAACCAAAATATAATTTAGTTTTTTTGATACTTTTATACTTGGTGGGGATATCTAAGAAAATGAAAGTTACAAATATTTGAAATATTCAAAATAATATTTCTCAAAAACTAATCATACATTTTGTTTAACTTTGTAGTTTTATTATCTTTACGATTATATACGATTGTTGCAAGTAGTATGCGCTATGCAAATCAGTGCTTGTTTACAGACGGCGTGAGATAATGAACTTCATTACCTAACGCAAATGTATGACATAATAAGTCCTTATCCAAGCAGTCGTAGATAAAATTAATATAATTAAATGGTATTCTGATAGGCCAGGCCGTATCTGCGCTTGCTATATGAAAACCTATTCGGATTCAATTTTTTACCCACGATTGCTTGGATAAGGACTTACGTTAGGTAATGAAGTTCATTATCGCACTAATGTAAAATTAGTTATGTCGTGAATGCATTAGGTACTCAACTCATTTTATTTACACAAGCAAAACTGAGGCTTTGTTTATAAGAAAACTGGCTGGTTACCATAGTATTGAACAAATCGAATCCATCTCGTTCCTTTGACTGTAAAACAAAAGTATTTTAAAAGTAACTTGACATTTGCAAATAAATTAATGCGAAATGTCAAATATCATTTCAAGCAAAAAAATCGATTATTAATAAATTTTAAGCAGTCGTAGATAGTATTTTGTGTGTCACACGTGAGATAATTCATTATTATGGCACTCGTTTGATTACACGAGTCTACGACCTCATCGTGCACCTTTCGAACTCGTGTTATAATAACGCCTTTATCCCACTAGTAACATAAATAACTATTATGGGATCGTGTTTAGGATAAAGCACTGATTATGAAATATCATATTTTTTGTTTAAATTTCTTCAGAAAAAGATAAAATGAATTTTTAAGTTTTTTTTAGAAATACAAATTTTTACATCTTTTTTGAACTATGTATAATAATCAATAATCTCTGTAAAGACAATTTGACAATTTTTTACTTTTAACCCATGTTCCTTAATTGTTTACAGCGCGCGCTCCCTAGTCTCGTAGATTCTCTCGAACTATTTCTGTCTGTTTCGCTCTGACCGTGCAGCGGTCAATGCAGTAATCGAAGAAATACCTTTTGTTGTTAAATATCATTTAATTATTATTCAATAGTACTTGATAAAATTAAGAAGAAAGATTTTTTCTTCGCAAATGTAGGTTGTTGCATAATATTGGTAAAAATTAATTAAAAAATGAGCGAAACACTTCGCCTGGACTTTCCTATACTTATAAATTAACATTGTTTAATATTTTCCAACACTTTTGATATACACCTGTCTAGAAACGCAAAAACAGTGTTTAAAAAAAAAACTATAAAATAAAAAAAATTTTTTGGCCCCAACCGAGGCTCGCCCACAACTACTTATGCAGTAAAACGGTAGTACACTCGAACACACCCGCATATCCAACCATGCTATTCCTGACCTACCCGTTATTGTTAAATAAGTGGCTATTGAATGGGTGCGCAATAGAAATGCATAGAACGTTCAAAACTCTAGTCACTTCCAACTGCTGTAGAAAGTATGTGAAATTCTTCTAAGGACAAAAAGATTATTTAGGGGCAAAAAATTCGATTTTTTGATTTTTTGTAAAAAGATTCTCCTAGAGCAAACAAAAGAAGAAATCAATTTTTTAATTTTGTAGCGAAAATTTTGGGGGGGAGGGGGAACAGTAGCCCCCCTAAATATTAAATTATCGAAAAAATATTATGATATTCGGATTTTCCTATCAATGATGAGCTATTTTGCTTTAACAGAAATATTTTATTGCCCCCCGTTAAATAAATAAAAGGGTACCAATTTTCAATTTTCAAAAAATCACAGAGGGCGTCACAGTGAAATTATGGCAATACGCAAAAAAATAAATTGTAGAAGATTCTCAGCTCTATCAGCTTAAAAAGTTTAAACAAAAACGTGTGGGCAGTTTTTGAGAAATTTTTTTTTGAAAAATTCCAAAATTTTGGAGTGATGTCATTGCGATCGTTTTTATATTTTCAAAATTAATGATATTTCATGGTATAGTACCCTTGAAGGGCTACCAAACAAGATGTAGTTGATTCCAATCAGATAACTGGTTTTTGAGTAAATGGGCGTTAAAGTCGAAATTTTCAAAAATTCGTAGCGGCCGCCATATTGAAGCTAGAGAGTTCGGTAAAAAATCGTTTGATTTGTCCTAAGGACTTCTTTAATCTCCACTATTAAAATTTCCAAAATTCCGTTTCTGAAAAAAAAAATGCTACCAAAAAAACATGTCTAACTTCCGCTTCCGGTTTCGGATTCTTTTTAAAAGCTTATTTTGTCGATGAATTTTTGATATACCTCCTCATTCCAAAGCACATCGAAATCGGTCCAGCCGTTCCGGAGATATGAGCGTTACCCACACACAGACAGACAGACAGACACACCCACAGACAGACATTTTTTAAAAACCACTTTTTTAGGATCCTGGAAGCCCAAAACATGTATTTCCGTCAAAATCTCGATTTTGAAAATTTGCATGAAATCAATACTTCCCTATACTGAAAGTATAGGAAAGTAAAAACGGATAAATAAATTAGCAGAGTAAGTAAATGAAGTTAGCACTGTAAAATAATAAAGGTTTATTGTCGTATAAACTGTTAAAACAAAAAAAAAACAATAATCTTGTACCGGTGCTATAATGAGTAAGACTTCTTACCTATTTTAATTCACAGCATACATTGACCGCTGCGACATCGTAGAGATCCCATAATGTGCGTGAGTGCGAAAGAGACGGAAATAGTTCAAGGCTAGCGCACCCGTTGAAACAAGGGTTAACAGTGAAAAATTATTTTAGAGGTTGAAAATAGGCAAATTCGCGTATTTTCAAACACCCAAAAATTTATAACTTAAAAACTATCGATTTTACAACAAAAAGTGATGACATTTTAGTCATTTTCGTTGGTATTTAGCCAAATAATATGAAAAAAATATTGTTGAATACAAAAAAATTAATATATCTTAATTATTTAGACAATTTTGTTGAAAACAATACCTGACCAGGATTCCGGTCCACAAGATACACGCACATAATACGTCCTGAACACGATTCCATAAAAAATTGAATCCGGAAAGTTTTTCATACTAATGAGATTCTTAATTAAATTATGCCACTGACTACCTGAGACAATGTTTCAGAATTTTTCGGCAATTATTATAGGATCGATTATTATTTCGGAAACTAAAATAACGACGTTCCTATGCTTGTAAGAAGTTGCTCCGCGGTGAATAAAATAACTACATTTAATAATAATGTTTTTCTACACCTATTTAATTATATGACAATTATTAGCATTTTTTTACCGTGAAAAATCGTACCTATAATTCACTGTAGTGAATTATGGATTCATAATTAACTGTATCCGAAAAATCACTGTTTCGCTGATTCGATGATTTTTAAATCGCCCGCGATCAACTCTTTCTGCGGCTGACAATCGACTCGCGTGACAGCCAAGTATATCGCCATATTGCTTGTTTACGTTCTACAATATGTGCAAACTAATAATTCAACCACTAAAACGAGTCTAATTTATTTGTTTAATAGGTGTAGAAAAAGCATAGTATCACATTCGCGATTATGGCCATTATTCACTCGGATGATTTGCGCCACTCGCCTGCGGCTCGTGGGCTCAAACATCATTTTCGTGAATAATGGCTGTCATAATCGCTCATATAATAATATACTACTCTCTTTGTTATAGGTAACTAAAGCGTAACTTCCTCATTTGAAGTAAAAAACTGTATACCTTATAATTTATTGCTCAAATATAAAACAATTTGTTCTTGTAATGAGTTGTGCTGGATGTAGAAGGAAAGTTCCGGAATTCGCTGGATTGGTATTTAGTTACTCCGCATATACACGTGCCGACAATTGTTGCTATGGGATGTAGGGGTCGTTTGGGGCTGGAAATGGGGGAACGCAGTGCAAATCGACGCAACGGTCGCTATGTGCACTTGTGCAGTCAATCTATTAGGTACTCTATTTGTCTATCATGCTGAGTGTCCCCGTAGGAAATTAAATGCAGCAGCTTCGGGTAGTGACACGAAACGAAGTCAAAAAGATTTTGTCATCATAGTGTCGGTAAGGCTTCATCAATGAGATAATTACAAAAATGATGATTTATTTAAACATTAGAAACTTTTTTTTATATATTTTAAACAATAAATTACATTTATTTATTTCATATAAATGCTATATTGATAAGGTTGTCACATCAATATGACCACACTCCAGGAACACTTATTCCTGCCGTAGGTTGAAGTATATGATCAGGAAAATCGATTTGTTTGCCCTTATTAACGTTATTTCACTTTTAAAGAAATTTTATAAAAACTATATACATGGTGATGGTAAACAACACCCACAAACTTCGGGAGGTAATTTCGTAGGTCATATTAAGAGAAAAAGTTCCCATTAAAGTACTTTCTTAGGATCTTGGGAAACTACAGCATATTGATGAGGGTGACTAGTAGTTAGTTTTTAAATAATATATCAAGAACCAATTACTATAAAGTAATAAAGTTTACTAAACGTTTTAGTAATAGTAAGTGCTTTTTAACACCTTTAATCTGAAATGTCTTTAACAAAATTGTTTTTTTAATAACATCAAACGTCAGCAAATTAATACAAGAACAATAAAAAAGAACAACGAATAATGAAAAAATATAGGTAATTACATTTTACGGGATAATTACGGAAAGTGCTGCAGCGATTTAGGAGAAGCGAGTGTAGCAGCAGTGTTCTAAAAGAAGCTTGCTGTGCTAGTTTGCGCAGCACCGAAATCTTAAGCTCGATCTAGACTTAAGGCTCTTTATAAGGCTAAGCTTGCATGATCTAAAAACCAATTGCTAAAAATCAACACCGTTTTGTCCAGAGGCGCGGTGATAAACAATTTTCCAGCCGCTGTTCATGTTGTGTAACAAAGCCTACATGCACTAAGCCTACCACTCTAGCGCAGGCGGCAGCTGATATTGTATAGTTATGATGTCACAACATGTGTAAGTCGGCTTACAAGTACGGGCTAGATCCATGTTGATCAATAGAAATCCTTGATAAGAAAAAATCTTTTAAAGGTTAGCTTGTGTAAGTTATGAGTTATTTTAAACCTAAAATATTTATTTTAAGTTTAATTTGCAAAAACTGCTTTATCATTTTACCTGCGTTTAACGGCTTCCTTGGCTTTAAGCAGGGATTACCAGATAATCCTCAGAAGCAACGAGGAATTCTTTTAACGCTGGCTATTGTACAACAAAATGGACGAAGCACTTTGCTTTTATTTTCGCAGACATACGAAATAATACCTTAATACAAGTGGATTATAAATTCAGGGGCAGTTGATTTGCTCATTTATTGTTGGCGGTAGAAAAAAATCAGATAAGAAACGAACGAATGCATTTATGCACAGACTTACAAAAACGAGTCCCAAAAAATAGATTTTTTAGATAACAAATAACCCATTTCAGTTTGACCGCCGCGTTCATAGCACGCGTTTCATGGTCACTTAAAACACAGTTCTGGACCAAGTAGCAATTAATTTAATTCCCATTTTAATTAATGCGGTTGCGGTGACACATTTTCAAGACAAGTACAATCAAATTCACCGGCGAAGCGGGCGCGGGTTGTGTACAGATTGGAAACCACGAAACATTATGAAAGGTTGTACAACAAAAAATTTTCACTTATTATCTGTTTTAAGAATAAAAATTTATTAATAATTATAATTTAGAATTTAGTACCCTTTACTTGAGTAATACGTTTTTTCTCACTTACATAAGATCAAGCTAAATTAATGCTCAATTATTATTAAAGAAATTTGCTTTGCCTCATAACTACAGTGCGGATTTTTAGGCTAGTATTTTGCCAGTGCTTAAATTATGAGGTAATCAATTATTAATCAATTTTGGCATTATTTCGTTACATGTATAGTTGGCGCATACCTAAACTTTTAAACGAATTATTGACGAGCTTAGAATGGTAACACATCTATATGTTTGACTTTAATCTACCTTGAGCAGGTAGTTAATATTTATTTGGTCAACTGGATTCGACTCCTATGTAATAATAAAATTTAATAAAACGGGGTTCATAAGCGTAGAATATAAATGGTCATGAGTTTTAAAAGTACTTCGCGAAACAATTTTATGAAACTGCAAGCATTTTTTTTTAAATTAAAATGTAATATAGCAACCACAAATTAATGAAAATAAAACGTGTAAATTCATTAATACAACAAGAAAGTTTTACGAAAGAAAAGTTTGGAGTATCAACATTCATAAAAATATGTTTCACGCATAACTTCATGTATTGAATAAGCATGGGCTTTTTGTTTACTTATTGTATTTTAACGAAATTTTTTGCTCTTCTGCGACTAAAAGTCTGGTCTGTACTCATGACGTCTAAAGATTAACAATTTAAAAAAAACAGAGTTTTCTCTTATATGCGCGAATGTACTGTTAAAAATAATTAAAAATACATATATACATATAATACATTCGTGCAACGACGCATTGATCTTTCTTGGGCCACAAGGCACCACATACTAAAGAACTCCCTCTAGTTGGCGGTAACAAATTAAAAAGTTTTTCATTTCGCATTTATGTAGCAGAAACATTTTGTTATTTGTTAATTTCTGCATTTATAGGTTCCAATACCTAGATGTTTATATACACAGATGCAAACATAATCCATACTTACTAAAAGAACTAACCTCAGTATTTAGTAGGGAATAGTGCAGAGTTCCGGAGCTTCACAAGGTCAAAGCCTCACAAGGTCAGAGCTTCACAAAGTACGAGTCTCACAAGGTCAAAGCCTCGCAAAGTCAGAGCCTCACAAGATCGGAGTCTCTCAAAGTTAGAGCTTCACACGGTCAGACCCTCTCAAAGTTAGAGCCTCACAAGGTTACAGCTTCACAAGGTTATAGCCTAAAAGAGCAGAAAATGACAAGGTCACATAAATTAGAACGAAAGCGAATGGTTTCAGTTACCTTAACCAAAGGTTAGTAAGTTGTCTGGAAAACCACTTCATGTTGTATCGTAATCAGTCTTGCAGCCCCTGCAGTTACCTTGAGAACGGCAGTTTACGTAAAGTGGTGTATGTTTATTTGAACCTTTACACTTTGAAATTATTGTGTGTATCTTGCTGATGTTAACTTTGGAAGTTTAATGTTTGAGTTTTTTCATGGTTTAAGTTTAAAGTTCGAATAAACCTATAACACGCTTTGCCTGCACGATAAGCGACAGTAGACTATCTAGAGTATTGGTCAGCCAGGATTGCAACCCCTGCAGTTATCTTTAAAATGGTAATTAACCTAAAGTATTATTTGATTTATTTGAACTTCACAGCTCACTCCCATCTCTATTACTTATATGCTGTTCTCACCTTGTGATGCTCCAACCTTGTTTTAAAAAGATTTTACAGGCAATATAATTATATTCAATTAAGTAGCTTTTCCAAGAGTGGCGGTAGCTTAGAGGTTGGGCGCTTGGCCTCTAACGCTAAAGGTCTGAGGTATCAATTTCCCGCCACAGTCATGCAACAAAAATTTTTTTTTCTCAACCCGCCACTCACATTTCCTAATCTGGTGTAGGCAGCCGTGGAGTCTTAGTGCCTGAAACCTTCTCTAGTATTTAGTCGTCCGAATTCAACGTAACCTGTAGGTCCCTACATACCTGGCCCATACATGGCCTACATATGTCAGAGAGTACCCCGGCTAGCTGCATATATCAGCTGAGGTATACTATTAAACAACATTTAACTGTTTAACTGCAAGGCCTGCTATCACTGCTGCATATGCGACAAGGTATCTATACTACATTATGTAGAACTGCAGAGCGGCACCTTTTCAATAAATAAGTTAATAATAATTACTGGTGTACTACTTTTAGAAAAAGATAGTTAAATAATATTTATGTTTAACTACTATAGGAAAACATTAGGTAAAAGTTCCCATTTTATTTCGTAATTATAGTTAGGCCAGACCTAACCGGCCTAATACGACGGACCGCCACTGATAAAAATGGTATAGAAAGCTTTCATAAAAAAGTAACAATAATATAAACTTGTTGAGAAAATCGTTGGCTATAAATAGTGAAACTGCTGAAGCAGAAGCCGTCTCGTTTTATCAGTAGCTTGGTCTTTGTTATTCATGTGCCGTAAGACTGTATACATCGATCTGCGAAGTATCGTTCACAAGCTTTAGAGACAAGTAAGATTAACGTTAAGGCGTTACTGAGAATTTCGCATCTTTAGTTAAAAACTGATTATTTATTATTGGGAAAATATTGCTTAGGAATTAAAAAAAAACAGAAGAGAAAAGAAAGTTTGTCAGTCAAAAATTGACTTGGAAGGAAAAAACGGACCTTAAATATTACTGCACTTCTATATTAAGTTGTAAATCTTCTTCTACTGTCACTCATGGTCATGAGTAAGTTTAGTTTAACTGAAATGTTTTATTGCTCCACGTTTAATAAATAAAGATACAAAAAATTTTGTTTTAAAAAATTCATATAGAGCGTCACAGTGAAATTAGGAATTATCATGAACAAAATTAAAAAATATTGTCTTACCACTTTTTAGGTAATATATTTATTGAGAATTTATAAAGTTTTGTTAATATTTTTCACTTCATAGCCATCATTTTTTCAAAAATTCTCGTAACATAATGACACTGTGTTCTCATAAGGCAATTGCAATCTTAAAAGTTTATGCCGATCTAGCAACTGGTTTTTAGTAATAAGACGTTAAACTCAAAATTTCAAAAAAATCGTAGTGTCCACCATTTTAAGACTAGATAGTACGAGAGAAAAACGTTGCATTTGGGTGAAACGTTCTATCAGAATGCAATATACAGAGTGTCTCTAAACCTACGCAAATATAAGTCGAACATGTCTATACAACTTTTGTCTTTAACCGCTCCCTGAAGAAACTACACGTCTTTGAAAGTAGTGTTGAAAAACTGGTAAATAACAACAATTTAAACGGTTTCTGATCAGAAAAAAATATATATGCAGCTTACCCTATTGAAGGGAGGGTTTATTGATTTGAATTTAAGATCACAATCGCTGCAGTTTACACAAAGACAAACAGAAAACCTGGATTTAATAGGAAGCGGTTAGTCCAGACGAGTTTCAACAAAAGAGTCTTTTTGTTAGAGAATACAAATTGCACAGAAAAATGCAAAAAAAAACTAAATGGTAAAAAATGGGGTTACAAGAGAAAGGTGATAACCCTCATTCGCGCCGCCCATGGCTAATATACAAAAAAAATAGTAGGAAACTGAGGCGTTGAGTAGGTTAAGCTGCTTGTAACATTTCGAGTTTTTTTTTTGTCTCAAACCGTTTTTACAATGCAATCGTTTTCCAATTATTAACACCGTATTCCTTATCATTACAATTCCATCTTGTTGTCTCATAAACGTTATTTGGAATGTTTGGTTATTCCTCATAACAATTATTGTGCTAAGTGGTTGACGAATGGCCAATAAACATATATATTTATTGCATTAATTATGTCATAGATGCTTACTCAAATTTGAAATTGTTATTTGTGTAATTTACTTCTGTTCGGGGTATGCTTGATTTAAATCATGATTTAAATAAGTACTTTAAATCGCAATTCAAATCGAGTGATTTAAAAATCCTGGAGATCCAATACATATATTTCCTTTAAAATCTCGAAATCGAACATTTACATGACATCAATACTTCCCTATACTGAAAGCATAAAAAAGTAAAAAAAACTAATTGGCAAAAAAGGGGGTTACAAGAGAAAGGTGATAACCCTTATTCGCGCCGCCCATGGCTAATATACAACAAAATAGTAGGAAACTGAGGCCTTGAGTAGGTTAAGCTGCTTGTAACATTTCAATTTTTTTTTATCTCAAACCGTTTTTGCAATGCAATTGTTTTCCAATTATTAACACCGTATTCCTTATCATTACAATTCCATCTTGTCTCATAAACGTTATTTGGAATTTTTGCTTATTCCTCATAACAATTATTGTGCTAAGTGGTTGACGAATGGCCAATAAACATATATATTTATCGCATTAATTATGTCATAGATGCTTACTCAAATTTGAAATTGTTATTTGTGTAATTTACTTCTGTTCGGGGTATGCTTGATTTAAATCACATGATTTAAATAAGTACTTTAAATCGCAATTCAAATCGAGTGATTTAAAAATCCTGGAGATCCAATACATATATTTCCTTTAAAATCTCGAAATCGAACATTTACATGACATCAATACTTCCCTATACTGAAAGCAGAGGAAAGTAAAAAAAACAAAACTTGAAATTCACCTTCTCTGTTATCAGCTTGAAGGGGTGGTCTTCCACTACTCAACTAACACTTTGAATGAGAAAGGGGTGCAACCTGTACACGCATGGGAAAGGTGCAAAATGATTATCGCTGCACATGCTCTCAACTCAGTTGCAGTTGTTATCAGGAAACTCACAATATAATTGAATTAGTTTGGCGGCGACAGAGCTGCTGAAATAACCGGAACTGCAATTTCAGTTCTGAAAACACGGGACTTTCAAAAACTTTATTATTACGGAGTGAACATTTTTAATATTCACCTGAAAATTGATTTATAAAACAATTCACAATTGTTGTTAGTACTATTAATTTTGCGTTTTTTTAAATTTTTGTGCATCTTAAATAAGTGTTCTGCTTAACTCTCTTAAAAAACCGTAACTTTAAATTTTATGTGAATCAAAAATTTAAACAAAAACAAATTTTTGAAATCAATAACTGTGCATTAATCTCGTTTATAACTAAATCTAGATAAGTATTGGTGATTTATATACAGACACTTACAACTATTATATTCGTTTCGCGCAACAGGTTAATATCTCTAAATCGATCTTGCAAAAGGAAGCTAGCAGAAACTTCAAGTTCAAGGTAATCGCTGCTATATCCAAGGTAAAATTAGCATTCGCTGTTATGTAACCAAAAAAGAAGATCAACTTGAAGAATAAAAAAGATTTTTGCATGTTAATGTGTGTGTGCATTGTATAAAGACATGAAAATTGCAAATCAAACTGGTTTTGTCTGTGACATTTTGAAATGTTATTTATAAAACAAAATTGTTATGTAAACAAAAAAATCAAAACCAGAATTACTTAGACGTTGTCCGTATCTAAAATATAACTGAAGAAAGAAGCACAGCATGTAATATTTATTTTTAAGTTGCCATTTAGACATTTTTGATGGAGTGGATGTCCAGGAATAAGTTGCATGTTAAAATATGTGGTATAAAACAACATAAATGGAGAAGAAAGAAGAAAGAAAACTGAAAAACAACTCTCAAGAACTAAGAAGTTACGTTTATAAACTAAAAATAGCATATTTTAAAAATTATTTATTTTATTGCAACGTTTGATATTTTTCTAATTTTGTTATAATACATGTTTTTTCAATTAGGTTTGATTATTTTAATAGGCACTATGTTTTTATTGTTACAAATATGTACAATAACTATACACACGAAATTGGTTACATTTAATTACTTTTCCATGTACAAAAACAAAGCGGGAGAAGTGGAGTGAATTAATTATTTTGATTTGGTTGATGTATTTTGAATAGTCGGTATGGCGTTAGTAGTCAAATTTAACAAATAGTCTAGCCACTTTGGACGACTATTTCCATTCCACTATTTTATTACTCCAAGAAAATTTAAAGAAACGTAGTTTTCACGGAAATGCATGTTTTGGCCCTCCAGGAACTCAAAAATTGTTTATTAAAAATATCTGTCTGTGGGTGGGTGGGTATGTGTGCTGCATCATAACTCCCGAACAGATGGTCCGACTTTGATGACGTTTAGATTGTGGAGGTATACCGAAAATTGGTCGACAAAATAAGCTTTTAAGCAAAATCCAAAACCGCAAGTTAGACATGTTTAACATTTTCCTCGGAAACCGAATGTTTTAAATCTGAAAGCAAAATTTGATAGAGGACCTTATTGCGAACTTTCTAGCTTTAAAATAGCGGCCGCTACCGTTTTTTGAAAATTTTAACATTACCGCTTTATTACTCAAAAATGAGTTTGGTACTGTAATAGGTTTAGTGCGACACAGTGTTGATATGTACAAAAAGGTTTGAGAAAAGAAACACAATAAAGTCAGTTTTTCAACATTTTTAAAAATTTCAAAAAAATATTGCCACAAGTTGTTTTTAAATTTTGTGGGCTAATAGAGCTGGAGATAAGCTACAATTTAGCTCGTATCCTGGCCTAATC
Organism: Ctenicera cuprea; assembly: GCA_958336395.1. Classification (NCBI taxonomy): domain Eukaryota; kingdom Metazoa; phylum Arthropoda; class Insecta; order Coleoptera; family Elateridae; genus Ctenicera; species Ctenicera cuprea. The sequence continues at coordinate 24,936,970 of OY284494.1, forward strand.
GGCCTATATAAATTTTCGAAAATTTCGGATTTAACTAACGCCTATTTACTCAAAAACTAGTTACCATACTGAGATGAAGTTTGATGTTACAAACGCCATAGAGGTAAGCAATGTTACAAGCTAGGAGAAGTTTTGGAACAGTAAAATTTGTGAAGTGAACAAAATCAAACTTCTAACAAACTAAAAAAAAAGTGTTTTAAAACTGATCAAAAGATCATTTTTAGAAATGAGCTACAATGTGGTTCGTGTCTCAGCCAGCTAATTTCTTTGTGACGACTCCTATGAATTTTTGAAAATCAAAAATTCGTGGCTCTTTATTTAATGAATGGGAAGCGTTACACATTTTTATTTAAGCTGAATTGCTCATGATTGGTAGTAGAACAAGATTCACAACATAATTTTTAGAGGCGTGAGTTTTTCCCCTCTGACCAAATCTTTAGCGGACGAATTTGTTCTTTCTTTTTTGGTTTTATTTTGTCCCAAGGCATCCCTTTTCCAAAATACAAACATCAATTTTTTTCCTTAGTAACACAATAAGACGGCAGTCGGCAGCCCGACGGTCATTAGTCAGGTGGTAGTTACAGCTTCGCTCGTTTTGACTGCACGGCATATCAGGTTTTTTTCGTTGCACAACCAGTAACTTCCGTTATTTAAACGGCGCTACATGTTTTATTTGCGCTTTTTGCGGAGTAATAACAATGTGCATTAATTTTTGTTTTGGGGCTACAATATTGTGCATAAAATTTTTGGACATAAAATAACTTAAAGTTTTTCTAGTCCAGGCGAAGTGCTTCGATTATCTTTTTTTTATTGCGAAGAAGTATCTTTTCTTGTTCAAATGACGGTTCCGTGATTTGGAGACAAAATCCCCAAAAAAGAAATTTAAAACTACGTCTATTGGTCTATATTCTAATTAAAATGTTTTTGAAAATTATCAGTGAGATAACGCCGCTTTGAAAGTACATAGGGAAATCGGAAATGTCTTGTTATATGTCTCTAATAGAAATTTTTAAATACGTCACTAACAATTTATTTCCAACACAATACGCTGAAAATGTGTATTAAAAAAATTCTACCGTCTTTCAGGAAAATATTCAAAAGAAATGGCTTGAAATAAAACTTGGGTGGGTGGCTGCGTTCGTTCTCCCCTATTTCCAGAACGTTTGAAATGCTTTTTTTCGATAATTGTCTAAACATTTTCCAACAGTGTAACTAACACAACTGAATTGAAAAATAACCGGGCACGAAAACGAGTTGCTACGCAGGAAAATTTGAATAATTTTCGCCGATTATTTTTCAATTCACAATAATTAAATTATGCCACAAATAATATATCTATATATCAAATTAATTCTTTTTTAAAACTCACAGATAAAACAAATAAGTAGTTTGTTTAAATTTATTTTCGATTAAATTTTGTACGTCTAAAAAATCTTTTTTTAGCAAAACAATAAATTCCTTCTATTGTTTTTTCAGATTTGCAAGAAATATAGTGTTTCGCATTTAAGATGAAGACAGCCTAATATTTTCGTTATTGTTAGTAATAGGATTTTGAATTTTTGCACAGTCGTAGAACTTGATGAGGTCATCTTTTAAGGTAATTAACTCAAATGTAAGTTCTAAACTCAGCCTACTGCGACCTTGTGAATAGGGGCAATTCACTATATTTTGCTTCGCGTTCGCGATATCAAAAACATTATTAGAAAAAGTTGTTCAAAATCCAATTTTGACTATATCTATCTAGTTTCAACGCAAAATTCGCAGTTTTGAATTTTTTAGTAAGCTCACACATTTTGATTTTCAGTTTTTACTAGAGTGCCTGGGAAACAAAAACGCTTGTCACAAAGAAATAAAAAAAACAATAATAAATTATTTATTCAACAAAAAACGAAACATTTAAGAAAATTTCTATTGTATAGAAATTTTTATTTTCTTGGATACACTGAACACTGCTTGTTTAATTAAAAAATGCATTCATGTTTTGTTGAATAAATAGTTTGTTATTGTTTTACATTTATTTTTGGCAAGTCCATTCGTTTCCATGGCACTCTAGTCAAAACTGAAATTCAAAACTGTGCGTGGCGCAAAGTTACTGAAAACTTCAAAATAGAAATTCTGTGTTGAAACTCGGCAGATAGGGTCAAAATTAGATTTTGAACAACTTTTTCTTATAACGTTTTTTGATATCACCAACGCGAAGCAAAATATCGAGAATTAGTTCTATTCGCGAGGTCGCAGTAGGCTGAGTTTCCGACTTACATTTGAGTTGAATACCTCAAAAGATGCACTTTATAAAGTTTTACGACTGTGCCAAAATTCAAATACCTACTCCTAGAAATAACAAAAATGTCAGGCTGTCTTCAAATTAAATGCGACACACTGTATGTGTGATGTGCGAGTTATTTCTCGCATAATAATTACGTGAATTGTCAAATCAATGGTATTTTTAAAACTAGCAAACAAAATAAATAAGAAGTTGCTTAACGTTATTCGCGATAAAATGTGATTGGTCGATGTATTATGAGTGATAGAATCATTTAAATTGATGCAAGCAAAGCCTACTCGAATGCAAACGTTTTTTTGCGTTTATTCTAAATTCTTTTTTATTATACCTGCATCATAATCCTTGTAAAACAAACCAAAAAGCGTGCGTAAACCCAACATTAAAACACCCCGGTGTTTTAAAGTTGCTAAGCAGCAATGACGTCATCAATTTTGAAGCAAGAAATTACAAACACGCGAAAAAAATAATTCGAATTCACATAGCAACATAAACAACAAAAAATGCTAACCAATCTCCAGGTAAATGATATGACGTCACATCATAGACTACTATGTAAGATGAATCAAAATCAAAATGCTGCTTCCAAGCTATATTCTTCTTATTTTCTAGATTATGATGCAGGTATAATAAAAAATAGCGTATAATACACGTGTATAAGAGCCTTTAAAGCACTGCTCCGTTAAAAGGCACTCGGCTTCGCCTCGTGCTTTTAAACCGGTCGCGCGTGCTTTAAAGGCTTGCTTATACACTTGTATTATAATATACTATTTTGTAAGTTTTTCGGTGTTTTCAAAAAAATATCAGGTTGTCACACCGCTTTTGCCATTAAAAACATAAGAAAATTAGTACACGACATAAAAGAGTAATTTCTCAAACAGCTTTTATTTAAAACACTTTTTTATAAAATGTATAATAACGTTTATAAAACACCAATTCTGTACCTTTACTGTCGCCTGGACTCTCCTATACCTTGTCATATTTTCAGAAGTATTTTTGTATCTATGTTTAAGCGCCGGCAGTGATTGTAGATCGCACGACTCCTACCACTCTAGTGGGGGTAGCGAACCAAAGAGGGAACAACAACAAAGAAGGTCAGCTGCATATTGTACTGTAGTTAACAAAGCTTTCTTTTTAACAAAACAAAACGGCATTGTTTTAATTCTTGGGATTAAATAAATTAAAGACTATGGAGAAAATTCGTCAGCCAAAAATTGAGTAGCATGGAGACCAGTGCACTTTAAAATTAGGTTTTAAATTTCGTTTCATCAGAAATTGTTGCAGATAATAACATTGACGTGTTCCCGTAAGGCTATTGTAATCTCTAAAGCTTGTGAGTAATAAGGCGTTATGGTCAAAAGTTACAAAATATCCTAATGGCCGCCAATTTGCGATTAGAAGATTCGGGATAAAACGTTGACTTTTCCCAAAGGTTTCCTATCAGATTTTTTATCAATTAAAAAAATTCAAGTTCTGAAAGAAATGCACCAAAAAAGATGTCTAACTTCCGCTTCCTATTTAATATACCCCTGCTTGCCAAAGCTCACAGAAATAGGGCAATTACATTGGTTTGGAGTATGAGGTATAAACCACCCAGCCATCCATCGACCTACCCACAAACACGCGTATTTTAAAAACAACTTTTTTGAGTTCTTGGAGTAAGTCCAAAATATGCAATTCCGTAAAAAAAATCGAAATCGAAAGTTTTCAGGATACCAAATAGTATACTTCCTTCCATCTATTAAAATTATAGGAAAGTAAAAAGTATAAAAGCAATTAAATACATTTTATATTATTTTATACCTAATTCGCCTTGAAATAGTTGAATTGAAGGTTAAGTCAGGCTTACAATACGTATAACATAAAGTAGATAAAACGCTACTTCCTAATTTTGTGAACAATAAAATAAAGGACACAACAAAAATAATTCAGCTGATATAGCATAAAAGACACCACTTTTATCGAAAACTGTACATTATTTTTTCTTTTTCAGCAGGAGAAACCATAGGCGCCGAATGCGGGGGAGCTTAGAGCCCCCAATTGAGAAAAATTAAAAATCATTTTAAACAGATTGTTCTTGTAGCCGATTTAAATAGTATCCTAAATTCGCAACGCCTCTGCTGGGGTCCTGCGATCAATGTTGGGTATTTATGTTGTGACCTACCTATGGTCGGCAGCAGATAGCTCTGTAATCGAGGTTAACCATTAATTTTGGTAAAATTTCTCTTTAAATTTAAAAACACCGTTTTAAGTGGATGATTTAAGTAGACTAAAAAATCAAACTTATTACTGAATCTCGAATGCAGACTTACCTGCTGTCGAATCTAGGTAACAACAAAAAGTCGATTGCAGCGCTCCCAACATACAACCCTTCTATAGAGTTGGTGAATCGCAACCTTCCCGAAAATAGTAGTAAACTGTACATAGGTTTTAGACTATTCCCGAAAAATCAGATTTATGTACCTATATAAGAGACAACTGCGAGCCGATGTGCAGGTTGTAGGCAATTAGTGCAAAATAGATAAGTTTGTGATAAAATTATCGAAAACGTCTAATAAGCAATACAAGTGAATGAATACTAAACCAATTACTATTAGCCCCGGTATCCAAAAACGGGCAACTACTAAACTGCAACATTGATAAAATTAAAAATCATTTATTCTAAAAACTGAAGTCTGGCGATATACATTTTTCATAGTTAAAATTTTTCTTAAAGACTTAAAACTACTATGTTTGAATATTATGTTCTTCGTTCGTGGCATATGTAAAAGATACTTACGTTATTCATTTGCAATTTTTATTGAACATGTTTTTTATTTAAAATAAAAAAGTAAAATTTGTCTTTTATTTTGTTGGAATTTACGAAAATGAAAATAAATAAAAGTCTAAAAACTTCAAGAACTAAAGCTGAAATTAGTAACAGCTCTCTTAGAATAGTACTACATCTGAGCTCCCCGGAAATTTCATAACTCGGCGCCTATGGGAGACAGAAAATAATACTATTTTATTGTCGAATTCTACTTTTCTTTATTACTTTATTATAAATATAAATTAAGGTTTATACAAAACCAGAATATTTGCATGTGAGGTCAAACGGTACAACACAACGTGTAAGAAAAACGTCATCAAAAGAAAACACATTCAGTGAACCAGGATGAAGACCTCCGCATACCAACCCAGGATCAAGTTACCTCGCAATAAAACAAGAAAGAAGCGCCTGCAGGTTATGCAACCGAACGAACCAACAAGCATTTTATTTTACCCAACAATAAAAATGATTAATTGTTATGTAATAATTTGATAGAAATAAACAAAAACCACTTATTACGCGCAAGGCTCAAATCGAACATACATTTCGAACACTTTAGCGACCGTCAGTAAATGGCAAAAATAAATTCTGAAAAATTACGATCAATTTTTTTCGGTTGCCGAACTTGGAAAACAAAAATAACAGAATCTGTCAGATTGGCATGGCAGTGTAGAAGGTTGAAATTTGGGAGGCGCTGTGATGGGAAAAACTGGGCAAACGGTAAGTATTTTTGTGAATTTTTCGGAAATTAAAACTATCTGCGGTGCATTTAGCGATTCGAACCGCGATTTCTCAATCAAAATACATACGTATCCGCTCTTCTCGGAAGTGGAGGACGATTCGTGAACGAATTAAATCGAGAAGAAATCATGGCATAGAAGCCATAATGGCGGTAAAGATGACGAATGTACAGTTTTATATCGGTTAATTAATAAATTTTATTGACGGTTACGTTTACTTGATACGTGGTGCAATTTATGTTTATTTTTGTAAATAAATAAGTTATTTTTAGGAGGAAGTGTGATTATACGGTCGGTTATTAGCTTTTAGTGCAGTGATAAACCTAAATAAAGTACTTTTAAGGGCATGCTTATAAAAGAAAGCCCATTCCATTTTGTTCTTTTTTGCCCTCCCATGACCAACAAGCCCTTTGGTAAGTGGAGCTACCAAATAGGGTAATTATCGTAAAAAATCATTCCAAAACGCTTTCAAACTGTTTCGCCTAAGGCGAAAAAGCAATTATGCACAATTAAATAACTGTATTTTATAGCTTAACACAGTTTCCAGGTCATTCTTGTAGCAGTACTTAAAATATTTGTGATAATTTGTGAATGTGTGCTCAAAACCTTTGAAATAAGTGTTTTAAAAACACATCTAAATATTTTCTATTTCTCAGGTCATAAACCATCATTAAAAACAAAATGGATCAACAATTTTGCCTTCGTTGGAACAACCACCCAACAAACTTAACAGATGTGTTAACCAGTTTATTGAAACGTGAAGCCCTCTGCGATGTAACGTTAGCTTGCGACGGTGAAACCTTCAAAGCACATCAAACTATCTTATCGGCATGTAGCCCCTATTTCGAAACAATATTTCTTCAGAATAGCCATCCGCACCCCATAATATTTTTGAAAGATGTCAATTATAATGAGATGAGGGCACTCCTCGATTTCATGTACAAGGGAGAAGTAAACGTCTCGCAGCACCTCCTCCCAATGTTCCTAAAAACGGCCGAGGCCTTGCAAATTAGAGGCCTCACCGATCACAACTCCATAAATAATAAAGATGATGTGACAGAAGTGCCAAGAAGGGAAAGAGCTACGGAGCGGGAATCTCCACCTAGCGAGAAGAGAAAAAGGAAATCCTCAAGCAACTGTGATATTGACCGATATAACGATACTCAGGTAAGAAAACTAGCTCCATATTGTTTCACAATGCCGTTAAAATATATGAATTAAAGTTTGACAAAAAATATAATATAAATGTTGAATAATAATAGTGGCATTTATTAGCAATAAAGCCCTATGATATTAAATAAGAAATAAAACATGCAAGAAATATCAATAAATTACCAACAATATGTACTGTTATCTGTGTATTAACTAAAATTTTTTTAAATATTTCACCTAACAATTTTTTCATTAAAGTAAATTCTTGTACGGAATTTCAATGATCTAAGTTTGTCTGTTAGGTATTGTTTAATCTAATAGAATAGTTCTATTATAAGTTCCCTCATTACTTTACTGTCTGATATACAAAGGAAATCATGCAGCTTTGATCCAACATCTGTAACTACATAGTACAAAGTTTATAGTGTGCCACAGTGAAATAAAATAACCGTGTTTCTATATGAAAAGTATATATGAAGATCCAATTAAGGCATTCCTTTGTGGATTTAAAATATAAGACGGGAATTTTTTTAATTTTCAATTTCATGCAGTGAAATTTGTAACGGCATTTCTTTGGGAAAATTGGGAAGAACCTTTTGGTTTATTTATTTAAATAGTCCAGTGTAGTAATGATGGTTGCAATGCTTCAAACAGAACTAAAGTGGAGGGTAAAAAATAAATTCAAATTGTTGTTTTATCAGATTCTATACCTACATGAATAACGTTTGTGGTAAAAGTTATGGCAGAGCAATTTGTTAATCTGTAAACAAAGATTTTAAATTCTGGCTCGAGCTTTAATCATCTTGCTATTGAAAACTAAGATAGATATCAGCAAAAAATTTCCTATCATGTGAGACGTAGTATATTTCTAAATTTAATAGTTTAGGCAGTAGAAATTTATCAAAAGTGCTTTCGGAATGTTACGATTGCCGTGACTACAGGCATTGGGTCCTGCACACTGGTTAATTAATAATTAGGTAAAAATTTCTCGATGTTGTGTTCGAAGATTTCAAAAAAAATTGAAATTATCTACAGATTATAAAGAAATGTTCAACACCATTGAACGAATTTTTTAAAGATTTTTGTAAAAATTTTAAATTTAAAGGGTTGGATATTTTTGTTATCTTGAAATCTTGATTACTCATTAAATAAATATCGTAAAATTATGATAAAAAAATGAAATATGAAATAAAAAAAATATCAAATTTGTAATAGATACAGATATAATATACTAATAATCAACAGGGAGATCAAACATATAGTTGTTTTAATTTCGAAGAGCCATTTTAGGGCACAAGTTGTTATGTTAAGTATTTCAATTTTACAAAAACAAAATAACTCATATGTGCTGACTTAAGTCATAGTTGTACAAACAAAAAAATTAAACCAAATAAACCGTTAATTTTAAATTAAGTTGTTGACTAGTAAATAAGGGGAATATAATTTAATTTACATATAGCTTTTTTTTTTGTTTTGTTGCTCTTTATTTCTGGAATTTTTTCTAGTTAAGTTAGAGAATTTTTCTCGCTGTATATTGCTAGTTATTCTACTCAAAAAATTAATTATTATTAATACTTGTTGAATAATGAAAATTTTCGTAATTATTCCTCGAAAAATTAAGAATTTCATTTATTTTAGGTCATCTAAGTATAACTAAGCACTCGACTTGAAAGCAGTATTAATATTTGTTGAAAATAGGACCTCCTAAAAACATAAAACATACAATATATCCACTAATAAAAAAGTAAAGCAAAAACAAAACAAGTTTAACAGGAAATGAGAAAAGTTGTGTTTGAATTACGTGTGCTTTGAAACCAGACAAGAAAAAAATTTGTTGTGCATGGGCCCAGGGCCTCAGAATAGTCTGTTTTGTTTACTTTAAATCTGGTTAGTACCATTCAAGGTCCATAGACTATTGCTTCAGTAGTGACTTCGTAGATGACCCAACCCTAGACTAAACTGCTCTACAGATACAGCCTTGTTTCTTGCTGCTTCTGCTGACTTGCACAATGTTACAAAGCTAAACTATATTGCAAAGGGAACTTTTACAAACTTGTACATTTCAGATATTGTCGCTTCCTACAATGGTAGCGCAAATTGCAGGGAAGGAACAAATTTTATTTATAAATTTATTTGTCTTTTTAATTACCTTATCAGATAACAAAGCAGTATAGTATTTAAAATTTAAAATATAGGTTTAAAACTTTTTCCGCATAATGCTCTAAAAATTAATGTTTCTAGTGGAATTAGCGGAATGGAGTTTAAAAAAAAAACCCATGAGCTTATAGCTCTTCTGTTATATACTTTCGGAATTAATATGGTTTAGAATCGTAGTTTCCACCAAATCCACATATCAAACGCCATCTCGTACTTCCAGAAATAACTAGAAGTGGTATCAATTTTGTTTTTTTAAATAGAACACTGTATATTGTATAATATTCTGAAAGAGCTTTTCATTACGAAAATAATGAGTTTTTTTGTTATTTTCTGCCATGAATTGAATAATAAGAATAACGGTTTTTGGTACATATTAAAACTGGAAATTGTGAACTCTTATAGATCACAGTTACCACGAATTCAGTCATAGAAACAAAAGAAAACATGGGCTTCTTGTTAGGAAAGTAATGATCCAAATTGAACAATATTGTGTGATCTTGTTACCTTTGCAGTTTTTAACTAAAGTAAGTTTTGTAGAACTTATATCGCTGTTATTAAAAAAAAAGAAAATTAACCACAATTTAAATAAACAACAATTGTAGGTACTACATAACTAGCGGAACCCGTGGGCTATGCCTTGCCCTTTTTTACTTTTCCATACTTCCAGTATGGGAATGTATTGTGATTGCAAAATTTTTTTATTCTAAGATTTTGACGGAAATATATGTTTAGACCTCCAGGTACCCAAAAAAGTGGTTTTTAGAAAATTTCTGTCTGTCTGTGGGTGGGTGGGTATGTGACGCGAAATCTCGGGAACTACTAAACTAATTTTAATGAAATTTGGTATGCCTAGCTATAACTAAAATTTGTCTAGCCAAACAGTTTTTTTTAAATTCCGGAAACGAAAGCTAAACCTGTTTTTTTGGTAGCTTTTCTCCAGAAAACGATGTTTTTAAAATATGAAGACGAACTCGAATAGAAGGCCTAAGATCAAAGGGAATGCTCGTTTTTTCGAACTTCCTAGCTTCAAAATGGCGGCCACAACGATTTTTTTTTTTAATTTTTGCTTTTGCGCCCTATTACTCAAAAACAGGTTGACAAATCGGTTTAAATTTTTTATCGTAATAGACCTGTAGAGGCACAATGTTATTGTGCACAACAATAAAGTAGGCCGGGAGGGGGAAAGTTAACCCCCCTAAATATGACTGCACCTAAAGATTAAGTTCTGAATCCCATTCTACTATTACTCCTGAACACTTGAGCTTAAACAGTGTTTTTTATCGTCTGTTTATTAAAGAGAGGGGCATTAGTTTTATCCAGGTAATACAGTATACAAAATAGATAATACAGGGTTGCAAAAATCTTGGTATTTATTAATTTATTATAAGTATCCAATATTTATGGTATATAGAGTGGCTAGGAAAGCCCCGGCTACTTTTCTTGCGGCGGTCAAGAGATGGCGCTTAAGTAAAGAAAAATTAAATTAAAATACTGGCAACAACGCATAATCCAAGACGTTTTAGTTGTTTTGATTTAATATGGGGCGTAATAACTAAAACTTCTTGGATTCTGCGTTGTTGCCAGTATTTTAATTTAATTTTTCTTTACTAAAGCGCCATCTCTTGACCGCCGCAAGAAAAGTGACCGGGGTTTTCCTAGCCCCTCTGTATATCTGATACAGTATATTACAATTTTGATATTTAATTATTTAATATATATTTTCATTCAAATATATCGGTAAAATAAAAACAGTTATGGATCTATTAGTTTTAAGGTAATAGAATTAACAATTTCTTTACCTTTAGAAAAAAAAATTTCGTAGGTATTGTCATATAGCGCGCCCGTTCACGATCCACACGCAAATGAAGGAATCGTGGCGCGCGATAGGAAACAAATGAAGTTGACAGGTGTGTTATTCAGTTTTATTACATAAATGTCCAATAATTTCTTTCTAGGAAGCATTTTTATTAACTATAAGTACTGCTATTTAAATTTTACAAAACAGAGACCCAATGTATGAAGGAATATAGTAAAACTATGCCATTTATGTAGTAAAACTGAATGACACCCCTTATTTCTTCATTTGTTTCTTATCGCTCGCCGCGATTCCTATATTTGCGTGTGGACCGTGAATGCGCCAGCTATATGACAATATCTACGAAATTATTTTTTTTTTCTTGAAAACTGGCATTTACAGAAGAAGTTGCTTAGATTTTTTGGTGGGAATTAAATGGTCTTACCATTAAGATATAAAAATATGGGGCATACCATTTAAGAAAAGTATCATTTTATGAATAAATATTTTATGGGACACTCTTCTGTATAAGATTTTCATGTTTTAGTAGGTTCCAAAATCGTTATATTTCACGGTAGAAAATTTTCAAAATACTCATTCTTTTTGTAATGAAAAGCTTGTTTAGAATATTGAATAACATACGGGGGGGGGGGCTGCTATTTAGAAAAGCAAAGCAAAAAAGATTCAGATAAATAAGAAAACAAGTAGAACTTTTTATGCTGATTAAGATGTCCTATACAAAAAAAAACAATTGAACTTCACCTTTTTGAGTTACTGAATAAAAGACCTTTTTTTTAAATATCTTGAAAGAAAATTAAATTTAGAATGTAAACCTTTCTCTGCAGTAAAGTGTATAATAGAAAAGTTATTCATGATTATTTATGTTGTTGAACAAAAATTCTGTCTGAAATATGAAGTAATTTGATACTAGCCAAAAACGTATTAGTCAATGATTTTTTATTTTCCAGCTGATGTTACTGTTGTCCATTACATTAGAGGTTTCTATTTCTTTCAGAGTTGCATAAATACACAAGCCTGTTCAAGTTGCAAAATTATTTTATGGGATAATTTAAAAAGATGTTTTATTGATTTTTTGAAGACATCATAATTGGCATAATAAGTTCTACTTCTTTCCTAATTTAGCGTAATCTACAGCTCTATTAATAAAAATTAGCAATAGTGCTGAAATAATTGATTGTTTCCTTCCGGAGTAATAAAGTTTTGTTTAAATGCAGAAACTTTAATTACTCACATTAACTATGTTTAGGTTTATTTTGTTTTGTTGAATTGTATTCAATAATTGCAGTTAGAGTATTCTTTTAAAAATATTTAACGGGTATTGAGAATACCTACATACACACAACGCCAAATTTTGAATAACGTGAAACTGGAATTATAAATGAGTGTTTTAATTTAAATCAAATTATATAAGTCTTGTTACATTTTTTGTTAAAATAATGATGTCGTCTAATGAAGTTTTAAAATTAATTATTGAAGAAATTTAAAATAAAACTGCCATTTCTCTATTCAGAAATGTTTGTGTGCTGTTTATTTTAATACCGTAATACCATTAATCTATACATATATAAAAGCTCAAGGGGTATTTTTCTCCAGTTCCTCAAGCGGCCACCGCTTCACCAATTTGGACCATTTTTTTTTCAATGAAAGGCCTTTATCCTCAGATGGAACATAAAACATTTTTATATTTTTATTCTACGTCGATTTTTTAATAATAATTATTTTAATTTATAATATATATGAAAGTCTGCTAAACGCGCTTTACTTGAGGCGACATCTACACCAACGCCGCGTCTCCTCATGTAACTAATGCATCACGTAACTTAGCATTTAGCCGGCTCAGTCTGTCAGTGCATTGTGCACTGGGGTAACACTAGTAAAATATGATTTAGTATTTCCAAACGAGCAATTTGTTCTCTTTAAGTTGGTTTAGCAGAATTTTCCATGCATGCTCTTTTGTGGCATGCCCAGACTTTGTCTTAAATTGCTAAGCCAAACTAACTGCTAAAAAAGTAATCTCAGTTTAGAAATGTTTAACCAATAGAGTTACAAATTACATGTTCTATATTTAGTCATTTACTCATTTGCCATTCTGGTACTGTGTTAATTGTTTAATTTTATGATATGAAGAATTCTATTGATGGTAATTGATTTTAATTGGATGATAACTGTGATGATTCCAGATTTAGTTGTCGTTAGTAAAAACTTGATAATCTGTTGTTTAATTTGTATGAAATAACAGTCATTTGTGTGAAATAACAGTCATTTGCTTTGAAATTAATTATACTTTTATTACACTTGTTGATAAAGTAGGCTTGATTTGCTGGTAGGTAGTAAGTTGTGGTAAAATCTATTTTTCCACATTAATCTTGTTTTGGGTTGAACTTGTTTTTTTTTATTTAATAAATTATGAAAAAAGTTTTCCGTAATTATGTAATTATATTTGAAAATAATTAACAGATCCAAATTCACTTTATTCCGTGTTATCTAGTCAAAAAAATCCTATGTCTGACCTCTTGCTGAGTAATAAACAAAAATTATTTCAAACATTGTGATCATGCAAGTTGCAAAGTTGCAGTTAGGTACGTATGTTAATGCAGATTTGTTTTATTTTTGTAGGCTTCATCGCAAAGTAATTATAAAGCAAGCCCAACCCCCGTACCAAAGCTGAATCCCATTTCACCAGCCGATAGGGACCTGAATGTGGATGACATGCAAGTGTCTTCACCACACATCAAGCAAGAGCATGACGGTAGTCCGCTTATCGATTCGTATCATTCTATGTCAGAAGCTTTGCAAACCGTAAGTATCACTGGTTTTTATATTATTGATACATTCTATAAATCTATACGTAAAATTTTTGCTGCTAAACAACAGTGTTGGGGTACTAATAAATTTAAAAATAATTTTAAAAAATATGAAAAGAAAACCACCTAATTATTATAGACTATAAGTTTTGAAACATATAAATTTGTTTATCATTAGATTATTTACCGTTACATCATTTTTCAAAAGTTAAGGTTTTCTGTGTATTGGTTTATGCTACATTATTTGAAGTATCAAAAAATAACTCATTTTTATGGTGTGTAAAACAGACTTTTAACGCAAAAATAATTAACAGTCAATTTTTGGTAAATAATTAATATTATAGTTTTATTTTAGTTTTTTCATGCAATTCAAATTTATTCAGTATTTAAATGATGGCCATAACAATTTTTTTGATTCTGTTTTCATGAAAAATAAATACTTTGAGAAGCCTAGTTGCCTTTACTGTGTTTTAACATGGAAATTTCTACCCCATTTGTTTAATCAGCGTTTTATGATTATGGACAGTGTATTAGAAAAGTCAGTCTGCAGCGAAAATATTGTACTGTGGTTATTTGTTAGCTTTATAGCTAAATAAAGATTTATTTATTTATTTATAAAAAAAATATACACAGTGGCTAGGAAAACCCCGGTCACTTTTCTTGCGGCGGTCAAGAGATGGCGCTTTAGTAAAGAAAAATTAAATTAAAATACTGGCAACAACGCAGAATTCAAGACGTTTTCCTAAAATGTCTTGGATTCTACGTTATTGCCAGTATTTTAATTTAGTTTTTCTTTACTAAAGCGCGATTTCTTGACCGCCGCAAGAAAAGTGGCCGGGGTTTTTCTAGCGACTCTGTATTTTGATATAAATTGGGCAACATTTCCTTTCTTAATGTAATGTAATAGTTCAAGTATAAATAACGGCACATTCAATTAGGTATGAGGTTTGACAATGCGTAATGCGACTAAGTCTGTAAAAATATTAATTTTAAATTTCACAAAACGAATCAAATGTCACCTTCAAAGTAAGTCTTTTCACTTTTAATATGTCAAAATTGTAGAAAAAAATGAGAGTACACATGTTTTGTTGCCACTTATTATGTCAAAGCATCTGTGTGCTATGTTAATAAAAATGTAAAAAACAGAAAAGATAAGGTGATTAAGAAAGTTACACACAGATAATAGTTATTTATTGTACAAGATGATAAAATTGCACTTTATCTTCGAGAGCGATTTTAGCGTCGAGGCGTCAGCCGAGGCGCTAATAAGCATCGAGAAGATAATGAAATTTTATCGTCGTGTGGAATACAACATTTTTTTCTATAGCAATTGTTAAAGAAGACCAAAAAATGAAGAAAAATCAATGATAAATTTAATTTAAAAGTGTCAGGAAAAAAACAGTTTCACGAAAAAATGAGTAGGTGGCTTTAATAACTTTTTGGTTGCTATAGAGTTTGTAGTGCGTAGAAAAAAAAAAAAAAATACTTTATCTATCCTTGCTGTTAAAGTACTACTTTATCTACCCTTGATGGTAAAGTGCTACTTTTCCCTCTAATTTTAGTTAATAATAGCATGTTTTAACAGTTGCTATAGAAAAAATGTAAATATCTGTTGATGAGAACTATAAATTAAATGCAGATGAATTCGTAATTAATATTTTATTATTGGCTTATTATAAAGTCTTTATACTCTCATATATAAAAACATTGAAAAAAAAATGTGAAAATTTTCAGTTGACAGATTATAACTTGAGAAATTGTTGTCGTACTCATATCATTACAATAATATTTAGGTGGTTTTTTATTCATTCTAATATTCATATTTTGAATCTTAAATAAAACCGATTGACCAACATAAGTGCAGTTGAGAGAGAAAGAGAGTGTAGTGTCAGTGATATACCACAGTTAAGGTGCTCATGTGTGGTACATTTCGAAAACAAAATACATAGCATAACTCTCCCCCACCAAGGAAGGAAGGGATTATTGTATTATCCTTAAAATAATTGAAATCTATCCACGATAGCACATGATGTAATAAATCTACATTGCTTGTTAAATTCAGATAACTTCAAAGTGATGCAAATTATAATTTTAAAACAACAAATTGGTTTGTTACATCATGGGCAAATCTGTTAACAGACTTAAATTGTGGAGGCATTTCACTTACACATCCTTTCCTTCTCTGTTAACAGAAAATCGGGTGGGGGAGAGACATAGCACATGACCCGAAGTCCACACAACCCACTTTGTGCCAATATTTGGACAATCCCAGTCTTGCCCTGTCCCGCATGCAGCAAGAACAAATGCCTCCACAAGACCACCAACCAATTCCTGTAGAAAGTAGACCGTTTGTAAGTCCTGTGGACAAACAACTGTGTATGAACGAGGCAGAACAATACGCTGAAGGTCGACAGTTTGAAGTAGAAAATCAAAGATCAAGTTTAGCTTCCATATCATCGATGTTTTCAAGAGTACCATTGCCTATACCTCCTGAACTAAACAAACCCACAACTAGCATGCAGTCTCAAGAGTGTTCAGTAATTCAAAATGCATCTATGCATCGAATGAGTGCACGGGTAAATATTTCCAAAACGACTGTTGGAAGAAAGGGCAGTCGATTTCGACCAAGCTGGTTGGAATCATATGTTTGGCTACAGTATGATGAGCAAGAGAACATTATGTTTTGTAAGTTTTGTCGTAAGTGGAGCGCCGACATGCCAGATATACGTACGTCATTTGCTATGGGTAGCACCAATTTTAGATTGGAAATCGTTAACCATCATGACAAATGTAAAGCACATCGATTATGTGTGGCAAAAGAAGTTGAAGCTGAAACTCGCAGTAGGTGTTTTGTTACTAAAGACTTGCCAAACTTACAGTGAGTGGAAGTGAACAGTTAAGCTAGTCATGTTTTTATATTATTTTTGTTAGTGTGTTTGTGGCAGAGTTGTGTCAGATAAAATTATCGAGTTTTTGCAGAATTTAGGCATTCCAAGGTTAATAATTTTTATCATTGAAAATGCAAGCTTTGTGATAAAGTTCTAGCCTTGCTTCTTTTTATGGCAGTTAAGTTTGAAATAAATTAGACAAAATCCATACACAAAAAAATTATAATAAAAGTGTTATTTAATAACAAAGCTGATCAAAAGGCTTAAGTAACTAACATATTATAATGTGATGTAAGATGATGCAGCTCTGTGCAAATCGATTTGTTGTAAAACGACAAGAGTGTGATGAAGATCGTTTTGATCGGATTCCTAGTTATAGTGATAGTAAACATTTTCTAATGATTGGGTTGTGATTTGAATTTGTGATGGCAAAAATTTTTTTAGCATGGCTAAAACTCGTTACCTACCTAAAATTAAAGTACCTAACATGTATATTATTTTGTAATTATATATTGTTATCGACAAGTAAAACTATATTGACGTGAAGTTAAAAAAAATAAGATGTATATTTATAAAGTATATTTCAAAAAATAAATTTTAGATATTTAAGGCTAGTGTGGCATTTAAGTAGTTTTCTTACAACAAAATTTTATTATTACAAATGTATATAATATTCATATGTAAAAAAATTAATATTCTTTATACTTTTTGTTGAATGTTAACTTAAGAGCTTTGTTACCTATATATTTAACATTGTTATACCTTCAGTAAATTTAGCTACATTTAATGTAATGTATTTTTGAATTGCAAAATATACTTACTACGCTTTGTTACAATTTTACTCCTTTGTTAAAATGTACATTTTATACCATAAGTAAATAAAAAACAACTTTTATACCCGCTGCAAATTTATCAGACGGTCCAAACATTTTCTAAATATATGCAATGTAGCCCTACCCTATTGAAATAAGCTAGTAGATGTATAATTCCTCTTTTTGATTGTTCATTTAGATGTTTATAACCCCATTTTTGCTGCCCTTATTTTGGTAAAAATTATGTTATATTGATAATTAGATATTTAGAGAGCAATTTAGGGACAGCTTAGCAGTATATTACCTATATAAATATTCAGTCTGTCACATAATGGAAAAAAGAAGGGTTCTCGACACACTGCACAGATATACAGTTGTCAAAAAGTGAGAGAAAATTTGGATTAAGTCTACTTTACACTTGTATTTGCAGTATGCTTATAATCTCCCAAGAAGGAGAACTATAAATTATGTGAAACTTATAACTGTTTATAATACAACATTGTATTGGTATATTGCCATAATTATAGAGTGCAAATGTACAGTTAGCCACAAAATTAAAGATCCTAGCAGTAGGCGCAAATATACAACACACAGCACAGCGTTAGAATGATAGGGAAACGTCCACCACCTGCATTTGAACAAAAGGAATCTGTGCTCGAGGCGTTGGTGTTAACAGAGGTAATTTTGTTTGCCTGTCTCGAAGGCTTTGAATTATTTAAAATTCGTGAATGACAGCATTTAGAGGCTTTTTTGGAACAGTTTTGTAGTTTACATTTATAATTTTATTCAAAATTTTAACTGGATGTATAAAACAATTTTGTTTTAAACAATTGCATGTTTTATTTTACTATTCTGTTGTGAAAATATATTACATTTATCCAATTTTTAAATTAAAATAAACACCCCGATTGACAGAGGAAAACATTTTTTTATTTCTTTGTTTCTTATTCGAATTCCACGAAAATGTTATTTTTGATAAAGGTATAGGTCCAGCAAATTATTTCCACATAACAAATGTCTCTACGCATAAAATGTTATGCTGCCTACCAGAAATATATAAAGATGTTTAAAATAATAAACAACTGTTTCAGTGTTACGACAAGAAATTGAAATTTTTTTGGATAATCTATTTTACCATAATTAGAAAAAAGCTGCGAGTACACAAGCCTGCAAAAATAAACCGTGGAAAATCCGACGTAAAAAAAAACTGGTGGAAAAGAATGCAAGAAAGCCAGGGAAAGTTAAAAAAATCAACAGAAAAAGGCTGAAGGGAAAAAATAGAGTTATACATGCCTGCTAAAACTACATAACTCATACTATACTGTTCTTATTTATCTTTCATTTACTTTTATTTTATGTTGTAACTGTATCTATATGTACTCATATGAGAAATAATACAAAAATATTAAATACTTTACCGCTTATTTTACGTATTCATTGTTATGAAATGAAATCACTGTTAGGAGACAATAAATATTGATGTCAAATGACAAGAATTCTTCCCAAATATAATATCAAAAATAAATTTCAGGTTAGAAATGATTGGCTTTTTTCTTCTCGACCTTTTTGCTGTGGGCTTTTCAGGCTTTCCACACCTGGAATGTATGCACTTAAAATGCATTTGCACATTGCACAGTATTATTTTTAGCAACATGCATTAAATGTTTATCCACTAAATTTGAGAATTTTCTGCAAAATCTGAATTTTTTTTAAGTAGTTCAAAGAATTTCATATTTTATACCAGATGTTTTGTGATAAATTTAAATTTCTTGCTTTTTTTTATATATTTTAGAAAATTTAGATTTTTTGTAAATTTTAAAACATTGAAAATAATGAAATTTTTTGGAAAATTAAATTTTTTGTAAATTTACATAAAATTGTCAAAAATGTAAAATACCTATATAAAAAGCAGAAACTATGCCTACATTTTATATAACATTTATTTAATTATAGTAAAATCAAGCTTCTTCCTAAAAAAATTAATTTTTTGTTCTAACTGAAACGGTAAGTTGGTTTGTTCTTCAACATCTTTATATATTTCTGGTAGGCAGGAGTTATTATCCATAATAACATTTTCTGCGTAGACATTTCTTATGTAGAAATAATTTTTTGGGCGAATACTTTTATCAAAAATAACATTTTGGTGGGATTACAATAAGAGATCAAGAAAAAAATATATATTTCTCTTTTGCTACGACAATCCGCGGCGGGTATTTATTTTAAATCAAAAATTGGGCAAATGTAGTATTTTTCAACAGAATACGTAAGATAACATGCATTTTGTTTAAAAGAAAATTATTTTATACCTCCAGTTAAAATTTTGAATTAATTATAAACTTCTACTAACACAACTGTTCCAAAAAAGACTTTGTAATGCTGCCATTCACTAATTTTAAATATATTTTTTTTGTTTAGTTGTAGGCATGTATGGAAAATGTTTGGCGAAGCATTCTAGAGATTTTACTGATCATTTTGGGTTCCACTTCGGGTACTTCAAAATGTTTTGATCTGCGGGTAGTTAATATCCGGCAGTGGCATCCTCTTCACAGAACCTGCAGCGTAGGTTTTCTGCAAGTCTTATTTTGCATAGAAGTTTATACAACAGTGTCCAGTTAGTTTCTCCCTACTAACCACTTTCAACTCCTTTTTTGGACGGCCTCTTGATAAGGGACTAAGAATGTGTCCTGGTTGCTCTGTCCAGTACTTTAGGTGAATGTGTGTTAGCCAGCTTCAAGTCTGGTCCTTGAAAGTGCTGTAGGCTCACCTGCAGGTTGGCTCACGTCCTATCAGCTGTTCTGCACTGCCAGCTCTTGTTGGCTTGACTGCTTCCTCATCGTCTACATCAGGCGTAGCTTGTTGTGGTCTCCCAGTTCCATCAGTTTCCTGTGGCATTCTAGGACCAATTTAGAGTTTAATTGGCAGGTCATCAGCGATTTCAGCCCCGCTTGGCTGTCACTCATAATGTAGATTCTTCTATTTCTATAGTACTTCTGCATCATAACTTGGGCACAGGTAAGAATAGCTGTGGTGTCGGTGTGGAATACTGTTGCAAAGCGAGCCAGGTTTATGCCAAAAGTATTGCCTAGTCCTCTGTAAATGGCCCAGCCCTGTACCACTGTCTGTTCTGATGTGTCAGTATACCAGATGACGTCCTTATTTAGTTTGGTGATATCGTTATCCTTCTTCCACTCCTTCCGTTCTGGTATAATTATATCGAGCAGTTTTCGGAAGTTGAATAAGGTTTTCACTTTATCTGACTGCATATATTTCTCGTTTTTACGCTCTTCTTCATGTTAGTGCCAGAAGTGAAGTTTTTTCGGGGTTAACCGATAGTCCCTCTGCTTCCCACCACTTTTCGACAGTCTTCAGGGCTAATGAATAATAATGAATATGCTGATATGTATTTTGCACACAGTTCACAGTAACGCCGAAGGCACTGTTTGGCGTTATCACCAATGTTTTCGTTATGGCTGCTTGTATTGGGTTTACACCTGTTTGTAGCAGGCCAGGTAGGGTTTTCTAGGCATTAGGTGTTAAATTAGTATAATTGTCACACTTGGACAGACACAAACCTTTTGCCATTCAAAGTTTATGTTATCAACAAGAATTTACTTTAAATGTTTATGTAGGGATTGTGGGAGATCATCTGATTGGCTCTATGCTTCACCGGTTTGATTAACTTAGGTGCCGTGTTTTAAACATCTTGCCATATTTGTTGAAAGATGTGCCTTTAACCACTCAACTTAATATGTGGTTTCTACACAACAGTCCCTCCGACATTTTGTTAGAGATGTTCGAGACTGACAACACTCGGATGGTTGGATTGCGCATAGCCCGATTGCATGGCCACCACATAGCTTAGATATTAACTTATTAGACTTATTTGAACACAGGAAGAGTGTTTTGTTAATACATCAATGAATTAACAACACCAGAAAATTTTTAGCAACACACGTAAGATGCAGTTGCGTGTGTACTCGTAGACAACAATCTTATGATTTTACAAGAAGCACATAATTCGTTTTTGCATTGTGCTGAAAAGTGTATTGAATTTCAGGGGAATCGTTTCATATGCTTGCATAGCAATTTTTATAATAAAATAAGGAAAAAAAGTTCATTAAAACATGGGTCCTAAAATGCTTTGTTTTTGAAATGTGGGCTTTCAAAATGCCTAATTTGAGATCTTAAAACAACCACCTGATATTGAATAACCAAATTTTGCAAGCAATTATACTTAGCACAGGTCTATGTTTTCCACTAGTTTTCATTTTAAATTTCTAATTAAAACAATTTGTCAAATTTGGGAAACCCTAGGAATATAACTGAAACTAGCTTAAAGAACACTGCATTAAACTAAGGTATGACAAATAATTGACGGACTATCACTTCTCGAAATGTTACGTTCTTTTGGCATCCAGATTAGGTAGGTTTTGGTATATTTAATGTAATTTAGCTTGTATAATAGTACTTGGTGTGTTAAGTACCTTGTTACTCCTCAAATTTAGTCTGTTAGTAATTCATACATGGCTAAAATGATCTTATTTACAATGAAATGCAATTAACCTAACATGCAAAATAGAATTTATTAAGAAAAGTAGATCATTATTGTTCAAATTTCATAGTACATGGTCCTAAATGACAAATGTATTAAATGTGTACAATTTTAGATTGTATACAATCATAATGCTTTGTTAAACTGCTATTTATTTTTAGTATATGTTCAAATAGCATTTTATGAATGTTAAAAACAGATTTGTGTAAAATCTAGGTACTAATTTAATTAAAAATTTAGGGTGGAAGTTTGAGTGTTCATCCCGAGGACACTAATCTCGGCAGCCGGCACAGTATGACAGAACAATCAGAAACAGACAGCACCCCGCCAATGACTATTCAGCAAGATCTGGGGGATACTATAGACGGTAAGTTCAAACTAAATCAGTTGTTACATTTTTGTAACTAACAGCTTGCATGCATCTTTCTTCTTTCTCGTGTTAACATTTTTAATATTAGAATTTTGGCAAGGTGGAATTTTATGTATTATATTGTACATACTTTATTTATTTTTTCTGAAGTCACAATTATGATTTGAAACAGTTATGAACATTGTTAAATAATGAGAGTAATGATTTTGTCATTTTGATTAGCATATAGAGCATATGACACTTAAAATGGACCCACAATTATCGTTGGGTTGCTATTTTTTGATTTATTAAAAAAAAGGGATTGAAGTTAAGGTTATGTATTTTGATTTTTTATAGATCTTTTAATACGATTAGATCTTGTAACAATGAGTACGTTTACACCGAATGTTTAGGTCACGACCTGTATGCCAATAATTGTTATCGAAATTATCAAGGTCACTTGGTGTAAACAGGTGGAATATGATGAGTCCACTATTTAGGTCAGATGGCTTGACCTAAATTCAGACTGACCCAAACACTAATTAAGCAGATGTAAATGGTGATTGCTTGATCTAAGTAACGCGATATCTACTTTACTGATTGCATTATGTTAAATTGTATTAACATCAAATTTGAAGTTTTCTTGTGAAAAAATTAGGTCATGTAAACAAAGTGATCAATTAACTGATCGGATAAGGAAACACATGTTCTTGGAACTTTGCAACAAAATACATATTCAATTTAACTAAACTATCATGTAACCACACCTTGATAAGATTTTCCAACATACATAAATTGTCAACAAATAGCGCTTATACTGGGACGGAAGTAATACTATCATAACAACCTTGGTCTTAATGAACAAAGCGAATGTGTAAATGCTTGGTGCTTAAGGTAATTTCAGTTTGTGTATAGGTCAGTCCACAAAATAAAACTGTGTGTAAATGTACTCTTTGAAGTGAGATTGGGTTAGGTTAACATAACACTGATTTATTTATTTAATTTTTTTTATTAATATTACTGTCTTTACATTTACTTCGAAAATCTTTCACTAAGATATAATTTTGTTAAGAAATATCCTATTAGAAATAATTCTGCAACAGAAAATATTTAAATGCCAAAAATAAAAAAAAATCTTAAGGTAGTTATATCACGGTAGCTGTTTTCTTAGGAAATTATTGAAATTTTGATGAGTCGTTATTCAGAGTCCCATGAATGCGTGTGCAAAATTATATAATTATTAACTGATTAGAACATGAGAAAATCGTCTTTGAAATACGGTCCTTATGCACCGAATCGCCTAAATCAAACAAAAATTAGCTCACACTTTTGACCACAGAGTATAAATCCTTATTACGAATTTTGTAAAAAAACGATAACTTCTCTCTCAAATCTTCCTTTGTGCTGATCCGCTCGACATTTTCGATTTCGGAGATTGCAGCATGCAGCGTTGCTACAATCTCCGAGGCGCTCAGAGTAATAGACTCTGGTATAGAACAAATGGGTATAGTAGTGACTACAACGCCAAAAGTGGTTGACTACATCAGGTAGGTTTCCATACGTTTCAGTGCATGTGGTGGAAATAATTTTTATGCAGGACTATAATCGCGATAGTACTTAGCAGAGCTGGGCAATGCTCGGATACAAAGGGCTTGGCATAGTGCTCGAAGCACTTTCAGTGGTTAAAGCACAATGCTTCAAGCCTTTTCCAAAATCTGTGCTCGGTGCTTGGTAATCCAAGCATTCTGTCAAAGTGCTTGGTAATTGGTAATTAGGGAAATGTGCTTGCAAGCACTTCGAAAGTGCTTGCAAGCCCTTTCAAAAATTCCACTCCCTTAAAGTGCTTGCAAGCACTTTTTGGAGAATTTCGAGCCCTTTGAACAAGTTTAAACTGACAAAATCGTGATAAAAATGGGTTACAGTTCTGATGCACTTGCTGATTTGCTCATTCTTTTATGAGAGCTTGTGTGTAGTGTACCTATCGTTATGGTCATTGACTCTGGTCTCTGACTAATTGTTTATTTTGTTAATACTTTGAGTGAACTTCGTCTGCAATTCTGCATATTCCAAGTAAGTTTTATTTTCTGTGGGTGCTTTCAGGAAATCTGATCATTATGATTTGGCTTCTGCCAATTTGCAATCTAATCTCAGACTCAGAGTAGTTATTTTAAATACATTTGTTTTTATCACTTGAGTGTTGAGTAAGTCGAGTTTGAGTTCTACGGATTCCTTTTTGACCTAGGACAGAAATTCAAATTTTGTATGTGGGCCCCTGATTCTATCACCTTTCAGCAAAATATTATTTTGTTGAAACTAAAACACTATCGAGTTAAACTGTAGTTCAGACTAAGTATAAACTGTACCAATAGTGTTTAATTACAATTTGAAGTTCACTTGTAGTTGTATTCTGCGATTGA
The DNA here is from genome assembly GCA_958336395.1 of Ctenicera cuprea. Lineage (NCBI taxonomy): Eukaryota > Metazoa > Arthropoda > Insecta > Coleoptera > Elateridae > Ctenicera > Ctenicera cuprea. Next base: position 24,961,747 of record OY284494.1, read on the forward strand.
AAAAATAGCTTTTAATCCACTACTACGTATGTAAAATTCAAAGTGAAGAATATTCTAATACTTGCAAGCACTTTTTAGAACTTCCCCGCACTTTTTAATGCTTTAAGCACACTGGAGTACTCTAAGCATTTTTGAATGCTTGGAAGCACTTGGCAAGTGCTTTAAGCATTTCTGAGTGCTTAGAGCAATTTTCAGTGCTTTAAGCATTTTCCAAATTAAATTCCAATTACTTTCGTAGTGCTTGGTATTCGGTAATTGCGAAAGTTAATTACTTTCATCAGTGCTTGGTAATTTCAATTACTTTTATTTATCAGAGTGCTTAGTGCTTAGATATTGCAAGCATTGAAGTTCAGTGCTTAAGGCTCGGTGCTCGAAGCACGCTACCTCAGTGCTTTGCCCAGCTCTGGTACTTAGTACTATCTTAATAATGCTACCACAATATTTTTTTTAATTTGATGGGGTAGATTAAACTTAACAAAATATTGCAACGACAAATGGTTTGTGGTTTATAATATTGTTTTAGTGGGGTTTTTTGCTTAAATTTAATCAATATGAAAAATACAATACTGCAAATCAAATAGTATTTAATAACTTTTTTTTTAAATCGACATAAGGAATAATAGTAATGAAACATGAAGTCTATTTTAATTGTTATGTGCTCTTGTCGATTTTGTGCATTATGACATACATTTTTACATTACTATAGAAAACGATTTAATTGTAAGGGACAACAGCAAATTGGGGAGGTTGTCGACTTTCATGGTTTATCAACATTTGTGTTGCTTCATTGCTGACTTAATCCGTAACTTAATATAGCTGTAATGGCTGCTGCACAAAGCAGGAGTTTGGTAGTTTGTAAGTCAGCTTTCCTTGATTTGAGATGTTTTCTATTTAAGTTTTTTATTATGCAATTTCTAATGATGTTTATATTTCAATTTAAATTTTCTATGGAGCAGTGTTTTTACTGTTTGATGTTTGGACGCCATAATCCAAGGAATTTGAAATTTAAATATTAAATAATTTTAATCATACATAAAGTTCTGCCTGTACAAACAGTAACCAGTTTTATTTGATTTTAAAGTGTTGTATGTTTATTGTTTTGTTTAAACTTTAATAAGCAGGCAGATAGATAGAGTATTATTTTTGGATATCGGTATCCTTGTAATTTTGATTAGCTATTTTACAACTTTTTTTTTAATTTAGCAAGTAGCATGATGTGGCTTAAAATTATAAAAATTTCCCGTTCAGTTTATTAGAAACAAATTTCTTTATAATCTTCAGCTTTTATTGGCTTACCTATTATTAAAAAAAATAGGCTGTCTTTTATCTATAGTTTATTTAATGAATTTATTATTACCTTTTGTTAAATTTAACTAAACAAAGTGCAATTCGGTAACGTTTTCAGCATAAAGTGATTGCTAGTGTAAAGTGTCGTGTTTTTGTGTTTGTTAGCGATCATGTGAGTATACAGTTATTACATTTGCATAAACCATTAATATTATAAAAGCAGTTTTATTATGTCGTAATGTGTTAAATAAACATAGTTTAAAAGTCAGCTGCTTGTTCAACTTTGCCTTTCAACTTTGCCTTTATGCTTTTCCTGTTTGCTCTTATTTTTATAAATATTTTGCAGTTGAAACAAGCGAAAATTCCACCGAGAATAACGATTTTCCTACGAGGGTAGTACAGCCACATGTTAACGTTGATATTGATCAAATACGTAATTCCATCATCAAATTAACGGAAGTGTTTAATTCATATAGAAATAATAGGTGTATTGATAATTGTCAGAATCAACGAGATAAAAATGTTACTGCACACAATCAAATAACCATATCACAGATACCGTCTACTAGCAGAAACCAATTAACAGTAACACAAGTACCATCTATGAGTGGAAATAAAAACCACGATTGTTATAATAAAATGGATGAAAATATTACTGCATGCAACCTACTAGCAATAAGACAAATACCATCTACTAGTGGAAACATAAATCTTGTAGTAAATGAAAACATGAATGCCTCTGGTGGTGTAACAAAAGTACCTCATGCAATGGAAAACATTATTCGTGATGCTCATAGTAAATTAGGTGAAAACACAAGAAATAAAACTAATGGTGAAGAGGTCCATTCTTCCCAGAATTTAGAAAATGTTGAGGCTTCTTGTGAGTTAATAGAGGATGATGTAGTATCAGTTGTTGAGGTGTTAGATTCTGATAGTGAGAGTGATACCACATTTTGTGATGACTATGTATTTAAAATAAATTCAAATCCTGAAGATACTTTGTCCGATTTACACTTTGGAAGTATTCGTTCTACGGCAACAAGTCCAATTAGTAGTTTGGGAATCTTTGATGATGTAGAAGATGATGATAATAAAAGTGATGTGAGCATTGAATTTGTTGCAAATGCACCTACAAAAGATGCAGTCGTACAGGATAGCCGAAAAGTAAATATAATAAGTGTTGTTCATGTTCCAAATCCTGTATTAAGGAATGCGTCGCATAGTATGGAAGTATTACAAGATCATACTTATATGCAGACATCAAATGAGCCAGAAATAATTGCTGTCAATAACACAAATGAGAAAGGTAACAATTTTGACATTTTTCACAAATCTGTTTTCTTGCAAAAGAAGCACATTAACACGTTAGTCACTCATTGATGAAAAGGTGTCCCTGGACTCAAAATTATATTTTGCATATGATTGTTAGTAGGTTAAGCACCATGCCGGACAGCCGTGTCCAATCAGGAAATATCCATTCAGAAATTTGTTGAAAAAATGTTTCATGATGACAAACGTGTTAATATTGCAAAATCAAGTTTTTTGGTTTAGAAGTTTTAGAAGTACTCACTATTTTTCAGTAGGTTATGAGCTGTGAAATGTCATCTTTCCTAAAAGGCACATAATTTAATGACAATGATTTCTTGCAAAAGTAATTACGTTAACAATGAAGCAATTTTCAGTTTTTTCTGCATTTTTTGGTAGTTTATTATTTGGAAAAAGCCTATTCAGGGCATTATTTTTACTTTACAAGTGTAGTAACATTCAGTTACAGCTTTAAATAATCCAAACACGTCAAATTAAGTGGATAGAAATCAATGACGTTTTCTGGATTGTCACAAAAGAACGAAAGAAAAAGAAAGCTATAGTATATTTCATTAGGAGTCTGGAAATAAGGATTATTCCATGCGCGCATGACAAATACTCGTGTGAGGCGAAGCCGAACACACCGGAAGTCATGCAAGCACGGAAAATCCATTTCTGGACGTGTAATGAACGATACTTTTTATTATACTTATCTGAAAACAACGCAAAAATGGATAAGAAGTAAATTTAGAATATTTTATTTTCAAAGTAATAATAATACATCGTAATAGTACCACACATGGTTAACATTTCCATAGCAACGATTTATTTATTATGGGCATTGTTTTATTTTTTGTCAGTTTAATTCATGTGAGTTTTAAAAAATGTACTTGGAAGAAAATCCAGATATTCCTAAGAATATATTAGAGCAAGCGGCACAAGCCAGTGCTCATTTGTTACCAGCAAAATCCAGGTCGAGATATGACCACGAGTATCAACTTGTTATGGAATACCGAGATCTCAAAAAAGTTAAATAAATATTGTTTTCTTGTAACTAACTCTAATTGTATTTTTTTATTTAGCGCACGGAAAAAAATCAGAGATCGGGAAAAATTTTCTGTGCACTGTTCTGTAAATGCCACCTTTACGTCGTTGTAAAAACGGATGAAAATAAGGTGTTTTCAGATAAGTATAATATAAAATATATTACGTAGGTGTAGCGAAAATTCGGCGAAAACTATGAGTTTTGTTTCTGGCGTTAGTAAACAATTACCTTGTTATCTAACTATACCTTAAGCAGGCCTCACAACAGTTCTGCATTGTAGGTAAAAGTCCCTGATTGTAACTTTCAAAAAATATACCTAGTAATTTTTATAATTCGTGAAAATGAAAATGAGAAAAATTTGATATTGAAATTTTCTACAATAATTATTCACTAAATTTACTATGTCACTGTGCCTAAAACTAGGGAACAATGGGTACTATTTTTTAAAATGTATTCGTCCCTGTAATAGGTATTGCCCAGCCATACTGGATATCTACAAAAATTAGCCCGAAACCTGTTGCATCTCTACCTTAAACCCTAAAATCTTCACTCTAAATTTTAATATTTATGATGACTTTGAGGATGAATGCATACATGCCTCTAGCTATCGTTCCATCAAACGAGCAAGGTCAAAAATTAGTGTCTCTAAATGGTTCCATTTTAAAGATGTCACTTAGAGACCAAGTCCCTATTTTAAAAAGCAGAGTTGTTAGGCCTGCTTAAGCCTGGTGAGATTTCAGCCGGTTTTCCAGTTTCATTAATAAGAAATTTAATAACATTAGGCTTCCGGGTTGGAGCCGCGTCATCGGTGCTTGAACTGCCGATGTTTCATCCTTGGTTGCACGGGACATCTTCAGGGCTGTGGTCGCTTTGGGATCTGGAACACAACTGATCAGTTGTGTTCCAGATCCCAAAGCGACCACAGCCCTGAAGATGTCCCGTGCAACCGAGCACGAAACGTCGGCAGTTCAACCACCGATGACGCGGCTTCAACCCGGAAGCCTAGATGTTATTAACAACGGCCGCGGTAGCCTGCAACTTAGATTAAGAAATTTAATAATAATAAATTCGTTGTGCAACAGAGGGAAGAACAACATGCTCACTCATGATGACACTCGCTAATTAAAAACAAATTAATTGGGGAGGATGTCACAGAAGCCTACTAAGATAGTTTCCTACATCTACCTGAAAAATCATTTTGTTCTCTTTCAATTTATAAGGCCACACCATCAAAATTCATGCTTATATTTAAATCAGCCTGGTATGTGCTTGTTTTAATAAGAAAAATTATAATACTGTATGCATTTAAGGAAATCGAAAAAACTGCTCTTTTCCACAACAAATAATACTTAAAAAAAATTAAATTAGAATATCAAAAATTATATAATATGTTAAACCAAGAAGCCTCCGATGAAGTTTTGTATCTAAGTTATTCTTTGAATAATATTATAAAGTAAAGTATTTGCTACATCATTCATTTTTCAGTCGTGACTCCGCAAACAAACGGTCAAAACCAGCCAGCATTTAGTGACCAAGAATCAGTAAAGCAAGTACCTCATTCTTCAAAACAATACACAGGAGCAGATACGGAAGAAAGTTCAATTAATTTCGACCTTTCAGTATCGATAGAAGAAGAAGAAGAAGAACTTGTTAGAATGAACCTGACACATTCACCATTACTAAAAAGTTCACCCTGCCCAATAAACAGAGAAAATTCAGAACACAATGCAACAGGTGTAAAAAGGAAATCTATGGAAGATGGTGAAGAAAAAAAACTATCATCAAAAAGATCTAGACCCCAGTCAGTGCCAGTTTCATCGTATGCTTTAAGATCCAAAACTCCCAATCGGGATATAATTTCGAAAAAGAAAATTAGAGCAAAAACTCCAATACCAACGACTTCAAGAACATCCAGACCTCCAACACCACTGACTGACATTCGAGAAACTAGATCAAAATCTAGATTGAGACTGCAAACTCCAACACCTGACAAACCAGAAGAAAAATCACATTCTGGCTCTACAACTCCTACAAGTTCTGCAAGTGAAGGTTGGCTCAGAAAACAGGAAGGGGCACTATGCACAATTTGTAAAATCTGCTCAGAAGAAATAGTTCGTTCTGATTTGAGGAATCACATGAAAACACATAGAGAACTAAAATATACCTGCTCTGTGTGTGGTAAACGATATGCACAACAAAATAATTTAACAATGCATATGTATAATAAACATGAGTTGTAATATGTATGTTATTTGTGCTTTAAACAACTTTTAACTACGTTTTATTTTTAATTAGTCAGTAACGAAGTAACGTTTAGGCTCATTTAATTTTTTGAAGATTATTTCTATTTTAACTTATGTGATTTTTATGATGATTCTGTAAATTATTTGCAATATGATTTTCTCTCATTTTAATGAAAATTCTACCTATGTTCGATTTATGTTTTAACTACTCTCTTTTAAATATTGTTTCTTTGTTTTAAAAATGTTTTATTACTTAATATGAAAATGCATGCGATTTAGATTTACTGTTTTCATCAAGTTTTTGTATTAATGATTTGTGTGTTTTTTTTTTCCTAAACACGTTAGGGTATAAGAGGTTATAGATTGATATACAGGGTGTATTAAAACATGCGGCTAATAATTACACCACGCAATTCTACGTAGAAAAACAAGCAAAAAACTCAAATACAATTTTAGTGTTAACTCTTTGATTAATGCTCAAACTTTGAAATTTTTTTCGACTATGGTTGAGAAATAGATTTAAATCGTATCAACAACACATAATTCAACAATTAAAATAAGTAATCAAATATAAATTATAACATTTTGGTAATTAGTTTACTTATAATTTAATATTTAAGAATGCAAAATCTTCGCGATTTATAGTTTAGGAAGACGTTGCAACTATGCATTATAAGCTGGGTTTATTTTTAAAATGTAATAATAAAACACATACTTGATTTAATTGCAGAATCACAAACATATACGATCAAGGGTAACTAAATGCATGTCTCTTAGCTTTAAATTGTACAGCATTGCCAAATTAAAAAACCTTTAAGTGCTTATAATTTAAAGACTCTTCGTCTAAGACCAAATTGGTGTTAAAGTTTTTTGCTTGTTTTTCAACCAGTGATGTGAGTCTCGGTATTTTACCAATCGGTAAAATGGTATTTTACCGGTAAAGTAAAATCACATTTTACCGGTAAAATGGTAAAATCATTTCGTATTGCCGCGCGCAGGCGCAGATATTCGTCGTACTCCAAAACAAAACATTATTTTTCTTGGAAAGGATCAGAAATGTTTTGTGGTAGGAAACCTAAATAAAGATTAATTTCTTTAAACCAATCATATTATAATACACTGTGTCCATAAAGTAACCCCCCCCCTAACTAACTTTTGAACGACTTAATATTTTACTACAAAATTTGGTGTGCTTTAATGGGAAATTAAATACTATTTTTTAGCTCATAATAAAATAATGTATCATTCAAAATGGCGGCTGGGCGCCATTTTGAATTTTTTTTTTAAATAGAAAGGGGGGTCGAGTGACACCTCATTTGAAAGGTCTTTTAGTTCTGCGTCTGATCCTTGAGTTTCAAAGAAAAATATTTAGCCATAACAAAACGACAAACGTTTGAAGTAAAGAAGTCTATTAAAAAAAACTAAGAATTAAAGCAAAAACAAATGAAATTAAGTGTTCGAAATGTTCACCATTCACTTCTTGGCACATAAAATGTCGCTTATAACATTCCTGCCTTACATTTTCATAAGATTCTGGAGTGATATTTCTGAAAACTTCTGTAATGCGTTTTTTTACAGAAATGTCACTCCAGAAACTTATGAAAATGTAAGGCAGGAATGTCATAACCGACTTTTTATGTGCCAAGAAGTGAATGGTGAACATTTCGAACACTTAATTTCATTTGTTTTTGCTTTAATTCTTAGTTTTTTTTAATAGACTTCTTTACTTCAAACGTTTGTCATTTTGTTATGGCTAAATATTTTTCTTTGAAACTCAAGGATCAGACGCAGAACTAAAAGACCTTTCAAATGAGGTGTCACTCGACCCCCCTTTCTATTTAAAAAAAATTTCAAAATGGCGCCCAGCCGCCATTTTGAATGATACATTATTTAATTATGAGCTAAAAAATAGTATTTAATTTCCCATTAAAGCACACCAAATTTTGTAGTAAAATATTAAGTCGTTCAAAAGTTAGTTAGGGGGGGGGGGTTACTTTATGGACACAGTGTATAATAATATATATTAAATATTTTTTATTTTTGTTATTAAAAGTTACATCAATTACATTTATTAAGTTTGTTTAACTTTATGTTTATACGTATAAGTTTATTTTATCTAAATGTTTATTGCGATTTATATCTTCATATTTTTTATTTTCGTTATCACATTTTGCTTTGTATTTAATTTAGGTATACTTTAATAATTATAACTGTAACTGTAAGTTACATAACCGTTATATTTTTATAAACTATAAATAATTGTATTTTTGTGTTTTGGTATCAAGTATCAAGTAGACCTGTCGAGTATCTAGTATCAAACTAAATGGTTTTTCATAAGGAATCCAATGACATCATTTTTGACGTGAAATTAATTTTACCGGTATTTTACCGGTAAAATAATGATTTTACTTACCGTTTTTTATTTTACCGGTAAAATCACATCACTGTTTTCAACGTAGAATTGCGTGCGGTAATTATTAGCCGCACGTTTTAATACACCCTGTATAGTGTTTTTTTTTATAAGGATCAAGTGGTTAAAAATTTAAAAAATATTGCAGCAAATTGTTTGAAATGGAGTGCCATATTAGTGATTGTTTATATTTTATTAGTTTCCTATTATACAATATTTTTGTTATACTCTGTTCCATTTTAAAATATGTTACAGCTGTATGTTTTTGGAATATATGTTTAGTGTTTTTTTTTTCCTGTAGGGAAGATTGATCAGGAAAAGTTACAAAATAATTGTTATTTATTAGTGTATAGAATATAATAAAATAACATGTATTTATCCAGTGATTTAATCAATTTATTTTTTCTTTTATTCCTCTTGCGTTTACTTACCCACATGGAAATTATAGTTTTGATTCTTCTTTAAATTTTTCTTATACAGTAGGGGATTACAGAGGTTCTTTTTCTATTTTATATTGAATAATACAGTTCATTATATTCTTACAAAATTGACTGGGTGTTATCGTACAATATTTTACGTAATGATTTTGAAAAATATCCAAATTTGTGACAAAACTGAATTAAAAAAATTTATCGAATATGCTGCAGTTAAGCATTTACAAAACATCTGGGGGTCAACTTCAATATAAGCAGTGGAGTAAGTTAAAACCTTAATTAAAAAATAATTTTTTCTAAGATTTCAAATCCAAAGGCAATAATAAATAATAATACACAGCGATCAAATAATAATCTAATCGCAGTCCTCTTTGAAACAAACACATCATGTCGATCATTAGTTTGCAAATCGTGAAGCTAGTACCATAGTTGCACGATTTATTATTTTACCATAATTGCTCATGATTAACATTTTTAACAATTAGCCAGAGCATAGTAAATTGTTTTTAATATTTATTATGTTTTTTTTCAAACGTGCACGATAAATGTCAGTTTAGTTGTAGACCTTGACCCATTTAACACACTGAATGAAAAAAAATGTTAGCTGGTTTTTTGGTTTAGCGGTAAAGGCGAGGGGATTGTAATCTGGTGACCCCAGTTCAAATCCCGTGACAGACCTGTTTTTTAAATTTTTTTTTGTATTTATTTAGATCTCCGACTACTATCTTATCTTGGCCCATGTATATTTTCTGTTTTTGAATAAAGCAAATAGAATTATTAAAGAATAAATAAAAAAATAAAATACTTTATAACTCCAATAGTATTGTTGAATTTACAAAGTATTTTATTTATACACTAATATGAACTTCAAAGAACTAAAGCTAGAACTCATTAAAAAACAATTTTCGAACTACTTATTGAATTAAAAAAATTTCATACTTCTAGGAAGTGTTTTGGAAACTTATTTAAGACTATCTCAATCAGTTACCAAAGTGCAAGACTAATGTTAATAAATAATATTCTTGAAGTATGAAATGTTTTGGAAATGCATTACTTGTGCATGTGTGCCCATTTTTCAACGCTCACCATTGGGATCTCGCTTATTGGATGAGGTAGGAGGATGGTTGAATTGGGGCAAAATTTTACATTCCTATTAAAATATGTAAAGAAATTTTTGTTATCTTACTTAGTTTAGGCGAAAACTGAAATTTTGGATTTTTATTGTGGCTTATCAGCCATTTTTTTTACATGTTTCTTGCTAGCACATTATTAGGATACTTTTTATCCTGATTCTAATTTTTTTATTGGGTTTGATGTAACTGCTATGGTTGTTGATTTTCAACTGTCAACTGTTTTTTTCTTATGGGCATGAATAAATCTGTATCAAATCTGGTTAAATAACAACATGCAGAAGAAAAACTTTCTGTAGAAAAGTGTTTTCGGCTTTTTTTGCTATTGAAGAAGATGACGTCAAAAACAAAAATTTGTTTTCCTATTGTTCATATCTACGAAACTAACTAGGTCAACTAAACAGCTAGGTCAAATTTCTTTTAAGATTGTTAATCAGCATAAAATTCCGAAACTTTGCCGCAATTTACTTGAATCTCTTATCTCTTATAATAAGCGAGATCCCAATGATGAGGGTTGAATTTGAATAACGGTATAATCAAAACAAAAAGTAAACTATTTTTTCCACTTTTGTGAGAAGCTAAGTAAGATAGCTCAAATTTCTTTTCGGATGATTAATAAGTATAAAATTTGGCAATTTGGCCTAAATTTAACTGTTCTTGTATCTCTTCAGACCAACAAAACCTAGAGCGTCGGAAATGGGCACCCTTTGAAAAACACATTTTATCTAAAAATTGTGATCTTAAAATGGTAAGAAAACACAACGTGTTTGTCTTAAAATAATATTAGAATACGTTATTTAGTTGAATTAGAACGGTAAATTGATTTCTAGTTATTTGTGTCGCAAGGGAAGAAAGTGATACTTTTTTCCCGCGGGCGCTGTTTGTTTCACGAGCCGAAGTCCAAAGATTTTCTTACCGAGTTTCACATATAATTTTTTCGTCGACTGTGGGAAATTTATCAAAACATTCATTTTAAAATTAAATTATTTTAATTGGACAATTGTGTAAAAATTGGCTATTGCAAGTAAGATGCCTGTTATCTACGGTAACCAAGACGTTTTCATGGTATAAAAGACATTCAAGAAAAATAAACAAAGCGGGAGCAAAATCACTTTGCCTCCCGGCGGGAGACACGTAATTTTGCTCATGCTAAGCAGCAATTGTCAACTTTCGACTACAAAATGAGGGTTGAAATGCTTACTTTCTAAAAAGTTGACAAAAAACTTTTTTTTTTATTAAACCCTTTTTCAGTTTTTGTTTACAAAATTTTTATTTGCTGATTATGGCAGTGAACATATTCTTAAAGTTTTACTTTTTCATTAAACCTCGACTGTAAAAATTTCTTCCTTACATTTATTTGCTTGATATTGCGCTCCCTGAAAAAGAACTACTTCCAACTTCTACTGACTTTAAAATTTATTATGGGAGGAAATACTAGATGTGGTATTGTTTTATTTTAATTTCTTCTAAGTAGGGAACGAAAAACGTAGTGAAAATCAAGGCAAATTAGATATCCTAAGAATACTTTCATATATTATGTAATATATTTGGTAGATGGTGACGGTTGGCTTTCTCTGTTCCAGCTGTTTGGCGGGAACAGGGGCAACCGTCCTACCATCAACCAAAACTTGAGCCGGGTTTTGCGACTGCTTCATTCCACATTCAAGAAACCCGTGCAGCTCCACTAGATTACTGTGATATATTTGTTAAAGTGTCGGACTCACCTTTGCAATATCTTTGCAAAATCTGTGGCAAACGTGTTAGTAATCGATGGCACCATGCTGCTATTCATCGGCCACAGACTAATAGGTGTCCTCTGTGCCAACAAACTTTTACAAGAAAAGATAATATGAAGGCCCACATAAGAGTGAAGCATGGTGCACTTGTTGCAGATGTGCTTGGCGACTCGCGTGTCGATAAGGGCATTGCATATCTGTGAATCTTAAACAGCTGTGAATTGCCATTTACTTGTGATTAATGTGTGTGTCGTAAAACAAATGAAGTATTAGAAATATAGTGTTGCGATAAAAACGGAAAGTGAAAAGCTGCAAAATAGTTATTACATTTGATAATTGTAAATTTTTCCTGAATAATTATAAATCTTTTTTTTATTTTTATTTTGTTTGATAAAACTTACAATGGTAGTAATGAGTTTCATAAAGGTAATATTTTTTATAAACTATATGCGACTTTATTCAGAATTTTTTTTTGATTGATGTTGCAGATGGAAGTTTTCATTTTTTAAGATTGATGTGATGTAATATGTTTTCTATTTATTGCTTAAATTCATGTAAAACATTGAAAGATAAATTTGAAAAACAAACTATTTTAGACAATGTTAAGCGTTAGTGTGTAGTGTATGCAGAAAATTGAGATCTCTCTTGTTAATTGAACACTAACGAGCTGCCGCAGCAGCAGATTATTAGAAGTCAAAAATGGGCAAGGCACGTCGCCTGAACTTTCTCGTGCCGTTTATGTTTTCAAAAATATTTCATGCCATAAACAGCCTATACATAAGATGAGATTGCTCCTGACATGTTTGGCTCATAATTCAACTTGTGTAATTAGAAGAACAATTGTTACCTAATATCAAAATTTCTAATTGTTTATCCTATATAAACCTAAAATCAGGCATCTACAAATTAAATTGCTCGCACTGTAATTCGCTTTATATAGGAGAAACAATTAGAAATTTTGATATTGGGTACAAGGAACACGTACGTTGTTACAAGTATAAACACCCCCATAAATCTAATTACGCTAAACACTTATTAGATGTCATTGAATGATTGTGTTCTAATAACTATAAAATGTTTACACTTTTGTGATGATACAAGTAAGTTGGATATACTAGAAGCATTTGAAATTCACAAACATTTAAAATCTAATCTGTACCTTACAGAATGAACAAATTGATCTCTTAAATTCACCGTGATTGGACGTTTTGGAATGAAAAATCAAGTCATCTGGATGCAGATATAGAAAACCAAGAGCAAGTTGTGAAAATTTGTTGTTCCTATAGCAACACCAATTGTTTACTTTTAATTTTGCCTTTGATAATGACATGTGAACACGTTGAAATACGTATAAGGCTAAAATGCAAAACATGTTGAAGAAAATTTTATATTTGGTGGGGTTACACGTCCTCCCCCTCGTTCAATTTTTTTGGTGACGAATTTAGGATTTGGTTGGCTACTGTAGAAAATGTGAATTCAAAATATTGGTAATTTTGCAAATACTGTAATTATTAATATCTAGTACGAGAAAGTCCACTCGAAGTGAAGTGTTTAATGTTTAGAATGCCTCGTTTGTATTATTTGACCCTTTTAAATTAAATTTACACAGGGTCGTTAAAAAATGGTTTAGTTTACTCTACTATTACCTTTATTAACGGTTACTACCTACAGATAAACAATTGAAATTATACATAATGATATTAAAAAAGTAGAAACTCAATAATTATCTTCCACAATTTTAAGTATTTCTTAAAAATCAGTATTGAAGCTATATGTTATAGCAAAGAAAAATAAATTGATCTGAAATAATATTGTTTACAGTATTTGTTGGCTGTGCAAACTGTACTGAACTGAATTAGACTAACTCTTCTATGTTGTAGTTCAAAATTTATATTAAGGCGGCTTCTAATAAAAACAGATTAATCAAATTGTAACAAGATAATAATATAAATAATCAAATTAATATGTTCCAGTTTAATTTAATTCGATTTTGAAATTATTATTAAAAAATCATGCTTTTTGGTTTAGAATTGCTAAAAAGTAGCAAATGTCTTGTATTATATGTAATTGGTTTTATTTTCTCAAATTGAGTTTCTGGCATACTATTTTGTTTTAAATGTCGCTATTCTGTACTGTATTGTTTGCAAATGTGTCCATGATATATACATGCGCTTTATTATTTTTGATTTTGATGTTTTTTATGAGTATATAAATAAAAAATAATCATCAAAATCAAAAGTTAATATTACGTTCAGAAACGAGCTTTACTATGTAACATGATGATCTGTTCCTTTTGTACTGCCAGTTTATGCAGAGTGTTTTATAACATGTGGGATGTACTTTCAGGGTGGATTCAGAATCTGAAAACGATGAAAGATATTCCTATAAATATGGACCCAGAAATGCTTCTTTATGGAGTTAGTCTGCTGAAGATGCAACAGTCTAATAACTTTTTTGTCTATAACTTTTGCACTAGTTGCACGTAAATTTTGAAATGTTATTTTTGAGCGCATTACTCATTAAGTCTTTCTACCAATTTTGGTTTGAATAAATGCGCCAGATGTGTGTCATGTGGATGGCTCATAATATTGTTTTTCTAAATATTTTAGATTTTTACCATTTTTGTGGTTTTGGAACTTATTCTCCATACAAAAATACACAAAAAGGGGAACCTAGTTGAAATTCGCTAAACTTAGCAGATTTCAAGATAATTCAATTTATTAGTAAAAGTTAAGGGTAAATTTTATACATCAAACAATGAAAAAAATTTCTATAAAAATTGGTCTGTAAACGTATCGTTATGGAGTTATAGCTTGTAGAAGTGGAAGCAGTTTCAACAATTCAGACTGCCTCTTCCGCAGACTCCATACAAACGGATTTCCGGGTCCCTGTCCTCGCTTTGGTGTGTAGAATTTATCCTCAAAATTTGTATGAACTATTTTTGCATCTTCAGGATACACTCAGACCTTCATGGCAACTTTATTTCTCACAAAAATTGAATTATCTTGAAAACGGTTAGATTTAGCGACTTTCAACAAAAGTACCGGGTGATTGTAAAAAACATCTTTCAGAGCAGGCCATGACCTAAGTGTTAAAGTTGGCAATACTTAATATAAGCCAATTGTCAAATGTTGACAGCTGTAAAAAGTTTTGGTTAGATACATTTAACTTACTATCTAACCAAAAAATTTTACAGCTGTCAACATTTGACAATTGGCTTATATTAAGTATTGCCAACTTTAACACTTTGGTCATGGCCTGCTCTGAAAGATGTTTTTTATGATCACCCGGTACCTTTTTTGTATGGAGAATAAGATTTTAGAGACAAAACTTAAAAAACTGTAAAGATCTAAAATATTCAGAAGAAAATATTACCCGACTCGCCTCCTCCCTTAATATGTGACGCCTCTGTTGCAGATATTCAAACAAATTATTAGCAATAGTAAGCTAATTGGGCAATGCTCAAATATAGAATTTAAAATTTTTAGTGCAGCTACTTCGAAAGTTATCGACGAAAAAGGTATTAGACTCCATCTTCAAGAGGCTTTAACTTTATAAGGAAGTGTTTCTGGACCAATTTTTGTAGGAACTTATTCCACTGTTCACATTTAATTTCATCATGAAAATACATTCCCCCATGTTGTGAAACACCCTGTATATTGTACTGTACAAAGTTTTATTTGCTTCTTTATTTGAAGTTCAAAGACATTGTTATTATTATCAGTGAATAAAACTTATTTTCCACATATCTCAGAGTTTTAGTGCAAAAATAATGTTATTAACGGAATATTTGTAGTTTTTTGTTACATTAAACTATATATATGTATTCCACAAAAATGATATTTAAAAGTAGTTGAGTACAATTTTTAAATGCTGCTGTGAATGATAAAATAACATATTCAACTTATTATTATTCTACTTCTTATTTAAAGTTACGGCTATAAGTTAATGCAACATTATATAGCTTTGTTAATGCCAACATTGTTGTCATTCTTCAATAGTTACAAAGCGTTATTTTTAAACAAAATTTAAATGAGCATAGCAAAGATTTCATTTTTATATCTAATTATTTTTTTCTGTATCTGCTTTTAATTTCCTTTCTTCAGGAAATTTACATGTATATTATGTAATTTAAAAGGTGGTGGCTTGTACAACATCTAGTTTAAGCTACGATGAAAAAAATCAAAAGCGCAAGTTGTATACGAATCGCTGTGCATGTGTTTTCTCATTTTTAACTTTTTCTGCAAATAATTTTCAAAATACTAAACTGGCTCGGCAGGCTTTTAAACAGACTTTCAGTACCAGTGTATAGATTAACATGAGAGGTTAATATGTTGGTGTATTTAAGCCGATGTTATAGCAAAAAATTCAGGTTAACCAGAGAATTTCATAGTCTGTATGTATACAATGTGTCTTTGTGTAATGGTATCAAAATTTATTGATTTTAATGGGACATCAAAAATTAACGAGTTGACGAATGTTAACTTGCAACAAGTTGAAATAATTTTTTAAGATTGGGTTGGATATTCTAGTAGGAACATGACATTTATTATGATTTTGTTACCAACTACTATTAAATTAATATGGTGCAATGAATAGACAAAACAAAATTAAATTAGACTTGCCTTGACAATTTGTCTGTGTATAAATCAAATGAATTAGGAAAGCTCAGGACCATTTTCTTGTTTTTTTTTAAACCAAAACTGTCTCAGTTTTATTAAGTATGCACTACTAATGTACGACATTTATTTGTAAACAAAATAAATAAAGATCATTTAGTAATGTAACGACAAATCCTTGGATCCTTCTCAGATAAGTTTAAACTTTTCATTTAAAACAAATGTGTAATTTTGGCAGCCTTGTTTTTGTTCAGGGACTGTCCTAAGTAGGTTACTAGTACGATCCAACAAAAAAAATACATTAAAGCAGCTATCGAACAGCGTGCATGTTCAGAAAACTATACTTACGATTCATATTAGAATAGAAGAAAGTTGGGGTAATATCAAGAACAACATAATAAAAGCAACAGAAAAAGTCATGAGTGGTAAAGAAGAAATGAACAAACACAGGGTGGTGGGAAAGGGATTGTGAAAATGCAATAACTAACAACAAAGCACTGGAAGAATTGTTGCAAATGCCAGTAGGGAGGGAGAAGGAAAACTTCATTCAAGCAATTCAATTCAACTTCAAGAGAAGCAAGAGAAGAGCAAAAGCGATGATGAGAAGGAAGAGAGAGGCACTAAATGAAAAATTAAAGTAACTAGAGCAAGAAAACCAGACAAAGAAAGCTAAGAAGCTGTATAAAATAATCAGAAACGCAATAGATTAATTCCACCCTAGACTTACAATGTGTAAAGCCAAATAGAGAGAACTACTAACAAAGCCAGTAAAAATACTGATGAGATGAGAAGAAGTGGAATAATTGTTGTGCAAAGAAGAAATGGAATTCATCTAAAATGTTCGACATACCGTGCAACCACAAATAGAAGAACCAATTGTGCAGAGTTAGTTATAGCATAAAGCAGATGAACAGCAACAAAGCCCAGGGCATTTATAACTTACCAGCTGATTTAATAAAATGCCGAATGCGGAACAAATGTATCCTATAGTGAAAAATATGAAAAGTAGAAGAAATGCCTAAAGAATGGATGTTACGATCATCTGTTTGATATATGAAAAAAATAAACGACAACACTGCCAGACCTACTGTGTGGTATCCTTGCTGTTTGTTACATATAAAATCTTTACCAGTATAATAAGGATAAGATTACAAAATATTCCAGCGGAATATTATGAGAGTACCAAACAGGGTTTAAGAAAAACAGGTCTACAATAAACTGACTCTTTGTGGTAACGCAAATTACGAAAAAACGGTGGGAATGCAATACAGCAATATATCAAACTAGCAGAACTCGTGGGATATGCCCCAGTTTCTGTAGTATAGACCACTGCAGTGGAGAAATTCGTGAGAGCGGCAACTGCTTCTTTATCTTGTAAAGGTGAGATCGCCCCAGATTTAATATCTAGATAGATATTTGTGGACTTTTATGCACTACAGAACATACTTAAATCCACATTTTTACAAAACAATTATGAGACCAGTAGGTGCATATGGGAGTCTTGTTGGAATGTTGACTAAACTGAGGATACATCACTGAGGTTTGAATTAAAGATATTTAGAAGGATATTGGGACCAGTAAAAGAAATCTGAGATAAGAGAATAAGATACAATCATGAATTGAAAGAACTGTACAAATCTCCAGATGTGGTAAACTTCATCAAACTATAATAATCAAAATACGCCGGACATAAAAAATAATTGGAAGAGTGGCGAATATCAGGAAAAGTTTTTAAAACGCAATTTGAAAGAAAGGGAGGATGCTATGAAACTAATATTCCAGGCGAGGAACTAGCATGGAGCAGCTATACACAGTAAGGACTGGATACGGAAAATTGGGGAGATAATTAAAATTATCGACAATTTTTTGTAATTGTTTTCTGAATATAGCTAAAGACATGAAGCACGCTGGTCAAGGCGTGCTCTAATGTATTTTTTTTCTGGATACTCGGGTACTTTTGAAAATTTTAACAGCATGTTTTTAAACAAAACGTGAGTCCCTTTGATATTTCTCAAATTGATACAGTTATATCTATACATTGTTAGTGTATCTACAAGTAACAAAAATCGATAAAGAATGATGGTAGAAAATTGTTTATTTGATATTTAAAAAAGATGTTTATGGGGTTGTACGGAAGCTCACAATAATTTTAACGTATTCCCTCGCTCACAAGCATCAGCGAGGTAGTAAAGCTATCATTTTGGTTTAAAAGTTTTTTGTTTAAAATCAATTGCAAAATAATGTTGAATTTTTCTAGTCGTAGTTCAGAAGACATTGCCAGGCAAGTTTTACATGACACTGTAACATATTAAGTTTACTATGAAAGACACGGTGGTATTTTAATTTTCTCAATTTCTAACTTTTCCAGCGAATTTGTATAATTGTAGATAAAATAATCTCTTCAGATAATATTTTGCTCCATTAAACACACTGCGAAAAGAATGACAATTTTGAATAAATGAAAGCAGAAGTGATTATTATGTTCATAATGTATTTAAAAATTATCTATTGTAAATAATATTTTTCTAATGGTACTGGAAGTCTTAATAACCTAGCTCTGGGGTGCACTGTCACTATTCTGCTGTCACTATTAATATTAACACTTAGTAATAACGTACGTTAAAGTACTTTTTGGTTTGCAGGTTCAAAAGCCTGGCATATGCGGCTAACGTTTGACAAGCTGCCAGGTGGCTGCAACCTGCACCGGTGCAAACTGTGCGGCAAAATAGTGACGCACATTCGCAACCACTATCACGTGCACTTCCCGGGCAGGTTCGAGTGCCCGCTGTGCCGAGCCACGTATACTCGCAGCGACAACCTGCGCACCCACTGCAAGTTCAAACATCCGCTCTTCAACCCGGATATAAGGAAGTTTGAGACTCCTGCTGTAGTAAATGACACACCTGTTGATTGATTCTGGCTGTATTACTACTTCTACTACAAGGCGTTGTACTCATAGCTGCAACCGTACTACTCTAGCTCATCACGTACCTTGTAAATGCACTGTTGTGCCACAAAACACTCAGCGGTACTTCTTAGTACTGCTTGAACACTTTAAATCAAGACTTGCACAAGAACATTACGTTGGACCATTTTAGAAATCTGTAGCGGGCGATTCATTTTAATAATAACTGAATCTCAAATTACTTTTAAAGATTTATGTCTCTGCAAAAAACATGGTGATACTGAATGTTAGAACAGTTTAGATCGTCTTAGAAACCCCACACAATAGTTCCTTTTTATTATACATGCCGAGTGTGTTAGTACACTACATTTCAAACTATAGATGTTCATAATTCATATTAATTAGAGCTTTTTCAAAGTCAGTTCTTCGTGTGATAAATGTTTTGACTGATGCCTAAAAGACTGACATCTGAAACGTCAGTGGAATAGAAACGTAGGAATCAGAAAATAGACTGACTAACTTAAGCTATGCCTATTAATGTCAGTTGGTGTAGGGCACCATTTCATTTTTTTTAATAACGATAATGCTTAAACATAAGCAAAAAAAGAAAATTGAATGCCTCTGAATACATGCAGGGTTTGTAACGAAAATTGACTTTTTAAGTAAACTTTCTAAATGGAAATGGCATACGTATATATACACATGTATGGAACCAAGTATAATATGTATGCACGAAACTAAACTAAATATATATGTATAAAACACATTTATATAATTTAAAAGTAGTTTGATGTTGTTTGTAAAAGTATCATTATGTTTTTTGAGATTGTTTTTAAATTTTGCTAGGAATTAAAATTAATGAACAGTAGACTGTGAGAAAAATAATCACTAGGAAGATAAAAACGATTACGAAAATACACGATGTCTGTGATGTTAAAAAGTCAGATCGACCTATTAAAAATAGGTGTAAAATTTGTCATTTAAAAGAATTGTGTCTAAAGTTTTAAATCTTAGAACTATAAAATTGCATTTCATGGCTAGTTCCCGTCCGATGAATCTCGAACAATACTTAGTGAATGAGAGGAATAAAGCAGAAACTCTTAGTCAACGTTTTTATATTTATCTCTGCAACTATTGCCAAACCTACATTAGTTATATTGATTAAGTGCAATGTTATTTTTTTTACTTTGATATTACCTCATATTCTTTATCTCATGTTATGTAAGATTTAAGGTTAAATTTAAGGTTTAGTCTCGCTTTCAAATTTTATATCTTGTGTAACTTAGGCCTTCGAATATATTATTATATTGTAGTTATTTACAACTTATTGTTTAAATATTAATTAAGAGTTTGGATTGAAGATTTGATTTAGTTAAGTCGTTTGTTTTAGTCCTCCATACAGTATAAACGTGTTGTCATTCAATGTAGCTTTTATCAGGAACTTTATTAAAATTGTTTGTAAAAATCATGTGAATGTTATATCCTGAAATTTGGTGCTAAAATGTTAAAGATTATTATATATAAATGCTGTAGTCCTGATTTAAATATTTATGATGAGGTATTTGTTTGTGGAAAAGCAGTTCTTATATATATATTTTTTGTCTATTATGTATATACAAAACGAAAACGGATTGTGTAATATTATTCTAGTAATCTACAAAATTTTGATTCGATGTAATCGTTGACTGACTTGTCATTAAAAAAATGTCATGTATATTTTCACAAATAATGACTGTAAAAATTTTTTAGGTATTTCAAAAGATTTTTTCCTTCCAGTAATGTAGAATGTTTGTGTTATTCCTAGTACTTTGATATAACGAAAATAATAGTAGCAGCTATAGAAGACAATTTAGTTCTTTTGTTAAATTTTTTGTGGGTTTTTTTCTTGTTTTTACAGGTTAACTTGTTTTTATAAATGCATATTGAAATTTTTTTCAGAAATATGTTACTAACTTAAAATTAAGTTTTGTTTACAGGGCTGCTACTATTTCAGTAATGCCTTAATATTTTATTAACTTGTTTATTACTGGCCACAACAGAAGGATTTTATACATTATTTAAAACAAAACACTTTTTAAAAGTGTCTGGTTTTTATTTAGTATTTGGCAATTATGAGTTCCAATATATTAACATGGTTTATATGGCTTGGGTCAGCGTACGGATATGTACTGTACTGATTTCAATTTTTTTGTGCACCCGTAATTATATCGCCTGTAAATCCAAGGGGGAGAACATAGAGTAGTACCATAATATAGTGGGCGTCAAGATAATTTATTATTGCATCTCTCAAAGACGTTTCTGGTAATTCCTTGATAAATTCAAAAGTTGCTAAACGCAGGTAAAATAACATTTAAAACAATTTACAGTGAATGGTATGGCCTGTACTTTCAAACCGACTTGTGCAGGCTGTGAGGCCATGTTTTGCAATTACCTTTTTCAAGTCGACAACGAATTATCTTGATGCCACCTATAATACTCCATTTCTGTATTAGTATAGCTTTGACTTTCACGTTTGTTTAAATTACTTTATCTTGCTTTAACAAAATTGAAACCTGAATTAATTTAAACCGTAGTAAAGCAATTTACACAAACATGAAAGTCAAAGGTAAAGAAATTGTGTTGCAGTCTATGTTCGTCTCCTAGAGTTTACACACGGTATACAGGGTGTTAATAAAGTATGGATACAAGCTTGTAACTCAATAAATTGAGTACTTACTCTTGCAGATAAACAGTTGGTGAATTCGAACAGCGTCTATACCATTGCCAATCTGTTTACGGTGGTTATTTGGAACAAAATTTATAAAAATTACCCTTTTTTAAATAAACAGAACTACATATATTTAATTTGCTGTGTTTAATCAATGGTTACAGAGGTTGCTTAATTAAATGAATTAAAATTAATACTTTCACAAATTTTCCGAATCTTTTTAATGTAGCCCTAAATAAAATTTATACTACCATCAAAAAGTTGCCATAAGGTACCAAAACCGAAGTTCAGAATATATAGTGTCATTTTATAAAACCTTGATGACTTCATTACTTGAAAAGAAAAGGGAGTAATTTTTTTTAAGTACACCAAAACATCTGTAAGAGTAAAAACGGAAAACCTAAAATTATTGAGATACAAGCGTGTACCCATACTTTATTCACACCCTGTACACAAAATGAATGTCCCGAGTTAAAAATTAGGCACTAAAGTTGATAGTTGTTTTTCCTATTTCAATTTTTTAGTTGAGATAATAAATATTGTTAATTTATAGCAACATATTTCATAAATAAACAAAAAATGGTTTGCCTAGAAATGGAATTCGGTAACACAACTATTAACATATATTATACAGGGTGTATTAAATTATTGCCGCACTATTCTTAACTCTCCTATTGTTAGAACTACAGGTTAGGTTAAATTAGGAAAAAACTTTTTATACTGATTATGATGCCGTTTACAAAAAAACAAATGTCTGCCTTTTGAGCGATTCTTTTAAATAGTTTTGCTTAAAATTGAACAAGCTGTATACTTGGGCATATTCTGAAGAAAATTACATTTTGAATAAAAACTTGCAATGCAATAGTAATACACCCTGTGTAGTATATTAGTTGCGGTTCAAATTTCACAGTTTTTTAGTATTTTTTCAAAAATTTTATTGGCTGTGGTTACTTTTTAAGCAGTTGGTGTGAATTTCTAAGTTGCTACTTAATTAAATGATACCTTGATATTATTTTTTGTTGAAATGTTGGACATTTCATTAAATTTCCAGAAAGAAATGCCTCTAGTAATTTAGATTTTGTTGGTATTGTGATTGCTTTTGTAAGATTTTATTTTGTTTGTATTATTATTTTTTATTTAGATAGCTTTGCAGGCGAAACTTGCAATTTTGTAAAGTCATCGTTAACAAATTTTTCAACGAAAATATTCACTAAAGTGTTCTTTAAGAATTAGAATATTTGCAGTTCATATTGTTTTGTAGTATGGAGGCCTAATAAATTTTAAGTACTTGTATTGCAATATGAGTGATACATTCTTTTGAATGTTATGGTACCTTAATAGCTAGTGTATATATATTTATGATATATTGAAACATTTGGTGTTATCGGTGTGGTATTACTGATAAAGGGCTTTGATTTTAAGAAGATTTTGCTTTTTAATATATTCTCAAATACTTAAGACAAACTTTTTGATAATTATGATACATTGTTTGGTGGCAAATTTGATATCACTTATCGAAAATTGTTTGTTATTAGTTTTTATAATGATATATACTATCGATACTAAAGATTCTAATATATATTGACATAAAGGTGGACTTATATTGGGAAAGTAAAGATTGTGATAAATACTGGAATGGTGCTACTGCTAAGCAACCTTGACCATATTAGAAAAATGTTAAAAAAGTGCAATATTTAGTTGTTTAATTACCACTAAGTTGTAGCAAGTGTCGTTTTTTTATTAACTTGTAATCTTTTACTTTATGTTCTCCTTACATGCAAAATTTATTAAGTTACTCGAAGAAACACACTATGTATAGATTTTTGTTATGTTGTTTTTGTCACTAATTTGATGCGTTCTAATTGAGATATTCTTTTTTGCAATTGACTTTTTAAAATTTCTTTAAAGTTTTATCACATAATTTGATTAAAATCATAAAAAGGGTTGCGGTATAGAATTAAGAATAGGATAGTTAGTATTTTAATATTGGACATTTACATTAAATATTGTTAGACTTTTCTAATTATATCCTTATTCTTGCAAAATTCAATCGATTTCTTGTAACTGTTTTACATTTGAAGTTGGGTTGACTATTTAAATAATTTATCATTAATGTTTGCATTAAAATGTTAAACGTTTTTTAAAATAAAAATTAATTTCAAGACTTACTTCAACTTTCGATGTGAAACAAATATTAATTAAATTTTTGATATTTAATAATTTTTAGTTACTGATCAATGATTCATTTTTTTTAACAAAATGAGGATGTGATCAGTAGTTAAAAATTCTTAATAATTTAAAAAATGTATGCATAGTTTAATTGTCGTTTTCTTATTTTGTAAACGTTAATACTCATAGAGAACTTAATATCAAATATTATCCTCATTTGTTTGCACATAGTTTTAGGCACACAACTGCGAAATGCTCATTAAAAGTTTAAAAATATGTTCTCAGAAACGTTCAAGATATATAAGTTAAGAGTGTTTGGCCTTTTCGTAGGTTGCCCTTTTAAAAGTGCAATACTGAACGGTTTAAGTGAGCGTGGCTTAACAAACGAATATTGCAATCATTGAAAAGAGTTACTTAAGTTTAAAAAGTTCTAGTAATTAATTTAGCAGATCATAATAGAGTTATGTTTATGTTATTTCGCATTCACATCCGCATTTATTTGAATATTGTATTTTATTAATTTTCATTAAAAAATGGTGTGTTCTAATTCAGTGTTTTATTGTTATATGTAGGGGAATTCTATTAAATTCAACAATTTTTTGAAACTATTGGTTCTATCTTGACTGTTACATTGTATTTGTCGTTACTGAGTATTGAAGTAAAAAGAATAGTGTACCAAATATTTCAATACTTTTTTATTTTGAAATTATTATGACTCCCACACAACTTATCAAATAAAGTCATTATCACATAGTTCTACATGGCAATCATTAAAGGTCCTTACTCCTTTATAATAAATTTGGGGTTGCTTTCTTAGTCATAAATAGTAGGAAAAAAAATGTAGAAAATAGTTACAAATGGAGCTGCTACTTTGACCACCTTACACAGGGTGCGGCAACTAAAGTGTTACAAGCTGATACCTCCAAAAATATAAAATGGATTAACAAAATTTTGTATGGTTTTATGGGAGAGAAGGGGCAGTATATTAGTTTAACCACTTCAGTACCATGATGCAAACGGTTGCGTCATGCATATTTGGGGGGGACGGAACCCGTTCGAGATTACTGTTTTTAACTTAGACGTGTCTCCTAAATATAAGCAACCAGAAAGCAAAATTTAATAAGTCTGAAAAATGAATGTTCACAGCCCATAATAAATGGGAGTCTGAAATTTTGAACATTTTTCATTCTAATTAAATTTTGCTTGATCTAACTTTGGTTGCTTATTTGAACTAGGCACATTTAAATTAAAAAAAAATCTCCATTCTTTTATTAATACTCATAGAATATTATTCCTCCATTTATTAGAGGTAATAAAGGTTTTTAAAAATCTGAAAAAATAGGCTGTACCTATTTTGTTGCGGATATTAAAAAAAATTAAAAATTATGCTGTGAATTTCAAATCAAGTGGAACATGGCTAAAGTGAAAAACTTGATTTTATGCCCTAGAAGAATTTTATTACTTTCAGGAACCCTAAATGGAAAGGTTATCTTTTACATCATTTGATGGTAATTTATTTGAAAGTTCATTAGAAATAATGCTTTAAATAAATTATTTGATAATGATCAACCCAGTAGTGCACTGGTATAACTGGTTGCAAAATCGATTTGTAGATATCCTAATAGCGCCAAGCTAGAGGATTTGTTTTGTAAGTGAGACATTATGCGTTCAAACCTTAACAGGTCTTTGGTTTTTAATTTTTTTAATTACTTCAAAAGGATAATCAGGTTTATATTATTTTATTTAAAATGTATAATTATTATTTTTTATTTACATTAACAACAAAATTAATCAGGTGAAACATTGCAGCTGAATAAAATAAGTAAGCTGCACTGCTATTTTACAAGATCACTAAAAGAAACATTTAGTTTGAGTCTTAACACCAAAACGTTTCATTTCTACCTCATTATCTGTAAAAAGTTTATCATTAACTTTTTGTTTCACCTGATTAATTTTATTGTTAATGTAACATTGAAAAATAATAATTGTGAATTTTAAATATCTTTATTTTAATTTTTGAATAGGAAATCACGCATGATTTCTTATTCACCAGGCTTAAGAAACATTTATACTTCGTTGCTGTAATTTTCAGGCTCATTGTGGTTCTTCTCTTTTTCTACCAACCAGGGATGTTGATGTGAAATGTGCCTAACGTATTTGTTGCACACTTGAGATTTTTAACGCTTAACTTCAAAATCTTCTTGCATTATTGATGATGACTGCTTAGCAGTCGAAATGTACATTTAGAGTACAAAAAAGTTCTTATGAGAATTAAAGATATTTTTGCTTTAACACATTTGATAACAAACAGTAGTTAACATAAGAACGAAGAGTAATATCAAAAATATAGAAATGTTTTAAACAAGTCAATTTTATTAAGATAATTTAATGTATGTTATGTAAATCTACCACTGGCTTTTGTTTTTTGTAAATTTTGTTTTATGACTCGCAATTTATTTTTAAATTACATCAAAGAAGATAATATTAACAAAGTTACCTATGTAACTGCATCGCAAATGAGACACCTTGTACATCGCTATGGATCATTTTTACGGCATGTTTGGACCGCTCTGTAGATTTATATTTACTTGCTACAGTTGGTTACCAAATATTAAGTTTTTTAAACTTTGGATTAAATTGTTTCTGGTATGTGTTCCAAATGCGTAAAAAAATTAATTTTCTTTGAATCTATACAACTTATTAAATATTGGTCGTCTTCGCGATGCACTATTGTGTAAACAAATTATTAATAAGTTTCACATTTTTATTTGCACAGCTTAAGCGTTAAACTGTATTCAAATTATATACATCGAATAAGCCATCCATCATTAGTTTAAATTATTATGTTTCGTTCATCACACAATTTACTAATAGGCATGCTAATAATGTAGTGACTGTAAGGCATGCTAGAAGTAAGCCGTCGTAATCCCTGGAGGCTGATTTAAAATCGGTAATGACGCACATATTTGAAAAATAAAGCGCATGTATAGCACTTTTCTTGTTTCAGATGGGAAATGCTACAAGGTGTCACAACTATTTGAACGGGTAGGCTCCATGGATGAGAGAAGACGGTGTGTGTTGTGTGGAAAAATTGTGAGCAACACAAGGAACCATTACTATGTGCACTTTCCTGGACAATATTCTTGCTCTCATTGTCCGGCTGTTTACACGCGAAGTGATACTTTACTATTGCATATGCGCACAAAGCATCCAAGTGTTGCTAACTAGTGGTAGTGAAAATGACTCTTTTCAATGTGTCTAGCATAATGAATTAACACTAGTTTAATTTTAAACGAACGGTTGATAAACTAATCAAATATTATCAATTATCGAAAGTTTTTTCATCTGGTCAAAAATTTGTTGAGTTCTGGTAGAAAGTGGAATATTTAAACTATTGTAAATATTTAGTAAAAAATGAAGGATTTAATTATTTTGTGTCCCACGTTGGGACGAGTAATTGAAGTCAAAATGTCCAAAAATTATTGTTCGTTCTTATTTATATAAGTGTGTGTTTATGATGAACTAATTTTTGACCAGGTAAATACTCAGCCATAGTAAACTTTTGTAATTTTGTATAAACGCTAATAATCAGCATTTGTTCATATTTTGAGCTAAGCATTACCATTGGTAGGTTACCACTGTATTTGGTAACATTTAAGGTCATTCTAACATTTGAAAAAAATGTTACTATTTCTCAAGTCTATATACCATACGTCCTAAAACTATGCATGTGCTCGTGTTATTTACATTAGCAAAAAAATTTTTTTGTTAGTATGGTTTAGAACCAGATTTTCTACCAAATGAACGTATCAAATGTCATCTCGTACTTTTGGAAATAATTGAATGTGGCATTAACTTTGCTTTTATAAATAGAACACAATGTATATTCTGAGAGAGCTGTTCATTACGAAAATAATGAGTTTTTGAAAATTTTGCAGCATAAACAGGAACGATTTTGAAATGTATTAAAATGGAAATTGTGAACTCTTATAGATCACAGTTGCCATGAATTCAATCACAAACAAAAGAAAAATGAAAAAAAGAACGATTTTGAAATGTATTAAAATGGAAATTGTGAACTCTTATAGATCACAGTTGCCATGAATTCAATCACAGAAACAAAAGAAAAATGAATTTTGGGCTTTAAACCTACAATTATTGTTATTTATTTACAAATTAAGTTTGTCAGTGTTACCTTGCTTAATTACCAAGATATAATTTATAAAGAGTTTAAACTTGGCATACACATCTGTGAACACTGCGCAATTAAATACCCTCTGTCTGAGGGTAGCTTCATTCCCACTATGATTGAATTATTGGCAGCTGTGTGAAAAATTGCAATTTCCAGTTTTAAGGTGCTCCAGAATTGTTATTTTGCATGGTAGATAATTTCCAAACATCTAAATATTTTTGTAATAAATAATTCTTGAAGTTATTGAACAGTATGCAGGGTGTACTATTTTAAAAAGCAAAGTTGATGCGAGATTGATTATGATATAAGAATTTAGTAGAAAATATATGGTCCCGACCATACTGCTGAAAAATAGTATTCAAAAGTAATTAACACAAGAGCTAGAAGCTGGTGTGGTGTGGTGTGTATAGAGACGGTACATCAATAAGGCTGAGCTAATTATGAATTGTATAATGCAGTGAAGCAAATAGCGAAGTGCATCAAATCCCTAGTCAGATTACCAATTAATTAGTTTTTCTATATTGCGTACTATAATTTTGTTAGCTGAACAAAATTGATTCAGTGTTAAATTGCTAGTCAAAGAAATAATTTCATGTAATAATCTTATACATTATAATTCATTTAGTACATACATGCTTTAAATTCATACAGTCAGCCATAGTCAGGTTTATTTCTATTTTCATTCACAAACTTATAAATAAATCAAAAACTTGTTCCAAAACACATCTTTATTCAGAGAGCCTCGAAATTGTTTTTTGCTGCAACAACTATTATAGAAAACTGTTTGCCTTTCATGTTGTTCCTAATTTACCTACTGTGTTCAGTCTCGGTGAAACTGGGCTTATGTGCTTAGTAAGACTTCTATGGAATGATCTTAAATGTGGATTACAATAAAAAAAGGCATATTTACATGTGACATCACACTTCAAGATTGAGTAAAACAAATTGTACAGAACACCGAGTAACATAAAAACGCATGAGGATGTAATATGAAATTGTTTCAATTTTTTTATATTTATAAAGGCAGATATGTAAAAAGCTTAACTTCTGATGTTAGAAACTTTTAGTTTCTTTTTCTATATATTCTAGTCAATATTTCATATTCTTTTTAACATAACATGTTGAGAAATATTTTTGCATGATTATAGTTGCACTCGTACAGTAAATATTTTTTGTTTATACTCAAAATTGAAAAAGATGCCATTATGTTTTAATGGAAATAAAATAAGAAAACTCAAAAAAGTAATGTATACAGAGTGCCATTTATAAGAAAAATGAGAAAAATATGACCAATTCTGATTAGCATAATCGATAACCAAAGATTAGACTGATTATAGTAAATTTATTGGTCAAAGTTGCAAAATTGTATATAACCAAAAGAAATTGTATCTTTATGTTTATAATGATCTATTTCAGTTCAAAACATAGGTAGTTAATGTGTATGTGTGATAAGAATTGCCAACAGAATACGTAATATTACAGAATTTTTTTATAAAATACATTCTTAATGTTTGTAGTACCATACAAACAATTACCAATTTATTGTTGGTAACATGATCAGTCTTTTTTGTAATGTGTGAAAAAAAGGCATCAGTTAGATTATGCTTGGTAGAATGTTTCATTTGATACTAAATACTTCTCAAACTGACATTGCAGTATCTTATTTTAAATATAGATTACTTAAATTTATAACTTCTTACAATGAAATAATAAGTGAAAATGTAAAATGTCAGTGATGCTATTCCTGAAACCATTCAAATATTTGTACAGGGTGGGGTGTTTTCAGTGCAAATGCAGGGTATCTCTGTATTCATCAGAGGTAGAGAAAATCTGGTAGCACGTTCTCAGGACAGTTTTTCCAATCAGTTTCAATGGTAAAGGCAGAAATTAAATATCTTCTTTCCTTTTTTGGTAATTGGCTATATTTGACATTATCATGAAATTTTGAAGGGTTTGCTGTAGCTTCGTTATTTGAAGAAATGTAGGGAAACCGTAATAGTTATTTACGTTATAAGGCCGGGAGATGACTTATTACAGTAACGAGTCGAGATGTTTCGGGATAAGGCGACGAAGGAGCCGAATCTGGAATTTCGAGACATTTTATTTCATACTGTATCGCTTTTTAAAATTTTTAAATAAAGGATAATATTTTAATCAAGCAAATTATTAAGGATAATCTGCTTGCCTTATTTAGAGTAACGATAGCAACCAAATGTTTGAAAATATTTCTTGTTTTCAAAACTGTTGTCAAAAATGTCATTTGCGAGGCCACATTTCCCGGCCTAGTACTGTAATGTGTCATTTCCCGCACTCAAATTAATGACGTAAAGTAGTGTACGGTGGACAGTATGAAATAAATACAATTTTGATGGTCATTTTAGTTTAGATTACGATAGTGCAACAAAATATTTTCTATGTTCAATTATTTTAAAAATATAACCCAAACCTACATTTTTTCAAATGGAGACCATAGTTGGCTATGATCCCATTAAAATGTTTAATTTTTTTCACTCTGAAAATATATAGTTTGATATAGTCATTTATAAAAATAACCGAGTTACAGCTGCTTTTCTTTTTTTATTAAGAACCGTGTATGCTTTGATAAAATAATAAATGGCAAATGACTTCAAAATAAACTTTAATATTAATAAATCTGAAGAATTAAAGCAAATGATAGCGGGAGAAATTAATATAGCCCCAGAGCAACGAAATCTAGTGATGTCAGGTTGGGTAATCGAGCCGGCCCATAAGTGCCTAACCACCTATAAGAATATTGTTGATTTAAAACATCTCTTGTAGTGTTTGTTTTTTTCATTTGTTACATTATCAACGCATCCACTGGATTCTTAATAAAAAGAGAAAATCACTTGTAACCTAGTTATTTTTATGAATAAACTAGCTGGGCCCGGTCCGCATTGCTGGTCCTAAGTAAACCTTTTTTGTTGCCAGAAAGCAATAATGCGGCGAATGGTTCTGGTGGCGGTGTGGTAATTTGACCTGCCCGCTCGCACAACATAATCCTGGCGTTTCGTGTCGAAACCTCAAAGCATTGCAATGTTGACAAACAGTGCTCATTGTTCCGAAGTCGACCGATTCATCTACAGCGTAATCGACTGTTGGATCGTATCTGAACGCTCATATCGAATTGTCACGTTTGGCCGTCTGTTTTGTCGACGTTCCAAAATATTTTGTGCGCGAGTTCCAACTGAGCGAGTCGAACTCGACTGTATCCGTTGTTCCGGAGTCATAATGGATCGCGCTTCAGAAATTCTTATTC
This sequence comes from Ctenicera cuprea, assembly GCA_958336395.1. Lineage (NCBI taxonomy): Eukaryota > Metazoa > Arthropoda > Insecta > Coleoptera > Elateridae > Ctenicera > Ctenicera cuprea. Next base: position 24,993,206 of record OY284494.1, read on the forward strand.
GACTTGCCTCCAAACGCTGACTATGCTCTTCGTGTCTCATTGACTCGACGATCATGTCGTTGGATTGCTATGCGCGTACGCCAACCGATATTTCGACGCCTCACTGGTGGCATTTTTTCCAAAGCAACTATCGCTTTGAATTCAATTATTTTTTGCAAAATATCAATTTTCAATACGGAACGTGATACAGAGCAGAACTGTCAAACTGAACGTCACGCAGTGACAGTCATATGTTGATATCGAGACTCTAATGCTTGTGAGGGACGATTTTTGTTCAATTTGATCAAAATGAATTAAAAATCATGAGAATTGTCTGAGTATGACTTTTGCATTGTTCTATTCCGGTTTTTCCAACCAAAAAAAGAGAAAAAAAATTTCGATTTTTCCTAATTTTGAGTTTTCCGAGTTTTCCATTTCGATTTTTCCATTTTTCTCTTCGAAAAGCCATTCAAAAACGAAAACATACGAAATCTTATACAAAATCATCTTTTGGATTTTCCGACTTTTCCCGTGCATTTTCCCAAAATTTTCTTTCATACAAACCTTGTCCTGACAATTACGAACACAACAAAAATGAGCCAAATCGGTCGAGCCATTCTCAAGTGATGATGTACCAAACATGCGGCAATTGATTTTTATTTATATAAGATAGATATATCAAATTATATATTTTCTAAATGGAAAGAAAAGTAAGCATTTTAATGGTGTCATAGCCAACTATTGTTTCCATTTGCAAAAATGGAGGTTTGGGTCATATCTTGAAAACAATTGAATGTAAAGAATATCTTGTTACTCTATCGTAATCTACACGAAAGTGCCCATCAACAATATATTAAGGTTTCCCTCTATATCTCTTCAAATAACGAAGCTACAGCAACCCTTTAAAATTTTTTGAATGTCAAATAGGCCAATAACTGGAAAACGAAAGTAGATATTGGATTTCTGCCTGGACCACTAAATTTGTCTTAAAAAGAAGTTTTGCTCTAGCACTGACGGATACTGAGATACCCCACGTTTGCATCAAAAATGACCCACCCGTACATCTAATTTTTATACCAACAAGGATATATATAACAGGGTGAGTTAGTAAGGCCCCCAGTGGTCGATATTTTCGTTACTATTTAAAATATAGAAAAATTTTGCAAATAAAAGTTGTAACATTTTAATTCAATGCACCTCACTTGCCTCTGGGAAGAACCCTTTTGTGCAGCAATGGATTGCGCAGTAGGATCAAGACAAGCACATTTTAACATTTATGACTTTAATGTACAGCAAAACAGGCATTCAAAGCCCACTTGACTCTTTTTGACGCATTTTATATTAGGGGGTCATCTTTTGAACAATTTTTAAAATGTTAGCATATTGTAATTTTATTCAAGGTAATGCTTATAGGGGTAGCAGTTCATGGGGTTTAGTTTGGTGCACTTTATTGCTTGTTAGTTACCTGAAGGTTTCTATCACTTGTATTAACTAAAATTTTAAGCAAATACAATGCGAAAAAAATCATGAAAAATTTGAATGATTTGGAAAATAAGATTCAGAAATTGGTGCTACCAAATAAAAACCTTGATTGCCTCCTGCAAATTACTGTTGGAATTTTTATTAAAACATACTGATTATTTTATTCTTGAATAAAAATCAAAACTTGAAGGCAGAACTAGTTGGACAAAAGTTTTTTGCGGTAGCTTTAAAATTTAAATTTAATGAACAATTGAACAGTTAACGTTATCGAGGTGCAAATTTCTATAGTTTTGAATGTAATTACTGATGAGTTTTAGTATTGTTTGGGTACACATTCTTAAATTATTATCGCAGATTCAAACGGAACAGGTTCAGTTCTATATTGTTACGGTTAATACAATTAACGTTACATAAATAAAACAGCTAAGACTTTGTATTACTAGTCAAGCTTAAAGCAAATTATGAATTCAATAATCATTACTTAGACCTTGAACTTCATTATATTTAAACTATGGCTGTAAAAGGTGCTTTAAAAAAAGTTTTTATAGTTTGTCAATATAGGTTTTCAAAAACAGTTAAAATTCATCCTCGACTCACAGTGGAATAGAATGGTAATAAAATAAAATGCCTAGTCATACTCTGCAAATAAAGTTGTTTATTAAATTACATTTTTTCTTCATAATTTAATTAACAATTTAGTTTGTGGAGTACGACAGGGTTTCATTTTATTAGGTTTCCCAAATTTAATTACAATTTCTGTCCAGCTAGTTATGATTCTTGTGTAATTTATTAGAAAAGTTTTATATTAAGAAAAGATTTGTGTTCAGATATAAGATATGTTTTATATGGGTTAACCTACTTATCATAATGACTTTTCAACATTTTTTTATAAGTATGTGAGTATAGAAATGTACTTTACAGCTATTAGTCCAGTCATCAAGTACGAAGACGTGGAACTAACAAGAATGGATTTTTTTTGCTTAAACTCTTAAAGATGGCATCAAAATTAAAGCACTTAAGTTTTTGACTTTGGCCGAGCCCTGCAACTCTTTAGAGTTTACGAAATAAGCGCCAAAATAATTTTTTTTAAAATAGCTTATTTCAAGTGCACCCAATCTCAAAAGCAGTTATTAGACAAGTAAAAAGTATGTAAAGTTCGCTACCAAACTAAAAAAAAATAATGTTTTAGGTCAAACAGTTTCCGAGATATTGTCTCTCAAAGGTGACCTTTTTTTTAACGATTTTTGATTAAAAAAAACGTACTTAAAAGTACGAAAAAGTGATCCACAGGTGAGTAAAAGTAGATTTAATTCTCTGTATATGTAAAAAAAAAATTTTCGAACCTTTATAGTTCTGAAATTATGACCTCAAAGTTGACCCTTTTGAAGTTTTTTCGAAATAGCTTGTTTCCAGGGCATCCCACGTAAAAAATGTCTTACCACTGAAAAGAAAGTATATAAAATTCGCTACAAAACTAGAAAAAAGACTGTTCTAACTGAAAGTAGTGTTCGCGATATTACTTCTCGAAGTTTGCCTTTTTTTTTGTAATTTTTTTAAACAATAAAACGTACAGTTTTATTTTTGGGATATATTGTGAAGACACAGGACACAGACCTACATACCGAAAAAGAAGAAGACGAAATACTAATATTTGGCCAAAGATTCTCATTTACAGATCACCGAGCAAATTTATTGAAAAAAGGCCAAATTCTAGAGGTCATAAATTCGTAAATATTACGTCTAAGACAGTGTTGTCTCTTAGTTTTACTCACAATTAAGTCTATTTTAACTTTTTCTATTAACATTTTTACCTGGCTTGCACAGAAACTAATAGGTACGTTTTTTTCGAAAAAATGGGTTAATTTCGAGAGGCCATATCTCGGAAACTATGTAAGCTAGGACATTATATTTTTATTTTTGTAGGAAACTTTATATATTTTTATTCATTTTAGAACGACTTTCGACAGTGGGTGCACTGAAATCGACATATTTCCAAAAAACTTGACCTATGTAAAATTGTACTAAAAGAGCATCAAAATGGTCAATTTTGAGAGGTTTTTTTTTTAGATTTACACAGAATTGAGTCTACTTTCACTCGTATATGGTTGTGCAGGAAATACCAATTTTCTAAAATCTGAAAAGTACGATTTTTTTAGCCAAAAACAGCGTAATAAGGGGCACCTTTGAGAAGCCATATCTCAGAAACTGTTTTAGGTAGAACATTTAATATTTTTTTCATTTTGTAGGCAATTTTATATGCTTTTATTTGTCTAATAACTACTATTGAGATTGGGTGCATTGGAAATGAGCTGTTTAGAAAAATCTGATTTTTTAAATCTATTTCCTAAAATCCCAATGCAGAGCTCGGTCAAAGCCGAAAACTTAGAGATTTCATTTTTATACCAAAATAAAAGGTTTAAGCAAACAATTCATTTCTGAGTTATTGCAGAATCCATACTACATTTTAACAGTTTGGATACATGATTTATTGAAGGTTATCTTGATGAGTAGGCCATCCAGTACAATTTACATTTTAAATCGGCAAACTTTTGCTAACTATTTATTTAGTTTTAATTAATATTGTGCTCTTATTACATGCAAAAGACGTAACGTATTGAAAATTATATTGTATTAAATCCAAGCACAATTTAAACTTAAAGAACTTTTTTAGGTGAATAGGTATGTAATTTTATGTACTCCTTAATTTTTATGTAACCTGTGTCAGATTCAGATTTTTAACATTATTATTGTAGGCTTTATAGTTCGTATTTATTGATCGTATTCTTGTAATCATTCAAAAACGTATACATGAAACTTCCATAACAAATAAGCTTTATGTCATTTTCAACCCACTCAAGAAAGATGCAAGATGAAAATTGCACAGTAGAATTCCAGAAGTGGAACATTACAACAAAAATGTATAAGTTGTTTGTTCATACTTCTAGACCTTGAAATTGAAAATCGTAATTCTACTTTCTATAAATCATAAAATAACTCAAGAATTGATTGCCTATTATTTTTTTCGTATCAAAATTACAATTTGATTCTATTAGAAAAATTTAGTTGTGGCCTATTTACAATTTTTATATTTTCACAATAAAATATCAATGGTATAATAATAAAAAAATATTCACTCTTGAAATTTAAACAGTTAGGTTAACAAAATACTTATCGTATTAGTTTTATTAATTATACCCAGTCTGTATACAGCATTGTGGTAGACCCCAAATGTCTGTCTGTTGGTGGGTGGGTGCGTTCGCTCCTCTATATCTTCGGGAACCCCTTTTACCAATTTTTATCAAATTTGGTATGTGGAAGTTTTTTAGTTGCAAGTAGTAATATTTGGAGATTAAATTTTCTACGGTAGCCCCACTAAGTATCAAAGCATTTCAAAACTAACATTAGATTTTGGTTCTACTAGTCACGATGAGCCATTCTGCATAAGAAAAAAAATATTTATTGGATCCTGTTTAATAAATAATTAACTTTTAGAAAAAAAAGGGAACCGACTTTAAATAAAAACACAAAAGTGACATAAGTTAACTAAAATGAATGTTTTTTATACAACAGTTTAATACTTATTTGTTGTTCCGTTTAATGTAATTAAGAAATTGCTGTTTATTATATAATTATTAATTGTTTTATAATTTTGAAGTCGGTGCCAAGTAAAACATAATAATTATATACCTTGCTGCAATAACAAATTAGATTCGAATTTTTGTTTTACTTGAGACCGACTTCTAAATTATAAAACAATTAATAATTATATAATAAACAGCAATTTCTTAATTACATTAAACGGAACAACAAATAAGTATTAAACTGTTGTATAAAAAACATTTATTTTTTGCTTTTTAGTTAACTTATGTCACTTTTGTGTTTTTATTTAAAGTCGGTTCCCTTTTTTTTTTAAAAGTTAATTATTTTACAATTTTAAGTGATGGGTAGACCTAGTAAAGATGCTTCTCGAATGAGGAAATGACGGCTAGTTGAAACGGAAGATGAAATACGGAAACACTAAAAAGTCGGTTAAAAAAATAGATTTTGAGGAGTATCTTCGAAGTTCAAGCTCCAATACCAATGAAATTATAATGGGACCACCTTGGAACTATACTGAACCCATCACAAAAAAATTATTAAAATCGGTTTATAAACAAAAAAGTTATGCCCGAACATACATTAAAAAAAAAAAAATAAATAAATAAAAAAATATATATATACAGACGAATTGAGAACCTCCTCCTTTTTTTGAAGTCGGTTAACAAAGGGGTGGCCTTTTTTGATTTTTAAAAATTCATAGAAACGCCACAGTGAAATTATAGCTTTCAGCAAAAAACTAAATTGTAGCCAATCTTCCGCTCTAGCAGCCTACGCAGTTAAAAAAAAATGGTGTGGGCAGTTTTTGAAAAATATTTTTTTGAAAATTATCAAAATTTTGGAGGAGCGCCATTGCGATCGTTTTCAGATTTTTGAAATGAATTTCCTTTACTCGTATACTACCCACAAAGGGCTCCCAAACAAGTTGTAGTTGATCAGATAACCACTTTTTCAGTAAATAGGCGTTAAAGTCGAGATTTTCAAAAAATCGTAGCGGCTGCCATTTAAGCTAGAAAGTTCGTTAAAAAAATTTTCGATTTGCCCCAAGTTCTTTTCTCAGATCCTCTGCTCAAATGTCGAAAATTTAGTTTTGGAATAAAATGCTACCAAAAAACATGTCTAACTTTCGCTTACAGTTTAGAACATCATGTAGGTATGTTTTTAGATAAATAAATTGTCATTTAAATTTTGAATTCAACGATGTAACACACATGGATGTTTAGTCAATAGTCCTTTGTTTAATTTAGAAATAACAAAGAATTAGTTAATATAAATTGTGTTTTTTTTTAACAAATGAACAAGTCACGATGATCACATTATGATGATGGTTATCACATTATTTGGCCAATATTTTTGAACAACAGTAAACTATAGGACGGTAGCTAGGACTTTTCCAAAATCAAATAGAAGAAGTGCTGAATGAATTACCGTTGATTAACAAACAGAATGTAATTTAAACAATTCAGGAATTGTTGCTGATTGTCTCAACAGCAGATTTGGTTATCACTGGATAGGAATCAATGGACCACCTAGATCACCAGAACATCATCGGAATTCTCTGTTTTTCCTCACCTGAAATATTTTGTTTATTTAAGGCCACGAACAATACTGAAAGATTGCAAAATATGGTTAGAGTATTCATAAAATGCAACTCCGCCAATAATTGAAAGAACCATTAAGTGCATACACGGTAATGGAGGACATTTTGAGCACTTTCATTTTTTCATTATTTAGAACCAGTTATTTTATTTTCTTTCATCTGTTAGGTTTGAATAAATGATTTTCAAAAACATGTATGTATTTTCGAAATTTTAGCTCAAACAAAGAACTATCAACTGAACATACATGTGTAATATATCGTCGAATTTAGAATTATAGGGAGTATTTTTTTAAATATACAGGGTTTTGTATTTGCGATAAAATTGTTGCTATCTCACTTAAGGTTAAACCGGAGATACGATTTTAGGTACATTGTATAACGCTTTTTGTCGTTAATTAAACATCCCCAAATGTCATTGTGATAACATAGTAAATAAAAAAAATATTTGAGGTTACTACAATCCTGTTGCACCCGGTATGTTTACTAAATTAAAATTATTTTATACAGTATCATGCAATAGTTTGGGCAACCTACTTTTTGAATTATTGTATTTAATCTTATTTTTTAAAGCTATAGTTAAAAGAGATTTAATCTGCCACTTTTACCTGTTAGAAAGACAGTGTTCTTTAAATAATGCATGAGAGTATATTAAATTTAATTTAAAAGAAAGTGAATACATTCAATCAGTGCTGCCTCTAAACGATCTCTTTTTAACTTGTATCTTTTAAATTTGTTATCTGTATCTGACGCTACAGATTAGTCAACTTTATTATGTATAAAATATATGTATATAACTTAAGTAGTGTCGATAGTGGGACATGGATTATTACTGTTCGGTAGCTCGTAATATGTGTTGTGAAGTTTTTGCCAAATTTAGTGTAGGTTTAGTTTTAGTGCATAAGTCTTTACAGATCGATTATTTCATCTATTTTATTATAAAATTAGGAAGGCCGTGAATATTGTAATATATTAATGCAACTCATAACAGAAATCGCTAAGCCAGTTTGTACATTGTATCAGTGAATATCAAAGTCAGGGTATGTATTCCAAACTTATTAGTTATCCTATTTATTTATACATATATTTTATTTGGTATTTAATAAGATGTGTTTAATATGATACATTTAAACAAACTACAGTTTTGTTTTCATAACCTTAATTACCCGTTTCCTATTTGTACTTTAGAAAATATCAGTTTGTCGTCTCCTTTGAAACGGACCTGTTTAGTAATGGTGGAGATTACACCCTACTGAGCCAGCGTGGACAAGGAACACTATGGGATATTGTAACAGTAAATCAATGAAACTTATTTAAGCAACGGTATGTGAAACTACTTTTATTTTTTTCTAGTAAAACATATATTTCCTTATATACACAAGATATTTTGAATAGTGTCTGTTAAGACATTGAGTGTCAACCTGTTTGCTTCTAGCAGGTGCATTGATCGTGTCGTACAGTAAAAAAAGGTTTTTTAAATAAATAAGTGGATGCACCTACTTAATTTACATTTTCTACTTTATTTTCATATACAAATGTTATTAATGTTTCAAATGTCAATATTTGAATAGAAAATGATTATTTTTTGTTTTTGTAGAAAGAAAATATATAATTCAATCTTTAATCAAATATAAATCATATCTCTTGCTATATGTGCTGTTCATAGGCTGGATATATAAGCAAAGCAACAAACTACGCTAGTTTAGAGTTGTGTGGCTATGATGGCACAACTGAACATTGATCACTTTAGTTTGCGTCTAGGTGACCTCATTCCCATTACGTTCTTTATTCCTTCTTCGGCCTGCGTAAACGCATGCAACCCACTTTGCGATTGTTTTACGTACTGATACTGACTGAATAGCAGATAATTTCATAGTGGTCATAATTGAATCTCCATAACTTGTGACACTTGGCTCTGCTTATTTTTAACAAGAAAGTCAATATTTGGAGAAATGTTTGTTGTTGACATTTGCAAGATGTTTTCTAAATGAGTAATTCTTGAACTATCTTTCAATATCAAGTTTTGTACGCATTATTGTCCTGTGCGCAGTGGTGTGCTGCAGAAGAGTGTGAGCAAGGGCGCCTCGTACACTACGCAACGTAGCAGGGACGTGTTAGGTGCCGATTGCGGACGGTAAATATTTTACTATCCTTTTTATTCGTATTTTTTCAGTAAATACTTATCAATTGTAATTCAAATTATCACAGCGTCGCGTCGTGAATTTTTTTGCCAAAAATTAAAATAAATCTGTTACTGTCATTGTATATTTGTATCAGTTTAAAGTATTAATCTGTCACCGGATTGGTGGTTAAATGAAATATGTCCGGCGGACCAGAAAAATTTTACGCGGGCCGTAGGTTGCCCATGCCCGATGTAATACAATAAATATGTATAAGTTTTTTTTGCAAATTTCTTGTTTAAAATTATAAAATCTCTCACTAGATGGGTAGTATTTAAAAACTCTTTATAAGAAAACAAAAAAGTGTGGGTTGTGCAATTAAAAAAAAATCTTATTATAGCCACTTTTTTCCTTTAAAAAGTCAAGTTTTTAGTATTTTTGACAAAAATTTAAAAATCATGACTATTGGTCGAAATTGATTTCGATTTTGTCCTATAAATTTACTATAACATGTTTTTAATAATTTGCAACACCTACTTGCCAAAAGTTGCTAACATATACAAGGTTATTCAAAAGTAAGAAATAAAATTCGTATTTCCGTAACGCGTTGGCTTTTGAAAAAATGCTCGGATACTTATATTGATTTCAATATAACTGCATCTTTATGTGATATCTTTTGATTTCAAACGTCAACCTTCTCACCCTCAGCTACCGTCACTTAATTTTTTAAATAGCGAGTCAAGGTGGCTGGGAGTGCGGAGGTTGACGTTGGAAAAACAAAGGATATCACGTAAAGATGCAGTTAAATTTAAATCAATTTTAAGTGTCTGAGCATTATTTAAAAACCAACGCGCTACAGAAATACGAATTTTATTCCTTGAAGAACCCTGTGTATTGATTTCATGGCCGTCTTCATTCAGAAAAACAATTCCATTTTTTCTCATTTACTAATGAATTTGAAGAAACGGCTGAAAAGAGAATTTTATACTCGACAAGAATCTATTAAAAATATTCAAAATGCTATTTAAAAACATAAAGTTGCCGTGTTTCCGGTTAAACCGGAAGTGCTAGAAGTGCAGGGACTTATGCGTTATCCAATGAATTTTTATGAATAATTAAAAACCCCTAAGCTTATTTTAATTAACTTAAAAATTAGGGGGGAGGGGTACTTAATTTAAATCACAAATTTTATTGAAACAAATTTATATTTTTAAAAATAGATTTATATCGTGAGTATTTTAACAATCTGTAAATTTGACTATCGTTTTTTGTAAACGGTGGTGTCGCCTTTCTTTTATTTTGTAGACTGTTTGTCAAAAGAAATTGCAGATTTGGGGAGCTCAGGAATAGGAATGAACTGCTTAGAATGCGCAACATATGAGGAAAATTTTTACTATTAGAATTTTCGTAAAAAAACTAATTTTAGTATCGCTTCTGCATCTCAAATAACCTACAAATTGATTTAGACACTTGATAGGTGTAGCGGGAAATTCAAAAACATTAAGTGAATTGGCGAACAATCGCTTTACTTGAGAAAATATCAAAAAAAGTTATTAGAAAAGAATGTTCAAAATCCAATTTTATTGCCATGTGCAAAGCTTGTAACAAGAATATTATATATCAAAGCGGTTTTTTTACAGCCTCATTGGCCATCTCCCGCAACCTAATATCCAGGTTTGTCTATCCATATAATCATTTTCCTCTAACTCTCGCTTCTGCATAGCTTCCTTTATTCCTAGATTCCAGCTTCTCCTTCGTCTTCCTTTCTTCCTTCTTTGTGTAGGCTTCCATTCCCAAATTTTTCGTGGTAACCTATCTTCTTCCATCCGCCTCATGTGGCCGTACCATTTTAACTGTTTAGTTTCTATTTGATCTATCAATGATGTTTCCACTTGCATAATTTCTCTTATTCTGTAATTTCTTATGTGGTCTTGCAATGTAAATCCACAGCATCTTCTCCAGTACATCATCTCCGTTGAACTAAGTTTATTTTTTGCATTTTGGTTTAAGGTCCATATTTCTGCTCCATAGGTAGTACAGCTTTCTATCATAGATTTGAACATGTGATTCTTTGTTTTATTGGAAATACTTTTACTCCATAAGTTGTTTTATAATCACTTTTCCTTTTGAGATTTTATTTATAATATCTGTCTCGTCCCTCCCATCCGATGTTAAAGTAACTCCAAGGTACTGATATTCATCCGTTTTTTTAATAATTATACCGTTTTGTGTATGTAAGTCTTGTCCTGGAGCTCCAATAACCATGTATTTTGTCTTGGCATAATTTATTTCCAGTCCCCACTTTTCATACTCCTCTAATAACTTCCTAAACATATAGTCTATGTCGTCCTCGTCTTCCGCTAATATTACTTGATCATCGGCAAATAATAAGCTATACAAATTTTGTTCTAATATTTTGACTCCCATTTTACTGCACTTTCTAGACCACTGCTTTAATGCTTCATTAATATACACTTTAAACAATGTGGGAGAAATGCAGCAGCCCTGTCTCAGCCCCTTATTCACTATAAAATCACTTGAGTAATTTTGTCCAATTTTTACTATACTTCTACTATTTTTGTATAGGTTTTTAACTGCATTTACATAACATTTCTCCACTCCGTTATCTTTCAGTGCTCTCCACAACTTATTCACAGGTACACTATCATACGCTTTCTTTAAGTCTATAAATATTATATGTAACTGTCTACCGTATGCTACTGTTTTTTCCATTAACTGCTTTATACAGAAGATATTGTCAATACATGACCTACCCGGTCTAAACCCGCTTTGTATTTCTGTTTCTGTTATTTGCTCTTCTATTCTTGTTTTTAAAACCCGCCCATAGTCTACTGAGAGTTAGTGTTACACTAATTCCCCTATAGTTATTGCAATCTTTTCTATTTCCTTTCTTATAAACAGGGCTAATGTATGCTTTCTTCCATTCTTCTGGAACTTCTTCTCCTCTGATACAGAGTGTGAATAGTTCTGCTAGTGCTTCCAATACTATTAATGGAGCATGTTTTATTAACTCTATAGGTATTCCTCCAGGGCCAGGTGATCGATTATTCTTCATATTTTTCATTGCCGTCTTAACTTCAGTTACTGTTACTTCTTTTATTTCATTTTCTACGGTATCCGTTGTATACGATATCTCCTTGTACCTCCCTCTTTCTTCCGTTAACAGTTCTTTATAGTGTTCCTTCCATGAATCTATGCCAATTGCGTCTATTTTTGTCCTTTCTTGTCTGTTATTTTTTAATGATCTTATTGTCTTCCATGCTTCTCTTGATTTTGAGCTTCCCATCAAGTTGTCTATATCGGTGCATCTTCTTTCCCAGTATTCGTTTTTACGTTTTTTTAACAAGAATATTAATAAATTAAAAATAGCGTTTTTTTTTTAAATTTCTTTGTTATAAATTACCAAATCCCCATTTTTTTGTAATGAACTGATTTTAGTTAAATATTATTATTATTATTATTATTAATATTATTTAGGCACACTGGCACAGAAATAATATTAAAAAAAACTGCAATAGCTGTTAGAAGTAAAACCATTGCAACAAGCACGTACTTAAAGAAAAACGATTTTTTAAATTAGTTCTTCTAAGTGTGCTAAAAATTAAATTTCGATGATGACTTACGCAAAAGAATTTCATTGGAATCAATTTATTCCAAGAAAAAAATTTGGTGATTTAACAAAAATTATTAAAAAAAAACACTTTTTAATATTAGTTTGAGTTATACTTGCTGTTGCTACTCTAATTCTATTTTGTAGATCGTCCAAGACCTTGAGCAAACAATATTTTTTAAGTAAAGAAAAACGAAAAAGTTTAATGGTGTTAAGTCTGGTGACCTAGCTGGCCACTTATTCGTTTCATTAGTTTCTATCGCTTTTTATATTACATTCTGTATACGTTAATTAATGGCAAATCACCCAGAGCTTCTTCTATTTGACTTTGAAGAAATTCTAAGTACCGTTCTCTAGTTAACCGTGTATCATAAAATACTGCCCCAATAATTTGATTACCCAACTTGTTCATTTGTTTCAAAAAACCCACAATCTACATTAACTGGTTTTATGTTATTTTGTAAATTAACTGAACATCTTGAAGTTTCATTAACGTAAGATAACAACTAAAGTAATAGATTGGAAGTCTATCACAACCCTGTTACACGCGGTATATTTGTTTGCAAATGTAGTTTTGTTAAAAACAATTGTTATAAATGACATTTATGAAACACAACAGTGAAGCATTTCAAAGAAAATTGTGGCAAGAGCTTATTTAAATTTATGTGGTATAGTTTATAGCAATTTTCTCAAAATGTATGTTATGGAAGGGCATACAATTCTTGTGTTTTGAAAAGAGTAAAAAATGTATTACCTACACTGCAGAAAAAATATGTACATTTAAATAGTGGGTTAATGAGCATTTTTTTGAAGAAAATAATCAGTTTGACAAACTAATTATAACATCATTGGGGGTGATACTTAGATAACTTATCCTGTACCCACTTAAATGAAAAATTAAAATTATTGGTGTTGAGTGGGGTACAATTGTACAAATAATGTAATTAGATCATGTTAATTTTTTTCTATATCATAGATGTTGTATAGGTATTATTAAAATACATGCGTAATTAAATATTAACGATATTAATATTTAATCTTTGTCTTCAGAGCATAACAACAGTGGATCTCACTTACTATACAACGAAATGTTCGAAGTGTCAACATCCAATGCAAATTTATGGAGATGCAAAGCTTGCAGTAAAGAAGTAACAAATCGATGGCATCACTATCACTCTCATACCTCTCATCGCTCATCTTGTCCATACTGTCCTGCTTCTTACAGTCGAATTGATACGCTTCGCACCCACTTGCGTGCCAAGCATTCTACAAATTTGAAACTAAATCGGCCTGACCTGTTTTAATTCAGTGATATTTAGCAGCTTTTGACCGTTGTGGTTTAATGTAGAGATGAAAGAAACATAAATATTTGGTTATTTTTATGATCTATATTCTATGTGGTGTAAGTAGTCGCTATTAAATTAAGGGTTTTACAGTCTGAGAAGTGGCGCCCAAAAGAAAACAGGGCCTTGTTTAATGTGATATATACCTGTGTAAAAATCTTAGAAAGAGTTTTTAGTTACTCGATGCCTAATAAATGTCAAGCTCAATGTAACATATATGCATGTGTAAAGTTGTATAAATGGTTATTATGGTCTCAGCATTGTTTAATACTAAACAAAAAGGAAATTTAAATTGTACAGTAAAGATACAGTTAGCGCAGTTTACAAAATTCACGTATTGGTTTTGATTTTGCAGTTTCACCAGAGCGGATAAAAAATGGTAAGAGTTAATTGCAACTTTTACGCAATTCAATTATATTAATATATCTTTTATGCAGGTAACTAAGATATCTAAAAAAAGACTTAAATTATATTATTCTGATATTAACTGATTATATTTGTGATTGTGTACTATTACACAAATGTGTAATGTTGTTAAATGTGTTTATAAGTTATTAATAAATCGAACAAGGAGACTGATTAAATTATTGAGTACTTCTTGAACGCAAGTACTGTATTATGACTGAATGTATTTTGTTAAATAAATGTTATATTTAATTTCAAATTACCTTTCGTTTTATTTAAAAGCATTAAAAATAACGATAATAAAATGTTTAACGTAATACACAAGAAATTTACTTGTATGGATTTCATTTTCTTAACGTATATTTGCAGAGATATAGTATGATCAAAAAGTCTTTGGATCGTGGTTGCTGTGGAATTCAAAGCTATCTATAGAATTACTTACTTCTAAATCTCGCTCGATTATGGCGAAGTTGGGAAATCTTTCACGGAATTCATTCAAACATAAATTAGGTGATTAAACCCAGTTACCGTTTTCACCACGATTTCCATCCACGCTAATATGGTCTAATCATAAAAATTTTATGTTCTGTTTGAAACATTTTTAATTGTAATCCGCTGACTTTTGAAAGTAAATGTCAAAACTAATAGAATTAAATAATTTCATAGATGACTTGTCAATGTCACAGCAACCGCTATCCAAAGACTCTTTGATCATATGTTATTTTGATAAGTACGAAACTGCTTATGCGATATGCAAATACAGCATTCTGAATCTTGCAGAAGTATTTTACAAAATTTACTCTCAGTTTTAATTAATATTGCAGGCTTTTTCTAATATCGTCGCAGAGCTGACTCTCCTTGTTTTTTTTAATGTATTTGTATGAATTTCGTAGCTTTGTTTCCGGTGGATCGCAACACTAGCGTCTAGCCCCTTGGCCCGCAATCGATCCTACCTCATCAAGGTCAGACTTGCGTGTTAGTATGTCGTCAATCAGTGAGTGAATGCTAATTTGTCTTCGTATTTTGTCTTTAAAAATATAACTGCTATTAACAAATAACCTCGCGTAAACAGCAAAACGCAACAGCAGTGTTTTAAAACAAACTATAAAATAAAAAAAAAATTTGGGCCCAACCGAGACTCAACCCCACAACTACTTTTGCAGTAAAACGGCAGTACACCCGAACACACCCGCATATCCATCTGTGCCACTACGAATCTGACCGTTAACGCTAAATAAGTGCTTATGGAATGCGTGCGCAATAGAAATGAACAAATAAAAAGTCTGACCTTGGTGGGGTCGATTTTGTCGAAGAGACTAGACGCTATTGATCGCAACCAGCATTTACGTCCTACTGCTGGGCTCCGGCACTCTTTTCTACCACGCACTCTCCTTAGCGCTAAGGTGGAGTACGGGGAACCTACTGTTTAACGTCGAATCCGAACGGCTAAATACCAGAGAAGGTTTCAAACATTAACATCCCACGGCTTCCTACACCGGATTGGGGAGTGTGAGTGGCGGGTTGTGGCATAGATTTTTATTGCTGCATGGCTTCGGCGGGGAATCGAACGTTAGACCTTTAGCGTTAGAGGCTGAGCGCCCAACCTCTGAGCTCTCACCACTCCCCACTTTCGGTGGATACTTGTTTAAATTCTAGAAAAAATGTTTGCACTTGTCTGCTTGGTGTCGGCCTGCCTTTTGTTTGTAGTTCTTTGCCATAACTCTTTCAGTAATTGGGAGTTCTTGTTTCTATAATATTTAAATTGTGGTTGTTGATGCCGTGCTAGGGCTCTTTTTCTTCTAGGAGTTTGTTTAGACTTTGCCGCGCGGTTGCGGTTAGGGGCTCAGCCATTTTTTCACGATGTGTGCTGTTGCGTACTATTCTTTTCCCGAACGCTGCGTTGATTCAACTTTTTGTTGTCAGAATTTTCCAGTAGTTGGATGTTCCACTTGTAATGCGCTGTTTTTCTCTTGTCTCTGTCGCTACGGATTGTGGTTACTGAATCCCCTTCGTTTGTTTTTAATGAAGATTTACTGTCTTGTGGTCTTTGCTCGCCTTTTTTACCCATTTCGCCCTGATATGATATAGTTTCGTGTGCTTTTCGCCCTCGGCTAGAAGCTAATCTATTTGTGCTTTAATTTCTGAGTTTGTCCAAGTGGTGCGGACTGAATCCGACCTACTCCAGGTGTTCTGGAATAAATGTGCCAGGTCGTTTAATGCTTATTCATGATCATTGCTTCTTGGACGATGTATTTTTGGACCAATCAGTTTGTTATCCTTTTTTGTGAGATCATATCTGCCTATTTGCCGTACAGTTCTGCGATTACCCCGGCCATTCTATTGATGACGGTACGTATATTCCAATAACATTTACGTTGATTTTTTATGTCTTCTGTGCGGCCATACATAAACTTTCTGTTAATGATCTGAAACGTTTTATTCTTCTTCGGCTACCTTTTCTTATTAAGATCGGTGTTCCGCTCACTTCTTTGTTTAATTGTTTTTGAGAGCTGGCGCCTTAAACACTCAAATGCACCTGCTTTGTTTTGGCCAAACAAAGAACCTTCGTGACGTGCACTAGTTTGTTACCTGTTTAACCCGATATGCTAAATTAAAAAACTCGTTTTTCCTTTTAAAAGCTGGAGCGGTGTTGCTGCACGTGTGCATTGAGCTATTATTCAAATTAAACTTTGCTTTTTATTTTAAAACAATAACTTAAATAAAATTTAACACATACAAACATAAGTTTTTCAATTACTCATATAGGTAAACATCTTCAGCTTTCTGATATATTATATCTCTTGTGTGAGGAAAGAATTTGAGTAAATATTGCCATTTGTTCAACTGCAGAGTTATAATATCAACAGTTGTTTTAGCTCTGAATGAGAAGTGGTGTGGTACTCCATGGTATAGTCCTTGGGCAATACCAAACATTTCTCCTGCGTGTAAAACGTCATGAACAGTTTCTGTTAAATTAGGGTGTACAGTTAAGATGTCAACCTAAAAAGTACGACCTGTAGTATTTTTAGTAATTAACAATTATGTAATACCTCTCCCCGGTGTATAAAATACATAGACTGATCGGAATCTCCATGCTGTACTATGTAGTTACCAGGAAAAAATATTACACGCTTAACAGCTAATGTTAGTTGTCTTATAAAAGCTTCTTCTGTCCCGGCAAATATGTATGATTGACGTAAATGTTCTCCATATATTTCATTCATCAGATCATAACGCATTACGTATGGCAGTTGTTGAATTATACGTGGTATCTGAAAGTATACAAAATATTACATATCTATTATAAGCGCAATTATTTGTTTTCTATTGTTACTAGTTGAACCCGTGGGTTACGCCCTACACTTTTTTTTTGTCCTTTAATAAAAATAATACCAGGTAGACTGTAGACGTATTCATCTCAAATTGAAACAGCAACAGATATTATTACAAACCTGTTTACCCCTACTTCGCGTCCACAGTTGTCGGACGTAGTGCCACATTTTTTCCATTTGATGCTCACTTACATTTTCATTGTGAAGGTAGTCTCGAAGTTCCTCAATTCCATATTCGTAACTTACTAAAGATGATGTATATGCATTTAATACACTTGTTACATCGCCAATAAACATGCCTGTAAATTTAATTGTATGACAATTAAAGTTTGGATAAGAAACGAAAATGTGCTGGATTTATTCCAACAAAATAAATCATTTTATACCTGGTCTTACAGGACGTAACATCAACTTTCGTGAATGTAGATGGACCCTATTGAGGTGGGGATTTACGTATTCATATACATATTTTTAAATGTATAAAATTAAAAATTTAGATAAAATAGAATGAAAAATATTATATAATTCTATTTATTAATAAAGAAAATTGATGCTACTTCCAGTAAAACCTGAATTGCTACTGGGTTACGGTATTAACATTTTTGTCAACCGTTTAATTATATTTGGTTTTTAAGAAGGCAGTTTTCTCTATCCTTTACTATTTATGAAGTTATAGGCTTGCCTATTTATTCGTGGGACACACTGTACATAAAAAAATTCTCACCAATAAAGAATTTCGTAAAAAACATTATGCAAGTAATATAGATGAGTTCAATTTTATTATGGGGAACTATATCGCCTGTTCCAGTTGTGGTCAAAACATTCATTATGTAGTATAAACACAAGATATAGAGACTAAGTTTGTTTCCCTGTTAAAAAGCACGTTTTGTAAAATTTATATTAAGACAAAGAAAATTATTTTACTTCTCCACCATAGTCTATTTGCATCCAGGAATTTTTACGACAGTGTGTTATTGGGCATGCTAATAGATACCAAATACATGCTAGTACATGCAGAATTAATGTGATCCACATGATGATAGTGCTAAAACGAGAATTTTTAGAAAATTTTTTAATTAACTATTCTTCATAATCTTACCTGATTTTTAAGAAAAGTGTATTTGCCATTAATTTATTAGAACGTACTTTGTAAAACTCCACGATATCATAACACCGTAATAAGGTAATCAAGCGTAAGCAAGAGAATACCAAATAAGGGTTTACTTTTGTGAATAATGGTAAGAAAAACGCACAGTAATATATGGGAATATTAGCGAGAAAATCTAATATCCGTAGTTTCTTATTTTTGAAATACCTGTAAACACAACCACTTAAACATATAAGAGTTTTCATTAAAATTCAGCTGTACATGCGCCTTATTTTTCGATTATCAACGACGTACTCCCCATATCGATCTATATATGCCTTGTGAATCTCCAAAAACATTTTTAAAAGGTATATGGTGTCTATCATAACCGATAGTACTAGTAGATGAGCTTTGTGGTGTTGAAATGCAAATTGGTAAGTTACAATTATACAATTTACATAAGCTGCCATGACGGCTACGTAACCTACAAACACAACAATATTTTATTTATAAATTCAAGCTTTACTTCGTTGAAGTTCATTTTAATTTATAGTAAATAAAACAATTCTTAACTTCAACCGGTTTTTTATTTTAGCTTTATACGTATTTCAATGTGTTTACACGTCATTATCAAAAGCAAGATTAAAAGTAAACAGTTCCTATAGCAACACCAACTGTTTACTTTTAATCGTGCTTTTGATAATGACGTGTAAACACGTTGAAATACGTATAAAGCTAAAATGAAAAATCTGTTGAAGTTAAGAATTGTTTTATTTACAATAAATTACAATAATATTTACATAATAAGTGAAAAAATGTAGAAAGTACTTACTAAATACAGTAAAAACTGAGGAATCGGGCAAAATAGCAATGCGACACCATTTATGTGGAAGGAAAAACGCTCTAAGTGATTCTATTGTTCCTACGCCGGAAGCAGTTGTAGCACCTAAAGTACTTCCTGATTTAACGGTTACAATCTGAAAATTTTCTTAATAGAATGGTAATCGGGTGTTTAAATATACAATGCAACAGCATTCTTAACTTGATCTGTTTTAAATTACCCAGTAGGAAAAAAGCGCTCCACATATGTTTTCTAATTTTGTGGGTATTATACATGATTACCTGCTAGACTTTGATGTCGTACTCTCGCTTTGTGGCAGTCAATTGTTCTTAATACACCTGTCATATGTCTACTTTTCCTTAGAGAGGTTCAAGGTCTTCTTAATTGGAAAGAAAGTGCGTGAGCGATTTCACAATCGGTGTGGAGTGTTCAGTGTGTTATAAATTTGCCTAGCTAATACACTGAGTACTGTGTTGAGCAGTACTGGGGCCGCGAGTAGCCTGGCAGCTTCGGCTGTTTTGAAACGTCCAACCAGTGACTTTCTTGACTGATGCCACTGAAGGCGCGACGGTCAAGGACCCTCACTTAGGTGAAAGGCGTGAACAAAGACACCTTCTGCGGGGTCGGCATTGTAACGGTCACTTCGGTGATTTCAACTTCGTACGTCCACCGCTCTTCAGAAAGGTGCAAGGTTTAACTTAATTGGGACCATGAACAACTGGGCGAGTAATTTCAGAGGGGCGGGGATTATTGCCAACCTTCAGTATGGGTACTTAACACTTTAGCGGCAGCGCGTTCTCTGTAATGGGGTCCCCGCTTCCTGGCCGTAACTATAAATTTGCCTGCGTCTCAGTCACTACGTCGAGGCGACCCCTGAGGGTTATAAATTTGCCTAGGCGTTATATTAGGTGGTTGGAGGCCGACTGATTTAGGCAGGTGAAAGCGAGCTCCATGAAGAAGCGGCGCGGCCGCTGGTATTAGGTACTTGGGCCTTAAGGCGTGAGGTGCACTTTGCTTGCTCATGCCCACTATTAAAGTGTCGACCCAGAAAGTTCGTGCTTATGCACACTCGACGCTGTTAAGGTACCGGCCACTATCAGACCGGCTACCGACTAATCTGAGCGGTGCGTAGTCGACCAGTACTAACGATTGCGAGTAGTCTAAACTGGTAGGGGTAGCACTGCCTCGGCAGGTGCTTGTTCCAATAACTCCAACCAGTGACTTTGGCTGGTACCACAGAGAACAAGTCTGAACCCGCGGAAATATAGAAGCTCCCGTCTTGATCACGGTGTAGATCTCGTGGTGGCAGTGGTAAACCTACCCAGACTAAGGCCGCCTTGATGCAAGGGTGAGCAGCGTTTTCAGCTCGGGAACTGATCTGCAGAATCAGTAGAGATTTAAGGCTCGCAGCCTGATGTCAAGACTGGTAGCTTGTTCTCGTTGAACCAATGTTAACTTGAGCAGGCGTGCTGATTAAGCGTAATTCAATCCGGCCCGAAGAGAGACGTGGCGGACAAAGCTGACGCTAGGTGCCGCCACGTAAAAGTAAAGAGGTAGGTAAGGCACATTTGTTTTGTTGCCACGGGAACAAGTTCAAGTTCGTGGGGAAATTGCTTTCCCAGTGGAAAGTTTGGTTGGCAGCCTGATGGCGTATTGGTAGCTTGTTCTCATTTTACCGAAAACAAGCGCGCTGATTGAGCGTAACTCAATACGGCGGGTAAGAGCTAACGTTAGTTGTCTGTATAATTTTAATGTAAATTGAAATAAATGTCTTTGTAAACGTTCAGAATCTCATTGATGTGCTTCCATAAAATTTTCAAATGGTAATGTTTCAATAATTGCATACAAAATAATTAACATGAGCAGTTGTATGGTTTCCGTCTGATACATAAACTGACTATATTTTTCTTTGGTTTTAGTGGGTAGTTGTATTGTTTTTCCTTTTCATATCTATTACAGCAAGTGCCATTTAACCTTGCAAAAAATATGACGATAAGTTTAAAAGGCGAGCAGCCGTTACACTCTCAAGCAAAAGCAATCCCCTAGTTTGAACGCTAGTATAATATCTAGTTGCTGTTAGTTATTTATGTCATTATTATGTTAATCCCTCCTCAAAGCAAACTGTTTCTAACCTTATGGCGCACGGCCTTTTAATTTGTCAAAAAATCCACAATTTTTAGTAAACCATAAATACATTGACTTTCACTTTTTAGTAGAGTGTACCACACTGTCCAACAGCCAATTAGAGCTAGTTTAAGTTACGACTACCGACGAAACAAAGCGGAAGTAGGCGAATCAAAGCCCACTAAAATTTGCAAGGTTAGATGGCACATGCTGTACTAGATATTACTGTAGTTATTGTTTTTAATAACTTAGAATTAATAAGGTATAGTCACAATTCCTTCTCTGTCTATCTATAGTAAACTGGACGAGAAAAAAAATTACTAGAAAATTGAATGTCGTAACTAGATATTATATTATTTTATATTCGTTGCCATGATTACATAACTACATCAGAAAACTGTATGAAATAATAATACACATGCAAAAGGTTACTAAAAAAGTTACATTATTTTGTCTTGTAACTTGGTGTATTTCCACGACTTTAGTAAGAGAAAATTTTTAATAATAGTTTAATTACTAGCATACCTCATCTATTTGGTTGCCGAAAGATGTTTCTTCTATAGCAGGTCCTCTGTTATAAAAGGAATCAGATTTTTCAGAGCCACTGTTGCTCATCATGAGTGTTGTTGGCATGATATAGAACTGGTGATTAGCTTCTTTAAGAATAGCTTCCATTTTCTTCTTAACAGATGGGTAGCGCTAATCAACGGAAATTTACTTACAGTTTTACATGCGGTTTAATGTTATAGTTGATTTTTTTTTGATTATAATCGTTTCAATTGCAGTTTCTTAAATGTGCTAGTATATAGTTTTATATTATGTTTATCCTTGAAATTAACAAAAGCAAAAAAGCCCGAGTTTTATTAAGCACATACATTACCGATTATTTTTGAATATTCATAAAAATAATTTTCTGTTGCTGCTTGTCGTGATTCACTTTGTTCACAAATAGTACTTACCTTAAGAATAGAATAAAAAGCTTCAGTTGTTAAAAACAGTGCATCAAGATTCCTTATGGCTGTTATTGTTACAGTACATTTGGCTTTACTTTGTGTTGTTATGTTTCCAAATAATCCCCCCACACCCATAAATGTCTGCATTTCATTATAGGATGAAATTACTTCTACCTAAAAGTACAAGTTGTGCCAATTCAATGGCGTTATTAAAATTTAAAACTTGTAGTGGCTACCCCCTTCATACTAGCTTACGAAAGACTTTAGAAGATGGGACCACAGACACTTCAGTTATACCAGAAATATTACTGGTTGAACAATCAATCAACTTGTTGCATTTTATAAGAACACTGCGGTACCCATTGACACAAAAAATTTATATACTTATGACAAACATTTTTTACATTTGACGAGAGGTTTTAAATTACTTTTTAAAAATTAAAATTAAGTGCGGCAAAAATGAAAGGTACTAATTTATTTTACTCATGCACATTACAGCCAATCAAAATGCAGCAATAATCTACCTAAATAAAAATTAGACCGATAATTTCGATAATTTTTATGTTATTATAGTTGTTTACCTTGAAACCGCCTAGTTACGCCTTAGTTACTTCATGGTTACACTAACAAATGACGATAAACAAAGTCCGCTATTGTTTAATTTTGTATTTATAAAATAATCTTGCCGAACACTACTCAAGCTTTTGAATTCGCGGTTCATTAAGCAAATTTGCAAGTAAAAACCTCCTGTCGTTTTTTTTTCGTTTGCAAAACCTTGTCGATCTGCAATAAATAATTGGTAATTAATTGATACATTCAAAGCTTATGTGGTATTACTATTGAAAATTTTCGATATGCGCGTCTTGAACTTCTCGGTGGGGGTAATGCCGCTGCTATATACCTATAGTCTGTCTCACGGTGAGAATTTAGTGCAGATAAGATAGGGCCATGAAAACCTTATGTGAGTTCTCAACAGTCGCTCACATAAAAGGTATTGCGATTGCGACCGTAACTATAAAGTTGCAACTTCGAAAAGATAAGTTACAAATAACTGCATTGTATTTAATATTATTATTAATACGGTGATAATTAAACAAAACAATGACTCTTTTAGCACCGTAATTCTGAGGGATTTAAAACGTCTTTCTACTATTAATTAAATAGTCTTATTTTGCATCCCCTATCCAACAGCAGCGCAAAGTAACTCATTAAGTATTTACTTTGTTTACATAAAAATATGTGTAAGAGAGTACCAGAAACTGATTTACATTTTTTTAAGTTTACGAAGGTGTATCTGTAATTCACGTTTTACCTAACATTTTAAAATAAATATTAGGCTTTTTCTTTTTTGTTCGAAATGCTTTGACTTTACAAAAGCGTAATGGCGATTAAGTATGTGACAACAATTATTGTGCAACATTAATAAAACTACGCAAACATTTTTATTAAGTTTCTTGTGATTGTATGTGATATTTGGAAAAATGTATTTGGTTGTTTGAGCACCGCTGGAAAAGGATACCAGGTAAGTTGTATTAGTAGTTATCAGTAATAAGCGATCTGTACCACAAAAGGAGAATTAGGGTTATGATTGACCGGTGCATAGTTAGCTTACTTTAAAATAATTTTATGGAGAATTTTTGCTTCCATAAGATTCTGTACTGAATTCTCACAGTGAGACGGACTATAGTGAGCGTTTTTTGTTTGTTCTACAAGTGCTGTTTTCGATATAAGGTAAATGTTCTTGGTACCTTCTTTATAAATTAAGCCTTTCAAAAGTTAGCGGAAAAGGAAGGGGGGGGGGCAGAATATTCAGGTTGGGTATACCCACCTTTCCTCTGTAAATAATAAATACATTTTGAATAACATCATTGGCACGGATAACTGTCTGGCCTCTAGTAAAATATCGTTCACGCAATTCTTTTCCAATAATTCTAAAGAAGGACCGTTCCACATGTTCGAAAAGTGGAACTTCACGTAATGTGGCTTCATACATATACAAAACAGAATCTTCCAATAAAGCAGTGTGCAAATTGGCAAGAATAATATTTGGCTAAAATATTAAAACAGATTAGGTATCTGCTACAATTGATGGTAGTAGAAAATATGATTTTAACATACTTCTGTACCACCGGTTCTTTTCCACAGGTACTCGTTGTAGTTTATTATTTTATTTTGCATCACCGAATGCACACCTTCATAGTCCATAAAGCTTTTTAATTCTTTCAGCATTTCTTGGTGGCGTGATAATGTACTGTGAATACCAGCTTTGTGGCTTGATATACTTGCATAAACGTAACTAGTAAAATAAAATAATATTTTGTAACTGGTGTTTAACAATGTCAAATTATTAATTAGCCGGGAATATATTTCATGTTAAAGTATAAATCTAAAAATGGCTCCAGCTCAGTCAGCCGACTATGTGGCTGTGCAGATATCTCAGATTGATTTAGAACATAGTCTATGCAGTTGGCCAATTTGTCAAACTTGGGCATTTTCGGAATTTTCTAAAATCGAAAGCTCACTTAATTTTGACGTTTTCGGATTAAGTATTTAAAGCTGCAACTGAACGTTGAAACACTTCGAAAGATAAAACACTGTAAAACGCAAAAACATTGAAAACTGCTTTATTGCAATACTTTTATATGGCCACGACATAGACAACATGGGCAAATGTTTACTGGCAACGTGATTAATTTGGCAGGATTTTATAACGTACAACTAAAATGTTCTTTTATATAACAAAATCGCGCTGCAATCCTGCAGCCACTATTTCCAAAATTTTCTTTAATATTTTATAACTATGTGATATCGTTTCAACATACTGGTAACGCGATGGTGTAAATAGAAAATCAGCAAATGTCAAAATAAACCGCTTGGGTAAGTTTTTCCATGTTTTTCTCTTTTTCTTACAAAAACTGTAGGGTTTTTTGATGTTCCACATGTTTACAATGCTGTAGTTGAATTCAATATCTAGGTTTGATAACAGTTCTGCACAGCACAAGAAAAATTCAATTTTGACAAAGAAATACGAATTTTAACATTTTTTTGCTTCAGTGAATAATATTAAGCCAAAAAGTGAAAAGCGCATTTAAAATATGTTGCTTTCGGCAAAAACCGTTAGAAATAAGTGAAGTTTTTGCGGAATTAAATACTTTGTTACGCGGCAGGCTGTATCTAAACTTCAGCTGAAATTAATCCACGAGGTGGTGGTGTTCCGAAACGAAAGTTAGATAAGTTTTTCTAGACGGAATTTAAAAAATTTAAAGTACAGACGTTAATAGAGGGCTCTAAGTCAATTTGAATAATTTTTGCCGAATACCACTGTTTCAAAATTGCGGTGTCTACGATTTTTAAAACAATTTGGCTTTTCCGCTTATTTACTCAAAACTGAAAGTATTACAATAGCCTTAGAGATAGAAAAAATAAGCATTTAAAAGCATTTCTGAAGCCAAAAAACTGCCAAGTTTACATTCTTGATATTGATATTTTCAAAAATTTCAAAATGGCTCAAAAACTTACCCTGCGATATTGTTTAATAGGAATGGCCTGCAAGTTGACCCAATCCGTTAATTTATCTGTGACGTTTTCCATGAATTTTTGAAAATTGAAAACTCACCCCCAAGCACTGAATTTACAAGATAAATATAACGTATTATAAAGTACAGTTGTAAAGCATTTTTAATATAGAATGATACATTTAAAAATGTTTTTTTTTAAATTTAATGCTCTATCAGAATCTACCGAAAAAATATAAGGTGCTATTAAAGAAAAAATGGTAGCTTCACTTCCGTTGTAACCGGAAGTAGTAATTTGTTGTTTTTAACGCAAATTTATAGATTTCTAAAGGCTAATTCTTGTTATCTTTAAAAATAATTTAAATGTCTAGGCTGAATTAGAAAAAGACCATAAAATTGGTACACCCTGTACCTAATTCTATTTACTCTACACATCATTTTTAATGAGCTTAATATTATCCGAATAAGAGTGAGTCGATATTACTTTGGATAGTCAGAATCCTACTGTATTATAACTACTTAATTGTGAACGTTTCATACCCAAAGAACAACACTCCAAAAATGATCATATTCATGTTAATAATTAAATGTGTTTTATCTTGCGGTGTGATATCTCCAAAACCAGAACCCATGAGTGTACTTGCAGACCAGTACAGCGCCGTAATGAACACATTAAATGCTTTTGTATAATTGTAATACCTCGATCTAAAACATTAACATTGGGCTATTGCCAAATACAAACACATATTTTGAAAGCTATGTATAACCTGTCGATCCAAGAGTCTTGTAAGCAAAACATGGTGTACTCATAAACAACATGTTCAGCCATTCCATCTGGTTTTGCCTTCCCGTTATGAATTAAATCTTTTATATCACTTACATGAAAGTATTCACAGCTAGTTACAATTACAATGGACGCCCAGAAGTTCATAAACATGAGGGTGAATGGAACAAATTTTAACACTTGCAGAATATCTCCCTGCAAAATTTGTTTTAGTTCACTAAAAACTCACAAAACGGAAGTTTTTTAAAGAGATTTAAAAGTTAAGTACAGTCATATCAAATTTACAGAAATAATAAACAAACATAGAGTGTCGACGACATTGCGGGAAAGACTTTTACCACCTTATAGAATTGCATGTCTGATTAATGAAAGCAACATTGTTTCGTCATACGAGGCTTAACATCTGAGGAAATTACCTTTATAGAGGTGTTATTTTAGTAACCTTATTATAAAACACCACCATTTATTAATAGTATATTATGTAACGAATTTATAATGATAGCTATTAATACACCAGTGAGATTACGACACGAGCGGCAGCGAATGTCGTAATTCAAACGAGCCATTATATAAGAGTTGCGCACACACTATT
The DNA here is from genome assembly GCA_958336395.1 of Ctenicera cuprea. Lineage (NCBI taxonomy): Eukaryota > Metazoa > Arthropoda > Insecta > Coleoptera > Elateridae > Ctenicera > Ctenicera cuprea. The sequence goes on from OY284494.1 coordinate 25,020,588, forward strand.
TTTTCTACGACTAGTTAATTTAAAAATATTTTTATGAAAAAAGTTTTTTTATGCAAGAAAACACAAACTGCTTTGCGATGTTAACTGTTGTAACAACTCTTGTAACCATGGTTACCAAAAACAATTCTTTGCTGCTATTGGTCAGTTTAAACAATGCTTTGCTGCTATTGGTCAGTTTAAACAATGCTTTGCTGTCATTGGTCAGTTTAAACAATGCTTTGCTGCTATTGGTCAGTTTGGGTCATTTCATAATGAAAATCTGTATTGAAATGGGTATCATTTTAGTATAGGCAGTGCACACTTAATAAGTAAATTAAAATATGGGAGTAGAAAAAAATAATTTCATTATTTCCAAGACAACTAGTATTTATTGTGGTTGTCTATTGCAAGTAAAAATTGAAAGTATTTTGCCATCAAGAAATAGGTAGTGGTTAGGCGTTCAAATTAAAGTTGTTTGAGGCTGGTACATGCCTAACACAGTATACACTAACTGTCTTTTACTAATTAACCACGGGTTTTTCACTACTTGAACAGAACAAAGCCATACCCCAACTATGATACGAAGTTTCTTGGTAGTATAAACCCCAACTCCCTTCCTGTCCGGAAACTTCCACACACTTGCATACTCATCCCATTTGGAGTCACCGATAGAATGTTCCTTTCCATCTCGCTCAGAACATCTTACTTCTCTCTGCTGGTTTCTCCATTACCCGAATGTCCATTTTCTCTTTTGGAACGCCCGACACATCGCCATCATTACCAGAGTTATATACTCTTCTTCACCCTTCACCTGGATGTAATAGCCGTTCATTTGGCAGACATGTATCGTCGTGATTGGTTTTCTACTTCCTTCTCCATAGTCTAGCTTTTCTATTCCACGAGTGTCTGCTGGAAGTACTTCAATTACCACGAGTAGTCTGTTATACTTATTTTGCAGTATAGACGGTTTGCCCGTGGCTACAATGGGAGCTTTTACTACTACGATTTTACCCACATCATAAAAAACACCTATGTAATGAGGTTTTGCGTACTTTCGTAGTCCACGAAATCGATACCGTTCGACCGTCTTCTCAACCGAAAAATGTCAACAACTACCGAATCCTTAAACAGCATATACAAATTTAACCGCAGAATCAGCAATGTCGCCTATCACCTGCAGAACTTTCTGCTTTGCTCCCATTTCAGAACACTGGCTTTGCACATGCCCTACCCAGGTTTTCGTCAATCGTCGTTAAATTTCCGCCCTGCAGCGGTTGGTGAATCCCAACCGTTCATTAGTTTTAATTTACCATTATTCTCTACATGACGTACGTCATTTCCACCGTCTTGTTGGTCTCTCGAGAGCGTTTTCCCGATCGTTGACCCCGTCTTGATGCGCTCTATTGTCAGTATACCATAAAAGAAAGTATCGAAAAAGTCCTTTCATAACTATTAATGAAAACACAGTATGACTACCTAAGCGCTAACCCAATATACACCAACTGTCCTTTATTAATTAACCACGCTTTCTTCCACTACTTGAACAGGACAAAGCCAAACTCCAACTTTTTTCCCGTCCGAAAACGTCCGCCCTCTTGCATATTCATCCCACTGTGCGAGGGCACTTCCTCCCGGACTTCAGTATCACATGCCCCCTTACTGTTCCTAACAGTTTTTTACGGTAAAACTAAAAAACATTGAACAAAGTTAATGTTCGTCAATGTATTACAATATGTTGTAAAACAACGAGCATCACATTTTTCTGCGATGTCGTAGACACCCTGTGTGTTTCCTATAACAGATTTTAAAATTTGTACAAACCTTTTTAGTAATATCTCTTTCCAAATATGTGAAGGCTCGAGGTAATCTGTAAACTTGAAAGACACGAAGTGATCGAAAGAGACAATGGTATGTATGGGGGCTGAGAGTATGAGCAAAGACGCTATGTCCTTCATTGTGGTCATGCATTAAAAGTTTCACGATTAACTCCCATGGAAAGCAAAATATGAGGTCAATAATAAACAACCCTTTTAAGTAATGGGTTGCTGTTTTATAAGGATGTATAATAAGCTGCTGCTTGTTCCCGTAATAACCAACCAGCATCATTATATACAAGTCTGCATAGGCAATAAAATCTAAGCCAAATAGTATTTTGTCCAGTAAGGGTATGTATGGGGACTGAATGAATTGATATGGCGTTAACAAGCAACATGCGATGGCTGTAATAAAGCGAATGGTAACCCAAAACTTGATAAAGGCTCCATCGGGCAGTATGCAAATTGGTAGTAGTAAGTATTTCAACCAGAATAAATTGCCAAGAGCTCTAAATGGTTGCCCATAGTCTTCATTTTTCTTTTTGCAATATGAATGTACATTAAGAAATGACCCTTAAAAATAATATTTACATTGTATTTGGCGTGGTATATTATTTTAGGACAAAGTTGAAAAGTTCGGCTTATTAGGGGTTTTCTTATTAAGTGTACAGTAGACAGCGTGTCTACAAAATAACCTCCCTTGATATTTTTTAAAAGATGGATTCAAGAACAATTACACCAGACTATTTTTTAAACAAATAAAAACATCCATGCTTGTTATAGCGACGTCCATCGACAAAAAGATTAAAAGGCACTTCATTTTCAAAGCTTTCTTTGTTCTGGTTACGACGAGCTGATTTTTTCAATTACAGTAAGTCTATACTAAAGTAGCACCTTTTGTTTGTTGGACATAACACAAGTATGCGTATGAGATGGCATTGGTTAGAGGGGAGCCTATAAGCGCAATTATGCGCACTTGAAAATTCCGAGAAACCTACACAAATGTTGACTTCGATGTTCGTGTTGGCATGCGGACAGGTGCAATGTTAAAAAGCTGAATTTGTTCATTAGTGTTGTATGTGTACAAGTGTTTTATTATTTTCTTTAATATGTACATGGTGGAATGCTACTGCGTATGCTGTCTTGCATGCTTTTTATGAAATGGCCGTGCCCGGAGCGTAGCGGAAGGCCCGAGCTATTAACGCGACCATGCGTACACGGGGGGGGGCTAACTGTTTGAAGTTTTTACCTGCACTAAGATTAATTTCGTTATGTGATCTATAGGCTCACTTTACTCATTCAGCTAAATCTTTATGACGTTTGATCCAGGCCGTCCAAGATGTGTTTAAAAAGAAATAGAAGAAAAAACTCGTTTGTCGAATATTAGGGAGGGAAAAATTATCTCTCCCCTCCCCCAAATATTGCTGTACCTAAAAATTAACTAGTGCTTTTTCTACTATCACTCACATGCAATGTAGCTTAAGCAGAATTTTTGTATGCTGCTCCATTTATTAAATGAAAAGGTAGAAATTAATTAGGTATTCAAAGAAAATTAGCCTATAAATTAAAAAATATCGTGTGGCTAGGTTTTAAGCAATATATTTTTGAACATTTCCAAAATAAAAAAAAAATTGCTAGTAGGGGGATTACTTTATAGACTCGGTCTGCATTGGTTACTGTTACTGAATGTTTTGCCTGCAAGCCCAACTTGTATTTGCTTTATAGCTGATTGGTATAGTGATAACTAACCTTTAAATTTTTGGGCATATCCTCGAAATTTGCGACTTTTTTTTTGCTCTGTATAGTCTGTTTGAATTTTGGTACTAACGGTCAGGCTCTTTAATTTTGCTAGAATTTCCATATCATCTCCAATAACTTTCAACTCGTTTGCAATTGCAGGAAACATTGACAAAGCTCTCGTAAAAACAGCAGCATCGATACTAATTAGTTTCACATGAGTAATAGTACTCACTGTCGTTAAACTCTGTATTCCATACAGCAAACTTCCAGCACCAAAATGTGTTAATGGTCCAATTAATTGAAGTTGTCCGTCACCTAAGGCAGGAAGTATGTGAACATGTAAAAGGCAATTATTAATGTAATTTACCACTCTGTTGTTTGCAATAACCTTTTTGAATAATATACATCTCCCGACTTAGACCACCAGCATAAGTAACTATAACATTGGGAGGTAAAATGATAACACGGGATCCAGTTGCAATAAGCTGCAGAAAATCAACGTCGGCATTGCAAAATAGAGGTATATTCACAATTGCTTCCATTCGTTCTTTTACCAACACATCTTGTTGTATTTTCCATGTGGAATTGTAAAATAACGACTGCTTACTAGTAATACCAATACCTTCGTTATAGTACCACTGCAGCACAAAAAAGTTGAGCACCCGATGCCTTATTTCAGAATGCATATTGTTGCCATTCATAAAATTTTGCAGCGCATATAAAGCTTCTTGAAAATCTATTTTCTTCTTTAAGTTATGGGTGAAAAAGGCTGAGAATTCCGCTGTACAATAGCCAAATATAAAGATTCCTATGAGAACTCCATTACCTACCAAAACGACGTCCGTCATGTTTCCCGGAGGAATATCTCCGTACCCAAGACCAGATAAACAAGTAAGAGCATAATAAACAGAAATGATGACGACATTTTTTGTGCATGGATGTGATAGCCGAGCTTCTAGTTCTGCAACTAGTTTGGCATGAAACCACCCAGTTTTATCACAGACCTCGTGTAAGCAAGTTGCAAAATACAAAATGGCCCCAAACCAATACGGGCAAATAGTTAAAAATATTGGATATTTAATCAACCGTATTGCGACTAGTTTCGCTGTAAGACTTTTTTCTAGATGTCTGAAGAAACTTACGATTCGGTACATTTTCAACATTCTGTTTAGTTTTAAAATGTAATACCAGTGCTTACTGTCTGTCACTACATAAGAAAACACTTCTATGTAGAAAACACTGAAAACATCTAAATAAAACCCAACGGTGTTTAGCTGTTCAAGCAAAATGCCTTTGAAGGTTTGTACAGTGTGATCTTTTTTGATTATAGCGGTTGTTAAAATCATATAAATATCTATAAGGTTAATGATTTCCATAAATATAGACAATGCATCCAGCCATGGTGGAAATTTACGATGAAAAGCAATATAAAACGGATACAGAATTCCAATGAATAATGTATTTATAACCACTAGTGTTTCCCACGACCAGGTTATTGAGGTTTCAGGTTGTAGTATCCAAGGAAAATCGTCAGATAAACAAAGTTGTTTGTGATTTACTTTTCGAATATTTTCAGAAAATTTGTACAACGGTAAGCATTTTCTATAAAAAGTATCAGTAGAGTCAAAGGTATAAGCAGTCTTCGGATTCAGCCTATCTTTTAACTTTTTTATTTCTGAATATTGTGGGTTATGGGAAACATATAAACTCAGAGTAATTACTTCTCGTTTTTCTTCAGTATGTGATGAGTGTTCCATGGCGTCGTCCACTCTTTTAAGAATTTGCTGACGAATACTTGCATAAAATTCTGGAAATAATTCTATTAGTTCTATAAAGTCCTTTTTGTGGAGCACCTAAAACAAAAGGTAAGGTAACTGCAACAATTTTTCAGAGAAGAGCATTCTTGATATTTTATTAACTTACCATATACTGGGGCGTATAAGTCGACATTTGAAGCTTTAAAAAGTATGCTTAAATTAATTTACCTATTATCATCTGAACTTCGATTTTGTCACTTTTACTGTTTATTGTCTCATTCTTAATCTGGTATTTTTGTCTGTTAAATGTGACAATAAACTTCCTTTTCCACGACCGAGAGTAAAAGTCGGTTTCTATGGCATCAAAATGGTGACAGAAGTAAAGCATTTACTCTCTAGGGACGAAACAAGACAACAATTTCCCTAGGGGAGTTTTTATTTCATTTCATATTTATTTTTGTAAACAAATGTCTATTGTCATGGTACGTTGCATGGAAACATCCCAAAGGCTTCTAAATATTGTAATTTCGCTCCGATTTATAATAATTCTTTATTTATGAAACGAAGTGGGTCTACTCCCGATCGTATCGCAGATCTACAACAACATTATTTCGGGCCGCTGTGGATAAAATTATCATAGCCAATATGATAGCCAACGTTCGGTAACGGACAAGGCACAAGAAGAAGAAGAAGACTCCCGATCGTGGAAAAAATAGTATATACACCTCGGGACAGACCGCCATTTTTTCCTCGATGTATTTGTAGCCCTCGGGCTTCAACAAACACCTCAGGAAAAATAAGACGTTTCTCTCCCTTAGTGTATAATGTACTATTATTATTATTATTATTATAAAACTAGCCGCATACTCTTGTTATAATACTTCTAAAAGAAATATGTTTACAATTTATGGAGCCCTGTATACGGCGCAAATATTTTGCTACTACGCAAAAAACGAGAATTTGGTAAACGTGGAAGGTTTTTTTTTGAAATTAAAAATAATACATGTAATACCTATAAGAATGCATTGTAATTATAAATAAAAATTTCTCATCTTTTATTTTATCTGTTACGTATCTTAACAATGAATTTGTGATTTTAATTATTGAATAGCTATTGTAAGTTGTCTTTGGCAACATATAACATATGCGTGTGAGCTATATTTTCATAGAGTTCATATTAATTTATTGTGTGTGTTTAATCTCGAAATTAGTTTTGTTTTGGATCTAAACTAACGCCGTAATGTCGTCACCCAAATAGCAAATTTGAAAGACGGTTAAAAGCTGCATATTCCTTGTTCTGAGGTTTCCCACCGTTTTGCTTATAAAAATAGAAGTAGCTTTCAGAAATCAAAGAAGAACACGTTGCCAGTATCATTCTTGAACCGCCAGTTACGTCAGTTTGTAGTGTTATAATTACTAGTGTATGAGCATTGCGCATTCATCATTCATCGACTACTTATCTATTAGCGATCAACCGGTTATGGACAAGAAGTCCTGCAGCTCCAAGAAAGTTATTTACGCCCTTAAAGTTTTCTCACTTCTCCCATCTGTATCTGGCGCTTGGTTCGTCCGGTTGCCTCTGCGAGTTCTTCCAACTGATTCTGGTTCTCTGGGTCACCTATGTCTTTTCTGTTCGTCACTGGCGCTTGGTTCGCTTGGCTGCCTCTGCGGACCTCGTCAGCAGGTTTACTGCGCTTGTAACAAGTTACCGGATAACGACAATTTTTAAAATTCGTTGCGGATTATTTTATAGTTTAATTTCTCGAAGAGGCGCAGATAGCGTTGCAATTTAGACATGTTCGTTGGATGTCCGCGCCGAAAACCTTTTCTTGAAAGGACTTCACTACAGTTGATTCTCCCACTCGACTTGTGCAGCATAAAGCCAGCATATTAATACAAAAATTTTAATTCTTCTTGAGAGTTCCTGATGAAACATTTTTCTTAACAAGTCTTGCTTGTTCGTTAGAATTAACCAGTTATTTCTACCGAACACATTATTATCCATTAAAATTTACCAAGCAAAATTTATTTATAACCTAGTATAAAATACACAGGTTTGTAATAAAAGGTAATACTGTCAGTTGTTCCCAGATCATCACGAAAACACCGTTTTTGTTATGGGCAATTCTTCTATTAATTAAACACTTAAATCTTTTTACATTATTTATTAACATGTAACTTTAAATAACAATACAACTTAATGCTAACTTGCTAAGTTGATCAATGTAATGCGACCATCTTGTCTGGCTAGTTGATGTGGCACATTTACTAAGAGTCTAATTAATCACTTGTTCACAGTTCTGTTACAAACGTTACGAAAAATTTGAGAGCTGAGCTTTAAAGACATCAAACTTTACGCGATTACAGAATGTATATAGTACAGTGTGCAACGGGCCCAAAAATAAATTAATGTAAACAGGCATGATATTTAAAATCTGCGAACATTTATTTATTTGTCTGCAGTATGACGCGCTGGTGTCGCCACTAGTACAAGACGCGAGGACGTACCGCGCGCATGAATTTTTACTTTACACATAGTTCCCACTATCACGTCCTCACATGACTTAGAGGGGGAAACTTAAGGGTTTAAAATCAATTATCTGAGTATAAAAAATCACTTCCCGACTTCTTCGAGTCCACAACAACCGGCACCACTCCAGACCTAGAGGCACTCCACGAGTTCTCTGAGAAGCCTATCCGCCGTATTGTGAGTTAACAACAGCCAGGCCAGCGGGTGTAGTTTCTGTTTCCACTACCACACCAACTAGATCAGTCTGAAAAATACTAGTCCAGCTCCAGGCACCAGCGCCAAAACCTGTCAACCGAGAGGGAGAACCAGCTCCAAGCAACAGCCCCTATCATTGCCAGTCTGAATTTAATAGTACCGTCAAATGTCGTTCAAAATCAGGTAACGGTAAATAGTAACCGTATTCCTTAACCTAAATACATGAAGTCTGCTGTGAAGGGTTTTATGCACTTCTACTCTTCCTACTAAATAAAAGGTTAATTTAAAAAAAAATTTCAACTCAGTTTTACCACTTTTCCTAATCTCCGTTAGTTACCCAAAATAATGCTACAAAAATAGCTCAACATACTACAAAAAATCACAAAGCTACGAATCACCTAAGCTCCACGACGTTGTACACAAGTCGATTTATACAACGAATGTGTGCGAAAAAAACGTTTATTTTTAAAAATTTTCAGTCGACTTATACGCTGCGATGTACGGTATTTATAAGTTTTAAATACTTACTTGCACTTCAGTATAACATGCTGCACGCATAGTAGCTCTAGCAGGTATTGAAAGCACTAATGCGGCTTCACCAATACAAGTTCCTGCAGCGAAAGATATTATAGGGCTTTGGTTGTCTTCATCGGAGAGAATCTCAATTACTCCTGATGCAACACACACCTACAATTTAATTATCAATAAGAGTATCACCAACTACTTCAAAATCTACATATTTTTGACAAACCATTTTATATTTAATAACATGTTGGTGGTAAATTATTTCTCCTGGTTGGTAGAACTCATGTTTCATTTTGAGAGAAATAGCTCGTAGGAATGATTCAGGTTTATTTCGAAAAATAAGTGAACATTGCAGTAGGCAAAAGTTAACATCGAAACAGATTTCCATACGCAGTGGCTTAGGAAGAAGTTTAATGTCATTTGCTTCCCGTACTCCCTTTTTCTTTGTCCATAGTATATAGTAATAATCCATTATTTGCTTAATTTTTGGTTTGCTTAAACCAATCATATTGCAATGTTTTGTGATTGCTGATATTTGACTTCGCATGAGTGCTTGTCTCTGGGAACTATTTACAAATTGTGATGTAAGAGTTCCAATAAACACTCCAGTTGTTAGTGTAAATCCAAGGGCCATTGTTAGGGCTAAATAACAAAAACGAAATTACAAAGGGCAGATCTAAATACACATGCACCTTTAGGAATTGTTTTTAAGTAGGATGGTAAGCTAACACAATTAAGTGTTTCATGTAAAAGTTGAGGAAAGCAAAGTACGTTGTAGTTTGTCGGACAAAAAGTACCGGGAAACTTTTCTTTACTTAAGTTTCTCACAAGTTTAGAAGTCGCATCTACTAGATTCTAATAGGTACATACTTGCTACGAGTTTTTCAGCTCCAGTAGTGGGTACAATATCTCCAATTCCAGAATTAGTAATATTAATTAAGGCAAAATACATAGATATAATGTACCATTGAAAATGCGTTTTGGGGTATCGGTGCAACGATTTCAAATTCAAAGACCATCCCCCTGCCTCCTTACATCCTAAAGGGCAAGCCATAAGATACCAAACGCAAGCCAAAGTGTGTTGCAGTAGAAAAAAATACATGAAGTATTGAACAATAAAGTACTTCCAGTGGTTTGCCCCGGCACTACCAGATTTTTCTTTGAAGAAACGTACCCAGTGAAAAAGTCTCAGGAAGGATATTGAACGTAATATGATAAATGTCGCCGAGTGGTCATGTGTATACATGATCTCATAAAGGAAAGAGTAAGGTAATACTAGAAATCCGTCACATATTATTGTTTTTTTATTACGTGGAGGATTATCCAAACGTATTTGCAGGTTTCTCCAAATATAGATTGTTACTGCTAATGCATAATCTATCAGGTATATCACATCACACACTAATATCGAATAGTAAGCGCTCTTATTAGAAACATCTCTTAAAAAAATATAAGCATAACTGACTTGTATGAAATTGACAACTATTAGAATCAGTACTGTGATTCTCCATAGTGCATTGTCCCCCAACGACAAGATCCTATAAAGTACATTAATCCACTGCACTTTCTGTTGGTCACGGAGGGTAGTAACATTCTCTAGGTCTACTCCCACGTCCTCGGTTTCTTCGGCTATAACTTGCACCCATTCTGGGGATTTATCCGAGCGCAATAGGCGAGATGCCTTAAGAGCCACAGGAAATCTTGTAATAAGTTCTTGTTTCTCACCATTAAATCTGCGGAATCTATCTGCATAGGACATTTCTAATTGTTTTAATGCTAATAATCATTCAAATATTAAATTTATGTGCTTGTCACTAAGGAATTGCAATTTTTTATTGCCACCTCTATTATTTTGTAAATGTGGATAGCTTGACACGGAGATCGGGGCTTGATGTAGTATAAAGAATGGTATGTTACAGCACACAGTTTAAGAGCCACTGCGTAGCGTCATCAAAGATAATTTAGTTACGAATAATAAAATTTGAATAAAAATTCTCTCCAAAACTAAAGTATTTCACATTGGGTATGTCTATGTTCTTAATAATATAATGTTTATTAAAAAAAAAAATTAAATTAGGTAGCTGTGTAATTTAATACTTACTCTTTTTCATACTATTATAGCTGGGAAAATTCTGTATATAAAACTTCATAATAAAATATAGAAAGTAAATGAAACTCACTTTAAACACTAGTTTATTGACAAATTACAAACACTTAACCTCTACATAATTGCACATGACATTTGAAACTGACAGAAATACACGTACTGCGCGTGCGCACTGAAGTAGAACAAAGTTTCTCAACAAGTTTTTACACTTGAGCAGAAGTTGACGAAATTTGGTTCTAAAAACGGCATACCATCCTTTCTACTTATCATGAGATACCGCTGAGCAAACTCTGGCGTCACGGCTAAACGGTGTAATCACCATTAATTACGTTTGGAACGCACTTCACTTTAATTATTGAACACGACCAAGTTATTAATGTACATTTTAACTGAACCTTCTCTTTAGTCATATCTACGTCAAAAAAATAAAAATATCCACGGAGTGTCAACGCAACACTTTCACTTTGGTTAAGGTGTAAACATTACAATACAGCATAAAATTACAAGGTGAACCAAGTTATCTGTGTGAATAACGAATTGAGTGTTGTTGGGTTTCTTTGTACCTTTATATCCAACTGATCCTGTGTTGTATAGTACTTGAAAATTACGGTGTAGATGTTCACATAACCTATAACATCAAAAATAGGTCTAAAATAATTTCCTTATACCTTATCAGAAGCCATGTATTTGAATTCAATCATTGCATTTTTTATTGCAACATTTTTAAGTCTACATGGCCTTCCTCTGAATAATAAATCCGTGTATGATATGATGCAACTTTCTGTTGATAATGTAAATTTGAAGTGTCCTTATGTACGAAAAAGTATTTTACTTGAACCTGAACCAGAATTTCTTTCAAAATGTGTTAGCTTTAAAGAAGCACAGTCACTTACTGCTTTAAAGCAAAGCACTGTTCAAGAGGGATTGTGTATAATGTACTATGATAACTTCGAACATCTCTGTTATGTGTCGAACAATCATTCTGAAGTTGCTAAGGGGTTATTGTCCATTGAGCATATAGAACAAATATCTACGACATATCAAAACAGTGTGAGTCAAGTTTGTGCAACTTTGAAGAATCCCAAATACGTGGTTCAATTTGAAAACTCAAAACCAGGAATAGACGTTGTGCGTACGTATTTTGAAGATAGTCGTAAATGTGAACGGATTTGCACTGATTTGGATTTCCATGTTAAGCCTATTTGTAGTTTAACTGCTTTTATGGTGAATGCTGCTACAGAATTGCTTAAGGAAACTCAGAATTTCGAGACCAATAACACAAAATATGAAAAAGGAGTCGTACCAAAAAATAAACCAGCATTTACTGATCGTAATGCGGATATTCAAGATGTTTCTAACAAGCATTCAGGTGTTGTTGATATACCACAAGAGGAACCTGGTGTGGTTCATCATTCAGAGAAAATTCACAACGGCGATCTTGAAGGACAGAGTTCTGGTACACAAAACCATTTACCTATGCAAAATTCAACATCACAGAAGAATTCAACATTGCATCTAGTGGCCCCAGCGTTACCTGTAGGTGAGCAACATAATACAAATGATATACAGTCTGCTGCTTTGAATCCCCAACCTACTTCCAGTAATGCTTCAGTAAATGTGCAAGGTAAAGGTAAGAAACCTGAAGACCATAGTCAAGTTCAAAATGGAGGAGCAACCCAATTGGAAACAACTGTTGCTACACCTATAAATAAAATCAAATCTAATAAGGACGAGGTTCAAATCAATGCACCAGTTAAAACGGAAGAGAAGTCCGATGGACAACAAATAGGCAATAATCCTAATACTGATAGTAAAAATAACAATGATGGTATACAAGAACCTGCCGCTAATAAACTGCAACCTTCAGAAAAGAGTAGCAGTGCAGTAGAACCAAAAATAGAAGTTAAACCAAATGCAAATGAGATTCAACCAGCTGTTGAAAAACCTCCAGAGGTTGATGGAAATCTCCAACAACCTCTATCAAATGAAGATACCCCAAATGTGGAAGACACTAGAAATGATCCAAATAATGGGGTATTGAATCAGGATAATAAATTGTCAACCAATGTTGATGAAGATGTAAAAGCTCCTGATGATTCCCTTCAAGATCCTGCGTTCTTAGATGAAACCATTGATAATGCTGATTTAGAAAATTTACCAAGTAAGTAAATTGATGTGATTGTAGGTACGTTTTAAGATTAATTTCCAAAAATAGTTTTGATTTAATTTGAGAAATGGTAGATATAATAAAGATCATATTTTGCAAAAACACTATGAGAGCTTCCTAAAAAATCCTTCTTTTTTTTTACTTTACCTGGTTCGCCAATTCAATTTATATATAATAAAAATTTGGTCTTCATTGACTGTAGGATTATGAAAAGAAAAATAAGTTGGTGTTTGGATTGACACGTTAATCCAGAAGGTGGTGGTTTTTTCATAACGCATTTGGTTGAAATGAAGGACGGAGGGATAATTAAGGGTGGTATGAAGCGAGTAAAAGAAAACGTAATCAAGCGGGATAATATTTTTGCTAAAAGCAACTAAGTTCGAGTGGTAAATATCAATATTTAACTAGAAAAAACCATAAGGTCGAGCTATGATTGAATAGATTAATTTTTGAGTAGAAGAAGTATATCAAATACATCACACAGAAAATGTTCTGTTCTAAGTTCTAAGGTCGGACTACAAGGCGAGCGCTCTGTAAATAATGAATACTACAGAGCATTCTCTGAACCATTAGCAGCATACCTGACGAGAAGTTACAAATCGAACATTAAAGTGTTAAAAAGATATAAATGAATTTTTTGTTTTTTTGGTAAATGATTCCTTGATATTAAAGAAAACCAAAAAACGATGCACAGAAATTAGTGGACTGGGGCTCCGATCAAATTGTAGCTGATCTCAGGGTTCACTTTAATTTATTTCTAAATGTTTTATTCGTTTGTGTAGGTACTCGGTGAGATGGGAATTGGGGTGATTCGTGTAATTATTTGTTATGTACATTACGCAACTTACTCTACTCTAAACAGGAAACAAGACAGGCGTTGTCATAGAAACCGTTTGCTTGTTATTCAACATGGCCGATGTAAATGTCAACTGTACTATGAAACAGCGTATTATTTTCTGATTTCTTATTAATGAAGGCGTCAAACTGGCTGAAATTTTACACCGACTCGACGTATAATTTCAAAAAAAAATTGCAGTATTTGAATGAACTAACCGTTAGAATGGTCGTGAGACTGTTCGTGACAATCCACTAAGGGTAAGTTCAACAAGGGTTTTACTGCAACAAGAGTGATTCCTGTTGTTATTAAATATATTGTTGATTTGCTCTACATTCTTCGAGACAGTGATTCAGTTTCAACATGTTTAATTACGGCAGACTCTTGTTTCAGTTGAACCTCCTTTTCTTGGATCGTCACGAACAGTGTCAGGGCCATTTTAAAAATGCTTAGCCCATTCAAATACTTGCGACTTCTTAAGTGTACTTCTTTGAAACTGTAATTTTAGTCTGCGTAAAGTTTCAGTTAGTTTGACGTCTTCATTAAGGAGAATTTGAATTATAATATGCTATTTCAGGAACAGTTAACATTTACATTGGACATGTTGAATAACAAGCGAACGGTTTCTATGACAACGTGTATGTCTTGTTTCCTGCTTAGAGTAGAGTACAAGCATAATGTACATAACAAATAATTGCACGAATCACTAAATTAACTATGTTACTGCGTAAATTCCGGTTTTGGTATAACTACCCTCGTAGAATATTACTTTGCCTAAAGCCTCTAAAAGTTTTGATCAAAAATTCAATATTTATGATAACTTCTGAAGGGAGCTAGGGTCCCCTAAAGGGAGCGAATGAAATTTAAGTTTCAATTAAAATCTCAGACACCCTTCAATACAAAATAATGAAATTTGGCATACGGCTTAGTACTAGTAAGTGGTACTATCTATCATCATCGAAATATAATTATCTAAACCAGAGGCGTCCCAAACGTGTGGGGGGGGGGGTCCTTTTGTATATTTTTTTGCAACCTTCGATTTTTTTACTATTTTGAGTTGGTAATATGATTCTACGTTAAAAAAATGCACCAAAAAAAAACCAATGGGTTTTTTTAATGGTCCCATTCAATTGGAGGTCCAAAGTTTCAGAATCTAAAATTTTTACAATCACAATACATTCTCATATTATATCAGAAACATAAAACTGATATTATTTACTCTTTAGGTGAAGGAGAGGATTACAATGCTGTGAATGAATTGCCAAAATCGACCAAAGGTAATTTATATTTGTATATTATATAACAATTTGTTTGTTGGATTTACACATTTTCTATTTAGTTAAAGCAAAACTTGGGGAAAAATCAAAACCACTCAAAATCGATGAAGATAGTCCCAGTTTTTCAGCTAATTACCAAAATCAAAGTATTGATGACAGCGATTCTTATTTCTTTTCATATTTTATGATGGTGTGCATTATGTTTATATGTGGATATGTTGCTTATCACAACAAACAGAAGGTTGGGAAAATTCTGAAGTCTTTGTAATTAAATAACTAATTTAATTTTTTTATAGATATTAGCTTTGGTGGTAGAAGGACGCAAAGGTAGAAGACCATCACGTACACGACGGCCCAATTCAGCTAACTATCGTAAACTTGATAGTAATCTTGAAGAAGCTGTTACATCATCTTGTAATAAAAATGCAACACAAGTTATTTATTAATTAATAATTATTAATGCATTTTCTGTGATTTTCAATTTTCTTGTACCAATTTCTACGGCTGTAGATACTTACTATTGGTTCTTTTTTCTTTTTTCTTTCACTGAAAAGTGCAAAAGTGATGATCAAGAATTTTCTAACAAATTTTTTTCTAGTACTAATCTTGTACTGTTAATACCTAATTGTAGTTTCTTCGTTATTCTACCACAATAATAGAATAAGTAGCTTTATTGAAAAGAATTAGCTCTAATTTTATTACTATGAATTTATACAAACAGGTTATGCAATAATTTATTTTATGTTTATTGTTTTTGCTGCTTAACATGATTTGCATGGTCTTTAAAGAAAGTAATGTCTGTGATATTATAACTTATTGATAATTTTTTGATCACAGTAAGTAGATCAATTGTGTATGTGGAAGAGTGTTAATATTTGATTTCGATAGGAGGGTTATCTAGATTCCTCACCAGATGGCCCTGCAATTGTGTAATGTACCACAGGGCTCAGGTTTGTAACCACTTTTATTTTTACACATTACATTTGTCAAATATTAATTTTAGTTATTGGATTGTTGTTGAGGTTAAGTATTAAATTTGTTTCTTTTATTCTCTGTTTTACATCGTCTATTTAAAACGATTTGAGGTTGAAGGTTTTCAAAAACAAATTTAAATTCAGCTTGCAGCGCCTTCAACATGCAACCCTTCTATTATTTTATCAAATTTATTACATTTTGAAAAAAAGATTGTTAAAAAATGGAATCTTGCAGACATTACTAATTTTCCAGACTGTATTTAAATTATTTGCAGTTTTATGTACAGGGTGGGGCGTTTTCGATGCAATTGCAGGATATCTCGGTATCCATCAGTGCCAGAGAAAAAGTAATAGCATGTTCTTTTTTTTTGTTTTTGGGTTATTGGCCATATTAACATTTTGGAAATTTTAAAGGGTTGCTGTAGCTCTGTTATTATGATCTACACTAAAATGCTCATCAAAAAGGTTTCCCGTTAAAATAACGGAGCTACAGCTACACTTCATATGTGTCAAATAATGTCAGTTAAAGCCAATAACTGCAAAACAAAAAAAGTAATTTTATTTCTAGCTTGTCAAATTTGCCTTGAAAAAATGTTCCAAGTACGTGCTATCAGTTTTGTCCTACCACTGATGGATACGGAGATGTGTTGCTTTTGCATTGAAAATGCCTCGTTCTGTACCGATGTCGTATGTGTAAGAGAATTTTCTTCTTCTTAATGTGCCGTCTCTGTTCCGAGGTTGGCGATCATTTAAAGGAATTTTAAGTTTGTGCAAATGCTTGATGTGGATTTGAAAATTAAGAATATTGGGTATTGCAAAAAATAACAAAAAACCTGTAAAATTTGTATATATGTTGAGGTATTTTATAGTAGTATATTTAAATAAGTATTATAACTTTTTACACATTTGAATTTAAAAGATTTTGAGTATTGTAACTAAGAGCTACGTATTTTGTATTTTGTACATTGGCAAAATCCATATATTATATGAAATTTTTTCAGAGGTCTTTAACCGCAGAAAGAAGAAAATTTGTAATTTGTGTTGCAGTGTGCAGATGGCTCGTGCCGGCAGGCAATTTTTTACCGGTATGACGTCATCGCATGTGGGCAAGGGTTTGAAGTTTCAATTTTAATTTTACTACTTTTTGAAAATTATGTTCAAGGGGGGTTATTGTGAGTATTGTTTTAATTGTGTAAATTGTGAAGGTTTACTGCTTATGCTCTCTGGGATGTTCTTAGTTATCAGCGTGCAGTCATATGCACATAGTGTAAATAGGAAAAACTGTATGCTGCTGGTAAAGTATGCATATCACGTTATACGATAACGTCATACTGGCAAAATGTTGCAGGTCGGGTAGTCACAATGAATTTGTATATTGTATATATTAGTAAAAGTGGTACTTTATGGCAGTTGGACATCTTTATAGTGTTGGTTTTTATTATGTGGGCTTTTAATCTAGTGAATATAAAATCAGTACCAAAAGTATCTCTTAGAATTTGGATAAGAGGATTTATAATTAACATAGTGAAAACAATGCTTGAAAAAGTACCAGTAACGATCATGGAAATTTGCTAAAGCAATATAAATAAAAATGTGTATTTCTTTACTCTTTAAATAAGTATCAGTGTAATTTGTTTTAAGGACAAAATGAACTTCATCATTGAAGTAAGAAAATAAATGTTGAGCTTTTTTTTTATTGTTGCTGTAATTGCCAAATTACTATTGTTTTTGTTTCTTTTTCTTTTAATGATGCCTGTCTGGTGAATATATTTTAAAAATTTGAGCACAATGTGTAGTTGCTAATTTATTTAATAAATTCCACGTAGAAATGTACATAAAAAATTGATTATTTTCCTGGGTATAAACTATATTTAAAAAAAAATATTTTTAATAGTGATTAAAACAGTTAAAGAACTTCTGTGATGTATTACTGCTATGCTTTTATAGAAGAACTGAAAGTATGTTTTGTTTCTTGCTGATAATGTTGCTTTATTTGTACAATTTATAGGTTGCTTAATGAGACGAAATAAATCTTTTTTCTGTAGATTTTTTTTAATAGTCTAGTGTAGTAATGACGGCTGCAGTGCTTTAAACAAGTAGAATTAGGTAAAAAATATATTTAAATCGAAAAACGTTTCCGGCAAAAATTATGACAGAAATTTGTTAATTACTAATATTAAATTGTGGCTCAAGCTTTAATCATCTCCCTGTCAAAAACAAAGGTAGATATCTCAAAATTTTCTTCTACCTTTTTGGTTGAGTGGAAAATTTCCAATCATGCAAGATTATTAAGTATATTTCTAAATTTAATAGTTGGGCTGTAAAATTGACTTTGAAATGCTCTCTTCGCCTTGACTACAGGATCGGCATCTGTGCATTGGTTATTAAATCTTTAGGTAAACATATCCAATAGTCCAGTCCCATTAGGATCCGCCTGCCGAAAAAATCCAAGTGAGCTGAAATTTTGCATACACCTTTATTTTGACATTACAAATAATGTCGCAAAAGTCCCCATAGATATCGCGCTTGCGTCTTCAGTTATTCAAGGTCAAAGGTCACAGAAATAAGTTTTTTGCAAATATGCTTCCTATGGGTCGTATGACTTTTTTAGTTATTACAAAAAATGAAGGCTAGGAAATTCTCTACAAAAAAGGTTATATAGATTTTTTCGTACAACGAACCATTTTCACGCTATACTTTAGAGAAATAATGAGCAGCGGTGCACCGTTTCCACACTACCTCGGAGGTAGGGTACAAGGCGCGTTTTTTTTACATGGTTTCCCCAGTAGGCCTAATCCACAATGCACGAAAATCAAAAGAACCTAAGCTAGAGCGTACTTTACGAGGAGAACACTGAGATGTACTAGGAGCCTCGTCAACTCGGCGCCTTTTAAATGCCACTATGCTACTCTTTCGAGTATACTTGCGACAGTATGTATGTATCGTCACCGAATCCGCACACTTTAAACGTTCTGTATGTTTATCTTCTCTTTCCGCACTTGCGTCTCTCAAAGCGTCTATACCGCGTTTTACAGTCACCGTATCACCTTCCAAGAGCGATTCATTGCAAATAAAACAATAATCAGCCATCGCGACAATTAATTAAATAATAACGAATAAACGAAGCGTCTGAACTGCTCGGGAACACGATTTAAACTGAAGGAGAAAACTGTGACGGATGCACCGCTGCTCATTATTTCTCTAAAGTATAGTGTGAAAATGGTTGGTTGTACAAAAAAATCTATATAACCTTTTTTGTAGAGAATTTCCCAGCCTTCATTTTTTGTAATAACTAAAAAAAGTCATACGACCCATAAGCCTCGTTTACATTATAGCGAACATAAGCGAACGAACAAACTCGTTCGTAGCAATTCGCTAGATGTAAACGGTGAATAGTACACGAACGAACGAATTCGTTCGCAATCGGTCATGTTCCGGCCGATGTCGGTAAATGAGCGAATCATCAAAGAAAATTCGTGCTCTGTGTAAACAGTTTAAATACGTAGACGAGCATTCGGCAGTTCCTTGCAAAAGTGCAACACGAATCCCACATGATGCTTACGAATGTATGGATCATCAACGAATGCGAATGTTCTGCTAAGTGTAAACAAGAAAAGGCGAACCCTACCAAACGAACGAATCCATTCGTTCGTTCGCTTATGTTCGCTATAATGTAAACGAAGCTATAGGAAGCGAGATATTTACAAAAACCTGATTTCTGTGACCTTTGACCTCGAATAACTGAAAACGCAAGCGCGATATCGATGGGGACTTTTGAGACATTATTTGTAATGTTAAAATAAAGGTGCATGCAAAATTTCAGCTCTCTTGGATTTTTTCGGCAGATGCTGCTTTTTTCCGCCTAATGTAACTGGACTACCAACTGTTGTTTAAAAATTCTAATAAAATTGAAATATTATTTATTTCATACTGTACGCTATATACCACTTTACGTCATTGATTTGAGTCCGGGAAATGGCACATTACAGGCCAAGGTCGGGAAGTGTTGCTTAGCAGCCCTTCCCGGACTGCTTGGAGAAAAATTCATCAAACACATCGATTTGTAGCTAAGCAACGAGAAATACCAACAGCGAATGTTTAATTTGACAGAATATAAATTTTAAAAATGACGTTTTTATAAAAAGAAAATATTCAAATAAAAAATGGTTTTGGCAGTAATGAAATAAAATTTTGTACGATACACGTCCGTTTAGAAATTTCGGACTCGTCCGCAAATATCTAAACTCATACTTTAATATGTCACTTCCCGGACTAGTGACGTAAATAACTATTACAGATTATGATTTTTATCAATAATTTTTAAACATTTTATAAAAAATAAAAATTTAAAGGGTTGTAGGTTTTTATCTTGAAAACTTCATTAGTCATTAAATAATTCTCGTAAAAATATGATCTTTTTACATTCCCATAACTGCAGTATAGGGAAGTATTGCTTCATGACAATTTAATTTGTAGTTTTTTTTATCTTCTTTATAGAGAAATCAAAATCTTTTTCAAGTGCCACCAACTATTAAAAAATGTTGCAGAATAATAAAAAATTACATTATCTGTTTGAAAAAATTTTTTTGTTGAAACATGATGTTTCCCCATTGTTTTTATTACTGAGTTTTGAATAGCATCACTTTAAAGTGGTTGTTGTCGCTGTTGGATAAAACGGGGTAGTACGTGGCAGTATTAACGATGCTGCTCAAAAAGGTAACAGCTTAATTACTTAACAAAAATTCAAGGTTGCAGTTAACTAACAGATAATTGGTGTATTGTTTGCAGAGATATTTCTTTCTCTCTTTGCCATTTCGACTAAAAAGAGATGCGGATGTATTTCGCTGTATTGTTTTTTACAATGTACAAAAATAAAATAACTATAATAATAAAATTCTTTGTTTTTTTGTTAAAATGAGTTAAAAAAGTGCATTATTTTCTTAAATAAGTGTGGTAACTCTGCTAATCTCTTTCCGGGTGTATTTTTACAGAGGTATTTTTTCCAGGAGTGTTTTTTCCATATTCGAACTTGAATGTTCTTCTTTTGGATCCAGTTCAACTGAACAACTTTGTTATGTTTTAATAATTTCGTTGAAAGTAAAATAAAACTATCAAAAAACTGAAAAGGCTTGACCAATATGGCTACAAAAGTACAAAACGTCATCAAACAGCTACCTACATGTTGATTTTGCTAGAAGAAAGTGTTACAGGAGTAGAAAACTATTCCATGATGTTTATATAATCAATTTAAAAAGAAAACACGATAATTGGAGGATGTAATTTTTTAACTGTATTAATAGGTATTGATTGTAGGAAAAGACAGTGGTTTAAGAGTGTTGTTTAATGTTTTATTTTCTACCTTGAAAATAGTATAAACCTAAAGAAATTTTACATGTATGAATTGATCTTCGTACCCAGAAATAGCCAAATAATTTTTAATTAACGTAAAAATTTTTAAAAACTCGAAATTTCGAAAATCTTAAAATTTCTTAAAATTTTAGAATTTTAAAAATGTCCAGGAAAACGGCCGAAACAAAAACCTCTGCCAGAGGAGTTTTCTCAATGGAATATTGTTTATTTATTGTCAATTAACATGTTTGTACCGATTTTAAAGCCGAAACTCGTACATTTTTGTAATATGAAAAAATCCTTGGAGGGGGGGCACTGCTAGGAATATCACGTTTGTACAAATCGGCTATCCGACATGTGTAGAATACGAAACTACGATTATTTTTTGAGCGTTTATAGTGAAACGTACAGGGTACGGGCTTACTTACGTCATTTGTTCAAATAGTCGCTGGTTTTGAGATATTTTGCGTTTTTTATTTGCGATCAATGTTTATCTGTTGAATTCTTAAAATCAATTTTTCATGTCTTTTATATCTTTTGAAGATTACTCAATTAAGCTGTTTATGTAAACGACCAAAAAGAAACCTTCTAGTGCTGTTTTGTCAATGAGAAGTCGTTCCTGTTGTCATTTAACATGCTCATACCGATTTTGAAGCCGAAACTCATAAATTTTTGATCAACAAAAGAAACATCATTTTCTAAAAGCACAAATTTATTATTAACAATCTAAAATAAACCTCTTTTAATTACATTATATTCTTACCTATTAAAATAATTAATTCAATAAATTATTAATAACTATTAAAGCAAAAACTGCTAACCTAATTGCAATTTATATCGTTTTCGTCGACCTCGTTAGAAAGTAGACATTTTTTGGTCTAAAATTGACAATTGTTACCTTGCCGGAGCCAAAGTAGTTTTGCCTCCCGGCGGGTACAAAGTGATTTTGCCTCCCGCTTTTAAACGGTTGCCGTGAATTCCAAGGGCATTTTACTTGCAAAAATCGATTTTTATGCAACTGTCGCATTAATAGTTATTTGTGTCACAAGGTTGTCGTTTATTAAATAAAGCACACAACGAAAAAGAGACACTTTCTCCCCTAGTTTTACATATGAATTTTTTGGCGACCTTGAGAAATTCACCAAACAATTCTTAATTCTTAATTAATCTAAATTAAATTATTTTAATGACAGTTGTGTAAAAACTGACTTTTGCAAGTAAGATGTCTTTAGTATTCACGGTAACCATTTAAAAGCAGGAGGCAAAATCACTTTGTCTCCCGCCGCAGCAATTGTCAACTTTCGACCACAAAATGAGGGTCGAAAAGCGTACTTTCTAACAAGGTCCACGATAAAATAATTTAATTTAGATTAATTTTAAAATGAATGGTTTTTGATCAGTTTTTCAAGGTCGACACACCTCGAAAATTGCACAAATAACTATTCTGTACTCCTATGTACAGTTCGTAGTTAACACAATTTGAAAAAAAAATATGTCTATATATATTCTTTTAATTAAGTTGTCAGATATCACATTAAAGCTATTTTACTGTAGTTGCTTAATACCTACAGTACAGCGCATCCTTTGTGTTATCCAATATCCACTGTAATTTGTTATCAATTCGTACATAGACAACCGGACTTCCATACCAAATGCAAGGTTTATGTTTTGGTGCACTCCAAGATACAATGCCTGCAAATTTTGCAAACTTTAAAAATTTATTTCTAAAAATAACTTCGTTGCTACTTTAGTTGCGATAACTTGTAATATATTGTAAATAAAACAATTATTAACTTCGGCCTGTTGAAGTTAATAATGGTTTTATTTACAATATATGAATATAAACTTCAGCGAAGTAAAGCTAGAACTTATTTATACAAAAACTTGTATTTGAAGGCATTTTACTTACCAACCAAAATTGTAACGTTGTATACTCTTTTGTGATTCTCAACCATTAATGGTGCTCCTGTATCGCCCTGAAATGGGTATTTTATTAACAATAAAAAATGCTTATAGTGTTTTATTACTTGTATCAAATTTCTTTTTGCTTTTAATAGAGTTTGTTCTAATGGAATTCGGTTTTAAATTGAATCAACACTTGATTTAGATATGCAACTTGCTCTTACAGAGAAAAAATACACCTAATGATTTGTATTAGACTAGTGGGCTGTATGTTACAGTTACTTCCTTGGCGGTTCAATTCGTTCGTGAAATTTTAAGAAAAAATAATTTTAAAGTTTCA
The DNA here is from genome assembly GCA_958336395.1 of Ctenicera cuprea. Classification (NCBI taxonomy): domain Eukaryota; kingdom Metazoa; phylum Arthropoda; class Insecta; order Coleoptera; family Elateridae; genus Ctenicera; species Ctenicera cuprea. Next base: position 25,044,079 of record OY284494.1, read on the forward strand.
TTTTTGTTCTTTATGGGGGAAAACTGTTTTCTTGTTGAGAATTGCTCAACCATTTATCTTTGTCATTTGATCCAAAATCATAATTTATGAAATCCTTTATGAGAGCCTATGTTATTTCTTTGCAATAAATTTTTTTTGGTCCAATATTATCGGTTTTAAAATGATTATTAAGACCGCATAATACCATCCATTATGGTTTATCTCACATGGTTTGTGCAACATACTTTTCGAATGAACTAGTTTTAACTATTTTAATTAGTTTGTTTACTTCAGACTGGATTTATTTAAGAAAAAGCATGTACGCAATATAACTCCACTCCAAATATAATTTCAATTATTATGTTTTACCATTGTGATAAGATTATATGAAATCAGGGCGCTGGTTAAATTATCCTGTTCTTATTTAATCATTATACACGCTTTTTATATGCAGAAAATGTATGTTTGTGCGTACATTATTAGCATGTAATATTTTTTTTTAGCGTAGAGACAGTGTAGACACTTAAGATCATATTTGTAGTAAGCATGACAATGAAGGCAAAAATTGGTTTATTTATTTTTTGGAAAACGATTTATTGGGATAAAAGAAAACCAGAGACCACATAGAAAATTTGTTGGCCAAAAAGTGGATGGAAGGAGAACATTATAAATATTTAATGAGTATCTGTATATAAAATACTTAATCACTTTAACAATATCTATTTATTTAAACCTTATACGTATTTCGGCATGTTAAATATTGTTACACCTAAAAATTTAGTTGTGAAACTTATTCTACTATCACTTATGATCAATTTAGCTTAAACAGAAACATTGCATTGTCTCTCGTATATTAAATAAACGGGTAGGTATAAATTTTTGATTTTCAAAAATTAATAGAACGCGTCACAGAGTATCGTACTTACGACATCAACCAAATTGTAGCTTATTGGTAGACCTGTGAACCTACAAAATAAAAAAAATTTGCTGCCAGTTTTTGAGCTACATTTCTTTGACTAGATATTTCCAAAAGTTTGGAAATATTTTCCACATCACGACTATCATTATTTCAAAATTTCTGGGAAATAGTTACATTGTGGTCCGCTTGGGCTATTAATTTTATAAACAAATACCAAATCCCAAATTCCAAATATAGGAGACGTGTGGTAATCTGGCATGAATACATATCGTATCGCTTATAATAAAGAAATCGTAAGACTTTTTTGAATCAGAACAGATGCATATTCTAGATGACATCGCACATATGTGTCGTATAATCTTTAAAAGGTTGTAATGTTTCGAAACAAAGCAGAATTTCTCAAAATAAATCCAAGATGTTGATAGACTTTTTTGTGCAAGTTATGACATGGTTATTAAAACTCAATTTAGAATCAAAAAGCACACCTAAATTCTTAAACTTCTTGTTTAGATTGCAAGAATGCTCCACTCATTGTGTAATTATATTGGATTGTTTCTGTTTTATTGGAATACACCACAAACATACACTTTTTTAAAGTAAACGAAAAGCAATTTTTAATTGACCATTGAAATATGCAATTAATATCCTCCTGTAGTTTTTCACAATCCTCTAAAGAGTTGATTTGCTTATAGATTTTTAAGTCATCGGAGAACAATATGCATTTAGAATTATTTACGCAATTAAGAAGGTCATTAATTAACGTTGAAAACAACAAAGGGCCTAGATTACTTCCTTGAGGTACACCAGAATATGTTTCAAAGTTGCAAGATATTTTACCATACATAATTAAAACGTGTGGGAAAGTACCAGCGACGTGTTTCGTCTTTTTTTTGAAATAAATTATTACTCAAATAACCCTGTGGTACGCCAATACATATTTGATTTAGAACGAATACAAAGTATCGCACAAAATATTATTTAAACTACTGCAGCTCAAGAAGGTGAATGTCTATGGAGAAATATATTTAGAATATTCGTTGTTTGTGTTTTAAAAATTATGGAAATTATATTTTGTCTTTCTCATTTTGCATAGGTTTTAAAACATTAAAGCTTGAAAACCTACAGAAAATCTAGTTAGGGTAGGTGGTCAGTTAAACGATTTAAATGTTTCCCTTACAAATTTTTCAATTTTACGTATTGCGATTTGAACATCTGTCTTCTATACCTCAGAAATAAAAATTTTAAAATTAAATAACGGAATCTAATAGAAGACCTTAGGGTAAAGCGAATGTTTTATTTTTCGAACGTACTAACATTAACATGGCAGCCGCTACGTTTTGAAAATATTGACTTTAACGTCTGATTACTCAAAAACGAGTTGACAGATAGTAATGCAATTCGGTATTATAATAGCCCTAGTGTATCTCAATGTCACTATTTAAAAGAATTGTTTTACAAATAAAAAATTGTTCCGTGAATATTTTCAAAAAACTATTGCACCACAACTTTGTTTTCCAGTTTGCTAACTTTTCAGTGAGGCTTTCTATCGATTTTTTAAAATGAAAAATTTATGGCCCTTCGTTTAGTAAACAGGTGACAATAAAAAAAATAAGCTAAATAGATCACGAATATTAGTAGCATACGGTTTACAACTTTATATAAGGCATTCCAGAATGTGTTAAATTAAATTCAATGGCTGCTGCAGGGCAGACATAGCCGTGTGCTGTGGGTGTCTAACGGTTGTTGCTGTTTATTTTATTTGGTATTTGTCAAAAAGTATTGTTTTTTAATGTGTCATGCCTGCGTTTCCTTTTGGTGAAATGTGGTAGTCGTGAAGAACGCGACGACGTGCATTTTTATGGAATACCTGCAGCATTATCTTTCCAACATAAAGTAACTTGAAACAAACTTTGGAAAGTTAGAAGGCATAAATGGCCAGTGCCGGCGTTATGGGCAGGCGCAGCAAGCGCTTGCCTAGGGCGCCGCATTGACAAGGCGCCAAGCGCCCCAAGCGCTAAAATTTTTGTCTTTTGCCAACTCTGAAAGTTGCAGGCACCTAACTAAGGGTGAGGCTGGATGAGCTATAGTCTACCTAAAATTTTGCTGGTTTACCCGTTTAAATAAAGAAAAAAAAATAATTATTGAATACATTTTTCTTATTTAAAATTGAGAAAAAAATTATTCAAGCAAAATTTCTCAAACCTAAAATAAATAGAAACTGAGTCAGTCTTTGCAGAACCAATATCAAACTGAAAACTGAATTTATAAAATATTGAAAAAAAATTAAAATTTGCGGTAAATGAAGTGCTGTTAATAAAACATACTGCCAATGTTTGCCCGTGTCCGTCACTTGGCCCACGCAATATTGTACTAATTAATAAATTTATAACGAATATTATTTTTTTTATTGCTTTGCCACTTTCTTTAAGTTGTTTTTTTTTGCCCAATTTAGTGCGTATTTTTCGGGAAGGGGAGAAACCCTCTAGGCCGGAGGATACGGAGTACCTCCCAGGTCTCCCAGTCACGCCCCTATCTCATATACGCATTAAAATGTTTTGCTTAGGGCGGCAAAACGTCTAGCGCCAGCCCTGGAAATGGCTTAATGCCATAAAACGAACAGATTTAACTGAATGTCACTAAGCATATATAAATTATAGAAAAACCTGCAGAATTAACAGACGTGGACAATTCAGACTGGGTGCCAAGTGTTGCAACGGGTTACGGCGTTGTTTCTACTAGCTTTGAGAGGTCAAAAAGCATTGCAATGTTTTATATTTTTTTCACTTCATAGTTTTAGTAATTCCAAAAGTTTTCGTAGTTTGTAACATTGTGTATCCTTACGGCATATCTAATATTAAATTTCATCCCGATCTGATAACTCGTTTTAAGTAAATATGCGTTAAAACCCTAATTTTCAGAAATTCACAGAAGACGTTACATAGAAATCAGCGGGCTAGGACAACAATCAAATTGTAGCTCATCTTCAGCTCCACGAGCTTACAAAATTTTAAAAACGTATGGCAAGTTTAATAGTAATATTTTTTTTAAATTATATTTCACTTCATAGCTATTAGTTTTTTCCAAAAATTTTAGTACACAGTAACATTGTCTCCCTATAAAGCTATCACGATAGAAAATTTGAACCGAATCTATCTCCTTTTTTTGAGTAATAAGACGTAATAACGTTACGTATACAAAAAAATCTAAACGAGTCAGCACGTCAAAACGGGAAACAGCTGATGATGTTTGCCCCGCAGCCACCATTTTTAAAGCGCCGTCACGTGTTCTAGGCTACCTTATTTATTAGGTGTCGCGAAAATAAGGGAAGTTAATTTCCCCCCTCCCAGCCCAATTTTTGGCTGATGAATTTTTCCTCTCATTTTTGGGTTTCTCCAATTCCAACGAATTTTTTTGCAAAAAATCAGATTTTAAAGAAGGTTATACTACGTTTTTCATGTATAAGCTTCAGTATCATGTAGTGTGTTCTTATATTATTAATATTATGCAGCTATGCTTTCGGTACAGTAGCAAGAATAGTAGGATGTACTGCAGTCAATGGTGGGTCGTGAACCGTTAATATTAATATAAACGATATACTAGAAGCATTTGAAATTCACAAACATTTAAAATTTGTACCTTTATGAATGAACAAATTGATCTCTTAAATTCACCGTTATTGGAGGTTTTGGAATGACAAAATCAAGTCATCCGGACGCAGATATAGAAAACCAAGATCAGGTTATCAAGATTTATTGTTCCTATAGCAACACCAACTGTTTACTTTTAATTTTGCCTTTGATAATAACGTGTAAACACGTTGAAATACGTATAAGGCTAAAATACAAAACCTGTTGAAGTTAAGAATTGTTTTATTTACAATAAATTAATATTAAAGTAGTTTTGAATGTATATTAACTATAACATTAAAGGGGAATTACACTAGTAACGCCCTCTATTATGTGCGGCGAGGAAAAGTTGCAAAGCAACAAACCGGCAAAGTTGCGATCGGAACCTGCTAAGCAGGTATCTGCGATCGCACCGGCCTCTAAGCACAAAACACAGAAACGCCCGTGTGGTAAGAAATAAGAAAGAAGAGATTTGGTTTCAATTATGGCTAGAATAGACCACTACATGTTTCGTTCTTATTTGAACTCATCAGGTGGACATAATTCTAACCATAATTGAAACCAAAAGCAAACAAGCATATATATGCCAGAAAGTATAACATTAAAGGGGAATTACACTAGTAACGCCCTCTATTATGTGCGGCTAGGGAAAGTTGCAAAGCAACAAACCGGCAAAGTTGCGATCGGAACCTGCTAAGCAGGTATCTGCGATCGCACCGGCCTCTAAGCACAAAACACAGAAACGCCCGTGTGGCAACCTGATGAGTTCAAACAAGAACGAAACATGCAGTGGTCTATTCTAGCCATAATTGAAACCAAATCTCTTCTTTCTTATTTCTTGCCACACGGGCGTTTCTGTGTTTTGTGCTTAGAGGCCGGTGCGATCGCAGATACCTGCTTAGCAGGTTCCGATGGCAACTTTGCCGTTTTGTTGCTTTGCAACTTTTCCTCGCCGCACATAATAGAGGGCGTTACTAGTGTAATTCCCCTTTAATGTTATAGTTTCTGGCATATATCTGCTTGTTTGCTTTTGGTTTCAATTATTGTTAGAATTATGTCCACCTGATGAGTTCAAATAAGAACGAAACATATAGTGGTCTATTCTAGCCATAAATGAAACCAAATCTCTTCTTTCTTTCGTATATTAACTAAAGTAACAATAATTAAACTATTGAAAAGTCTGGGAAAAATGTTTCGCTTAATTTTTCATAACTTTTAAAAGAATAATACTGATCGCGCGCCTTTTGGGCTGCATAATATCAGCTGCAGCCGTATTTCTCTGAAATTGAGAGGTCGAAGGAATCCGAATTTAATATATGGAAAGAATTCCAGCAATTGCTATACAATTCATAAAACTATGACTTTAATCCGTGGTTCGCTACACTGCCTACTCAATTAGTTTATTTAATGTAAAAAAACAAGCGAAATTTGCTAGTCTGTACTTAAAATTGGAGATGATTTATTCTGTTTCTATTTGGTCAAACAACGAACCCGTAATATAGACTTGAAATATTGATGGTGTGATGATGTTATAAAAACTCACGGATACGTTTTTGAATTTAATAAGATTTTTTGTTCATAAAATAGATTTTATGGAAAGCGAATAATGCTAGTTTGGTTTAGCTTCTAGCTGATAACGTAACTAAGTTTGATGCGTTTGGTGTAGGTGAATACGGTTGTTTCAAAACTACTTACATTGCATGCTCCATCGTTAACTCTCCCAATATTGATCGTACATAAAACTTCTGGATTGACTGCATATTTATAATAAACATTAAAATCACTGCAATCCTTGTTGTTAATTATTTGTACAGACATCTTGTGGAATGTATTAGAAAAGGAATGGCCTGTTTTTGGATATCCGTACGCAGGAGACTGCCATCCAACATTTTCGGCAATTACATTTGACATATCGTAATCTATAATTACCAATTGCATGTTTAGTATATTTTTAATTTATGCAAGCAATTTTCACTTACATTTATCAGCAACCGTTGGCAGTTGTATGGGATATATGGTACTGCTGTAAGCAACAGGGTTTATCTTCAGAAGTGCCAGATCATTTGATGCTGTTCGGACATCAGTGTAGTCGTATCCAGGATGTAAAATTATATTCAAAACTTCTTTTTGTTGCAAGGTTGGGTCTGAAGAATCCAAAAACCGATTAGGGCCAGATCTGCCTGTTTCAAACCCCAACGTTACTGTAAGATGCTGGGCTTCCAAAGGGCTATAATTTGTTATAACACAAAATTAGATTAGAAACTTAAAATTGCGTTAGCCAGTCAAACGGCACTAGATTTTATTAAAGCAACTTCGGATTAGTAAATCGATTGCAAGAATTTTGGTTTAACGATGACATTGTGAGGTACTTTTGCTGTTTTATGTGTGCACGCCAATTAATTGCAATATGCAATCTGTTGTTCAAGGAAGATGATATTTTTTCATTATTTTGACGATTGTTTTATGGAATTTGTTTTTGTGTGTGGGCACAAACACAAACGGTGTCCATCATTTTTTATGAATGCATTGCTTTCCTACACTGTAGAAATATAGGAAAATTAAAAACTTAATTAAATTAATTTTGATTGTAGTCGATACGAGACAATAACAAATAGACCTTGAGTTATAATTAATTTATTCTTATAATACTTTACTATGTTGTTACTTCCTCGTACTTTCCACATGAGAAATTGGTTTTATAAATATTTTGATATTAAGGTTTTAACGGAAAACGCATTCTGGAGTTTAAAGTACCCAAAAATTGGTCTTCTGGAAAATGTTTGTAAGTCGGCTAATGCGTTTGTTCTTCTTTACTTCTGATGTTATTGTAAAGGTGCGCTGCCCGAGAATAAATAATTTGTATCTGATTTTGATTTAATTGTATTGTTTTATACTTTAAAGTGGGAGCTCCCCGAAAACGTAATGCACTTGTCTAATAATTTTGATTTATTTACAGGAATATTATATTTCTTTTAGCAAATACAGACTTTAATTAACAGTGATCACTTCACTTAAATTGCTGAGATTTATTTAGTCTTAGTTACTCTTAAGCAGGTGGTCGTTTTAGGGTAGCTGCACACATTTTTGTACATAAATGTAAATATTGAAAAACACATGTTAACACGTATCAATGAGTTTGACGCCTGTTGTGTGGATTATTGGGGCCAATCTAATATTTAAAATTTCACGCTCTCGCATTTTAGGGATTGGGGTAAATATTGGGTTGTAGTTATTAACCTAAATTGGGGAAATTTGACAGCTTTAATTAGCACAAGTGTTCAAGAAAGCTTGAGAGTGCGAGACAAAATATTATTGATACTTCTATCCAATCAAAAATAAAAAAAGAGTGGGGTTGTAATTTTATTGGAAAAAGAAACAAGTCCAACCTCTTGGAGGATGGGCATGAATTTTAATAAAAGAGTATGTTCCCTAAAGGAAGAGATCAATCTTCTGATTCTCAAAGATCACTCAGTTCGCTGAAATCTTAACGTCAGTTTGGAAGCATTATTGCTAACATTCTGTTACAGTATTACAAGTCTGGGACTTGCAACTTTAAAATAAAATATTATCTTTGTGGGTTTTGGGCTACGAAGAGCACTTTGCCAAAATCAAATAGGCTTAGGCGTAGTAGCTCATTCTTGTCGGTGTACCTGATTAGACGTATCAAAGCGGCGCTACTGTCCTTTGGGAATTAGGCGTAGCAATGAGGTGCTATTGCAGGAAAGCCGATTGGAGTGAACGACGGCGCTATTTCTATATTGGTTGCGGCAAGACGCTCTTTTCGCGTGTTGCTGTTACACATTTGTACGTAATCAATCGCTGTTATTGGGTTAAGTTCTCAGGCGTATTGGCAAACGGCGCTATTGTCCTTCGGGAATTAGGCGTAACGGCCAAGGTGCTGTTAGGACGAGACCTAATCAGGCTGAGAGTATTGCGTACAAATGAGTGATAGCACACGGTGTTCCCATGAAGAGCATCCAGTTACTTACGTAAATTGCACAATACTCGACATTTATAAACAGTCCCAAATAGAAGTATTAGTGTAGGTAAAAACTGGGGTAAATATTTGGATTGGAAACTTTACTCGATACAACTGACCGGTAAATTATCTATAAATGGTTCTATCACTCATAACACCAATATTTGCACCACATAAATAAATAAATTCTTCAAAAGGCTTACTGTTGTTTAAATCGTTAAAATAGTATCCTTTTTAACCTCTATAAAAACAGGGTAAATCAGCCATGAGCAATAATTAAAACACAACGTAGGTCCGACACCGATCATCACAAATAAATAAGTAATCAAGCATAAATACTTAATAAATTTTAGATAATACATTTAAAATTTGTAAATAAAAATATCTACGGTACTGCACGATCACATTATACTAGTGTTGAAGAAGCTAGAACTATGATATCAAATGTTTTTGAAAATATAAAACGTACCTACGTTTTATATTTTAGAAATATGAAATAAAATGCAGGAAAATTAACGATTTCTATTGTTTTTTAAATAATTGTATTTTACGCTGCGGTTCAGAATGGTTGTGTGGTTGAATTTCACTGGAAATTTATTTGTATCGCCGGATGCATAGCATACACTTAGTTACATATTATCTACAATATTTTTATTAAATAATTCTACACTACGTTTTTCTACTATATTGTGCGTTAACAACTAAATACAAGGGGATTAAAACCTAATCGAAATGCAATAGAAGTTGTTGAGCAATTTAAACAGTTTTTTACAGATTCTTTGGTTTGGTTGCTAAGAAATGTTAGTAGACTTTAATAGTTTGGGTTTGTAGCTTACTCAAACAAAATCAGTGAGCCACATAACAAAAATCGTACTATACACAGTGTCTGATAAAAACGTAAAAACGATCGATGGCGTTGTACAATGATGATAATTCAATTAAAAACCATTGAAAACGGTTTCGTTGGTCTTCGAGCAAAATACAAGGAAAAAAGTTACATCTTAGCACACTGTTAGCACATGAACTTTAAAGGATCCAGACAACATTCTTTAGTCACAACGTTACACCTGTATTTTGTGGGTTCATATCGCCCACCGGAGACACGACGTCCGTTTTGCATATTGGCCGCAACGGTCACCGAGCTTATAACGTCCACCACTGAAAGTGGTGGAACTGTAATGTAAGGAGCGTAATGAGCGTTGCGTTTTATACTCAGTTTAGAAATCTTTATTGATGAAGCAAAGCGGGTTGTTGCAGTTATTGCACCAGTTTGAGTAAATATTTCGTTTTTAAATATTTGTAGAGATCTTACCAGAACACCACGATGAGGTAGAGTTTTTTACGCAGTTTTTATTACTCTGCAGCGCGACGGATCTATTTTACGGCGTTTTGATACATTCTGTACCCAATAAGAATCTTTCATTTAAAAATAGTAGGATTAATTTGCATAGAAAATTAATGAAAGTCAGGGGCATCTTGTATGAAAAGGGTTAAGATTATCCAATCACAAGTGACAAAACGGTTGAGTGATAAGCCCGTTCTTTTTTAAAAACAACATGATACTATCAAACTATCTAGAAATGCTACAAAATTGGATATGCAACACGTAAAAGACTTGCAATCCGATATGACATTTTATTAAAACGAATTTTTTTCTTGCTGTACTCTAACAAGGCACGCTTATTTGTGCAAAATTCCAAATTGATAGATTGACCGTAACAGCTCTATTGCGTGGCCACTACAGTCACCAGACCATACACCGTTAGATTTTCTTTCTGCACATCTGGAGTTGTTAACATGGAAGACTCGAAAAAGTAAATTAAAAATTTTTCTATGATATCAAGGGGAAGATCAAATGCAAGTTCGACGTGGCGCGCGAAACTAGAGTGGGCGTACGTTGAAGTTAATTGATTAAGTAAAGGGAGCATTGTGTCTATTTCTGTCTATTAAATAAAATATTTTAAAAATTGTGTTTAATGTAGTGTATGTTGAAAAGTCATACCGTTAAGCATATTAAACACCTAGTATTATGTAAATTTTTTTGATGTTACTCTACTTTAACAAACAGTTTTCTTTTATCGCGTTTAGTTCAGATTTTATTAAGCAATAAAATCGGCCAATCCTTGATCCTTGATCCTATGATCATTATTCCTTAACTAGGTACTTATTTTTCAAATTGCTTTTGCTTTAATGTTCTCTGGTTTTAGTAATTTATGTGATATTAATTAACGCAAACAGCATATTACTCATTATAGAAGTGTAATGTCTGATTCGCTTGCAATAGATTTCAATTTTAAGCCCTTTTAATTTGTGAATACGTTATCAACAAAATTTCAATATAGAGGTAATTTAAACCTTGATGGCTAAACTGATAAGTGGCATCTCTTACTAGAAACAAACTGATTTCCGTTTAAAATCAAGTAAGCTCATGGGCGTTCAATGGCGGAGAGGGCAAGAGGTGGTAATTGCCATCCCTTTTGGAATTGCACCGCAGATATCCTTACAATTTTACTGGATACACGACTGCAGCTTCTAAACAATCAAATAAGTGAAGCCTGTTGGCCATTTTCTAGGAGGTCAAAATTTCGAAAAAAATCTAACGTATTACATATTTAACACAAAATTTACCATTCTTTTGTAATAATCGTATACCTACCAAATTTATTATCAAAACTTAACTTTAAAATTCTCAAACTGTATCGATTTCTACGCCGAGTGTTGTAACTAATCACACGCAGCATCCTCCTAATTAACTTTTACAATTGAAATAATAATTATTATCAACGTTGAAATGCGAAACACTGTTTGAATTTGTGACATATCACAAACTGAAATTTGGCCTTCTAGAAAATGGCGTATAACTTCAACTTTTCTATAGAAGTCGTGTATCTAGTGTAGCTATAAAGAAATATGAGCCGTGCACACACGCAGTTCTCCATGCACGGCCGTGCGTGTATTTTTCTAATTTGTACCTATCTCTTTTAAACTACTACCTACAAAGTGAACCACGAAACGATGAACAATTTGGTTTTATTTTATACACATTTTAAGAAATAATTGGAATTGTAGCCGGAACTAGAAATATTACTTTAGCAAGAGTCGGTTAACTATTGAACACAGACACACACGTGATTTTTATCTTGTTTGTCACAAAAAGGATTAGACGTAAACACATAATGGTTTAGTACGATGGAGTTACACCTCGTACTAGAAGAGATGTTTTGACTTTTCTTTACAAGACATTCACCATTCGTGTAATTATACGAATAATTTTCCGGAAGACCACAATAAATTGTGGATGGTCTTGGCCAACTTGTGGTCCAGACTTAAACCCCGGAGGTTAAAAAGGAAGACACTGGGAAGCCTCGACAACTTGCTACACCTGCTAAAATGTTTTTCTGATTTATCATTTATTTATTTAGCAAAAAGGAGGCGTTGCGAGTCTTAGGATTGACTTTAATTCAGGCAATTTTATTTTATTCTAGTATTGGACACTTAACTTGAATTTCTTTTTAAAATTTTTCCATGGAAAGCGAGGCGTAAAACTCATGTTAACCACTTTGATTTTCCCCCTCTAGAAAAAAATTTATGGACGCCCATGACTAAGTTATTGAATATGAAGGCAGTAAACAAGTATTGTAAGCTCAATTTTTTATTTAAGTTAAATTATAAAATAACTGTAAATCAAACAATGCTTATTAATACTGGCATATATATTTGGTTAATTTAAAACTACGCCCCCATTATACGTTAGGCTTGTGACTTTAGAAATTGAATACAGAAATTTCAAAATCAAATGCGTAAACATTTTCATCGAGTTTATAAATATCTTTTGATGATCGCCTAACAATTACAAACAATTTGAAATGATACCAAATAGTTATGTCTAAATGCTAAAAAAAATATGAGGGATATGGGCTATTAATAATTTATTAATGTTATGGATGTGCACAACAAATAAGATGAATTTATTTGTAATCTGTCGGTAAATCAGAAAAAATGTATTCCAGTGGTTTTGGTTGTTGCCATCTCGCATCTCTGGCAGATCAGAGTTACTAAATTAATGTTTATGGATTATATTCTATTTGCTAATTTATAATAAATTTCATTCTTGTAATTTCAACTTCTTTCAAATAATTTACCACAAACATAGAATAGCCTACAGTGACGCATTTGGTAAGCTATGAAATATTTCATAAATATTTAATTGTTTTTCAAAAACAAATTGAATTTGTTCAACATTAATTTTATTGTTTCAATAGTTGGAGGTTCACGTATACATTTTCGATTAATAATTAGACAAAACCTATTATACACACTAGCGTCTAGCCCCTTGGTCTACAATCTATCCTGCGTGTCAGTATTCCGTCAATCAGTGACTGAATGCTAATTTGTCTTCGTATTTTTTCTTTAAAAATATAACTGCTATTAACAATTAACCTCGCGTAAACAGCAAAACGCAACCACAGTGTCTAAAAACAAAAACTATAAAATAAAACAAATATTTTGGCCCCAACTGAGACTCCACACCACTACTGCTTATGCAGTAAAATGGCAGTACACCCGAACACAACCGCATATCCACCTGTGCCACTACGAACCTGCCGGTTATCGTTAAATAAGTGCCTATTGAATGTATGCGCAATAGTAATGCACAAAAAAAGTCTGACTTTGGTGGGATAGATTGTGGTCGAAGAGACTAGACGCTATTATTATACACGTAGAAGGTAAAGAGACCGTATTCAATATTCATGAAGGAAAAAATCCAGAATGAAAAACGGAAATTATAAATGGTTTTATTATTCGTGTTAGCAGCAGGAGTTAGTAAATTTGACAGCAGCATTGATAAAAGGTGTTAAAATAAATCGATAGACTGTTCTTAGAACTCTCTAGTTTCAAAATGACGATGGGTACGATTTTTTGAAAACATTTTAACACCTTTTTATTAAAAAAATTGAAATATTGCTCATCAAAACAAATAAAGAAGTCTTAATTAAGACAGGTCCTAAATTGCTACGTTTTAGGCAGTGGCGTTCCGTGGGTTCAAAATTTGGACAGGCAAACGAAAAATAATTTAATATTGAGCATAAACATGTAAAAATGTATAGGGACTGTCCCAGATGGTAACATATTACAACTGTTATAAGCTCCACGCATTCGTTAAACTGGCAAGGGGTGCGTGTACCCTTTCGGAGAAAAAAGCAAAATTTTCCATAATTTTGACTACGCGCATTTCAGTAGAGAAAATTATAAGCTTTTAATACGTGTAAAGGTAATCCAAATAACGCTTTTACTAATTTCAATTACATGGGCTTATATGGAAAGAGTCACTCTTTTAATTTTATTGTAACTTTAAAAAAAAAAAAAACTTGGAATATGTTTTTGCGGCAGTTTAATTTTCACATATAACTCAAGGAGGCGTAAACCGGCAACATAAACCAAAAATATGTAAATACAAATGCTTTTCGAAATTTCATTGTATTAATATGCCGTTTTTTTCAATTTGATTGGATTAAAACTAACGGAGATAATGAACTATTTGCAAAGTGCGTCTTACATTCTCGCGTAAGCAAGTCGAGCCCTCGCTACATACGTTCCACTGCACTCTCCCCGAAAAGGTCAAAGTTTCTTAAATACGCACGCAATGGGGATGTAATAAAGTGCAAAATGCTTTGTTTCACGTAATAAACCGACAATAATTAGTGCTTGTGTGGTGTTTTCTCAATAGAAATTTGTTGCTATTGTCATTTAACATGCTCATGCCTATTTTAAAGCCGAAATGGTGGGGGCAGAGAGGATGATAAAGAGATCGCGTTTGCGCAGATCGGCTGTTTGACAGGCGTAGAATACGAATTTAAGTTTCTATTTCTAGCGCGTCTATTTTGAAATAGAGAACCCCTCCTTTTTTTTAGTTTTCGGCTTATTTACATTTACTAACAACCTCAAGTATGACTGTTGATTTTGTTGTCATCCGGGTGTCGGTTAAAAACGCATCTGTAGCACGCGAAATTTGTAGAAAAATATGTGTTATGCGACAGGTAGTTAAGAGTCGGCGAGTCTATGTTAATTGAGGAGGCCGTGGATCTGCTTAAAAAATTAACCGCACACGTAATATATCGAGCAATCATTATGTCGTACTTGCCGTTTCAGTATCCATTAGCAAAGTTTAACCCGATTATTTTTCACGAACAAAATTTTTCCCAATAAAATTTAAGCAAACTACTTAATTATTTTAATAGAAGTTTTAAAAACACAATTAATTTGAAAATTTGATGTGCTATTCGTGAAAAATTTCAATCATATTTCTCAAACTTCTTTCATAGTAAATCGTGTTTGAATTGCTTAAGAAACATTTTTTTTGGCGTACAAAACTACTCATTTGTTTTAATATTGTGAAATAATCCAACCATATACCGTTTGTGAATTAAAAAATAATCAAGTTATTTTCAAGCAAAACAAACACTTGTTGCTACGCTATAAGTTTTGTTAATTTAAAACCCGATTATTTTTCTATTCAATGGTGGTATAAGTGTTTTTAAATAGAATGTATTTGCAATTAGTTGAGGTCGAGGAAAGCTTTTCTAGCGAAATTATTAATTTCAGAAATGCAAAACATGCAAACTCATTCTTTATTCAATTAATTTAAATTAAACAATTAAAAGAATTAAAACTTACGGCGAAACACAATGTTGAGCGGTAATAATATATCGATCGTTGATGAGAGTTCCTGTACACATAATTGTCCTTCCTGCGTAAACTGCCATAATTTTAGCAATCCATGGATATGCATAGGGTTGTAATAAATATTTTTCCGATAGCATTTTGGAAATTACTGGCATTCGATCAAATCTTGCGAAAAATCTACGGCCGGCCACTGTTTAACATTAAAAATCAATAAATAAAATTTTATTAACAACACTTTAATAAATACATACCGCATTTTGTTCGGGACATTTCTTTTTGCTGGAAGTACAAGAAACAGCGAATTTACAAAATAAACGCTAAACATGGTATGGTTACTTACTTTTCTTCTTGGGCACTTGTAACATTCAAGGCTGTTAATTGTTGAACATAATAAAATAATACAGAATATGTGACTTTTCATGTGCATTTTGAACTGTGTTGCGCAATGTGAATATTTAACCTCTTTTTTTTGCGAAATGTTTCACGTATTATTACTGCTTCTGTTTTTATGAGCAGGCAACTAATGAATTTTGCACGCGCTTATTGTTTCTTTCCGTTTTTTGGTTATTAAATTTTCAATCAGAGCGGCGTTTGCGTTTTTTAATTATGTGTGTAGGTTAACCCACGTTAGTGTTGTGACACACGTGATACTTGCACTTTTTTTCACAGTTACTACTCTAAGATGAGATTATTATTTACTGTTACAGTCGCGCATTGTACAGTCATAATGCAACTGTCGCTAATAAAATGTTGGTTGACTTTGACCGATTTTTTCTTTGGTAAAAAGGAGTGTGGTCTGTATGGTGTTGGCGTGTGCAAAATCGCGAAGCAAACTGAATGTTGTCTACTAAATTTTTCGTGTTAATTTCATTTAGATATGGAGGAGTACGAAATCATTGCGACTTTTATGACCGAACGGGTTAGATTGACGTTTAATTTACCATTAGAAATTCATAGGAGGACAACAATTAAAAATGTTTTAAACATGCGTAATACACTCTCTTATCCCCCCCCCCCTCATGTTTTCTTGCAATTTTAATTTATTTCAGAACAATATTAATTTTACTATCGGCAGTAATTGAATGTTAACGGCTATTCTGACCGATTTTAGCTATAATTTAATGCTGTGGTAATTTCAATTTGTCATAGATATGCATGTCGTGGTATGTTGTCAATAACAAATCTTACAATGGTCAAAATTAACATAATTGATAATCCATAGAAATTAAAATCTTAAAAATTTGGTTTATAAAGCCACAATTTAACGGTTAACTTTCTGTTACTCTCGATAGTACGTAGAATTTTGGTTTAAACACGGAAAATGAGCAAAACGCGTCGACTGAATGTGATTACTTTGACTGGATTTGTCCATGCTTTAACACTTTTTTTACAGCAAAGTATTTCATATCATAATATTATATTTATGTACATCTACAGAGCGAGTCAGAAAAATGACCGTTTGAGACCGTTTTGCAGCCGATAATGTAATAATTCCAAAAAAAATTCTGTAATTAAAAATGATTATCTGGTATATAATATACTTAATTACTTTAACATTATTTATTTATTTTAACCTTGTACGTATTTCGGCATGTTTACATGCCATTGTCAGAGGTTATATGAAGGTAAACAGTTAGCGTTGTTATAGCAATAGAACTTGGTGACTTGATCTCGATAATCGTCTGCAGATGACTTGATTTCTTATTCCAAAATGTCCAATAAAGGTGAATTTAAGAGATCAATTTGCTCATTCACTAACGGTACAGTTTTTAATTGAAAGTTATTCTGGAAATTCTTATCTACAGGCTGAGGAATATTTTTTTTTACATCGACTCTATTTGAGTTTACACAGATTTTTTAAATACGGACCTATTATTTCAATTATTTTATTATTATAATTATTATAATTGATTTCAATATATTTAAATCCCAATGTATTTTTATTTTTATATTTATAAATGTCGACATCGCAATTTTTATGCTTAATGTTTATAATACAAGGGAAAATAGATAGCAGAAGAGAACCTGGTAGACGAAGAACCTCATGGACAATCCACAGTACAGCTTTTCAGAGTTGCAGTTGACAAAGTAAAAATCGTAAATATGATAGCCAACATGATCGCCAACGATCGATAACGGTCAAGACACTTTAGAAGAAGAAGAATGTTTAAGAAGTTTTTATTTAATAAATAATTTTAAAAAGGTATTTATTCTCTACCCTGCTCTTATTCTTTGCCACTCTCATAGGAGCCTGGAGAAAGGAGAATGGAGGCAACGCCCTTCTCTGGAATAAGTCAAATCTGTACTAAAATTCAGAATTTAAAAAACTTAAAAATTATGGTATCAGTGGAACTATGTGAAGATAACAATTCCCAAGTTTGGAATTGCAAATAAATAATAATAATAATAATAATAATAATAATAATAATAATAATAATAATAATAATAATAATAATAATAATAATAATAATAATAATAATAATAATAATAATAATAATAATAATAATAATAATAATAATAATAATAATAATAATAATAATAATAATAATAATAATAATAATAATAATAATAATAATAATAATAACAGTCTAAAAATAAGTAAAAGGTGCTAAACAAATAGTCCAATTCATGCTTACTCAATATAATTACTCCGATACTTACCTTGAGTGAAACTCCGTAGGTATCGTAAACCCAGAGGTTTTTCTCTGAGAAAAAATAGAGATAATAATAATAATAATAATAAGCCGTCTGGACCCGGCTTAAGAATAGACCCAGGGAACCCCCTGCCTGTCGTAAGAGGCGACTAACTGGGGCATATGTCCCTCTTTGTCTGTACACCCTATGTCCTTTTGACCGTAATTAATCCTTTTATCCCCTATCCATTAAACCTGGCAGTAGGTATAAAATGCAATCCCATAAAACTCTATGGAGCATCATGAAAATAATTTAGCCTCGGATGTGTCAGGAAGTAGGGCTGTACCTGACGCGGGACATCAGCCCGATCATAACGGATACTAAGAAACAAGCCCGCACAACGTGCCTTAGCTGCGGAAGAGCATGCTACCACCAAAGCGGGAAAACCTAGGCAGCGCATGAAGTGGACTACAGAAATAAATATGAGTGTCATGCGGTGCTATTGCAAAGCCATCAATTTAGAATCAGAAATGATCTTATACAGAACAAAAATCTACAAAATGTTCATACAAGAAAATCCTGACATAGTAGTGTCAGAACAAAGAGTTGCAGATCAACGCCGGTCTATAATTTAGCAAAGATAGTTAACAATGTGAACACAATTCTGCCTGAATACATAGGAAAAACTGATAATTTTTCAGATTTTCACAGTTTACTGTATTGCACAGCAATGGTGTGTGCAAAAGTAAACGGAGCACATATTAAAGAAATATTAAATGATAGCAGTAATTCCAAACTGAAAATAAAATTAAACCAAAAACCTAAATTGCAAACTAGGCTTGAAACAAAAATAATGAAACTGCGTAGCAGCATTAACCGCTTAAGCCAATATAATCAAGGCCAAAGATACATTAAGTTAAATGTATCTAACCAAAAATTTTTACTGTCAACACTTGACAATTGGCTTATATTAAGTATTGCCAACTTTAACACTTCGGTCATGGCCTGCTCTGAATTATTTTTTTACGATCACCCGGTACAAACAAATAGCGTAACTATAAACCCAATGTTTTTATTTGCATCGAAAACTGTGCTGGGCCGATACATAGCGGTATATACAAATATGCGCCTTATACAATGAACGTAAAGTTCTGTATTTGCGTGGGGGGAAGCTGGTTGTCGCAAAAGATAAGACAAGTGGAAGCGATCCAGATTTAATATACAGATAGATTAGCTACAATAAACAATATCAAATTCTTTATTACTTGATTTCTTGCAGTACAGTCAATGAAATCGTATAGAATTTAAATTTGGTTGCTGTACATATCTGTACTTTAAAAAAAAATTAGGAGTAGTTACACAAAAATGGAAAAGAACGCGATACTGATAATTTACACAACGTTTACACAGAATACTTGTTTTGTTTATAAAACTTTTATTGCTAACAATTAGTTTTTCGAACAATAAACTCCATCAAGCGTATTTACTTCAATCCACTTAAGAAAGTTCACAAGTCTTGTGTATGCTCCTGGTACGTTGGGTTGAGCGCAACCTATTCCCCATGATACTATTCCTGTAATATTAGTTTTCTGTTAATATTTTTATTAAAGGAGATAGATAAGTAATAAGGTACACACTTTAATTTTCTATTGTTGAATTTATTTTGAAAAAGCTATTAAATATTTTTTTACTGTTGAAATCATTTTTAAAAACAGTCTCTAGACGCAATAAAACTAGCATTCAACTTCCTGTAAGCTATTCACAAATATTAAATGAATTACAAAATTCATATAAAGCTTACTAAACGTAGTAAATATTCCAAACATTTCTTTTGTAAAAGCAAAACCTAAAACCGACCTTATTTGTTTGTCCGAGTTCAAAAAACACGCTTTTTTCCAGTTTAAGTTTGTTTATCGTCGGACTTACCTATCAGTTCTATTTTTTCCGGGCGACGTTGATACAGAAGTGGTCCTCCACTGTCACCCTAAATAGAAAATTTAAATTGGAAACATCGTAAAGTATAGTACGGCTACCATAGAAACTGGTCATAACGTCCACCGAGGACACAATGCTCATGTTGTCTTGTTGCACAACGCCCAACCGTTTAGGTTATCGTAATTGTCACCTCGCACATATTTATTAGCGAATGCCGTTGGGGCCAACCGTGACAGTTACGGAAACCCAAACTAATAAGCGTTGTGGACTTAGTGGGCGTTGTGACCATCAAACATGAACGGGCGTAAACTCCATGGTGGTCGATAGACCTTAAGCGAACTGTAAGTTGTGGCCATCCGAGGGCGATATGAATGTAAACAAGAACATGATGGGCGTTGTGTCATGATCCCAAAGAAATATTAAAAAAAATAAGTATCCTTGTATCCCCCCAAAAATTTTGAGTTCGTATGGAGTTTCCTCACGACTTTAAATCGCCAAGAGCGATTATAAATGTTTTGAACATTTAAATTCAACTATGAATTGAATTATATTTTTGTTTGCTATTTAGGTGGTTTCAGTTTTGAAGGAGTTTTCATAAAAGCAGCAAAAAATAAAGATTTTCAAGATAAGTTGGTTTCAAGTTTGCCCTACTTTAGCGACGAATTTAATTTAATCTTAATTGTTTAACCTGAGTTTCCAAAACCTCCAAATCATGAAAGACTTCGATGTCACCACTGTTAGGGAGCGGCAAAAGGTGTCCCGAGTTGTGTGTTTTACTTCAAAAATTAAAAAAAATTTTGTTTCTCTCCCACATTACTGACCATAGGCGGTAAATCCCCCTAATTCAATAAAACTGTTTGAATTTCCTATTAATTAAATAAAAATTTTGAAGTTTATGAAAGCCGTGTTTCTTTCAAAAAAACTATTACGGCCACGTTAAAAACAATTTTGATGTAACGACAAGCAATGTAATATTATTTTTGCGATTTACAATATTTCGTGCAGGTTTTCATCTCAAATTGAACATTTTTCATATTTCAAAAATCCTGCATCTGTCTTATAAAAAATAACATACCTGGCAAGCGTCAACATTATTTGAATAAGCGCAGATCATGGAATCTGCATAATGTGGTCCAATAGGAGACTCGAGACAGAATTTTTCCGGCATAATTTTCACATTTGCTTTTCGAACATAGCGGGTAGATCTTCCTGATTGAGAAACTTTTCCCCATCCAACCACTACTGCTATCCGATTGGTATATTCTGATACTGTTAAAACATAAGCATAAGGTATACACTTACATAGATTGTTTCACGGAGTGTGGGCCATAAGATTATAACTAGAGCGCGGATTTCAAGCACTTTGCTTGTGTACTATTGTTGTAAGCAAATGAAAATCTTTTGTATCTCAACGATTTATGAAAAATGTAATCATTTGGCACCACTTTCATTTTGCTTATTTTGCTGCTTATTTTGCTGCTTAATTTACTGCTTAAACCGCGTATATGCGCTTATTTTAGCTTTTATACAGCTAGTTGGTGCGTTTTTTTAAATAAATAATATAACATTCGCAATTTTTAGTTTGATAAATCTAGTGTTTAAACACAAATTAATTTACAATTTTTTGGTATAAACGACTCTGCGAATAACTTCACACCACATTCTACAAACCCCCTGCTAGACCAAGTAGACATCCCTCAGAGAAACAAATAGTGCTCTCGGGGAATCGCCAAGTTATGTGTTCTATCAAAAGCCACAAACAATATTCCATCGCGTTTATTTCTAAAAAGGCTAAGAACATTGTTTCGTCTTTTGTCAACGTCAATAATCTGGAGCATTCCATTATTGTGTTGCGATGTTCAATAATTTTAATTTGAAATTATAAAATGCCTAAAGTGCAACTTGGCATAAAGATTTTCTTAAATTGGTTGTTGAAAATAGGTTACGCTTTTGCAATATTTTATATTTTTAAAAACTGAATTAGAAAAATTTCTGTCGTTTTCCCATAATATGCTTCAGTTAAATCTTTAATAAAAACGTGGTTTGAATGGCAAGGATATTAATATCAAAGTTTATTTTAATTTGTTGTTAATTACATTTTCTAGTTTTTATTTTGTATTGAAATATCTGTAACAATACCTTATTTTTATGCAAAACAAATAAAAAATTTGTTTTTTTTTAAAATTTTGCTTATTTTGTGATTTTTCATGCTTTTTGTTTTGATTTATCAAGCTTATTATAAGCGCTTATTTAAAAAAATGATTGCTTATAAATTCGCGCTTGATTGTAATTTGGTTAAGATCAAAGTAGTTTCTCTATAGATTTTTATCGGATACACGTGTGTCTAATATTCATGACATAAGGCCAAATTACGTGTTTGGTAGGGGTATTTTTGGGGATCCCGGATTTAAATGCTATACAATTCTCCTATTTTAATTATTTTTCATATTTTATTGTGTTCTTACAACATTATATTATTACATCTGAAGTGCCTGAAGTATTTTTAAAATTACTCGAAAATTGCACATATTTTTGTATTAGATATTGCAAATAATACGCAATAAAGGCTTTGATTTTTTTTTATTTAATATGAAAAGAATTTAAAAAAAAGGATACTTTATATTTAATAAAAGATGTGCATGCGTGGGTGTGTCCGTGCGTGGGTGCGTGCATGTGGCTCTAAAAGCGCAAGTACTGGACCGATTTTGATGAAATTTTAAATGAAGTTGTATCAAAAATTGTAGTTCTAGTTAAGTTTTTCAAAGAAATCAGAAACCGAAAGCAGAAGTTAGACTTGTTTTTTGAAAGCTTCTTATTAAAAAAACTAAATTTTGAAAATGTAAGCAGGGGATCTGAGAGAAAAACTTAACTTTGTGGGTCGTATACGATGAATCAAAATTAATTTAGATAATCTGAAATGGATCGAAATAACGCTTCACCAAATTTTGAAATTTTGCATCAAATTATTTGTCAAAACTATCTACGCGATTTTTTTTATAGGCTGCTATAACCTAAGATTGGCTACAAATCGAATTTTTGCCGAAAGCTATAATTTTCCAATTTTATTTTGATTAAGAGGGCGTAATGTGATTAGTATTAAATTTAAAAAAACCTAAACTAAGTCGTTCACTGGCACTACTGTGCGAGTGCTTTGTTTATCATACAAATGGCGGTTACGTTTAGAAGTAGATTGCAAATTAGCAGCGAAAGTTAATAAGAAACATGACTATTTGAATTCTTACTTTCAGTGTAGGGAAGTATTGATTTCATGAATTTATCCACTTTGCAGATTTTAACAGAAATACATGTTTTAGACCTCCAGAAACTCAATCACATGATTTTCAAAAAATGTCCGTCTGTGTGTAACTGTGTATATGTATATGTATGTGCGTTATACAGGGTGTCTCAGACATGACTCCCCAGGCCTATAACTTTGTTATTTTTAAAAATAACTATAATAAACTATATATATTCGTAAATGGGAGCAAATTCTCTATAAGATGGGGAAAAAAATTTTAGAAAATCTGTACTCATATTATGGCAGCGATATTCAACTTTTTTTTTTCAAATTGCACACTATGCTTTTTTTCGGTCATTCTGATAGTACTCTTTATTCTCCTTACAACCATGTAAACCAATATGGGTCTTACATAAGAAAATTCTCGACAAAAATACGATTGAAAGTTGAAGTCTAGGTTTGCCATGGAAACAACTGATTTTTGTAGTTTGTACTCGTCGGCGATGAAAACAATAGCGTATAGCTGTAAAACAATTGCAATTTACGTTGCAAAGAACGACAGTTATTCTTTCTGTATTTGTATGTTCTTGTTTAAAATCATATTAGAAATGAATTACACTAATTCTGAGAAGCTTGATATGATCCTTATTTATGGTTTATGCGAGAAGAATGCAAGAAGAGCAGCAAGGTTGTATGCAGAAAGGTATCCGGAAAGAATACATCCTGATCATAAAACGTTTATTAACTTGGCATCGAACCTTCTTGAGCATGGGTCATTTAAAAAGAACAAGAAAATTCCAAATATAAATAAACGAACCGCTACAGATGATGCTCATGCAGTGGCAGTTTTGGGGTATGTTCAATTACATCCTAATTCTTCGCTTAGCACCGTTGCATCTCAGTGTGACATAACAAGGGCTTCTGTGGGTAGGATTTTGAAAAAGAATGCATACCGACCTTACAAATTTATGCGAGTACATGCACTGCACCAAGGGGATAGTAACCGCCGAATGGAGTTTATCAGTTGGGTTATGGCGAATTATTCAGAAGAACCTGACATTCTTAAAAGGATACTGTGGACGGATGAAAGTAGATTCCACAATAATGGACTGGTGACTACACAGAATTCAAGATACTGGTCAACAGAGCAGCCGTACTGGATCAGACAAAGAAATTTTCAGCACATGTGGTGGATTAACGTTTGGTGTGGCATAATAGGAGAACACTTAATAGGGCCCTATTTCTATGAAGGCACTTTGACCGGTGATCGTTACTTGTTATTTCTTCAAAATACGCTTCCAACACTGCTGGAAAATGTGCCGCTTAATATCAGAAGAAGGTTGCTTTTACAACAAGATGGTGCTCCACCTCACAATAGTCTTGCAGTTCGAGATCACTTAAATTACGTTTATAGAGATCGTTGGTTCGGAACAAACGGACCAGTGCGCTGGCCAGCTCGCTCACCCGATATTACACCATTAGATTATTTCTTGTGGGGATATGTAAAATCTCACGTCTATTCAAGTCCATTTGAAAATTTGGATGAACTGAAAGATAATATTACTACAGTCTGCAGTAATATTCCTCCAGAATTATTAATAAAAGTTACAAGTAGAGAATTTCTACATAGACTTGAATGTTGCGCAACTGAAAACGGAGAGAATTTTGAACAATTTTTGTAATTATAATTAATTTGTCATTAGCATTCAGTTAATTAAGGTAATATTGTATAAAAATAATGAATGGGCATTTTTTTTTACACTACGCTATTGTTTTCATCGCCCGACGAGTACAAATTACAAAAATCAGTTGTTTCCATGGCAAACCTAGACTTCAACTTTCAATCGTATTTTTTTCGAGAATTTCCTTATGTAAGACCCATATTGGTTTACATGGTTGTAAAGAGAATAAAGAGTACTATCAGAATGACCGAAAAAAAGCATAGTGTGCAATTTGAAAAAAAAAAGTTGAATATCGCTGCCATAATATGAGTACAGATTTTCTAAAATTTTTTTCTCCATCTTATAGAGAATTTGCTCCCATTTACGAATATATATAGTTTATTATAGTTATTTTTAAAAATAACAAAGTTATAGGCCTGGGGAGTCATGTCTGAGACACCCTGTATATCTCCGAAACGGATGTGCAAATTTTGGTGTTTTTCGGAATGTGGGACTATATCAAAAATTCATCTAAAATAAACTTAAAAAAAAACAAACTAGAAGCGTTAGGCATGTTTTGGTAGTATATTTAAAATGCTATGATAAATACTGTGTTCTATTCACTCTGAAGATGCAAGCTGCAATGTCTTGCGAAACGTTAGTTTGTATGGGTTCACAAAGAGCTAACAGGCATAAGCCGATTAAGTATTATTGTCCTGGCAAACAAAATACATTAGGATGAAATCCTTATCCACCCCAAACTTTAAATAAGCTAAGTACACGGCCCTGTTTAGGCAAGCAGGGCCTACGAACAAATATTGCTCAGACTTCTACAGCAAATGCTTGTAAAAGCAGACAAGCTACAGGTCGGTCCTTACCTGATTATGCTGGGTGTAGTTCCCAAATGACGACGTGGTCGAAAGTAAATTGTAATATTGACAGTTCGAGAAACCGCGAAAGCCTCAAAGAATAAATTGCATATTTGTTAATATGCATGGTTGTAGCTAACCAATGAAACTATTTTCAGCTTTCAGCTAAAGCGTTACTTACATGGATTAGGAAGACATACTGGTGATATATAGGCTGTAAATTTGACAGGTCTCGCCATTTTAATCAAAGCAATATCATTTGTGTCATGTAAATTGTCGCTGGTGAAATCTTCATGAACTTTCACATCTTTTGCAGGTATAACAATACCTGTTTCGCTAAGCCGATCGTGTCTTCCTAATATTACAGAAAGCTCACTTCTGTGAGACCTTAAAAATTAACCATTTAACGGTATAGTTTGCAAAATACGATCTGAGTTTTACCATTTGACACAATGGCCGGCAGTTACAACGTATTTGTTATTGATGAGCGTACCACCACAGTGTAATTGGCCTCTCCTTGTAATGTAAACTAACCATGGGAAGACGTGGGGCGCCGTCGTTTGCCCACCAACTATCCGATTTAGTGTGTTAGAACTGTATGGAACACCACACTCTTAAAAACGAAATGTTAAAAGTAGTAACAACCATTTATAAAAATTTTTGCGATTCTTACCACAGTTTGTGAGTAGCACAGCTTCGATCTAGAAAATATTATACCTATGTTAATTAAACAAAAATATGCAGTACAGGAATATTTTACATTGCATTTGGAGCACCCTTTTGTTTCGTTAAATAAACTAAATCAGAGATTTATTTTACAGTAAACTTTGAAGATACAAGAATTGTTTTCTGTTGAATCGAGACAAATAGATAAAAATTGTACTGATTTGCAGTGGTGGCTCGTGGTGTGGTGTACTTTAGTAGCCTTATATTTCAAACCCATCCTTTACGTTGGCAAAATGATCTATTTTTACCAATATTTACATTGATGTCTTTAATAGACTTTCTAAACTCTCTAATAAAATTATTGTAAATTGATACCCACATTGCCAGTGTGTCAAAATGCACAAAATTTTTAATGTGGTTTACGATTAAATAATGTGTTTGAATTTTAGCTTTTAAATGTTTGCAGTCAATATCACACAATGAATTATCACAAAATAGGAGACAGTGGAAACAAGTGAAAGCATTTTGTTACATGGCATTCACAATCCAAAATTATTTTGCACGGACATCGTACAACACCACTAAATTATGATTACACAACCAACACTACTATTTTGTGTACGTGAGAATCCCGCAAATTAGGCGGCTAGTGGCATGTGCTTATCGCGTACATCTGACAGCAATTCTCGGAAGTTGTGGGTTCGTGACCCTGAAGTCTTTAATACGCAGATACTTCTATCCTCTTTTAGCTTGTGTAATATGAATTTTACCGCAATGAGCTTTCTATTTCACTCTTATTTATTTTAATGTCTTTTAAGACGGCGGCTTTATTCGGTGGCTTATAGGTGAATTGGGGACTGACAGCCAAATGACCTTTTCGCATAGATTCGTTTAATGCGCGTGAAATACTCAAACATTCAAGCATTATTGGATACTGCGACAGCTCTTTAATAAACGTTCTCGCATAGAAATCTCATACAGAAGTTAACTATAAAGTATTTTCTAAATGTTATAGTGTATAATATGTTATGTACTCAAACAAAAAGTAATTATTTATTTTTTCTTATTTTATTGGGAGGTCAATGACCATTTGACCCAATGGAGAAACCGCCACTGCTTATTTGATCGTCAGACGCATGATCACTGCACTTTATTAAACGTGCTAAAAGCTATAAGTGTTGTAGAACTATTACTTTACACGGACGAGAACCGATCATCAAATAACTGTACTTTAGAGACTATTCTTCAGAAAGCCTTTTGTATTGCTAATTTTTGTATATCGAGAGTTCTTTTTAAAACGATCTAACTTAAATAACTTCCGAATAAAATAAAAAATCGAAGTTGCAAAATTCGAACATCTAATACCGAATATCACGTCTAATATATGAACTGAACACTGGAAACACTACAAAAATAAGGAACAACAAAGAATTAACAAATAAAATAGAAATAAACGTGGGAATAAGGCAAGGAGAGTCTAAGCTCACTACTATTCTGCATAATTATGGATAAAATAATAGAAGTGAAATCGGTAAAAGAAGGATACACATTAGGAAATAAAACCATTAAAATATTAGGATATGCAGACGATGTAGTGCTGATAGCATAGTCGGAGAACGGACTACAAAGGCTGTTGAACAAGTTTACAAACAAATAAAGCGGCGGCAGTATCAGACGCTGTCTGGAAAAATAAAGATCTAAGTATTGAAGCAAAAACAAGAATATACAAAGCCTGTGTAAGGCCTATAATGGCTAACAGCATAGAAACACGCGCAGACACTAAGAAAACCAAACAAATATCACGAACAAACGAAATGAAAGTATTACGAACAATAACGGGAAAAAGAATAACAGATGGGGTGAATAACGATATAATACAAGATCAATGTAGTGTAGAAGACATAGTAAGATGGGGTAGACGAAGAAGAAGGAAGTGGCAGGAACACGTACAAAGAATGCCAGAAAACAGGCTCATAAAGATATGTATGAACGCAAGACCACAAGGAACACGATCAAGGGGACGGCCACCAAAAAGGTGGAAGGATAGCTGGACGTCCGCATCACAAGAGGCTTGAAATACGACGTAGAACAGGTCAAGGACCTACAAAGAAGATGAAGTAAATAAGTAAGTAAGTTACAGGGTGCAAAGTGGGCCACAATATGGCATGGTGTAGTCGGGTGCCTACTCAACCCTTCATCCTCAGCCGTTCTAACTTAAAAATTTAAATGGTAACGTACGTACACTTTGTGATACATCCAATTAAAGTGCTTAAAAACACTAAGCAAAATAAAAATAAAAATCAGACATTTCGATTATGAGCTTTTCAACCTAGGTATCGAAGTAAAAAAAATTATAAGGTAAAAAATAATAGGTTAGATAATTTCTATTCTAACGAAAAATTTAGAAAAAAAACATAATTAATAGAAACAAGCAAAACACCTTCTTTTTTTCTTTTTCTTCTTTATTTGGCACTACAACCCGGGTGGGTTTTGACCTGATATAAATGGCCTGCCATGTTCTTCTATTGTCTGTCATCGTCTTCCAGTTTTTGCATCTCAGCTTCTTAAGATCTTTCACTACAACATTTTTCCATCTCTTCTTAGGCGCTTCTCTACATCTTGTTACGCATGGTTTTCTTTCTGTTGTTCTTCTCGTTGGCCTTCTTTATTCTTAGTATGTGACTCAACCATTTGATTCGTTGGGATGTTATAAACCTCACTATATCTTCTCCTTGGAATAATGTATTCAGATCATGGTTCATTCTTGTTCTCCATGATTTGTTTGCTTCTTGTACTGGTCCAAATATCGTAAAGAGTATTCTTCTTTTAAATGTTATTAATCTGTTTTCGTTCGTTTTAGTGAGCGTTCACGTTTCGCATGCATATGTGACCACCGCCGGTCATAGTAGAGTCTTATAGAACCCGAGTGTCATCATTCTACTTATTTATTAAGGTGTCAGCAACTTCTTATATGAGTATAATATGTGCTTTTAGCTTCTGATGTGCATCTTGATTTAATCTCTTTGCTCACATTGTTCTTATTATGCAATTTGGAACGCAGGTAGGCGAAACTAGTTTTTTCTTTTTTAAAGAATCATGAAGCCGTGCGTGAGCACGACTTCATGATTCCCATCCCACCCCCGTACCCGGGCTCAGCACACTAAATGCTCTTCACCGGTCTAACATGCCCCACCCCTGAAAGACATGCAACCCAACATACACACCTACATACACCATCCATGGACCCGTCGGATTTAACTTGTTCAGAAAAATTACCGAGGAGCAGTGGACTCGAACCAACTGCCATTGGGAAACTAGTTTCAAAGCCTGGGACTTTAACCACTAGACCACCCGCCGGCCCGCGAAACTAGTGACCTCTATAAAGCTGTGTTCATTTTTTTTCCAGCTTTTCTTGGCTTATGTTACGTCTGGTGCTTCTTACGTATTTGGTTTTTTGAGTATTTACCACTAAACCAACTTACTTAACTGCTTCTTTTAACTTTGAATATGTCCCGTACGGTTTAGTCTTTTTACGGCATGATATAACAATATCGTCTGCATATGTATAAAGTTGTTTGGGTTTTGTATTGAGTAGGTTGTTCTTGCGGTTTAAGGTTCTGACTGCTGATTTTAACGCTAAATTAAATAGTAATGTTGATAAAGCATTTCCTTGCCGCACCCCACTGTTTACGGGGATGATGTTTTCAGTTGTCTTGCTATGAATTGAAATTACCCCTGTCCTTCAATGCAGTGTCATTCTGGCCAGTTTAATAAATTTCTTTGGCATGCCTAAAGATGATAATCCGAGCATTAATGTGTTTTTGTGTATTCTTTCAAAAGCTTGCTTCAAATCTTCAAACAGGCTATAAACGTCTATATTATGTTTGTAGCATTTCTCAAATAACTGCCTCGTTAGATGAATTTAGTCGTTAGTTGATCGATTTGTTCTGAATCCATCTTGGTATTCACCAAAGGTCTCTTCTGCAAAGTATGCAATTCCATTGTACAATGTACTTTATAGTACCTTACAGGTAACATTTAGCAGTGTTATGCTTCTGTAATTATTGCATATTCTTCTATCTCCGCTCTTCAGTATTGGATGTATCACTCTCATCTTCCACTTTTCAGGAATTTTTTTCTTATTTCATATTCTATGAATTATGTTATGTAGTTTTGACCATGTTCCTCTTCTGCATGTTTTCTCATTTCTGTTGTGATTGTATCTGTTCCCGGTGCCTTCTTATTTTTAAACTTGCACTACCTCTTCGTAACTTGGTTCTATTACTTCTTGGTCTATTGTCCGATACTGGTTTTCTATCTCTTCTGTGTCTTGAAGGTTTTTTGTATCTGTCAGTAGTTCCTCGAAATATTCTCTCCACCTATCAGTATATCATTTTCATACGTCAATAGTTTCTCCCTTTATTTAAGCACGAGAATGTTAATGGTGTATATGTACCTTTTATTTTATTAACATCTTTATAGAATTTTCTTGGGTTCTTGTTTGAGCCTTGTTGCTCTAGCTCTTCTATTCCCGCTCTAATCTTACTTAGTTTTTTGTTTCTACATAACATGTTAGTTTTTTTTTGTTGTATTTTCTTAAGAACGGTGTAGTCAATCTTTGTAGATACTTTATCTTTGTATTACTCTTTGTTGTATGGCTTCCCTGCACTAATAATCAAACCAGTCTTGATTTTTCTGAATGTTTTTGTGGCATATGGTGCTTTTGGCTGCATTTAATATGACTTTCATTATCGCTTTCCATTTTTCATCTATAGTTTCTTTTTAGATACAGCTTCTTAGTTACTTTTTGATTTCTTTTTTATATTCTAGTTTTTTTTGTTCTTCAACGTTTCCATTTTGTTTTTTTTTCTTTGCTTTTATTAACTGCGGCTATTCTTTATTTTACTTTAGATTCAACCAGAAAACAGTCCGAATCGCAGTTGGCGCCTCTAAAAGATTGCGTATCTCGAGTTGAGGATGATCGTCTTCTATTTATTAGGATGAGATCTATTTGATTAATTGCTATATCTCTAGTAATTTTCCACGTTACCTTATGAATGTTCTTGTGTGGAAACACAGTACTGTTTGTGACTCAGTTATTTTTAGCAGCAAACGTAACAACTCTTTCTCCATTTCTATTAGTTCTTTTGTGGAAAGTGCGTTTTTCTGCGATTTTTTTTTTCTTCAAAGACACTCTAATCTAACAAATCTTCAAACTACCCTTCTAAGCAGTAGTACTATTTAAAAATTCTCTTCTTGTTTTGGTAAATGTCTCTCTTGTTAGTAATCTAAATTTCCGTTTTATTCGCTTTTTTAAGTCCCATCGAAATTTTGGTTTGGTTTTGTACAAAACAGATTTTAAATAACTTTACAAAAAATCGAGAGGTGTCAGGTCCGGGGATCGTGCTGGCTATCTTATTGGTTTTCTTTTACCGATTCACTAACCTGGAAACCTTTTTATTTAGAAATCGCCTTACGAACATCACATAATGTTGAGCGGCATCTTGTCAAAGATGCACTTGTTCTTTGTCTAAATTCTTCACCTCGATGACTTTCAATTATTTTAGTTATTTGAGTTATTAGTCGATTAATTGCATTTTCCAACATGATTAAGTAAATTTTCTTGTTCACATTTTCTGTAAGAATAAAAGACGAACAATTTTATTTCCCAATGTTATACGTTCATTTTCGGAGGCCACTCGGGCTTTCCTCTGTAAGAAGATATGGGGATTATCGTTGCGCCAGTGCGGGTACGTAACGGAGTAACAAAACCATTAAAGACAAAACGTACATTCGTCACTGAAGCAAATGTTTCTTATGTGTTATGAGGTAAGCGTTATTGTTTATCATTTCGGTCATAATTTTGCAAAATTCAAGTTTTCCATCGAAATTGTCTTCATTTAAATCTTCTTAGCATCGAATCTTATACGGATGAAATTACTGTATTTTGAACATTTTGTAAATGGAGCTTTTTGAAATCACAGTAGCAGCGGAAACTGCACCGTCAGACTACGTTGGATTCAAAACTGCTTCACCCAAAACTTCAATTTCTGCGGCTTTGTTTATTACTCTTTGTTGCTGATGCTTTTTATTTGCTACGAATCCACATACTCTCAATTTTGCAACCAATTCGAGCAGATGCATGTTTATCAACATGTCTTTCATTAAAAACAGCAGCTGTTTTTCGAGCACACTCATTTCAGTTCCATGAATGAAAACAACTTTGTAGGGTTAGGTTTAGCGGTTGAATATTTTTTAAATGTCGGACATTTAATATATGCTTTTTGCCAATCAGTATCATACAAAATCAATTTAAATAATAGAAACATTTAACATCGATTTTCTTTAAAATACTTTAGAAACCATTTTTTGAAAACTAATTTTAACATCGGCCTTAATTGAAAACAATTACGTGTTTATTTGGTTATCAGTTTGTCTAAAAACAAATAAAACTGATGATGATGATGATGTATTATGTATACATATCAGCTATGTATACTTTTATAAAAAGCATGTCAATGCATTGTTTTACTGCAATTTATAGGCAACCAACTGTACAGAAAATAATAGAGAGAAAGGTTATTCCTCATAGTGTGAGGTTATGTTCAATGAGTATGTTTATAAATAAACGCAAAATTATTTGAGTATCAAAATTTTTTAATAAAACTATTATTTTAAAAACATAAAATATCAACAATACACAAATTATACGCTAAATTCAAAAAATCAAAACTAATTGCGATTAATTTGACATTAAACAATTTGAACTATTCTTTTCAAAAATTGAAGCTTTGAAATATAGTGTATAGTTGGTTGCCTACAATTTCCAGTAAAACAATGCATTGACATGTTTTTTATAAAAGTATACATAGTTGGTATGTATACAAAAAAGAAAAACTCACTATATGTTACTCGTATTAATTAGATTTAGTTACAGAGTTACCAACTTTCACATATTTTAACGCTTGCTGGTATTTGGTTCTAAACATTTCCTAAATTTACTATTGATTTGGGCACAAATTACATTAAAGAGAAAGATATTGTTTGATACCAGCAGTTGAGGATACATTTTTTGAGAGCTTAACTGCTGTGGATGATTTATGGACAACTGTGTATATAGTCTTTAATTTAATTTGGTCAAGTAATTCTGCACTGGGATGCCTTTAATTTATTAACCACTTTATAAATACAAATCTCAAAACAGCTTACCTGTCCTCGTAGTATAATTAAGAATTTAAAAAGCAAACCTAGTGTAATAAATGCATTTGATAACATTTTTGTATAAACTAGGTAGCCCTTTGTACTATGGCGTTAGGTTACAAATAACAATTTATTCTGTTGCAAATTCATCTAGTACGTGGCCAATTAAAAATAATTTTATCTTTATAGCTTCTCTATTAGTTAGATTTTTTAAATGATTTTTAAAAGAACTATAAAAACATTGCTTAACTTCTGATGTAAAATGTTGCGTATTTCAAGTAAATTTTACATAATTTATTTTTTTAGATTTATCAGAGTTGTGCGTAGGAAATTTGTTACGAGTATGTTGGTGATGGTGAGAGTATTTTCTGTGAGCACGCCTTTTTCGTTTTCTTCTTTGCTGGCGTCGATGTGGAGAATTCAGCATAATCACTGAAATTAAAAAAAAAATTAACTAAACTTTTTTATGGTCGTTTAATAACGCAAGTTTGTTAAAATTCCAAGAATTAAAATTACATTTTTTACATGTAGTCGTGCGATAGCAATAATGTGAATTTAAAATAATCTAGAGAAACGTAAAAAAATAATACCCATCGCGCGTCGCTTTGGTTCATAATATAAACTGCAGCCTCTTAAGTTGAGACAGGTTGAAGGCATCCGGATTTATTATATAGATAGAGATATAGAACTATTGCTATATAATTCATAAAACTAGGATTTCGATCCGCGATTCGCTACAGTACCTACTTAATTAGTTTACTTATTATTATAACAAACAAAAGCATCGTAGGGCATATCCCACGGGTTCCAGCAAGTACTTAAATGTTTGCTTTTGAAACTAGAACTTAAATCAAACGAAAACATCTTACTAGACATTTAAATGTTTAGATTTAGAAGCTGTATTAGCGAGCTATGGCTCAAAATGTTTTAATAAAATAATTTATTTCCTATAATTAATAGAATGTTAAATTACGAACCTAAAGGAGGAACGGTTGGTTTTAAAATCTCCTTAGAAAGATTAGAAGTGGTAGGCCTAATTTCTTTCGTATTGCTATTAGTAATTTCTTCTGCGTTAGAAACTGTCTTATTACCAATTCCAGATTGTTCGTAGATCCATTTTAAAAAATGAGACACATCCGTGTAGACACCCAGAAGATCCTTTTCTGCACATCCAAATCCAAACGATGTAATTCCTATGATTTAGCAAGTTTGGTAACAAAATAGATTTGTTTTTTTACAAAAACTCAGGACTGGCTATAGCTAGTGCTGAGCACTAAAATACCACGCAAAAGTGCAACATATGTACGAAATATGCAGCAACCTAACCTGCTACTACAAGCTGTTTCAAATTCGAGCCCCACCATGGGGATCTCGTTTATTTGAAGAGATAGAGAGTTGGCTAAACTGAGGAAAAGTTGCCAAATTTTATGCCTAACAATAATCGGTAAAGAAATTTAAAGTAACCACTCTGGTTTTTTCAGATATCTGAAAAAACAAATTTTGGATTTCTCTTCGGCTATAACGCATTTATCATTTATGCTACATATTTCTAGTCAACGCATTATTAAGACACTTTTTTTTGCTGAATCTAAATTTTGTATCAGATTTCGTGTAACTGTTACGATTGTCATTTTTGACTGCCACCTTTTTTTTCTTATGGTCGGTATTTTAAATTTTGTCATATTTGGATAGAGTTTTAATTCTGATTTCAACGAGGTGTCACACTTTGCATTTTGTTTAAGTTTTGAGCATTTTATTACAGAAAATAAAAATTTCATAAGACTAGCATGGAAAGACCACGTCATTTAATTTATTTTGAAAAAATTCTAGTAGGCCATGAACTGATGGAAGTAAAACAAAACACTTTTTTTATTTACTTTTACTTTTGAATACATTAAGTACGCGAAAATTTCAGGAAACTTTGTTTTGAGCATGTGCAGCAGGTTAACTTAAGTTTCTAACATACACAAATTGTTGAAAATTCCACTTGCAGTTTTTATGTTTGCAACTGACAACAAATTTGAATAACAGGTAAAATAAACACAACAGATAACGCTAGAACTACACTAATACGAACAATTATTAAATAAATGTTCAAAACATTTGACACCTTGGTGAAACATGCTCAGAAGCTCGTCTAAAATGAACTCTAATATGCGTGTTAGTAACTGTCATTAATTTGTTTTTGTAAAAAATAACTTAAACTGCTGCCTACGCTCAAAACAAAGTTTCCCAAAGCTTTTGCATACTTAATATATCTAAAACTAAAAGTAAATAAGAGAAGTGTTTTGTTTTACTTTCATCAGTTCATGACCTACTAGAATTTTTTCAATATGAATTAAATGACGTGGTCTTTCCATGGCACTTTTATGAAATTTTTATTTTATGTAATACAATGCTCAAAACTTAAACAAAATGCAAAGTGTGACACATTGTTGAAATCAGAATTAAAATTTCTATCCAAATATGAAAAAATTTAAAATGCCGACCATAAGAAAAAAAAAGTTGACAGTCGAAAATGAACAATAGTAACAGTTACGCCAAATCTGATAAAAAATTTAGATTCAGCATAAAAATGTGTGCTTATAATGCATGAACTAGAAATATGTAGCATAAATGATAAATGCGTTATAGCCGAAAATAAAAAATCCAAAATTTCAGTTTTTTGCAGATACCTGAAAAACTAGAGTGGCTACTTTAAATTTCTTTACAGATTATTGTAAGACAAAATTTGGCAGCATTGCCTCAATTTAATTAACGCTCTATCTCTTCAAATAAGCGAGATCCCCATGGGGGGGATCGAATTTGAATCAGCCTGTATATGCCCTAAAAGTAAAATGTAGGTATGTATGTAGCTCTAAAACATCGTATACTGCAAAATTAAAAAGATTCGTATAATTATTAGAGGATGTAAAAGCGCGGCATACTGCGTTTTTTCTTTAATTAAAAATTTCAAAATACTTTGTAGCGAAGTTTTGAAAAAAAGCTGATTGGATAGTTTTGTTTACGACACAAACAACAAAATATTAGGCAAGCCCTATTTTAAAGTCATACTTTTTTAAGAAAAATTATAGTATATTACCTTGCAGTATGTAGTGTCCATTTCTTCCTATAACCAGAAAAGGTCCTCCACTGTCTCCCTTAAAAAAATTAGGAATATTAGCAGCTTTACTAAAAATTTCAACGATACTCTTAACTGTTAACGCCACGCCACGTAAATCTTTTGTTTCAAAATTAAAACATTGATGTAATTTTGCTGGTGTTTCACCAACTTCTTGTTCGTGTCTAGCTTTTTCTTGTTCTTGTCTTGTTCTTGCTGCAAGAACAAGAACAAGAAGTAGTTGTGCAAGAAACAAGACAAGGCAAGACTAGCTGGAGCAAGAAACAAGATTTCTTGTTTTATGTAGATAAATAAAACAAAAGTTTTAAAACGGCGATTCTAACGCTTCTGGAACAGGGGTGTGTAAAAACAAAATGATACTGTATTGCAAAATAATAATTTACAAGTTTTGTTGCAATAATGCAATGTTATATGAGCGATAAATGAGCTATTATCATAATAGACCTATGATTAGGCAATAGGATAGCCCCTGCCAATTAAAAAATGAACAATCACAATTTTGTAGGTAGGTTCCAATCTAATCAATAAATTCAAAGCCAGTAAATTGTTCTACATTTAATATAGATAACTCTTAATAAGCAGTGCGTTTCAAACAAAATGCAAAAATCAGTAATATCAAAACCAAGTTTTTTAGCAAAACTGCTATTTTAGCTATCATTTATGTACAATAAAACCATGGGGAAACCTAAGCAGATGTAAAAGTCCAAAACTGACAGTTCAAAAAATAAATAAATAACGTTTTTTTTTGCTATTTGTTTAGTATGTGCTTCATTTGGAACGCACCGATAAAATACAAAAATTAAATTGTTAATGCAAAGAAATCAAATAAAATACATGCAAGTATAGTATGTGTGTTAGTCTATTAACTACCAAACGCGCTAACAAAATATAAAAGTTTCTTAGTCTAGTACTACGCGGTACAAAGGCGTTTAACGAGTAGGCGCACGCGACAGGAAGCCGGCGCCGCTTTATCGAGACTCGATAGCTCGGGGAATCCCCCAACTAGCAAGAGCAAGAAATAAGCAAGAGTTTTTCTATCAAGACAAGAATTAAGCTAGCAAGAAATTTGTAAGACAAGAAGTTGTTTTACTTCTTGTCTTGCTTAGCAAGACAAGACAAGAAGTTGCCGAGCAAGACAAGAAATCTTGCTTTGTGCATCACTACATTTTGCCGTTTTAACGCAGGGCAACTGGATTTAATGCAATTATTTTAATAAATTCGCAATCATTCAACTAAACTGTTCAGGTAAACGACCAAAACGAAATACGCTAGTTTTTTTGTCAATGGGAAGTTGTTTCTATGGTCATTTAACATGTCTATACCGATTTTGAAGTCAAAATTTGTAAATTTTTGAAAAATAAAAAATCGTGGGTAGGAAAATTGCGCTTGCGCAGATAAGCTATTTGACATACGTAGAATACAAATCTGAGCTCCTCTTCTGAGCGCGTCTAGATTGAAGCAGAGCGCCCTTTTATCTTAGGAAGTAATTCTTGTTAATTTGTGTAAAGTCGTCTGGCGATAAGTATTTTGTATTAATATTATTACTGCTAAATTTAATACACATTTTTCAATTTTCAAGGTTTTTATTGCTTGCTTCTTTTAATTATTAGTGTAGGCTGAGACATTTAAGTGCAGCAATGATTTATAAATACCAACAATAATTTTGCGGTATGAATTATGATTGACATATATGTATAAAGCCACGTTTAGGACAATAGCACTGTATAAGTAACCACATAACCGTAAAAACAGCAATATAGTAGAGGTGCGACTTTCTGTATGGAAACTCGAATTAGACGCTATCCGAAGTCAGATCGGACGTAATTTAATTTAAATAAGTTGGGGCTGTATTGGAGTGAACTAGTAAGTTGTACCTTAAGTTAGGTTTGGATACCGATCTACGATTTCTATTTTAAACGATAATATCCAATACCATATGTTTATCTTACCAGACATGTATCAATTTTTCCGTTTAAATATCCTGCACAAAATGCGTGTGTTAGTGCATTTCCATTATTCTCGGTAGAATTAAGTACTTCTATGCACTTTTGGTCTGGGTAAACTAAAAGACGAGCTTCTTGTAAAGGACACGGGAGTGTTTCATTTTCATGATCTACTCGACCTAATCCTTGAGCAAAGCCTTCCTTCGGTCGGGTATTACTTTGTGCAACTAAAACGAAATATATTTGTATTATTTTTGTTTTGATCTGCGATGTCAGAAAATGCTGTATTTACTGACATATAATATTGCAAACAGTATTGCTTAGAAAAGTTAATAATCGTATTTGTCTGTCAAAACTAGTTCAATCTACAGATACATATAAGTGGTATTGATCTTTCCCTTAGAGGGGTTAGAGTAAGCAGATAATAAATTGCGATGGTAGTCAGCTCGTATCTCTGGCAGATCACAGCTATTTAGGAAACAAGATAGTTATAAGGATATGTTATAAGGAATGAGTTACAGTTACTTTTAAAATGTAACTACGCTACCGTTTCGGAACTTTTTTTTTCGTTCATTTTAATTAGCCTCTTTATTAAAATAAATCAAATGTAAGTTATATTAACTAATTTATTTAGAAAAAGTTTTATTAATTTTTAATAGTAATTGATTTCCAAACATACAAGCTGTGTTTTTTGCAACATTGGTTTGGACTCAACAGGTAGAATTCGAATCCGTTGTTTTTTTTGCTTTGGATCCAAATTCACAAACTGTCAGTTTGAATCGCAATCCGTAAAAATCACATTTCGCTTCTGAATCATAAATGTGGAAGGATTCACTGGTGTGCAATTCGAATTGCATTGCATGACTGATGGGTGTTGCGTTTATTAGCTATAATACTCGGAATCGAGCGTGTTGAGTTGTGAATGTAAATGAAAACTCTAATTTGACTAATAAACAATTAAACAAAATTTTATTTACGAAATGGAAAACATACAGTGTGTTTAGGTTTACAGCTGCATTTAGTTACACTGGTCTTGCAGGCAAGAACAAAGGAAAATCGGTGTCGGCCCCCGTGAAGGGGGGAGGGGGCAGCAATGTTCACTTTTTTGACTCAGGAAAATCGCGGAGAAACCCAAGCCAGGACAGTCGGCCGGGTCGGGAATCAAGCCCAGGACCTCCAGAATGAAAAGCGGACACGTTAATCACGAAGCCATTGTTTCTGGGTGTTGCAGGCTGTATGTACACTTACAAATAAGTAACTATACTTTTATACTACTTACTTGTAAGTCTATAAGCAAAGTAGGAGTCACAATCCCTCTTGAAATGTTTACTGCCTAGCTATGGTGATAGGATGCTTCAATTATAAGGAGATTATCATAAATAACAAAGTCAACACGTTAGTTTTTTCGGAAAAAATAATTTTTCTACAATCGTCATACAAAGGAAGCTTTTTCGCTTTCATTTGACAACGCAAAGTTGACGTTTTCCTAGGAACAAGCGACAATTGCCAGTTTACCGCTTGGCGAGCGTTAATAGTTATTTACGTAACAAGACCGAAAAGTGGTACTGTACTGGACGAGTAGGCAGGTTCCAGGACGAGCGGCAAGCGAGTTCTGAAAGTCTCCGAGTCCAGTCAAGGCACTTTCCGGATGTGTTACGTTTAATATTTTTTCTACGACCGTCAATAATCCTTAAATAAAATAATAAAATAATTTCTTTATTTATTTACAGTTTATTCAAGAACAATAGCAATAATAAATAGAAATCTATAAGTATCAAAACTAAATAAACTCATCACTATGGAAACAATGAAGTAAGTCTACTGGATTGCTAATTTTTCTTCGATTTTCTGATGTCTTGGCATTCTAAAGATCAGGAAAGTGGGATCGGTGTTACGTACTAAGTACAGAAAAGTAAAATCACTTTTCTGACGTGGTGCGTATACTATTTTTTCGCATTTTTATTAAATTTTAGAAATTATTAATAAAAATATTTAGTCTTCTAATTTTGACATTTGTCATTTCAAAAACCAAAAGAAAATAGTAAGCAGATTAAGTAGTATATCAACATCTGATAGCATTGCCAATAAGGTAAAAATGTCAAAAGAGATATTTGGTCAAGCACAACCAGAAGCAATTGGAGAAGGTAGTTCAGAAATCGTATTTGACCAAACCCGTTTTTAACAACAGGTTGGCGTAGTAAGATCTTGCAATGTAACATTTTTCCATTTAAATAATTGTGTTTGTAAATAAACATTGTGTTTTAATGACAGTCACGTTACTATGCACTAATGGCTGCTATGCTGTAAAGTGGCCCATTACTGTACGATTTTCATAACAGTAATATATCACATTAGTGTAAAAAATGCGAAAAAAGCTTTTACCGATCCCTTGTGTCACTTTTCCGGTCTAGATCAGTAAAGATGCATTTTATTAAAATAATCTATATTTTTATTTTAAAATTTCTTTTTGTCCCTTTTTAAAACGATTGTAGAAAAAATCATGTGTGCACTTCGAGCACAAACTGCCTTAGTCGCTTTTTTAGGAAACTTTCTAATCGGACAAATAGCTATTTCGAATCTTGATTGCATACTTCACTAATCCGAACTTGTAACTTGCTGAGCAAAAAATACAGGTATTGTTATGCAACTATACTTGTTTCTTAGACAAAATGCAGCTTTAAATTTGCACCTACACCTTAAAACTTCACAAATTGCAAGTGAAATTAACAGGAATATTAAGCAATAAAATTCATGTGGTATAGCCCCCGCTTTTGCCTAATTTCATTATGAGCTCACAACCAATCATCTTTAAAATCTTAAATAGGTTTTTAATTTTTCTACAGCGTTAAATGTTTGTAAGAAGAAAATTAAGAAATTTATGGGGAAAATAACAACGTCCCAAGCAGCCTTTGTCTTGAAAGGGCTTAACGTCCTTCTCGGATGAACGGCTTAAGTACAACCGAGTAAGAAATTATTTGTTAATTGGTCATATTATTAAAGTAGGTGTTAAGTAGAATGTTTTAAAAGTGGTCACTGGTAACAATAGTCGGGTGATAACTTTATCAAAAATAAAACTTAAAATGACAGAAATTTGTGAAGGCTCGAAAGAGGTGGGTCACATTTACAGGTTCTACTGTGGGCAAAAAAGTAACAAGAATTTGCGTTATCGTTACACAAAATGTGTTAATCGTTACCGTTACTTTAGTTACGATGTGCAAAGTAACGCGTTACTGGACTCGTTACTTAGAAATGTAGTGCGTTGAGTGTAACGCGCTGCGCGTAACGCGTTACTTCCAATAACTAATTGCAGTAATAAATATTAATTTTGTTTGGGTCCTGTTAGTTTTAGCGTAAAATACTCTTAAAATTAAAAATTAACTTCTAGTTATCTCTTTTATTATTACTGCAATTAGACAAAAATGGTTGTGTAGTCATGTACTATAAATGCCTTTAGACCCTCCAACCACTTCAACATCTTCTTCTTCTTCTTCTTCTTGTGGTTGCATACCTCTTGCGAGGTGTAGCATAGCTTCTCACCTCTTTTTGTGTGGTGCTTAAAGTAGTACAGGTCAGTAGGGACCAACATTCTTACGTGGACTCCGAACCACTGAAGTGCATGTTTTTCATCTTCAGAGAAGACTTTACTAGGACAGTATCCGGCGTGAGAAGTGAAGCTAACGCCCGCTGATCCTCAAAAAGGTTTCTATAAGCTATAGACAACACAACTTGCATCAGAGTACGTTGGTGGCTGTCACAATCCTTCCAAAAGAGCATACCGATCTTAAAAATCCGTTGCTACTTTGCCCCGCAATCGAACCCTAGGCAACTGAGTGAAAGTTTAGCACTAGACCGCTACACCAATCGACGGCTTTAACATCTTATCACCTCACTAATACATATTTGTTAATGAGAAAACACTTGCAATTTTTAACTTTAACACTTTTCCTTGCAACAGTCGTTTCTATCTTTTATCGATTGACAGCAATAAGTATATTAATTGACTAGGAAAAAATTCGTAAGATGCTTTTGTATAAATAGTGGTGTTGTAAAGCAGCAGTGGCGGCTCGTGGTGTGGTGTACTGGGAGGCATTTTAAAGTATTTTTTTGGAAAAGATTTGTTCTTACCCAAGTTTTAGGTAGCCTTATATTTCAAACCCATCCTTTACGTTAATAAAATGTCTTTCTACCTTTCCCAAACATTTTCATTAAAATCTTTAACACACTTTCGATAAGCACTCTCCAATAAAATTATTGTAAATTGATACCCACATTGCCAGTGTGTCAAAATGCACCAAATTTTTCATGTGGTTTACCGATAAAAAATGTGGTTGAATTTTAGTTTTTAAATGTTTGCAGTCAATATCACAAAATAGCAGAAAGTGGAAGCAAGTGAAAGCATTTTCGTACATGGCATTCACAATTCAAAATTATTTTGCACGGACATTGAACAACACCACTAAATTATGATTACACAACCAACAACTGTTTTCACACTACTACGTCGTGTACGTGCGAATCCCGCAAATTAGGCGGCTATTGGCATGCGCTTATCACGAACAGCTTACAGCATAATTCTCGGAAGTTGTGGGTTCGTGACCCTCAAGTCTTTAATACGCAGATACTTCTATCCCCTCTTAGCTTGTGTAATATGAATTTTACTGCAATGAGCTTTCTATTTCACTCTTATTCATTTGAAGGCCTTTTAAGCCGGCGACTTTATTCGGTGGCGTATAGCCGAGTTGGGGACTGATAGCCAAATGACCCTCGCATAGATTCGTTTAACGCGCGCGATATACTCAAAAATTTAAACGTTTTCGGATTCTGCGGCAGGTCTTTAATAAACGTTCTCGCATAGAAATCTCATATAAAAGTTAACTATAAAGTATTTTTTAAACATTATGGTGTATAATATATTATGTACAAACAAAAAGTAATTATTTATTTTTTCTTATTTCATTGGGAAGTCAATGACCATTTGATCCAATGGAGAACCCGCCACTGTATAGCAGTGTTGTTAAAGTAACACTTGGTAAAGGTCACTTTTTCAGCAGGTAACTCTACAA
Organism: Ctenicera cuprea; assembly: GCA_958336395.1. Taxonomy (NCBI): domain Eukaryota; kingdom Metazoa; phylum Arthropoda; class Insecta; order Coleoptera; family Elateridae; genus Ctenicera; species Ctenicera cuprea. The sequence continues at coordinate 25,087,596 of OY284494.1, forward strand.
GGTGGTTAGATTTTTTTAAGAGATGTCGTGGACATCCTTTATATAAACGTTCCTATTGGTGAAATGTTAAAAACAAATACACTTACTTGCGTCAGGTAATCACACTGGCATATACTGTTCTGTATCACCATCCAATGTAATTAGAGCAATATCGTAAAATGGCATTTCATCAAAGTATTTCTCATGCATCACCACTTTTGCACAACGGTATTCCCTCTGACTGGATTCGTTCTGGCAGGAATTGTAAATACCCAATCTTATTGTATAAACATTTTCTAATTTAATTTCTCCCTGTCTACAATTTAAATTACCAAATAGTTTTGAAATTTAGTATTTTAATTAACTAACATTAGCTGCTTAAAGTAGGGTTTGAAACAATGGGCTGCCGTAAGGATTCTTCTGGGACCTATTAAGGTGCCTCCACAACTAATTTCATTGTCTGAAATTACGGCTGCAAACCACGGGTATTTGTAGTAGCCCACATCGTAGCCACCTACTATTCTTCCAATTGGGGCAATACCATTTGGTATACCACATGCGGTTTCTACAAAATTAAATGATTCTGTTATTATTATATTAAGCGTAAAACATGATTTAAATATTCTGGTCGTGTTAAGGCATCGAGTTGCGTTATACAGAGTGTTTTATGTAATCTGCAAACTGTAATAAAGCAATAAGGTTTTAAAACAATAGAAATTGTTAGGTGCGGCTTGTAGGGTGGTTGCTCAAACTACTATAGTTTGGGCAACCATAATGGTTGTATTAACTTATTAAAGCTAAAATTCTTGAATATATTGCGTTATTGTTTTTTTTTACATAACGGTGTCAAGCAGTAGTCCTTCGATCAGAGGTAACCTTGGTAGTGGAATGACAAACTATGAGGCAGGCAGGTCTCCATTTCAAATTTTTTCACCTACTTTCGTTTTGAAAAGTTACGGTACAACAAGGATCCCTCTTTACAACAATTTTACGTATTTACCCACCTTTGTATTCCAGTTAGGAAATCCATACCCGGGATCACAAAAATCTGGGATTTCGGGGAAATTTGTCAACTCAGGATTATAACCGGGATCTCGGAATTATAAATTGTCAATTTCGAAATTTGTTTTTCACATAAATTTTATAATTTGTTTATTGCTAACTTATTTAGGCTAAAAATGATTTTATTGTTTTGTATGAATCATTTTTTTAACGCATATCGGTACTAAAAAACGACTAGTCTGAACATAAAGCAAGGCCTTGGCCCGACGATTTTAGTTAAGAAATGTGTACCTAAAAAATTCTTTTTTTAATAATAAATGGGGATCAATCCCGGGATCTTGGGATTGAAAATTTTAATCTCGAAATCCCAAATCTAAATTATGGTCCCGAAATTTGGATTTTCTAATTCGAGTATCATCGTGAAAATTTTTGATTGTTAGACTTTTACGGATATACATTTTACATATATGTTTTGAACCTCAAAAAAAAACAAAAATGTGGTTTCTAAAAAATGTCAGTTGACCGGTTTTTGTAATAGCGGTACACAACGTTACTGTTTGAGAGAGTTTTCGGAATCATGAACAGTGAAGCGAAAGAATTTTCAATATTTGTGTACTAGTAAATCCAAACCCTGGTTCACACCGGAAATCAAATTGCTAGCCGAAGAAAAGAAAATATCGTATGTTCTATATAAAAACAATGTAAATACCAGGGAACAATACATTGAAGTTAGAAATAGGGTAAATGCTACAATAAGAGAATAAAACAACGATTCTGGGAACCATTCTCAGCGGAAATGGAGCACGACCTTTATGGTGGCCAAAGAAAAATTTGGAACCTGGTACGTAACAGAAAAAAACCATTAAACGAATACATACAATCTACAACTATTAAAGCAGAAATATGGGTTGGCTATTTCAAAAGCTTATACACATCAAACCAAACCATACACTCACAGATAGAGGAAACCAATAATGACGACAACATATACCAAACAAACAGTGAAGCACTCATCACCAAAGAAGACGTTGCACAGTCAGTTAAGAAATTAAAAAACAGAAAGTCCCCCGGACTAGACAATATCACAAATGAATTATTAAAATATGGGGGAAATGAAGTTATACAAGAAATAACAAAACTGTTTCAAATTATCTGTCGAACAAAAGTTATTCCTGATCAATGGAAAACTAGCATCACAGTGCCTATATTCAAAAAAGGATCAAAAACAAAACCTGAAAATTACCGAGGAATATGCCTGCTAAGCTGTATATCAAAACTGTTAACAAAGATCATATCAGATAAAATAACCGAAAAAATAACACCACTAGATGAACAGCAAGGTTTTCGCCCTAACAGATCAACCATCGATGCCATATTTATAATCAGACAAGTGACGGAGAAAGCAATTGAATATGATAAACCAGCCTACATGTGTTTCGTAGATTTTACGCAAGCTTTCGATAGGGTGAGGCTATGTGATGTATTAAAGATCCTAAACCAACAAAACATTGACCCCAGAATTACAAGACTGGTAAAAGAACTGAATACCAATACAAAAACAAGAATTAAAACAAATCATATACTTACCGAAGAGGTGCCGGTCTCTACAGGCATACGACAGGGCGACAGTCTAAGTCCAACACTGTTTAGTTTGGTAATGGATGAGATAATTAAAGAAATAAAGACAACAGGAAAAGGCTACAAACTTAAAAATAACGACATAAAAATAATTTGTTACGCTGACGATGCTGTCTTAATATCAGAAACAGAAGATGACCTACAAAGAATGCTGTTTAAATTCAAATCTGTGGCAGAAACGTTTAATATGAAGATCTCAACGAATAAAACAAAATCCCTCACTGTATCCAAAGAACCACTACGATGTAAATTAGTCGTAGACGATTGTCCAATAGAACAAGTCATGGAATTTAACTACCTGGGTGCAAGTATCTCCAGTTGTCGAAACCAATATAACGAAGTTAGAAGCCAAGCTACAAAAGCGGCAGCAATATCGGGAGCCTTAAATGACATTATCTGGAAAAACAAACATATGTCCGTGCATAGCAAAACTCGCATCTATAAAACAGCTGTCAGACCCATCATGACATACGCTGGAGAAACCAGAGCAGACACTGGTAGAACAAAACAACTTCTAAGATCTACCGAAATGAGAACCCTGAGACCTATAAATGGGTTGACATTGAGGGATAGAATAAGGAGCCAGGAGATAAGAAACATGTGCGAAATTCAGGACGTAGTTAGGTGGGTGCGAAATAGGAGAAGGGGATGGAGGGACCACGTACAGAGAATGGAGGACAGCCGAGTTACCAAAGTAGCGATGATGGAAAGACCGCAAACAACGAGACCGCGTGGCAGACCACCAAAAAGATGGAAAGACTGCTGGACATCCGCATCGCAAGATAATTGACGAGGAGAGGCTAAATTAAGAAACGACAGGGCAAGCCCTATAACAAGAAGAAGAAGAAGAAGTGTACTAGTAAAGAAAATATTGCTAAAAAAAGTAAACACACGATTATTTTTTTAATTTGGTGAGCTAGGAATGAGTTACAATTTGCTTGGTGTCTCAATTCGCTAACATCACTGTGAAACTTTCTATAATTTTTTGAGAATCGAAAATATATCTTTATATAATAATACTAGCTAATACCCGGGGTGCGTTGCTACGCCTCATAAAACGAAATCAGACAATAAACACACATTTTCTTAAATATCGCCAGCGCCACCTAGTTTTTGTAAAAAATAACCTTCTAAAACCTTTCTCTCCTCAAAACACACTTTGTGTCAAAGTTTAAGCTCAATCGGCAGAGTAGTTTCGGAGTCTATAGGGAACATACACACAAACTTTCACTTACATAAGTTAATGAATTGTAGGAACAAACTTAGGGCTTGCAAAACACAACAAAGCAAACAACTTTTGTTAATAAATGTGTGGTCAACAGTATTTCCTTTCAGAGATAGAGCTTCTCATAGATTCTTTAAGAAGCGCCTAAATGTAGGCAACTCAATTTACTACCTACTATTTGTTTCCATAACGACGGAAATTAATACAGGATAAATAAAGTCCTCTTTCCCACTTTTCAAATTCAAATTACATTTAAAATAAATTAATTAACAAAATGTTTCAAAACTAATCAATAGAAGAAACCAAAATTACAATGCAAAAATCAACTATTTGAAAAATTTACAATAACTAATTCAAAAATTAACAAAATTATATAAATATCCACCGTTCGCCTTGTTCTGGTAGCTCCACAGTTGTGTCTGTTAACAACGAATGTACCTTCCTCCCGCAGCCGACGTGAAACTACACTAAATGCCTTGTGCGATGGATGATTCCTATTTGGAAAATGTTCTTGGTACAGGCGAGCAGCTTCGCGTGCGTTACCCCAAGCAGCTCCATACATGAACATCATGTCATGCTGTTCGGCAAAAGTATAATTCGCCATAACACAAAAATACGAAACACAGAACGAAAACAACGAAGAAAATAATTATCAAAAAAATCACAGAACGAAAAAAACGAGTTATAAAAGGCACAGAAAGAAACGAATGCAAAAAAAGTCAAACAATATCACAAAAATATCGAATTGTGTCAAACTTGACGTTATTTGAATGCATGTATGTCTAGATCGGTTTTTTTTTCAAAATTCCGTGTTACCTGTGCAAAATAATTGAAAATGCAATTTGGGTTGCCTATTTTTAGGTACTTCTTAAAGAATCTTTAAGAGGCTCTATTTTATAAAGGAAACACTTTTGACCACACATTTGTTAACAAAAGTTGTTTGCTTTGTTGTGTTTTGCCAGCCCTAGAAGCTTGTCCCTACAATTCATTAACACTCTGTATATGTATATAGATATATAGATGTATATTATCTAGTAGTAGTAGTTAATTTTTACACTTTATCTTATACCTTTACCTATATGTTGCAAAATATTTTTGAAAAAATCATTTTTAAGTACAGTGAACTCCGGGCAAAGCTCTTCGCCAATTTTTTATACTGAACTAAATTATAGGTCATAGCATTTAAAAGTAACTGATCAAAACTGCAGTTTACTAAATTGTAACTCTAACTGCTTCCTGTTGCCGTAATCATAATTGGTACCTAATTATTAATGACCCAAGAAGGATTTATTTTCTGTGGTTGATGTACTAAATCGCATAAAAATTGTATAATATTACTAAATTAATAAAAAGTGATGCAGATTTAATTATGGAATTGCAAATTACTTATTTCTATATAATTACCTATAGTTAAGTGACTTTCCAGTAAAAATGTAATTACAAATAGAAAACCAACCGCTACGTATAACATATTAACTGGCAACAATTTCTACTACATTATCTTTGCTTATTATCATTACCTTCAGTTATTTCGATAGATAGCTCAAAACATTCATGCATTCTTGTCATACTTACGCATATAATTCCTTTTATTGGCAATCAGTAATTGGCTTAAAGGAATTTTAGTGAAGGTTGCGGTAATGTAGTGATTACATTACACTTTCTTTTCAAATCATGTTTAGTGATCAATATAATATTTTTATAGGAAGAAACTTAGTAGTACACAAATTGTTTAACATGTAAATTTGTCAAAACTTGAAATCTGCAAGTAAAAAAGAACTGCCGGGCAACTGCCACTGGAACTTTCTCGTATTTTTTGAAAATTTTAATATATTTCGAAAATAGCAATTTTATGGAAATTTAGATTTTTTTGGAAACTTTTAAATAAACTTTAGATATATTTAATTTTTTAAAAAATTTTTCGACAGTTTTGATTACTATGAAAAATTGTTGTTAAATTACAAAATTAAAAATATTGAAAAACTTTCAAAATTTCAATTTTTGGAAACTATAAAAATTTTTGAAAATGTGAAACATTTTGGGGTTTGAAAATTTATGAAAGTTTTAAAAATTTTTTGAAAAACTGAAAAGTATGATAAGTTTCGAAAATTTAAAAAAATTCTGTAAAGCACCTCTCTCTTTTCTCTCCATTTTTATGCAGTTGTTTGCTTTTATGTTATTTTAGGTTTTCTAGCCGCAACCAATGTTCATCCATTAAAATCTCAAAATTTATTTTTCACGTCCTATAGACCTTTGGCTGGGCTGCATTTCTGCGTTCAGGTAAACAACAAAAATGAAACCTCACAGTGATGTTTTCTCAATGGAATGTCGTCAATTCTATTGTCATTTAACATGCCCATGCCGATTTTGAAACCGAAATTCGTAAAATTTTGAATATACAGAAATTTTGTAAGTGGGGACAATGGGGGGTGATAGAGAGATCGTGTTTGCAGAGGTCGGCTATTCGACATATAAAATATAAATTTAAGGTTCTTCTTCGAGCGCGTCTATTTTGTTATAAAGTACCCCTCCTCGAACCCTTTCTTTTTGGCGGACCAACCTCATTTTTTGCGGTGTCATTCTATTGCAATTACCGATCTTTGAGCCAAATTTGGTTTTTCTGCGTTAAGGCGTCTGGACTAGAAAGTATATACAGACAGACACAGACAGACAGACGAACACACAGACACACACAGACAGCTATGCAGCGTCCGCATTATCGGTCTCCCAAGGCCCTAAAAGTTACTTATTAGTCAAAATGATTAAGTTAGAAATATTTCGCATAACTCGTATATCGGCGAAAAAAACTTCGCTGAATTATCATTTGCTCTAAATTCAACCCTACGATCACAATACCTTCCTCTACAGCTATACTTCGTTTAGCGAAAAAGGTAAAAAGCTGTTGTGCAACCGCTACGGGACCTTCCTCGTATTTACTGAAAATTTTGAAAATTTTTAATATATAGTTTTGACAAGTTTATGGAAATTTTGTTAATTTTTTTAATTCATAGTAAAATTTCAAATTTATTTTATAATCGATTTTAAAAAATTTTGCTTTTTTTTAATTTTTGTGAAATTTTGAATACTATGAATTTTTTTGAAAAATATGAAAATTTTGAAAGTATTAAAATTCAAAAAGCTGCAAATGATAGTTATTAAAGTTTTAAAAATTTTGAAAAATTGTAAAATTTTTAAAATTGTAGCAAATTGTTAAATTTTAAGTATTTTGGAAAATTATTAAAAATTTAAATTCTTGTAAATTTTGAAAATGATCGACTTACCATTTTCTATGACTTAATGACATACTAACTTTTATTATTTAGTATTACTTTTTGTTTTACTAATTTATATGTTTTAACTGTTGTAGAAATTATATGCTTTACAAGTTTTTATGAGTTACTTTGTTTTGTTACATACAATTAATAAGTTTTACTCTTTTCTGTGATTTATTTGATTTTATATGTGATTTTTTATGGTTTGCTAATTTTCATGGTTTACCAGTCCATTATGTGAATTAAAATGTTATATTGGTATTATTTCAAACTAGTGTTATTTCGCCGAAATTCGACGGCAGACTCAGCGTTGACCGACCAGGCGAAATGCTAAGTGACGTGATGCATTAGTTCCAATAATGAGACGCGGCGTTGGTGTAGATGTCGCCTCAAGTGAAGCGCGTCTAGCAGACTTTTATATATATTATAAATTAAAATAATTATTATTGAAAAATCGACGTAGAATAAAAATATAAAAATGTTTCATGTTCCATCTGAGCATAGAGGCCTTTCATTGAAAAAAAAATCGTCCAAATTGGTGAAGCGGTAGCCGCTGGAGAAACCGGAGAAGAAAACCCGTTGAGCTTTTATATATGTATGGATGGATTGAATAAATAGTTTGTTAATGAAAATTGTATTTTTTGTTAACGAACGCAGAAATTACGTTAACGGAATTTAATGAATTGTTAGGATTAGATATAAATGATTTGTTAACGTTTTATAGAAATAACTAATTATATTAAGCACAAAACAGGCACAAAATATGGTCTCAATAAACTTTATTGTATCTTTTAACTGTCTTATTCTGAAGAACTAATGCTATACATTAAATTTTTGTTACATAACAAATATAAAGTATTTAATATACTAAACCAATTAAAACTCCAACACTGTATAAATATCGCATGATGAGATTTTTGCTAAATATTTGAGAAAAAATAAAAAGTGCAGATTGACACTTGAAATATACATTTTGGTGCAATGATATTATTTTATGATGATGTAAAATAAAATTAAAAAAATATACAGCCAATTCGTTTCTTAACTAGTAGCTAAACCTATCTATTTTTGAATTTGACGTAAAATTGTTTTATTTACATATTTGTAACAACTATCGATTTCTAATTAAATCATTATTAACTGTTGTTTGAACACGTGTAATTTCAAATTGTTAAAAACCACAATATAAACGTTATAATTATGTGTAATGATATTTTCAAATTTGTAAAATGTGTGTTTAACAAGAGGACACCTTAATATTTGTTTAATTTGTAAAATAGGCTGCACTTAGTTAAAATAACCTTAATGTAAGGAATAGTAGCGCGAAAGAGGGACTAAATATAAATATTAAAAAATAAGCAATTTTAAAAATCTGATTGCGAAATTCGATTTAAGCTATCTTTCCAATGATGTCTTAGACCTAAAATATAGTTAAAAATGTAATAATAGTATAATGTTAGATAAAGAAAATGAAATGATTATCAATTTTGCGATAGTTTTATTTGAAAAACAAGGAAATTCTCAAATAGGTAAAATAGGTGCAAAATTCTAATATTTAGAATATTTCTATAAGTACCCACTATAAATTTTTGGTAATAAATACTTTGTATCAATAAATTATTGTTATTGATTATTTTTAATTTGGAAAAAATCAATTAGTTTCCACCATTTTTATACAAAACTTCTGTTTTGTACATTCATCTTTTTAAAAGTTCAGTTCTCAAACACGCCCTGAGTAACAAAACAAACCTAATAATAAAATAATTTACAGCCGAAGATTTTCATCCCTGTACAATGACAGGTCTCTTATTAACCTTCGCCGGTTTTCTTTCCTTTAAATTATTTTCTTCGCTATTTCGTACAACTTCGTCGTCCTTTTGCGTGGGTTCTTGTTCCGCTTGTTTAGGTTCGTCATCATTTACTGTTTGTTGGTAAGTTATTTTGCCGTACCTCTTCTGGGCTTCCTTTCCAAATATATGGTGAGATCCATCTCCTGCACGAAGAGCCCTGTATTGTACCATGTTATAGGGGGCTACTTTTAGATCGTAAGCTAAACCAGTGGCAGCTAAAAGGTTGATTATAAAAGTGGTAACACTGTATTTGGAACCAAATTCGGCCGCACGGTAATCCCAAGGGAACGCATGGTGATAGTTATGCCATCCTTCTCCGATTGACACAAGGGCGACAAATTTGCTTTCAACTGGTTTAATACCTCTGAAAATTATAAGAAAATTAATATTTGAGTGGAAATGACTGTTCTGGTTAAATGACAGGAATTGAATATGTAATTGTGTAATTTTTAGATAATCGTGCCATTTATCTTATGTTTTAGGTTTTAAGTTTATTTTATGTATAAGTTTGACTTACTCATCGAATGGCTTCATACCCCAGAGATGAGCCCAGCTATTCACCGACCATGTGATATTTAAAAGAAGAATGTAGCGAGCAAAATAGCTGATGAAGAACGAGTTGATGTAGGTTTCGTTCCAATAGTATATTGGTACCGCCATGGGGATTGCCATTGCAAAGACCACGTAGAGGGATTTGTAAAACCTGCAAAAAATTAATTAACATGTTTTTTAAATATAAAATTTCCAGATTTTAGCTTTTAGGTTTTTGGGAGCGTTTTAGTAATCTTTTAATTAACGAAGGTTTGGGGGATTACCCGTTCTGGAGTAACATAATTTTGCCTACGCTGCAGTTTTGTTTTTTGTAACGGAGGAATAATATTTATCACCTTTTCTAAAATGAGTATTACATTATAAATTAATTAATAATTATGTTGACTGCACTTTGAACTGTTTATGATGTTTTGCTATGAATAAACCAGAAGTAATAAAACATACAGGTGGATCGAAATATTACGTGCGTCACAGAATCTGAAGGAGTGTAGTGATATGCACTAAGAATTTTAATTATTTTACAACCTACATTGTATTGTTTGTTTTTTATAATTATCAAACCAATTGAATTTATTTTTAATAAACAATAATTATGAAAACAGAGACAATAATATTATTTTTTCATGAACAAGAAGGAAGTATATCAAACGCACATAATACCCACACACAACCATTGATGTTAGGTACACAGATTGGCAAAGCTCATATAATAAATAATATTTTTTTATTAATTGTGAACAATATTTTCTCTATTCAACCAACAATTGACTCTTCCCTCTCGTAGTTGAGAACCTTCGTATGTGTTTGAATATAGACAGTTTGCCAATCTGAGTATATATAAAATCTATAACCCTGACCAAAATTACAAAAATCATATAAATAAATTTACGTTCTCAAAAATGATATCTAAAAATCTAAAATTTTGGTTTTGTAAACTTACGTTTTCTGGATCATCACCAACGAATCAGCTTCCAAGTCGGACATGTCGATAGTTTTTCCTTTGCTCTTAACTGCAGGGTGTTTCTTGCTCATCAACCACCCCATGTGGGAGAAGAAGAAACCCCTGTTGGCGTTATGGGGATCTGCATCGGTGTCGCTGTATTTGTGGTGTTGTCGGTGGTCTCTCACCCAAATGTACATGCAGTTCTTTAAAAAAATATTAATTAGGCTTGATTTCGAGACAAAAAATATTTTGAAAAATTAAGCATAATAATTACTGCAAAATTCTGAAATTTAACTGAGATGGATAATTGGGAAATATGACAATTTACAAAAAGAACTCTAACATTTAAAAAAAAACGTGTTATTTGTTGTGGAATGTTTAGTATGTTACCTGTCGCCAACACGTCTATTTTTATTGATTTTTTAATATGCTATCTTAAAACAATTAATTTAAATGGGAAATGCATTTTGTGATATAAGTATCAATCCGAAACGTAACAACAAGCAAAAGATTGTATGGACATACTGTTTGCATTCTGATTTACTACTTGTTTGACATTTCCGTGTTTTCAAAACCTGGTTATGTAGCGACGCATTCTTTTTCTTTTAATAAAGTTTGTTTATTCAACAGAACGTCGCTTTGCCACTGTTTTAAGACATTAACGAGTATCATAACTAGGTTTTTTATGAGTGCTTGTTGTACAGAATTATTCTTTAAGCAAGTAGGTGACTAGAACCGTTGCTTCTATTTGTTCTATAATTTCCGACAGTATTGTTGAGCAAATCACAAAGGAACAATTAGACCTGCATTGTGACACATGAAAATTATGAGGTGAAAACACTAATCTGTTTAGCTAGGAACTGAACTGTTATCACAATTATGTATCTTTGTCACTTGGCAGGTTTCTGTTATTTTGGAATTAGAAACTAGGAGAAATTGCTTGCATTTCTTCATTAAATGTTTGCTCAAAGGCAGAACGTCATTAGGACTATTAGAACGCTTAAAATGCGTTAAAATGTGTTGACAATTGTATTTGTTTCTAATGACTTCTAGAATTAATTTCTAATAAGAACTTGCACTAACTTAAATTGTTGTAAAGTGTAATAAAATTTGAAGTAATGAAGTTAACATTTAAAAATAAATATTTTTAGAATTTTACGCAGAATAACAGTATGTTGCAAATTTGAGCCTTAATATTACTTTGTTTGTTGTTTAAGATTTTTAATTTCAAAAATTGTAATATTTAATAATTTTGGTATGTGTAACTATTACATATAATATAAAAAGCTGAAGTGGTAACTTCGCGTGGACTTTCTCATACTAGATATTGATAGTTGTCTTATTTGCAAAAATGTAATTTTTTATAATAATAACGTTTAGGGTTTCTAAGAAAACAAACTATATAGACAATCTTCCATTCCAATCCTTACTTTAATTTTTATTACAGCTCAGTCAGTCGTTTAACCTGACGTAAGCAAAGATGATGCCAGCTTTTAGTACTTTTACCTGCTCGCATCCTAACTTGTCTAACGAGCCGAAGTTTTTTTTTATTTGGTACTTTGAAAAACATTGTTTAGCATAACATAAAATCTAGTCAAGACGAGTAATTCTTCTTAAGTATTGTTTCCCATTTAATAAATGGGGAAGTATCAATTTTTGATTTTCAAAAATTCATAGAGGGTGCCACAGTGAAATGATCTATTCAAAATAAAACAAAATTGTAGCCTATGTTCGTCTCTATAAGACTACAAAATTTTAAGAAAAACGTATTGCCAGTTTTTGAGTAGTATAATTTTGAAAATTTGAAATATTTGGAAAATACATTTTCTACAGTAACCTCACCATTGTAGTCGTTTTCTAAATTTTGAAATAATTTTGGTTTCACTTAATATCGCCCACAAAGGGCTCTCAAACGAGTTGCAGCTGTTGACGGCCAGACGACTAATTTTTGAGTAAATGGGCGTCAAAATAGAAGATCTTAAAAAAGTTGTAGCGGCCGCCATTTTAAAGCTAGAAAGTTCGATAAATATGTTTTTGATTTGCTTTAAGTTCTTCTCTCAGATCCGGTGCTCGAATTTCCAAAATTTTGTTTTATAAAAAAAACGGTACCAAAGAAACATGTCTAACTTCCTTTTCCGGTTTCGAATTATTTTGAAAAGCTTAACTAGAACTACAAGTTTTGATATACTTTTTGATTTAAAATTTTATTAAAATCGGTCTAGTACTTTCGCCTGTAGAGGCGTCACACATCCACCACCATACCCACAAACACACACCCACAGACAGACATTTTTTAAAAGCAGTTTTTTGGATTCCTTGAGCCCCAAAACGTGTATTTTCGTTAATTTTTAAATTTCGAAAACAAATCAATAGTTTCCTAACCGAACGTATGGGAAAATAATATATAATATTTAAATTCTAAAATAAGCTTACCTGTCCGGCAACGGTTTGAAGTAAAAGTAAAGCAAGCCTCAAGGGCCATGTAGCTTTGAAGGATTTGTGGGAGTAGAGCCTGTGTGCACCTATTGTTACCCCTAAGCCAGAGACCAGGGCTACGACGAACACTAAAAAGAAATAAAAATATTTGACATTTGCTAATGATAAATGTAATAAAATTTGAGTGCGGTTATATTTTAGGAATGAAAAGTACCCAAACGATTTATTTTTGAATGGGACAAACCAAACTGGAAGGGGGCTTTCTCTATTAAATTAAAAAAAAATTCGAGTCAAATCTAAAATTTTAAAATTCGAACAAATTGCCCGAATTGAGTCTATTGCAGTTTTTTTGAGTGTTCCCTCTTTAAGATAAACAAATAAAAGCCAAAAAATATATTTGTTTAGATATTACACTTAAATTGAAAATGTATGCTTTAATTCCTTGTTTTTTTTTATCACATTTTGTTAATAGCATAAACAAGTTTTAAGTTGTGGGGATTTCCCTGCGTGTTTTTCATTTCTTGAGTAATTTTGTTTCAACTGGTAAGATAGTTACAAGTTATAAATAATAATAATATAAATACAGGCAGGGTCGTAGATAGAGAACTGCTTGTGCGCACGAGAAGTATTTGTTTTCAGTTCCAATTTCAGGAGGGGTAGTTGCCTTTTCTTACCCCTTCTCCTCCCAGTCAAGCGCTTATGAATGAATTTTGATATGTCCAGTATTTTTCTGAATTTATCAAAGCTTTTTGACAATATAAGTATAAATTAAAAAAAACTTTTGTTAATAAATATTAAAGTTTTTTAAATTTAGAGTAATAAATACATAGTCGTATTCTAAAGTAATAAACAAATTATTACGGGCTTATAGGCTACTCAACAGCTAAGGTTATATCGCGATTTGTCAACGTTTTAGTGACTTTGCTTGATTTTTAAAAATTGTAACCTTATGATTTCATTGAAAAAAATTTTATAAAAAAAATTTATATAATTTTTACTTTGGTAAAAGTGAATAAAAATCATTTTGGTTTGGACGTTTTTTAAACTCAATAACCAAGAGTTTCAATGCTACACCCAATATTGTGGATATAAAAAAATGGTTGAAATGTTATTATGCAATTGTCTACCGCGTCTGATAATTATTGCAGTGGTATTTGTTCAAACTTAGCATTCATTTAAAATGCACGTTTACAGAACCGGTTCTCCACATAAGCGGTCTGATAACAAAAGATAACGAGTTGTATGAAATTTTGGACCTTACTTAGATGACAGAAATTGTAGAATAACATTTGCTCATTCCCATAAAAAAATAATAAAATTGTTTTTAGTTTTTTTTGAAACGATGAAAATTATGGAATAGCATTTTTTTTTAAATTTTTTAAATTTACAAAAAAAAGCCAAACAATTATTTAAAAATTTTATTGGAATTGTTAATAATCTTTATTCTACACCTAAGGGAGACAACTGCTAAATTTATATAACTCCCAATCTAACATACACAGACATATACAAACATCTAGGGAATTGAACCGGAGCGCGTATGGTAGAGCAGTGCCAAATCCAGCGGCTTGAATCGCTGGTCTACCACGGCATGGTAAAAATGTGATAGATCAATTTACTTTTATCGATAATACATTTCACTAAATTAGTTTTAAATTCTATTTTGAAATAGACAGAATATACAAAAATAATACTTACTCCATAATACTGTGAGAATATGCGCAGAAAAACACAAATAATATCCATAAAGAGCTGCAAGATGCAATGCCAAGAAACCAAGAGCGTTAAACCAAACCACTTTTCTTTTAAAATGTTTGTCAGTTCCTATTTCAGCTGGAAGTTTAAGATGCGTGTCGTAGTTATCGTAGTCGATCTTTTCTGTAGCAGCGTTTTCAGCATTTTCGCTAGGGGGATTATCCAAAGACTTGCTGTGGGGTGCCATTGCGAGAAACTGTAGCCAAACCACTGAACATAATTCATAAGCTTGTAATACTGGCGACATTGTCGAAAATAAATATAAAATACGCTTATAAGTTATAACATACACCGGACCATTAAATTACTCTATTGTTGTTAATGGAAGACTGTGACACTTTAAATATATAGGAAACAGTGGCAAAACTTGTTTATGTACCAAAGAAATTTTTACACTGTTGAACATTTTACATTGGGTTTCGTAGTAATAACTTGAATGGTACCGCGAATTTTAAGTACTCCTTCTTTAGGATTTGGGAATCGTCAGGTGGGGGTGGAAAGAGAAAGACGATACATTTTCTCGAAACTGCTTATTGTGTTTGTGCCTTGTTTGAATTTTTCCGTAGGTTTCATTTTCTAATTACCAATGCTCGGGGCTGGAAATAAATGCCTCGTTTTGGTAATTAGAGGTAAAAGTTACATTGCACAGTTTATTGTTTCTAGTAAATCCAAGCAAAATTTTTTATGTTTTTGTTTAAATGTTTGGTTTATATAAAAACTTTACAATAGCAGTTTTGAAAAATGAGAAATTAGGTAACTAGTTAAAAAATATAAAAAAGCAAATAAATATTTAGTTTTAGTACTTAATTTTATTGTAAAAAAAAGTGCACTGTTTTTAGTAGCCTGATTATGTTTTAATTAGCTTTTATATAAAACATTAATTTTAAAAGTTTAATAAGATGTTTGAAAGTTTGGGTTTGTTATAAAAATATACTGCAATTATTCTTATTTTTGTTTTAACGCTGAAACAATTCAAGAATGTTATTTTTAAGATATTCTTTTTCTTTTTTGTTTTGGATGACTTAATTAGATAGCAAAAAATTGTATTTTAATAAGCTTTGTTCAAGCTTGAGTTGAATTTTTATTTGATTTTTATTAATTTATTATGTTGTGTTGTTAATGGTATTACGGTTATTTTTTTTTGAATTTGTTTCATAAATACTAGAAAAAGGTAACGATGTTATTTTTTTACATACTGAGCAAGGTTTACATAATAAATGGTGAGAAAGTATTAAAAATTATGATTATAACATCATTTTTTTCTCAACCGTCGTTTTACTTTCTCTTGATTACCTTGCAACTAATATTTGAGAATTATTGGATTGAATACAAAATAACGATAACCATTTTTGCATTTTTTAATAATTAAAACTTAGTAGGACTAATGTTTGTAGAAGCAAACGATACAAGACTATATAACCGCATTAATGTTATTCACCCAAATTTAGTTGCATAGTCGCAATTATTGAGAATGAGAAATGCATGATTAATTTTGCTATTAAGGAGTGTTCCGAACTGACCACCAAAATGTGTTCTTATATTTTTCTTTTAAATTCTACCTAGATGTCTACCTACTTCCATCCTTTCTAAACTAGATCGTGATATAATATTACGGAAGGCTAGGTTAGAAATGCTAATCAATTTTGTTTTAATATTAAAGTAAATCCGGAAGCGCAATTCAAAAATTATGTAATGATATGTGCAAACTAAGTGGTTTGTGCGTATAAATTATTTTTTGCGGAGGAATACTGGAATGGTTTAGATAATATAGCTAAAATATTTCATAATAACCATGAGGAAAAGCTTAAATTTTCCAAAACCAAAAGTGTAAAATAAGCAAGGTTGTTGAAACTTGTAAACAAATATAAAAATGGAACTAGTTCTAAATTGCTAGAAAATTAAGTTGTTTACATTTAGTGCTGGTCAATTTGTTTGTTAATTTGTAATAAAATGTTGTGCTAAAAGCTAACAGAATTTGTTATGGAAGCTTTTAACGGAAAAGTTATTGAAATAGGAACGTAGAAATTGAAACACAATTAATATCTTATTTTTATTTATTTTTTTAAGTAGTTTTCTTGGTTTGGATTTCAGTTTTCACGATGCAAGTCTGAGTTGCAGTTTTCTAAAAAAAATGTTTCAACTCTATTTAAGCATTACTAGTTACTTACAGATTATAAAATAGTTGTGGTAAACTGTCGCAGTTTTAAACGTCTTTTTTCAGGTTTAACTGATTTTCTTGTATTAAAATGCCTGGAATTTTACAGACTAAATTATATCGATTTAACCCCACTTAATTACAAAAACCTTTGTTACGGAGTCACGGCTTTTCGAAGATGGAACAATTTGTAAGGACCCTCTAATTAGTTTAGTATTTATATTTATTCTAATTTGAATAAGTGCACCAGAAGTGGGTCACATGGGGAGGCTACGTAATATCTTCTTCTGTATATTTTAGATCTTTGTTATTTTTAAAGTTTTGCTTAAAAACCTTATTATTCATGCAAAAATATACAAAAAAGGTACTCTTGCTGAAAATCCCGGAATCCAATGTTTGAAATAAGTCTAGTTATGCGGAAAGTTAAGCTGCCATGAAGGTTTGATTATTTTCTTAAAATGCGCAAATACTTTTAACTTCAAAGATAATATCTGCACATCAAAACAACAAAAACAGCTCTGATAAACATAAACCCAAAAAGGTTTCTCACAAAGTTACAGCCACCGGAAAGGTACCAGTTTGTACTGTGGGCTGCTCCTACTTTCTGATGCTGTAACGTAGTAAGGAACCATTTTAGGATCTATGTTTTCTCAAACTTCTTTAAAGTAAAACTTCTTTGCTGGCAGGTGTAACATGCGATCGTGCATAACAGAAATTATGTAGCGGACATGCCGCCATTATTTCCAAGAACCATCTGTTCAAACGTCTAGTGCTCGCGCTAAGGAGTCGTTTCGGAATCTATGTTTTTTTTTGTTTACTTTTTTAAAATGAAACTTCTTTGCCGGCAGGTGTAACATGCGATCGTGCATAACAGAAATTATGTAACGGACATGCCTCCATTATTTCCGAGAACCATCTGTTTAAGCGTCTACCGTCAGTACGCACATGTTTACGAAAAAGGAAGTAAAAGATATTTTACCGTAAACGGTACTACAATCTCTAAATATTATGTTATGTTATGGTGCGCGTGTTGTTTTATAACCAAGTAAGCCTAAAACACGCAATTGTCAAGTTTTGAAAAATTATATAATTAGCGCCGGTTGAAACCAAACGAATAGCGTATATACAATGCAATATAGCTTGGTAGGTAGCTCTGATAAGGTGGCTGTAAAAACAGACTACTATACGTAACAAATTTTAGCCATGCGACACCTAGCAGAAATAGTTTTTACTTTATTAATGGCTGCCATATGTAGTAACTTTTTTGATAACGTAATTAAATCAATTTAGAAGGTATAAAATTAAGTGTTTCAGTTATGGGAGGTAAACTTAAAGTTATTATTAATTTTTGTGTGTACTGTTATCATAGTAAAAAAGAATTAAAATCTAAAATTAGCGTGAGAGATCATTTTTATAAATTTTCTAAGCCGAAAACTATCAGTGCACAATTAAAAGAAAACAATATGGTGGATTTGAATCTGCCGATGTCCGTAAATTTTGGGAAATAAGATTGATTAAGAAAATGGTATTTGAGGGTTTTGGGGCAGCTAAATACAAATTCAAGATGGCGGAATTATTTCGTAACGTTATTCGATGTGTATGGGTATTTGACGGGTTTTGCGGCTGCTAATTACGAATTCAAGATTTAAATTAAAAATTTCAAGACGGCGATTCAAAATGGCGGAATTATTTCATAACGTTATTCGATGTGCATAAAAATTGGTATTCGAGGAGTTTTGCGGCTGCTAATTACGAATTTCTGTTTAATCATAGAATTCAAAAAACAACTTCAGTGAGAACCCGTTAAGAAGTTTCACTTAGAACTTGCGTGCCCGGCACACATTTCTTTTTGTATTGTTTTCTCAAACCTTCATGGTAACTTTATTTCCAACAAAAAATGGATTATCTCGGAAACTTTTGTATTTGGGGACTTTCAACAAGAGTGCCTTTTTTGTGTAATTTGTACTGAAAAATTGTAAAACTGTGATAAAGAAATTGGAGTTATCATGCTTAGTTTCTGAAAGAACTGGAAAAAACCGAAATTTTGGATTTTTTGTTTTCGGCTATAACTCATTTGTCATTTATATGACATATTTCTAGTTGACGCATTATTAAAACACTTTTTTATGCTGAATCTAAATTTTTTAATCAGATTTGGTATAACTGTTACTTTTACTCATTTTCGACTGTCAACTTGTTTTTTTCTTATAGTCGGCATTTTAAATTTTTTCATATTTGAATAGAGTTTTTAATTCTGATTTCAACGATGTGTCACACTTTGCATTTTGTTTAGGTTTTGAGCATTTTATTACAGAAAATAAAAATTTCATGAGTGCCATGGAAAGGCCACGTCATTTAAGTTATTTTGAAAAAATTCTAGTAAGCTAGATGATGAAAGTAAAACAAAACACTACTTTTATTTACTTTGGTCTTTAGGTACATTCGGTACGCGAAAATTTCAAGAAACTTTGTTTTGAGTGCAGGCAGCAGGTTAAGTTATTTTTTACAAAAACAAACGAATGACACAGATTATAAAGTTTATTTTAGACGAACTTCTGAGCATGTTTTACAAAGGTGTTAAATCTACTAAACATTTATTTAATAATTGTTTGTATTAGTGCAGTTCTAGTGTTATCTGTTGTATTTATTTAACCTATTATTCAAATTTGTTGTCAGTTGCAAACATAAAAACTGCAAGTGGAATATTCAGTAAGTTGTGTATGTTAGAAAATTTGTCATTTTATTTTTTTTTATAAAAAATAACATAGCCTGCTGCCTACGCTCAAAACAAAGTTTGCTAAAATTTTCGCGTACCTAATGTATCTAAAGACCAAAGTAAATAAAATTAGTGTTTTGTTTTACTTCCATCAGTTCATGGCCTACTAAAATTTTTCAAAATAAATTAAATGACGTCTTTCCACGGTACTCTTATATAATTTTAATTTTTTCTTAATAAAATGCTTAAAGCGTAAACAAAATAAAGTGTAAAACATTGTTGAAATCAGAATTAAAAACTCTATTCAAATATAAAAAAATTTAAAATGCCGACCATAAGAAAAATAAAAGTTGAGAGTCGAAAATGAGTAATAGTAACAGTTATACCAAATCTGATTAAAAATTTAGATTCAGCATGAAAAAGTGTCCTAATAATGCGTTAACTAGAAATATGCAATATAAATGACAAATGAGTTATAGCCGAAAACAAAACATCCAAAATTTCAGTTTTTTCCAGTTCTTTCTGAAACTAAGCAAGATAACTCCAATTCCACAACTTTTCTCTAATTTAACCATCGTCGTATCTCTTCAAATAAGCGAGATTCCCGTAGTTAACACGCAATTTGATACATCCTGTATATGTAGAAGAAAATATTGCGGACCCTCTTCGTAGTGCACTTATTCAAACCAAAAAAAGTAGAGCTACTGAACTAAATAGCAAGTGCTTACAAATAAAATTTCTACTGTTAATACATTTTCTGCCAAAGTTATTTACGTAAAAGTAATTAAACTGTGCCATTTTCAGAAGGCTGTAGCTCCGTAAAGAAGCTTTTATGTGTGTACGAGTTAAATCAACATCAACTGGTCTGAAAAATTCGTAGTTAATTTTATGCCAGACTTTTTAGAGACGCCCGGTATACTAGTAGACGTACCCCGCGTTGCTGGGTGCCCTTAATAACGAGTCGAACATGATAAGATTATTTTTTTTGAATAGTTTGTAACTAAAAATTCATTTACTTTAAATTGTCTGGTTGATGGTGTACAGAAACCTATCATCAGCATTTAAAATTTGAAGTTATTTCTTAATCTGGAAGTGAATTAGAATTTTGGGACAAATAAACACTCGTCAGTCAATTTCTGCTATAGCGAACGCTAAATTCACAAGTTTAGACGATAAAAAAGTTTAAAATTGACAAATAAATTGAAATGAAAATGACTGACAGAATGGCGACTGACAATGCACAAAAACGTAATTTTAAATTATGAGTGGGTTCAAAGAAGTTCCAAATTTAAAAGTATTTGCGAAGTTCAAGAGCAACTCGTAGTTATTTACAGTACTTTAATATTGCACTTGAAATGGTAATTAAAATTTAAAAGTTTAGCAATTAGAAATGTATGAAGCACGAGCACGTGATGTAATTATTACAAGATCACATTTCCCCAAAACTTCTTGCACAACCTAGCGTTAAAACTTTAAATTTCAAAGAACAATACGTTTCTATATTCGTTTCCAATCTTAGTTCAGTAACAATACAATTAAACTATTTTCTTTATATTCACGTAACTTTGTACAGATCATTAAGATGGTCCCATTACGAAATTACAATTGCAGTAGTACGCATTGCAAACGTATTCGTTAAGATCGTAAACAGAGCGTTAATTTCTGTTCATTGGAAATAACAGATTAAAAAATATTTTTAGTTTTTTGAAATTTTAAACTTAAGGTTAAAAAAATTGTTTCCAAAATTTGTTATTAAATTAATAATATTTAATAGCTTACTAATACTTACAGTTTAGAAATGAAATTTATTCCAATGACTGGACTAACTGAACAGTTTTCGACTTAATCACAAAAGAAACTGATAGCTCTGATAACGAACAATTTCGTTTTATAGCGAATCGAACTCGCATTAGCATAAAATTTGAAACAATGCAATTGTGGGGCCACTGTAATTGCATTACGTTTGCAAGACATATCACTTATTTATTGTTATCTGTTAAAGGCGTTTGAAATAACAATAAGGTGAACCAGTCAAGGATTAGTTGGTTTTACAAAATACTATCTTTTGAGGTTTCATTATACGTTTGCATAAAGATTTTGAATAATTATGTAAAGTGAGTAATTGTTTATACTTACAGTATAGAATTTGTCCAAAATAATTTTAAGTTGTTTAACTTTCGGGTTTGTTGGTAATGCTGAAAAACACAGCAACTAAAATTATTGCTGCAATTATTATTATCAAAATAATGTTTTAAAACATTAAAATAAAATTAAACAAATAAAATTTTAGTTTGGTCACTAATAACTTATAAATTAAAGATTAAAACAAAGTTGATTTAAAGAAAATGACGCAATTCTCTATGGCACCAACAGCTAAACTAAACTAAACTAAAAGGCAGTTTCATTAACATTTATTTTCGAAGGAATGTTACAACTAATTAGTGAATTACTTGCAATTTCTCCCTTTAGGTATATTCCAACGAACATTGTTCATGTAGTTCCCTTACTAATTACCGAAATGAGTAAATAATATTTCCTTTAGTTAACCTTGGCACGACAATTTCAAATATTAGAAATTTAATGGCATAAAGAACACTCAAAATGTCGAGTAATTTTCATTGTTATAAAATTACAAGGACTTCATATGAACTACCTGTACTTCTGAGTATATAGAAATAGAAATTAGGTAAATCTGTGGGGTACGCCTCACGTTTTTTCTTAAAAAAAATTTATTAAAACTATATTTTGCAAAAATATTTAATATAACGATAACTATCATACACGTTTTGAAATTACTTTATTGTTTTACATGCAAATATTTAGTTTTCTTTATAATCTTATATGTAAATATAACAAGTAACTAATAAATTAATCATTAAAATCAATGTATTAAAATTATAATTATAATATTATAATATAAACTCACCAAACTGAACCACTTTTCTGTTTATCATTTTTTCGAAAGTCAGTTAAAAATCAAAAACATTTTAATAAAAATTTGGATACCCGCCTCTGGAATTTTTTAAAATTTATTAATTTAACGCAGCACAATAAAAAGTTCTAATTAAGACGAGTCAAAAGTAGTACATATACAGTACAGGGGGTTATTAAAATACGTGCAGATATTTTACCTGTACTAGAACTCACCAAACTGAACCACTTTTCTAATTAGAATTTTTTCTAAAGTCAGTTAAAAATCAAAAACATTTTAATGAAAATGTGGATACCCGCCTCCGGAATTTTTTTAAATTTATTAATTTAACGCAGCACAATAAAAAGTTCCGATTAAGACGAGCAAAAAGTAGGTATATATACTAATAAATGGTTATGTAATTGATACTGCAACTTGACACTTGAGGTAGATTAGTAATAATTTAGTCGATCTGACGACTGTGTTTGATCGCATGCAATAAATTCGTTACTTTGTAATAAAATGGCGATTTTTTTAAAATAATAAATTATGTATGGCGAAGTGGGCGGAAATGCTTCCAGTGCTAGGCAGGGTACTTTACGCCGAAAGTTTTTTTCAATCGCCGAATACTTATGCAAAAACCCTTTACAAGTTTTTAAAAAATTGAATAATTTAAAAAATTTTTTATAAAAATTTCAAATTTTTTAAAATTGCGGAAAATTTGTAAACATTTAAAAAATATGAGCTGAAAATGTTTTAAAAATTTGAAACATTTTGAATTAAACTTGTAAAATTAATAATTTTCAAAGTTTTCATACAATGTATGAAAATTTATAAAATTTGAAAAAAAATTGTAAATATTTTTGAAAATTATTCAAGGTTTTATTAAGTTTTGAAAATATTGAGGAATGTTGAAAATTTCTAAAATAAAAAAATTGAGTTAAAATTTAATATATTGATAATTTTTGAAAATCTATGAATGTATAAAAGTTTCGAGTTGTTAAAAATATTGAAAACTGATAAATTTTGAAAATTTTAAAATAATTCGAGAATATTGAAAATTTTTAATAATTATAAAAAATTGTTTTTTTGGGGCTTGTTAATTGTAACCAATATTTATTCGTTCAAAGCTACAATTCCATTCATTATTTTGTTATAGTCTTTATTTTGGCGGTTATCCAACTAAACTGTTCAGGTAAACGACCAAAAGGAAACTTCCTAGAGGTGCTTTCTTAATGGAAAATTGTTCTTATTGTCATTTAACATGTTCATACCGATTTTGAAGCAGAAATTCAAACATTTTTTAATATTGAAAATTCTTTGGGGGACGCTGGGGGGTGGTAGAAAGTTCAGGCTTGCGCAAATCGGTTATTCGACATGTGCAGAATACGAATTTAAGGGTCTTTTCCGAGCGCATCTATTTTGAAGTAGGCACCCTTTCCTCCATTTTTTTTGCAACAGTCGAGTGGGTTTATGATATTTTGTGTTTTCTTTCAACTAATGTTTATCTTTTGAAATCTTGTAGTCGTTTGTTTTTTGTCGATTACTCAATTAATTTGTTCAGGTAAACAACCAAAAGGGGTGTTTTCTCAATGGAAAGTTGTTCCTATTGTCATTTAACATGCTCATACCAATTTTGAAGCCGAAATTTGTAATTTTTCGAAGAAACTAAAAAACGATGGTGGGAGGTGATAGAGAAGTTGTGTTTACACATATCGGGTATTTGACATATGTAGAATACTAATCTAAAGTTCCTTTCCGAGCACATCTATATTCAGGTAAAGCACTCCTCCCTCTTCCCTCGATATTTTACTGCAGACGCTCGCTTTTATGATATTTTGTTTTTAGTTACAACCAATCCATTAAATTATCCATTAAAATTTCAAAATCAAGTTTTAAGTCCTATAGACCTTTGCCTGCAATCACTCAATTAAACTGTTCAGGTAAACGACAAAAATGAAACTTCTCAGTGATGTTTTTTGAATGGAAAATTGTTCCTTTTGTCATTTAACTTGCCTATATTAATTTTGAAGCCGAAATTCATAAACTTTAGAAGAAACAAAATTTTGACGCAGGGGGGGGGGAGATCGCGTTTGCGCAGATCGGCTATTCAACATGTGTAGATTACAAATTTAAGGTTCTTTTTCTTGCGCGTCTGTTTTGACATAGAGCACCTGTCCCCTCTCCTCTTTTTTTGGGCAGACCAACCTCATTTTCATCTCTGCAGCGTCCGCTTTATCGGTTTCCCAAGGCCCTAAAAACTGCTTATTAGTCAAAATGTTTAGGTTAAAAATTTTTGGCATTAAAATATCTTCCTTTTAGACATAACTCGTATATCGGCCAGTAAACTCAAAACGAAAAAAACTTGAATGGTTGAATGAACGCATTTGCGCCAAATCCAACCTGACGATCACAATACCTTCGTATAGTGAGGAAAGTAATACACAAATTTTGCATATAAATTTTCCAAAAAAAATGTTAATTTTTTTAAAGTTTTTAAAAAACGTGTTGTCTTGTTTAATCAAACTATTTATTAATAAGCAACTATTGATATAATACTATGGCATGACTGCTTTTGTTAGTATTACGGCAATTAAACTTTCCTTTTCTAAAAGACAGTTCTCATATAAGTTGGGCTAAGATTAATATCTTGAAAACAAGTTGTTATATTAAGGTGGTGCCAATTACATTTTTTTCTGCATACTTGTATAGAGAAATAACACTATGGCCTATTTTATTACTTTAGTTAGTGGTGTAGATGTTTTCTTTTTCAAAAAAGCGATGAAACCCTCTAGTTGTACTGATGAATTTAGATTTGACATTTGATTTTGTAGAATAATAAGGTTTAATTAACAAAACTTATCCATCAAATTTTAAGTCGATGGGCCATGTTTATAAATATAAAAAAATATGCCATAAAGAAATAAAATTTTTAACATCCTGTATCTCGAAAACAGTGGATTTTTGGAGCTAGGTGTATAAGACAAATAATTTTATTTTTGGGTGCTCTACTTGCCGCTTTTGGGAAATTCTTTAGCTTTGCAAATAGTATATAGGGTGATTCAATAGCCAAACACGAATAAAATATTTACAATACAGATGAGACTTTAAAATGCTTCGCTACTGAGGCACGAGCTTAGAGTTGTTTTATCGATAACTTTGACAATAGTTACGCAAAAAATTAAAAATCTTTATATGTCAGCGCTAATCGATTAGCTTAGTAATTCTACTTATTTTTATTTAGATAAGTGGACCAGAGGTGTCTTTCTCTCAAGGGGGGGGGGGGGGGGTAGTTGGAGTCACGTAACATTTTATTCTATGTATTTTCAATTTTTACAATTTTTAAATATTTAACTTGACAATATTAATCTACGCACAAAAATATCTAAAAAAGAAAGTAAGTAGGTAAATCCAGCAGTTCCAAAAATAATGAAAGTTTTGTGAAAAAGCGAGCTGCCATGGAGGTCTTTTTTGTATGGGGAATAATATTTTCAAGTCTAATATTCAAAAAGTGTTTAGACCTAAAATATTTAGAAACAATATTATGTGATTCTTTCTTATATAAGAGATCTCTGCTGCATGTATTTAAACAGAAACTAGCAGAACCCTCGGCTACGCTTCTTGCATATTACAAATCCACAGCGAGAACGTCGCGTCATTCCGAATGATACATCCGCAAAGACGGGCTCGGGAATGAGAGCTGTCAGCGGGCAGGGCCTGTCGTCACAAAAGTTGAGACAGGTCGAAAAGGGGCCGGAATTAATATGTAGATTAGCTGAACTTGTGGGTTATGCCCTTACCTTTTTACCTTTCTCGCTATACGAGGAAGGTATGATTATCGTAAAAAATTCGGAAGTTGAGCTTTTGATAGTAATGCATGTTTTAGGGTTTGATAATACCGAAAAATCCGGTTTCGCCACGGTGCTTGTGTGTCTGTCTACGTGTGTCTGTATACACTTTACAGCCCAGACGATTTAACGACTATGCGGCTAGCCGAAGTTACGGCACACGAGACCGTTGCAAGTTCAAATCACCGCTGGGGCGTTAAACCTTTATCAAATAATTTTTTTCTTGTTTTAGTTTTTGTTAAAACAATGTTAATAAACTTAATGGCGCGAGGTTATTAAAAACATAAAAAGTAAGGGAAACTACCGAGCGATTTGTTTCGCCCATTTTTAAATTATAACTCAAAAAGTCAAAAACGAATAGCGCTCACTTTAATTTCTCTTTAGGTTATTAAATACCATCAAATTAAGCAACTTTGCTAAAATTAAACCTACTTTTTATTTCTTATAGTATGCGAAACAGTGGCGTAACTTGAGATTTTGGGCCCGGGGGCAAAATACCTGAAGGGCCCTGGCCTCATCCTCAAAAATACTTCAATAATAAAATAATTGATAATAAGAACAATTTCTTCAGAAGGGAAAAAATTATTTGCAGTCTAGTAAATGACAATAAATATATTAAAGCCGTGTCTAATTAAGATAAGCAAATCTTAAATTTTCTGAAGTTAATGTGTCTGGGTCGGTACCAAAAAGTGTGAGTGTTGTGTTGTTACTAAATATAATCTCACTTTAGTATTTTCATTGTATAAGTACATACTTACATGGAATTTAAATGATTCTTTGTTGAATATAAAAATAAAGACTGTCGAAAATAAAAAATTTTATGAAAAAACTTCGTAATAGAGAAATAAAAAAAATAAAAACTCGTGGCTCGTGGCAGGGCCCCTTAAGGCCTCTGGCCCGGGGGCCGTTGCCCCCTCTGCCCCATGGTAGTTACATAGCGTGCCTTGAAAACGAATCACCCAGTATACTATTTTATTTATACTATTATTTATTATTTATACTATTTCATTTTACAAGTTTGTTGTTTGTTATAATTTATAAAGTTTGTATATATTAAGATCGTGTGATTATCGATGGAAAATTCATGACAATATGAGGACTGTGGAAAAAAAATATTCCATGAAAACAAAATTACACGTAGTGAAAGGAAAACGTTATAGAAAAAATGTTAGATATTTAGTTGCTGACTAGTAAGACAATGCGAGTATATTTACTAAATTTTTCCGAGCGTCCCCTTTTTCGTTTTTTAATTTTGGAATTTTTGTTTAAATAATTTTACTAAGTTATAAAAAAATTAAACTTTAAGAGTAAGCTAAATAAAAACATCCACAGAGCTAGTCAAAAGTATGGAAACACCAATTATCTTCAGTTACTATTTATTTTGAAAGAAAAAAAATGTTTCATATTTGTTATTTATGAAATTTGTATTTATACGGGGAACCTTAATTTTTTTATATAAATTCTGTTGAATTTTGTACATTTTGGTCAATAAATCAAAAGTGGTTGCAAATGGCCATAAGGATGTAAATAAAAAAATGTACGCTATTTAATTCTACATAACACCGTTAAAAAATATACAGGGTGTTCCATTTGAAAAAGTTGAGACGGATAACTTTGAAGTTCTCAAAATTTGAACATTAATCTTGAACACCCTGTACATGGTGGCTCTACCATATTTAAACAAGAGCACCCTACAACCTCCTACAATAAGGTACTTACTTAATTTTGTCTTCAAAGCTGGGGCCGCAGAAGTGGTGAATTGTTAAGTGGAGTAATGTAAAAATCAATTTTTTTGAAAAAAATATTACTTCTAAACTAGACATTAGATAGCGCTAATATTTTAGATATGAATAAACATCTCAAGAGAAGTGTTAAATATGCAAAAATATTTAGGGCATTCCATTTAAAAAAATTATCTTAAGCGTGCCACACTTTTTTGTAACACCCTGTATATTTGACAATAATATCTATGTATGCGCATTTACCCACAGTTTACATCTGCATTAGAAAGATTTTTTTATCTGTTACGGTGTACAAGCTATCGAACTCCCACGCACTATTGCCCCACCCGGTATACTAACTATAAATTTTTTTTATGATGAGCTGTTTTTGAGTTACGTTACGCAAAATGGTTCAAATATGAACTGTTCTTAACTGTTTGATGAAGTGTAGCGTTTGCTTTGTGACGCTATAAAAATATTATTGAGTTACATCAGAATTTTTTTGGTAAAATTCCGGTTAAAGTTGTTAATTGAAATAATTCGAGTTCAGTATGAATGAATAATAGTAAACAGTGGTGGTAAAATAAAAAATTTCTCTATTTGTCATCGCTGTGTAAATCCAACGTAACGCATTCTTTTTTTGGAATTTTTTTAAGCAGTTGCATCAATAGCCGTAGTTTGAGTTTACGTTTTAAATGAATTTATTTTATCTATTTTATGCGAGCACTGTTGATTATAAACATGTACATTTCTTCGCAATACGCGCGCAATAATATAAAGATTCGTAAATTTGTTTAAAACTGTCATTACTGCAGATTGCAAGTGTAACCATAGCGATATCTTTTGTTTATCATGCAACATTAGCATTTATTTATAAATTCTAGCTTTACTTGGAAGAAGTCCATATTTATTGATTATAGGTATATAAAATACTTAATTACTTCAACTATATTTATTTATTTTAATCTTATACGTATTTAGGCATGTTTACATGTCATTATCAGAGGTTATATTAGAAAGTAAACAGTTAGTGTTGTTATAGCAATAGAACTTGGTGACTTAATCTCGGTAATCGTCTGCAGATGACTTGATTTCTTATTCCAAAATGTCCAAAAGAGGAGAATTTAAAAGATCAGTTTGCTCATTCATTTACAGTACAGTTTTTAAATGTTTGTGAATTTCAAAAGCTTCTAGTAGGTATATCTAATTTACGTTTATCATCACAAAAGTGTTAGTGATATTGGATGTTATTGAATGATTGTGTTTAGCGTAATTGGATTTATGTGGGTGTTTGTATTTGTAACAACGTACGTGTTCTTTATACCTAATATCAAAATTTCTAATTGTTCGGCTTATATAAACCGAATTACAATGCGAACAATTTAATTTGTAAATGCCCGCTTTTAGCATTTACCTTAGAAACGTATGTTACTCCATAGATAGTAAATCTGAATAATATCAAAGTAAAACTTCTAGCGGAATTTTCTCTAAAAATTTCTTAATAAACCCCATAATATTTCAATCAATGTCTTCATACTTCTGACTCGCCCTGTATATAAAATCTGTTTTAAACTTAAACTCTTTACTTACGTTTAGGGCGACTTTATTTGATTTAATGAAAGAATAATAGCAGTCAAAAGCTTTTACAATTTCTAAATTTTTAGTCATTTTTACTATAATTAATTTAAAAACTCTTAAACGAAGTAAGAGGATGCAAATATTTAATTTACCTCAAACATGCTAACATGAAAATAATCCAAGTTTAAGATTACGGTGATGTTTAAATTTTTAACAAGCTACGAATCTTTATTTTAAAGGCTCGGAATGATAAAGATCTTATTTTATATTGTTTATGTTGCTTACGTGATTTTTATATCTTGAGTAAAAAATATTTGCAAAAATTTTATTAATTATTGTTATCTCTCGCTCAGGTACAGAGCGCGGTCTTAGTTTGCTACTTTTAACTTTTCTCTGCAATATTTTTAATTTCATGCAAGATTTTTAAATACATTTACATAATTAATAATTGGTTTATGTCAAAGTTCACATGTGGACTAATTTCAACCTTGCACCACATGCATTAATACATTGTAACAAATTCATTACTGTGGTCACTGCTTCTATTTTGCGGCCATTGTGTTATGTAGCAAGCTCAAGGTTGTTGAATAGAATTGCAATATCCTTTTATTGTTACAATTGATTTTTAATGAGTTCTATGCGTTTTCTTAATTAAAACTTTTTCATGCTGTACGTTTTTTAATAAAAATATAGTAGAAACCGGATGTTTTTGAAAAATTCAATGAAAGTTTTATTGTGAGTATTGTTCAATAAAATCTTTTTTTTTGTACAAAAGCGCTTAAACTACCGTCGCTGAATATGACTACGTCATTAGAAAATGGGACTGCATTTTATCTGATATCGTACGAAAAATTTAACAGTCTTTTCGTCAAACAAAAGTTGGAGCTCCTGAACATTTACTATGGAAAGGGGGCACAAAACGACTATAAAAAAATTAACAATTCTATGAATGAAATTCCTCTTTTACAAAATGCTCAATCTATGTCATTGCCGGATTTGATAGATGTTTTTTTGCCTTCCCACTTAAATATTTTAAATCTCTAACATGGTGGCTGTGCAGGAAAAGACAGACACACCATAATCCACAAACAAACAAGCAAAACAAAATAAAGCACTTCTCACCTCGCACCCGCAAAACCAGTTCACAGATTTTTTACATTATTTTGTATTAAACTTTCGCACACATTCTTAATTTTTTCTATTGTCAGATCAATTAACTTGTAAGTTAAAACGTGAGTGGGTCAATAACTGTTGCAAATTTATTACAGCTAAGTACTACAAACGCTTTAATAAAGCTACACACCTTTTGCTGTTTATATAAAAAACAAAACAACATTTAAGAAAACAAATTAATTATTAATTGCAAAACAATGAACACTAGAGACTTGTATCCGCGTAGGTAGGCTGAGGCCTGCTCGTCTTCGAGTGGTCCATGTGGGGCGCTGCTTTAGCCGCTGCTTCGCTCTTGAAGAGGCTCGTGGTCTCTGGGGCTTTGACGGGATCTGGTACAGCCGCTGATTCTCTTTAAAATGAGTTCTAGTCCTGGGAGGAGTTCTTCGACAGCACTTGATGTAGCTCCTACTTCGCCCTGAAAAGAATTTGTGGAGGTGTTTAAGCGGGTTTAGTGCTGTTGCAGGAGTTGGGGCTGGTTAGCTCTTGGAGGAGCCTGTGAGGAAAGTTTGCTCGATTGTTGGGCAGTTTGCAGCTCTAGAAGGAGCGGTAAGCTTTAATTGTTGCTTTGGACCGTTCTGTTCGATCTTGAACCAAAATTTTTAATCATTTCCTTTTTGGACCGTTCTGTTTGATCCCGAAAAGAAAGCGATAAGCGATAAGCTAATCTTTCCAAGCAAATGCGTCTGTTTGTATACCCTTTCCAACGGTCGTTGCGTAGGATTTTAAGCAAACAGAGGGGGAGGAAAATTTAATTTAAAATAGCCGTTGCTTAGTTACGCCTGCACAATAAAAATAAACATTTACAGTAAAAAAAAACTGCATTTTAAGCCCGATTGGAATTTAACCTAGCCATTCCGCGAGAAAGCTTGTTTATAAAATAACATAAATATATCGTTAAGAACTCCAGACAAAACTGCAGCTCATTTGTTTTTGACAGACACTGAAAAGTAGTGGGCTGGCTAAGAACCCACTTCGGAGGGAGTATCGTGTACAAAGACACATTTCGCGTGGTCGCGGTTGTAGCCGTCGGTACGGTGATTTTAACTTGGTACGTCCACCTCTCCTCGTAAAGATTCAAGGTTGACCTTAATGAGATCACTGAGAACTGGGTTAGAGACTTCACCAAAGGAAACGTTACTAGCCCTTAGTAAAGGTGTCTAGCACCTAAGCGACAGTGTGTCCTCTAAAACTGCTATAAATTTGCCTGTGTCTGTATGGGTGACCCTAAAGATTATGACCTTGCCCAGACGATAAACTAGATGGTTTGAGGTCTACTACTTAGGCAGGTGAAGGTGAGTTCCAGTGAGCTGGTATTATGGTTCTGGGCTCTAGGAGTGAGGTGCCATTTGCGTGGTCATGTCCACTATCAAAGTGTCAACACGCCCGACTCTGTTAAGTTACCGGTCTCTATGATCAAACCAGCTACCGACCTATCTGGACGGTGCGAAGTCGACCAGTACTGGGTACTGCGGTAACCCAACTGGTAGTGGCAGATTCGACTGTTCCAAAAAGTCTAACCAGTGACTTTGTTGACTGGTACCACGGAGACCAAGTCAGAGCGCGCGGGACAATATTAGCCCCCGTCTTGGTTACGGCTTAGAACCCGTGGTGTCGGTGGTAACCCTATGTAGGCTAGGTTCATCTTGCTGCGTCTCTACAAGTGAGATGCGTTTCAGGTCGGGCATTGATCTGCAGAATCAGTAAAGATTTAGATAATTCTTCCTCTCGTGGAGACTTATGGCTTGCAGCTTAATACCCTGACTAGTAGTTATCTTCGCTGAACCGTTGGTGTTGTTAACTTGAGCAAGCGCGCTGGTTGAGCGTAACTAAATCCGGCCCGAAGAGAGACGTGGCAGACTATAACTCTCGCTAGGTGAGGATTACAGCATAATGCAATTGAAAGGTCTTTTGTTGTATTTTACTATTGTTACCATGTTTACTTAATTTATACTTGACAAGCAAATTGGAAAAACCAAAAGCTAATACGCTTGTCGGCTTGTTTGAGTCCTTCTAAGCTTAAGTCTTAAGTGTTCAATATGAAACTGTATTAATAATAATGAGATACTCCCAACAACCCTATTTTTAGTTTCCTATTTTTTTTTATATTTCATGCATCGTATTTAAACGTAAAAATAATAGTTACTTGCAAGCCAGGGGGGTAAAAGCCTCCCCCTCTTCCATAGGAGTAGACGCCCGTGGTTAGTGTAGGTGATTTATACAAAATTGTATTGTGTGTGATAGACGTCATAGGTTTATTATTTTTATCGCGTCAAGAATTTATTTATTATTTGTGATAAATTGCCTTTGTACAACGTATTTTTTTTAAATGCTGATTGTATTTATTAATAAAAATATTAAATTGGTTATTATTCATCACAATTTCAAGCGTGCAAATAGGATGTGTTTTTCCCATGAATGAACTTAACGTTTTGTATTAATTTTATGCTACATTTGTTATCAATGGTTTTAATTTTTAATTCGATTTTTGCATTGCAATATTAAAATAAATAGAGTTGGTTTAGCTCAGGCAACGCAACGGTGCGAAATTTTATGCTTCACCTGAGCCGGAAACATTGCAATGTCATGTAGCAAAATGAAGATCAAGACTAACAATAACTAAAATAAATTGGTTCCACGTCCTTCTTTCGTCATTTTTTTAATGAGACAATACTAAAAACAACAAGTCTTTGGCTGAAAAACTTAAGTTGTTTTTTCCTCTATATAATAATGGTTTAACAAAAATACATCATTAAACCAAAAAGTATAATATATCGAAACTGTCATGATTCCTAGACCGTTGTACTGTCGTAGTAAAAGTTTTACCATATAGTCTTCTACAATTTGTACATTGTACACAAACTTTGCTTTGGTAAAGTTTACCAGTTTAACATATATAGTGTATATGTATTTATACAGTGAACGCCAAAAAGTCTGCACCATATGGGAAACCTTTTTATTAATTTTCATTTTTCAGTGTATTTTTCGTTTACAGTATTATTGTTTAAACTGGTTTAAACATAATTGATTTAGTTGGGAGCGGGGTTCCTTGATATAGTCATTGGTTGCGTTCTCTCTATGGATATTTTCATATTGAATCGTTCTGCTGTTGTTTTAAGCTTGAACAGTAATCGTTGTAGGTCGTCTTCGTTTTCGGTAGTGATAAATAACCGCATCGTTGGCATAACACACAATCTTAATTTGGTTATTCCCTATTTGATATCCACTATTGACTGTAGTAACACTTTTATCTTGCCCATCATGATGTTAATTAATGTACTCCAGCTGTCTGCTTGTTTTACACCGTGTCTTTTTTCAATTGCTAGAGATTGAAACTGTTTATTTTCATCTAAATTTCAGATTAGATTTTCCCATACTGTAAATATGAGATAATTACCATACTACCATACAGGGTGTTACTGAATTGTAGGGACAAACTACTAGGGCTTGCAAAACACAACAAAGCAAACAACTTTTGTTAATAAATGTGTGGTCAAAAGTGTTTTGTTTCAGGGATTGAGCTTCTCAAAGATTCTTTAAGAAGCGCCTAAATGTAGGCAACTCAATTTACTAAGAAAGAAGAGTTTGGTTTCAATTATGGCTAGAATACACCACTACATGTTTTGTTCTTATTTGAACTCATCAGGTGGACATAATTCTAACCATAATTGAAACCAAAAGCAAACAAGCAGATATATGCCAGAAAGTACAACATTAAAAAGGAATTACAATAGTAACGCCCTCTATGATGTGCGGCGAGGAAAAGTTGCAAAGCAACAAACCGGCAAAGTTGCGATCGGAACCTGCTAAGCAGGTATCTGCGATCGCACCGGCCTCTAAGCACAAAACACAGAAACGCCCGTGTGGCAAGAAATAAGAAAGAGGAGATTTGGTTTCAATTATGGCTAGAATAGACCACTACATGTTTCGTTCTTATTTGAACTCATCAGGTGGACATAATTTTAACCATAATTGAAACCAAAAGCAAACAAGCAGATTTATGCCAGAAAGTATAACATTAAAGGGGAATTACACTAATAACGCCCTCTATGATGTGCGGCGAGGAAAAGTTGCAAAGCCATAATTGAAACCAAATGTCTTCTTTCTTATTTCTTGCCACACGGGCGTTTCTGTGTTTTGTGCTTAGAGGTCGGTGCGATCGCAGATACCTGCTTAGCAGGTTCCGATCGCAACTTTGCCGGTTTGTTGCGTTGCAACTTTTCCTCGCCGCACATCATAGAGGGCGTTACTAGTGTAATTCCCCTTTAATGTTAAACTCAATTTACTACCTACTATTAGTTTCCATAACGACGGAAATTAATACAGGATAAATAAAGCTCTCTTTCCCACTTTTCAAATTCAAATTAAATTTAATAAAATAAATTAATTAACAAAATGTTTCAAAACTAATCAATAGAAAAAAACATAATTATAAAGCAAAAATCAACTATTTCAAAAATTTACAATAACTAATACAAAAATTAACAAAATTATAGTAAATGTTCAAAATGTCGAACGAAAAAAAACGAATTATAAAAGGCACAGAATGCACGAATGCAAGAAAAGTCAAAAAATATCGAATTGTGTCAAAATTGACGTTATTTGAATGCATGTATGTCTAGATCGTTTTTTTTTTCAAAATTCTGTGTGACCTGTTGCAAAATAATTGAAAATTCAATTTGGGTTGCCTATTTTCGGATACTTCTTAAAGAATCTTTGAGAAGCTCTATCCCTGAACGGAAACACTTTTGACCACCCATTTATTGACAAAAGTTGTTTGCTTTGTTGTGTTTTGCAAGCCCTAAAAGTTTGTCCCTACAAATTCACTAACACCCTGTATACTTGCTGTACGCAAATGACTAAAATGTAATTTTTGCAGGTTAACGCAAAGCTGGAAAAATCTTTTATCACAATAAATTGAATATGTGTAGTAGAAAATAATAATAGCGTAAAAAAATTCAAGTAGGATATGTCACCTTAAATATAGTATTTTAAAGCGAATGCAGTGTTTGTAAGGTTTAACAACGGCGAAACAAATTTGCTGTTTGAAAAAAATAAGTCTAAACTCAAGTGAAAAATGCATTAATATTTTATTTATGGTTGATTAATAAATCTGAAAACTTATTATTAGGATTTATAAATTTGACATCTGCGTAGAAATGCTTTAAGTTTTGAGGCAGTAGCAGGCATCCACTGTATTTTTGGTTATCCAGGAAAGATGACTATTGATGGTAGCATATAAAGCTGTACTTGGTTTTTCAACACACTCATTTTGATCAGTTAAAATCCCTGAAATGGAAACAGTCTTATTTAGTTGAATTTTTCATACTTATGTGTTTTAAGTAAAACTGAGTACATTTTAAACAATATCAATTGTTTATTGTAATCTTTGAGGCTTTCGCTGTTTCTCGAACTGTCAATATTTCAATTTACTGCCGGCTTAGATCGCATTGACATTTGGCAATGACGCCCATCGTAATTAGGTAAGGACAAACTTGTAGCTTGTTTACCTTTACAAGCATTTGCTCTAAAAGTTTGAGCGATAGTTGTTCATGGGCCCTGCCTGCCTAACAGGGCCGTGTGCTTAAACCTTTGGGCAAACAAGAATTTGATTTTAATGTGTCTTGTCTGTCAAGACAATAAAACTTAATCGGCAGCTGTTTGTGAACCCATACAAAATAACGTTTCGCAAACGTTGCAGTTTGCATCTGAACTGAATTAAAATCCGGGATGCGGAAGTATTTAAATTCTTTTGAGCCAGTCGGGCAGACTGATATAGTTATGATTGGCTGTTATCGTTGGGCGGAGACGGACCCATTGGAGCGTGATCGTGAGATAGATGATGCTTACGACTCTTTAAAGGATGAACTACTGGAGCTGAAGTTTTACTGAGTCTAAAACCATCTTTTCTGTTTATGTTGTTAGGTTGTTTCTCAATTTTAATAGTTTTACGTTTAATACTAGGAAGGCAGTGAGGTACTCTGGCAAGTACTCCAGCGTTCTTCAAGTTTATTTTATAGTCAGTCATATACACTGCAATCACCTTTGTGCTTTCGCAATCTTAACTCAATAGACCGACCAGTTTGTCCGATGTAGTTAGAACCACAAAAGCAAGGGATGTTGTAAATCCTGGTTGATTTTAAACTTGATATTGTTTTTTGCGAATTTGAAACCGTTTTCATTCACTTAAGATTGCGAGAGCACTAAGGTGATTGCAAATACAGACGCATTACAAAATCTGCGATTGTTGAACATACTGGTTTAACTAGGCATAAGATAGACTTTGAGAGCGCTCAAGTGCTTGCCAGAGTACTTTATAACCTCCTTCCTTTTATACTTGAAGCAATAGAAGTTGAGAAACAACCTAACAGCATAAACAGAGATGATGAATTTAGACTCCAGTAGTTCATCCTCTAAGGACTCGTAAGCGTCATCGATCTTACGATCACGCTGCACCGGATTCGTCTCCGCCTAATGGTGACAGCCAACCAGAACTCCGCCGATCTGCTCGTTTGGTTCAAAGATGTTTAAATACCTTCGCATCCCAAACTTGCCGTAATCACTCTGAAGATGCAGGCTGTAATGTTTTGCGAAATGTTTTTTGTATGAGTTCACAAACGGCTAACAGACATAAGCCGATTAAGTATTGTTGTTCTGACAAACAAGATACATTAAGATCAAATCCTAGTCCGCTCCAAGATTCAAGCACACGGCCTTGTTTAAGCGCTCAAACTTTTAGAGTAAACGCTTGTAAAGGCAGACAAGCTACAGCTCGGTTTTCACCTGATCATGCCGACGACGAGGTTTAACCCGAAAGTAAATTGTAATATTGACAATGTTTGAATTGGAAAATCTGTACATATTGCCTAATGAAAACCTTAACTCAATGAAACAATTTTAAATTAAAAGTTATCTAGAAGTAAAGTTACCAATTAATTCATAAACACCTCCATACGATCGATACATCACAGGGCCACCACCATCAGCCTGAAAAATATTTGGAAACGTTTTTGTTGACAATCAAAACGCCTTTTGTGTATTTATTGTAAAATTTACCTTGCAAACAACGCTTCTGGCACCTACAACACCAGCACAACCTTTATCAATAGTAACAAACCGCGAATTAAAAGCTGTTCCTAAACATTCTGTGTAATCCAGTACTGGAAGTCCTAACTTGCGAGGACGGCATGCTGTCAATTTGTCAACTTCCTGTGTTTGTCCTGTTGCCCATCCAACTAGCGTTGCTACTTGTCCCAAATAGGTCGCACCTGTAATACGGGATTAAAGTATAGTTAACTACTCTATAATTATTTTAATAATTGGTAGCTGTAAAGCGAACAGGGGACATAATCATTGCTCTTAAATCCTTTACTTTAATTTCGTTGAAAGATGATTTATGTGCTGCATAGGAGCTTAAAATAATTATAAAAAGTGAAAATGGTCTTTCTCTTCTCTCTTAAAGATTTTTAATTTCATGAAATTCTAGAACAGCCCAAAATAATATATTTAAATGAAAAACAAAATATTATACATTACATAATTTCAGTACTTTAAAGTGGAAGCTTTTCAAAAAGTTCTTTTTTTTAATTACTGTAATATCTTTCATGTTTTCCTGGCCATCAAATAGTGATTGATTGCTTTAACATCGCTGTTCAAATTGCATCAAACATGTCGTGCGTGCGTTACCCAGAAAAACGTATTTAAATAAGTTTATATAATAGAGTCGTTTATTTCACTTGTGTTATTTAATTTTCACTATTATGTAAGGGGAGTTCTTTTAAATAGTAATTCTAAAAAGGTCCTGCCCTCAGCAGGAATTGAACCTACGCATTTTGATTGTTGGTCGATCGTGCAGACTTTAACTATTTATATTTACTGTTAAACAAAGTGCTTTAGTGCAATTGTGGGAAGAATATGAGTGAAATAAGTGTATATAAATTAATATAATAGCTCAAAACATTCTTAAGCATTAAGATAGTAAGAAAGAGGGATTTGGTTTCAATTATAGCTAGAATAGATCACTACATGCATGTTTCGTTTTTATTGAAACTCATCAGGTGAACATAATTCTAACCATAATTGAAACCAAACAAATAAGCATATATAAATGCTAGTAGATATAAAGTTAAAGGCTTTAACTTTATTCTTAAGCATTTTTAGATGATTGTTTACTTTGTTTAAAAAGTTCGCATAACTCACATTTCTACCTCTTCTAGATGTTTAAAATTAATATAAAAATGACATTAATAATGTTGCTTTGTGCAGTTTTTTTTATTATTAAGTACACTATTTGTAAAATGTAATTAAACGTTTATTTTAAATGTAGCGCTTCTATGGAGAACATAAAGATGTACAAGAACCCATGCCAGTTTAGATAAGATGTGTGTAACAGATCACTATCTTTTATGGCTAGACGTATGGGATAAAAAAACTTACTTAGTTAGTTTTCACCTCTTTTACCCTTACTGGGTGTCGAAGGTAGGTAGGTCTCTTTCACCCCGGGTTTGGCTTTTTCGCTGTGTTTCAGCGGGTAGTAAGGCTCGATGGCCTTTCAACTACTACGTCCCTGCAGCTTATGCCAACCCTTTTTTCCACATTCATTTAAGCCATCCATTCATTCCATTTATACTAATGGGGACGTCCAACTCCTCTAACGACTGCCATGTAGCCGAGACCGACTATTTACGTGCCCCCTAGCTGCGCCAACCCGAGCCATGAGATAAAAATAAATATTTTTATATAAATAGTACACG
This sequence comes from Ctenicera cuprea, assembly GCA_958336395.1. Taxonomy (NCBI): domain Eukaryota; kingdom Metazoa; phylum Arthropoda; class Insecta; order Coleoptera; family Elateridae; genus Ctenicera; species Ctenicera cuprea. Next base: position 25,127,100 of record OY284494.1, read on the forward strand.
AAAATTCAATAGAAAATTTTACAAAATTTTTGGAGGTTCCTAAAATGGTAGTTTTGGCGGGAGCAAGTCTTCGGTATTTAAATACTGAAACACTCTTAAAAACATGATAAGTAACAATTAAAGTATAGGAAAGTCCAGGCGAAGTGTTTTGTTCATTTTATAATATTTAATTAGATAGTTTGTAATTTTGCTTTACATACTCGGATGTTGCTTGGTAATTTTCATTAATGCCTGAAAAATGTGGTGTAGTGTTTTCCTTTGGAAAGTTGCCTAAGAATAATACTGAAGCTAAGTTGAGTTGAGTTTGCTTTTCCTCCATTACTGACATATCGCTAGAAATATCAAGAGTAATCTATCTATCTATCGCTATATTAAATCCAGATCTCTTCATTTGGGTTATGGGAGTCTGTCCGCTTGTACCTCGCACATATGTAAGCAAATGAGCAGGCGCGGCTCAAGATTCTAGACTGCAACTTACGTTATTTTCATTAAGCAGTGCAGTCTACGGCTAATATTTAATAATAAGAATATAATATTAAAGTACCACCTTACGCAAAGCAGTACTAAAAAGAAGGAAATAAACGATTGCGTCAGTTGTGTAAGTCATTTAACGCATTTGCTTATGGGAACCAATTGCGGTTTACAGAGAAAAGGTTTCTAAAAGAACTCTCAAAACAATTTTGCTGAGAGAAACATCGGTTAGAAAAACACCTGCCGACAAAAACTGCCTTAAAAAAGGCTCCGGTAAAAACACCTTTCAGTTAAAAAATTTCCAGAAAAAACAACCCTGATGAAATAATTTCCCGGACTAAACAATCAGCGCAAAAACATCCTCTAAACACAAGCACTTGTATTTTCTTGCCGTTGGATCAGGGTATGATTAACATAACCAAGGTTAGCAGGTTTGAGGGACAATAAACGATTGCATAAATTTAAAACTTTAATGCAACGTGTTATTTAACTTTATATCCTCTAGAGGACATAAAATTGAGAAAATGTAATAATTGAGTTGCGATGTAGAAAAAAATGTGTAGACGATGTGATTGCTATTTAGTGTTTTACGAACTTCTTGTTCTTGTCTTGCTTTTTCTTGTTCTTGTCTTGTTCTTGCTGCAAGAACAAGAACAAGAAGTAAGTGTGTAAGAAACAAGACAAGGCAAAACTAGCTGGAGCAAGAACAAGATTTCTTGTCAAGACGTTTGCAAGAAACAAGATTTCTTGTTTTATGTAGATACATGAAATAAAAGTTTCAAAACGCCGATTTTAACGCTTCTGGAACTGGGGTGTGTGAAAACCAAATGATACTTTAGTGCAAAATAATAATTTAAAAGTTTTGTTGCAATGTAATATGAGCGATAAATGAGCTATTTTCATAATAGAACCATGATAATTAGGCAATAGGATAGCCCTTGCCAATTAAAAAATGAACAAGCACAATTTTGTAGGTAGGTTCGAATCTGATCAATAAATTCAAAGTCAGTAAATTGTTCTACATTTAATATAGTTAACTCTTAATAAACAGTGCGTTTCATACAAAATGCAACAATCAGTAATATCAAAACAAAGTTTTCTCGCAAAACTGCTATTTTAGTTGTCATTTCTGTACAATAAAACCACGGGGAAACCGAAGCAGATGTAAAAGTCCAAAACTGACAGTTCAAAAAATAAATAAATAACGTTTTTTTTGCCATTTGTTTAATATGTGCTTCATTTGGAACGCACCGATAAAAAACAAAAATTAAATTGTTAATGCAAAGAAACCAAATAAAATATATGCAAGTATAGTATGTATATTAGTCTACTAACTACCAAATGCGCTAACAAAATATAAAAGTTTCTTAGTCAGTACTACGCGGTACAAAGGCGTTTAACGAGTAGGCGCACGCAACAGGAAGCCTGCGCCGCTTTATCGAGACTCGATAGCTCGGGGAATCCCCCAACTAGCAAAAACAAGAAATAAGCAAAAGTCTTGCTAGCAAGACAAAAATTAAGCTAGCAAGAAATTTGCAAGACAAGAAGTTGTTTTACTTCTTGTCTTGCGTAGCAAGACAAGACAAGAAGTTGCCGATCAAGACAAGAAATCTTGCTTTGTGCATCACTATTGCTATTATATCAAATGACAAACACCAGGAGTTCCTCAAGACATTTATAACGACAGCTTACGATTTACAATAGAAGTAGAACGATCATACTATCCACTAGCTTTCTAGACAAATAATTGACTCACAAAAGAACTGAAATAAGATACGAATGGTATACTAAAAAGATGAGAGTGGTCGATACCAGATTTATAACTCAGAGATGCAGAAGGGTATAAAAGATGCGTTAAAAAAGTTATACACTCCTTAAAAACAAAGAATTACCCACAACAGTTAATTGATACGGTAATAAAAAAGCATGTACACGAAGCGTACCATTGTAACACAAAGCAAAGTATCACAAAGAAAGAAGAAAGCAACCAATGCAACAGAATATCACTGCCCTATAAAGCAAATCTGTCAGAAAAAATACAGTAAATTTTAAAACCGTACCCACTAGTAGTAGTAGTGAGTAAATTAACATCTTTAGCAATCTTTTCTCCAATATAAACAGCACAATACAAAAGGGACTTCCACAAAGTTGCGTAATTTATAGTATTTCATGCAAAGGCTGCAATTCTGAATACATTGGACAGACGAAACAATATATTAAGATGAGAGTAAGAAGACATGCATATAGTGTTACTGGCAAAAACAAAAACGACAACTCAGCGCTGACGAAACGTGTGGAAAAATATAGTCATGGTCTTAATTTTGATAACGTACAGATCCCAGCTAATGGGATGCGTTTATCTAAAAAAAAAAATTTAAGTACATAAAAAAAACCAATTCCATCAATGAACAATGTTAGATGTGACAATCAAAAATTAAGCAAAGTTTGCCACAATTTAATCACATAATGAAGCTTTAATGTGTTAACAGTTTTTATAAGGGTTTCAATTTTAAATATTTGGATTTCTATGACTTTCCTGTCAATACTCTATGTTTGTGGTGTCGATAATTTTGTAACTTAACTTTTAACATTTTCCTTATAAATTTATTGCACTTTAATCATTTTGTAAATGCTCGAGAAAGAAGCGAATAGCTTCGAAACGTTGCATTAAAGTTTTAAATTTATACATTCGTTTATTGTTTTTAAAATCTGTTAATCTTGGCTATATTCATAATGAAAGAGATGCTAAACTTAAAATCTTACATGTATAATTAAGAAAAAGCTTTCTCCAAAAAAGGGACAGGTTTTTCTCTTGCTGATCGATGTACCTGATTAAGGGTGAATTATTATGTGTCTAACAAGATTTTCTTACTGCATACTTATTAGTTCCAAACACATTTTAAAAATCTTTGTTAAGGAAATGGGGAAAAGTGCCAAGTTCAATTTTTTAGAATGATTTTTTCCTAGAGTTTTTACACGGAGGCTTTTCTTTTTTATATTTTTTTTCCGTGGCTAATTTTTCAGAGCTTTTTTCTATTTTTTTAATGGATTCTCGCATTCCCGATACCAACTCGGCGGAGCAAACACTCGAGCGTGTAAATTTTCTCTTATTTACAGTTTACAATTCACGTAAACAAAAATTTTTATAATCCTCGGTTGATTAAACAAAAATGCATAAATATTCGATTTTAAAATAATTCATAAGAGACATTACAGAAAATCTAGTGGGCTGACACACAAACTAAGTAAGAGGTCATTCCTAGCTCTATTAGTTAATAAAAATTAAAAAAAAATTGCGTTGCCAGCTTGTAAATAACAATTTTTTGAAAAAATCGAAGATTTGATATTTTTCACTTAGCAGTTTTGGTCTTTTCAAAATTTCTCGTAACTTGTAACATTGTGTATCTCGAGGTTATTCTCAATATCCAATTTCATCCTAATCTGATTACTAGATTTTAAATAAATAAGCGTTAAAATTTTTCAAAACACGCAAATTACCGGACTGGGACACGACCAAAATTGTAGCTCATTTCCAGCTCTATGAGCTTACATAACTAAAAATAAATCATGGTTCCAGTTTTTGAGCAATATTTAAGTTTGGTAAAATTCAAAACTTTGACGATAATTTTGACTTTTTTAAAATTATTTGCACGCGAAACGTCATGATGGCTATGACCTACGATTTTAACGTGCACCCGTTGGCTTGCCGGTAGATATTTTTTAGTACACGCCAAATTTGGTCATAATACTCTATTGTATTTGAAGTTGATGACGTCATCAAGAACTTTTCACGATTAATGTCCGTGTACGCAACGTAATTACTGAGGTTACGCGAAATGTAAATTTTGCCATAGAGCTGTGATCTAAGTGGTGATGTAAGTTGAGAGATCAAATTTTCTAATATGAAATTTTTTCGAGCACTTTTAGAAATATTCCAGTATTTAAATTTACCGCCGTCTTCAGTAAGCCGGTAAAGTACATATCTATCTCTGAAGTGCCATGCCGGATATTTTGTACTGTTCCCAAATATTATTTTCAATAATTGTACTTTGAAACTAAAATGCTCCTTCATAGTGAGTGCGCTTTCTGTCGTCACAGTGTGAAATAATACGCAATAAACATTAGAATTGTATTGAAATATGTAATTGCTACTTTTATATACACATTTGGTCTTATTTGATTTGGTCAAGTGAGTACAACTCGTTTCTGACGTTTTTAGTTAAATAAACTTTTTCAATTTTTCACATAATTTTCTAGAATATTTCAGAAAAACTTTCCGGCTTTTATTTTTTAAATTGATATTGAAAACATCTACCGGCAAGCAATTCGTGCCTTAATGCCTGAAACCTTCTCTGGTATTTAGTCGTTCAGATTCGACGTTAAACTGCAGGCCTCCACCTTATCGCTAAGGAAAGTGGCAGAGAAGAGTGCCGGAGCCCAGCACTGAGACGTAGCATTCTCTGCACGCCAAAAGCTTGGGTCGTAGCCCTCATGACGTTTCGCGTGCCCGCAGATCATTTAACTTTGTACACGTTAGCGTGTCCCCAGTCACAGCGTTTTTTAAAACTCTCCGCGGACGGCCTGGTCTTTACCGACAAAGGATGTATTACCATAACACAATTTCTTGCAAAAACACGGCCGATAGAGTGTGTCGAGATGTAAAAACCCGTCGTCTTGCTATGGTGACACAGTTATTGATGTAATACATAGATTTTAATTTAACATGCCTCTGCTTGTTTTAATCACTGTAATGAATGCGTTAACTGCTTATTCTTACCTGGTGTAGAAAGACAAACGGGCGAAATACGTTTTCCAAAAGTTACAAGCCCTGCAAGTTTCAAAAGAGCAATATCATGAGCTCTATTTCCTGGATTAAAATCTTGATGTAGTATTATTGATTCTACACTCACATTTAAAGATGAAGTGTCGGGGAAACAGCGATCAAACTGTCCTAAAGTGACTTTTACATCGTAGGGGGTCAATCTGAAAAACATATGCAAAAAAGCTACAAATTATGCAAACGTAATCAATTTTAAACTAGAAGCGAAGTAACAAAAATTTAATTTAAATGCTCACCCAATTAGTTGTGAAGCAGCTGTAATAACGTATTTATTATTGATTAATGTCCCAGGCACTGAATTAAGTCCTTTGATCTGAATTAAAGCCAACCAGGGAAACTCATATCCTCTCAAATATTCACCCCCCAAAAGGCGAGCTTCACGGTTTGGCAAACCACATGCTAAAACATTCACAACGGTTTTAATTAAATAAAAATTTAGTTTCCTTTATACTTACTGCATCTGCAGGGGTTAAAAATAAAATCGAAAAATCCCCCTTTTGGAGTTTTATTTAATTCTACGCCATCCTTTTAAAAATCAGTAATTAAAAAAAAATTAATTATTTGAGAAAATATCAAAGTAAATGTTTAGTTAACACTTACGTTAAAACAGAGAAATGGCACAAATAAAAGTAATCCAAGAAGTGGTTTGCAGAAAAGTTGCATGATGACAATGACTCTCGGATGTTTATTTTCACTGTAAGAACTGAGGTCACTGAATTCATATGTGCGCCGATTTAATGTTAGTCCAGGCCTGTTTAACTGGTCTGATATTTAAATTTTAGCACTAATTTAAATTTTACGTAAATTTAAACCAATATTCGGGTTACACGTTGGCTTTAGATCAATTTACTTAGTATTAAATATAATGGTTGGGCGCTTTGCGTCACACCCGCATCCCGCAAAATACCAAAGTAATTTATGGACTATGTGCATGTAAAAATGGAAAACATCTGCTGGAATACAAATAAACTCCGGAATAATATGCGTTTGCATATTTTATTGCTAGGTAATTTAGGGTTCTTTCTGCATTTTTTGCGTTTCACGGGATTCTAAATGAAATGATACCACATTTATTTTGCATATGAACAATTATTTTAAAAATAAATGCGTATTTCACAATAAATACATATTTTATTGCATAATTATTCATTTTAATTCATATCAACAACAACATTTTCAAAATGGACACCCCTTTTAAATTACGCCGCTCTGAAATATTCTTGTGCGGTTTTTCGTTTTTCTTTTACAAATAGGACCTATATTTTTAATAATACGAATGGGGGGAGGAGAGGGGTGCTCTATGTCAAAATAGACGCGCTCGAAAAAGAACCTTAAATCTGTATTCTACGCATGTCCAATAACCGATCTCTGCAAACGAAATCTCCCTATCACCCCCCATTGCCCCCCACCATCTTAATTTTTGTTTTTTCAAAAATTTACGAATTTCGGCTGCAAAAATACAGTACAAGCATGTTGAATAGCAATAGGAATAACTTTCCATTAATAAGAGATTTTATTTTTGTCGTTTACCTGAACAGTTAAATTAAGTAATCAGTCAAAGGTCTAGGAGCATACGCACACAGACACAGACACGCACACAGGCACAGGCAGGCATACACACACACCCACATTGCTGCAGCGTCAGCTTTATCTGTTTCGCAAGGCTCTAATACTTGTTTAATAGTTGAAATGTTTAGGTGTAAAAGTTTTGTTATAATGTACCTTATTTTTAAATATAGGGCCAGCGGGTGGTCTAGTGGTTAGAGTCCCAACCTCTAAAACTAGACTTCCAACGGCAGTAGGTTCGAATCATCTGCCCGTCGGAAATTCTTCTGAATAAGTTAAACCCGGCGTGTCCATGGACGGTGTGTGTGGTGTATATGTTGGGTTGCATGTCTTTCAGGGGTGGGGCATGTTAGACCGGTGTATAGCGCAAATCCGCTGAGCCGGGCAAGGGGGTGGGATGGGAATTATGGAGTCGTGCTCACGCACGCCTCATGAGTGTTAAAAAAAAATAAAAAAAAACTTTTAAATATAATTCGTATATCGGTGAGTAAGCCCAAATCGCAAAAAAAACGTCGCTAAAGAAACGAATTTGCTTCAAATCCTACATGACGATTACAATGCCTTCCTTTATAGCTATACTTCATACAGCGAGGGAGGTAATAGGTTAATCCCCCAATCAGTTTCATAAAAATAGGGTAATTTTAATTTGCATTAATTTATTATGGTTTAAATTAATGTTGCTCCTATTTGAAATAAAATATGTTTGTTGTTTATTTTTTGATATGCATAAACACGTATATTTACTATTAAACTTTTTTTTATGTTAGGCAATAACTACCAATAAATCCGCTGTTGCATGCATCGCAGAATGGAATAATGGTATTGGTAAGTGAATCACAAACGAATCTCTTTTTTTTTATGATTCAATTCATTCGAGTCGCCTTGGTAATTTAGTCACTTCGAACGAATCGTTTACGAACTGCACATCTCTAGTGGCTGGTATCTCTGATTAAAACCAACGTTGTCTCTGAAATTTGGTACCATCAATTTTCAACACCCTATACATATAATAATAATAATGAAGAACACATTTTTTTTATTTTGATTTTTATTTATTGATATTGATACATGGTGCACGAACAAAAGTGTCCATCAATAAATATAAAATTTCCATGAATATCTACGACGTGTTAATCATTTATATTCGTTTTGCATTTTTTATGCATCTCCTATACGTAATAGGATGTATACTTAAACATTTATGTTATATTTGCTATAATTAATTAAATGAAAATTTTATTAACTGTAAAATATTTCTATATTACTAAGTTGTTATCTTTAATAATAATAAAGTAATTAAATAACTACTAAACGTTAGATTAGAAGTCTCATGCTTCTCCTACAAATTGAGTTCAATAAAAATTGCTGTAAGCAACCAGATCTAACTACAGATCCGATATAATTTTCCAAAATCAAATTAAAACGCAGAAAATATAATAATTAGATTCTTACAAATAACTTTGGATTATTTTTCATTTTATAATAGATACTTACGAATTAAATATTCCCAAATTTGATATACAAACTACATCTATTTATCACTAGTAGTAAAAGTTACTTACGTAAATGTAATTTCTGGCGCTAAAAGTTTTCTTATTCATTAGTGGTTTATGTTAGTATTATTATAAATATTAGTTATAAGTAACTGGAACAGAACATGTGGTGTGCAGAAGCACCCCGAATTTAATCTGTCCTAATTTTAAAACGCAACCGAGTGTGGTTGCCTACGCATTAACTAAATATGTATCACAACAGAGCTACCAACAACTCAGTCTTGACAGAAACAACCGTCACGTGAGTTTTCCAAAATCCAATCTAAATATCTTGTCACTCTGGTGTAAACTCCAGGATAACCAGGTCTAGCACATCCATTACCCCAAGACACGACTCCTAAAAAACATTAATACAGATTTCGGTTCCGGTTTGGTTTTATAGGTATTTAGTTATGTAATGATTTAAAACTAAAGACTGAAATGTTATTTGATCTTGAAAATATTACCTATTAGTTCATATCTCTTATCTGGTCTCATTGCTACAAATGGTCCTCCACTGTCTCCCTAAAAATAATTTTTTGTAACTGTTGTTATGTTCTAATTTAAAAATTGTTTAAAGCATTCTATTTATACCTGACAAGAATCTTTTCCACCCGTAGATGGGTAACCAGCACACATCATATTATCAGAAATCATTTTTGAAGAATAATTAGTATTTCGACATTCGTCATTACTGATAACAGGAACTTCCACTTCTCGTAGAACACAGGTTGGTTTTCCATCCTCCTGTAGTGTGCCCCATCCTGCTGCTATGCCTTTTGTTCCTACGTACAAATTATCTAAAACGAAACAAATTGACAAACCATTGCCGACATTTATAATAAAAATTTAACTTCAAATGTAAGTTCGATTGCTTACTTTTGTTGGTAGGCAAGCATATAGGCCTAATAGCATCTGTGATAGGTACTCTATCGTTTAATCGAAGGAGTGCAATGTCGTTATCAAAGTTCAGAAAACTAAAAGCTCCAGCAAGTGATCTTATTACAAATCTAGTTTCTGGACGCTGGTGATCCTTACAGCGATCATGTTCACCAAATGTTACTTTGACCATGAACCACATGAACCTGTAAATAGGATTTTGTTATTAATAACAGCTAGACTTGAGGTATTTGCTTTATTGAGGTAATTGATTTTGTGATTTAACTACCAGTAATTTGTTAAAATAACGTTTAGCAAATTAAATGCTATGGTTAAAGCTCGCAATTTCTGAACCTATCAATTTCGAATTGGTTAGCTTTGAGTGACAGCAAAACTGACGTAGTGGCCAGACTGCGCAGTTTGGTGTATTAGTACTAGTGAGATAGTTCTATGAACTACTTGAGTGTTTAGTAATTTAGCTAGTGGTTAGACTTTAACAGCAGCAATTCGCAGTTGGCGACAACACCAGCAATTCGCAGTTGGCGACAATAGCAGTTTGCAGTTGGCGACAACAGCAGTTCGCAGTTAGCGACAACAGCAGATCGCATTTGGCGACACCAGCAATTCGCAGTTGGCCACAATAGCAGTTCGCAGTTAGCGACAACAGCAAATCGCATTTGGCGACAACAGCAATTCGCAGTTGGCAACAACGGCAGTTTGCAGTTGACGACAGCGGCAGTTTGCAGTTGGCGACAACAGCAGATCGCATTTGGCGACACCAGCAATTCGCAGTTGGCCACAATAGCAGTTCGCAGTTAGCGACAACAGCAAATCGCATTTGGCGACAACAGCAATTCGCAGTTGGCAACAACGGCAGTTTGCAGTTGACGACAGCGGCAATTTGCAGTTAGCGACAACAGCAGTTTGCAGTTAGCGACAACAGCAGTTTGCAGTTAGCGACAACAGCAGTTTGCAGTTAGCGACAACAGCAGTTCGCAGTTAGTGACAACAGTTCGCAGTTGGCAACAACGGCAGTTCGCAGTTAGCGACAACAGCAGATCGCATTTGGCGACACCAGCAATTCGCAGTTGGCCACAACAGCAGTTTGCAGTTGGCGACAGCAGCAATTCGCAGTTGGCGACGACACCAGCAATTCGTAGTTGGCGGCAACAGCAGTTGGCGACAACAGCAGTTGGCGACAACAGCAGTTGGCGACAACAGCAGTTCGCAGTTAGCGACAACAGCAGATCGAATTTGGCAACAGCAGCAATTCGCAGTTGGCCCCAACAGCAGTTTTCAGCTGGCGACAGCAGCAATTCGCAGTTGGCGGCGACAACAGAAATTCGCAGTTGGCGACAACAGCAGTTCGCAGTTAGCGACAACAGCAGATCGCATTTGGCGACACCAGCAATTCGCAGTTGGCCACAACAGCAGTTTGCAGTTGGTGACAGTAGCAATTCGCAGTTGGCGACGACACCAGCAATTCGCAGTTGGCGATAATAGCAGTTCGCAGTTGGCAGTTTGCATTTTTCATTTTGCAGTTAGCAGTTAGCAGTTGGCAGTTGGCAGTTGGCAGTTAGCAGTTGGCATTTTGCATTTTACAGTTGACAGTTGGCAGTTGGCAGTTGGCAGTTTGCATTTTTCATTTTGCGGTTAGCAGTTAGCAGTTGGCAGTTGGCAGTTGGCAGTTAGCAGTTGGCATTTTGCATTATACAGTTGACAGTTGGCAGTTGGCAGTTTGCATTTTTCATTTTGCAGTTAGCAGTTAGCAGTTGGCAGTTGGCAGTTGGCAGTTGGCAGTTAGCAATTGGCATTTTGCATTTTACAGTTGACAGTTGGCAGTTGGCAGTTGGCAGCTTGCAGATTACAGATTGCAGTTTGCAGTTGCAGTTTGCAGGTTGCAGTTAGTAGTTTGCTGTTAGCAGGTTGCAGTTGGAAGTTGGAATTTTGCATTTTGCAGCTTGCAGTTGGTAATTTGCGGTTCGCAGTTGTCGACAATTATACACCGCTGTTGCCAACTAAGTTATGTTCGCAATTAGCGATGGCGTGAGATGCAGTAGCTAGAAAACAGTTTTACCGTGTGAATTAGGGGTTGTCACACATGCGTGTCCTGAGGACAGAACAAGTTTCAGGATGGCCGAGTGTAAGCTGCCGCGCGAAGCGCAGCTAATGAACTCGATAACCAAATATTGTTTTGTTTATTGTAATTCAAGGCGGCGGCGGCTGGCCATAAGATCATGAATAAAAGATAGATTGTAGACTGAATTCTGTTGAGAGCAGTTGGCTGCAAAGCTTGTAATAACCGACGTTTTTAGTACATGGTGTTCTAGAAATTTAAGTGTGTTTTATTTTAACCCTATCTCACCTTATATTAAATTTAATCTCTACATTATTTAAAAGTGGATGTTGCTCGGGCAGTTCATACTGAAATTTTGTTGTTGTATAAAGGTTTGTTTTAAATTACTAATTTGCAATTTATTATAAATTATGAAATAGTCGTAGGTCACTATCAGTAGGTGTTAAAATCGAAATAATTGTACGGAAACCAATAGTTCTATAGTAAAATGATGATTTATTTCCGATATTTTATGCATTTGCGTACTTGATTGTACAATAAAACATTTTAAGAATGGAAAAGTATAGTAGTTATCTGACTTGCGCGGGCTTCAGTCCAAGGAACCGATTAAATGAGACATCAAAGTGACCATCAATTTTTAAATTAATTACATTAATTTTATAACATGTAAGAATGCAGCATTCAAGTAGTTACGATAATACGCTTCTATCTTAATAGTGTGCCTACAGGAGTTCTGTTCTACCTTCACGTATTTTTCTAAGTAGGTATCATAACAAATTGCGCTGCTTGAAGATTACAGCATTGGGTAGAACTTGTTCAGGCAACTTTTTACATAGATTACTTTGTAAAAGCTATCATTAGGTTATGTAGATGACCGGCGAATGTGCTTTTGTCGTTGTTTATTTGTGATTTCGTGTTTTCGAAGTGAATAGCTAAGCATTCCAGGATACCGACTGGTATTCGTATTCATAAGAATGTTGCCACCATACAACCAGAGTGTAAAATAAAAACGAAACAAAATTTTGGAAAGAATGCCGTCATTTATTTGGATAATTATTGTAATAGTATGCCAACTACATGTGACGATATAAAACAGGTCGCAGTTACTAGGGTTATAGCTATAGATAAAAATTCTGTTGACTAAAAAATAAAAAGGCACTACCAAAGAAGCTAAAACACAAAAGATATGATGTAAAGTTAATTTTTATATAATTATGCTATCTGCTGTGGTTTTTGTCTATTAAAAACTGGTGAGAATAAAAAAACTTTCTACTAATTTAGGTTTTAACTTTATCCCAATTGATTTTCCGTTCTGAACTGTTTTACGTCGCAACGACAAGTAGTCTGTAGTCAAAACTGTTTACAATTGCTTTAATTTTTACCCTTTCACACAATGAGCTGCCGTAAGTACGTAGCGGTCATTGATCAGCATTCCTCCGCAATAAAATCTGTTAAAGTAGGAGAGTCGTGCCATCCATGGAAATTCATTCTCAGCTGTTGTTTGACCACCTACGATTCTGCTCGCGTCGTTCCTGACACCGCAAGCTGAAATTAAGAAAAAAAAATGTAGTAAATGTAGGTTTTGAAATTCCAATTGGTAGACAAGATACAGAACGAACAAATTTCTAAATGAAATAATTATGACAACTATATAAGGTATGTTTGAAATCGTTGTTTACGTCATTAGTCCGGCAAAACAGATATTACTTACGAATAAGTAATTAATTCGGACGAGGCAAAGCCGAGTAGATAATATCTGATACCGGACGAATGACGTAACGCATTTTACTTCATACTGAAACTAAAATTTAAAAAAATCATAATAAACCGAATCTGATTCAAACTTCCGCTAATTTAGACAAACAACCGCTAGTTGGCATGGCTAGAGGGTTGTTACGGACGCTTAGTTTGTTTACTTTTGTGATTCGCCAATAAATTAAAAATGAATGAGAAGCATTCCGAAGAAATTTTGCGAAAATCTAAAGAAGCTACGGCTAATCTTATTCCCGTGAAGTCGGAACGGCAGTATAAAAAAGAATATGACGTGTTTACAGAATGGCGGCGGCAAAACTCGTATAATGCTAAAAAGGCTGATGAGGATGTTATGTTGGAATATTTGTATGATTTGGTAAGTTTTTTTTGGCATTTTAAATATTTGTATTACAACTTCTTTCATTCTAGTCTAAAAAATATTGTGGTACTTCTTTGTGGAGTAAATATTCCATGGTAAAGTCAATGTTGCTCGTGTTTAAGACTCAAGTATTTGGTACTAATACTTTATCCTTACCTGATTGTGTGAAAATTCCTTCAATCCAAATTAGTGGAAATGAAAACTGTACCATTACTTTTAATCAAAATGTTCTTAGTTTCTTGTTTGTTTTTCAGAAATTTGTTAATAAATTTGTTCTGCAAAAGTGGCTTTGAATTGAGTACTGTAAAAACCTACTGTACTGTAATAACGCGTTTTACAGTACAGTACAGTATGACGTAAAACGGTCTATAACAGTATAGTATGATGTAAATTTATTTATAAGTTCGAGCTTTACTTCGTTGAAGTTCATTTTAATTTATTGTAAATAAAACAATTCTTAATTTCTACAGGTTTTGTATTTTACCTTTATACGTATTTCAACGTGTTTACACGTCATTAGCATAAGCACTATACAAAACCTGTTGAAGTTAAGAATTGTTTTATTTACAATAAATGTTTGAAAAGTAACTGTTTAGTTGAAGGCTGCTTACGAATAATTTGTCTTAATTTTAATAAATTATTTTAATAAAATAGTACTTACAGCAACTGCATGGAGAAGGTGGTGTGTCGTGTCTTGGAGGTGGATGGTTTGCATACGGTCCAAAATTCGAACTAAAGATGGTTTTTGCTACATTTATCTCGGTTGTATATGCCTGTAGTTAGAGAAAATAGCACCAATAAATATTTTTATCTGAATTATATTCAACACTTATACCACGAGTGAATTGCAAAATAATCGTGCAAATATTACCAAAACGTGTTGCGCTGCAACGAAAAACATCAACCTCTGGTTTTAAATATAGTAATTTATCAAGGTTAACGAAAATTCAAATGTTTACGAGGGTATCGAAAAGGATACAGAATGCATCAAATTATTCCGGCAGTATTGCTAACTTTCTTATTATTAGAACTACAGATTTGGTTAAATTAGGAAAAAAACGTAATTTTTTATGCTGATTAAGATAGGATTACAAACAAATAAAAGGTATCTTTTTTGAGTTATGTCATAAAATAATTTGCATAAAAATGTTGTCTGTTTGTGCATATTCCGAAAGAAAATTCAATTCCGAAGTAGTTTGTTCGGAATTTGATAGTCTTCCAGAAAACTCGATACAGTTTAAAAGAAAAAGTTGTTTTATGGTATAACTCGAAAAAACCACGTTCTATATCGTTTTTTTTTGTATACGTCATGTTAATCAACATAAAAAATTACACTTCTTTCCTAAATTAACCAAATCTGTAGCTTTAATAGTAAGAAAGTTAAGAATCGTGCTTAAATAATTTGATACACCGTGTATATTGTAATAATTTACTGTAATAGACAACTTCCTTCACTTAAGTAAGAATTCGAAAAAGACATAGGGAAAGATAAATACATATATGGCATTTATGTTCAAGTTGTCGCATTGAAATTTCCTGTGCCTCGATAGCAGATCGTATGTAATCTTATCTCTCATAAATAACAAGATACAACTTTTATTTTGTTGCAGAACTGTAGTTAGTTTTCACTGTGAATAGGAAACAAAATAGAAAATAGATGTTATTGATTTTGATCCGTTTGAAAAAAACCTTGTATGTATATGTTTTGTTACTTCAAATTGCTAGAATTTCAAATCATAAAACACTATTTTATATTATCATAGACACCTTTAATGTACACAACTCTCCTCCTTGAACATTTTTTCTCAGTTTCATCGATAAATTGGAGCCGGAAAAATAATTTAGTTAAATAATTTAATGTGTTTCTGTTTTTAGATCAGATTGATTAAATTAGTGGAGGTGCTTACTAACAGTTAAACAATTCTGCATAATAACCGAAAACCTCAACTGTAAATAAAGAAATTAGAAAAATACTTGTCACTGCATTAATTTCATCTCGCAGTTTAATAACCATTAAGGCATTAAGTGACTTCATCAAACATTAAAGCTTACTAACCATAATGTGACTTTTTTTGCCTTTTAAGTAACACTTGTGGACTATGCCCCACCTTCTTTTAAATAGTAAATAAGCTTGTTAAGTTGGTAGTATAGCGGACCGTGGATCTAAATCCTAGTTTTATCAATTTTATATACTTATGAGCACTTAAGCTTAAACAAAAAAAATTATCGGCTGCCGTTTATTAAAAAGAGGGGCATGAATGTACCTTATTCAAAAATTCATAGAAGGCGTCACAAATAAATTAGTGAACTGTGAGACGAAACAAATTGTAGCCCATCTTTAGCTCTATAAGCTTACGCAGTTTAAAAAACGTATAGCCAGTCTTTGAGTAATAGTTTTCTTTGACAATGTCCAAAATTTTAAATATTTCCACTTTACAGTTTTCATTTGTTCAAAAATGCTCTTACATAATAACATTTTATTCTTCTACAGCTATTGTCAAACCAAATGTAATCCCGATCTGTGAAGTCCTTTTTGAGCAAATAGGCGTTAAAATCGAAAATTTACAAAAATTATAGCAGCCGCCATTTTAAAGTTCTAGTGCTTCGAAAGAAACTTTGCCTTCACGCCCTCTATCATATTTTGTTCATAGATTTATGAAAATCTGTTTCTATAAAAATGCTACCAAAAAAACATGTCTAACTTATAAATATAATAACAATTAATAAAATAAAAAAGGGAAGGAGAGGGACTTCAAATTGTGCTTCTCTATAGTACGGTAACCATATTTTCATAGTTAAAATAATAGACAAATTTAACAAAAAATTTTATAAAAATAAAATAGAAACAGTTTGTGTTTATTATTTAACTTCAAAACGAAAATTGAAAAACAAAACAAAAAAAACTTAGGAATATTCTAATATTAATAAGTAATAACTAAAATAAAATATAAATTATGAAATAACTTAATCGTGATGTTTTCGACATGTTTTAAATTATCACGCCTATCTTCTAAAAAGTCAAAACATGGCATGCAGTAGTGAAAATAAGTAGTTGCGTTTGTTTGCGGGTCACATATTGTTTACCATTTGAAATATTAGCTCAGCAGCAACATTCAAAAAAATTCACCAATTTTTAAAATATTTTTTAACAAAATTTGTTTGTTTGATAAATACCGAAAAATTTTAACTTTTTTGTTAATTTATGATGATTGTCTATTTTTTTTATAAGATATGAAACAATTTATTAAAACAGAGCAACTAAAACGAATGCTGCTACTTTAGTAACTGACTAACTAATAAACTTTCTTGCAGTTTATCAATGTGACATAATATATAAAATAGCTGAATATTTAGTGCGGCCTTAATTTTATTGACGTCGACCGTGATTTTTAAAGCATTTCTGCCATTGAAGGCAAATTTTATTACAGCTTAGACTTTTTCGTTCGTAAACCATAAATGACCAAGTTATAGCAACAGTGCTGACAGCAACAGAAATTATTGCCGAAAGCAATCTACCAATTGAGTTGCGACCGAGTGGAGATGCAAGAGCCCGTCGTGTTGTTGTTTTTAATGGCGAGACAGTTAAGGATTTAGTATTTATTTATGTACTTTCCTTCAAGCATTGCTTGCCAGTTCTAATCAGTAATTGTAATCAATGCAGTTTATTGAAAAGGTGATTTGTTAAAGGAAGCGCTGAAATTTTAATTTAAAAAACGTTTTTCTATCAATAAAATATTAAAATATAAATAAATGTGTGCTATTTAAAAGAGATTTTTATCAGATATTTCTGAAAAGGATTCTGATAATTATTTGGGGTGTTTCCAATAATATCACTTGCTAAAAGAGGAAAAATACTATTTGTTGCGTAGCTACAAAGGCATATAAGTACAAAAAAGCAGAAGATTGGTGTGTTTGTGGTCACTGGTCTAATAACGAATATTTGATCGGTGTCTCGCGACCGAATACTCGTTATTAAGCCGCGAGACACTATTCGGCTGACCCGAAAAAGTGTTCACCCAGTTATTCGATGTATCGCTACCAAAACTTTTAGGAAACTATTTTAGATAAAAACTCTTATAATATAGTATGAGGTATTATAATTAACTAACAAAAAATTAAAAAAGCGAATAGAAAGAGAAAAACGTGTTTGTCGATTAATAGTTTAATAGTTATTTAAGTAACAAGGAATGTAAAGACGTAATAACATTCGAGGTAGGTAAATACTAGCCGAGGCGAAGCCAAGGCTTGTGGCCTGCCGAGAATGTTAATAGTCGATACATTCCGTGTTACTTATTAAATTTTTCACGCTACCGGCAATGTAAGTAGACCTACAGGTAGAAATTTAATCATATTTTTAAAAGTTCGTTTTGACAGCTGTCATCGGAATTATTTTTCAAAAGCCCCATTATTCTAAGTTGTCTGTGCTTGTTACCATATCAACGAACAGTTAAAATCAACATTATTTGCCTAGGAATGTAAGTGACACTATTAAGTTCCGTCGTCAAGGGTAACTAGTACACGAATGTTATCAGCCACTTACGATCCCTGTAGCTATGGATGTAAGGCCTACTTACATTGCCGGTAGCGTGAAAAAACTGTTACAGTCCTATACAGAGAGTAATTTTTTATTTGTTTCTTTTA
Source organism: Ctenicera cuprea (assembly GCA_958336395.1). Taxonomy (NCBI): domain Eukaryota; kingdom Metazoa; phylum Arthropoda; class Insecta; order Coleoptera; family Elateridae; genus Ctenicera; species Ctenicera cuprea. The sequence continues at coordinate 25,145,237 of OY284494.1, forward strand.
TATGTTTTGTTTATGTAACTTTTTCTATTTTAATACTGTAGTAAACTCGCGCTAATGTGACAGTATCACCGTCCAGAATATATTTTTTATCATTATTTAAACTTATAGTGCCACTTTCACTATTTCTACTGTGTAAATTTCGTGTTTATAGCTTTTTATTAAATTATGTCTTATGATTTTACTTTTTTTTTAAACAAGTACTGTTTTATATTATTAATTTTGTTTTGTTTATTGTAAGGCTTTTTATTAAATTTAATAACTTTAGTTAGATCGTTTCTCTCTAGTTCTTCCTTATCGTTTTGAATTTTAATTGAGTTAGATCTTAGTACTAAAAATTATAGCATAATACTCTCATCACATCATGTTAGAGTTTACCTATTGTCATCTTATTTAATCGTCCAATGTTACAGGCTATATTATCTTGAATAATCTAAAGCAGGGCCGGCTCGAGCAACAAACGCTGGTGGGGCAAATCTACATATTGCCGCATTCCGCAAATTTTACACAAATATAGATTTTGTGCAAAACTGAACAAATTTTAGGGGTACTTTAAGTAAATCTTAATTTATCTTGCTTAATTGTAAACTAAAATATTGCTATTTTTTGTTTACTGTAGATAAATAAGAATAGTTTGTAATATGCGCGCAGGGAAAACCAATTAACCACTTTTTGCGTTGTAATCCACGGCACCTAATTTATTGTTTTAATACCTAATCTTGCTAGGCTGGCTCGACTGAACTGTGTTAACCGTTTTAAGTTTATTTTGAATAAGATTAGTTTTGTAACTTGATAACGTTTTGATACAATTGCGTTTGTATAGCTATAAAATTGAAAGACTGTCTATTTTTTTTTATTTAAATTAGCAGGGATGTTAAATTAACTGCTGCCCTTTACCGCTTGGGGCAACTGCCCCACCTGCCTCGCCATAGAGCTGGCTCTGTTCTGAAATATTACAAACATAAATAATTGTTTGCATGTTCTCATTAAAATCTTTCGTTTTAACTTCCAGTACGAAAGCCTCAGCATTCATGTACAGTAGTATTTTACATTACCTCCATACTTAATTTATATTTTGCTGTAGTGAAAATCATGCCAGAATAATACACTTGTAGAGTTTGATTTACTCTACACATTCTCACATGTTAGTTTACCGACTTTCAGCAAGGGTAGCTTTTTTGTGTATTTTTGTATGAAGAATAAGATTTTATAACCATAATTATAAAAATTGCAAAGATCTAAAATATTTAGAATAAAATGTTACGTGACCTCCGCTCATACGAGACATCTCTGATGCACATATTCAAACAAAAATTAGTAAAAACACTAAACTAAATGAGTAATGCTCAGATATACCGTGTGTTCAAAAAGTAATTACATAAGGGTTGGCCATGACTAATAAAATTTCTGTCTTTGCATGCTTTAGAATTTAAACAAACAAAACATAATGTCACTTAAAATTTTTAGGTTAAGCTTGTAATTTGTTATTTGTAGTGACACTGACAGATGACAGTTAAATTCTAAAGCATGCAAAGACAGAAATTATATTTTCCATGGCCAACCCTTATGTAATTACTTTTTGAACACACGGTAGAATCTGAACATTTTAACGTTATTGACAACAAAAGTGACTGAGCTGTTCATTTTCAGGATACTGTAACTTCGTAACGTAACACGTTATAGGAACTTTTTATACTTATTTTGGTGCCTAAAATGCTTCCTATACTATTGCAACCAGAATTCTGAATCACTCTCTATATCGGCCTATTGAATATTTTCTTGTTGTACATACACTGTGTGTCCGCGCTAAAAGTTCGGGTCACTATAGTTATCATGTCAGTACTCCGCCTCCAGCCACCCGCTTAAAATTTCAAATAAGACACTATATTTTTTATGACAGATTATGAAAAAGAAGTATGTCTGCGTGACAAAAATGCTAGATTAGAATGGAAAGCTTTTGAGATACATCACTTTGAAGTTTAAACTTCAACTACAGTGACTTACGTTCCTTTATGTACTGACACACTTTAAAATTTTAAACTTGTGATTTGGACACCAGAGATAATCGCATCCGAACTACTATATTATTAAGTTTTTATTTACACAAATGTTTTTTTTAATTAAGAATTGGTTCCTCAAAGTACCTTTAATACAGTGTACGACAGTGCAGTTAATTGAGAATCACACTTTTGTACTTATTTTAATAAATTGATTAAAAAATACAGTTCATGATTGATTTGAATGTATTTAATCAATAGAAAGGGAGACAATTTATTGTTAAAAGTTTTGAATAAAGTCTATGGTTCTGCGAAAGAACATAAAGATTTGAAACAGCCATACACGGGTTGGTGGCGCAGGATTGAAATATAAGGTGTCTGTTTAATACTTCTTCTTCTTTATCTTTCACCTCTTATACCCGACGGTGTCGAAGACTTTCACTCCGGGTAGGCTCTCGCTTGCGTAATAGGAGGTAGTGGGGCCTTTGGCCTTTAGACCGCTACGCTCCTGAAGCTTATGCCACCCTTCATGCCCATTCATTCACACACATGTGTTTAATTGTATGTTTCTTTTATGTTGTTTATTTGTTACTTATCCTGGTCAGTCAGTAATAAAGGTAAGCGCCGTTAATTGTAACCCAACGTCGAATGGTTGCCGAGCTCGATAACGATCCACGGAATTATAGAAAAATTTTCTGCTCTTCCGGGATTCGAACCGAGGGCTCACGCATTGTGAGCCTGATCCTCTTACCACTGGACTTCTCGGACCTTCTGTTTAATACTTAAAACAAAATTTAAAAAATCAGGGTGAAAATCACGATTATTGACCAAAAATGCTTCCCTGAAGTGTTATAACAGCCCATCAAAATTACAAAGAAAAACGAAAGCATCGCAATTACTTCAGAACGGTTAAGTTACAACGATCAAATTCGGCAAGCCTTTTCAGACCTGCTCTAGAGATAATTTGAAGCAGTATAAAAAATTCTAAACGGGGAGAGTGGTTTAGGGTTGATGCACTCCCTTACCAGCCACAGATTTATTTCTCTTTAGAAAAATTAAAACAATAGTTACGCCATTTAGAAGCAGGTTTCGAATAACTTTTTTGTATTGCATCAAATTCTCTCGAGAGTAGCTCTAAAAACTCTTGCCAAGTCTGATTGTTCTAATTTCACCTTTTTGAAGTAATTTTGTTTTTCTTCTGTAACTCTTCAAGGAAGCATTGTTTGATAACGACATTTTTGGTCCATTATCATGATTTTCACCCAAGAATTCAGTTTTTTTGAAATACTAAACAGACGGTATATACTACCAATTGCTAACGAGAACTACATTAAATCATTTCATCCTATCTCAACTCTATTGTAATTAGTGTCTGTGATTATGTTGAATTATTAAGTAACGAGAGATTTAATTTTGTTGAATTTTACAGACAAATACTTTAGATTTTTAAAATTTTTTAAACTCGAAAACGAATCAATTATAGCATCAGGCATCAATATTTTATGTTGTTTTAACTTTACCAAACAAAAGAAAATATACAATTTCTTTCTCCTAAGCTTGTTACCGTTTGCCTCTTCTTGTAGCACTCGATTGTTTATTTTAATATCAAACTGAACAGCAATACTAATTTATTAAAATGAGTAACGGCAATTCATTACACGTTCGAGTAAATATATATGTAAGGTGAGACCCTAACACAATAAACTACTAGCCATAACATGTTATATATGTGATGGAATTGATGGAATAGAAATATGCACCTACACACTTGGTCATTGAAGTTAACAAAATTTACAGTTAGTTATAACTGAGTTGAACATAGTGGTAAAAATATAAATTTAAATATTAACTTCCGAAGATTAAAAGCTCAAAGGCTCTGCTCTGTTTTTGCAACAATTATGAAATTAAAAAAAAATAGATTGGGTTATTTTAACAATAATTTTGAATAATAATTTAACGTATTTCTTAATTTACTCAGAAAATATGAATTAGTTTTTGCGACTTGTCTTTCTTTGCTTATTGTCACTCACCATTACATCCTTCAAAAATAAAACCGCCCACAGCGTAAGCAGTAACCAGTTTTTGGACGAGGGCGCCATAATTGGGCACTGTTTCACTTAGTTAATTGTAATTGTCCAAAGCAAGTGCAACAACTAAAAGAAGCACACACGCAAGTGTGCCTTCTTCACTCGCACCGGAATTTACTGCCGCACCAACAGCTTCTGGTCAACAACTGTCAGAACAGCATCGAAACTGGACGAACTCAACAATGTCAAACAGTTCAAAGACTCAAATTGCTAAGCGATGATACTCAAAATTCTTCAGGTTTTGTTTAGCGGTCGTTAATTCTAATTTATGGCACCTTTTTCTTTGGCTGGTTTGTTTTAAGAGGTTTGCATACTAAATTAGTTGTTTGTATTATTATTTTATTTCAGAGTTTGCTTTTGTGTTAGCAAGTGACTATAACAATATTTACAATGCTCTTCTTGACTTGGTGCATAAGAATTGAAACTAGAATTTTGGCAAGCAAAGCTTTTAAAATTTTGTTATATCTAAAGTTGTTTTAAAATTGATTTGCTTCGTGCGGCGCGATCTTTAGAAGCATTTACCTACCTCTAATTTGATCATCATTCAGTTTATTGGCCATATTTATAATTAGGAGCTAAAATCTTTCTCAGAATTCTAAATATAATTCTATTGATCGAAGCGATATCTTGAAGGTTAGTGTTTCATCCACCGAAATATCTACCAATTTTGATTCGTAGTAGGTGTTATAATTTATATGAATATCTAGTTGTTGTTCTTTCGGGGGCCATTGACATTGAAACCTGTTCGCTTTCAGAATGTCTTTATGCTCCTAATTAGCATGATGGTATGACTGTAGACGATTTCCAATACCGGTTTTCTTGAGTCTATATGATTTTTAGTACTCCACTCTTGTATACCTACATCAAAAGCCACTACAAGGAAAAGTATGTTGGCCTACAATGTTACTAAAAATGATGCTGAAGTATTTGTTTATTATCTTGTTTGGTAAATAAGCCTAATTTTTTTAAAAATTTTAATGAGAAATTAAAGTAACAACCTTTAGTTTCAACAAAATACCGTACGTATTCGAATACAATGCTAATTTAAAAATTTCAAAAATAATAAAAATCTGATAATATTTTCATAATTATGCAATCATAAAATATATGTCTACTGTTAGTAAAGACTACGTTACATAAAAGTTACAATAAAAATGTAAGACAAACGATTACAAATCCTAAATCAAAGTTATCGTTCAGAATATTTTCAAAGACTTCAACGTGCGGTCAGACAACAAATCATCGGTCTAATTTCGATTTTCAATTTTGAATAACACAAAACCAAGAAGTATTAATTAAAAACACAAAACAATATAATGAAATAAGAATTAACAAGCAATTAGCTTAAAAGTAATTATTTTTGTCTATGTAATTTTATAATTTACCTAAATCATTTGCATAATAAGTTTTGAGTTATAAAAGTCATGACCTATAAGTAATGTTGAAAGAAGCGTTGGGTACATAACTAAACGTACTCTATTCTAAATAGAAAAGAATAAATAACCGTTGTCATGGCAACTGTCTACTTGTTATTCATAACGGCAGATGTAAATGTCAACTGTACCATGAGACAGCGTATTAAAATTTAATTTATCGTTAGTTAAAGCGTCAAACTGGTTAAAATTTTACGCAGATTCAGCCCACAGTTTCAATAAAATATTTGAATAGACTAACCGTACTGCAGCAGAAGACATTCATACGGTAAATCATATTGTTGGTTTTATTTACTATTTAGGACCCAATTATTTAGAATCTTGCATTGATTAAAGCTTCAACACCTTAAATGACAGCAGGAATTACTTTTGTTGCAGTTAAACTTCGTCTTAATAGATTGTCACAAACAGTCTCACAGCCGTTTTTAAAACGGTTAGCTCATCCACATACTTGCAAACACCTTTGGTGTACTTTTTGAAACTATGAGCTAAGTCTGCGTAAAATTGTTATTGAATTATAATAATACGCTGTTTTACACTACAGTTGACATTTACATCTCCATGTAAAATAACAAGTGAGTGGTTTCCAAGACCACAGTTGTGTATTGTTTCCTGTTTATTATGTTAATTAATGTGTACAACAAATAATTGCATAAATCAATAAATTCACTATGTTAGTAGGTAAATCTGTTTTTTTTGCGTAAACTAGAAGTACTCTAGTATTTAAAGGTTACTCGAAAATAAAACAAGTTACTACACATTTTATTACTTAAAAATTTTTAAACTACCTAAATAAATAAATTAAATCATGAAAACTAAATTCATTTTTCAACTACATAAACAAGATTCTTGAATATTAGCTTTTATCCAGCTTGTATATTTTGCTACTCTCGTATAGACTCCTGGATATCCTGGTCTAGCGCACCCTACACCCCAGGAGACGATTCCTGAAATGAAATAAACTTTAATTTTCTGTAAAATTTATGGCTTATTTTAAAAAATAAACCATAGCGCGCATGTTTTAAATAGTATTATAGACCGTAGAAAAATGATCTTGCTTTTACTATATTAGAATCCATAGTTCTATAAATTTTTTTTAACTCCACGATGACCGCTCAAAATAACAAATTTTCTATTTGTACAACAATCCAAAACAGTTTTCAATATAATTTGTACGATGAGACTTCTGTGGATACCACAAATAATTTTACAGCACTTCCAGTTTAACCGGAAATAGAAAATTATTTAATTTTTTTAATGGCATATGTACACTTTATGTTGTAAATCAATAGCATTTTGTCTCCTCATTTCATTCATCTAAATCTTGATGCCACGCTTACATAAGAAATCTTTTTTTAGAAATGAGGAAAACATAACATTTATCAAAAATATTTTGTTTCCGCAAGAACTTAATATATTTTTCAGGGAATATTGCGTCATTTAGCGGTTTGGGGTGAAAGCAACACATTACAAAATTTAGTATTTCGATCAGACTTATGAAGTCATGGAGAAAGTAATTTCACAACTAGAGTTGCAAATAAAACACAGTGAAATGTTTTAATTTTTTTACTCACTAATCTAACATCATATATAACATTAACGCATCTGCTGTACGTGGAATTTGTTAAAAAATGCATAATGCGGCAGGCCGTATAGAGACTTCAGTCTATTAATCCAGCAGGCTGTTATCATTTTATATGTTTAATTATTAATTAAACTACCAGTTTTTTTCTATTATTTTGGATGTTTTTACGAAATTTGCTTGTGTAAGCAACTTAATGTTAATATGATTGAAAGGAGGAGCAAAAAAGCTATCCATTCTTGACCTCAAAAATGAAAGGTGTCGTTTAAACAAAGTAAGGTTGTGCCATGTCCGGTTAAACCGGAAGTATTATACAAATATTTTTTTTTAAGAATCATGAAGCAGTGCGTGAGCACGACCTCATGATTCCCATTCCACCCCCTTACCCGGGCTCAGCACACTAAGTGCTATTCACCGGTCTAACATGCCCCACTCCTGAAAGACATGCAACCCAACATACACACCTACATACACCATCCATGGACCCGTTGGATTTAACTTATTCAGAAAAATTACCGACGGACAGTGGACTCGAACCTACTGCCATTGGGAGTCTAGTTTCAAAGCCTGGGACTTTAACCACTAGACCACCCGCCGGCCCATACAAATATTAGCGGTGTCCATAGAAAGCACATACTCTATTATATAATTTTTTAGATATCTGTATATAAAGGCCGATTTATAATATATGAATCGCACTTTCAAGGTGGAATTAGTAAATGAAAATAATGAAAAAGTTTCTGTCCGGTAACGCTTCCTTACGGAGTTAAAACCTCTTGAAGATGGAACAGTCTAACTTTTGTGTCGTAGTAGTTGCACTAAAACTTTAAAAATCTATATCTGAGCATTACTGATTGAGCTTAGCATTTCCATTATTATTTTTTTAATTTGCAGTATCTATATATTAAATCTGGAGCCTTTCTCACTGTCTCAGCTTTTAGTAGTGATATTTGAATAACTCAAGCAGCTCCTGATTGTAACAGCTAACGGTTACGAAGCCTCGCGCTGTGGCTTTAATACAATAATAATCATATTTCACTAATAACAGAACAACCTTGTTATCTAGAATTTAGTGCATTACACAATATGTCACAGAAGAACGATAAACGCTCTCAAGTTTTTGGGCTGTCGCAGTCAGCAGCGCGAGCTAGACCAAACATTAATGCTTCGCCGAAATGCGGTCACACTAAATAGCATGCAACAAAAAAAACTTTTGCTTGTGGGGACCATTTACGGTTTATGAAAAAAAAACCGATAATAAAGAGCTTTCCCTGAAAAAGGTGCGAGTATTTTTTCTATAGCTGATCGACTTATATAAATACAAGCAAATTTCGGTTGGGAAATATACGCAAATGTCTAACAAGATTTCTTTAGTGCGTATTTGTTATTTCCAAAACCGGTTTGAAAACTGCCTTTAGAAAATTGCGCAATTTAACAGATTCACTAACATTTTCCCGCTTTTTTTTTATAAGGGATTGTGTTTGCGTTATGAAAGCAATTGCTTCGGGGAATGTTTCTTCTGGAGATTTTACGAGGGTTTTAGTTTTTTAAATTTTTCTTTCCGGGATTGCCTTTTGCGGATTTCTTTTCGTTTTTTTTTCTGGTCTTTTTTTTGTTTTTTTTTCACGAGAATTTCTTTCCAGGAGTAGCTCACATTTCCGAGACCAACTTAGCATTTAGAGTAGCAAGCGCCGGGTATAAAATTACCAAAAAAAACAACCGAGGGCGTAGCCCACGAGTTCTGCTAGTTATCTTCTAATTCTTTTAGATAGTCGCAATTTTTCAATTTTTGGTTATGGTTAGAAAGGATAAGTTCTACACGTCAAAACAAGAGCAAATGGGAGCGGAAACGCTTCCTTGCGAGTAACAGCCTCTGAAAGAGGCTGTAATTTCGTTATGAAATGTTTCTGGCATCACATTTATCAGAATTTATTGTATTGTTTTGGTGTGTAGAGCTTACCATCAAAGTTTGTGGAAACTGTCCACCCAAAACAGTAATTTATAGACATCCTAAGAAAACACTAAGACCTTCATGGCAACTAGATTTGACAAAAGCAGTATCTTGAAAACTGTTTTATTTGGTGATTTTTAACAAAGTATTTCTTTGGTGTATTTTCGTATGAAAAATAAAAAATTAAAAAAGAAATATTACGTGATCCCCCTTCTGAGAGACATCTGGTAAACTTATTCAAACAAAAATTAGTAGAAATACTAAACTAAATTAGTAATAGTCAGATATATAAAACTGTAAAATTTTAGTGCAATTACTTAGAAAGTTATCGACACAAAAGTTATTACTGTTTCATTTCGAAGAGGCTATAACTCCGTAAGGAGACGTTTCTGGACCCATATTTATAGACACGTTACGAATCGCCCTGCATAATGTGTTATAACGCAATACCAACCTGCAATCTCGTATTTATCTCCATAAGGAACTACCAAAGGCCCTCCACTGTCACCCTGGCAAGAATCCATTGCTCCTTTTCCTCCTGCACACAGCATGTACGACGTAATTCGGGAAGCTCTATATTTCATAGCCCTACATTGGTTAATGGTTAGAATTGGAACTTGTACTTCTTGAACTATACTAGGAAGCATGCCACCTTCCATTGTTCTTCCCCAACCTACTACTGTTCCTAGTTTTCCTGCAGGATCTCCATCTAAAAGAGTACTTCATAATAATAACTAATTCGGAATTTTGTTTATGTTTCAGTTATAATTATATAAAAAATATGTCACTTACTAACATGGTTTTGAGTAAAAGTAATACTTTAAAAATGATAAAATTTCAATTTATTACAATTATATGTTTTAATGTTTAATATGCAAATAAAGTCTTACTTCTGGGTAAGCAAACAGGTTTGATGTTTTTAGAAAACTCTATAGGCTTCCTAAGTTTAAGCAAAGCAATATCGTGGTTGTAAGAATCAGCGTCAAAATTACGATTCTGTATGATAGCGGCAACAGCGCGCATTTTGGCTGGGGCATCAGTTGTCGTCGTTTGGTCATGGTCTCCAAGGATTACACGAATTTTTTGTCTTTTAAGTCTGTAAGAAGTAAATTATAAATTTTTGTATGGAATTTGACGGTTTTCACATATGTTTACCTTCGCACACAATGGGCGGCTGTAAGGACGTAGTCTTGTGTTATCACCGATCCCCCACAGTGAAAGAGCCCATCGTAAACTAGTCTTGCGACCCATGGATAACGATTAACTCCTGTAGGACGCCCACCTACTATTCTGTTTTCTTGGTTTGTTATACCACATTCTAGAAATAATTAATCGTTGCCAAAAGTGAACAAATGTCATGTAGCATTGACCTAGAGTTGTATATTTTTTAAATGACTTAGACCAAACACTGATTCTTTGTTCACTCTTAGACATCACGCTAAGCTGTTCTAGTTTTAGATTGCAGCCTAGTATTATATACAGGGTGTTGCAGAAAAGTTTAGCATCATTTATACTGTAGATTTCGGCCATACAAATAAGATGAAAATTCCTATAACAAAGCTATGGGGCAACCGCCACGAGACCTTCCTCGCATAAGCCAACTGCTTCAAATTAAAAAAAAAAATTATTAAAGCAGATGAACTACGCTGAGCGTTATTACTCTCTAGCCAAAATGAGTTTTGAACATTTTATTAATGTAATCTTTTATTCCAAATTACTGACTGTGGTTTGCGTGCAGTGATCTCATTCATGCCGACTTGGACAGCAACCCAAGATGTAAACATCTAAACACCTGCCTTAAAGGAGCAAGGGAAACATTTTACTTTAATTTTATAATCAGCGTGTCCGTTTTCATTTTCAGCTCATAATTTTTTTACTAGACGTAACGTCAATTTCGCCATAATTAATATTTTTCTAGAACTATTGTTATATTGTTATTTTGTGGGGTTTGAGCTGAAATTTAGGATGGTTTAAGGGTGCTGCTTTAATAAAAAGATAAATTCGGAATGAGTAAATTTTGGAAAACACCAGAAAATGGATAGTAGGGTGACCGAGGGGTTGCAAAAACGATCACGCTTGGAAAATCGGTTAATTGACATGCGTAGAATACGAATATAAGCATCTTTTTTAAGCGCCGTTATATTAAAGTTGAGCACCCCTCACAACCCCCTTATCATTGAAAGAGTTACCTGGGTTTTATGATATCTGATATTTTCTATTTGCAAACAATGTTTATTTGCAGAAAGCTGAAATTGCATTTTTCAAGTGAATCATAGTAGTTTTTTTGACAATTATTTAATTAAACTGTTCGGGCAAACAACCAACAAGAAACACCCTACGGGTATTTTTCAATAGGAGGTTGGTCCTACAGTCATATCACATGTCCAGAACGATTTTGATGTAGCAATGAGTTAATTAAAAAGAAACAACTTAAAGCCACAAACACAAGACATGGAACATGATCTCTATGGTGCTCAACGCAAAATCTGGGGCATGCTGAAACGACGAAGGCAAGATATTAATGAATACACGCAAGTAATAGAAGAAGAAACATGGGTGATGTACTTTAAGAACCTATATGAAGAAGATAATATAACGACAGCAGACCACGATGACGTACAAAACGAAATAAGTACGACAATACTAACAACAGAGCAAGTCACCGAAGCCATAAAAAAAACTAAAAAACCGGAAAGCACCGGGACCAGACCAAATCCGGAACAAACTTCTTAAATACGGAGGAAATGACCTAAGCAAAGAACTGAGAAAACTGTTCCAGTCAATACTGAATAAAGGTACTCCACCGGAAGACTGGAAATCAAGTATAAGGATACCCATATTTAAGAAGGTGACAAGAAGAATCCCAAAAACTATAGAGGTATCACACTGCTTAGCTGCATTATGAAACTATTTACAAACATATTAAAATCGATCATTGCGAATAACGTTGAGCTAAGTGAAGAACAACAAGGTTTTCGGAACAACCGAAATACAACAGACGCAATATTTGTTATACGTCAAATCGTCGAAAAATCCATTGAACATAACAAGCCAGCTTTTTTGTGTTTCATCGATCTCACGAAAGCGTTCGATAAAATAAAAGTAAACGACGTTTTAGAAATTTTAAAAGAAAAACATGTACCCAAGGAAATAATACCGATAATAGCACAATTAAATACACATACTAAGACACGTATACGAATCAACAACAGATTAACGGAAGAAATCGATGTATCAACCGGAATCAGACAGGGAGATTCATTGAGCCCCCTGCTATTTAATATAATAATGGATAAAATTATAGAGAAGGTAAAAAGAACTAACCACGGGTATAAAATGGGAGACCAAAAACTGAAACTGATACGCAGATGACGCCGCAATCATTGCTGAAAACGAAGACGATCTACAAAGGCTGCTTCACACTTTCTACCTGACGGCTATATCGTACAACCTAGAGATATCAATAGAAAAAACCAAATCCTTAGTGACATCAAAAGAACCCAGAAGATGCAAACTGGTAATCAACGGCGAAACCATTTTAAATACCTAGGGGTGGAAATATCAAGCGACAGGAACCTAAATACAGAGGTTAAATCTCAAATCAATAAAGCAGCAAGAGTAGCAGGGTGCCTAAGGGAAATAATATGGAGAAACAAAAACATGAACACCGAATTCAAGGTTAAAATATACAAAACATGCATCCGTCTCATTATGACATATGCGGCAGAAACAAAGGCCGATACCGCACACACCAAAAAATCACTCCGTACCACGGAAATGAAGGTTCTAAGATCCATATCAGGACACACACTCTACGATAGAATACCAAACGAGAGCATAAGACTGACGTGCAATATCCAAGATGTTGTAAGGTGGACGAGAAGACGCCGTAGAGAGTGGAATGAACACGTAGCAAGAATGCCCAACAATAGACTGCCAAAAATTGCTAGAGATCACAAACCAGGAACAACACGCCTACCTGGAAGACCACCAAAACGCTAGAAGGACAGCTGGACCTCTGTATCACAAGAACAATAACGATATTGGAAGAAACAGGTCTACGACCTATTGGAAGAAGAAGAAGAAAAACTTAAAGCCGTAGGTAGGAGTGACTGGGGTGTGGTGGGACAATCGCGTTTGTGCAGTTAGGCTATTAGACATGCGTAGCATACAAATTTCTTCTTTTTTTCTGAGAACTTCTATATTGAATTAGAATTGAAAAGTAGCATTTTATGATGCTTGGAATTTCGTAGTTGCAAATAATGTTTATCCGCTGAAAGCTGAAATTCGATTTTGTAAGTGAACCATAGTAATTTTTTTGGCAACTAATTAATTGAACTGTTCAGGTAAACAACTAAAAAGAAACACCTTATAGACCTTTTTATAATGAGAGGTTGTTTCTATGGTCATTTAACATGTCCTTATCGATTTTGAAGTCGAAATTTTTAATAAAACAAAAAATTTGAAAATTGGAGTGACCGGGGTTGGTGGGAAGATCACACGCGTGAAATAAATTTTTTTTTCGTGCAAGTTTATCATGAAATACAGCACCTCCCTTTACCGGCCTGTTGTTTTGGGCGAGCCAATCTGGATACTTTGTGGTTTCATCCCAGTATCGCTATAACTTGCATATCCGTCAAACACGTTTCTTCTACATTAACAAGTAGAGCAGTTGAAGCGCCGTTTTTGAAGGTTCATATCTCGAAACTAAAGCAATTTAAGACTCATGTTACTTACGAATTTTTGCTTATTTTTAGGGCAAAAATTCGCTGTATTATCATGTCAATCTTTTATGGGACATCCTATATTTATATTACTATGTATACAGGGTGTTAATGAATTGTAGGGACAAACTTCTAAGGCTTGCAAAACATAACAAAGTAAACAACTTTTGTTAATAAATGTGTGGTCAAAAGTGTTTCCTTAGAGCCTCTTAAAGATTCTTTAAGAAGTACCTGAAAATAGGGAACCCAAATTGCATTTTCAATTATTTTGCACAGGTAACACGGAATTTAAAAAGAAACGATCTAGACATACGTGCATTCAAATAACGTCAATTTTGACACAATTCGATATTTTTGTGATATTTTTTGACTTTTCTTACATTCGTTTCTTTCTGTGCTTTTTATAATTTGTTTTTTTCGTTCTGTGATTTTTTTAATAATTATTTTCTTCGTTATTTCCGTTCTGTATTTCGTATTTTTATGTTATGGCGAATTATGCCGAACAGCATGACGTGATCTTCGTGTGTAGAAGCTGGGGGGCGACATTTTGAACATTTACTATAATTTTGTTAATTTTTGAATTAGTTATTGTAAATTTTTCAAATAGTTGATTTTTGCTTTGTAATTTTGGTTTTTTCTATGGCTTAGTTTTGAAACATTTTGGTATTTAATTTATTTTAAATTTAATTTGAATTTGAAAAGTGGGAAAAAGGGCTTTATTTGTCCTGTATTAATTTCCGTCGTTATGGAAACAAATAGTAGGTAGTAAATTGAGTTGCCTACATTTAGGCACTTCTTAGAGAATCTTTGAGACGCTCTAATCCTGAAAGGAAACACTTTTGACCACACATTTATTAACAACAGTTGTTTGCTTAGTTGTGTTTTGCAAGCCCTAGAAATTTGTCTTTACAATTCATTAACACCCTGTATAAATCATAATGAATCTTGCAAATACTGCATTGCGATAAAATATATTGCAAATTATTAAAAATGTAAACAGTGTTCGACATGAGCAAGTTCAGGAAAAGAGTTTTGTCCAATTTTAATTAAATTTAATTTATAATTGGAAGTATTAAAGATTGTTGAGGTATGAAGGTAAATTGTTATAAAACTAATTGAACTACGAGTGTATAATGTTGATTCTTAGTTCTACTTATTCAAAGAAAGTCATTACCACAAGTGCAGTTTTTAAAGTTTCCTTCGTCTTCATCTCCTCCTCCGTAAAAACTTCCAGTTAGAGAATTAATAGCTCCAAGAACCTCATTAAATAAGAATCGTCCAGTGGCACTGGTGTTAAATCTGCTACTCTTGGAAGATACCGTCGGTATTGGATACGAAGAAATTTTCTGCAAAAAAGTTCATAGTTATCTGAATAAATTAAATTTCGTAGCTTTGATGATGCAGTATGCATGAAATTACAAATAATTATGGTGTTTGATTAAGACATTTCTATTTTAGCTTAATTAATCTAGGATCGAATATTTTATGGATTTAATTGAGCGGAAACAATGCTGAAAGTAGATATGTAATTGTGTTATTTTCTTTATTACTGTTATGTGTGAAATTGAAATACTTTAAGAAAGTTCTGCTAGAAAACCAGAACGTGCAGTGAAAACTGTCAAGTAAACTTTGACATATGACGGCAAAAATATGGGGTTCCATTTAAAAAAATTGTCGATGGCGTCATAGTTCCAAAACAAAAGACGATCAAAAAAATGACAATTACTAGAAAAGATGCACGTTTAAAAAATAAAGTTGACATGTACTTGATTTTTTGAAAAATTCGACAATTTAAATTATATTTATTGTAAATAAAACAATTCTTAACTTCAACAGGTTTTTTATTTAGCTTTTTACGTATTTCAACGTGTTTACATGTCATTATCAAAAGCAACACTCTTGCTTTTGATAAGGACGTGTAAACACGTTGAAATACGTTAAAGTTAAATTAAAGCATGCGCGATCATGAACCGCTTTCCTTCAGACCCTGATTTGGTTTTTATACTTTTCGTCGAGTTATCCTGCCAAGATTTACGAACACTGCCTTTGAAATGACTTCAAAAAATGTACCCTTTGGTTTACAATTTGTGATTATTCACAAATATACCGCCGGTTGCAGTCTTTTTTATATCTAAAACCAATGTTCTTTACAATTTTTTTTAATGTATCAATTTATCGTACAATCTATCCTAGTAGGACAAGTTTAGAAAAACGTTTTTTTCTAATTTTGACATGTAAAGTGTCACTTTTCAAAATGAATTGAAGTTTCGAAACGTCACACTTTTCATAACCAGTTAGGAAAAGTAAAATATTTCACAACTGGTGATGAAAAATTCATATCAACACCAGTTACGAAAAAAAACACAAAATTAAGAAAAATTTAACATTTAATTAATTATAAACATGTATAACACAATTCTTACAGTTAGTTAGGTTAACTCCTGATGATTGGGAACATTTATTTCTAGAACTTGCTGTAACCTGAGAAACGGAAACGCAATTTATTTCACCAAGAATATGAGTAGCAATCTTTTTCTTGTTCTGTACATGATGATAGTGCATTTTGTGCGGCCTCTTCGATATCACTTGGTATATCTGAACTTCAATCAGACATTTCGGATATTTTCTAACTCGACACACTTCTGTATAAACTTCAAACTGTCAAACAAAATAAGCGTACCTACTTGATTTTCTATACAATTCATGAAATTAATAATTTCACCGAATTAAAGTTTAAAGAACCTTTCTGTTTATCAAAATTAGAAAAAATCTTGTATGTAACACGTTAGGAAATGCGGTTTTGTGTAACTTGTGTGAAACATCTCGCTCGTTATACAAAATGATGCATTTCCTAACTGGTTACATAAATAGCTATTAAACCTTTATTTATAATTTTCCAATCGTTTAAGCTTGTAGAAAAGTTTTTAATGTAAATTGGGTGTTGGTACTGTAAAAGTTATAAATCACATCCCGCACTGCCATTTTAACCCCTTCACAGACATTAACAAATTTTGGTTTTGCGCGCCGACGTTTTTTTGGCCCGCAAAGCTCGTTAACTGTAACATCACGTGAGAGCCTCCCAACTAATCTTAAACTGATATTTAATGCTTCCGCAACTCTTTCTTGCTTTTTGCTAATTGAAATCAAAGCGCCGCCGGCTTCCTTCTCTCGTTGAAAATAGTTCATTAAATTGAGGGCTAATTTCTTAGATTGCAAATGCAGAACACCTAACTCTTGTGCCATCACAATTGTAACTACCCTGTCGCCAACAAACGATAACATTTCATATCCGCCTGTGCTAATTATATTGTAATCACCCTGTTTACTAACTAGTAAGTTATGCGTTTTGATTGGTTCATAGACGATTAATATAAATTACATGATTTAGAACATTAAATACTCTGTTTAGTCGATCTATTTTTCAAAAATAAAGGGAAAAATATCATAGAATATAATATTTTATAATATTCTAGGTGAAAATAGTAAAGCATTAACATGCTTTGGACCTTTTAGTGAAGCTTTTTGAGCTTCTAAGCCACTACGCTCCTTAAGCTTATGCCATCTTTCATGCTTATTCATTCAATGCCATTCACACGTGTTTATTTGTATGGTCATGTTGTGTGGGGCTTTGTTAATTGTTTTGATCAGCCAGTAATCTAGACAAGCGCCGTTAGTTGTAACCCAACGTCGAATGGTTACCGATCTTGATACCGATCCAAAGAATTACAGAACAATTTTTGCTTCTTCTGGGATTTGAACCGAGGCCTCACGCATTGTCCCTTTTACCACTACACTACCCAGACTCTTCGTTTTTATATACAAAGTGAATTTCATTTTTTTGCTGGGAAGTGTTTTCGTTTACAACTCCAGAATTCTCTTTTCCCCCCCACCTCTCCACTTCACTTATCCCGGCTCAGTACACGTAGTACTATACACGGGTCTACTATCACCCACCCCGATAAACCCAACTTAACTACCGAGCCTGTCTTCGCCAAAATTATAAAAATATCGCTACAGCCGGGCCCGAACCCGGACCAATCGGATAAGACTGTGAGCTCTTAACTCATAGACTTACCGCGACTCCCAGAGCTTTTTAGAACAATATTACTTACTCTCGTCATTTGTTGGCCAACGATAAGAGTGAGTAATTTTCTTAGATACTATTATTAACGTATATAAGGCTTTCCTTATATTTACCGCATAACGCGATCATCCCACCAAAATAGAAATTTTACCGTAAGGACACGGGCCGCCATAGGGGTCTTTTGGACTCCGCCTCGCAGTCTTAAGCCGCTTTTCAACTAATTTGAATAAGGGGAGAGGATTTTCATAGATAGTATTGTCCCAGTGGCCAGGAAAACCACGAAAAAGCCTGAGCATCCTGTATGATAAGTAAACGCGATACCGCGGAGCCACACATCTCGGTGGCAAGATACCAGACAAAGATGAACATATTTATTTACGCAATTTTAAAGAATGGTGACGTCAGGACATGCTCCAAAATGTTGACATATCTGTCTCTGCTATGTAGGCACAGTTTTGAAGGCAGAAGGCGTTATCTACCCGTAGTAAAATTTGGTTGGATGGAATTTTCAAATCAGGTTGACTTTGTGCATTGTTTTTTTCTACGTTGATGTGTTTGATTATCGTCGATGTCCTTACATTGTTTTTATTTTGTGGAACATTTTTAAACTGCCCCGTTCACCTACGTAATTGTAATTTTCGTTAGTCATGCGCTTAAAGAAAATAATTTTTCGTAGTTTTAAAATTTGAGGAAGTAGATGAAAAGTTGAGTGTAGATGCTAAGGTTGTTGGCTTTTTGTTCTACTTCACCAAAAGTTTCGAGTTCAATTCTCGGCAACTGCACTCTGGGTGTTTGTGGCTTTTCCAATTGAGTGTATATATAGTATAGTATAGTATATTCAAATAAAAAATTTATTAATACTTAAATTATTTTACAGGAACTTTTAATGAAGTGTGTTTTATTTGAAAGATAAAAATAATGTATGGATGGTTAGTATTCCTGTTCCTGTTATGTCATGTATACGCAAGGTTTTATTACAAATAGCTTTTCGAATAAAATATCAACAATTCAAGTTATATTAACTGCAGTAGCGGCTCATAAGAGGGGGCATATTACATATTAAGATTTCTAAAACGTGCACTTCCGCTCAAGTTTTGCTACAAGCATGTTTTCATAATAATACTATAAAATGTTTACAATTTTGTGATAATAAACGTAAATTAGGAGCCATTTGAAATTCACAAATATATAAAATCTGTACCTTTAATAAGTGAACAAATTAATTTCTTTATTTCACCATTATTTGATGTTTTGAAATAGGAAATCAAGTCATCTACAGACATAGCTCACCAAAGTCAAGTCATCGAGCTCTACTGTTCCTATAGCAACACTAACTGTTTACTTTTAATCTTATCTTTGATTCGAAATACGTACAAGATAAATAAATATTGCTAAAGTTACTAATTATTTTATTTATACATTAAAATGTTCTTTGAACTAACTAAAGCTTGAACTTAATTAATGAATAGATTATATGCTAGCAAATTGTAGATGTGCGCGTCCAATACGTGAAGCATTGATTTTAAAAGGAGACGGCAGGTATGTAAACAAATAAAATGAAACATACCAAAACCTCCTGCTAAGTCGGCATTGCGTAAGTAGGGTAACTAAGAAACAAAAAAGTTATTGTAACTTAATATTTATTCAACGTCAGCCTGCTTTATTCTGCAGTTTTGTCTAAGTTCTTCTAACAGTATTTATGGTTTCATATATACAAACCTTCTAGCGAGAAGTCAAGGCCGCATACCTCTGTTATAAAATATAAAAAAATTTGACATTTTTTAGATTAGTACTGTACCCTTTGTGTTATACGGTTATCCTTAAAAGTGTCTGTACTTTGTTACCAAAACGAATTCCGTAAATAATATTTTGGGTTCAAAAAGTAAAAACAGCAGCAGTTTGTTTACGATGTGAAACTACAAATAAAAATATCGGTTTACCCCGTTTTAACTTACAAATAAATCAATCTGATAACAAAACAATAAGGAACATGTCCGAAAGTTTAATAAATAACGATAATGTGTATAAATCTGTTGACTGGATTTGCGTTTGCAAACTGACGAGTACTTTATTTTGTTTTATTTTTTTAATAATGGACTGTGATGTAGGTCTTTTCCTGCGACCAGTGTTAAAGATTTAAAATATTTTAGTGGAAAGGTAAAAGCATCGTTCAAAACACTTACAGCTTTAATGCTTTAGTGATTGACCATTTCGTGAAAGGCGTATGGATTTAAATTTATAAAGCTGTTAACTAAAAGGTAGGATTTTTTTTAAATTTGCGTTGCCCTTCTGTTGTAAACGTTCACGAGCTGCCACTGACTATCTGTATTATTTGACTTTGAATGTCACTACACAAATATTTCAATTTTTGTTAATAAAATGGTACAACTGATCTCCAAATATTAGTTTTGAGGCTTAGTCCTGCTTGAATCATTTTATTCAAAAGTAGAACGTCCCCTAATTTCTAACTTAATCACCCTCTGAATTTCCTGGGGGTAGACTACGGTCGACGTTAACCAATTACGAATATGCGATAAATGCGCAATTAAAATTATATTGTTACAATGTGCTACAAGGTTTCGTTGAAGAAACGCTAAACGTGCTCTTGACATACTTTCATTATCAATAATGTTTTTCTGATAATACTTTACATAACCACCACATTATAAAAATAATTTAAATAAAAAAACATTTTTTGAGTTTTGATAATTTTAAATTATTATACTTACTTTAAAATTGTTTTCGCTGTTAACTGCAGGTACAGATATTAAAAGACACAAACCGATAATATTAAAACTAAAGAACGATACTGACATTTTTTGCACATTAACTAAAAGTGCTCATACTGCACTTCTGAAATTAAGTTGACATACAAGTGTTAAAGCTCGCGAACTTTTTCACTTACACTTTTATCGCAAACAGGCTTGTTTGCAAATTAACTTACTGTTCTATTGATTTTTTAATTAACCGTTAACCAACGGTTCTACAATTTTTTTCTTTGTATTATTTTAGAGTAAACAAATTGATTTTAAAGTTATTAAAAATACAATAGAGTAGTGCGTTAGCACACGTGGTGCTTTCACCGTCTATCAAGGACTGTTTCTTCTTTCACTTGACCACAGAAGAAAGTTACTTAAAAGTAGGGAAAGGACGCTGTTATATCTAAATATGGTTGCATTAGGGTTAGCTTATGGAATTTAAATTACTAACAAAGCAATCCAGCGATGCAAGAATCTTGAAAAAAACATTTACTACTAAAGTAACAATGTTATAGTTCCTTGACTTTTGGGGTCATTTTGAATTAAGTTTAATAGAAGGAAGAAAAAAAAATGTGCAGTTTTATGTAACTTCAGAAGTCTTAAAACAACTTTGATTTTAGTAAAGTTAAAAAAAATTCCTATAGTTTGTAATGTTGATGTGATTCATTTGACGAAATGTTGCTTTTTTACATTTTTAGGTGAAAAAACTCATAATTTTTAATTTTTATTAATATTTTTAGCAGGTTGCACGTAAATATTAAAAATATCTAAATAACCTGTCACTGTCATCAGAAACCAGAGCTTATCTGTAATAATTTGTGATACTAGTCACAAACAACATTTTATTATACACATTTAGCAGATTATTGTTTTTTTTGCGTTGGTTGTCTGCATATTTTAATATAAACTAAAGTTGTTAAATTAAAATAGGAAGAGCTTTCAAACTTACTACAATAAATAAATATGTGACCGCAAACAAGCCTATTGGATATTAAGTATATACATACACAGGGTGTCCCAAAAATAATAGGACACCGATTAGAAGGGGCTTGTTTACTTGAAAATAGACAGATTAAACCAATGATATACCTTAGTTGGCTTTTTCCCTTACGGAGTTCTATGTAATGTTAATATTCTCACCATGAATTGAATGTTTTGATTCAGATTTTGTATGAATGTATTACTCTACTTTACATTTCTATTTGTTTCTGTTCAAATCAATCAACCAGGGTCGTAAATGAAAAGGGTGCCCGACGTCTGTCGTAACGTATTTTTTGCACTTACATTTTCAAACTTGTGACTTGAAACAAATATTTTCCATATAAAAATACCCGTGAAAATGCTCGTTAAAAGTCGATAGTTTAAAACTCCAAGTGTTTTCCTATAATAAGGAAATAGTCTGTATAACTCAGGGTGAATTTTATACACCAAAGCATTAAATAAGGTTTCTATTGACATGGGTTTGGATTTCCGGAAGCAAGAACAGTCCACATTGTTTCTTCTTCCACCGACTGTAACTCCGTAACGAAGTGTTTCAGAAGACATCTCCATAGGCACTCGTTTTAATAATGGTTTAATTTAGCGACTTTCAACAAGGCTACAAGTGTTAACAGTCAAAAGTTATAAATTGTCGAACAGTTCTTTTATCTACGCCCCTGGCTAATCGATTGGAGCAACAATAAATGTAAATGTAAATCATCAATAGTAATAAAATACATGTACAAATTCTAAAAACAATCCCAATTTATGACGGAGATGTTAATAAAAGTACGAGTAGACTAAGTATATCTGTTCCAATTGTTTTTTCAAGTAGGATTTTTCTTGCTAAGCAGTGTTTATTATTTTTGAAACACCCTGTGCACAAGGGGTGTCATGACTATTAGTGTGCGATATAAAAGTTTTGTGGCGACATTATTGTTTTGATACGTATTGATGTATCGGTATTTCGATATGTATTGACATGTCGATGTATCGAATTTTTGTATCAATACGTATCGATGTATAGATATTTCGATAAGTATCGACATAAGGCAGTATCGGTCGTCATTTCGATATGTATCCAAATATCGATACGTATCGTTGTATCGATACTTACCAATACAGATATTTTGGTATCGCACTCTCATCTTATACTTATATAGTAACTAGCAGAGCCCGTGGGCTACGCCTACCATTTTTTTACGCGGTGCTCGTGAAATCCGCCTTTATTCATACAAATAGTTAAGATAGAAATAACAAATTGCATATTTTTCACAGAAAGTTTTTTCTTAATTATGCAGCAACTGGACTGAACGTTTTTTTGGTGTTTTTTCTGGAAAATTATTTTCCTGGGTTTGTTTGTTCGGTGGAATGCTTTTACTGAAGCATGTCTTTACCGGAGCCTTTTTTCAGACGTGTTTGTCGGCGGGCGTTTTTTTCCATCAACTTTCTCATCTCGACGACGTGGCATCTAAGACTGCGACAGCTCGAGACCTTCAGAACATTTAGCGTTCTTTTATGCTACAAAATCTTCACTAATAATGGTGCTGTTCTTTGTGAAGTTTGAGTATTATATTAAAGCGCGCGGTTCCGTATGTTTAACACCAACTCTGCGCAAGCTATTGAAATCAAGTGCTTCTTCGTGGTCGACAAACGTTGCCTCATTCTCCGCGTCTGCTTTCTTGTGCACTGGGGTATCAGCAGATTATTTTGCGGTATAGCAACAGAATATTGCGAGATACTGCGCAAGCGAATTTATGCTTTCTGTAAGCACGTCCTAAATATTTGAGTTTTTGTTTATTATTAAACAACTTTTAATTATCAAAAATGTTTCATGCTGTGAAAATTCAATATATATCGAACAAAATAATAATATAGTGTGTACGTAAGACTGTCAAAATTAGATTTACTTATACAGAGTAATACATACATTAATATTCACTCACCGAGGCTTAGCTTAACTACGTACGCCTAGTAATTATGGTGCTTCCAAAGGCATCAAACATTCATGATTCGGTTATTATTTAATAGTATTAACGTGAAAGGCAACGCAAACAAACATTACTACATTAGCAAAGCATGATCAAAATGTGATGCTCATGGGAAAGATATTTCCTCCCACGTAGCCTCTAGTAGTTAAACCTTCGAGTATACCACAGTATTGTTTTCAGTGCACTAATTGAACATACCTAAAAACCCGTAAGAAAAGCATAGCATGCTTATTGCGCCGGATACCAATTAAACGATCGTTAAACCGATCAATAAAATTTTACTTCCAATATAATGAGTTCACGAGTCAGGGGCCCGCCCACCCAGAAGGGCCCGCCCGCCCACCCAGAAAGTACGCGCTAGCCACAGGAACGTTCTGGAATCACTGGTGAATACTCTTTCAAATAAGCAGGTCAAAGGACCTCAGCAATTAAGCCTAATTACTAGATTCCAAAAATACAAGTACTTGTCTGCAGAAGTGAAATAAATTGTCTACAATAGCAACAAACAACAATGGTATTAACACATCAACAATACAACATTAAACAGTAATGCCACAACACTGGCAATACTTTTTAGCTTCACACAAAGCACCTGCAATCTTAGCACGCGGACTATGTTTTTTTATTTTATTGCACTTACGGAAGATCACAAATCAATTGCTGTGGTTACTAGCCCCCATCTAACATGCAAAGACGGACAGAAACATCCATGGCAAGGCTGCGACTAGAACCCGGCACGTTTGGCAGAGCAGCACTGAAACCAGCGGCCTTAACCGCTGCTCTACCGCGAGCCTATATTAATATTATAAGATAATATAGGAATAAATTGCAATATTAATAGAAAATAAGAACTGATCAATATTAAATCACAAAATTATCCCACAGGTGTGTATTATATGTATTAGCAGTAGCAAAAATGTTTATAGCGAGTTAGCAACTAGATTATTGTATACTTATAGTGTTTCACCATAAAGTTTGGCTACAAAAATTAAAGCGTTTATAAAGAAATCTCAATCATGTTAACCTTCTAAGTTAATGTTTACTGAAGTACAAGTTCATTTTTCTTGCACAAACGTAATACGTTTTAAGATGGAAAGTAAATCGGTAAATTAATGTTAACGTCATGTTAACAAAGGAGTCACATTAATTATCAACAATGTAGTTTTCACTTTCATTAAATGTAGTGTGTCCTCAGGACGAAATATATTCGCCGACGGTTTGTTCTACATTTTACTAATTAATATAATTTCGACGCCGGGCGCGTTTAGCGACGTGACGATAATGAATATGCAAAATAATTAAGCACGATGCGGACGAAAGTAGATAAAAAGAGAGAGTGAAAATCGCATCAGTATAGAGGTCAGATTATGGTATTGTCAAATATTGATGGTGGCGTTATTGGATATAACTAACCAAATTTTTAAAGCATGTAGCATCAATCACTTTGCCGTGACAGCACAATGTTTTTATCGCAAATAACACATTTTTGGAGATCCTTTAAAATGGATGTCACAAGTTTGGACGTGGGAGTAGGATAATATCTTTGCAAGAATGTTAAGTGTCGCGTTCTACTTGTTTTGATTAAAATTCAATAAAGAGAGAAATTTGGAATTGATTTTAAATTAATGTCTTAATTTGTGTTCGCGAAACTACGCCACGTTTTACACGCTCTATTTATAGCAATGATTACTTTTAAAACTTTTCCATTTTCCTTTTTTAATTTTTTTACAATGTGCCACATATGAGTCATACATACAAATTTAACGATTTTTATGATACTTTTTAAAAGATAAATTTGCACTCAGGAAGTCCGCAGTGGTTTTTGTAAAGAGACAGCAAAGTAAAAAGAAACTATAAATTGTTATCATGGTTATGTAGAATATAAAATACGGAAATGAAATTTTCTGAAAAATGTTAGTTTAGGAAGGTTGTGGTTATAATAATGGGCATAAGAATAATAATTAAATGGTTTACCCATGGGAAGTCCAATTTCACCTCTTTTAGCTAATGGAAGATCAAATATCGAATCAAATCATTCTGAAAAAGTTATATTTTGGTTTCGTTTCGTTGATGATATTTTAGCATGTTTTGACAATTCATTTGAATTAATTAATGAATTTTTAATTTTTATTAACAGCTTGCATCCAAACATAAAATTTACAATAGAAACTGAACAAAATAAGTCCATTAACTTTTTAGATTTAAACATAAAAATTAATTCAACTAATAAATTTGAGTACTCAGTTTAGAAAACCTACACAAACAGACATTACAATACCACACGATTCTTGTCATCATAAAACATATAAATTAGCAGCATACAGGTCCCTGATAGCTAGAGTTTTGACGGTCCCTTTAGATGTAATTAATTATAATAGAGAAATTTCAATTATTAAACAAATTGCATATAGTAATGGTTATAATACTAAACTTATTGATACATTAACTAAAGAAAAACATTATAAATTAGCCATTCAAAAAATTTATCCGAATACTCTATTTTCATCCGATACAATTAAATATGCCCCGATCCCATATTTTGGTGACAAATCAGAAAAAACTGCTAAAATTATAATAGTCCAGTAAGCTAGTACATCATAAGTTGCATCAAGTGGGGGTAGTTAGTTTCGTTTTTTTTATATGGGTTGTGTCTGAGATGCAAAATCCAAGTTTTCGACCTCGGCAGCCCTCCGGAACACTTTTGAATATCTCAAACACTGCTAAATTTTTATACTTTTTTCGGTTTCTTCCCATTTTGACTATGAAGGAGCACGTTTTCGACAAAGACCATTCTATGCATTAAACTAGATTAAATTTGCTACAATTTGTTACCAGAATGGGCTCGGTAGCCCTAATAGTTTCCGAGATACAGCTTTTCAAAGTTTGGCAAAATCTACAAACTTGAAAATTTTATGCTAATTTTCATGTTTCATCATAATGCAATTGTTTTTATATCTTCAATAACCTGTCGAACATGAGTCAGTGAAGTAAAATTTATTCAATTTAACATTTTGATGGTGGTGGGGGAGGAGGGGGAATGGTGGGATGGATGGAGGGAAGTCACTGTCACAACCAAACGACTAAAATTTCCCCCCAGTAAACCAGTCGGCTTCTCCCTGCGTCCCCCCTTCACTTCAACCGATAGTAACAAAACTCAACAGTGCCCTACAAAAACTTGAAGGCAATGGACCTACTGCACAGCTGTGGGTAAACTACTTTCGAATGGTGGCATTGATGAAACAGTTCATCCAACAAATGCTCCCGTTCTTCCATGCTGCAGGCCACTTTTTTATGCCAAGTGTGCGCATCTGTATCTGCAGGACATGTTGGACTTGGACAACAAGATGGATTCCACTGAATATTCACTATTTACGGCTGGTGGATTGTTTACCATCAGGCGTTCACAGAAGTTCTGGTCAGGTGTATGGTCAGAAATGACCATCGAACAGGTGGTGATGTGCTCAATGCAAAGCTATGGAGGTTTGACCCGGGGCGTGGCATAACTAAAACTGTCCTTACCCGATGGACACTGGGGATGATCTACCTACAGAGCATATGTGCAACGGCTGAGGACTTCTGCAATGTGAACTCACAAACAACTGAGCAGCACGTAGAAATGAGACCATCGCGAATTTCTCGAGATGGAGCTGATACAAAGAAGCTGAGCGACTGGTTTTTGAAGTACCCTCCATTTCGTAAAACGGATGTGATTATGTCCCTAAGTAGTAAACTTGTAGGAGAGAAAGGGGTCAATTGTCATATGGCCAGAGATATTGGGAAGGTTGTAGGGGAAAACTTTCAAAACGTCAAATTCGATCATAAAACCAAAGTTGTGTCTCTTTCCTCTACTGTTCGTACTTAACTGTTGGCAACAGACAAGTGACTATCGACCCACTCACACTGTTCCACAGGATATGCGTTATGAAACAGTCGGATGAAGAATTGAAGAACTACTTCACGTACGAGCTTTCACCATTCCCGATGTCTCTATTCACTCAAGAGGGAATGAGGAAGGGCAATAAATCCTCTTTCTATGCAGCATTTAAACCTGTGAATATTCATGAGTCACAAGGAAAAAGTAAATTTGTGGTTGTAGAAGGTGGTCATCTCCTTCACAAGGTGGTGTGGCCCAAGCACTCCTCGTTTGACCTCATATCTGCCCGATATGTATAATATCTCGAGACACGGTACGCAGAACATAGCTGTAGTGTTCGATGGTTACCCAGCAGAGCCTGACAAAAAGAGCACGAAGAGCTCTGAACGTAATCGCCGATCTCAGGCACATACTTCTCCTGAGGTGATATTTGAGGAAACAACCACTTCTAATGTTTCCCAAGAAAATTTTTTATCCAATGATAAAAACAAGTTAAGATTCATCCCACTACTGAAGGTGAAATTTGAAGCCAAAAACATTGAGGTTTTTCAGGCTGAAGAAGATGCTGACACGCTAATTATCACTACAGGTATCAGAAAGGCCTCTGATTTTCAGGTCGTGCTTATTGCAGGAGAGGACGTAGACTTGTTGAATGTTGGTGATCCTCACCGGTCTCAGATGAGCCACAAAAGGTTCCATATACCTTCAGAAGTGTGGAAGAGGCAAAACAGCAGATGTCTTCTACTCAACCACCTCAACATCTACAGACAGTCAGCTCATCACTTTCACTCATGCCTTCAGTGGCTGTGATTCCACCTCGTGCTTCTTTGGCGACGGAAAAGTCTAGTTGCTTCAAATGCTACAGAAGCATGTAGACCTTAAAGAGAAAGTTGCAATTTTTTCTAATCCAGCTGCGACACCTGCCCAAGTAGCTGAAGCCGGGAAGAAAATCTTCATTCAACTGTATGGTGGAGAAAGGTCCAGTCAACCCTCAACGACCTGCGCTACAAGCTCTTCACAAAGGCTGCAGTCAAGAGCAGTTTCAACCTGGCCAGACTTCCTCCCACGCAAGATGCTGTAAAGCTACATTCGTTTCGCACATACTACCAGGTGCAGCAGTGGCTGGGCTACAAAAAGAATCCGCTCGAATGGGGATGGGTTGCTACAGCCCGAGACCTTTCTCCAAAGATGATGTCGAGGGAAGTAGCCCCCTCAAACCTGCTGAACATGATTTTCTGCAGTTGCAAGAAGGGATGCAGGAATGCTTGCAGCTGCAGGAATGCAGGTTTGAAATGTTCCCTGGTCTGCGATACCTGCAATGGCCAGTCCTGCGAAAACATACCGGAAATGAAGATGGACGTGGACGACAACACCCTCGACTTGGACGACCTCGACGACGACGAAATGGATAGGCTGCTCGACGATACAGTCAGCCAACTTGCCGGAGATAGTGAAGAAGTCGAGGAAAAACATGAGGTATAGTTACACTCGTATTGTTGTTGAAAGTTACCATTATTTATATTATTCAATATACCTATAATTTTTTCACTTCATTTCAGGCAATTGAGGACGATGAAGAAGACGGTTTGGCGGATTTCCTTGGCCCTGGTTCCTCAAAGAGGAGAAAAGAACATTAACTAACATTTCTTTTTTCACTTTTTATAAATATGTGTTAAATATATTTTGTATTTCAATTTTAGTCGTTTGGTTGTGAATAGTGACTTCCCTCCACCCGTCCCACCATTCCCCCTCCTCCCCCACCTCCCCCACCTCCTTCAAAATGTTAAATTGAATAAATGTTTACTTCACTGACTCATGTTCGACAGGTTATTGAAGATATAAAAACAATTGCATTATGATGAAACATGAAAATTAGCATAAAATTTTCAAGTTTGTAGATTTTGCCAAACTTTGAAAAGCTGTATCTCGGAAACTATTAGGGCTACCGAGCCCATTCTGGTTTAAAATTGTAGCAAATTTAATGTAGTTTAATGCATAAAATGGTCTTTGTCGAAAACGTGCTCCTTCATAGTCAAAATGGGAAGAAACCGAAAAAAGTTCAAAAATTTAGCAGTTTTTGAGATATTCAAAAGTGTTCCGGGGGGCTGCCGAGGTCGAAAACTTGGATTTTGCATCTCAGGCATATCCCATACAAGAAAAAGAAAACGAAACTAACTACCCCCACTTGATGCAACTTAGGCCCCCTATAAGCATGACAAGGTTACTGGACTATAAACCAAACAAATAAATATAAAGTAAGTTTTAAAACAACTAGAAACATCTTAAACACTTTGTTTAATGCAAAATCAAAAACAGACGATTTGCTAAAATCAGGCATTTAAAATTAAATTGTTTGCATTGTAATTCGGTTTATATAGGCCAGACAATTAGACATTTTGATATTAGGTATAAAGAACACGTACGTTGTTACAAATATAAACACCCACATAAATCCAATTACGCTAAACACTTACTAGAACAAAATCATTCAATGACATCTAATAACACCATAAAATGTTTACACTTTTGTGATGATAAACGTAAATTAGATATACTAGAAGCTTTTGAAATTCACAAACATTTAAAAACTGCACCGTTAATGAATGAGCAAATTGATTTCTTAAATTCTCCTCTATTGGATATTTTGGAATAAGAAATCAAGTCATCTGCAGACGATTACCGAGATCAAGTCACCAAGTTCTATTGCTATAACAACACTAACTGCTTACTTTTTCATATAACCACTGACAATGGCAATGCCGAAATACGTATAAGTTTAAAATAAATAAATATTGTTGAAGTAATTAAGTATTTTATATACCTACAATCAATAATAACTAAATGATTTATATTTGTCGTGGATTAAAAATAAATATTGCAGAGCTTCAAAAGTCAAATTAAATTCTTTTAGCGTTAGAGCAAATTTAAGACATAAAGAAATAAAGGGCAGCCGAACAAAGCACGAAGAAAACTTCTGAAATTGTTAGATGAATAGCTTGAGCACTTCCTAGTAAGATCAAATCCATGTCGTGTGCCTTTTGAGCGTTTAAAATAAATGAGGTGGAACGGGGTCACTTAGTGAGAAGAGTCACATGAGTAAAAGAAAGATGAAAACTGAGATGGAGAGGAAAGTAGGTGACCGTGATGCACTGTGCTTATAGTACAACATTAAACGATTTTATATAACTCTTACCTAAATATACAGCGTGTCCTGATTGAGTGCCCCATAGACTTAATAAAAACCGAAATAAACTTATCGCGAAATTATACGTTGCTTTCATAATTCCAAGACACTTTATTAAAATTTTTTTTTGTTATAACGTACACATGACTAATGACAAAGTTAATAGCAGCAAATAAATGATATTTAGGAAATCAGTCAAAAATAACGACGAGTAATTTTCTACTAAAAGAATGTTACAAAAAATAAAGAACATTGTGAATACTACAACTGGAAGGTTTTTTAAGGTTTTTAGATGAAGCATAATCATTTTTTCTCCTCAAATCGAATATGGAACAGGTTTGCTATTGGGCATTCAACCCTGAGAGATACTAAAGCGCGGATCTACGGGGAGGGGGCTATAAAGACTGCAGCACTCCTTAATTTTTCATAAAAAATAAAAACTTTTACAAAACATTTACAATTTGACAAATATAAAATATTTTAAAAACATTTTTGTTACGGATTAGATGACCTCAAAAGTTTTAATTTCTACCTTTTAGTAGAGATTAGACTATAACCTTCTTAAGGTCGTTAACTGGTTCACGATACGGAAGTTCGGTAAAAGAAGACAGGATTTAATAAGAAACCTACCTGTTTTACGTGTTGCTACCAAACATTTAAATACAAATTGTTATGAATCGACGTCACAGTATTTCTAAATTTTATTCGTATTAGCAGGTTCCTAGCAGTGCTTTGTGGTTGTGTCTTACTTTCCTATACTTTCAAAACGTCTGTCTGTCTGTGCATGGGTGGGTGGGTATGCGTGTACGTGCTTTTATTTCTTGATTGATTTCGCTGATTTTAATACAATTTGGAACACAGGGGTGTATCAGGAATTCTGTGGCAAAATAATTTAAGAAATCCGAAACTGGAAACTGAAGTTAAACACCTTTTTTGGTAGAACTTTAAAATAAAATCGAAAACGGAAGTTCTAAGCGGGATCTGACAAAACTTTTCTTCAACCTTTTAGCTTCAGAATGGGGGTCGTTACGATTTCTTGAAAAATTTGATTTTAAGACTCAAATCCGACTTATATCGTATTGTAGTAGCTCTAGGTCTGCTAGGAAAACACAATATTACTACTTACAAAATTTGTTAAGATGAATGAAAAATGTGAAGCCAAAATTTTAGATTTTCAAGAAAATTAACACACGATATGTTTTAAATTCTGTAGGCTCATACAGCTACGAATGAGCTACAACTTGGTTCGTGTCTTAGTCGGCCGATTTCTGTGAACATCCGAAATTTATGCGCTCAGCATATTTATTCATTTATTCATCTGTTTTCGGTTTTTTGTAATTCGAACTGTTTGATTTCTTTTTGGTAAGAAACCAAAACAAAATTTCGGTTCCTAAATATGATAGGGCATGCCCGCAGGCATAGGCGACTACGTACTCATTGAAAACTATTATCTAACTGGTATATTAGATAATACATTGGCGGACCAAGAGTGGCGGTAGCTCAGAGGTTGGGCGCTCAGTCTCTAACGCTGAAAGTCTAGGGTTCGATTCTCCGCCGAAGCCATGCAGCAATAAAAATCTATGCCGCAACCCGCCACTTACATTCCCCAATCCAGTGTAGGCAGCCGTGGGGTCTTAATGCCTGAAACCTTCTTTGGAATTTAGTCGTTCGGATTCGACGTTAAACTGTAGGTCCCCCGTACTCCACCTTAGTGCTAAAGAGAGTACGTGGCAGAGAAGAGTGCCGGTGCCCAGCAGTGGGACGTAAAGGCTGATTACGACATTGGCGGTATATAATTTTACCTTTGTATTATACGTTTCCTAACACACTAGAGCGTAGCCGGTTAGCTGTACGCGAGCAGGTCACTACAAACAAGTAATAAGCATACGTTTTCGCTCTCTGAGCCGGTATAGTGGCAGCACTGGTGCAACGGTACAAGTCACTGTGCGTGCGCAAAACGGCGAGACAAAATTAGAAACATACTTTTAAAATATGATAAGGTATAGGCAAATCCACAAGATGTGTTTTGCTCATGTTGTCGTAATGCAGTAGTGATTTTCTACGCAAAAAAGGCAAGGATATGGCAGTGGCTCAAATATAGCATGAAAGTTTCAAGTATCCTTCCTTTCCGGTACTCATCTTCAAAAAAGTGTTCTTGGACCCCCTTCCCCTAGTATGGAGGAATGTGTACTGTAGTATATAAGCAGATATCTACTAATAAAATTTCGTATTATTTTGAAATTGCTCTTTTATTTACTAAAAAGAAACAATTTGGAAGTTTATATTATTTTATATATTGATATTGCTAATGAATAACTGTATAGGTATAGAATTTATTTTTCTATAAAAAAAATTAACTGTTTAGTGCTGTATAAAAAGTTTACACAAATACAAATTTTTTTAAAGATTAATGTATACGGAAAAGTTGCAATTTTGGGTCTGGGGAAACAAAAATTTTCTTAATAATGTAGAATATATCATGTACGATAACTTTCTTATACCATGCATAATTTTTGTGCGTGAGCACAACTTCATGATTCCCGTTCAACTCCCTTATCCGGGCTCAGCATACTTAGCGCTATTCACCGGTCTAGGATGCCTCATCTTGAAAAGATATGCAACCCAACATACACACCGCACATACCATCCATGGATACGCCGGGTTTAACTTATTTAGAAAATTTTCCAGCCTGCAGAGGATTCGAGCCTAATGCCGTTGGGAATTTAGCTCTAGAGCCTGAGACTCTAATCACTAGACTACCTGCTGGCCCTGCATGCATTATGATGCAATTAACTGTCACTTTGTTAACTAAGCCAAGTCAGGATTTGAACCAATAGTCTTAGGATCAGAATGTAAATAAAATCTTCCCCTATTAGACTTTCCGGCCATATTTTTTTCTATACTTATGATTTAATTAAATTTATGTAAAATCAATAAATTACTAAGTTCTTGAGATCAATTGCTTTTATTTTTTCTTCAGAAAAAAACAACA
The DNA here is from genome assembly GCA_958336395.1 of Ctenicera cuprea. Lineage (NCBI taxonomy): Eukaryota > Metazoa > Arthropoda > Insecta > Coleoptera > Elateridae > Ctenicera > Ctenicera cuprea. Next base: position 25,178,871 of record OY284494.1, read on the forward strand.
TGGTATTATCCTAATTAAATTGACTTAGTTACATCGTATATCGTTATAATCAAATTTGGCACATATTAACTGGCAGAAATAACCTATGTAGTATTATTAACATTAAGTTCTTTGGCACATAACAACTATTACTAAATCTAAAACGATATAGTTAACTTATTTTGATGGAACATCTAAGAGATAGCAAGAGTTGGAAGTTTCCATTTTAGGAATATCGACATTAAATTGGAATTTTTGAATCTTTTGTGCCTAAACAATTATTATACAGAGAATTCTTGGCCGTAGGCCAACTTTATATTTGATCAAGTAGACATATAGTTCTCAAAGCCAATTGGAAGGGTACTTCTTCACTAAGAAAATTCAAATTTCCGTTTTAAAAATTGTTGCTAACTAAAACAACAATTTGTTAAATGCCAACATGGTATTTTTTACGTAGTCGGATAGCACTTCTGATTCTGAATATAAAAATATAATTGTAATACTACAGACTTATTCACAATTTATTGTTGGATGCTTAGCAAGCCACGTTTGATTATTTAAATGGTTATAAAAATAATATATAAATCGGCTATGGAAATAAGTTATCGTTTTAAATTTCATTGTGATTCTACTACGACTTACAAGCATTAACATAAACTTTGATTTTTACATAATTTCATGAAAAATTTAAAGGCGTGAGATCGGGCGACCTCGATGGCCACTTTACTACCACTTATATGTTACGGTTTCTAATTATTACATCAAATAGCATATACTATTAGACGAGAAATTAGTAACATAACACCGAATATGAATCAAAATGTTGTTAATCGTGCACATTCGTGAAAAAATCAACAGGGGCATCAGTTTAAAGATTTAACGTGAGGAAATGGCATGTAACGGCATTTCGGTTATTATTTGTTATTTTCATCGTTGTTTAACTGCTTTAAACCCATTTTGTTGATTTCTTAGTTGTTTTCGTAGCCGACATACAATTAAAACAATTTTAAATAACCGTCCATGGCTTACAAAGCATCCGACAATTAATTGTAAATAACTGGAAAACGGGCTCTTTCTTTGATATATTGTCAGAATAAAAAGGGCTATCCACTTAATAAATATATTTCTCGTTGGCAGCCATCTTGAGTACAAAAATACGGTTTGTTTTCGATATTTTTCTTAGTTAAAAAATACTTTTTAAATAATTAAAATAGTATAAAACTATATGTCTATCTGGCAAATAAAAAATTTGGTCTACGGCAACTTTTAAACGAATAACGCTAGTATAAGACGAAGCTTAATAGACAAAAGCTATAGGAATTATAAAAAAAAATTAGACGATTTTAGTAAATTTTGCTATATACAATGATAGTTTTAGTAAAGTTTGAAAAATAATTTCCACTCATTCCACTGAATTTTGCATTAGAAAGTAATCATCACATTAATTGTTTCGAAGTTGTCCAACCCTGCATCTAATTTGCCTTAAATACCTTTATAATTTACTATTTCTATTTGCTGACTGTTACTTTGCTTACTTATTGACTAGATCACCAGCTTAAGTAATTTTAGCACAATATTTGGTGTCTGGATTTTACCTTACATTTCTAATATTTTAAGCTCGACGGGGGTTGTGGCTTGGAGGAGGGCATAAGCATTCTCCGTCTAGGGATTCATGTACCCAGTGAAGGTAGTTTACCACTTTTGTGTAGATTCCTGGCAAATTAGGCCTGGCACAACCTCTGCCCCAGGAGACAACACCTGAAATTTCATTTTGTTAGTATATTGTTCATTATCCGAAAATTAAAAATTATAATTGAACTTCTGCAACCTTTACAAAAATAAGGTTTGGTGTACTATCGAAATTCTAATTTTCTAATTATAACCAGATACTAAAGTGATCTTTAAATTTATTATGATCTGCATATGTAGGTATTAATAAACACAAGATTTAGAAAGATGTGCTTACCAATAACTTCCATGTGGCCTTCTTGATCTTTCACGTTCAGTGGTCCTCCACTATCTCCCTATAAATAAGTAGGATATTACTAAATTTTAATAAATTCTGCAATATGGTTTGTTTTAAAATATATTTATTTTTAATGAAAAAAATCAAATTAACGCTCATAGACCGCTGAAAACAAAAACCACGACGCAGCTACAGACATCGATGTTTCGGAACTATTTCCTCTTCAGTGTAGCGTAGTAGGAAGGAAAAGGTGGACGATAATTTGATTTCTTTTATATTTTTATATATTTTGCCGTGCTATTTTTTATCTTTTGTTTATTTTTATCTTTACCTTAATTTAGCATTTTGCTTGATTTTCTCCTGTTCATGTTGCTTGAATTTAGAATTGCCGGATAAATACAAGGTGTCTGGAAATTCGATGTTTAAATTTACAAGAAGCACGAGTAAGTAAAAAGTTGGGTCCCAAAATGTCCCGTTACGGATCAACACTCTCCTAAAGGGTAACGCGAAGAACGCTTTATGATGAATAACTTTAATAATAAGATACACTAAGCTTCTGATGTTTTGTATTAAAACACCGTTTATTCAGCTTTATTTTTTTTAAATTACTACAAGAAAAAACGGAGACACGTGCGTATGGGGGAGGTAACACAACATTTTTAAAATTTTTAAAATTCGTGAACTTTTAACTAATAATTTAGTTTGTTACATAAAACTGCTGCAAAAAGGCATTTTTGTTTCAAGTCGCTAGACCTGACGGTTTTCGGTATAAATCTACTTTTATTGTTTAAAAACGTTATTAAAAAAATTTACAAAAGCAGTTTTGTAGCTCTATTTATTCCATTCTATTTTACCTACTTAAGCCCATCACAAGCGCCCCGTTCAGTATGGAAGGGCCATGAATAAAGTGGCCAAACGTCCCGTTTTTAACGGGACAGTCCCGTTTTTAACGGGACAGTTCCGTTTTAAAGGTTTGCATCCCGGTGTCTCCAAAAAGGTTTTTGGGACGGCTATTTGTCCCGTTTTCAAATTTGGGATAATGCTTTTAATAAAATTTGAGTAATAATTAGCAAAATAAAAGTTTGGAGAATTTTTTTATTAAATAACTAATATTTTTTGAAGAAATATGCCGCTCTCGATAGACTCCAAACTGACTTATTTTTTATTTATTCCTGCTTCGTCATTCGTACCCATTCTATTCTACGCGTTTACGTCGGAGAATCCCAACGACCGTAAACGCGATGGTTTCGGGCATTAAACAATTTTACGTTGAATGTATCATTTTTTTATTTATACCACCCCCCTCACCCCCACTTCCGCACAATCAATATTTCTTTGCGCGTCCCGTTTTGTTTCTCTACATAGTCACTTTAGCCATGAACCATATTTTGACTTATTTCAATTTTACATATTTTGACTGCCTCACGTGCAAATCTTAGTATGCATCGAAAAAGACAGACAAAAGATGCTCCTAGTTTTAATTGCAACGACCAGTCATTCTCCAAATAATTATTCAATAATAATTCTTAGACACCAGCAAAAGCTAGCGCTGCTTACAAGAAGTATGTTATGTGTTAGACGTAAAAACGACTTCTTTGGTCTTTTTGTTGTTTTTTTTAGAATGGCGTGTTTTCCAATCATAAAAGTGGATTTATTTTAAAAAACCGTTACACCTAGCCACTCAACTAACAGTTTTATTCTCATGCATTTTTATGCGATGGGCAAGTTATTGATGAAAACTTCAAAAGTTGTGAAGATTTAAAAATGAAAAAAAATCTTTCAGTCTCAGCGCCTTTGGGTGTTTTATATAAAAAACAATAATTACAAAAATACAGCCAAGGTGTGTTAGAACCAAAAGCAATTATTACAAAATTATCCAGCAAGAAGTGCTTACCACGTCCCTCCTTTAGATGGGTTTAACTCCGTAACGAAACGTTTTTGGACCCATACTTACAGGCACGCATTTACCTACTTATTTTGGTGCTTAAAATGCGATATGTAGTTTTGGGTATAAAATTTTCGGACACCCTGTATAATGTTTTGTAACAAAATTTCCAATATTGTATCAGCAAACAGACTGTGTTGTGCAGTAGCAGTTTAACGATTTAAAATTTTGATCCCTTCAAAGCAGTCAAATTTTACCTGGCAGGCGTCTTGCTTTCCTTCCGCAAATCCAGCACAGAACATATTTTCGGAAAGACGTTGCTCTCCATATCCAGAATTATAGCAGTCTTGTTTCGACCAAACAGGCACAGCGACTTTTTTAAGGGTAGAAGAAGTTTCTTCGTTTTCTCCAGTTCTTCCCCAACCTGCCACTATTGCCAGCTTTCCAGCGTAATCGATTAGTCCTAAAAAAATATAAATCAGTATTTCATTATTACACCCTTTAAATTTTAAAATTTACCAGAATTGGGAAGACATGCAGGTTGAACTCTGGAATCGAATTCGAGTGGCGCGTCAAGTTTCAAAATCGCAATGTCGTTGTTATAGCTGGAAGCATCGAACAGTTTATGAGCGTTGACTTGTTTGATTCCTCTGACTTGGATTTTGGCAAAACGGTCTTTATCTTTGCGATTGTGGTCTCCAAGAGCAACAGTGATTGTGCGATGATCGATTCTGTAGAAAAAATTGTTTTTTAGCTAATAAATGTGTAAGTATATTTTTTAGATTTTTTTGTACCTCAATTTGTTAACTTTTACTTCGGTTGAAAAAGAGATAGCGCTTTCTTAAACCAAAATATAAAATCTTTATTTCTTTTTTCTGATCTCAATAGCTGACGCACATGGGGAAATTCCAAAGCATGTTATTAATAGCAGCTCACTTCTATCATATTAATCCTTTCGTTTTATAGTTATAAATTTATAACACTCCCGTATGAGGTGTTTTATTTTTTATGATTTATACAGCTGCTAGTTCTAAGAAGTAAATAAATCAACTTACCCTTCAACACAATGGGCCGCTGTTAATAAATGTCTTCGTGTGATAACCGTTGCTCCGCAATAAAATACTCCGTTCTTAGATAGCCCTGCCAACCAAGGAAATTCGTGTACTTTTGTTACATTTCCTCCTACAACCCTCATCTGTCTGTTGCTCATTCCACACACTAAAAGTGAAAATAAAAATTAGTGTGTAATTAAACTAGAAGTTGGCTGAAGTTAAACACTTGTAAAGTTGTTTGTCTAATGATTTATTGCCTTATGTTAATTAGGTTTAGTTTAGGAAGTTTTTTTTTATTAAATAAGTTATCACAAAAAATTCAAATAAAATTACGTCAAATACTAGCAGAAGGTAATGTTATAAATTTTGTCTTGAAAAATAACCAAAAAAGTATGAGATAGCAGATTATTGTAATTTATTCTCAGTAAAATCACTACCGTACATTAATTTAAATAGAATTATATACTTGTTCCTCTTTATAATAACGTTTTAAAAAAAAAAAAGATTAAACAAAGTAGGATTTTTTTTCGCAATTACTTTATCATAAAAGAAATTTCGGAATGATATTGATCTTTTTACTATTACGCAGGGTGTACGAAAATTTATATGACAGACCCTATTAGGCACCACAATCAGTAAAACGTTGCCGGGCAACCGTCACTAGATTTCCTAACATTATTTGAAATTTTGAAATCATTTAAAAAAATTGTTTACATTTTTGACAATTTTATAAAAAAGTTCGTATAAAATTTTTAAGTTTTATATTTCATACCGGATTTTTTTGACAAATGTATTGATTCTGATTCTTTGAATGGAAATTTTGAAAATCTTTAATTGTTTGAAATTTTGGAAACTTGAAAACTAAAATTTTGAAAGTACCCAGAAAACTGTAATATAATTTTTAATAAAACTTAATCAAAATTTTAGTAATTCCTTATGGAAAATTGTTTCGATTGTCATATATAATGCATGCTGAAGCCGAAATTCCTTAATTGAAACAGCAAAAACCGATGGTGGGATGTGATAGAGAGATAGCGTTGTCGATGATCGGGTATTCGACATGCGTAGAATACGAATCTAAGGTTCTTTTTCGAACGCGTTTAAATTACAGCACCCTTCCCCGCTTTCTTTTTTTGACGGACCCACCTTATTTTGTTGCGGTTGTATCCGAGCGTGTTGATAAATAATATTCATAGTAATGCCAGTTTTTTTAAATTTGGCTCTCCGGCACTGCTTACTTAGCTTTATTTTTTTAATTATTGCTACTTATAAGTAAGATAGCCTCCCGTATTAGAGGTCACTAAAAACATTGTTTTCTACCATTTTTTAAGTTTTTTGTCCAATTACCTTGTTTATCACATAAAAATACATAAAAACATTAACCTTGATTCAAGTCGCTAGGTCTAACGTATTTTCAGATAAGTTCACTTTTATGATTTAAAGATGTTATTCAGAAAAGAAAATCAAAATCATAAAAGTAGATTTATCTCACAAATCGTTAGGTGCAGTGACTTGAACGTAGTTTCTTTTTGATATATTGTTATGTAATAAACAACATTATGGGTCAAAAGTTAAAAATACCGCAAACGGTTTTAAAATAAAAAATATTTCTTGACCTTCCCACATGAGACGCAGCTGGTTGTCGTACCTAAGTGACGATAATAGAAACAATTAAGCTAAATATGCAATGCCAAAATACATAATTTCAAGAACATGGTGCAATCAATCCATAAAACGTGCTTTCCACGTTCCCCCTTTAAGAGGATGTAGCTCTGTAATTAAGCGCTTTCGGAGCTACTATTACTTATTTTGGTGCCTACAAAACCTCATATAAATTTGGAAATCAAATTTGTGATCATCTGGTACTTCTCAATTAACGACCGATTTCAGCTCTTGAGACTAATCACCGGCGTCTCAATTTTTTTAGTCCTGAACTTGCAAACTTCTATGACACGTGCAATGCCGACATACATTTTTTCCAAAAAACTGGATTAATAAAAATGCGAATAGCGTGCAAATCACATTTAAATAATAGTTTTTTGTTATAATGAGTCTTTCAATTTATGTTTCTTCCTATACTGTTGCTGATTATTACACTTTGCTCATGTCGGATTATTGTAAGATCTTAGATTTACTAACATCGACATTATCGATTTTATTTATATTATACATTTATATAATACAGGGTCGGTAAAAAGTAACGCATAATGTCTGTAACTTCGTAAATGTTGATTTTATAAAAAATAACCCCAATAAAAGTTGTCGATATTATTTTTTTATTTAATTAGTTATTTGGTTGGTATGGCAACCAACTTTTGTTTTTTAAATGGCGCACTAATCAGTCTATCTATATATTAAAACCGGAACTGTCTCAACTTTACGTGAGGTCGAGTTGTGCCCTTACAACTCGACACTTAAAAACCTTTTCTTGCTGAAATAACTCTTACTGAAAATTTCTTTTTACATGTTTTTTTGCTTGACAAATATGATAACTAAAATAAATATAACATATTACAAAACAAAATCTTTCAGAAAAGTGTATTTTATTATTACACTCATTTAGTAAATTGAACGAAAAAGTTTTTAGGAGTATTTTACTTTCGTAACGAAGCTTGCTTAAGAGTTGTCTCAGTTTTCACCGAAAATTTTGATGACTTAAAAGTTTATAAACAAATTTTTAATATTTGTAATGATACCCTAACAAATAAGATTTTACTCAACATAAAATACTAACCACAATTGCAGTCATTATTTGTTGTTATTATATTATCATCAAAACTTGCTCGAGGATTTCGTAGAATTGCTTCTTCCTGTAAACAATTGACATATGTAATTTTTATTTATTTGTTGATAAATTATTCATGGTGTGACAGATCAAGTGTAAAAAATAGCCTTTGGTTCCCAAGGACCCTTTTGATTTTGAAAATTAATATTGCATGTTCAACTAAACGCCATCAAATCCACAAAAATCATATAAAACAAATGTTTACTTGGTTATCTTAGCTAAAGTGTAACTGTCGATCAAAAGGTGGCGCTATTTTATATAGCAAACTTTATATGTTTTGATTCCTTATAATAGTTATTTATGTATTAAGGGCGTAAAGAGGCTTTTATGGCATAAGATGTAATTTTGATCCCGAGGCGGCAGCCGAGGGCTAAGAATACGTCGAAGGCCATAAAAGCAAGTTACGCCCGTGGTACATACACAACTTTATGCACGGATGAAGGTTTTTTTAATTAAAAAATATTTCTAATATAAATTGAAAATATTTATAAAATAAATTGAATTTTCCACCCACATAGAGCGTTGCTTTGATGAAATTTGAGATTTGAAGCGTAACTATGGTAGTGGGTAAACAACGGTAGCCATATTGCCTAAAATCTTAGTTTAAACTGTATGATATCGTTGTTTGCCGTTTCATTATAGCCCATGGGCAATAAAGAGGTCCATGGGCTATAAAAAGACGTTTATGACAAAGAAATTCGTGTATAATTGTCAATTTATGATACACCCGTGCATAAATAATATTTTTTTATCATTATTTAATTTTAAATTCAAAAAACGATAATTTATTTTAATTTTATTTCAGTGTTTACGTTGTTGTAAGACGCTACATAGTTTTATTACTAATACAAATTGAATAAAAACATAACAGTTACCTCCAATGGAGCACCAAAAACCGTAACACCAACCACCACAACAAATCCGAATAATTTTAATAGACACATTTCGATATACTGTGAAAAACTACTTTTAATATTTAAAAACTAAACCCTAATAGTACAGAAGTTAACTTTAAACTAATTATCGCAGTATTGGTTATGAAGTTTTTATACAATATTACGTATTGTTTCAATGTTATTTGGTGGGGCTTTTTGCCTTGACCATTTTATTTATCTGTACCTACAACTGTTTTAGAACACACCCACCTACGCCTATCTTTCAATGTCTAGGGATGAATACGTTTGCAAGGTCGATGCACATGCATGTGTGACACACTTACGTAACACTTTTTAGACCTAATAATTTATTTCGCCAATGTTATTTTGATAACGCGCAGTCCTGATCTACTTTTTTGATGAATCGGTTTCAGCAATGACACGTGCCAAATTGTTTGATTGTTTATGATGCGCAATTTTCTAAATTGTTTATAATAAAATTTTCCTATTGAGTTGCAAAAGTTTTTAGAAAGTTTTCCATCATTTCTCATAATTTTCCATCAGACATTGGCTGGTTTATTATAGAATTTGCTATTGTCTAGACCAGAAGCAGGTGTTACCGTTGAAGGTTTACTTGTTTGTGGGTTACGCAGATAAAATTGTAAATATTGCTGTCTAATTCTATGGATGAATTGTCCTTTACGCAATTTTACTTCATATAGGAATATTTTGCGACCTACTTAAACGGAATTGTTTTTTCTGAACTTGGGTGAGTAAACGAAATTTTTAACGGTTCGTTTCATTTTTTGTTAGTTTTGATCTTTATCAAAACTGAAAAATTTGTAGTGATTATAAAACATGACGCGTTCAAGTATGTTTAAATATGATGACATTGATGAAGGTACCACCGCCAACTTATCTGTTTGTTTAGATTTGGAAGTGATGTAGTTCATTATCACTGACATTGAATGTGAAAATATCTTGGCCAAGGTGGGTAAATAGTGCAGGTAATAAACCAACAATTTACTTTCCCATACTTCTACTGAAATGAGGAAAGTTATGATTTTATACAAATTTTCGAATTTTAGATTTTAACGGAAATACGCGTTTTGTAGTCCAAGGAACGCGAAAAAGTGGTTTTTAAAAAATGTCTGCCTGTGGGTGTGTGGTTGCGTGGGTGGGTTTGATTCTCTGTACTGGCACTATTTGACAGATTTTATAAGATTTGGTTTGTGGAAGTTCTTTGTAAGGTTGTTAATTCAAACCGGAACCGGAAATAAAAAAATTTTAAACGTTTTCGGAAAATTATTCCTCTTAAACTGCCCACACCATTTTTGTTAAACTTTCTGAGCCGATAGAGCCTGCAATGAACTACAAATTTATTTTTTACTTATTTCCTAAATTTTACTCTAACGCACCCCAGGAATGTTTGAAAATTTTTAAATCAATTAATTATTTATTCATAAGCGCAAACGCCGATCGTTATAAACTTTTATCAGTTCGATAGACTATTTAAAGTACTTTATTAGGAGCCTCAAGAATTTTAAAACTTACTTACTTACTTACTATTTTAAAAATTAAGAAAAAAATAATACTTTTTTAAATATTTTGAATTGATTGTGTGGTAGGCACATGGTGAAACATTATTAATAAATATTTAACTATTAAAAATTAATAGTTTATTAATAAAATAAAACGCTTGGTAATTGTTTCACAATTTGTTGGTTTTTATTTACTCAACTCAAGTTTCAACTATCACGGTCATCGTCAGGAGTTTACAAACACAACTAAAACTAAACTTTTTTTATATTAACAACGTGTTTTCCAGCAGTTACGTGATTTTACTTACGCCTGTCAATGAGCTCTAATAAAAAAATATTGTTCATTCTTTGCATATTTTTGATAATTCTTAAAATAAAGTTTTTACAGCGATTTTGGTGCGAACTCCGACTTGCATCTAATCAAATGTAAGGCGCGGTCAGTTGCCGTACTTCTTCTATCCTGTGCGGCTATCTGAAGTTATAGTGCTATACTTAACGATAAATCGCATTGCACAGGCTGTCGCATCTTCAAGTCGACCGACGCTGGAGCGTTTTTTAAATTGTTTAATTTTTGTAAAAACAATGTTATTTACTCATTTATTGGAACGCAATAATTTAAAACGTAAAAAATATGGGACAATACCAGCGACCTTTTTGCCTATTTTTTGTAAGGTCTCTATGATAAAGTTTTTAGTTTTCTTGTCATCATAAAATGTTGTTTTTAAATAACATCCGTCTGTATTTTTTTTGTTTATTTTAATGATACACAATATTTCAATAAATTCCACAAACCAAAACATTAAAACAAACAAGTAACTGCTATTGAATGTATTTTCAAAACTTCTTAGTATACCTTTTTTATTAGAAATATACTACTATTTTCATTGAAAAGATATCTGTTCAAAAATAATGTAATCGGTATTAATTCAGGATTAATTAAATATTTTTATCTATTTACTTTCCCGTACTTCTACCAAAGTAAGGAAAGTTATGATTTCATGCAAAGTTTCGAACTTTAGATTTTAACGAAAATAGCGTCTTGGGGTCCAAGTAACCTAAAAAAGTGGTTTAAAAAAAATGTCTGTGGGTGGGTGCGTTTTCCTATATCTCCGGAACACCTTCGCCGATTTTTATAAGATTTAGTGTGTAGAAGTTTTTTAGTTGCAGGTAGTTCTTTGTAAGGTCGTTAGAAACCAGAACTGGAAACAAAGATTAGACTTGTTTTTTTGGTATAGATTGTTTTCTAAACACGTTTATATAATTTTAAATACATAGCGTTGTAGCGCATATAAATACTTATTAAATGCCTCTTTCCAAATGCTGTATCTTTAAAATGAAAGCCGCTACAAATTTACGAAAATTTTAAATTTAATGCCCTAATTCATGTAATAAACTTTCTTTTTTAGTTAACTTTTTGATTTCCTTGCGCGCCGCTGAGTTTTCGTTCCTTGCTGGCCGCACGGTCTGATCCTTAGTCAGGAAGCCGCTTTTGTGGAGAAATGTAGGTCAGCCCAGCGGCGCGAGACGTGCCGACGTGTCGTACACTTATTATTAAAACAAAATAATAAGGGGGCATAGCCCACAGGTTCCACTAGTTTGATATTATTTGTAGTAATGACAGAGACAGACAACTTTATTAAAATTAACTTAGAAACACCATTTGTGGTAGGGCTGTGATTTTTAGGCACTGCAATTATTAAAAGCAGGAAAACAAACAGACAGAAAAAAATTACATTTTAGGAACTTAAAATTCAACAACCCAATTTTTACATTTATGGAGAAAACTATAAGCTAGTCGTATAAATAATAAAAAAAAATGTTTGTAGTGCCAATAGTTTTTTTAAATAAATTAATACTATTTGCTGTTCCTGTAGCAAACAATGATCTTTTCAATATTGCTCGAGGTTCAGCTATGGCCAAAAAATGTTTCCACTTCAAATAAAATGACTGGAACGGCATTAAAGTTTCGTATCCCCTAGCAAACAGTAATTTTAAATAAAACATATTTTATATTCTAAGGTTCTCACAAAAATGTTGTTGTGATAAACTAAAGACCTACCTTACTGACCTCTAGACTATGAGTTTATACGCAAACATTTATATAAATTTTACACAGATAGCAAAATTGATATTTTACTTTGATGGCACAATTCATACAAATGTGACCAAAACAGGTTTGACAAAAACCTGTAAATAGGCAAACTAATTCCAAAACACTTACGGTAGGCATTTTAGGCAAAAGCATTATATGTAGTAGTTTTACCAAAATAGATAATAATAGTATTCACACTTCTTCTTAAAGTTGCATACCTCTTGCAGGCTGTAGCATATCTTCTCACCTCCTGTTCTGTGTAGTGCTGAAAGTGGTACAAAATAGTAGGGACCAACAACTTTACGTGAGCTCCGAACCACGGAAGTGCATGCACTTTATCTCCAGAGAATATTTGACTAGGACAATCTCAGATGTAAGAAGTGAAGCTAACGCCCGCTAATCCTAAAAACAGGGTTCTACGAGCTATCGGCAACACAAATCACATCAGAGTACGTTGGTGGTTGTCCACTACCTTCCAACCACGAAGTAATATAAAGCATAAGGAAAATGTCCGAACTGCTTGTTGCTGTGATATGCAGGTCTCAATTTTGAATAGCGTCTAGTCTCTTACAATCAATCGGTCCCACCAAGGTCAGACTTTTTATTGGTGCATTTCTATTGCGCACGCATTCAATAGGCACTTTTTTAGCGATAACCGCCAGGTTCGTAGTGGCACAGATGGATATGCTTGCTACAAATGGTGTACTGTTTTTCTACTGCATAAGTAGTTGTGGGGTCGAATCTCGGTTGGGACCAAACATTTTTTTTTGTTATAGTTTTTTTTAAACACTGTTGTTGCGTTTTGCTGTTTACGCGAAGTTTAGGTTAAGAGCAGTTATATTTTTAAATAAAAAAAATAGGAAAACAAATTAGCATTCACTCACTGATTGACGGCATACTAACACGCAAGTCTGACCTTGATGAGGTGGGATCGATTGTTGGCAAAGCGACTAGACGCTAGTTTAATTTTGCAGTACATGTAACAGGGAGATCCGAGACAAGGAACCTATAAAAAATATTCGATCACCTATCGTCAAAATTTTTTTAAATGTCGATAAAGGCCGTATATGTGAGATTATGTTGGTTTATTTCTTGATAATGTCTGATATATCAGGACAGAACATGTTTTATTTATAACCAATGCAGAAAATTTAAAACTTTTGTGACTACAATCAAATTTGTTGACAGATTTTCAGTTTGATTGTGTGCAAAAATCAATAAGAGCGCGAATCAGCACATCCTTGAAATAGTACATTTAGTAGTTTCTTTGTCTCGGTGCTCTCTCTCCCTCTCTCTAAAACACTACAGAATAAGGCCGTAGCAACCAGAGTTCGTGCATACTTCGAGTATACAGGGTGTAACAGACCACCCACGCACTATCTTTTACGGCTAAACTATTAAACCTACACGGATGGGGCAAAAAATTTTATATATAAATCGTACCGGAGGTATTTAGCAAAAATATCTATAAATTTTTTGGGGCTTCGGAAAGAGTAGTTTGGGGGGGGGAGGTTTCTCGAGATTTTTAAATACAAAGGTGGGTCAAATTATACCTCATTTAAAAGATCTATTTAAACCCAACAACATAAAAATATAAAATATCGATAGCTCAAACCGTTTCAAAATGGCGGCCAATTATATCAAAAAAGCGGCCATTACATAAACGTTATCCTAGCCGCACATGAACTGTTGTACCAGGAAAATTAATAATGATTTTTAAAGTCCATTAAATTAGCTTTCTAACAATGTATCACATAAAGACAAAAAATAAATGTTAGTACCCCCTCTCCTCATCAAAAGAGTGGGAAGGTTCAAAAGATATTATCTCAAAAATCTTAAATAGAACGAGGGGTCAAGTGTCACTTCATTTTAAACGTGCTATTAAACTGTACAACTTTTGTATTTAAAGTTTATTAATATGGTTTAAAAAAACTTTTTAAATGAGGTACAAGTTGACCCACCTTCGTATTTGAAAATCTCGAGAAACCTCTTTAGCCCCCCCTCCAAAACTACCCTCTCTAGAGCCCCAAAAAATTAAATAATAAATATTAATAATAAATATTTTTGCAGAATACTTTAAGTATGGTTTATATTAAAAAAAATTGTATGCCATCCGTGTAGGTTCATAAGTTTAGCCGTAAAAGATAGCGCGTGGGTGGTCTGTTACACCCTGTATGTAATGCTTTGTGCATCCAAAAAAGCACGGCGATTATTAAAAACCGATCTTACTTCGTTCGGGAATGTAACCCTAGGCGGTTGGGTAACAGTCCAGCACCTAGACCGCTACACCAATCGGTGGCTCACGTGCAAGGGGTCTGTAAACGACCAAAATAGGTATATTCTTAACAATCCTAGCCGTATTTATAACATACTTATTATTCTAATGAGTAATGAGAATAATCAAAGTGGATTTTCAATACAGCTCTTTACACTTAAAGTTCTTGGAGATGAATGGCAGCATATAAAAATATGACATAACATATAGTTAGTCTTACATTATGATACTAATGTAAAAAGTAATGTTAAATATTAAATTTGTTTGTGCACTCACTATATAAAAAAACATTTAATATTTCCCTTCTTTTAAATATTTAGGCCTATTTTCATTATAAATGTTTTTATTAAAAAAAAATACTTTGAACTTGGGCTTCTTTTAATCTTAGTTCCAGGGACGGGTTCAGCTAGTTCATAGTAATCCACTTGTCTCAACTTTTACGGGCCCCCAATTTGCTGTTCGCTGATAGCTCTTATTTCCGACACCGTGTCAGCAGAGCAAACATTCGGAGCGGCTTACAGCGGATTTATAATAAGCGTGAGGCGTAACCCCCGGGTTATACTAGTTATGGTAAACTATAGACGTTTACATGCAATTCAAGTAGAGGTCAAGTGTTTTTTTCAATATGTTTTTGGAAAGGAAATTGAAGTATAAAATACAATTCTTTAGCATCAACAACCCTGAACTGTAAAGTTTATAGTAAGGAAAAAATAATATAGTTGGCAATTTTTGAGCCTGCATCTGTAATTTGCATACCCATATTTAAAGAAATCTAAATTTCATAAACACAAATATCTTTACAGGATAGAGGTATAAATATTGGTATTAACTTTTGCATATTTTAACAACTTTTTGTGATAGCTAATTGCTTTCGTTATCTAAAATTTTTTTGTGTTATTTTTAATCTCTAAATGTCCTTGCTGTAGCCTCGCTTAAAATAGGAGGCTTCCTCTGAAAGCGTTGTAGGTAATTGCAAAACCCTTAATGAAAGTGCAATTTTATTGCATTTATGCTAATATTTATCATAATAGGTTATTATCTAGGTCACCGTGTAGATAAAGCAAACAAATCTAGTTTGAATTGGTTTCATTAGCTTATGAATGCCAACACCGGCAATTAGACAATTACGCCTCATTTTGAACGCCACATAATTTACATAAAGGCACACTTAATCACTGACGATTTCTGATTTTCCCCTTAAAGAAATAAAAATATTATAAATTCAGATTGTTTCACTTCCGAGAACAGTCAAAACCAAAATGGGGTAGAGAAAGCTTTTCATAAGAATAATAAAATAGTAAATGTCAACTTTGGAGTCCACATTATTCAAGCCAAACAAATATAGATAATAATTTTTGTAAATCGAAGTGAAATTATTTTCGAAGAATTAGCACGTGACTTGCATATAAAAATCGGTTGACAAGAACCTCGTTCACTTCTCGTTTCCGTTCTTGGCTACCTATTTACCTACTTCTTGTTAATCGCTGCTAACCAGTGGTCATTTGGTTAGTAATCAGATAAGTTCTTGAAGAGTTTGTTGTATATGTTGGTTTATGAAGTAAAAATTTAAATTTAACATATTTCACAACAAGAAACAAGAAATAAATAAAAAATAATGAAGCGATTTGATTGTTTCTGTGTGATTGTGATAACTGTTTTATCAATTTCAGTCCAAAGTTGGGAACAGGTAAGCATTCTTTGATCGTTGTTTTTATTCAAAACCAAGTAACTCTAACTATAGAAATATTGCTTTGATTAAAGCAATATTTTTATTTACTTCCAATCAATTCTGCGAAATGTCTCGAGAAATGAAAATTTCAATTTGCAAAGATGAAAAGTTTTTAAATTTACATTTACATTTTTTTTATAAATTATTATCCGTTTTTTGTTCTTTAATAAAAAAATTAAGGTCAATGTTCTTAGTTATTGTAATTCTTTATTTGTTTAAGATTATTTGTACAGAATTTAAACGGTTTTTTGTACCTTTCGCCGCTACAGACTGATATCTGATTTCAACTTCTGTGTACTTATTGTAATCCTCTTACAAAATTAAACAAAAAAGTTTTATGCACGAATGTATCATAAATTGACAATTATACACAAATTTCTTTGTCATAAACGTCTTTTTATAGCCCATGGACCTCTTTACTGCTCATGGGCTATAATCAAACGTCAAACAACGATATTTTAGGCAATATAGCTACCGTTGTTTGCCCGGTACCATAGTTACGCTTCAAATCTTAAACTTAATCAAAGCAACGCTCGATGTGGGTGGAAAATTCAATTTATTTTATCAATATTTTCAATTTATTTTAGAAATATTTTTAAATTAAAAAATCTTCATCCGTGCATAAAGTTGTGTATGTACCACGGGCATAATTTGCTTTTATAGACTTTGACGTATTCTTAGCCCTCGGCTGCCGCCTCGGGCTCAAAATTACATCTTACGCCATAAAAGCCTCTTTACGCCCTTAATACATAAATAACTATTATCACATTTTAGATTTGTGCCCTTTTATTTTTTGATATCAATTTCAGAAATATTTAAAATACTCTTTCAAGCTTGTTTTACTTTTCTCAGGGGTTCAACCCAAAGATCTAGTTTTTTTCGGAATATACCATATTTTTTTAGGAATATTTTAGAGAGTATTTATTACTAATACTATAGAATATTTTTATTACTGCTTTTATTGCGAAATAGTTAGGAAGCATTTTTGAATGTAAACTGTTTTCATTACGATACATCAAATCTCTCATCCCACATGAACACGGGCAAATAATATGAGCGCATATTGCATATCCGGTGCGCAGTTTTCAGTAAACCAGTTTCCATATTGAAAGAAATTTGTTAAATTAATCACAAGTATAGTATTATAACCAAAAACTGAAAATAAATAATCTATTACGCTGATCTCACGTCTGAGCTGGCTTCATACAAAAATATATCGTTTCTTACTAGTTAAAAAATCGTGATTCATAATGAAAACTGTACACAATTTAAAGCAGGAAATGTCAAATTTTGAATTATACAGAGTGGCTAGGAAAACTCCGGCCACTTTTCTTGCGGCGGTCAAGAGATGGCGCTTTAGTAAAAAAAATTAAATTAAAATACTGGCAACAACGCAGAATCTAAGACGTTTTAGTTGTTTTGATTTAATATGGGGCGTTTTTAATAACTAAAACGCTTGGATTCTGCGTTGTTGCCAGTATTTTAATTTAATTTTTCTTTACTGACCGCCACAAGCAAAGTGGCCGGGGTTTTTCTAGCCACTCTGTACAAATAAAGGTACATGTAACAGAATACAGCATTGTCTTTGCACTATCAAAAAAAGAAACTGTCCAAACTAGATAAGCTATTTTGTCCATTATTACTTTCCCATACGTATGGGAATGTATTGTGATCTCTAAAATTTTCGATTCTGAGATTTCGACGGAAATACATATTTTGGACCTCCGGCAACCCAAAAAGGTGGTTTTTAAAATATGACAGATCGGGATAACGTTTGTTTCTGTATTAGCTTCAGGGGAAACAATATTCTATGTACCTACGAACATTTTGAAACGCGTGCAAGTTATGAAGTACAAATTATCTCAAAATTTTGGAAATTTTCTACAAAATATTGCACAAGAACTAGCCACACAATTATTATTTAATTTTGTGAGCGGATACAGCTAAGGATTAGCTGCAGTTTGGTTTTGTGTCTCAACCTGTTAATTTTTCTGTGACGCTTCCTATGAATTTTTTAATATTTTAACTTTAGCGCTTATTTACTCAAAAACGAGGGTCAGATCGGGATGAAATTTAATATTGTATTTTAGAATTTAGACATAATATTCAGAACAGTATTGCTCCAAAAACTGGCTACACGATTTTTTGTAATTCTGGTTTGTGTCCTACTTCTCTAATTTCTCTATGACGACTTTTATGAATTTTTGAAAATCGAAAATTCATGAATTTTTATTTAACTAACAGGAAACAAGTAATTTCTCTTTCCGTTTTTGGTTTTATTTAATACCGACAAAAATTTTTTCGAAAAATTTGGAAAAGTGATTGTTGATTCGCAAAAAAATCCAACAATCTCCGGTTGTAACTTGGGCAGATACATTGGTGCATGTCACAGGAATTGCTTTACAGTGCGACATTCGTTGAGATTTTCAACCCCTAATATAATGAGGGTGGTCACTTTAGTGCGATGTTAAAGAAGTTACAGACGATAAGTATTTATTAATAAAATAAAACACTTGGTAATTGTTGGATTTTATTTACTCGACTCGAATTTTAACTATCTCGGTTATCTTCAGGAGTTTACAAATAAAACTGAAAATAAAACCTAAAGATGTACAATACTACCCATTTCTAGAAGTGTCGTCGCCGCCCTAATTTTTCGACAATTCTAGAAATGGGTAGTATTGCACATCTTTAGGTTTTATTTTCAGTTTTATTTGTAAACTCCTGAAGATAACCGAGATAGTTAAAATTCGAGTCGAGTAAATAAAATCCAACAAATTGTGTAACAATTACCAAGTGTTTTATTTTATTAATAAACTGTTAATTTTTGATAGTTTTAAAATTTATTAATAATGTTTCACCCTTTGCCTACCACACAATAAATTCAAAAGTTACAGATGCGTTAAGGTTTCCAAAGTGTATTTTATTTCATATTTTAAGTTAAATTCGATTTTTATGCTCGAAATACTGGAAAAAAAAAGATGTTAGCTGTGCATATTTTTTGCCTATCAGGAAAACAGTTAAAAGGTTAATACAATCGTCGAGAAATTAATGGTTGTAAAAACAGTTAAAAGCCATATTAATAAAATACTACTTCTACATAAAATTTGTTTATCTAAAAACAAAAAAAAAACATTTTATCAGTGGAAACTTTGGATAAAATAAATTAAGTTTCTTCATCAAAATTTCGGTATTATTACTTTTATAAAGAGGTGAAAAAAACATGGAAAAAAGGAAAAAAAAAACTAATGGGAAAACGATTTTCAAAAAAAAACTGTTGTAACTGATCCAGGCGACTACTACCTCAGGCGTATCCTTGTTTACTAGTTTTCTGTGCGGCCTGTGCTCAAAACAGGACTTTTGGGCGCCGCCGTTTGGGTTCCGGACAATTGTACGCCGGACGTTTGAGCGCTGCTTTCTTTCTATAACTTTCATTACATTATACCTCAGCGTAAAAACCGATTTTTCTATTGTGAAAAAGCTACTAATAAATATTTTACTTTAAGAATATTTTTGAATTAATTTAGCAGCTGCGGGTGCCCAAACGGTGGCGCCCAAAAGTCCTGTTTCGAGCGCAGGCCACAGAGACAATGTTAAACAATTCTACTTTTGCAGATACGGTAAGTCACATTATCTAAATTCTAAAGTACAAGGAAGTCCAGGTGAACTGCTTCGTCAATTTTTTATTTAGAGTTATAGTTAATCATGTGACTGGTTCGGATGATTAAAAGGACGGCGGTTGTTATTGTAATGTGCTGCTGCATTAAAAATATGTAATGTATTTAATTAAGCAATTATTTTTTCTGAAATTTTAGAAATCCGGATGTTGTTGTCTAAAGTTTAGAAATTATTTTAGGAATTTACTTATAATTTTAGAAAATATTGAAATTTTAGGAGTAGTACTGTATTGATTTGTAAAAAAAATTGTATTTAAAGTTTTGACGGAAATTTTAAAATATCGGAACCGGATAGCAAAAGTTAAGCTTATATTTTGTAGTAATTGTGTCAGAATATGAATTTTGTAAATTGATACTAACCTAATTTTTTCCGAAGGTTCTAGCCTAAAAATGGTGTACTTAATTTTTTTGAAAATTTTGAGCTTACCGCCATATTATTTATTAAAGAGTCTGCAAAACAACATAAACTCGGTTACTACGTACAAGAAATTTTGAAATAATGAAAAGCATAAAGTGAAAGAAACTTTCCAAATTGCAAATTATCAAAAACGTTTTCGATACCAATTGGTCATTTTTTTAACTTCTGAATTCTTTTAGAACTAAGGACTAGCTACAATTTGGCTGATATTCCAATTCGCTGATTTCTCCGTAACGCTTTTATGATTTTTTTGTTTAATGAACGGGAGACGATAAAACATTTTTGTTTTAACTAAATTGTTTGTGAGTAATAGTATTTAAATTTTTTATATGCGGTAATATTTGAAATAACTAATTTCTCTTCTTTATTTTTTTGAATTTACGTTGTGATTTCGAATGTTTTTTAATCCTAAGAAATCTTTACTCCAAAAATCAAAAAAAAACTGAAATTATTTCTCACAAATAATACAACTAGTGTTTCCGTTTTTTAAATAATCTAGGGTTGATTTCAAAGAATTACAATACGTTCACAAGTACGACGCGCGGGTGATATTATCCAAAATTAACTAGCACGAGTTATCACACGTGTTGTATTTGTAATGACTACAACACAGGCACAATTAATTACAGCGTCTTCTATATTAACGGATCGTGGATCTTATCGTCGCTTTTCGCGTGCTCTAGCGAAGCTACGATTTTAACTTGTCGCTTTTATCGCTAATGCTACAGAAACAAGTAATTTATCGTGTTTTTTTATTTGTTGAAATCTGCTAGTAATTTGTTCACCTACAAATTTATTGGATTGGCTGTTGGCATGGAATCCAGCACTCTAATTGGCCAAATAAAAACTGTGCGAAATAATCACAAATAAAGTAAATAAAGACTTTGCCGGTATAACCAGGCCCAAGCTAGTGCTAAAATGAGACAGCTTTCAGTTCTTTTTGTTTATGGCCAGCAGTTGAAGCAAATGAAACATGCTCTAACAGCTTATGCTATAGTTTTTACGTAAAAACTTTCTATAGTATATAAAATGCTGTAGTCACTGTTGGCGCGTAAAAGTTGATAAAAAATACTTTTGAAAATATGACAGCTTACAATTTTTACAGAAAAGTTCAGAGAAAATTCTTTGCTCTTTTTTAATGAATTTTTGGTTGCATCGCTTCGCACTTTAATTTATTTTTATATTTTTTGTTTACGGTGTTTTTTCTAGACTTGTATAAACTAGGTAGTTTACAAGTTTAATAAATAATACATTGTTAGAGTTTGAAGACGGCTCACCTTCTAAGATTAGGTACATTCCTTCAGTTCAATGTTTGGAGCAATTTATTTACTGGGACCCACAAATAGTAGAGAAATCCCTGATCAGTGCCAGCATTATTCCGCGAAGCCATCGTTTACTACGTCAATGGCCTACCCTAATAAGACGCAATCTACAAGTTTGATGAATAAAATGACAAAATTTTTATAAATTTTTTACGTAACTATTCATAGTTTTAAACATTTGTGAAGTATCTTGTTAAACTAATGACAATAAATAACTCTATACACATGTTTACATAAGTTTTATTTTTTGTATGTGACTCTATGATTCCCATCCCACCCCCTTACCCGGGCTCAGCGCACTTATCGCTATTCACCGGTCTAACATGCCCCACCCCGAAAGACATGCAACCCAACATACACACCACACACACCGTCCATGGACACGCCGGGCTTAACTTATTTAAAAAAATTTCCGACGGGCAGAGGATTCGAACGGTAGCTTAAATTACGACTAGTAAAATATAAAAGAAGAAGTTAGTCATGATTGGTGTTACTCAATTGTGGTGCGCCGTATTTTGTAGTAGCACTATAGATGTTTTCTGAATAAAATACAGGTATAAATCCCATTTAAACAGTATTTTGTCAAACGCGAATCTCATTATTTACCAAAAAACTATTTTCTTACAGGACCTACCCGAAGATACGTCACTTACTTCTGATCAATCCGAAAATCCTTCAAAAATTCTTGTTGACCCTAACACCAACGCCATCAACTTTGTAAAACCTCCAAAAGTAAAACCCACAACGGAGCAGATAGAATTTGTAAATGGAGTACCTCCTGGTTCAACAAAGCCTCCTAGTCGTCCTACAAGACCAACAAGACCTACGAGAACACCAAAGCCTACAAGAACATATCGTCCTTCACGACCATCAAAACTCACCTCAGGGTCTCAGAATTTATCCAAACCTGCTCCAAATAACACAGATGATAGTTGGTTGTCGAAACCAGCTATTCTAGAAGCTTCCGGTGAAACCAAACCTGCAATAATAGAAGGTGGTTCATCTACAACGTATCCCCCAGGAGTGTCGCCACCTGAACCTGTAATTGCAGGCCCAGATCCAGATCGTGGAGTGGTTGACTGGTTGTTAGGCCTTGTTGGAATTAAACCTAATACAGATAATATAGATCAACCTAGTACTGGCCCTGCGAAAGGGTGTACCAAATGTGGTAGGTACAGAATTAGGATTTATCTTGATACCTTGCTGTAGCAAAATTTTGACTATTTCATAAATGTCTGGTTTTTGAGACAATTTTAAAATTGCAAAAACTGGTCATCATTAATTTAGAAATAATATCAAGTATCAGATATTATTATTATTTTTTTGTTTTAATTTGTAGCATGTGGCTTGACATATAAGCACAACCGCATCGTTGGGGGTGTGGAGACTCAGGTAAATGAATATCCTTGGATGGCCTACTTGACTTACAGTAATCGTTTTTATTGTGGTGCTTCTCTGATTAATAACAAATACGTTTTAACAGCTGGACATTGTGTAAACGGGTAAATTTTCCTCCCTGACAAGGATGTTGATAAAAAATTAAACTTTTGTTATATTTAAAGGATGACAAAGGATAGGCTTATGGTAACATTTTTGGACCATGACAGATCTACTCCAGCGGACACGAAGTTATTTACCCGAAGGATTAGCAAAGTATTAAGACACCGTTCTTATGGAACCGGTGGTTCCTACAACAACGATATTGCTTTGCTTCAGTTATCGGAAGAGGTTCCATTAACGGGAATTGTTAAGCCCGTTTGTCTTCCTCAGGTTGGGTATAGTTATTCGGGTTTCACTGGTACGACTTCTGTTTAGTTTTGTTTTAATTCAATATTTATGGCTCTACTTTTGTTTAATAGGTATAGTAACTGGTTGGGGTGCAACGGCGTCACATGGTCAGGTGTCCAACAAGCTGCGGGAAGTCAAAGTTCCCATTCTTTCAAATCCTGATTGCAAGAATACTGGGTACGGTAATAGGATTACTGAGAATATGATGTGTGCGGGGTATTCTCATGGTACGAAAGACTCTTGTCAGGTATGGTATTAATTATGAAAACAACAACAAGCTTTACTTTGCTGGAAATATTTGGCTGTGTTGGCAATGAGTACTAACTGTATTTTGTAATTATTGTTTTTGTAGGGTGACAGTGGTGGACCACTTCATGTAGTAAATGGATCAAATCATTTTATTGTTGGTAAGTTCCTACTTAGAAAATTTTGAAACATTTATTAGTAATTAACTATACTGAAAATTTAATGCCCAAATTTATATGCCGCATTTTAAGCACCTTAAACAAAATAAGTATAAACGTTTCGATAAAGATAGGTCGTAGCAAAACGCTTTGTTAGCGAGCCACATCTTCCAAAAGTAAGTGATTTTTATGGACAAATTTCATAGCGCTGCAGTAGACTAGATTGTTTTGAAGTATTGTATTCTGCCACTGCTCATTTAAATTTTTTTCTTATTATTTTTAGTTCTGTGTATGAGGTCACGTTCCACTTTTGTTCCTTGTTTTTTTGTCGCATAAAATGCATCAAGAAGGTACTTTTTCATGTTGCTAAGCTTAACGGGTTCGAGATAAATCCGCTGCAAAAAATTTTTTTTTAGTAACGGGTTTTTGTGTATTGTGATGTGGCATAGAAGATAACGGCATACCTACGACACACCTACGACATACTTAAGACATACCTAAGACATACCTATGACATACCTACCACATAGCTAAGACATACTAACGACATACCTACCTATCAAATACCTATCAAATACCTTTAAGACGTACCTTCGACATAGCTACCACATACCTACGACATACCTACTGCATGCCTTCAACATACCTATGAAATACTTGTCACATACCTGCGATATATTTACGACATTTTTATAACATAACTTAGACAGACGATATACCTACGAGATACCTACGATATACCTCTGACACACCTATAAGACATACCTACAATATATCTACCACATGCATACGACATACCTACGGCATACCTACAACATTCCTACCACATACCTACAAGATACCTACGACACACCTATGACGTACCTAAGACATACCTAAGACATAGCTATGACATACCTACGATGTACTTAGGACATACCTACGATATACCTAATACAAACCTACGACATACTTACGACATACTTACGACATACCTACGACATACCAACGACATACCTAGGACATACCTACAACATATCAACGACATACCTAGAACATACCTACAACATACCTACGACAAACTTGCGACTTATCTACGACATACTTAAGACATACCTTAAAAATCTGAAAAAATTTGAAATCTGCTACCCCTTCTGTATATTTGACGCTTCTGAGTGTCCTAAATAAGTGAAAATAATTAAAAAGTAAGGCTAAATGAACAGTGTTTGAATACAACATTTTAAAAGTACAATCACTATGAAAGTTATTCATAAAATTAAAAAAAATGCGTATCACGTCTGCTCTTTAGGGAGATGTAGCTCCGTACGAACATGCTGTACTTATTTTAGTGCCTAGAAGCCATCATATAAATACGGGAATCGAATTTTTCAACATCTTCGGATTAGACTTTGTTGTTGTTAGTCCGTGTGTGTAGAGACACTATCTTGCTATCTTGCCCACTCTCAAGATGCAACCTCAATGTCATGGAAAACGTTAGTTTGGCAATAAACAACATGAACCAAACCGAGACAGTGTAGCTGTGCCTGTAACAGGCAAACGATTATTTTAGGCAACTATTTACAGCCTAGCAAATAGGTTTTAAATTGGCAAATAGAAATAATGGTTGTCAGTAGGCCGATCGTCTGCACATTACGCGCAAATAGCTGGCGCTGTTGCGGACACGGCCATTTTCTTAAAAATGTTCCAGAAAACATAACCAGTACAATTCCACTATGCACACAATACAAATTCATTAACAAAAACAGCCAGTATTTGTACTTGCCCGATCAAAAGCTATTTGTAGAAGTTGTTTACCTAAAATAACGATTTGCCTGCGACATATCTATCAAATAACAAAGCGGTCTAACTCAAAAATCACTAATAGCATGTACATTGTACAGGTCAAGGAAAGCGTCAAACATTGAAATTGTAATTAACTAATTACAGGAATAGTGTCGTGGGGTGAGGGCTGTGCTGAACCAAACTATCCAGGCGTGTACACCAGAGTTAATCGTTATATTTCGTGGATTAATAGTAACACAAAAGACGCCTGTTACTGCTGAATACCACAAATTGTGATGCAAAACGTGTTCGTTAATTTTAGTTGTTAACTAGTCACAGTTGAATGTGTTAGTTGTAGTTTTTTTTTGTTGAATATGTAATATTATTTATTTATTTTAGAAAATAAATAATAAGAGTAGGCTAATGAAAGCAAAGTCCTTTTTATTACTGTTAAATTTTATTTTTTATATTTTCCCTACACTTGTGGGGCACATCAACTGCCGGGGTCATATAACTCTAATAGAGCAGTGTCCAAACCATCGGTTTCGACCGCTGCTCTACCGCCCGCCCCATTTTGTATTTCTTCGGAAAGTATCATAGCTAAATTTGCAGTCTTTAAATATCCATAGTCGATGTGTGCTTTAGTGAATCTAGTACATTATTCTAATAACTTATGTTAAACACTACTTAATGTATTTGCATTGTGTGATGTTTTTCATATTTCTTGTACTACCAAACCAATCTTTACATCTTTATTTACCAGTAAGGAAAAATGTTTCCATTTGTCCTTTTCCCTGTAAATAAAAATACATTTATCAGAGATTTTATTGATTTTATTGTTTAAAAAAACAATTTTAAAAATTTTACCTTAACTTTCACAAGCCCTCGGTTTTCGAAGTTGTAACGATCTTGAACCAGAAGAGCTTTTGTAGGACCAGAAACGTTTATGTTTCCAGGCTAAAAAACACATACTGTATCATGATCTTTTTAAAGTATACATGTTACCTTACCGTGCTAGTTGATTGCATTCTTGATGCTGTATTAACTGTGTCCCCAAAAAAGCAATACCTTGGAACTTTTAACCCAACGACTCCTGCTACTACTGACCCAGAATGCATTCCTAAACATTCTCAGTTAAAATTATTCAAAACTTGTATGAATATGTAGATTATATTTATAAAGCTATCAATATTTTGTATCATAATCAAACAGTTTTTACTGATATTTTTTAAAACCTTTTCAAATAATGCACGAAAATTCTATTTCTTACCAATTCGTATTTCAACTGTCTTACGTCCGGGAATTTCTAGCTTTGCAACTTCTTTTACCATGCAAAGTGAAAGATCAGCCATATTTTGAGCGTGTAATACTGTTCTTTCAGGTGCACCACTGGCCACCATATACACGAAACCTACGGTTTCTACCTACAACAATTATAAAAATTATGTTGAAAAATACAAGAAAAAAGCTTTAGACAATTTTTTAATTATGTTACAATATAATCTCAATCTCAAAGGCCCATCTCTACCGTCCATCTTTGAACATAGGCTACAATATAATACAAATACGTGCAGATATTTTAACCGGTAATAGAACTCGCCAAACTGAACCATTTTATCATTTTTGCAACCCCCTTCCCCCCAACTGAGTTATAAATAAAAAGTTCTAAGTAAAACTTCTATCATATTTTTCTATAGCTTTCTGCTATTCGTAAATTTTTTATATTATAATACTTGAATTCAATCTGTAAACTAGTTTTTGAGTAATGAAGCAATAAAAACAAAATTTTTAATAAACTGAAACGCTTTCCCAATCGCAGCATACCTAATGCGGGAACCTTTCCAAATGATCAACATTTACGTGATCATGGTTCGGTTAAACTCCAAGTGCAACATCGAAGAGGGGCAAGGACCCGTCGAATTTTGCATGCCGACCGCAGATTTTAGATGCAGTAAAAGTGGATCTTATTGTGAGTGTCCGAAGATTTGCATTTTGCATAGGAGTATCAGCATTTACAATTTGGCGCACTTTAAACAAAAAGAGTGTGCACCTTTATCATATAAAACTGGTGCAAACGCCGTGAAGTGTTTAATATATGGATTTTGAGAAAAGAGAAGCAATCGAATTTTTTAGTAGTTTGCTGTCTACCGACAAAGCAGCACAGGAACACAAGTCTCCCCTTTTGTAGATTACCGTGGCGGCACCTGTCCCGACGTGTTGTATCTACTACGTCCACCCTTAGATTCAGAATTGAGGTACGTTCAATCCGGGCACCTGCTCGTAAGAACAAGCTACCAGTATCGACATCGGAATTTGAGCCCTAGTTTCCACTAATGAAGGCGAAGCTACCTGAACATCTACTAATTCTGCAGATCCGTACACGAGCTGGAACGCAGCCCACCCGCTGTGACTCTGGCCCATCGGCGCCGATAGCTTAGGTTTAATCCCTGCCACTACAAGTCCATCCCGAGACAGTTGCAAGAGTCGGTGGTAGTAGCATTTACTCCTGATAGGCCATCTCGGTCTTCGTGGTACCAGTCAAAGTTACTGGTTAGATTTTTAAAACAAGCACGTGCCGAAGCAGTGCTATCCCTACCAGTTTAGACTGCTCGCAATGCTTAGTACAGATCGACTGTGCACCGCTCAGAGTAGGTCGGTAGTCGGTCTGATAATAGTGACCGGTATCTTAACAGCATTGGGTGTGCAAATGCACAAACCTGTAACCAGAGTCGAGACTCTGGTTACGGGCGTGAGAAATAGAAACACAAGTCTCGCCCCTAGGGTCAAGGTTTCTAATTAGGCCAACAAAACGCCATCGCTGCTTGACATCGCGACTTTCACCAGCCTTCCCACAAGAGTTTTTCTACTATCTAGTACATTGCGTCGGCAAATAACCTCGGCAAGGGAGCATTTAACTCAATTTACTTACTAAACGGGTCATCAAACTCAATGGGGAAAAAATCCTAAAAATATGCAATTTTAGAACTGTGATAAATAAAAGTGGTTTAGTTTGGTGAATTCCATTAGAGGTTAAAATATCTGCGGGAATTTCAATAACACCCTGTATATCAGTGCAGTTTAGTTATTTTGTTCAAATATAATTAGCATTTGTACTAACAACAAGGATTAAAATTAAATATTACTTTATATACGCTGAACTTATCCATTAGTGCATCAAAACACGAAAACACGGTGTTCATGCAAGCAACAACGCTTAGTGCCTCTTCAACAGTAGACGATTGTAAATCAACCAATTCGCAGAACAATATAGTAACCGATTCGAATGACTAGAAGTAGAATTTAGACACATATTAGTTGTTAAAAAAATTAACTTCTTAATTTAATTACTTCACAAGTACTTAAAGACGATTTTCCAGTTCGCAAGCGATCGGCCACAGTTTTAGGGATCATAGAATATAAGAGTTCATCTCCTCGGCGTTTCCAAGTATCTAAAAGGTCGTAGTTCTTTCCCAATTCGTCGGATCTTTGCTCGGCCTGGTCGAACATTACTTCCAGCCTAAAACAAAATCGTGAGTTTGTAACAAATAAATTAAATGGGAAAGCTAACTTTGAATTGTGTTGCCATCCGGCTAAAACCATCTCCTTGCTTAGGCCATGATGATTCAAGTCGTTGAGGAAAATCCCTTGCTCTGGAAGTTCATCCAAATCATTGATGCTAAAACGTGTTGAATATTTCTTTTAAAACATCTTTAATAGAATATAGTGGTAATAACTACAGAGCCTTCGTTAATTACTGATACCCACGTGACCTTTGGTCCTCTGTAACTTAGGGAGTATTAGATTTAGATGTTGAAGTCAGTTCAGGATTGGTACTCGTGGTAAGTAACAATTCCCTGTAAGTGTCACTGTTAACACTCAAAGTGAGGTTATGTATGTAAACAAGCAAGCCTTGATAAGTTAACAAACGGCTTGGGAATTTTTGGATAAAAGCCATTTTGTGGTCACGTGGGCATCAGTAATTAATGAAAGCTCTGTATAAAGAGGAATATTTTGCGTACGTACATAGGACTGCATAGAAAAATAATGGCGTTAATATCCTTAATATGCTTCATCTGTCCTTTAAGTAAAATATTTTTTTGGCCAGGTTCGGGTGACGGCGCTATCTCGGTAGTGTCCGTCAGAGCTGGTTGCAGATGCTGTTTATCTACGACCTCATCTGGATCTTCTGAATTATCTTCTGTTCTCATTATTTCGATTTCAAACAACACTTGCCTGAGATAGAGCAACTACAACATTAAACTAATAATTAAGCAAAATTCTTCCCTATTTGGAATTGTGCAAATACATTTTTCCATGTGAAGGGAATGCCCTTTGGTCTTCGTAGTGTGAAATATTTGTTAACTGGAGCTCCAAGAAGGGTTTCTTTTTTTGTCCAAATTTCGACCAGTTTTTGTCCCACTCCCATTAATTCCATTGCAGGATTAATCATTATACCAAAAGGAAATAGTTCCAGAAGTAAATACACGGGGAATGAAGGTAACTGTCGTGCTTGGGCGAGAGCTCCTTTCAATACCTTAGACTTCATCTGTTTAAGCAATAATTATGTCATTAAATGAATAATATGTATAAGAAATATAGAAAAATCGAATTGTCGTGCCGGGTTGTTTAATTATTTCTTAATTAGGAGTACAACTTTTGCTCTTTTTAATTTTTTTTTATGTGTGTATTATAATTATAACTTACGTATTCAGTATTATCAAAATCGAGTCGGTACTTCACTATCACGTTTCGGCGGTTTGCACCCGCCGAGCTTGCTTTTTCCAAAACTCGTACATTAAGTTTAAGATTGAAGAAGTCTTTGCTGATTTGTTGTAATAGACCTGCAACTCAAACATTTGCTCAAAAACTACAAAATTGTTAGGAAAAATATTATTTCAGTGTTAAAGTAGTTTGAGGTAGCAAACCAAAATTATATATTCTTTGAGGCTTTCGCGGTTTCTCGAACTGTCAATATTACAATTTACTTTCGGCTTAGACCGCATCGTCGTTTGGGAACTACACCGACCGACCTGTAGCTTGTCTGCATTTACAAGCATTTGCTTTAGACATCTGAGCAATATTTGTTCGTAGGCCCTGCCTGCCTAAACAGGGCCGTGCGCTTAGCTTATTTAAACCTTGGGGCGGACAAGGATTTGATCTTAATGTATTTTGTTTTGCCAGGACAATAATACTTAATCGGCTTATGCCTGTTAGCTGTTTGTGAAACCATACAAACTAACGTTTCGCAAGATATAACAGCTTGCATCTTCAGAGTGAATAAAACAGTGAATTCAAATCCGTCGGGGAGAACGGCGGAGTTCTGGTTGGCTGTCACCGTTGGGCAAAGACGGATCCGGTGGAGCGTGATTGTGAGATCGATGATGCTTAGGAGTTCTCAGTGGATAACTACCGGAGTCCAAGCTTTACTGAGTTTAAAATCATCTTCCCTGTTTATGTTGTTAGGTTGTTTCTCAATTTCAATTGCTTCACGTATGGTACGAGGAAAGTAATGAGGTACTCTGGCGAGTACCCAAACATTCTCAAAGTCCATCTTATGCCCAGTTGAACCAGCATGTTCAGCCACCGCAGATTTTGTGATGCGTTTGTGTTTGCAATCACCTTTGTGCTCTCGCAATCTGAACTCAATGGAACGACCAGTTTGTCCGATGTAGTTTGAGCCACAAGAGCAAGAGATGTTGTAAATCCCGGTTGATTTTAAATTTGAACTTTGATCCTTTGCGGATCTGAAACCATTTCCCAAAGTTTCATTACTATTTCATTTTCATTCAAACACTAGAACAATTTCTAGTACACCTAAACTCAATTCATAATAATATCCAATTCACAATGGAAGTAGAGGAATATGGCAGTATTCCATTCTTAGACGTACATGTCACACGTAAACCAGATGGCAGCTTGGAGCACGCAGTTTACAGAAAGAAAACATATACGGACAGGTATTTAAATGCAAAATTTGCATCATCACGCGATGCAGAAAGCAACTGTGCTAAAAACTCTAACAACCAGAGCAGTCCGAATATCAGATGCAGAACACCTACAACAAGAGAAAACTCACCTCTTGATGTCGTTACAACAAAACGGTTATACAGGCACAGAAATTCACAGAGCAATCCGCAATGCGGAACAGCCCAAGGCTAAGGAGGAACTGGCACCTCCGGAAGGCTTAGCTTTTCTACGTTACAGTTAAGGCATTACTGACAAGATTGAGCATGTTCTTAGAAGGTACAGCATAAAGACAATCTTTAGGACTAATGAAACTTTGGGAAACGGTTTCAGATCCGCAAAGGATCAAATATAAAATTTAAAATCAGTCGGGATCTACAACATCCCTTGCTCTTGTGGCTCAAACTACATCGGACAAACTGGTCGTTCCATTGAGTTAAGATTGCGAGAGCACAAAGGTGATTGCAAACACAAACGCATCACAAAATCTGCGGTGGCTGAACATGCTGGTTTAACTGGGCATAAGATGGACTTTGACAATGTTCGGGTACTCGCCAGAGTACCGCATCACTGCCCTCGTATCATACGTGAAGCAATTGAAATTGAGAAACAACCTGACAACATAAACAGGGAGGATGGTTTTAGACTCAGTAAAGCTTGGACTCCGGTAGTTTATCCTCTGAGAACTCCTAAGCATAATCGATCTCACGATCACGCTCCACCGGATCCGTCTTTGCCCAACGGTGACAGCCAACCAGAACTCCGCCGTTCTGTTCGACTGGCTCAACAAGGTTTAAATACCTTCGCTTCCCGTATTTGAATTCAGTGTTTTATTCACTCTGGAGATGCAGGCTGTAATGTCTTGCGAAACGTTAGTTTCACAAACAGCTAACAGGCATAAGCCGATTAAGTATTATTGTCCTGGCAAATAAAATACATTAAGATCAAATCCTTGTCCGCCCCAAGGTTTAAATAAGCTAAGAACACGGCCCTGTTTAGGCAGGCAGGCCTTACGAACAAATATTGCTCAGACTTCTAGAGCAAATGCTTGTAAAGGCAGACAAACTACAGGTCGGTCCTTACCTGATTATGCTGGGCGAAGTTCACAAATGACGACGCGGTCTAAGCCGAAAGTAAATTGTAACATGACAAAACAAAACTAGTTTTAAAAATCAACCTTTTGGGCTATCTTTGGGCGAAAACGTTATTAAACCAGTGCACATCATACTATAATGTTATAACTAACCCATTACATAATGCGTAAATCCATGTCTTTCACTTCTGTATACCATAACACAGCCGTTGTTGTCAATTTCAGTAAGATAAATGGATGGGCTCTTCATTTTAGGATAAGTAAAGCAAAATTGGGTATGGATATTATCAACGTTTTCAAGAAAATCTGTGAAATACCTTCCAGTAGCTCGAATTGAAATATCGTAACTGCAATAATTTTTTCCTTAATGTTATCACAGAAATTATCATTGTCAAATTTTACCCCAAATTTGTGAAATATCGAACGAAACATTTTCCAAAAAAATTCATATAGCTGTCGTATGTAGCTGAAGTAGACTTTGCAAGAGATGCAGCCAGAGAAGCCATTATACTGTCGGCATACACCTGGTGAGTGTTGAATACTGAGTATTTGCATTCCGACATTTTTAAAACTTGATTCCAAACGTCTTCTCCATATTCGATCTAACATACAACACACAAAAGTAAAATGGTCTTAAGTAATACAACTAGTTTGGCTTTAAATTGTGCTATTGCGCAGTACGAGCGCAAATTTGAATCAAAAGGCATGAGTTAATGCTTTGGCAAAAATTTGCACAAATTTTAAACAAGTGCGTAGTTTGCTAGACTATTCAACGAATGAAGAAAATGTGTGTGCCGAGCACGCACTTCTTAGCGTGTTCTCACTAAAAGCGTTTTTTCGTTTAAACCTTAATACATTTATTAGCTTTTTAATGCAAAGACGGCACCTGCACTAGCAAAAATTGCATTTGTGTTAAAGAAGGTGTAAAATTTTCCAGGCAATGTAGATGTAAAAATTGTAAAACGCGCAAGTAGATGAGGATAATATATTAGGTGAAATTTTTAAATTTTGATTTTTTTGTTAGGATCCTGTCTATTTATATTTCTCAACTTAACACTATAAACAAATATTCGCACCACGTATATGATTTCATGTTACAGCAACATTATACGTACAATTCTTACTCTTCCAACAGTCAACAAACTGTGTTAGTACATCCTTCTCGCGTTCATGCTTTGAGTTTTACAACAATCACAAGCCCTACGGCAACAGTTGTTGCGAGGTTAGTTTTGAAACGCGAATATACATTGCATGCGACGAAATGTTCCAGAGATTGTAACGAAGTGTTGTATGTAAAAGGAACAAAATTGATATCGTAAAAAAAGATATCGGTACGTAAAATTAACGGAATTAGTTTAGAGTTCGTAAAAATGTAATTTTTTAACATACTTTTATACCTTATAAATTATACAGGGTGCCCAGAATAAATTGCACAGCATTAGGATCTCAGCAACTATACGATATACGATGGCGGTTAAATTAGACAAAAGTTGCGTAATTAGGGCAGCAAATAATGCTAAATTGTTTTTTTCCTACAACCAAAATTCAAATTAAAAACAGATATTGATTAAAAACGTATTTTGCTTCTACAAAATTGCAGTGCTATAAAACGAAAAGAATAAAATAAACTCTTAAAATAAAAACTGTTACTTTAGTTTTTTAATAATATTTAATAGTTATTTATGTTACTAGTGGGATAAAGGCGTTATTATAACACGCGTTTGAAAGTGGCACGACGAGGTCGTAGACCAAGTCTTGTAATCTAACGAGTGCTACAATAATGCATTATCCCACGTGTGGCATGTGACATTTTATTTACAACTGCTCAAAATATGTTAAAAATTAAATTTTTTTGGCTTGAAATGTTTGACATTTCGCATTAAGTTATTTGCAAATGTTAAGTCACGTTTAACTACTTTTTTTTAATCAAAGAAACGATTTGTTCAAACACGAAGGTGAGTAAATAATTGTAGGTAACAACTACAACCACATTTCTATATATCGGCCCTTTTAAAATCTCATTTGCAATGTCATATGTAAGTAATCTTTTTTTGAATTTCATTATATTATTGTCTTTGCGTGCGGCCTCGTTTGCATGATTTGACCTACATCTCTATTCAGCGTCGTGTTCGGTACTGCTCTGTGCGGTAAATAAAAATTGTGCTCGTTAGAAGTCGACATGTATTGTAAACAAATTTCATAGATTAATTTTTGGTTATCTGTATTGAAAACTGTAAAGGGTCTCTTGTGCAAAGGAATGTGTGTCTTATATAATAGAGGCGCAAAGATGTAGCTTCTAGTAGCGGAGGCTCCCATACCTGGATTTAATGTATAGATTTGTAAAACCTATCGATTTGAAAACAAGAGGAAATAATTAAGAAAAGATCGTAATATCTATATACAAGAAGCTCTTGTCAAAATTAAGTTTATGTATCATATGGAAAATTGATTTTAATGACACTTTACAACTGTATAAATTAAGTTTCAACATGGATTTTGGTTTCCACGGCCAAGCCTTTTGACATTATTTGCTAATACGATATGATATGTTGTTGAAAATAATATCAAGAAAATTTTCTACCTATCTCAACGTTCAGTGGTGAAGGATCCCCGTCATTACGAGCCACATCTTTGCGCGTCTATTATATAAGGTGCAAATTCCTGTGTACAGCGGTTCGTTACAGTATTTAATAGAGATAAGCAAAATTGCATGTATGCGCTTCTCTTGCATTATTAGATTGTAAGCTGCTGCTGTCATTTTAAATATATACTTTGAGAATGAAGCCTGCAATCCCAGCTTCCGACTGTTTATGTAAATGGCTGGCGCAGCACTTGATTTTAACAGTTTGCAAAGAGTTATTGTTAAAGATTCGAAGCCGCGCGCGGCAGGTTACAACTAATAAACGCAATAATTACAATGTAATGCAAGAACATCAAACTTATTGTCAAAGATTCACTGTGTCATACAATATTGCGTCACACAGAAGAACGCTAAATACTCTCTCTGTCAGCTATGTCGGTCAAATATCTTCTCGCACGTCGAAGGTTCCGGCCACTCACAGAACCTATCAGATAACCCCAACAATACCTACTCCAAAATGCGACCACACTAATAACATGCGATCAACAAAAACAGCGTCAAGTGGCTGCTATTGTTTAATGAGTATCTGTATATAAAATACTTAATCACTTTAACAATATCTATTTATTTAAACCTTATACGTATTTCGGTATGTTTACATGCCATTGTCAAAGGTTATATGAAAGTAAACAGTTAGTGTTGTTATAGCAATAGAACTTTTTTACTTATCTTGGTAATCGTCTGCAGATGACTTGATTTCTTATTCCAAAATGTCCAGTAGAGGAGAATTTAACAGATCAATTTGCTCATTCATTAACGGTACAGTTTTTAAATGTTTGTGAATTTCAAAAGCTTCTAGTATATCTAATTTACGTTTATCATCATAAAAGTGTAAACATTTTATGGTGTTATTAGATGTCATTGAATGATTTTGTTCTAGTAAGTGTTTAGCGTAATTGGATTTATGTGGGTGTTTGTATTTGTTTAGCCGATCCTATTCAATATAGCATATGCTGGGCTGTGTAGGGTTGACGAAACAATGGCAATCAATACCCCCTTAACGGTATTTTTTGGCAGCATTTTTATTTAAAATTATGTTCGCTAATTTCTCTGCGGCAGCTTTTATAAACTTCTTAAAATCGGAAATTCAAGCCCTTTTATTTAATAAACGGGGGAGAACATTTTTGTTTAGGCTTAATTTGGGTTTTTCCTAATCCCATGAAATTATTACCGAGAAATCGTAAAATCGATTTTTTTTCTCATAAAAAACTGGTAAAATTTTCGGTTGTAACTTAGGTGGGTATGCCAGACCAGCCGAAATAATACTCCAAGCAGGGTTTTTTACTATCTACTAGCCTGGTCCCACGACAGGGATATGAGTCACAGATACGAGCGGAGCAACCTGAACAATTGTTGGACGGTATAACGGTTTACAAATGTACTTTTTCAAATACAATGAGTAACAATATCTAAAGTATAGGAAAGTCTAGGCAAATTGCTTCGCTCATTGTTTAAACAACAATTATTGTAATATTATACCTGCACAAAGTGCTGTACGCTCTCCAACAACATTCCATACATTTCAATTTACTTTTGAGCTTCTTACTTCAACGAAAATGAGACACTTGAGACGATGTCACAAAGTATTCTTTTATTAGCTATTGTAACCACTTCTCGGTTTGGCATTCAGACGTACACTGATGCGTTCTAATGAGTAACTAATTAAAAGGGTTAGATTTCAAAAGCTCTTGTTGTTGTCAGGAAAGGTAGCTGACGCGAGGGTGTCTTTATTAAAGCAGCAATTTTGACGTGCGTTCTTAACGATCATGACGTATGTAATTGTTCAACTGCCCAAGTACAACACGGAAAATTGCAATTAAAGGTAATGAAGTGGTTGTTGTATTCGTGATAATTCGGAAATTCCTTTTTGTTAATTAAAGTTTTATTGTGTAGGTTGATAGTTTATTAAAACAATAAAGACAATAGACACGACAATGTTACTAAGCAGAATTTGTTATTAAAAGAAATGTTAAGAAGAGATATTCGGTAAATTCATTGGGTACGAGGGGAGTTTATCGAAAGCAATTTATCGAATGGCAATTGACCGAATGCAGTTTATCGAAAAACAATTGATCGAAAAAGCAATTGATCGAAAAAGCAATTAATCGAAAAGGCAAATTATCGACATCCACCCGAATGGTAAATTTATCGAAACTTAAATTTTAATTTGAACTTTAACTTTTTAACTTTGGTTGGTTGCACGGCGGAGAACTGCGGATGCCGGTCACGGGGTATTCAAAGCTAAGCACTGTCCGCTCTGGTCTCCACTCGGATGGGTGACCAATATAGGGGTATATCTGCCACCAACCGTGCTTCGGAGGGCACCTTAAGCCGTCGCTCCCGGTTGTCATACTAACATCTTTGGCAATCGTAAGCCATTTAGTGGAACTTTTTCTACTTTCGACGGGTAAGGCCAGCTTCCTGTCCGGCATACGTGCAAAGAGGGCTCACAGAGCCCGCACTAATTGCGGGTATTAAACAGGCCATTAGCCTATAACAAGAGGAAGAAGAAGAAGTTAACTTTTAAAACATATTTGGTAAAATACTACTGCAAAGGAATAAAATTTTCTTTTTCAAATATTTTAGTTAACTAATAGTTATTTACGAAAGAATGCAATTTCTTTTCAAATTAGCTGTTAAGCTATTAAGCACTGCTACCGGACAAAACAAAAGACACGTACAATCGATTATTAAGAGAAGTGAAAAAATTACAACCCTTACTAGCACCATCAACCATAATGACCGACTTTGAACGGGCCATGATTAATGCAATGACCAGCGCATTTCCTCGAGCGACGCATCGCGGTTGTTTTTTCCATTTTTGCTAATGCATTTATCGCCAAGTCCAATCACATGGTCTGAAAGCAAGGCATGAAACAAATGCAGATTGCGCTTTCATGTGAAATTACTTTCGGCAGTAGCAATTGTCCCTACGCCATACGTGGTCGAAACTTTTGAGATATGGTGCGATGACGAAATTCTGCCACCAGAGTTACAACCGATTGTTGACTATTTTGAAGACAGATTGATAGGGCGTCCACAGCGACGCCACCGTCGTCGAGACCCACGGTTCTACATAGTTTATGGAATTGCTCTGATGCATCAATTCAAGGTTTGCCAAAAACAAATAATTCTTTAGAAGGTTGGCATCGAGGCTTTGAACAACCGACTTCTGCAGATCATCCAAATATCGGGAAATTTATTGAAGCACTTCAGAGGGAACAGTGGAAAAATACGACAAAAACAAAAAATATAAAAAACAAATAATACACAAAACAAAAAAGAAAGAGACTAGTAAGCCGACCTCTACGTGGTATCTCCTGGGTAACGCTAACAGACGCTTAATCTTGAAAATTACGCAATTTGCTTTGCATCTTTACGAACGAAAAATAAATTACGAAACAATGTACAATTTCTGCAACCAACAATACTCCTGTGTAGCTGTTTACATTACAATTTTAAATTCCTAAATATTAACGCTAAATTGGTAGAGCTAATTGTTTAATTTATGGTACTTAAAGTTAAGCTACATTTAACAAGATCGAGCCACAAACTAAGGTATATACTAAACGACTTGCTAGCAATAAGAAAGCAGCACGATATAAAGACGTAATAGTACATGAAAATTTAGAAAACGTAATTAAAACGCAAACAGAAAAAGTTTATTATAAACAAAAACTTAAACCAGTAAGAAAATCACAAATAATTAATCCTATTGTTTCAGATGAGGTTATTTACTCTTCTGATAATTTTAATTATATTAACAAGAAGTCAACAAGCAGCAAATAGAATTAAATTCAAGAAATTAGATATCTAATAATTCAGGAGTCCCTCGAATAAAACTAGGTAATGTACGTATTCAGGAATCTCAGCAGACCTTTATTCAAAATTATTCCTTAAATCCTATTATCGATCATCTTTATTTATAAATTGCAACAATGTTTAAATGACATACAGATAAAAACTAATAAAATTAATGACGTAAAATAGACTATGATGTAAAAATAGAAGTAACATTTGTTAAACATGAATTAGAACAACTAAGAGGTGAAATAACATTTATACATTCCAATATTTTCAATACAAATATAAAAAATAGGCAAAAACGTGGGTTAATAAATGGATTAGGAACAGTAGTTAAATTGATATCAGGTAATCTAGACGCAAGTGATGGTAAAAGATATGATAATGCAATTGGCTATTAATCAATAAAATAAAATTAAAAATTATAACACACAAGTATCTTTAAATCATGAATTAATTCAAGAATATGATTCTTTTTTTCGAAAATGTAACAGATAATTTTGAAAAAATCAATAAAACACTACAGATAGTTCAAAATCAACATTTGAAACAAACGGTAGCGTTATTAAGAATAACTATAACATATTTTAAAAGAATGATTGATAAAATACAAACGGCATTAAGTTTCGCTATACTTAACGTATTACATTTAAGCATAATTACAGAAAAAACAAGTTAATGTTCTGAAAAATGAAATTTTAAAGTATCACCCAGAAAAAAAGAATTTTACGCAAATGACAATGTACTTTTTACAAGAGCATTTTCGGTAGATTTTTGTCACATAGCATTTCTATTACATTCACCTATTCTTGATAAAAATGCATTTAATTTATATCATATGTATTCTCTACCAACAACTATAATTTCACCAACACCTTATATGGTTGCTAAAAATAAGATTTATTATTTGAGAGAAAAGTGTAAATTTTTACAGAATCAATTTAATGTATTAAAAATTTGTTACAAATTAAGATTAATGCAGAATGTGTAAATGTTAAAGTAAATATTGCTGAAACATTAATAGGAAGTATAAATTCAGAACGATATATAGGAATATTGCCTAAAAAACATTAATGCACGAAAAATTGTGACATGAAAAAGTACACGAATTACAAGGTGTATATTATATCTAAGTGCCATATTAATGTTCTTTTTAGCAGAAGAGCCTGTACATTTACCTACAGCAAATTATTTGAATTCACATATAAAATCAATTCAATTCAATCTGAAATCTATTGAATTAGATCAATTGTCAAAATTAACATTAGACTTAGACAAAGTAGGTTTAATACCTTATACCAGTCTTCAAAGCGCTTCACATACGCTAATATATTTTATTTTTATAATAATAATGGTAATAATCATTTATTTTTATGTAGTTTATAAAATGGATATGAGTAATAACATCAAAATAAGAGAAATTTGTAAGCGTAGAACAGAAGAAAATGTAATAAATAAAGAAATTGCATTTCCAATACCAAAATTGACTAATAATCCCTAGAATTAAATAAGTATTTTTATTGTAAATGTAACTGCCTAATTAAATTTATGCAATTACGTGTTATTGAGAGAGGAGTTACCTAACCAAATTATTGCATTGTATTGTTAATTATTGATAAGAGAGTTATTAAAACCACAATTGAAAATAAAATGCTTTTAGTGTTTAGTTTTGTTTGATACAGCTTTGACAGTATATTTATTTAATAATTGTATTTATAATTGTACTTATTAAATAAAGCAATTAGAAAAGACTAAAACTTCGACGTAATAAATTTTAGTTTTATTTTAGTTTTATCGTAAAATATAATTAGTATGAAAACGTTTATTATTACAACACCCCAGTGTTCCAGAAATAATAACTCACATAATAATAAGTCTAACTATTTATTGATTTTTAAACAGAAACAATTTGTATTTAAAAACGCAGCAATTCTAAATAAAAATAAATGTTAAAGTAGATACTTAATCTTTATTTCGCCAAGGAGTACTCCCGCGACATGTTGAATTACATAAACTATTAACAGCTTTACAATTGCATTTCTTAGTTTCGCATTTGCCCTTGCAATTACATTTTTTTTGTAGTAATTCGATTGCAATCGCTTAACTTGCTCGATGGATAAAAATTTTTGTTTACGCACATTAAACTAATTTCTGATGTAATATTGTTTTAGTAATTCTTCTTTGGTCCCTAGCTGGCAATACTTATTTTTGTCATCAACTGATAATACAACACGTAATAGTAAGTTACGGGGATCCAAAAATATATGTGTCCGGTTTTTTTGCCCAGCAGTGACAATGGAAACAAGTGAAAGCATTTTCTTACATGTCATTCACAATCCAAAATTATTTTGCGCGCACATCGTACAACACCACTAAATTATGATTACACAACCAACAACTGTTTTCACACTACAACGTGGTGTACGTGCGTATCCCGCAAATACGGCGGCTATTGCTATGTGCTTATCACGCACAGCTTACAGCATAATTCTCGGAAGTTGTGGGTTCGTGACCCTGAAGTCTTTAATACGCAGATGCTTCTATCCTCTTTTAGCTTGTGTAATATGAATTTTACTGCAATGAGCTTTCTATTTCACTCTTATTCATTAAATGCCTTTTAAGCCGGCGGCTTTATGCGGTGGCGTATAGCTGAATTGGGGACTGACAGCCAAATGACCCTCGCATAGATTCGTTTAATGCGCGGGAAACACTCAAACATTCAAACGTTTTCGGATTCTGCGGCAGCTCTTCAATAAACGTTCTCGAAATCTCATACAAAAGTTAACTATAAAGTATTTTTTAAATGTTATAGTGTATAATATGTTATGTACTCAAACAAAAAGTAATTATTTATTTTTTCTTATTTCATTGGGAGGTCAATGACTATTTGACCCAATGGAGAAACCGCCACTGCTTAAAAGTAATAACGCTGGACGTTTGTGGATGAGTAGGGCTTTTAATTCTTCCGTATGTGAAATTATAATTTGCGAATTTAAATAAATTATTTTAGCACTTCTTCCTTTTACTTTAAAAAAATCTACTTTACTTCTCTATGTTTCCAATTTTCTTTTATACACTGCACATTCAGTACTCCACTTTCCGTGCTGTATATCTATCTTGAGTTTTAACCTTTCTGCTGCCAATTTTCAATTTATGCATTTTATGTCATTACTCATTATCACTCCCTTATATTGTGAGATCCTGCACATTTTGGGCACGTGGTTGTAGTTGTATGGCTAAAACCATTACACTTAAAGCATCTGGTCACAGTGACAGCGTCATATACTTTGCATCTGTCCCATTCAATGTTCATCTTCTCCACCTGCATCAGCTTTGTATAGCTTTCCTTGTCAGCTTCCAAATAAGCAAAATAACTCCTCCTTATTTTAATAGATGCAACGTGGACGGCTCGAACGTAGGCTTTTTCTCTTTTCCATCATTTTTACTACTTTTACACGTGTTTTTTGCTTAGGTACGTTAACGTTGTAGTTTTGGCCAAGTTTAGTTTCACCTCCTTCTGTTAATTTCGTTAAAGATTCTTTGTTTTTGTATTCAATAATAATTCCACTTTTACGTGTTTGACTTATAATATATCAATTTTTGTAGGATTAATATTTTCCTTAATTTCTTCTTTAGTTGTCACACATTTTTGGCTTTCAATCTTTGATTTTATTACTAATACCGGTTCGTGTTTCTTCATTTTTTTCTGCATATGTCTCTTTAATTGCTTCTTGTTTTTTCAAGAGTCTCTTATGTTCATTATCAGTTTCTTCATTTTTACCTTGCACTGCTTCTTTCAACGT
Organism: Ctenicera cuprea; assembly: GCA_958336395.1. Taxonomy (NCBI): domain Eukaryota; kingdom Metazoa; phylum Arthropoda; class Insecta; order Coleoptera; family Elateridae; genus Ctenicera; species Ctenicera cuprea. The sequence goes on from OY284494.1 coordinate 25,221,725, forward strand.
GGAAATTCCTGCTTTTCGTTCGCAGAATTCTATTTCTGTGACGCAAAACTTCAATGCATTTTTCATCCATTCCACGGTGTCTCTCAATATTGGCCACTCACTTTGTGCTCTACCTGAACCTAACTATATGGATGCCTCCGAGAACCATTTGGCACGCTACCAGCGCATTGGGCGTGCATAAACTGAGCACTTTCTTAATCCCTTAATGTTCGGAACTACTTTTACCTTTTAAAATTACCTAAACTGGGCACTCGGTCATCGTTGCAGGTCATTAACGTTATCTCTAGCCTCTAGCTAATCAGATTTATGTTTAGGAAATTGTGTAAATTTCAACCCTTAATTTACTCCAATAAATACCAGAAATTTTAATTTTGGCATTCACTTTTCTGCCCGTGTTTATGATTCAGTCGATTTTTGAACTTAATGAACGGGGCAATGAAATATTGTTACTAGATAATGGAAAGTTTCCATTCGCTAAAGTGTTAAAAAACAACGAATCATTTGGCGATGTGCTATAAGAACATGTGGACCGTAGGGGTGGAAAAAGTAATATCCAGAAGCAATTTGAAACGCAAATGCCCAAAACATGTGAAATTGTTAAATAAGCAGACAGGTAATTTTTTCCTGATGCTCTGTTTCCTTCACCTCTTTGGGCAAGTTTTAGTGCGACTATGGATAATACAAATGCATGTGAATCTGAATGTCAATTTTTTTAAAACGCACACGTCACTGTATATATTTCTGGATGTTCTATTTGATTTGCAAACTGATACATGTTAAATCATAAAGCATTTATGTATTAACTAGCGATAAGGATCCCAAAACAAGACGTCGACATGAATTTGTAAGAACAAAAATTAGTCAGCTTGAAGAGATAGGTACGCTACACTATTTAAAATCTTTTTTACAAACAAGAATAGCAAATATAGTTGTGTTTTTTGCAGATATAATTAATTCTAAATATAATTTTTGTATTTGTGTAGGATGAATGTTTTTTTATATTTAACAAAACAAGCCTTTCGCCTTAATTCTAGTTTTATTTAATATTGCAATAATTCTCAAACGGAAAAAATTAATATTAATGATTTAATTATTATTAATGACTTGCAAGAAAGCAAACTTAAGATTTTCCTTTAACCCATAGAGTGCCCAGTTTAGTTGTAAACAAACTTTCTAATCCGGAGTCCAGTGCCCAATTTAGGAGGTAAGATTAAAAATCAGGTAGACGGTGCCCAGTTTAGGGCCGCTCAGCGCATTCAGCGTTTGGTGCAAATATTCTGGAAGTGTTGGAGCTGTCATCGCTGAACTTCAAAAAAGAACAGAATGGTTTCGCAATTTAGCGACACTGCATTGAGTCAACGCCATAATACTAATCCAACAGAATAAACGATCACTTCTGAAGTGGTGTCTACGTCTAGGCAGAATCGCTCAATCCTCTAAGCACAACATTGCTTGATCAGCCACCTTCAATGGGCATTAAAACAAACGATCACCGCACAAGCTTTGGATTTTGCCGAGAGTGTGATAAGATCATTTAATAAAAGGTTTCATCAACGAACACCTTAAAATTACCATAGTATTGCTTCATATTTGTTAAGATTGTATTTTTTTTAACTCATCGGTTCAAGGCGAACGGTATATGTTACGTATTTATGTTAATTTTGAATTTGGGGACCAACTTAAACCTACCTTGTTGCTTTGAAAGGTGGTGTCGGTCTCTGCAAAACAATCAGTTTCTGTCAACGCGTGTAGTAGTATGCACTTCTTATTGCACTGCAGTGTTCCAATAGACATACACGACTTTTAAGCTACGCAACCTGATCTTTAAGTAACAATTAAATACCGTTTTTGGTTACTAAACACTTCGAGTTCTAGAAACCAGCACTCTGAGCTGCAACAATCAAAATCAAGCGATTACCCATTAGGCAACGCACAACAACCATTAAAAATAAAGATTTTTTTAGATACGTCTTAGAACTATTACTGAGCGAAGAAAAAAAACGTTCAATATTATTTGAAATTATTTTATTTATATCTGTACAATGTACAATGCCAATTTTAGTCGGTTTAGAACATTAACCTCGAGCTTCAGATCGTTGCTGGCAGTTGGCTACAACCTTGTTCAGCCCGGACTTATCGAAACATACATCGTAGATCAGTGTTTCTGTCTGATAAACAGCATATTCACAATACAAGTCAGGATACTGGCCATGCGGGTTGCAACTACAGTACAAAGACTGTGCTGTTTCTCGACACTGACCTGGTTTGTGGTGTAGGTCTAGAAGTTGTTGTTGTAATGGTGTTTGTGCTTCGACAGAATACCCCACAGTTAACCATACAGCACAGAACAATAAGCAACTCAGATTCGCCATGACTGCGTTTTGTGTAAGGTTTCGCGCAGATATTCTATTTATACCTACAAAACGCATTAAATATGAACCATAAATAATTTTATGCAGTCTTTAAAATTTAAGACAATGTAATCTAACTATATTAAGTTTTAATACATGTTTTTGATCTCCTATTGTTACCAGAAAACTATAATGCAACATAAATTCAATCAGGTTCGTACAGGTCATATTTTTTACGCAACCTCCTTTAAAATAATATAAAAGACGGCTTTCGTAATGGTGCACGAGCCATTAAATACGCACATAATTTGATACAAATAAATTACGAGTATGATCTGAAACTTATTGTAAATTAGTGATAATTATAACTATAAGCTTGCTTCAAACAAAAAAAAGCGTACGCTTATGGATATAAAAAAATACAATAAGATAAGATTTATTTATATTACTATACGGTGTTGAATATATACGCAAGAAACAAGTAAATGATGAAAATTACACATATTCAATTACAACATTGAGCATCACAGTCAAAAACTACACTTACAGGGTATTTACAATTGGAAAAATATAACACAGCAATAATGCCTACAAAAAAAATCAGCATACATTTACATTTCTAAGTAATTAAAAACTAGTAGATTGTTTTACAAGTAAAGAAAAATGGTAGCTTTCCAGCGAGTGTATGTTTAATTCAAGAGCGAGCGAAGCGAGCGAGCGGATTAATTTTTACCGAGCTGGAAAACGCACTTTTCTTACGAGTATAACATGCTATTTTTTCGTGTACTTAATGGAAAAAAATTAAATAAAATACAACTATTAAATAATAAATTTAAAATTTGGCATAAAATATTTTTTCACGCTACCGGCAGTGTAAGTAGGCCTTACATCCATAGCTACAGGGATCGTAAGTGGCTGATAACATTCGTGTACTAGTTACCCTTGACGACGGAACTTAATAGTGTCACTTACATTCCTAGGAAAATAATATTGATTTTAACTGTTCGTTGATATGGTAACAAACACAGACAACTTAGAATAATGGAGCTTTTAAAAAATAATTCCGATGACAGCTGTCAAAACGAACTTTTAAAAATATGATTAAATTTCTACCTGTAGGCCTACTTACATTGCCGGTAGCGTGAAAAATTTAATAAGTAACACGGAATGTATCGACTAATAATATCCTCGGCAGGCGACAAGATTCGGCTCCGCCTCAGCTCGTATTCGCCTACCTCGGATGTTATTACGTCCTTACATTCCTTGATACTTAAATAACTATTAATGAAAGAAGCTATCTAAGGTCTATGTGTTGTTGACATGGTAACAAAACATCGCAACATCGAGTACTTAAACGAGGTTTTTTTAATTTTGCGAAACAAATCAATCAAATGAAGATTATTCTGATATTTTAAAAGCAGTTGCAGAAGGTACCTTAAATTTACTCCTCACAAAGTCAAGTGAGAAATACGAAAAATGTTGCGAGGCATTTTGTCGGTGGAGAATGGAGAAGAAAGTGGACGGAATTAATAATAGTTATTTAAGCATCAAGGAATGTAAGGACGTAATAACATCCGAGGTAGGCGAATACGAGCTGAGGCGGAGCCGAAGCTTGTCGCCTGCCGAGGATGTTATTAGTCGATACATTTCGTGTTACTTATTAAATTTTTCACGCTACCGGCAATGTAAGTAGGCCTACAGGTAGAAATTTAATCATATTTTTAAAAGTTCGTTTTGACAGCTGTCATCGGAATTATTTTTTAAAAGCTCCATTATTCTAAGTTGTCTGTGTTTGTTACCATATCAACGAACAGTTAAAATCAACATTATTTTCTTAGGAATGTAAGTGACACTATTAAGTTCCGTCGTCAAGGGTAACTAGTACACGAATGTTATCAGCCACTTAGGATCCCTGTAGCTATGGATGTAAGGCCTACTTACACTGCCGGTAGCGTGAAAAGATATTTTAGTAGCTTATTTTTTTGAGAAGGTAGGTCTTACCTATTAATTATATTACTTTCCAATACTAGTTTTTACGTATTGTTATAGGCTAAGACCCTTAAATCTTCAACATTGTGGTCGGTTTATTCGATGTTGAAAAGCACATTGCAAATTAATGAAAATGTGGACATTTCTGTATATAGAAAGTTGCTTGCATACCTAAAACGTCAAAATGACGGATATGTTGCAAAAAAATCTAATGTTTTGACGATGGATAATGTGATAACGTTTTTAACTAAAGCTCCTGATGATTCCTTCCTTTTGATCAAAGCAGTATTAATTTTTGCTCTGCATGGGGCATGTCGCGGTGATGAACTACGTATGTTGAAAGTTGATGACATAGAAGATGCCGGATCTGTTCTGGTGGTAACATTACACGACACAAAAACGAAGAAAAAACGTGTCTTTACAGTTACTTTAGTAGGAGACATCAATGGAATAGCATTATATCGAAAATGTTTCAGTTTAAGACCAAGAATTGTTGACCAGGTAGGTTATTCATATGTTACCGTAAAGGCAGATGCACTGTGCAGTCAGTTGGTATTAATACTTTCTACGGTATGCCAAGCAAAATTGCAGAATATTTGAAACATCGACACGCCAATAATTATAGCGGACATTGTTTCCGAAGGACTTTACTTGCGGACAGCGGGGCTGACATCCAAATTTTAAAAAGGCATGGAGGATGGCGTTCGAGCACAGTCGCCGAGGGATATGTTGAGGAGAGTATCGAGAATAAATTAAATACTTCAAGAAGAATTTTTGACTGCCGGCAGAACGTTGATGAGCAACCTTCTACTTCAAGAGGAAATTTTAACGGCCAGCAGAACGTTGGTGAGCAACCTTCTTCTATCGCAATTTCTTATCCCCAGTCAACAGCAGTATCAAGCGAAGGAGTTAGCACTTCATCAGTTTCTGATTTCCAGTCAGTGGCGTTTTCTTCTGGCATAACATTTAATAATTTGAATAATTGTATATTTAATATTTATACTAATAAGTTGAATGAATAAAGTGTGGTCGTTGCTATGTAGAAAAGTGTTGCTAAGGAAAAAGTGGCACTTTTCTTTACTGTTTTCTATTAAGAAAAGACGTTCTTTGCCGTTGAGTACACAAAAAACAAAATTATCTGCCAGCTTGACGCTTAGCAGGTACACTTTCATCACTAACGACAAAACTATTGCCAAACGTTAGTGGCTTTTAGTGTCCTGCAAGCACGAGTGTAGGCTGCTATCGAAAAAGTTCTTTTTATTAAAATTATATGCGTTCCTATTTAATTAAATGTGTAATTATTATAATTACAGACACATAACGTTATAACATAATATGTGTATCAAATAAATAATAATGTTAGCAATGTTAAATATACAGCCTTAATATAAGGTGTTGGTTAAATTTTGGCTCACATTTTGTTGTTGCTCAACTTTTTTACACGATTAATCATTTTGTTGCTATAGCAACTAGGGAATTTTTGAACTTTAAAACTATTTTTTCTATTTTGGTTCTTTACTGACTACTTTATGAAACTCATTTGGATTTCATAAAACGACTCTTTAAAGAACTCATAATTTTATTTTGTTAGGTTGGTGACAACCATGTGACAGCAAAACCCTCACGCGTTATAAACATAACCTTCAAATTGTAAGTTCTAAAAATTAAGATTATTTAGCGTATTTTTCGCTACTTTGCGTAGCTCGGGTGGGGTGCAAGATAATTCTTCTTCCATCTTATCTTCAAATCTTAAGTATTTTAAAAATTAAATCACTTTCAAACACAGCCTGTCTAAATTTTAATTTGACAGTAGTTTGAGTTATTTGAAATTATTTTAAATGGTACCAACAGCCACATAACAAAAACAAAAAACAAAATTTTCCTAATGGATAGTATTTTTAAATTAAAATATAAAATAAGGTAATTTTTAACGTTTTTGGACCAAAATAGAAAAAATAGTATAAAATACTTGTTTCATAAGACATTTAAGCGCACTTGTCCATTAGAAAACTCGCCGCAAGCGGCTCGTTTTCTAACTTGGACGCGTGCTCTAAAATCATGTCTTATGAAACTTGTTTTTTAATATACTATTATTTAAAAAATGTTATGTAATCGTATACAAAAATTTTTGTACCAGAAAAGGAAGGACTTTCTGAATCAAAAAATGGAGAAAATATACTGCCATTTGAAAACCAAATAACTAAACGTATAAGCAAACAAAGATTAGTAATAATCTAATAATACTTCACAAAATCAGCTATGCTTACATGGAAAATTACAAAATTGTAGTGCGACTACTTTGAAACTTATCGACTAGTAAAGTGATTAGGCTGTTCCATCTTCAAGAGACTGTAACTCCGTACCGAAGCGTTTTTGGACCCATGATTATACGAACGTTTTCCAGTGTTTAAGATTCTGAACCCATCCTGAAAATGCGCCCTACTCGTTATGAATCACCCTGTATGCAGCTGAGTGTACTGATTCGAATAATCTGCGTATTGATATAATAAACCACAAATTAACCAGAAAGGTAAGACGTAACCCGTCTTTTATTTCTGTTACTTGGAAAATTTTAAATATTTTTTCTACACAACGGCATTGTTTTTAATTTTTCTGACGAAACAAATTTTTTTCAAAATTGTATCTTTAGGCTACTGTTTTTCTCGAAATTTAATTTTTTTCAAAAACAGTTATTTTTGTTCTTAATATTGTATTACAACCTTAAAAACAATTATTACAATCATAGTGCTTACTTAACGTTATTTGGAAAATATCAATACGTACGTACGTACGTAAGCAGACGACATTGAGTTGTTAGTATGACAAAAAATCTAACCAATTATCAATTCCGGGAAACCGGTGTGTTTTGCATAAACAAACGATGGCTAAATTGGTACATGATTTCTGTATTTTGCCATTGTTTTGTGTTTTTGTTTTATAATTGTAAAAGGACAATGAAAGTATTTTCAACAGCAATACCACAAGTGAATTAAAAATTATCGATAATTCTGTCGCTTCATTGACAACGAAATTGTGTTGTTGCTAGGAAGCATCGCGAGTTCGAAGGTGGAGCGATGTTGCCGTGGATCAACACAATTGAGTGGTATTTTTCAGAATATTCCACGAACTAAATATTAAACGTACAAACCCGTTATTTAGTTACTAAATGCAAAAATAAAAAAAATTTGTTGAGGTTGTTTGCTATGGTTACAACAGCGATAACACCGGAGCTTCTTAGACAAAGTATTATCGCGGCCAGTCAGGGTGATATTGGCTAAGAGACTGAAAATAAACGGCTGCCATTGGCTATTACAATGCGATTAAAATATTTCTCACCGTCAGTAACGGATAGAAGGTTAAATACAAAAAATATATACAAAAATATGTCATTTTAAAAATGACAATTTAAACTAATTTTCACTGAGAAAATTCTTCTAGTAGGTTTCGTTTTGGTAGTTTAGCTGAACAGTTTAATTGGATAATCGCCAAAAAACGATAATCACCAAATTATGAAATTGGCTTTGAATTTCAACGAATAGATATTATTTTGAATAATTAGAAAATACCAAATACCAAAATGTTCATAAAATTGAAAAACATTACAAACAATTTTTAAGATTTAAACATTTTTACACAATTCCAAATTTTAATAATTTTTACATTATTTTCATTACATAAGTTTAAAAATTTCAATATTTTCAAAAATTTTTAAATTTAAAGAAACATTAAAAAAATTACAATATTATATAAGTCTATAAGATTTTTAATCATTTTGGTATTTATTAATTTTTTAAAAATTTCAACTCTGATTTCCAAAGTATGATGAATATTGTCAGAAATTTTAAAAAATGTTTCAAACATTTCATATAGTTTCAATACATTTTCTTAATGAGTATCTGTATATAAAATACTTAATCACTTTAACAATTTCTATTTATTTAAACCTTATACGTATTTCAGCATGTTAACATGCCATTGTCAAAGGTTATATGAAGGTAAGCAGTTAGCGTTGTTATAGCAATAGAACTTTTTTACTTATCTTGGTAATCGTCTGCAGATGACTTGATTTCTTATTCCAAAATGTCTAGTAGAGGAGAATTTAACAGATCAATTTGCTCATTCATTAACGGTACAGTTTTTAAATGTTTGTGAATTTCAAAAGCTTCTAGTATATCTAATTTACGTTTATCATCACAAAAGTGTAAACATTTTATGGTGTTATTAGATGTCATTGAATGATTTTGTTCTAGTAAGTGTTTAGCGTAGTTGGATTTATGTGGGTGTTTGTATTTGTAACAACGTACGTGTTCTTTATACCTAATATCAAAATTTCTAATAGTCTGGCCTATATAAACCGAATTACAATGCGAACAATTTAATTTGTAAATGCCTGATTTTAACAAATCGTCTGTTTTTGATTTTGCATTAAACAAAGTATTTAAGATGTTCCTAGTTGTTTTAAAGCTTACTTTATATTTATTTGTTTTGTTTATAATTTTAGCAATTTGTTCTGATTTCTCACCAAAATATGGGATCGAAGCATATTTAATTGTATCGAACGAAGTTAGGATATTCGGATAAATTTTTTGAATGGCTAATTTATAATCTTTTTCTTTAATTAATGTATCAATAAGTTTAGTATTATAACCATTACTGTATGCAATTTGTTTAATAATTGAAATTTCTCTATTATAATTAATTTCATCTAAAGGGACCGTCAAAGCCCTATGTATCAGGGACCTGTATGCTGCTAATTTATGTGTTTTATGGTGACAAGAATCGTGTGGTATTGTAATGTCTGTTTGTGTAGGTTTTCTATAAACTGAGTACTCAAATTTATTACTTGAATTAATTTTTATGTTTAAATCTAAAAAGTTAATGGACTTATTTTGTTCAGTTTCTAGTGTAAATTTTATGTTTGGGTGCAAGCTGTTAATAAAAATTAAAAATTCATTAATTAAATCAAATGAACTATTAAAACATGCTAAAATGTCATCAACATAACGAAACCAAAATATAACTTTCTCAGATTGATTTGATTCGAATATTTGATCTTCTAGATTTTCCATAAATATGTTAGCTAAAAGAGGTGAAATTGGACTTCCCATGGGTAAACCATCTTTTTGGAAATAAATTTTATTATTAAAAGTAAAATAATTTTGATTGGTGCAAAGTTCAAATAATTGAATCAACTCAGTCCGTTTTATTAACTCAACATTTTTGTTAATAAGAATATCATTTAACAAAGGAATACACTCTTGAGGAGGTATTTGGGAAAACATATTAGTAACATCAAAACTAACTAGCTTGCTTTGTGGTGGTAAATGTAAGTTAGACAACTTTTTGATTAATTCGGAAGAATTTTTAACTGAATATTTTGGTTTATAATCAAAACTGGTAACTATATTATTTAGTATTTTTGCTAGCATATGATTGGGTGCATTTATGTATGATACTACTGGTCTAATGGGCATGTTGGGTTTGTGTATTTTTAATAAACCGTATAGTTTTGGTGGTTGTGGATTTGGATTTATTATTTGTCTTTTTTGATAATCTGTTAAACAAACCTGGCAATTTTCTAATGTTTGTTTTAATTCTTTTTGATAATTTTTGGTAGGATTACTAGTTAAAGTTTTTAAGTTTGAATTGGTTATGAAATCATTAATTTTTTGTAAGTAAATGTCATTGGGTAATATAACTAATGTGTTTCCTTTATCTGCCTTTACAGAAATCAGATTATTTACTGAAATTTTTTCTTTAATCGATTTAAGTAATAAATTATTTTGATTATTTATTTTATTTTTTGATTTATTGGTATTGATTGACATCTCTTTTAATAAATTAGCAATTTGAAATTTTGCATATAGGAAATGTCTTTCTTTAAGAATCAGTTCAGAATTGACTGCTAAAATTTCTTTAATATTATTGGTAAATTTTGGAAAAGGGGCAAACTTAAAACCTTTATTTAGGAATTTTATCTGTTGGTCATTGAAATCTGTGTTTGATAAATTTAGAAAACGAGGATGAAAATTTATTATTGTGTCAGGTTTTGTGTGTGGTTGAAGTGCACGTGTGTGTTGTTCTAATCTGGAAAGTTTATTTTTCTGTATTGTGTATTTTTTAAATTTTATTCTACTAACTAATTCTCTAATGTCATTGTCAAATACGTCAAACTCAATTGGATGTAATTTGCGAATGAGTTCTGTGTAAAGTACCTTTAAATAAATGTGCAAATTGTCTCTAATTCTAAACCATCTTTTTGATTCTTCTTTCAACCATCTTTGTTTAGCATTTCTGATTATCTTCTCAGTTATGCTGTTCTTGGTTTTGGTGGAGATATTAATGTAGTTTGGAATGAGCTTCTTTTTCTGACATTGTTGATTAAACCAAAAGTATTACGTTTTTCAATATTTACACTAGTTTCAATATTTTCAATATTTTTATTGCTTCGAATATTTTTAATATGTTTAATATTTTCAATATTTAGAATATTTTTAATATTTTCAATATTGTCAATATTTTAAATATTTTTATTATTTTTAAAAGTTTCAATATTTTAAATATTCTCAATGATTTCAAAATTTGCAATTTTTTCAGTATTTATAATATTATCAATAATTTCAATATATTCAACATTTTCAATATTTTTAATGTTTTGATTATTTTCAATACTTTTAATATTTTCAATATTATCAGTAATTTCAATATTTTCATATTTTCAATACTTCCAATGTGTTAAAGATTTTATTATTTTCATCTTCTACCAACGACTTACTGTGGATTGCAGCATAACGACGACTATTTTCACGACAATGAAACCGTAGTTTCCGTCGACGAATTTCCGTGGTTACTGGATTTAAAATCGCAGGCTTTCTCTCCCAAGGGAGGAAGAATTTTAGTATGTGCTGCTGTTTTAATCAGCAAAAAATATGCTTTAACGGTTCGTGAATGCATTCTTTCAGGAAATGAGTAAGTTGGCATATTGTTACTAAGTAAATATTGTTAAATCTCTAATTTTAAATCTTTTATTTTGCACTAAAGATTTAGGACGAAGCGCAAAAAAAATTATTAAGAACTACCACCTAATTTATCGCATATTTTTTAAAAAGAAAACGGTTTGTAAGTTTCGAATAGCAAAAACCTTTCTTCAAATTTCGAAATTAGTCTATGTACAAAGTAGGGACGTGTACCGAAAAGAAATAACGTTTCAGTTTTTGGTTTCGATTCAAATTGTATTGAATTTCGGTATTTACCGGTATTACTTCGATACGTTATATACAGGGTGATTTTGAGAACCGGGCCACTATTGCCAACTTTTTTATTTTAAAAGATACAAAGTTGATTAAATTGGGAAAAACGTGTAAATTTTTCTTCTGGTTACGATGGTAAAAACGAAAAAACAATTGCGCATCGCGTTTTTGAGTTGTTTGTTAAAATGACTTTTTTTAAGCAAAACACCCTGTATTTTTTCATATTTTTGAATTGAAAATTTTATTGCCTGTAAAAAAGTACAGGGTTAAACTATGATTAAATTAACAAATAACGCCATATTTTAACTTTTAATGGTTTAATATCATAATCGTAACAGCCGCGAAACAAAAGCTACTTGTTTTATGGTATAGGTCAAAATATCATTAAATTAATGTGTATAAGAGTAATTATTATAGTAACTGTTCAAATTGAGCACTATCATTATCTAGACAGCAGTAAATTTTTGGACTACAGTATTCGACGCCCGACGTAGCATTCCGTGGGCAATTTTTACAATGCATTTGTAATGGATGCGACTAAATCTCTACACTCCATCTCAATAAATATCATCCTGTAGGTATACCCAAAGAAAAAAATCTAGCGATTCATGTCAGGTGACCGTTGGGCCAACGTACATCTTAAATGTTAAATAAAATTAGCATAACTTCTAAATGTCAAAATAGAAACAATAAAACAAGCAAACTCTACCTTTTATTTCACGGCTGTTGCGATTATGTTATTAAACTATTAAAAGTTAAAATATGGCGTTATTTGTTAATTTAATTATAGTTCGACCTTATAGTTTTTTAACTAGAATAAAATTTTCAATTCAAAAATTTAAGAAAACACAGCGAGTTCCGCTTAAAAAAAAGTTATTTTAACAAATAACTCGAAAAGCCGATGCGCAGATTATGCAGTTTATTGAAAGTTTAAATTTTGGCGAATATTCTGTTGCAGAATACCTTCCACAATGTACAGTATAATTTAAGCAAACTAATTATAAAAAAAAACATTAATATGAAATACCACATTTTGCTAAAAACATGGAAATTTGTACTGCAGGTGCTCCCAAAATTATTTCTTTTAAATCAGCTAAACTGTCGCTGACCTCCGCAGACTAGTGGTTCGGTCTATTGAGACGAAAGCTAATAATATCAAGATTTGAGGTTTGTGTGGTCTTCTACATGTTATCATATCCCCCTCCACCCAATGACCGCAGCAGTTGGTGCGCTTCCCGTAAGAATAGGGTATGAAAAAACTAAATTAGTCATGATATTTTACAGTGTAAGAGTAAAATTCAAGGGTACTTCGTGTACCCACTTTGCTGTCCAAGCAAGAAATTCACCATCTTTAAATCAACGCAAAACAGACCACTGGTGGTCTTGATAGCGGATCTTCTGCAAAACCATTTTCATATTCTTCTTTAAGTTTAGTTGAGTGGCCAATTGGAATGGATGTATAGCGATTTCCGTTGTGCAGTAGAACACATTTCAAGCTTCTTTCAGAACTGTCAATAAAAAGCCGCCATTGTTTTAGTTGATAGTTAGGCAAATCCATTTCTAAAAGAAGTCCTGAAATATTATTGCGATAAACAAGCTCTTCATTTTCGCTGAAGTACGGGAGAATTGTCTGCTCTTTTGTTCTGTAAGTTGTTATTGTAACTTCTGGCTTTAGACAGTTTTTTTTCTTTTAATCTGGATGCTAGAAGTTCAGACGCTTGTTTTGACAGATTTAGATCTCGTACCAAATCATTCAGCTCGTCTTGAGAAAACGGTTGTGGTGTTGATAAGCTCCTATCATATTCACTTTCACTAGAAGACTGTGTGGTGGGCTGTGAGTCCGGCAGTACTTTGACATCTGACAACGGAAGAGCTCGAACTGTGAGGTAAAAATTGGAATACGAGTTGTTTCGCTGTGTGATAAAGGTCGCCTGGCTGACTCCAAATTAGGATATTTCCACGTACGTTTCTTGTAGCGGTTAAAGCCTTTCACAATCATAACACAAAAATAACAATCGTCGTGTGTCGTTGATCCGGTTCGAAGGACCAATGTGAATCTTGGAACTAATCTGATTGGCTCGAAGATCTAAGTGAGTTTGGGGGTTTGATTTGGAGATGATCCAGTGAATGCGAAAGCGTCAATGCTGTTTCTTGTAGCTTTCATTATTGTGCCAAGTTACAATAATAAGGAGATGATTTTAGCTAATCTAAGAGCCCTTTGCCAGATTTAACAAAGAATTACGACGTTGGTAGTCTTAATGTCACACTTAAACAAGTGCTTTATTAAAAACATCACAACCTATTTAAACATTTTTAAACTACTTATCTAGCGGTGCAATTTAATGTCTCTAAACAAAGTTCATTTTAAATATTGCAAGGTATGAAAACGTAGAAGTTTAAATATCGAAATTGCCTAAGATTTGTAATTACACATTTTTGACTACGTTAATAAAAGCATGCAATGTGTAACTAAAATTGCAAGTTATATGTTGTGCAATGCGAACTGCATTGTTAAGTATTACATGCCATTTATCTAATGCGTAATAATTGTATTTAAGATTAAAATTATAACTTACTAAATACGTTTAAGAAACTTAAACAAATATTGTTGAAGTAAAAGGTATTTTATTTACACTCAGTAAATATAGATTTCAACGAACTAAAGCTAGAACTTATAAACATAGTTGCAGTTGTCGGTTACGCTTAAAAAATTGTTAGTTTCCATTTCGATTACCATGCAGGAATCTTTGCAGTTTTTGGTTAAGTTTTGGTGCACGTTCTTTACAAATGCGTAATTGCAAAATTTATAGCTTTGCTTGTAACATAGAAATAACAAACATGAACATACTATTACAGCACGAAATATATGTACACTACAAGAGTCAAACTGGAAGCATACGTATGGGGTGCAAACTTTACCTGCCAATTATCTAAATATGGTCTTGACTGTACCAAGTCTTTAAAACAAATATACGTAGAGGAAACGATATATTTAAACAATAGCAATATTGTTCTTCTAAGACTGGAAGAAGCTGTCTTGTTTAATGGTAAGTCACGATTTGCAGTTTTTAAGTAAGAAACGTTTCTTAATCACAATAAGCAGTATTTAGATATTTTTAAGTAGATTTTGTAAAAATATAGTCTTTAGTATTGTGAGATTAATATAAAAAACTGCTAATTTATTAATTCGACTGAAACAGCATAAAAACTATTGTATTTGATTACAAATTACGTTAGACCGATATGTTTACCAATGGATGAATCCACAAGACCAAAATTTAATGATACCGTACTAAGTACAGGTTGGGGTACCGTAGGTAGGTACTGTTATATTTTATCAAGCAACTATTTTCCCTAAATACAAATGAATGTTATTTAACTTACTTTACAGTAGAGGGAAAATGGCTAAAAAAGAGAGTTACCAGTAGGATAGGCAGTAAAAAAGAGTGCGAGGCTTTGTCCGCAGAACCTACTCCAGACGGAAGAAATGATGCATGTGTGATTGTTTTGGACAACATTCCTGATACTTGTGCAGTCACCCAAGGAGGGCCTATGACCTACAAATACGGGAACAACTGGATCGCAGACTCGATTATCAGAAAATCAAATTGCACTGTTGGAGTTCATTATATTGAACGTATAACTCCAGAGGTGGTGAATTTTATTTTAGATAATATGAAGCGTTGAATTTTAATTCACATTTTACCATGTTTGTTCTGTAATAAAAATAAATTTTGTAACATTTATATTATTTCCTATAATGGCTGACACCTAACTTAGATTTTACACAAAAGCGATAATAATGACTGCACAATAAATCAATATAATTTTTTTAATAAATATTAACAACAAAAAATATAAATAAATCTGATCTAGGAGGTTCTCAGATTGTAAATATTGTTTTAACATCATAAGCCAAATTATTTTAATCAACTTTATCAAACTATTTACCGAATTTTCCGCAGCCATTTTTGTGTCAATTCTGAACAAACTATCCGAGCGCATAATAAACAAACCCACACGGCAACTTATTTAATACCTCCGGAACCCTATTAAAACACCGTAAATCGCAATGCTTGTGCTGTTGTTTTATCGTTACGTCAGGACATCACTTTTTTCACATGCCCCGACGTCCTGCTCCAACCTCCAATGTCCCGCTGTACTCGCTATTTTACAAACATTTGTTTGATTTTGGTTAATTCAAATTAAGGTTGTGCCATTAACAATCTTAACAAAATATGTTTTCTTGAATTTTTAATTATATAAAATTGTTAAACAGTAAAAAGAGAAAAAATGCAAAAATTTTCATAGCACAAAGTGTTAGTACAACGGGGAAAATTAAAGGTTGTTGTGGTTGTTTCTTGTTTTATTTGTAGTAATTTGGAAATGCCTTTTTGTTAATTAAAGTTTTGTCGTGAATGAATTATTGTGTAGGTTGGTATAGTTTATTAAAACCATACTGACAGTAGACATGACTATGTTACAAAGCAAAATTTGTTATGAGAACAAATATTGTTAGGAACAGATATTCCTTATTTTCATTGATGCTTTATTTTTATCTAGTGCTAAAATTCGAATCGTGCAACAAGTACAGCAACAAGTTTTTAAAATAATTCTTATCTAAATACATATTTTTAAAAATTTAATTAAAATTGACAACTTGCTCAAAAAATTCATTTTCACATTAACTTTCCGGTAGAAGTAGCGTCATCTAGGGAAGAAATCCAAAATGTTTCCATTTCTCCTTTCCCCTGAAATGGCGAAACAAGCAATTTAAGAAATATGATTAGCACGCGATTTTTTAATTTCTAAATTTTAATGTTTTTCTACAGAAATGACAAATAACCAGTTTTTTTAGCAAAATTATTTCATAAAACGTGTCTACCTTTACTTTTACAGTTCCTCTGCTCTCGATAATGTAACGATTGACTGAAAGTAGTGTTTTGGTACTCAGCGATATATGAACTTGTCCAGCCTGAAATTATATATCTTTGGATTTGTACGTGAACAATAAAAAAAGGACGTTTCTATTATCATTATTAATGTAACAGTGTTTACCAAGCTTGTAGATTGCATTCTCGATGCTGTGTTTACAGTGTCTCCAAAGAAGCAATATCTTGGAACTTTTATTCCAACGACTCCCGCGACAACTGGTCCAGAATGAATTCCTGCGAAAATTAAAACTGCGTTGAGTTAGAAAACAAAGTCTTGACTTTGATAACAAAAAAATATGTTTCTTTCCTGATTATGAATCTGATTTAACCAAATACTTTTTTTGGCAATCTTTTATAATTATTCAATCTTATTTCAGTAAAGTACTTTTGGTGTAGCCAAGATTTTGCATTTTACGTTTGTGGTACTAACCCATAAATGTACAAGTACTTTTAAGTTAATTGGTAAAAAAATATCAGTTGTTAAAAAAAATTGCGAGCATATTTCTAGGTACCGATTCTTATTTCCACTTTGCTTCCCGAGGGCATACGTAAATCTTTAACTTTATCCACCATGCTTAGAGAAACATCTGTAACGTTTTGAGCATGGTCGTCTGTACTTTCAGGTGCTCCACTTGCTACCATATATGTTTGGCCCACAGTTTCCACCTTTAAAAACAAAAATTTGTACTTAAAAACGCAGATTTACTAAATTTGTTAAGCGATATTCTTTGCCACTAAATTTTTAGGTACATTATTTATTTCGCAAAATCACCAGAAAAAGGCAGACCCAAAACGGTAATAATATTAAACAATTTTATAGATACAGAAAGACTATAAAGCTAAAGCAAGAAAACGTTTTTATGCTTTAAAAGTTTTAGAAAAGAAAATAAAACCGGAAAGCTTAGTGGGGTTATCAATTCACTTAACAATTAATACCTCACTGGTTTTACTACTAAAGTTTTAAGGTTTCAGAACTTTTACTGAAGCAACAAAAAAAACTTTCGTATCTATATGTTTAATGTACCTTATACACTTTAAACTT
Organism: Ctenicera cuprea; assembly: GCA_958336395.1. Lineage (NCBI taxonomy): Eukaryota > Metazoa > Arthropoda > Insecta > Coleoptera > Elateridae > Ctenicera > Ctenicera cuprea. The sequence goes on from OY284494.1 coordinate 25,239,291, forward strand.
ATCCATAAGTTCGTCAAAACATGAAAACACTTCATTCATGGAAGAGACAACGTCCATCGCATCCTGAACTGTGGTGGAATTAAAGCCCACCAAGTCACAAAACATGATTGTTACAGCATCAAATGACTAGAAGGGAAAAATGATAATTTAATTTGTTTTTATATAAGAAATTACCAGTCACCTGGCATGTGCTGAGAGATGAATTTCCAGACCGCAAATGATCGGCTACAGTTTTTGGTATCATAGAATACAACAAGTCGTCGCCGCGTCGTTTCCAAGTATCCAGAAGTTGGTAATTTACTTCCAGTTCAGCAGCCCTTTGTTCCGCCTTCTCGAACATGAGTTCTAACCTGTTGAAGACAGATATTACTTCCGTGAGTGAAAGGTTGTAATTGTGAAAGTAAAACTGATACGAAAGGAAAACAAAGATTTTGTTCTTTAAGGTATTTTTGACAAATTGTTTTTTTCTCTTTAAAAGAAACCTTTACATTTTTTTTTGATAGAATTTGTCCACGAATTGATCCGTGTGCTAGATTAATTTAAGTTAATTGCCGTAACCTTGGCGACCAAAGTTGTACTGTAATTCGCTATCAGAAATGTATTTTTTTGTTGATTAGCAAAAACACCATGTTAACAGTATTGCGAGTTATATTACTACGTTGAAGTAAATTATTTTCCTTTAAACTAAATTTGAAGTTATAAGCAGTTTGAACATATTTAATGATTATCTGTATATAAAATACTTAATTACTTTAACAATATTTATTTATTTTAACCTTATACGTATTTCGGCATGTTTGCATGCTATTGTCAGAGGTTATATTAGAAAATAAACAGTTAGTGTTGTTATAGCAATAGAACTTGGTGACTTGATCTCGGTAATCGTCTGCAGATGACTTGATTTCGTATTCCAAAATGTCCAATAGAGGAGAATTTAAGAGATCAATTTGCTCATTCATTAACGGTACATTTTTTAAATGTTTGTGAATTTCAAAAGCTTCTAGTACATCTTCTTCTTTTTCTTCCTCTTGTTATAGGTCAATGGCCTGTTTAATACCCGCAACTAGTGCGGGTTCTGTGAGCCCTCTTTGCACGTATGCCGGGCAGGAGGCTGGCCTTACCCGTTCTAGTAGTTTCACTAAATGGTTTACGATTGCCAAAGATGTTAGTATGACAACCGGGACCGACGGCTTAAGGTCTATTCACACATATCAGTGACGTGTCAGTGCCGTGTCAGTTCAGTGTCAGTGTCAGTGAAAAATAAAATATTGTTGCATGTAGTTTAGATTAACGTGTTCACACAAGCCCGACACAGTGACGTATTTTTGCATTCAGTATCAGTGCAGTATCCGCTCCGTGAGATAATATATCGTTGCCAACGATATTTTTACTATTTCACTGACGTATTGTACGTTGTCGTGTAGCTTGCTTGTCACGTTTTTGTGAATAAAATGATTGACGAGCAAGTTATTGAATTGGTTCTCCAATACTCTGTAATATATGATTTATCCCATCCAAAATACCTATATGGACAGTAGTTTCAAACAAGACATTTGGAACAAGATAGGAAAAGAAATGGGAGAAAATGGTAATTCGATTGATGCACTTCCTCTTCATCCAAAATTATGGCAATCATGACTAATTCTGTGTCTGTAAACTTAGCCATCTCGCTAAAATAATTATTGACAACTGATGAAACTGTACGGATATGTGTGAAAAGTCGACGCTGATACATCACGGATGTTACTGACACTGAACTGATACGGCACTGACACGTCACTGATATGTGTGAATAGACCTTTAACGTGCCCTCCGAAGCACGGTTGGTTGCAAATATACCCCTATATAGAGAGGACAGTGCTTAACTTTGAATACCGTGTGACCGGCATCTGCAGTTCTCCGCCGTGCAACCAACTTAGTAGTAGTAGTATATCTAATTTACGTTTATCGTTACAACAGTGTAAACATTTTATAGTGTTATTAGATGTCATTAAATGGTTGTGTTCTAGTAAGTGTAAAGCGTAATTGGATTTATGTGGGTGTTTGTATTTGTAACAACGTATGTGTTCTTTATACCTAATATCAAAATAATCTAATTATCTGGCCTATATAAACCGAATTACAATGCGAACAATTTAATTTGTAAATGTCTGATTTTAGCAAATCGTCTGTTCTTGATTTTGCATTAAACAAAGTGTTTAATATGTTTCTAGTTGTTTTAAAACTTACTTTATATTTATTTGTCTTGTTCATAATTTTAGCAATTTTTCTGATTTGTCACCAAAATAAAGTTTGAAAAAATGATGTTTTTTTATAATATGCATAATATTGCCTTTAAAATGATGTTTTACAGTGTGTAAAAAGATACGGAGTTTTAAAACAAAATAAGTGTTGGCTTTTTTTTAATTCAAGGCATATATCGTATTAGATATAGGTAATAATGTAATTTTCCTATATTTTTATTTATTAATAATGGAATTAGGCAAACATATTGGATGAAATTTATCTATTCGCTTTATTAGAGTATTTAAAAATTTAAGGTGTGATTCTTCTCTCCAAAACAAGATAAAAACGCTCAATAAACTATTTTCGCAAACCAACGCCTTCCGAAATATAGCACTGTTAAGAAAGACAAAAAATAGTTTTTCGACGATGATCAGTAAAATGCATGATATTCCGGACAGTTGACGGTCGGTAACACATTAATGTAAATCTTAAACGATCGGCGAAAAAATTATATGTTTGATGCGGCAATAAAGCAGATTTAAAGCCTTAGCTGGCTCACAGCCTCGACTTCGTCTCGGCTTTGAATTTGCCAACCGCGGCTTTAAACCATATGCTTTATTGCCGTATTAAACAAATAACTATTAATTACAATTTATTTGGCCTTCATAAAGTAGATTAGTTTTAGTTCGATACAATTCGCTTGACAAAAGATGTTTAAAGTGTCTTCCATTGGCTTTATGCAACAATTAGCACGACGCATCATCGATTATCTCACATGTTTAAAGTGCCTGCCTTACTTCGTATTGTTTGGCACGAATTTTGAAGTCTTTCTTTTAATTAACTCTTCAACACTATCCATATGACAGGCGTAAACTAATTGTTTCATAAAACCCCATTGAAAAAAATCTAAGGGGTTAGCATTAGGAGAGCAATCAGGCCATGTTATCGGTCTTCCTCGACCTATTTATCTTTAAGAGAACTGATCGTTACGGTGCAGACCTTGCACACTGTAAATATGATACACATAAAGCATCTGACCATGTAATAGGTTCCAAACAGTGTATTTACTGCCTCCCTTTGCTGCAGCAATTCCCCGGGTGTTTGTACCACGATTTCTAGTATTTAAGAATCTCTCCCCTAACTGCGGAGTACGTTTTGACTCACGCCTACCACAATCAACAGTATTTTTTGCAAATGGCCCGTGGTTCCTTAAGCGCTGATCGAGACGAGACCACGTATTATTTATTATAAGAGTTCGGCTATTAGGAAAAGTTGCAACGAACTTATTTTACGCGTTAGAATTATGTTAGATCATTTCAGTAAACTTTTAATTATAATGCAAAATTTTTCCGTTGACATCTTCTCTCTGTAATTTATCCTGCGATTAAGCGTACATCACGTGATTTAGTTAGAGTAGAAGTTCTTCCCCGAACTTCAAAGAGCTCACTGGCTCTTCCGCTCCCGTCTTGTTACATCTTTGTTTGTAATAATTTCGGAGAATGCGTCAAGTTCTTTGACTTTCTAATTCAATCCGAAGCTTTAACTTTACCGCCCGCCCGTGACTTACAAACTTTTTTATACCTTTTTAATATGTTCCGCGAGTCCCGTCAGAACCTGTTGAATTTATATTCAATCTAATATATGTACAAAAAACTTCTATAAATTAAAGACCCCTATATTAATTAAAATTTTAAAACCCAATCCTTAAAATAGCTTAATATAAAAAACGGTTTATAATTTATACTCTGAAAATAAAGACAGGATTCCTGTGCTCAATAATTCGAATTTTATATACTGCATCACTTGCGGGAGATGTGATAAGATTTATATTGGCCAAACTTCACAGTGGCTTAAAACTGGAAAATAGGTGAAAATTTGTGTGCTTTATCCATACATAATAATATTACTATCCATGTTATGGATTTCAGTACTGTTAAAATTTTAAATAAGATAATAAATTACAGAGATAGGGTCTTCCTGAAATGACATACACATACATAACGACAGTATGTCAGATGTAATCTATCCTGGTAAGAAATTTAATTCTTTTCCCGTTGAGTTTGTTAGCAGTTAGTTACTTTTATTATCATATTTTTTTTCTTATCAGTTTTATCATATGTCACTAAATTAACTAGTCCTCAACTGTCATTTAATTTTTGTTTAACCAATATTTTAAAATGTTTTAAGCAATGCTAATCGTTTTTACTGTAAATTCATCGGTATAATTATATTTTACCAACGCTACTTCTGTGATCAAATCACAATTGAGCATTGGTCGCTTCAGTTTGCATCTAGGCGATCTCACTGCTGTTCTATCACTTCCGCTCTAGCATGCGCGTGGTTACTCTTGCCGGCAAAGAAGTTTCACCTTAATATCCTTGTTAACGAAGTTCACTTCGCCAGTCCGTAAAACACTTTAAATTTCTTGAATTTTATAGAAACTAATGGAAAAATAGTAAACGCTTTTGTTACTTGTCAACATAATATTCTGTGCACTGACCTACAAGAAGTTTCACATTTTTTAACAACAGTTTTTATTAAAGTTCTAAGATTGTGTCCACATTTTCACAGGGGTAGAGAAAATATTATCTGAAGCGTAATTTCAGTAAAATGCGTGTCGAATTAGGACGTACAAAGCATCTTACTTTATTCAACAAGGCAAGGTGGCAAAGAACTAGTGTTATAAGTATTATCTTATTTTGAAGTATGTCGTCGTCACTGATGGTAATAAAAATTAATAAACTTTACCTAAACAAATTACTTACTTGGAATTATGTTGCCAACCAGCTGACACCATCTCTCTGCTCAATCCATGTAAATTGAGATCATTCAAGTATAACCCAAACTCTGAAAGCTCATCCAAATCGTTTACGCTACAACCAATAATACTTGTTAATTAATTAATTATAATTACATCGCTTTGTAACCAAACATTGTCCTAGATTAAACTAAATTGCACTTTGCCACAAACAATATGACTGACTCAGTTGATTTAAGTTTAAAAATAGGGACAATGTGTTACGATCAGTGGGTCCAATGGTCATTGACCTCCCAATAAAGTAAGAAAAAATAAATAATTACTTTTTGTTACAGTACATAACATATTATACACTATAATATTTAAAAAATAGTTTACAGTTAACATTTATATGAGATTTTTATGCGAGAACGTTTGTTAAAGAGCTGCCGCAGGATCCAAAAACGTTTGAATGTTTGAGTATTTCGCGCGCATTAAACAAATCTATGCGAGGGTTATTTGGCTGTCAGATTCAGCTATACGCCACCGAATAAAGCCGCCGGCTTAAAAGGCATTTAATGAATAAGAGTGAAATAGAAAGCTCATTGCAGTAAAATTCATATTACACAAGCTAAACGAGGATAGAAGCATCTGCGTATTGAAGACTTCAGGGCCACGAACCCACAACTTCCGAGAATTATGCTGTCAGCTGTCCGTGATAAGCGCATGCCAATAGCCGCCTAATTTGCTCTCACATACACGTCCGCGACGTAGTAACACTACTAAATTTTTTGTCAATCCTAAAACTCACTTTTAAATAAATAGGCTTTGAATACAAAATTTGCACAAACTCGCAATGGCTGCGGATTTTTCGATAGTTCCAAATAAGTTCTTTAAAACATAAAAAGGCGTGTATTTAAATCCAAATTTAATGCTACAATCGAATTTAGAGCACTTTTAATATATATTCCCTAAAACTTTTTTAACAAAGTTTGAACCTACACAGGACTGCAAAGAAACATAATAGCGTTAATATCTTCAATATATCGCATTTGCCCCTTGAGCAGAATGTTTTTCAATTTTCTATTGTTCTCTCGCCTGAGCGGATTATGTGAAATGGGTAATTGCTCAGAAGGCACTTTTATGCCTTTTATTGCCGACTTGTTTGCTGTTTCGGTAGATTTTAGTTCAACGCTGGAATTCACACCTCCGCATAAAAATTCCAGAGAAAACATCACAGAACGTAGATAAAATAGCTGAAACAAAAAGGTGCTTGTTTTAAATTACGAAGGCATCATGCTGGTTTTCTATTAAAAATATGTCAAAAGTAACGTTTTTCCTAAAAATGTTCGAACGTAGTTTTTCTTTTATTTCCACAACATATTCTGGTAAAAAACCAAAAGTATTCAGATTTTGTCGATAGTAATTCTATTCTTACATTTTTCCAACTAAAGGAAATGCCTTTAGGTCTTCTCAATTTGAAATACTCGGTGACAGAACGGCCCAAAATGGTTCTCCTCTCACCCCAAACTCGCATAAGTTTTTCTCCAACTCCAGCCATTTCTAAATCTGGATTAATTAATATTCCAAAAGGAAATAGCTTTAATAGCATTTCGCAGGCAAATGGTTTCAGTTGCGTAGTTTGCATTTGGGGCAGTTTCTGTGTACGAGCGCGCATCTGAAACAAGATTTAATATTAAATATTTATTAGAAATGCAAATTTCAATTTAATTACAACTATTAATAGTTGCAAACTTACTTCAATCAATTGAAAGTGTGTTAGAAGTTGTGAGTTGTGGCAGATCAACGACAAAAAACTTATTTTTATGTATGATGTTCTTAAAAGAACTGTTGACATTTTCTAGACGAATAATTTAACAACTGTAAGTTTTTTGTGTTTGGAATTGTTGTTTGTCAAAGTATGTTTTTAGATGGTGTTCTTAAAGCTTACGTAAAAACTGATACAAAGCGTTACCCAAATAAAATATTTAGATGAAATATCTTAGAAGTAATTCTCTACAAGATTTTCGCAAATTATCTATATGGTAAATCCGGATGTCTACTACCTGTCTCAACATTTACTGCCGCTCTAAGTAACTAATATTTAAAAAAAAACTATTTTATCGAATTTTTTAAAGAATCTTATTGATACAAGCAAAGAGGCAGAATGTTAATAAATCTTTTGTGTCGTAAAACAAACTTTTTAGCAATCGTGCAAATTTCAATAAATAATTATGAGCATCGGCAAGCAGCAGAAAGTCTGACGAGTCCTGGAAATTAAAAAAAAATGGAAGGTCGCCTTACAATAACAAATATGTCTAATAAAAATAAATTTTTATAAATGTATTCAGGAACACCGAGTTTGCGTACTATTATTTTTTCAATTAGTTTTAGATCTGTAAGTAATTATTAAAACAATTCCGTAAAAATCCCACACAAGCGTATTCAAAACATACTGAATATTGTATTAACATTTTAGTTAACTTTCAGAATCTGTATATATAGCTACTGTCTCAACCTTAAGCGACAGCGGGCTATGCTCTTACATCTCGATATAGCATATTTATTATTATGATTGCCGATTCCGATGTTTATGTTACAATCACGTAAGGCAAAGCAGCACTTGATTTCAAAAATTGCAAGTTACCAAAAAAACGTGTGGCGTAGGCCACGGGTTCTGCTAGTAGTGTATTATTTAGGTTGGAAGTTTGTTAAATGCATGTTATTTTTTCATCAGTTTTAATTGAGCCTGAATGAATTTATGACAAAATATAATTTCCGGCTGTCATTAAAGAATACGTAATTTTGTTTTTTATTTGTCTTTCCAGAACAATTCCTGCTTTTTATAACAAATGATAACAGAACTGGTAGAAAATAAATAGAAACAAATAAAAGAAAAACAAGCCCAGTGCATTATGGTGGTACGTGGAATGTACCAAAACGTTAGAGAGAAGAAACGAAGCAAAGACCGAGTTGATACAAGAACTCTGCAGAAAGAAAATGAATATAAAAAACTAAAAAAATGGTCAAGAAGTTATTGAGAGAAACACGAGAGGACATCTAGACAAACAAATCAAAAAAGTAGAACAGGCCAAACAAGCAACAGTAGTTAAAAGGATATACAACGTCGTAAGAAATACCAAACAGGACTTTCGTTCCAGACTAGTAATATGTAAAGACAAAGAAGGAAAATATAGAACTAAAAAAGAGAAAGTAATGGAGCTATGGAGACAGCATTTTGCAGAACTGCTGGGACAAACAGAAGATAATGAAGGTTTTCCAACAATAAGAAACCACACAGCACAACCCGAGGCTACAGAGCCCACATTGGATGAAGTAAACAATGCGGTACAACAGATAAACAACGATAAAGCGCCGACGGTATACTAATTGAGCTGGTTTAACACGGCGGACAAATGGTGAGAAAAGAAAGATACATAAGCTAATTACAATCATTTGTAAAGAAGAAAAATGATGCCAGAGGTGTGAGAAGTAGCAATAATATGCCCCATCTACAAGATATAAGACAAGCACAATTGCAGTAACTACCGAGCTATATCATTACTATGCGCTGCGTAGAAAATATTCACAAAAATCTTACAGCAAAGAATGACAGCATATGAAAATGACATAGTGGGCTAATACCAAGCAAGGTTCAGGAACAGCAGAACTACTGTTGACCAATTTTTCGCCACAGACAAATACTAGAAAAAGCATGGGAATATAATATACCAATTTATCAAGTTCCTAGAAGCATATCATAGTATAGATCAAAGCGGACTATACAATATTATGGAAAACTAGGAAAGACCAGATAAACTTATAAAACTTACAATCATGACAATGGAAAGGTTAAAGGCTACAGTGAAGGTACAGAACAAAGTATCACCATAGTTCACAACATATAAAAGTGTGAGAGGAGGAACTGATCTGGCTCTACTTGAGAAAGTGATTAGAGAAACCACAGACAACACTGGGAGCAAATCATAAACAAATCACAGCAAATAATCGGATATGATGATGATATCAACCTAGTAGCAAAACCAGAAAGACAAGTAAAAAAAGTCTACAGAAAAATAGAAACGGAAGCCCTGAAAATTGGGCTACGTGCTAATGAACAAAAAACTAAGCTTCTCGATCTAAAGCCCTCAAGAAGGATAGGGTAAAATTTCACAATAGAGGGTAAGAATTTTGAAGCAATTCAACAATTTAAATACCTGAGAGTGCAAATTAACAGTGAGAATAAAATTAAACAAAAACATTCAAAGAGTAAAAGCCGGACACAAAGCATATTTCTCCCTACTAGTTTGTAACAATTTGATTTCGTTATGTTTCGTGTTTGATTACGCAGTCTCTGTACAGATTTAGCTAAGAGTGTGGCCATGGGGCATGCTTGAAACAAAGAAACAAACTTTGTCTTTTTCGGTTCCGATGCTTAAGCTGGTTACGCGCCTGAACAATGTTTTGTGTCAATGCAAAGATAGTCAACGTCATTTGAGACCTAGCCTGGATGGCGTTCAGATAAATTTTGAATACGTATTTTATACAGGGTGTTAATGAATTGTAGGGACAAACTTCTAGGGCTTGCAAAACACAACAAAGCAAACAACTTTTCTTAATAAACGTGTGGTCAAAAGTGATTCCTTTCAGGATAGAGCTTCTCAAAGATTGTTTAAGAAGGGCCTAAATGTAGGCAACTCAATTTACTACCTACTATTTGTTTCCATAACGACGGAAATTAATACAGGATAAATAAAGCCCTCTTTCCCACTTTTCAAATTCAAAGTAAATTTAATAGTTATTTAAGTATCAAGGAATGTAAGGACGTAATAACATCCGAGGTAGGCGAATACGAGCTGAGGCGGAGCCGAAGCTTGTCGCCTGCCGAGGATGTTATTAGTCGATACATTTCGTGTTACTTATTAAATTTTTCACGCTACCGGCAATGTAAGTAGGCCTACAGGTAGAAATTTAATCATATTTTTAAAAGTTCGTTTTGACAGCTGTCATCTAAATTATTTTTTAAAGCCCCATTATTCTAAGTTGTCTGTGCTTGTTACCATATCAACGAACAGTTAAAATCAACATTATTTTCCTAGGGATGTAAGTGACACCATTAAGTTCCGTCGTCAAGGGTAACTAGTACACGAATGTTATCAGCCACTTACGATCCCTGTAGCTATGGATGTAAGGCCTACTTACATTGCCGGTAGCGTGAAAAATAAATTAATTAACAAAATGTTTCAAAACTAAGCAATATTTCCTTTTTAAACCACAGCTAAGGGAATTTTCATCGTCCCAAATGTGGCTGTTTCTACTGTTAAATATTCCTTCTTTCTTAAAAGATGCCCCGTCACTAAACAGAACGTTTACTTGGAATTCTGGATCCTCATTACATTGCCGCAGAAATTCCTGGCAAAATTCTACCCTTCTGGGAAAATCTGCTTGAACCATGGCTTCTACCTTCTGTGGATGGTACGGATGTAGCTGCTGCTCATGTAGTACCTCCCATACTGAAACCTGGTTTACTCCCATTGCATGAACGATGTCTCTTGAACTAGTAGAAGGAGTTTCAGCCACTCTCTCTGAAACTTCTTTCTCAAAATCCACCCTTCGCCTTGTTCTGGTTGTGCGCCTTGTGCGATGGTTGATTCCTATTCGGAAAATGTTCTTGGTACAGGCGAGCAGCTTCGCGTGCGTTACCCCAAGCAGCTCCATACATGAACATCATGTCATACTGTTCGGCAAAAGTATAATTCGCCATAAATACGAAACACAAAATAAAAATAACGAAGAAAATAATGACCAAAAAATCACAGAACGAAAAAAAAAAAGGAATTATAAAAGGCACAGAAAGAAGCGAATGCAAAAAAATTTAAAAAATATCACAAATATATCAAATTGTGTCAAAATTGACGTTATTTGAATGCATGTGTGTCTAGATCGTTATTTTGTGTCAAAATTCCGTGTGACCTGTGCAAAAATTCTTACTTCTCAAAGAATCTTTAAGAGGCTCTATTTTCTAAAAGAAACACTTTTGGCCACACATTTATTAACAAAAGTTGTTTGCTTTGTTGTGTTTTGCAAGCCCTAGAAGCTTGTCCCTACAATTTATTAACACCCTGTATATCGATCATTTAAAGTTTAAGAATACTTCACTAGGTAGCATTGTAACATTATAAAGGAGACCATTTGGAGTAAATTTCAAATTATTTTAAAGCATGTTTTTTCAAGGTGATTCAGCTAGTTATAAATCATCTAAGAGTACAGTAGTTCGTACAAAAACTATGTAATGCCAAAAACGTGCTTGTTGTAATAATTTCTATCTTGTTTAATTGATGTGTTTGAAATAAGAATTGTAATAAATATTTCTTCATAGATGTTGTTTTTCAGCCCCAAAAGCGTGTTTTAAACATTTCTTCGTTAACTTATTATTGTAAAAAATACATATGGCAGCATTGTAAAACAATAATTATTCAAGAGTGATGCGACTCTAAATTACTTCTGTCTTGATAACGTCAAAGTTTGACAAGTGTCAAAATTTGTAATTGGACTTGCTTTTTCTATCATAGTTGCTTTTCTCGTAGTTATTAGTATTAATTCTTATTATTTTCGTTTTCCTGTCTCGTTCACTAACAATGGATTTTACGTTCAATGATTATGCTGATATGTGCATGGTATTTGGTTTTTGTAATGGAAATGGCGACATGGCAGAACGTAAATATCGTGCCCGTTATCCAAACCGGAGGCATCCTACAGCAAATGTTTTTCGAAGGTCGGACCAACGTCTTTGTGAAACTGGTTCATTTGTTCCAAGGAATGTAAACGCTGGTCGACCAAGGCAAAGGCGCACGGTACAACTGGAAGAGCAAACATTAGATGCAGTACAAGAAGATACATCCGTCAGCACCCGGCAGTTAGCTGCAACATTAAATATTCCCAGCAATAAGACCGTTCATTTGGTTCTAAAACAAAACCTTCTTCATCCATATCATGTCACCAAAGTACAGCCCCTTTATGAAAATGATAACATAGCCCGATTGAATTTCTGCAACACGATTTTAAATACAATTCGTGACAACGACGGCTTCTTGAGACGTATTCTTTGGAGCGATGAGTGCCTGTTTACTAGAGATGGCGTGTTTAATATACTTAATATTCACCATTGGGCTGACGAAAACCCTCACGAATATCGAGAAGATTTTCAATTATTGTTTGGCTTGGCATAATAAACCATAGGGTTGTTGGACCGATTTATTTGCCGAATCGCCTCAATGCCGATGAATACCTCAATGTTTTAGAACAAGTAATTGACGAGATGCCGTTGCAGATAAGACACGAAATGTTATACATGCATGATGGAGTTTCTGCTCACTTTGCTCGTAATGTAAGAGAGTGGTTGGACGAACACTTGCCAAACAGATGGATTGGTCGCGGCGGCCCTATCTTATGGCCCGCGAGATCCCCCGATTCCAATCCATTAAACTTTTTTGTTTGGGGTTTCATTAAAGGAAAAGTTTATGCTACGCCTCCACCAAATTCTGACAAAGTTAGGAATAGAATTAATGCGGCTGTATTAGAAATCACCCCTCAAAAACTTGAACGAGTGATGCAAACTATACCACAAAGGTTACAACTGTGTTTGCAAACAGACGGTTTTCAGTTCGAACAATTACCCTAACTTTGTTCCAACATTCACGGAGTATAGCGATGTAACGGATATCCTTAGTCACCGTGCATTATAACAAAACACCTGTGGTGTGTGGATCCAATGTTGACAAATGTACGTTCCTTTAAAATGGTCCCGGAGGACAGAGGAAGCATTGTCCAAAATTGGGTATTAAGATTTTCGAATTTTATGACCAACATCGCCACGTGTAGCTCTTTCACCAATTTATACACACCCTGTATAGATTTGTTTGATCGCCATATTACATTAACCCCTGCTCTTATCACACTCGGTTTTTCAGCAGGGCCGCATAGAGAAATAATTAATAAATTTGAAAGCACACATAACGAGCATTCCGTTTCAATATCAGTTTGCTAGTAATTAAAAAACCCGTCCATTCGTTACCTTACTATACTGAATTATTCTGACTCGTCGAGAGTTCATTCAATTAACAACTCCCTTCCAATGTTTTTATTTGAACCACTGCTATTAATTATGTCCAGAAAGATTTTTACAATTCAACAGACAATCGCCATTGTATTTTAACACGAAAGTAATCAAACATTCGGATATTAAAGCGTTTCCCAGAGTAAACTCAATATTGCTTTGTTTTTAAACGCAATAAATCTTCTTGGTTCGCCGAACGCGAAGCTAAAAAACTGATTTAATTTCACCGTGAACTTGACCTTATTGTATCGGACAGTTGAAAAAAAATGTTACGATATTTCTAAAGGTATATAACTCACGTATTCGCTGTTGTCAAACTCCAGCTTGTAATGAATTATGGTGACTGAGCGGTTTCCAGCGGAAAATAAAGATTCTAAAACTGTTGGTTTTATTGTCAAGTTGAAGCAGTCCTTTCCAGCTTGTTCTAACAGTCCTGAAAAGTTATTAATGTTAATTCCTTATAGGTTACATAATACTAATGTAGTTAGAAAAATGTGTAAATACATTCAGCAAAGCACAGATTTTTTCAGAAACGGGACTGGACTAATTTAACCGTCTCGACTGAAAAGTAAATTACTCGTGAGATGTATCTTGTAACTATTGTGATGAGGCTTTAAATATTTAAGAGCCGATTAAAACAATTTGTAATACAACATATGGTAAAAATTTGACAGATTTTTGTTAAAATGGCCGTTAAATATTTATATTTCTGGATAAGAATACTCAATTTCGGCTTGAGATCTTGGTTTTTCCGTTTTTCCGTTCAACGGGGTTCACTTTCTGGTAACGTTGTTACTGCTAATTCTTCGTGGTGTACCGAAACGTCGAGAGATCTCACTGGTACGTGTGTCTTCGTGCAGGCTCCGACGTCAGACAACGCGAAGAGTTTGATCCATTTGATAGCGATGTTCTCTAAAATGAGAATCCACCGTTTCTATTTCTGTGCTTCGGTGCTTATGAAAGTGGAACGAAGAAGACGATAGATAATTTTAATTGTGCCGAAGTTCGTACCTACTGCCAGGTATAGTTTTTTTTTTTTTGTTAGGGACAATAAAGGCCTAAATAGCTCGGCAATGTTGGGTATAAAGCGGTGGCACCACGAACATGTATGTAGGTTTGAAATTACCTGCTCTATGGTTTTTGGGTTCTCGTAGTCGGGTAATAGCAGACGTCTTCTTGGAATTCTCCTAAAGTCCCTCAGGTGTGATGATGTGAACATGCATTTGAATTTTTGTAGGTGTTTCTTGTATACACATAGCCGTTTAAAAATCCTGCGACGGTCTCTAATGTAGCTTGCGGGAGGACGAGAGGACGATCAGGTTCTATCATCAGGTTACTTTGGGGAATTTTGTACGGAAACGAGGTATTATTTTAAGAACGCCGCTGGGGCATTACGGAGACCATCAGGAATACGCCGAAACCGGAAAAAGTCGAATAGTCGGATTGCGATCTGTCGGTAACTGGCTCGGAGGTCAAGCATGGAAATGACTGCGGCTCTGGCAGAGGTCGCTCATGTAAGATAGAGGATATCTGCCGGTTGAATTATCTGGTTTAGACGATGATAGTGACAGACTCGGAGGTCGTTGTTGAACTTTGATACCATGACCACGTAAGCGGCTTATAGTAAGTTGCGCCTCTTGATTACCTGTAGCTCAGGCATCTTGTTGAGCTTTCTTCTCATAATAATCTGCCTAAGTGCCTAGAGGCGGTATGGAAGAACAACACTGATGGATAGCTACCCGTGTCAATCCTATATTCCCCGAAGGGTATGAGCTCTCCTCTCGTGCGAAAACCTCCTAGTAAGACTGGAAGAGTTGATGGAGGCTTTTCCTGTCGGCGACAGTGAGAGTCTCCCTTCTCGCCTGGCGTAACTCTTCTACCTCGATCATACCAATTTCCACTCGAGGTACGTTCTTTCTGAGAAACTGGAAAAAACGAAGTTGGGTGTATGTCACAGATGGCCGCGGAGAAGATAGCGTGCGGATCTTTTCGCGGTATGAGGTAAAGTCTTCCTCTCTGTGGTTATCTTGTTCTTCAGTATCAGACGTGATTCTGAAAATTTGATAGAGCTTGACGTAGGTGGCCCGTTTTGTAATGGGGTCGCAGATAACCTCTAATAGTTGGATTGTTACTTTAGCGAAATTATGTTCGTGGAGTTAGTACGCCTTCAAAGGAATGTCGCTAGAGTGGATTGTCACTGAGACCGTTGTAGTAGGCAAATAGGTTGCGGTTTTTTATGTGTGGCAAGACGACGATTGTGTCCTAATGTTTCAACTTTTAACGTATACCTCGCCGTGGGTGCTCAGTACCTGTGGTCTACGATCGTACTATCAACCGAGATCAGGTTAATGTGATGACGTGTGAACTGGCAGTCTTTTCTTCTTAAGTATTGTTATACTGAGTGTCCAGCAATACATTGTTTGGCTTCGGTGCCTACGCAAGTGCTTCCCTGCGTGTCTCGTTTATCATGGGACGATTGATATTAGCAACGATTTCACTCTGTTCTCCCAGATGATACGAGTTGTCAGTGCAGCTTGTGTTCTGCTGTAGGTTGCGCATTAGCTTCAGATGACGCTAAGTGCGTAGAAACCCAACCAGAATACTCGAGGTGGTGCAACGTAAGCCGCTCTCGTGAAAGGCAATAAGTTTTCGGCATTTTGTCTTCTTACGACACCAGTTCTCGATGCGACCAGTATAATTACAGAAATAGCACTTCTTTTTGAGTTGTGTGCGTTACTGTGTGCTGAAAGTCGTTGGCTGTCTATATCGGTTTGCTATCTTCAATATTCTTACCTTTTGGCAAAATGTAGTAAAGATTACAAAACTGGTTCAAGGTATCTATCGCCATGCTAATGCAAAAGTTCGTAGACAATGTTTGGAGGGGCTCGTTTAGCTGCCGATTTTCGGGTAGCTTCGCTGAGAGTGCATTTATCTCGCAAATGAATATTTCTGTGAGAGTATGTTCTCTCTGTTCTTTGACAGAAGATTTCTCTCATAATCTGTTGAGTGACCTTATTAAGTTTGGAGGTCATAAGAAAACTTTCTGTAACGGCGTTGATTCCGTACCATCACGTTAATGCTTGCTTGTCGAGGAGCATAGGGAATAGGAATGCCCCTATTCGCGTTTTTTTTTGCTTATCCTTTCGCACTCTTTGTAGAGTTTGCTAGCGTCTACGAAAACATGTACTCTGGTTTCTCCAGCCGTGCATTTTAAGAATTCGGATGTGGTAGCTAGTGCTGGCGGTTGCCGTCCCATTCTTTCTAATAATATTTAGAGTTGCTCTATGAGCAGTGTGGAGGACTGTTTGTGGCCGGTTCCGTGTTCTCATGCTGGTATGATACAATTAAATGACGACAATATATGACGTCATTTGATCGTGTCATACCAGTTACAAACATCTCTAGTACTACTGGTATTTTTGGAGATGTTCTCGCTTCCAGATGAAGTGGATATTTCTTATCTTAACAACACGAGAAGGAAACCACAAAAAACGAGAAAAAAAGGCGTCGTCGTAGGGAGCGGTACTCTTCTTCAATTAAAGCACACTACGAAAAAAGTTTGAAAAGTGTATTGAAAGAGGAAAATTTATTTTTAACCTTAAATGTCACTATAAAATATCACTGGCTACCGTTAACACCCCGATGCCTGTAGGTACAGTTCAAAGCGGAATACTATCCTTTTTCTTTTAAAGGAATATGTAAAAACATCGAGTATTTTAAATTTTTGTTTGTTAAAAAACATCAGACATCAGAAAACAAAGCTCCTACTCTAAAAACGAGCTCGAGAAGAAGAATTATTAATGTAGTCTTATTATTTTAAATTTCATCAAAATGGAAGTGTTTGCTCATGAGATGTGAAGGAACAAACAAACGCACCCAGCCACCACCAACACATATTTTCAAAAAATATCTTTCTAGATTTGTTTTTAGCCCTGAAAAGTGTGTTCTCGTTAAAAGCTCTACATCGTAAGTTTTTAATAATGCTTTTATATACTAAAACTTTAAGAAATAAAAGAAAAACGTAGAAAAGTTTTACAAAAATTTAGAAACATCGGTATTTTACGACTCTCAGCCCTATTATTCGAAATATAATTTTAGTCAGAAAAAGTAAGAATTTAGAAAGTAGCTTTTATGTTTTAGCTAATTTAGTTCAGTAGAACAAAAAGCTTTTGCAAAAGCTTTCCCCATTAATTTTAACGAAATTTCAAAACAAAGTATAGAGTATAAAATAATATTAAAGTAAATTTAATTAATTTATTGTACATTACAAGACTGTTGATGCACTTAGTTTTAGTTATAATAAATTAGTTCAGAAACATAAACAATTTATTAAACAAGCAAATTATTCAAAAACTTAGATTTGTTTTGATGGAAATAAGAATTTTGTATTACAAGATATATGGAGTGAAAAAATGCTCAACAAACTATTGATATTTCGCCTTACCCATTAAATAATGTGTAAATCCTCGGCGTCCACTTCGATAAACCAAAACGCAGCCTTTTTCATTAACTTCAGTTACATACATAGATGGGCTTTTCATTTTCGGGTAAGTGAAACGAAATTGAGTATGGAGATTATCTACGTTTTCCAGAAAATCAGTGAAAAACCGGCCTGTGGCTTTAATGGAAACCTCGTATCTAAAATATTCAAAATAAGAGAATGTCATTTTATTTTATATTGAAACTAACCCAAAATTACTCATGTATCTCACAAAACATTTTCCAAAAAATTTCATAAAACTGTCATATGAAGCAGTTGTAAGTTTAGCGCAAGCTGCAGCTAGCGACGCCATAATGTGGTCGGGATAAATTTGGTGGGTGTTGAAAACGGTGTACTTGCAATCGGCCTCTCGTAAAACGTCCTTCCAAAGCTGCTCGCCATACTCCAGCTGAAAATAATGCATAATATTTAATCATGAATTTGCTCGTCAAGCATATAATTCCATTTGAATGGCAAGCTATTAGAATTTAATTGTGATATACCAAGCTTACCTATTGAATTTATTGGGTTTAAAATTGATTAAAGCTTAAAGAAAGTTTTACGAGAATGAATAATGAATATTGATTTCTAAAGAAAAGGGTAGTTTCTGTAGTGAAATTTTTAACTTATTAATCAACTTAAATGAATACAACGTCAATCAATACCTTTTAGGGTACGAGTGTATATTTATTGCACAGTCAAAATTTAATAACAAGACATGAACAAAGAGATTAACATTTATTAAACAGTACATTAGACGCACGTCAGAGTATACATTGATTATCACTACGTTCATAAATCACAAAGTAGTTAATTAATTCGCATAAACGAAATACACGTCCTCTAAGGGATCAACGCACGTGCACTACCTAACTTGCTAAGCAGTAGCGGTTTTCTAGATCGTATGTCTACGGTCCGCTGGACAGGAAGCGGGCAGGTTTTGCGGCTTCTATCGTACGGGCAGCGGTGCTCTTGTAAGAGCTAGGGATGCTGTTGGGTCGGTGAATAAACGAGGTTATTTATTTCGCAGCTATGGAAAGAACTGGGCGCAGTAAAACTTAATTTGTGTAGGACCGTTAGCTTGCGCTCGATCTAGAAGCAGTTATTTTTGTAGTTTTACTTTTTGAGCAGTTTTAGATCCTGAACACTGAGGATAACCGTTAGCTTGCGATCGATCCAGTGGCAATCAATCGTTTAATTTTTTGACCGTATTTGGAGGTAATGATCCGTTTCGATCCTGAAAACAAACCAGGATGTACCTCAATGTACGTCTTACTTGCATACAATGTGTTTGTTGCTGTTGTTGACAGCAGTAGCAGTGCTTTAATAGGTGGCTTGTGAGGTGGAATAAGTGTTATAACGGATGGGTGGTTCTGTAGCACTTAAAAAAGTTGTTTATCATTGTACGTATCCATTTCCGAGCGTTGTTTTCGAAAAATATTTATGCATTTATTCAGAATACGGAATATCATCAGGAAATTTTATAAGTGGAAAAAGCAATTTTAAGCATGTCTTACATAATCAATAGTTATATCATGAGAACTGTAAATTTAGTCGGTTAAATTGTGCACAGCAGATTATTTACATTTTGCTTACTGTCTTGAGTACATAATAATTATTATGTACGAAAACATTTGCTATAAAAGCAAAACTTTGTAAACAGTCTGCCGTGTAAAATTTAACCAGACAAGGTTTGTAGTTGGAGGGATAAACGGCAAGATAATAATATTACTGTCAAAACCTGTTGAAAAACAACCTCGGCGGTTGCTGTGTACGTTGCTAAGAGCTTGAAATACAAACAGTGCTATTTTGTTGTTTAACGCCTGCAAGTTAATGGTAAAAATTGCAGTCAAATAAAAAAACATACGTTTCGGAAATACTGAGATAGCAACGAATATAGATGAACAAATTCTATCGTTTATTATGTTTCTTTATTTATCGTAGGTACATCTTGGATTAAATTATTTGCGCGTGTTGTTCATGGTTCTGTCTCACAAGAAATTATACTTTTGCCTTTTGAAGAAACAACTGCCACTCGTCTCAGAAGATTTTCCACTTTTACAACGAACTCGAATGTATCTGCAACAGGATGCAGATTATCTGCATTTTTATCGTACTGTGCCGCAGTATCTCGCTCGTCATTATCCAAATCGTTGGAACGGCTGGGAGCGGCTATCTGCCTGCCTGGCCAGCACGATTTCGCGACGAAAGTCCGCTAGATTTCTGTTTTGAGAGACACATTAGGGCAATAGCCTGTGTAAAAAAATATTGCTTTGTTACACCCATAACACGCACCCCATACACTAATATACTACTAGCGCCATCAGTGAACAAAATCGCGCGTCACCCGGCTAACCAGCAGCAGTCCGATTAGGCGCATATCGCTAACGAAGTTAATGTCTAGTCCGTTGATATAAATCAAAAATTAACTGTCAACGCAAAGCAAACAGGCCGTCTTCTCTTACAGAAACATCTGAGCACGCTCGACTATTACGCTTGCAGCTATTGTTTTACAGTGGTTTGTTGTTTATACATATATTTTCTGTATTTTTGTGTGTTCGTCAAACTCTAATAAGCGTTTAATCTATTATATCCGCTTAAAATTTTTATTTGAAAGTGTGTTACTAATTACGTTACTTTCGCTTTCTAACAGCTTTAATTTTTTTACTGGCCGCTAGTGGACCGGCCGTGTGGCCACGGTGGCAGCTAATGCGTGCTAATGCGACAGAAGAAAAAAAATATTTATTTCTAAATTAAAGTAGACTACACAGTTAAACTTCAATAAATTTAACTTTAATAAATTTAATTGTGTCGTTGAAGATACTATTTGAACTTTTACATTTAATTGCTGATAAACTTGCAAACTAGATATTCTCTGAAATATCTGGGGTACGATATTGCCTGCTTTCGGTCAGAATGTGCTTGTATTTCGAGAACCATCGTACAATGTCCCAAGATGTTAGTTACTAGCCCATACTCATACTCGGCAACTCTTCTACGCATATTTTAAAGTCAGTTGATTTAGCACATAAACAACGTAAAACGTTGCTTTTGCTGTCGTTTATGAGCAGGGTCGGATGGATATTTAGTCTAGTATTTATTCAGTGTTGAAATTATGGGGCAGTCAATTGATAATAAATCGTCACATAATTTCTCTAAATATATAGCTGTTGCATATATGCATTTTAAACGAACTATTTACGAGCCTGGAGTAGCAACACATCCATATGTTTTACCTTATGCGAGTTGGTTTAGATACGCATTATTTATTTCGTCAGCTGCTTTATCATTTTGAGTCAACAACGTAGAATTATGAATGATGTCGGGTTTTGAAAGAACTACACAAAACAATTTCATGAAACTTGGCAAACATATTTTTGAGTGCAGAGCAAGTTATTGCTAAAAGCCTCTGGCTTAGCTCAATGATAACGTTCACTGATCAAAACGATGTATTTCAAATATTGCAGTTGTAGTTGTAGCAACCTTTCGTTTACTTATTAAATTTTAACATTTTTTGCTGCTGTAGGACAAAGTCCGGTCTTTGATTATGACGAAAAGCTTTTTGTTTTTTTTGTTAAAACGCCGTTTAGTTTGTCACGGGCCATTTTCTTGTTGAATTTTGCAGAGTTTTTATAACGTTTTGTACGCTTACTCAATGCTTGTGCCATCTTCTGTCTTCCGAGCTTCGTTTGTCTCTACATTTATTATAAATAAACATTTATGAACGTTTACGTGCTAATATTGTGTAGTTTAAAAAAATTATGAACCGTTTATTGATATTTCTGAAAAATCCCATAATTAGCGTGAAAAATTGTTTAATATCATCTGTATAAAATACCAGTGACAATGAGGTAAATAAAATATGTATTAATTTTATTTGAAATCTCGTAAAACGCGAATAACATACAAAAAGGTCGAGAAGTTAACTAACAAAAATTTTTAGCAATAAACTGCAATTTTTAATAATTAAGATGAGATGTGTTTAGGTTCCGCTGTTGCTTTATTCAAAAACTTCAAAGATGTACGTAACCTGCACAAACTTTGTATAACATGCAAATTATCTTATCTAACATACACCTTGAAAACTGTAAACATGTTTGCAATCATACAGATTGCAAACATGTTTACAGTTTTGAATAATGATGCAATTTCATAAAGTTCGGTATTCCTGTTGCATCACCTTATAACATTTCTGGACCAAAGCGCTTTCAGTACGTGCAACTGAGCTACCATTTTTTACAATTTTTTTTTCATTACCCTTCTTACTAAAACTGATTACATAGAGCTACTCGCTACTACTTAATGAATTGCCGCTGTAAAAAACTCTACCACCAACAATAAAAAATAGTTGTTAGTTTTAGAAACGCAAACCACTAAAACTAGATAAAAACGGTTGAACTTAAATGAAATAACTTAGAGCAAGGTTATCGAAATAGTATAATGAAATAAAATGTATACAAACTATAAAAGAGAAGAAAAATGTAACACACATAATTGTGTGATACGGATATAAAGAAACTTTTCATAATTTCTGGACCCTATCGTTGTATTGTAAAAAGTAATTAGGCTGAGAGTTACAATTAACATCTTTTGTTGCGACAAGGGTGGTACGTGCCGTTTCGCAGGACAATCGTTCTATTCTGTTAAGAGTTTTCCTTTAATTAAATGAACCCTAATTATAGCATTTCCATACTTTTGAAATAATCGCAAAATTAGATATTTGTCTGGATCGTTCAAGCTTCCTTCGAATTTTATTACAAAGTCCAACTTATGCGACTTCCGTGACTTAATTAAATTAAAATATTCATAAGAAGTTATGTACCTCTATTTTTCTAAAACAGTTTTTTTTAAGAATCATGAGGCCGTGCGTGAGGTGAGCACGACTCCATGATTTTCAGCCCACCCCCTTACCCGGGCTCAGCGCACTTAGCGCTATTCGCCGGTCTAACATGCCCCACCCCGAAAGACATGCAACCCAACATTCACACCACACCCACACCGTCCATAGACACGCCGTGTTTAACTTATTTAGATAAATTTCCGACGGGCAGAGGATTTGAACCTACTGCCGTTGGGAGTCTAGTTCTAGAGGTTGGGACTCTAACCACTAGACCACCCGCTGGAACGGAAACACATGGTTTGAACCTCCAAGAAGTCAAAATATGTGTGTCTAGGGTAGGTGGGCATGAGTATGGGTGACGCCTCGTATCTCACGACCAGATGGTACGATTTCGATACACTTTGGCATGCAAGGGAATGTCAAAAATTCACCGACAAAAATAGGCTTAAAAAATCTAAAAATGGAAATAGAGGTTACACATGTTTTTCTTGCAGTATTTGTTTTTATTCAAAATTTTTTAAATTTTCAAAAAAGAAATATTGCCCAAAAACTGTCTGTACGATGTTGAAAAAAATTTTGTAGATTTGTATATATAGGAATTAGCTACAATTTGCGTGGTATTCCAATTCGCTGTGCAAGTTCTCTGTGACACCTCTGACACAATTCATGCCACTTTTTTCAACGAATGGGGAACGAAAAAAACATTTTTGTTTAAAAAATAGCAGAAAAATGTCCAAAGTCTTCTTACATATATTTTAAAACACTAAATATAAGTTGGTACAATTGTTTCAGCCGAAACAAATAAATAATCATTTGGCCATCTTCAGGCGACATAGGAAATAACTAAATCTACAAATATTTAAAAAATTTAAATTGTGTTTTTGACACTAACAATTGGTATAATGACAGTTTAATAAATCTATTTTTACATAATTTTTTAGTTAAATAGTTTACTTATTATAACCTTTTTTTTATAATTAATAATTTTTTTAGAATGCTGGTACTTTAAATTTTTGTTGGTGGGGTTAATGCTGTTTTACGAGTAGCAGTCACTTTTTATTTGCTGTATAATTTTTAGTACTTTTGGTGGTTAGTTAACATAATTTATTATTTTTACAATTTTCCTGATTTTGTCAAGTTTGATCTTATTTACCGACGGTATTTTGAAATTGTATTTTTTTTTATTTAAGACATATTTATATTTATACTTCATAATAGTATATTATGCATCAAGTTTTAGAGTAGAAACGGCATTTTAGTCACGAGCTTTATTAGGCACGAGCGGAGCGAATGTTTATTAAAACGAGTGTCTAGAGAAGTTTATAAAACGAATTGCATACTATACTTTTTCTACGACCGTCACAAAAATACTAAAATTTGGAAATTATTTTATTATCTTAAGCCATATTAATTATTTTGCCAGATTGATGACAAGTGACAACTAACTTGATTTTTAGTTTTAATTGATTTTTGCGATTCAAAAACCTAGAGCTAACTTCAGCCCGTGACTAAAGCGCACAAAGTCACAGCTTGTCGAGGTGTATTTAAAAGATCACTTAGCGTCATGGAAACATATGCGATAAATGGCATTTTAAAGATGGAAGTAGAAAAAAATAAAAAAACACAAAATAACTCAAAAATATCCTTTACATCATACTGTACTGTTATAGACCGTTTTACGTCATACTACAGTGTACTGTAAAACGCGTTATTACAGTACAGTAGGTTTTTACAGTACTCAATTCAAAGCCACCTTTGCAGAACAAATTTATTAACAGATTAATAAAAAAACAAACAAGAAACTAAGAACATTTTGGTAAGGCAAAATTAAAATTAATGGTACAGTTTTCATTTCCACTAATTTGGAATGAAGGAATTTACACACAATCAGGTAAGGATCGAGTATTAGTACCAAATACTTGAGTCTCAAACACGAGCAACATTGACTTTACCATGAAATATTTACTCCACAAAGAAGTACCACAATATTTTTTAGACTAGAAATGAAAGAAGTTGTAATATAAATATTTAAAATGCCAAAAAAAACTTACCAAATCATACAAATATGTCAACATAACATCCTCACCAGTTTCTTCAGCATTATACGAGTTTTGCCGCCTCCATTCTGTAAACACATCATATTCTTTTTTATACCACCCTTCCGACTTCACGGGAATGAAATTAGCCGTAGCTTCTTTAGATTTTCTCAAAATTTCTTCGGAACGATTCTCATTAATTTTTAATTTATTGGCGAATGACAAAAGTAAACAACCTAAGCGTCCCTAGCAACCCTCTAGCCATGCCAACTAGAAATTGTTTGTATAAATTGGCGGAAGTTTGAATCAGATTCGGTTTATTACAATTTTTTTTAATTTTAGTTTGTGTATGAAGTAAAACGCGTTAGGTGATTCGTCTGATATCAGATGTTACGTACTCATTGCGCAATAAAATTCGGACTCGGCTTTGCCTCGTCCGAATTAATTACTTATTCGTACGTAATATCTGTTTTACCGGACTAATGACGTAAATAACTATTATAATATTTTAAAGAATACTTTAGTAGGTACTGACAATTATAGGAGCAGTAGCCTTTTTGGACGTCGACGTTACAGTCGATTTTTTAATAATTATAAATTATTTTTGTTAATAATGGAAAACGTATTTTAATTCACAATCACAACCAGCTTGCAGTTTTTGTTGACTCAGTTTCTTTCTTGGGTCCTTTTCTCACTGCGTTTCATTGTCGACAGAGCTCTTTCCGTGTGATTCTCCTAATTTAATTATGCTTTGTGTCTTCAGCGCTGTTTTCAAATACCCGCATAAAGTCCAACGAGTTGTTGTCCCTATTTTTTGTGTTTAGTTAGTGACTGCAAATCGACAAATAATAATTTCATTGAGTTATTTAGCTGTAATATTTCTAATTACTTTAGGAATGTTTCGATTATGTTTTGCCCAACACGTCAGGCCCGATTCAGGTTGCTTGAATTTGTTCGAAACTTATGTAATATAAAAGTTATGGCTAGCCGGATCAGAAACTTTGTAGGTTTAAATTTTTAAAATTTTTGATTACGTACAAAATATTTTTGCATGAAAAATATTAAAACTAACCTATTAAAAAAGTGGTTTTTAGACAGGTAATCATATGCGTATATTAAACTGTAAAACTTTTAAAACATTATCAGTTTTTAATTCAACTTGCGTTAATTTACTTTTAAGAGAGTCACAAAAAAAGACGCAAACAAACGCTGACAAAAATTCAGTAATTAATCTATTTCCTAAAACAGTTAGTTATGGGCTTATGGCATTGCGTGCTTTAATTAATAGTTAATGTTAGATTATTCTGTAAGATATCGACATGCCAAAACAATAGATATTTGTAATACAAGTCAACTGCCTAATTAACTTTTATAATATACAAATTAAGAAAAAGAAACTATGGGTGCTTAAGCTGCACTAAAAATACTACTTTTTGAACATTCAAACATTTTGACTGGTGTTACAGTGGCTTCGTGACGGTCATAAACACAAAAAATGGGCGAAACAAGACGCTGGTACTTTTCCATACTTTTTACGGCTTAAATATTCTGACGTCAAGAAGTGATGGAAATTTACATCTAGTCATATCTAGCCGGTACAAGCCCGCTGCAGATTCAAGACGTTGGCGTTGGTTTCGTTCGGACGACGCCCGCTCCTACTACGTAAAAGACTCTAAGATTGTTAATGCGCTCACAAAAATGGTTATAACAACTTTATTTATTGAGTTCCCAAAAATATGCAAAGAAAAAAAAATGCGTGGTTAAAAGACATAAAAAAGATCCAAAGTTTGCTTTTAACATTCTGCTTACTGGTTAGGCAAACTTTTCTAGCGTGGTGTCATGAACTATCATAATTACCATCATTGGGCAAATGAAAACCCCCATATCAAACCAAACGCAGTAGTACTCAAACATTGAGGGTATGCTCAGTATGCACGATAAGAAAACAAATTATTTACATCTTTGTCTTGTTTTGACCTATACTGCTTGCCTGTAAAATTTCCGTTAGACTTTCGATGACACCCTGTATAAATGTAGCCGTTACAGGCTTTAGTGGCTCTGAGCTAGGTGTTTCCTTTTACAACTACATAACAATAAGTTGACAATAAAATGACAGAAATATGCAGGACAGGCGACTTTCGTTTCTTGCTACAGTTACTACATCTGAAATGTTTGCTTGCCAACCAACAATGATTTTTCCACCTTGGAAGGTTTAAATCCCATGAGGAAGTTTCCGTTTCAACCGTGTAGTCAAGAGGGCGACGTCGGGTGACGTAGGTGGCCAACAAACGAGAGCCTCTCGTCAAGTCAAATACTATAAAAATACATGCAGCAAAATTTTGTAATGAGTGAGTTTTGGACACGCGCATATAGGACACTTTTACGCCAATTGTTCTAATTAATACGCCAACGAGCTACAAATCACGAATCGCTAAACGAAAAAGAAATAAAATTAAATACTGGGCGTGAATAATTTTCTTCTAAATTTTAAGACATTTTTCTTTGTATAAGGTACGATGTATTAAATGACATCATTTTGGGCTCTGCTTATTCTGTTATCTGCAAAATGTTCAGCTGCAACAAAAGAAGCTTTAAAGACAGGAATTATAGCTAATGATATACTGCTAAATTCGACAATAGAGAATATTACTAACTCTGAAGAAATATACAAAAAACAACTATAATATATTCGGATTTAATAAAAAAAATCAATTTTGGGATCAATCATACAATGTTGTTCGGTTTTGACTTGATATCTATATAGGTACATTAAATCCGGATCTCTTCTAGCTGCTTCAACCGTATGGAAGCAACAAATTTACGCGTATATTCTATAAGGTGCTTGTGCATTTGCACAGCAGACCGCTAGAGTTTTCTATGCAGATAAGCAAATTCATATTCACAGTAGATGTTCGGGTTATTCCAAGCCTGTTCGTTTATACCTTGCATTCATTTACAAATTAGACTAGGCAACCGGCGCAAAAATCTCATTTACGATCCAGACTCCGAGGCAGAAGCATTGCACTGCACAGAAGGTATCGACGTTTGATTTTACGTTTACGTAACGCAGTACCTACTATTAAGTTGCAGTAATAGTAGTAAAACAATGAAAGGCATCGTTCATTATGGAATCATTAGAAGCTGTTTATTTAGTATTTCCAATATGAAACTCTCTAATTGGTTCTCAAAGCGTCAAACAAGCAAATACAATACTTTATTTTAACAGCTGTTAACAGAGTTGCTTAAAAGATACAAAACCGCACGCGGCAGTATCATATTTAAGTAATAAAAGCAACAATGAAGACGTAATATAACTACATCAACTAACGGATAAGAACGCTCGATGCTCTCCATAAGCTGCGTCGGTCAAATCTCCTCTCTCGCGTCGATGATGCTTCGTCAGCGGCGGCGGCGCCAAAAAACGCAAAAATTACATTCTCCGAAATGCAATTGCCCTAATATAAAGTTTTTAATTTCAATGCACCTGAGATTTTCACAGGGCTGATATTTGGAAATGTTGTTTTTTAACCACAATTATTTTATCGCCTTTAGGTAGTGGATTGCCAGCTTCTATGTATTAATTGCGGATCCTTCCACCTGTCCCAACTTTGGTGCAGGAAACATTCGGAGCAGCGTGCGCTGGGTTTGAAATTACCCAAAAAAATTTCATTTTCAAATTGCATGTAAACATATTAAATTGCAGTAGAAAAAACTTTGCATTGAAAACGTAGATCATCGTAAATCTCTTTAATCACCTTTCGCGTGATTTTAATGTTGAAACTGGATTCGAAAAACGCTTGCGAGCTGTGCCAAGTATTTTGGATCTGATAAAGTTACTAAATCCAATTTTGAGTATATTCTAATATGCAATATTTGCGATAAAGTTATACCTTTGGGACTTCCTAATCATAAACCGCAAAAAGTTACTCAAACTGCACGAAAAATGTAGAAGAAGGCGTGATTTGGCTGTACTTTAAGAGCTAGTGGGAGTCAATGCATAATAATAATTGAAGTTTCGTGTAATATTCCAAATATTTTGAAGTACCACAGCGACAGCAAAATTTAAAAACAAAAATCGAAATTTTATGTTAAACTTATTTGCTGGGCTTAAGAGGATCTGCCTTTAATTAACAAAGTGCTGATTATGTATGCTTGACGACGTTGTGCAGAGCCCTAAATTTTAATATTTTAATTACACAGTATTAGTATCAGTACTTTATTTTCTTCTAAAGATATCAGTTTTTACACATTTCAGTAAAAAGTAAGTAGACAAATTAAAACCTTCAATATGCGAGTCGCTCCAATATGTTTTTAAATCTAGCACCGTTTATAAAAAATTAAAAGAGAGTTAATTGTGTGTTTACTTTTAGGCCCGTGTTTGATGCTTCTTTGAAGGCTGAATGGTTAAAAGATAAAACATTTTTTCGCAGAAAGTTAAAGCTTTGTGATGTTGTGCGAAATGTATTTGCTATACAAATACTTAATTAGGTTTTTCCAGAAAGAAAGAAAGAAAGAAAGGAAAAATGGAGAACGCACGATAAGCATTATTTACTAAGAAAAGATTTTCTTTGGGAATGCTTGCTCATGAATATAATTTAATTAGACAGTTTTTTGGGCACTGAAGTAAACTCAGTAACATTTTTACAGCCAGTTTCTATAACAATGAGAAAACCCATTAAAAAATTGACCAATGGAAATAGGTTTAAGTTTCCATAGAACAACAATATTAAACTTTGTTTAGTTACCGAGTGCATTAAACAAATTTAACATTTAACATCTAAGACTAAACATATATTGTGTAATACATTCAAAGATATTTTAAACTGCCGGTAACAATCAACAAAATAGCATATTGCCTTATTGCAAGTTTTGTATTGGTATCGGCAAGTGTTACGTTACGAATGTGCATTAATAAATATGGCACTTTTAATGGTCGCACCATCAATGCAAACAGTAGGTATTTTTATTTGCTGGTCGTTAATTCTAAGAGCTTTAATCAAGTATTCGAATAATAAGTTATAAATGCTGTTCATAATACAATTTTAACATTCTTTTTTAAATATTATTTGAATTCTTTGTTATTAAAGTAAAATAGTTTATATTTGCCTTATGAGTTTCTATAAATAATTTAAATCAATAAATCTCAACTGGTGCATATTTTCTGAAGTTACGCCACAGTGCGTACAGCAATAACAACTTAATATGTGTAACATAAAAATCATCTTAAAAATCTTTATTTTTTTACAGTGTTGCAATGACACAGAGAGCAGCAGCAGTTCAGGGTCACTTTACGGCCGACGTAACCGAATTCCTTGTTTTGTCTTAAATAATAAGCACGCATATAACTTCCTCTGCCGAGAGTGGTTTCGTAATTAATTTAATACAAACACCTCCCTCCTTAATTATGGCGATAAAGTTTGTTCATACATTTTTGCCAGTTTTTAGACGACGAAGAATCTTCTCTCAAAAACATTATATAAAAAAATTTAGTCGCAAGAACATTGATGACTACAGAAATTCTAAGAATGCTTCTAAAATAATAAATACCAAATAATAAAGCAAACAATTTCTTGTAAAATAGTATTAATTAAAAATAGAACAGGTAAAATTCAACTATTCAAACTGTAATGTCAGGAGGTTATTTGCTGCAGCACTCGCCCTAAAATATAATTAGCATAAAATTGCTTGCTGTTGTAACTCTAAAGTCTACAGTAAAAGCTGTGTTTGACGAAGTTAGGAAAACAGTTCTCAAAAGTGTATACTCAGTTCTTTGGATAAATACAAGTAAATAAAACTTATTTAATTAAATTTTTATATCTAAAGTTTAGTGTCCATGAAGCTTTCTTTCTCCATAACGAAAAGTTTATTCCTTAGGATAAAAAAAAGATACATTTTTTATTCAATTGTTTAATTTCTCTAAGAGAATACCTCGACCC
This sequence comes from Ctenicera cuprea, assembly GCA_958336395.1. Lineage (NCBI taxonomy): Eukaryota > Metazoa > Arthropoda > Insecta > Coleoptera > Elateridae > Ctenicera > Ctenicera cuprea. The sequence continues at coordinate 25,269,662 of OY284494.1, forward strand.
TTTTTAAATACTACACTTGAAGTCGTTTGAACATGCATACAACCACATAACTATATAGTTTTTAAAAATTATTTTTCTTTTAATTTTTACAGGTACTAATTATTCTGTACGAGTCTTACCTGCACGAAATGCTGCACACTTTCTAACAACATCCCATACATTTTAATATCACTTCAACACCGTCTAGTCTGAGATACCGTTTAAACCTAACTGATATTGGTTAAATTTGCATGCCATTTGTAATATTCAATTATTTTCTCTTTACTTTCTATTGTTTCAGACAATATACGTATGTTTTGTACGTTACATTTTCTTTTCAGTTACTTTTAATGAAGTTTTACTAAAATCACGTTTATCTACAAATGCGCTGGCAATGCAACCGATTATAGAAAAGTCAAAACGCGAAGAAAATTTGTTGAATATTGGAAACGCATACACAAGCAAGAGCGTCGGTTGGCGTGGATGGGAGAACGCCGCGCGCCGCGAAGTTTATGTCAACAGAACGTAAGAAGTGTAACAGGTGTTATATCGCACGACTTACAAACAATTATGTTGTGGTAAAGAAGATTGATGTGTTTTTTTACAATAAGGCGTTTCAAATGTTATTTCCGTGAATAACACTTTAGTTTTCTTTGATTAGAAAAAAGATTTTTTTATGAACATGAATCAAAATTGCTAAGACCGGTGGAATACATATTATTTGCAATTTTTACAATTTCCCCGTCCTAAAATACCTAATTTTAAATAGTGAAACAAATTTCTCAAAAGTACCCATCACTAAATGATTATTACAAACTTTAATATAATCATAAATCTGTTAACGAGTTTTCGGCTTTCGCAGATGTTGCACCCGCAGTAAATTTAATTTTATTTTTTTAGTGCGTAAATTATTGTTTTAAAATTTTATTAATTTATATTTTGCATTCCAGATATTTCCCGCCCCTGGGGTCCTGCAGCTCAGTTGCTGTGCGCCAGGGCCGGTTTTCCAACTAGGCCTTATAGGCCCGTCCCTAGCGGCGCCGCCTCTAAGAAGGCGCCCGAGGTTTAACAAAAAAATAATGTTTCCTGTAAATATTAATGAATGCTGAAATATTTTCGGTAAACTAAACTTTTCGTTTTGATGCAAAACCGGGATACGTTGTGTATCACAATAATAGCCAATTTGATGGGTAAAACTAAAAAAAAATATAAATTTTCCGGTGGAGAACCCCCAGACCCCCCGGTCGAGACCCTAACCTTCGTTACCTGGGCGCAAAACGTGGCTGTGCCTAGGGGCGAATTACACCTAAAACCGGCACTGGTGCGCTCCGCATTTGCTCCAATTTCTGAAGATCACAGTAGGTACCCCCACTTTTTGCGCAACAACATTACACTAAAAATTAAAACAAAGAAAATTAGCTACTTATAGTTTAACATAGCTATACTTCGTATAACGTATAAAGGTAAAAAAATAGGTGCCTTTTTGTTACGTCCACCCGATTTATTATAAGTCATAACCTGAAAAAAACTAGTATTTCACAACAGAAAACGTATAAGATAACAAAGCATATTATTAAAAACAATATTTTATGGGCGGATACGTTTTATTCAGTTGCAACACAGTGGAATGAAGACGCTGTACTGTGTGTTACATACTCGCCACTACTGCAAGTGCAATTAATTTTTTCTACTCCTACTACTGAAAGTTGATCTTTCTAGATGGTTTTAAATGCTGAAAGCAGTTGTTTTTCGCAAGTGTGCGGCAAAATGACCAAAGTGTGTTGCAAAGTACTCTGCAACACACTTTAAAAAAAATCAACCAAAATCTAAATAAATAAAACATTTATTTTAAAGAAAATTCTTAACACTACTGAGGTTAGTTAATTAATACATATTAATTGGTATTTATATTAAAATAACACTTATTGCAATTAGAAATATTAAAAGAAAACGGCAAATTATTTTTAGAGCAAATAATATTCTTATTTTTGCAAATATTAACATTGTGCTCATTATTTTGCTCTTCCGAAATCATAAGGCTATTTTTCTGAAATGAAGTACTAGGTTCCCCAAGGATTTTTTCAACAATGCAGATTTTATTTTTTACAGAATTTTTTTATAGCCCTCCGCGACGACTGTGTATTTCCACGCGCCGTGCCTCTTCAGAGTAGTTATATCGGCACCGGCATCGACTAGCAACGTTGCTGAAGACCGACGAAAGCAGTGGTACAGTGTACAGGGATGGATTTGACAATTCCAAATAAGTGGCAATTTTTTCTGGAACTTTTCCAATTAAATTTATGCCAACCGGTTGTTTCGTGCACTTGCCTTTATTGTAAAATAAAAAAAGTCAAAGTTCAACTTTAGTAACAGCTAGGCTTCCGGGTTGGAGCCGCGTCATCGGTGCATGAACTGCCGACGTTTCGTCCTCGGTTCCACGGGACATCTTCAGGGCTGTGGTCACTTTGGGATCTGGAACACAACAGTTGTGTTCCAGATCCCAAAGTGACCACAGCCCTGAAGATGTCCCGTGGAACCGAGGACGAAACGTCGGCAGTTCATGCACCGATGACGCGGCTCCAACCCGGAAGCCTAGCTGTTATTAACAACGGCCGCGGAAGCCTGCAACTTAGTTCAACTTTAGTCTTGGAGTCCGGTATCTTTATTATCAAATTTGAGTTAATATCTTGAATATCATCTATAGTCATATTTTTTAACTCTTCTCGACGACATCTCCCGGCTATTCCTATGATCAGTACAACCTACAGTGTAAAAGACAATGAGTACGTAATTAAAAATTGAAAAGACAATATTGCACCTTCATAAGCAGCCAAGTTTCATCCGAAGCTTCCTTTAAGAACCTCATAATATCTTCTCGGACGAAAATATTAAATTTTTTCGGTTTGTATCCTTCCGCCTAGCGTTTTAAAAATGCACAAAGTTGAGCCATTTTAGAAATATCCAGATTTTTCTTAACAATTAATACTTTCTTCAGCAATCGAATATTCACTCCAAAGAGTTGATAATTTTAATAATGCAGATTTTTCAAAAAAATACGCAAGCAAAACTTTCTCGTTAATAATGGAAGCCTTTTTCTGGTTGCGGCAGACATCAAATTTTTCGTAAGCTACCAGATAGCGATTTCTCGACTTTTCCGGCAATAAATTGAGGGTTGCTTTACTTGCCTCTTCTTCTATTTCCGGAGGGGTACATGGATATCCTACTTCTTCATCGCTTTCGTCCATTTTGATGTTTTTCTTCTAATCAATCGAAAATTTTGTAAAACTAAAACACTCGCAAAAATGGCGCAGGTAACTGTGCAGTTTGTTTACATTTGTCATATATTGTTTATTTTCATAGCAACAGATCTATTGCCATAGTTTCTATGTCTTCTTCTCTTCGTGCCGTCTCTATCAGAGGTTGGCGATTACTATAGCAAATTCTCTATTTTCAGCCGTTGTAAAGAGCTGTTGGACGTTCATCCCAATCCATTGTCGTATATTCCTCAGCCATAATGTTTTTCTTCTCCCTATACCTCGTCGTCCCTCTATCTTCCCTTTCATGATTAGTTGAGGAACGTTATATTTATTATTACGCAGTATGTGGCCTAGATATGCTGTTTTTTGTTGTTTTATCGTTTTTATTAATTCTTGTTGTTTATGCATTCTTCTTATCACTTCTTCATTTGCTGTGTGTGATGTCCATGATATTTTTAACAGTCTTCGGTATAACCACATTTCAAAAGCATTCAGTTTGTTTATCATTGCAGCGTTTACAGTCCATGCTTCAACCCCGTATAGGACTAAGGGTAGTATGTAACATTTTACCATTCTCCATCGAAGCTGTAGATTTAAGTTTATGTTACATAATAGTGGCCTCATTTTTATAAATGCACTTCTGGTTTTTTCGATTTTAGTTTTTATATCAATTTCTGAAGTTAATTGTTCGTTTATCCAGCATCCGAGGTAAGAAAACTTGTCCACCCTTCCTATTTTTCTGTCATTTATTCTTATGTTTATGTCGTTGTGTTGACTTTTACTTATTATTAACAACTTTGTTTCTTTTGTGTTAATTTTTAATCCTATTTGTTCGCTTTTTTCATTCACTCTGTTGAGGAGATGTTGAAGGTCCTCTGCGTTGTCAGCTATTATTGCTGTGTCATCTGCAAATCTGATGTTGTTGATCGTTACGCCATTGACTTTAATTCCTTTTTCTATTTCGTTTAGCGTTTCTCGAAATATGGTTTCCGAATATACATTGAATAACACGGGGGACAATATACACCCCTGTCTCACACCTCGTTTTATGGGTATGCTATCAGTGGTTGTGTCAGCTACTCTCACGACTGCTTTTTAATGCCAGTATAAATTTTCGATAAGTATAACATCTTTGCCATCTAGTCCAATTCTGTATAAACATTCTATCAGTGTGCTGTGGCGGATTCGGTCGAATGCTTTCTCGTAATCTATAAAGCATATATAAACAGGTCTTTTTGTTGATCTCTACATTTTTGTGCTAACACCTGTAAGCAGAACACAGCTTCTCTAGTTTCCATTCCGTTCCGGAAACCAAATTGCGTATCGCTCAATGTGTTTTCACATTTTTTATAAATACGGTTCTGAATAATTTTTAGGAGAATCTTCAATACATGATTCATCAAGCTTATTAATCTGAATTCTTTACATTGTTTTACATTAAGTTTCTTTGGAAGAGTAATGAATATAGATTTCAACCAGTCTTCTGGTATTCTACTTGATTTGTATATATTATTAAATATATTCATCAGAATGTCTATATTTGAATACTCGATTAGTTTTAAAATTTCGGAGTGGATTCCATCCGGTCCAGGTGCTCGTCCCATTTTTAGCTGTTTTATAGCTTTCTCCACTTCACTTCTCATTATGTCTGGACCTTCGTCGTTCTCGAAATCTCTGTTAGGTTCTTGTCTCTCGTCCTCAAATAATTCTTCAATATAGTTTTTCCATAATACCAACTTTGATTCCTTTTCACTTACGATTTGATTATTGTTGTCAATCAGGATTCCTGATCCTTGTCGTCTTTTAATATATAAAATTTCTTTTAATTCTTTGTGTAAGTTGAAATCGTCATGTTTCACCTGTAGCTCTTCCATTTCTTTGCATTTTTCTAACATCCATTCTTCCTTTGCTTGTTTTATTTTTGTTCGTATCAGCTGGTGTATTTCTTTATATTTCCTGTCGTTTCTGTTTTTATATATCCTGCGTCGATTCATCAAATCTAGGATTTCTTTCGTCATCCATTCTTTCTTCTTTGTATTCTCTATTTTTCCTAGATCATTGCTAGTTTCTATAAGAATGTTTTCTACTAATTTCCATAAGTTGATTGTATCATTAGGTTTTTGTGTAGTTGGGTGTCTTGTTTTAATATTTTCTAGTTTAACATTTAGTTTATGTTGTATATGTTGTTTTGTTGCTAGATCTTTTATTCCATTTATATTAATTTTCTTAGCTGGCTTATTCTTTGGGATTGTTTTAATTTTTAATTGTATTGAGCCACCACAGGATTATGATCTGAGGACATATCAGCTCCAGGGTATGTTTTAACGTTTTGTACACTACTTCTGAAGCGTTTGTTGATTAGGATGTAGTCAATTTGATTCCTAATTATGTTTTGATTATTGTCTTGGGGGGATTTCCAAGTATATAGTCTCCTTGAGGGTAATTTGTACCAGGTATTTGTTATTATTAGTTGTTCTTCCTGACAAAACCGCAGTAGAGTATCTCCCTTTTCATTTCTGTCTCCTAGGCCATAGTTGCCTACAATATCTTCGAATTGACCTTTACCAATTTTGGCGTTAATGTCGCCTAATATAATATTTATGTCTTCCTTCTTTGTTAGTTTAATGACATCCTTTATTTGTTTATAGAATCCTTTTATTTCGTTTTCATCGTGCTGTGAAGTTGGTGCGTACACTTGGATTATATTGATGTTTAATGGGCTTCCTTGCAATTATAGAATCATAACTCGATCAGAGATTGGACCAAAGTTAAGCACTGATTTATTAATTTCTGCGTTTAGTAAAACTGCTACTCCATTCCGGTGGTAGTTATTATCATTCCCTGAGTAGTACATTGTATACCCGTTCTTTTGACATTTACCGGATCCTGTCCACCTCACCTCACTCATGCCTAATATTTGTATATCTAGTCTTGTCATTTCCTGTATTGCATTATCTAGTTTTCCTGCTTCATACAGACTTCTTACATTCCATGTCGCTACTTTTATTTTTGTATTTCTTAAGTTGCACTCGGGGATTCTTAGCACCCTCTGGTTATTTAAAACCTGCCGAGGACCGAGGGCCATAACTTCATTTCGTCCTGCCATAGTAATTCACTTGGGAGAGTAATGCAGTGGTTTCCCCTTGCCTTCTGCATCGCGGAACCATGACCAACTTATTGGCTACCAATATCGCCCATGATTATCCATCTATTGCTGTACCAATCGTCGATCTCCACCAGTAGTAGATAATGAGAATACCGCTGCCCATCCTCATAAGCCGTGTCTGGCTTGTGTGCCTGTTGGTCCGCGGGAGGTATTTTATTTCCCTCCTACCCGGTATATCTACCGGGCATTCCCCGATCCGCCACCTGGGGACGCGCCCTCTAGGGGTTTCAGGCTCCCGCTAGGGAGTTTCTATGTACATACTTGATATTCCACGAAAAATTATGAAAAATTAATATAAAACGTCAAATAAATATAAATGAGCAAATGTGAGAAAATTCAAATAAAGAAAATTCAAAACCCTTTAGTTCTCACAAGAACTGTGGGAACTTGTGAGAACTAAAGGATTTTGAATTTTCTTTATAAAACGTCAAACTGCCTAAAAAAATCAAACAGTTATTTTGGTATATTAAACTTCCTTGCTCTGTAGGAGTAGAAAAAATAGTGTGTAATAACACAACAAACTATTGTGGCCGACTACAAAAATAAATTAAGAACAATAACCACATGGATGTTATTGTTGCTTAGGAACGTTTTACGCAGTTAACAGTACGTAATGGATTTTTCAGTATTTAAACTCTAATACTGTAATGTACTTATTAATAGGATCGGATGGCTTCAATTCGACGAACAGTTTTGCAATACAGGCAAGATAGCTTGTTCGCAACTTCGAATATTTTATATCGTGGAAAAACCATTACGTATTACACCGTAAACTGACAAGATCAAGTTGTAGCGGGATTTTCATTCTATTATCAATTTACAAAAAATCACTGTATTATGAGATTATGAAATGCTAAAATTATACATGATTAAAACAGATTGGAATGTAAAACAACTGTATTATCTGAATATATGACCAATAAATAATCATTTTTGTTTACTTGTTATAGTTGAATTAGAAGTGTATCTTAACAGTGAAACGTTACCTAATTAATATGCAGTTTCTGTTTTTCGCTATTTTTTCTTGTCTTTGTTTTACAATTGTAAAAGGAAAACGTGAGTATTATCTTCAGTAACGGATACACAGTTGAATAGAAACAAAATTATACAAGAACGCTTTTTCTTGAGTAAACGAAAATATCGATACAGTGCCTGATTAAACTCCGTGGGGGCCCCTAGGCAGTAGAAATCTCGGGGCCTCCCTCGCAAATTATCTTCTAATAGGTTTTTAATTTTACCAACCAACAATTTTAATAAACTAAATTTATTACACAAAAACAAACGTTAACAATTATTAATGTTATTAAACAAATTAACATATTATGTTATTAAACAAAAATTGTTAAACAATAAATAATTAAAATTATTTGTTTCAGTCAGTACGTAATTTGTAATTTTCTTTCAAGATCAAATTAATATTGATTTGATCCGTCGCCGCGGACCGCGGAGTCCCTAAAAGGCGTGGGGCCCATAGGCTGGTGCCTACTCTGCCTATTTGGTAATCCGGCACTGGCCAAAATAACCATTTTGGGGGCTTAGACTACGGTTTAGTTGGCTCCCCCGCCCACAACACATTTCATACTTATCAGATAGTGAGAAAACAGTTTTGCTACTGCAGTTTTTCTGATCATATTTCAAAAGCATATTTTGTATCAAAGTTTGGCGCACTAACAGCGACTTGTAAGATCGCATCAGTGCTGCAACTGTAATGTCTCGGCTAGTGGAAGCGTACGCCAGTATTCTACGGTCATGTTTAATTGTCGTTTGAATTTAGTTATGATGAGAAAAATCAATTTTTTAATTGTTTGGAAAAAGATTCCACAAGATTAAATGAAACGAAAACACGGAAAAATAATCTACACTTCACACTTTATATTTGCACAAAAATTATTTTACATAGTAACAATGTGCCCCAGTAGAGCTACTACAATACGGAATTTGATTCCAATTTGCCAACTGGTTTTTAAGTAACAAGGCGTTAACTCAAAAGATCCAAAAATAGTAGCGGCCGCCGTTTTGAAGGTAGAAAGTTTGGGAAATGTTGGATTTGTCCTAAAACTTTCTATCACATTTCGTTTCCACATAGCAAATTTAGCAATGCTTAGTTCGGTTTCCAATGTTTTAATAGCTTATTTTGTCGGTAAATTGTTAACACACCTCTGCATTCCGAAAGTTTGTATTCTATAATTATAATAAAATTTATAGCATTGTTTATTGTTATCAAAAATGTTTCCTCCTTCTTGTAACGCTTTTCTACTTTCCTCGCTATGCGGTGTATAACTAGGCTATGTATTCGTCCTCAAAGACTGCGGATTCGAAAAAAAAAGGAGAATTTGTAGCAAATATTTCCAACTTAAACATTGCAAGTAAAAGCTATGTTTGAAGGATTTAAGAGACCGATAAAGCGAGCGCTGAAGCAGTGTCTGTGTGAGTTAGTTTAGGCTTAAAAGATTGTTAATTATACTCGGATGAACCCGCAACAAAACGAGGTTGGTCCGCCGAAAAAGGAAGGGTTAGGGGAGCTCTACTTCACTATAGGACGCGCCCGAAAAAGAATCGCAGATTCGTATTCTACACATGTGGTGTAGCCGATCTGCGCAAACTCAGTATTTTAATATTTACTATGTAAATAAATAAATAAATAAACGTTTATTGTTCCAAGGCATACACCATTCATAAAGAAAATTAATATTATAAAAATACAATTAGCAATTAGGGGTCAGTGTGTGGTGTATGTGTGTCTGAGCACATAGCCACCGAGCGGGCATGTGGAACATTTGCTGTACTGTCATAATATTCCTGCAGATTATAAAAACAAAATTTAGAGGGCCATTTCTTTAATTGTTTTTTAAAATGTTTTTTGTGTCAATATTTTTAATACTGTCGGGCAGCTGATTAAATAGTTTTATTCCCGTATAATTAGGGCCATTTTGTATCTTGGTAAGATGAACTTTAGGTAATCTCAACAAGTTTTTTGTTCTAATGTTATATGTATGGATGTCGGATGAGGTTGTTAATTCCGTTTTTTTGTCGTAAATAATCAGGCATAGCTTAAATATATATAGGTTGTATATGGTAAATATTTTACTGTTTATGAAAAATTGTCGGCAAGATTCTCTCATGTTTAGTCCAAAAATAGCTCTAACTGCGTGTTTCTGTATTTTAAGTATTGTTAAGGTGTTATTTGAACTTCCCCAGAATTCAAGGCCATAGCTCAAAATACTATGAAAATAAGAATAATAAACTATCATCGCTCCTTGAACACCCACCCTTTCCTTGATTTTTCTAATAGCAAATATAGACGAAGATAGTTTTTTTTGCAAATCTATTAAATGATCGTCCCAGGTAAGCAGATCATCAATCCAGACTCCGAGGAATTTGGTCTGTTCTACTGTTTTTATTGGTGTCGTGCCAATATGCAACGGCGTAGTGTTATGCATTTGTTTACTTGTTTTAAAGTGCATTTTTACTGTTTTATCAGGGTTAAGCAGCAATTTATTGCTTAAAAGCCACTCGTTTACATCCTGCATAACCTGGTTTGAAGTTATCGATTGCTGAGGTAAATCGTATTTTTTAATTAATAAGCTTGTGTCATCTGCAAACTGAACAAATTCAGCATTCGGTATATTGTATGGTAAGTCATTAATGTATAATAGAAATAAAATAGGGCCTAGTATGCTACCTTGAGGTTTAACTACTTCAATGTCAGATTGAATTTTTGTTAGGTTTTTATTATCATCATAATGATTTATTTCTACTACCTGTGTTCTGTTTTCTAAATAGGACTTAAACCACTCTAAAGGTAAGCCCCTAATACCATAATGTTCCAGTTTATGTAGGAGAATCGAGTGGCATACGCAATCAAAAGCTTTAGATAGATCACAGAAGACACCCAAACAATTCATCTTTTGAGTAAGCCCGCTATATACATTATCGATAAATTCATACAAAGCTTTAGTGGTATTTTTGTTTTCTCTAAATCCAAATTGAAATTTATTTAAAATGGTTTTGTTTTCAATGAATTTTACTAGCCTAATCTTAGCCGCTTTTTCTAAAATTTTCGACAATATGGTTAAAAGTGATATAGGTCTATAGTTAGCAACCTCTTGCGTGCTACCTTTTTTATGTATAGGCACTATTATTGCATGCTTTGGTTTTTCTGGAAAGCATCCCTGTGCAAAAGAGGTATTTCTAATATCCGTTAAGGGCTCAACTAAGTGTTCTATATTATCTTTAATTAAATTAGTTTGTATACCGTCGTATCCGCAGGACTTCTTGTTAGGCAACTTATTGATGATATTTTTAACTTCATCATTTGTAACGGGAAATAGGTAAAATGAATCACTCAGTGGTGGCCCCACCTTACGTAATTTCTCTAAGGGACAAGTGCTTTGTGGTATGTTTTCAAGAAGTTCTTCAATAATGTTTATGTAATATTTATTAAATGAATTTGCGATAAGAGTGGGATCTTTTATAATCTCATCGTTTTTTTGTATAGTAATATTTTTTTTTTTTTGATTTTGTTTTCTCAAATTTATATTCACTTTTAATAATGTCCCATGTAGTAGCAATTTTATCTTCGGATAAATTAATTTTATTTAACAAAAATGTTCGTTTAGCAAGAATAATTGTTCTTTTTAAAATGCTTCAATATTTTTTAACGTAATTTAAAAATCCCGGGTCTTCGCTAAATCTTACATACTCAAGTAATGCACGTTTGTTTTTACATGAATTCCGGATGCCCACTGTGATCCATTCATTATGCACACTATTAACACATTTAGTAATCGTTTTATAGGGAAACGCAACGTCCATAGCGGTGTTAACAATATTGTAAAACTTTTCGACTTTAAGGTTGACATCAGTTTCACTAGACATACACTGCCAATTTGTCCCTTGTAACATATTACTGAATTTTTGTTTAGCTTTAGTTCCAAAACAACGTTTTTTTTCCTGAGTAATATTGTTGCTCTGAACGGTTGTGTAATCCCTTGAAAATTTTATGATTTGACAGTTATGATCAGATATACCGTAATTTTTATTAACGACTTCATAGGTATCAGTAGAAAGTAAGTTAATAAATATGTTATCAATTGCTTTCTCTGAGCGTTGCGTCACCCTGGTAGGAGTCTGAATTGTGTGACCGTAGCCATACATATTGAATATATTTAGTAATTGATTCCTTTTTTGAGAATCCATCAAAACATTAATATTAAAATCTGCACAAACAATAGCTGTAGTTTTAAACTTTTGTATTTTTTCTAGCAAGTGAATTAGATTTTCAAAAAAAATTTCATAATCACCCGTGGGTGTTCTGTATAACGCAACAACAATACATTTCTCAAGTTTACTTACACAACATTCAAAATGAGTATCAATACTTTTTAAATCGTCAAATTTAATTTCAGAAAATGATAAGTTATTTCTCACCAGTATCAGCGTACCACCATGTGCATCATTCATCCGGGCAGAGAATGCAGCCAAAGAATAAGCATCTGGTGTGATAATTTTATGCTCATCTGGTTTAAGCCAGTGCTCAGACACACACACCGCATCAGCTGGACCGATTTCGTTTTTTATATCTGTTAACATAATATCTAATTCTAATAATTTATTTCTAATGGATTGAAAATTTTGGTGTAAAACAATAAAATGATTTTTTTCTTGTATATGGCTGTTCTTGTGATCTGTTTCCTATTTGTTTACTCGTTTTCTCGTCACCATTCCTCTTGGGGCTTGGAGCTGCTGCCGCTCTCCAGGTTGAGATGTACCCATAATATTAAAAACATCCTGGGGACTCTTAATTTGACACTTGCTTAGATCGTCGAATCGATAGCTTTTACCATTAACCATTAGTTTATTGTAATTAAGGTGCGCACGAGCTCCCAGTTTTCTAGCAGCTTTTAAATATGGTTTAAGTTTATTGCGTTCCTGTTTAACTTTCTCGGAGAAGTCTTCACTAATGGAGATGTTGGATCCTTTTAGTTTTGCGCCATTACGTATGAGCATATCCTTTGTTTTATAATTTAAAAGTTTAACTACTATCGGTCTATTTTTTTTATTATAACCGATTCTGTGAGCTCGCTCTATATCATTGCTGTTTAATTTTAGATTAAAATATTGCTGCACAATCTCGATAACTTTTTCCTCGGTTTCACTCCAGCCCTCGTTATTGCTTTCTTGCAGCCCAAAAAAGATGACATTGTTCCGCCTAGACTGGTTCTCTAGATAGTCTAGTTTAATTTCCAGTTTGGTTACTGTTTGTTTTAGACTAGAGTTCTCTTGTTTTAGCTCCTCAATTTGTTTCGTAATAGTTTCTAGATTAGTATTGGTTTTATCTGTTTTAGTATTCAGCGTTCCAATGGCCTCTAAAATTTTATCTATTTTCTCCTCCATGCTGCACCACAGTTGTTTTATTGCACACTTCCGTAAGGTCGAATGATGCGGTATATATAGATTTTTTTGAAAGTTTAATCACTAATCTCTGTTTATAGAACTACATACACTATTGATCTTCAAAATGTAGTTACTGGTTTTTCACTGTGATTTATCAATTCGTTTAGCAGAGCAGTTAACGACACGTCCGTCACCATGAGCGGTCAGTACAGTGTATAATGTATCTTTCATAAGGTTACTTACATAATTATTTTAAGGTTCAGATAATTTATTCAAAACCTAGTTAACAATAAATTTGGAAACTGTGGTCCTTCAACAGCATTTTCAACATTTTAAAATAGTTTATAATTGGAGTTGATTTCAAAATAAGGCTTCACTGTACGTTCATCTTCAAAATGTTGTGTTATAGATACAGCACCCAGCTGTATAACTCCAAATGGAGAAAGGGCACGTTGTGTAACATTATGCTCATGTCCAATTTTGAAAGAAGCCTATGACAGCGGGAACTCTTCTCTGGAAAAATTTGTAGAAGAATCAGCATGTGGAAATAGAAAATTTACGGTGTGTTGTGGAACATCACTAAATGCTACAAAAACACCAGCGACAATTGATAGCGAAACTGATGAGGAAACACAAAGAAAATTACAACGAGATAATGCATTAAATAAGCTTTTACCAACAAGAACCTACTGTGGATTGCAACATTACGACGACTATTTTCACGACAATGAAACTCAAGTTTCCGTCGACGAATTTCCGTGGTTATTGGATTTAGAATCGCAGGCTTTCGCTGCCCCGGAAGGATTAATTGTAGTATGCTCTGCTGTTTTAATTAGCAAAAAATATGCTTTAACGATCAGTTCTTGCATTTTGTCAGGAGAGTAAGTTGCTTTTTATTCTTTAAACAAATAGTAATAATTGACTTAATTTTTTGATACATTAACTTATTGATACTTTTTATTATTATATCATTTTAAACCAAACACTTCAATAAGTATCTCTTTTGTGGTGGAAATTTAGAATGAAGTACGAAATAACTTTTTTTAAAAAGCTACCAACTAATTTAATGCATTTTTCAAATCTGTTTATCAGAAGGTTAGTAAGTTACCAGTAGCGAAAACTTATATCTTATATGCGTAACTTTGTTAATATTAAAGCAAAAAATAACAAAATTTCTAATTGTTTGTTTTATATAAACCGAATTACAGTGCGAGCAATTTAATTTGTAGATGCCTGATTTTAGTAAATTGTCTGTTTTTTTTCTTTAGCATTAAACAAAGCGTTTAAAATATTTTTTTGTTATTTTAAAAGCTATTTTATATTTATTTATTTTGTTTATAATTTTAGACATTCTTTCTGATTTACTGCTAAAATATGGCATTGACGCGTAGTTCATTTTATCTGATGAAGTAGTTGGTTAAATTTTCTGAATAGTTAATTTATATTTTTTCTCTTTAATTAGTGTATCAATAAGTTGAGTATTATAACCATTATTGTATGCAAGTTGTTTAATAATCAAAATTTCTCCATTATAACCAACTTTACCTAAAGGAACCGTTAAAGCCTTATGTATCATGGACCTGTATGCTGCTAATTTATATTAATATTTTCAAAAATATACAGTTTGCTATACTAAATTTTTTTAAATTAAATTTTAAAGTTTGTGTTGTGTAACTCAAAAACAATTGCAAATATAAACTATTTCAGCACCACACTAATGTAGACAAAAAAATCGAAAAAACCTCTACAGCATTTTCCTATATTTGCAAAATTAAATGAGCTATTTCACCCAATAGAAATGTTACAAATTTGACTTTTTGGTCGTAGTTCATAAACAAATGAAAATTTTCAATTTCTACCATCGATTTGGCTTAAAAGACTGACCGAAGAAGATAAATACAGTTTTAATGAATATTAACAAAATTATTAGATTTTATAGCTTTACTGAAGACGTGCATGTAACAAGCGTTATTAATCTATTATTACAGCCCGAAATATATCTACAATGCAAGAGTGAAAATTGGAGCATACGTATGGCGTGCAAACTATAGCTGCATTGAAACTAGATATGGCGAAGACTGTACCGACCCTATAAAACACATATACGTAGAGGAAACTATATTCTTAAATAATAGCGAACTTGCTCTTTTAAGACTTCGAGAAACTGTCTACTTTACTGGTACGTCACGACTTGTAGTTTTTAAGCAAAAAACCATAAATTAAAATTTAAAAAAAAAATGTTTCTTAAGCACAATAACCATCATTTACCTGTTTTTAAGTAAATGATCTATACACTAAATTCGATGTTTCGCCTTTAAGTGGTGAGAAGGCCCTCTGCTAGAAACCGTATATTTACGCGTCTATTATATAAGACTCGTTTGTACAGCAGACCGTTACAGTTGTCAATGAAGACAAGTCAATTTAGGTTTTTGTATTATTAGAACCTACTCTGCTGGTAGCTCTCATTACAAACAAACATTACGGCCACGAGGCGGCAAATCCCGGTGTGCAAACTCTTGCTGCTTCACTGCATGTTTGAGAAATCAAAATACTGCCGAACCCATTAAGAACATGTCTAACATTTTGACACAGCGGTCTTATTACTGTTTAAAAAAAAAGTACAAAAACCGTGGAACGTAGTCTACGGGTTCTGCTAGTATAAATTAAGTAAATTAGGTATGTATACAGCTTGTATCAAATTGCGTGTTAACTATGGGGATCTCGCTTACTTAAAGAGATACGACGATGGTTGAATTAGAGAAAAGTTGTGGAATTTTATGCCCACTAATAATCTACAAAGATATTAAACCTATCTTGCTTAGTTTCTAAAAGAACTGGAAAAAACTGAAGTTTTGGATTTTTTGTTTTAGGCTATAACTCATTTATCATTTATGTTACATATTTGTAGTTACCGCATTAAGACACTTTTTCATGCTGAATCTAAATTTTTGATCAGATTTGGTATAGCTGTTACCATTGTTCATTTTCGACTGTCAACTTTTTTTTTCTTATGTCGGCAATTTAAATTTTTTGATATTTGAATAGAGTTTTTAATTCTGATTTCAACGATGTCTCACTTTTGCATTTTATTTAAGTTTTGAGCATTTTATTACAGAAAATAGAAATTTCATAAGAGTGCCATGGAAAAACAACGTCATTTAATTTATTTTGAAAAAATTCTAGTAGGCCATCAACTGATGGAAGTAAAACAAAACACTAATTTTATTTACTTTGGCCTTTAGATACATTAGGTACGCGAAAATTTCAGGAAACTTTGTTTTGAGCGTACGCAGCAGGTTATGTTATTTTTTACAAATATAAATAAATGACAAATTTTCTAACATACACATTTTACTGAAAACTCCACTTGTAGTTTTTAAGTTTGCAACTGACGTAACAAATTTGAATAACAGGTTAAATAAATGCAACAGATAACACTAGAACTGCTCTAATACAAACAATTATTAAATAAATGTTCAAAACATTTGACACCTTTGTAAAACATGCTCAGAAGTTAGTCTAAAATAAAATCTCTAATCTGTGTGTTAATAACTGTGCCATTCATTTGTTTTTGTAAAAAATAACGTAACCTGCCGCCTACGCTCAAAACAAAGTTTCCTGAAATTTTCGCGTACCTAATGTATCTAAAGGCCAAAGTAAATAAAAGTAGTGTTTTGTTTTACTGCCATCAGTTCATGGCTTACTAGATATTTTTCAAAATAAATTAAATCACGTAGTTTTTCCATGGCACTCTTATGAAATTTCTATTTTCTGTAATAAAATGCAAAGTGTGACTCATCGTTGAAATCAGAATTAAAAACTCTATTTAACTATTAAACAATTTAAAATGCCGACCATAAGAAAAAAAAGTTGGCAGTCGAAAATGAGCAATGGTAACAGTTATACCAGATCTGAATAAACATTTAGATTCAGCATAAAAAAGTGTCCTAATAATGCGTTAACTAAAAATATGTAATATAAATGACAAATGAGTTATAGCCGAAAACAAAACATCCAAAACTTCAGTTTTCTTTAGTTTATTCAAAAACTAAGCAAGATAGGTCTAATTTCTTATTAGATTATTAGTGGGCATAAAATTCCGCAACTTTTCTCTAATTTAACCATCGTCGTATCTCTTCAAATAAGCGAGATCCCCATAGTTAACACGCAATTTGATACATTCTGTATTTAGCCATTTTTTCGACATCTTTTCGCAGAGTTCTACTAAGCCAATTTTGATTTTTTTTAAATAAAAGCTATTACTGTGTAGATGTACGCAAAAATCTTAAATAGAAAAAACTAAAAAATCGCAGCAAAGCCCCAATTTAAACAAACACATATGAACTTACACCTGCTACTTGCAGCGCATCTGTTTCTTCCCGGTGTCGGCTTTCGACACTACGGGTTGCACGTACCGCACGTTTAACATTGTCTATAAAGCAGGGTTGTAAGTTGCGAATTATTTTGCAATGGGTCTCAAAGTCCCTCTAGTTAACTATTAAATATTTTTAGATTATTATAAAGCGCGTAGACTGTTAATATATTTGTCCTTCCTAAACATTATGTATTTTATTGCAGATTATGTAAGACCAATATGTTTACCAATGGAGGAATCCACAAGACCTAAAATCAATGATACAATACTAACTTCAGGTTGGGGATCATCAAATTCAAAAAATGGTGAGTGTATCAAGCACCAGTTTTCTTAAAACACAAATTAATATTATTTAAATTTTAATTTTGCAGATGATTGGTTAAAGAACAGAATTACACATAGGATAGGCAGTGTAAAAGAATGCAAGGCTCGGGCGATAAAACCTACTCCAAAAGGAAGAAAAGCTGAATGTGTTCTTGTTATGGAGAACGTCGATAATTTTTGCGCAGTCACCCAAGGAGGGCCTACAATGTACAAATACGGAAACAATTGGATCGCAGACGCGATTATCAAAGAAACTGATTGTAATGTTGGAGTTCATCAAGTTGAACGTATAACTCCAGAAGTAGTGAATTCTATTTTGGATAATATGAAACCTTAAATTTTAATCCATATTTTACCATACATTATATTTGTTGTTAAGAAAAATATTGTTACTAAAATGTACTTTTGAATATCCATACAGTTTTTGTTAAAACTAATATAATTATGTAATAGTATTTTTTCAACACCGTTAAAAAAAGTTCACTTTTCAATTGTTATTTTAGAGAAGAAAGTAGACATTCTCACTAGTGAGAAGAAAATACTTTCCTTACTCAACAAAAGAAATATTATTGTTATTTTTCGTAAAAAAGCGCAATTTTTATAAAAACTTTACTTTTTTTTTATTTCATTGCACTGCCTCAGCATTTGCATGTCGGGCTACTTGTTTCTATTGTGATAAATGTCAGATAAATACCAAATTCAAAAGTTAAATTCTTAAATATTTTTTTCAACGGTGTTGGACATAATTATGTGTACAACACTTGCAGAATGTGTCACTCGCCTTCGGCTTGGAAAAATACTCTCTACGCTCGTGAAAAAAATCATTTTCTTGACGTACAAATAACTTTTACAAAATATAGAATAGAAAAATAGGATGCAAAGCAAACATAATCCCTAAGTTTCTTTAATATTGTGAGAAACCATAGTTTTACGATATTTTTGTCTCAAGGACACTTGGATAATTCAGTATTTTGATTAGATAAAAGTAACAAAACGTATGATAAATAGATGAAATAGGCGAAACAGGTCGATGATAGTTTTCACGTTTTAAATATTTTTGTGCCAATAAATGACCAAATAACATTGTTTTAACAAAAATTCAACAAGAAAAAGAATTAAAAGAAGTAACGCTTCAGCGGTGAATTGAACTTGCAACAGCCTGTGCAATACGATGTCGCGTACCGTATAAGAATAGTAAGCTATAACTTCGGCTAGCCGCATAGGACATAAAAAGAATTTCTGACGGGCGTTAAAGTAAATTTGGGAGATTTTTAAAGAGCGTGTGTGTGTTTCATTGTAACATCGGCTTAAAAAATTAAACAAAACTGGTCTGGGCATTTTTGTAGGAATAATGTCCAAAATTATGTAAGCTAGCATATTTACAATTGTCATATTTCCAAAAATATTTGTAGGTCGCTTGATTGTATTTATTAAGAGCTATTAAATAGTATGACGTATCTGATGAAATGATTAACTATTTAAAAGTTTGGATCTGGAAAGCTCATATTACTGATTTCCACGTGTCTTCAGCAAAGCAGCAAATGTGATGTGTTCGTAACCGTCATACCGTAGTGTAATTGCTCAAGTGCCCAAGTAGAACACAAATAATTGTAAATTAAAGGTAATAACGTTGGAATTGTTTTATTCGTGATAATTCGGCCTTTTTTGTATAATTAAAGTTTTATTGTTGTAGGTTAGTAATTTATTGTTGCAATACAGTCAACGATAACCCCACAATATTAGTATGCTGGATTTGTTTACGGAAAAATTAATGTTAAGAGAAGAAACATTCTTTATTTTTATTGTTTATTGTATTTTTTTCTTTCTAGTAAACTAAAAATGCTACCGTAAAATTTGAAGCGTGCAACAAGTACAAAAATAAGTTTATAAGATAAATCTAATCTAAACATACATATTATTAAAATACGTTAAAATTTGATAAATTGCTCCAACAAATTCATTTTCTACATTATATCTAGCGTAGAATCAATTTCATCCAAGGTGAAAATCCAAAATGTTTCCATTTCTCCTTTTCCCTGAAATAGTAAAATAACAAACTTAGAAATTGTGCAAAAGTAGACAAAAGTAAGGTTGGTGCAAAAATACATTTCAAAATTGACAATCGATTATAATCGATTATTTTAGAATCGATTTTTGATTTTTATTAAAATTGAGGAATTTTCTTGTAGTCACTTTCCGTACTTTATTTCAATTTAAATCTTAAGATTTTATAACGTTTTTACCTTAACTTTTACAGTTCCTCGGCTCTCGATGATGTAACGATTGACTGGAAGCAGTATTTTGGTATTCAGTGATATGTGAACTTGCCCAGACTGAAATATACAGTTTTTATGATTTGTGTGTGTGCAATAAATAAAAAAATCCTCGGTTAACAGGTTAATAATGCTTACTAAGCTAGTAGATTGCATTCTAGATGCTGTGTTTACGGTGTCTCCAAAGAAACAATACCTTGGAACTTTTATTCCAACGACTCCCGCTACAACTGGTCCAGAATGAACACCTATGAAAAGTCAAACTGTATTAGAAAACGTAAATAAATAGTATGACGCAGAAATGCATGTGATAATAAGTATAATACAATATGAGTTTAGCAACTATCGATAGTTTATAAATGGATAATTTCAACATTACAACGAATTCATTCAAATAATTTATTGGAAGGAATTTAATGAAGAATTTACGAATATGTGCAAGCGTTGCCTATGCCCTTTACCCCTTTTAAAGCAGCAGGGCCTGATGGTGTTTTCCGGCTCTCCCACGTGAGGGCTTGAAAATACTAATCAGGCCTCTGCATAGCATATTATGGTGCTGCTCAGGCATGAGATATTCCTGTAGCATGAAGGACGGCAAAGGTAATATTCCTTCCTAAACCTGGACGAGTTTCGTACTTTCAGGTCATTTTGACCTATCAGTCTAACCTCCTTCTTACTAAAAGTGCAGGAAAACTGGTAGACCGCTACATTAGAGACGCATCTTTGGTATTATCTCCACTGCATCTGAATCAACACGCTTACAAAAAGAGTAAAATCCACTATGACAACTTTCCATCAAATCGTCTACAAGATCTAAAAGGCACTAAATCAGGGAGAATACGCACTAGGAACCTTCCTAGATACCAAAAGAGCATTCGATTGCACGATCTCTGACTCCATTTGCAATGCTGCATATCGCAGCGTGGCATGGAACCTACCATAGTAAGCGTGCTCAGGCATCATAATATAACTGTGCAACCTTAAAGGGGGCTTACAAGGCGTGTCTGCCTGCCGCGTGTGCCCACAGGACGGTGCGGCGTACTCTTTCCGTTCTGTGGTACATCGGAGCCCAAGAATTCATGAGGCTTAATAACGAGAGGTCTTACACGCAAAGATACGCTGACGACCTGGTTATTCTTATAACTGGAAAATTGCTCTATACGATTTGTAAGGTAGCTCAACGAGCCCCCACAATAGTGTAAGAATGAGAACCAGCTTTTGGTAAACCTTTCAAAGACTGAACTGGGTTTTTTCACAACAAAAAAGATCACAGGCTTCAAAAGACCTGTTCTTTTTAATAAAACACTGCAATCTTTGGGTGAGGTTAAGTATCTGTAAGTCATCGTAGCTGTCAAATTCACCTGAACAAATTGTGTGAAAAACTTGGTATGGTTTCCTACTTCTTCTTTGGCAAATCATAGATACATCGCAAGCCGGGATGAATGGTTATCGGAAGACCGATCTTTTTTTCAGTCCTGTGACCTTGTCCTTGTGTGGTTTACGGATGGGTTCAATTCCGTCTAGGAAATATCTAACCGTCTTCCAGGATGAGACCTTTGCTATAATGGCCTCTGCTGATGTAAACATCAGAAAATGATATACAAGTAGACATATCTATATCTGAACCGACAGTCAAGCGGCCATCAAATCTTTGATCTCCCTTAACATCAGCTCACGATTGGTCCAAGAACGTCTGCAAACCCTTAAGAACGATGCAAAAATCTTATAAGTTGCCAGCTATAGTGAAACTGAAGCAAATGAAGAAGCTGATTTCCTGGCTGTTGCTGGGGATACGGACTCCCTAATGAGCTCAGAACCGGCCTTCCTTACATGCGGGAGGCAAGAAATATGCAGAAACATCTCCACACTATCGGGGCTGTTAATATCCCTCAGTGCAAGGGGCCTTGGTAGGCGAGTGTAGTAGGCGCTTGCAGCCAAGTTCACAGTGGTTTTCGGGAGTCTGTGGTTCTATTTGGCCCAGTGGTCGAATCCAAGCCAGGGCAGTTTTCAGCTCCTGGAAACCTCTTAACATAGAATGGTTTAAGTAGTTTTTAATGTGCCCTAAGTGCTGTAAGACCTGAAATACAATACAAATCCGCAGTGCAGAATATGCCAATTCCGAGAGGACATTTCCAAACATATCGTCTGTGAATACGCCGCTTTTGCAGCCCTCAGTTATAAATACATTGATTCCCCTTTTTTTAGAACCAAGTAAAATACAGGAATTATCGTTAAACAGGATCTGGTTATTTGCTGATGCGACCAACGTGTTCATTGATACCTAGATCTTCTAAGGGGCACAAAGGGCACAAGTGACCTAAGTGCGGGAGGACGTTTTGTCTTCTGATCCATTGATACTCATCATCAAAGTAGCAATAAATGATTAGTTTAGCATCTGTTAAGGACTAAATGGTACACCACTGATTTTGTATGTTACAAGAGGCCTGCGCGTCTGCCTTAAAGCATTTCATGCATTCAATCGAGCAACATTCCGCTCCCTTTAGTAGTCTTGTATAGTGAGGGGCACTATCGAATAAAATAAACTATCGATAGTTTATGAATGGATGATTTCAAGACTACAATGAATTCATTCGAATAATTTATTGGAAGGAATTTCTACAGATATCGCTACCTATGCGACATAATAAATTACACACAACTGTTCAAATTTATGATGCTTATGTATACCTTCCCATTATTTATAGAGGTCATTGCATTTCGCGGATTTTACAGCGAGTAACAAAAGGGTGCTATCATAATTCATTGTTTTTGCATCAAAGCTTTTGCTTTACTTATCGCATTAAGCGTTAACTAATTTCTAAACCACTAAATTTACTAAATTTATTTATTTCGTTCGAATTGTTTTTTACTATCGAGTAGTTGAAACAGTTGGCAACAATAGAATAACTTGGAAAGCCGAAATTGGATCTACACACATACTTTTAGCATATTTAATGAGTATCTGTATATATAATACTTAATCACTTTAACAATTTCTATTTATTTAAACCTTATACGTATTTCAGCATGTTAACATGCCATTGTCAAAGGTTATATGAAGGTAAACAGTTAGCGTTGTTATAGCAATAGAACTTTTTTACTTATCTTGGTAATCGTCTGCAGATGACTTGATTTCTTATTCCAAAATGTCCAGTAGAGGAGAATTTAACAGATCAATTTGCTCATTCATTAACGGTACAGTTTTTAAATGTTTGTGAATTTCAAAAGCTTCTAGTATATCTAATTTACGTTTATCATCACAAAAGTGTAAACATTTTATGGTGTTATTAGATGTCATTGAATGATTTTGTTCTAGTAAGTGTTTAGCGTAGTTGGATTTATGTGGGTGTTTGTATTTGTAACAACGTACGTGTTCTTTATACCTAATATCAAAATTTCTAATAGTCTGGCCTATATAAACCGAACTACAATGCGAGCAATTTAATTTGTAAATGCCTGATTTTAACAAATCGTCTGTTTTTGATTTTGCATTAAACAAAGTATTTAAGATGTTCCTAGTTGTTTTAAAGCTTACTTTATATTTATTTGTTTTGTTTATAATTTTAGCAATTTGTTCTGATTTCTCACCAAAATATGGGATCGAAGCATATTTAATTGTATCGAACGAAGTTAGGATATTCGGATAAATTTTTTGAATGGCTAATTTATAATCTTTTTCTTTAATTAATGTATCAATAAGTTTAGTATTATAACCATTACTGTATGCAATTTGTTTAATAATTGAAATTTCTCTATTATAATTAATTTCATCTAAAGGGACCGTCAAAGCCCTATGTATCAGGGACCTGTATGCTGCTAATTTATGTGTTTTATGGTGACAAGAATCGTGTGGTATTGTAATGTCTGTTTGTGTAGGTTTTCTATAAACTGAGTACTCAAATTTATTAGTTGAATTAATTTTTATGTTTAAATCTAAAAAGTTAATGGACTTATTTTGTTCAGTTTCTAGTGTAAATTTTATGTTTGGGTGCAAGCTGTTAATAAAAATTAAAAATTCATTAATTAAATCAAATGAACTATTAAAACATGCTAAAATGTCATCAACATAACGAAACCAAAATATAACTTTCTCAGATTGATTTGATTCGAATATTTGATCTTCTAGATTTTCCATAAATATGTTAGCTAAAAGAGGTGAAATTGGACTTCCCATGGGTAAACCATCTTTTTGGAAATAAATTTTATTATTAAAAGTAAAATAATTTTGATTGGTGCAAAGTTCAAATAATTGAATCAACTCAGTCCGTTTTATTAACTCAACATTTTTGTTAATAAGAATATCATTTAACAAAGGAATACACTCTTGAGGAGGTATTTGGGAAAACATATTAGTAACATCAAAACTAACTAGCTTGCTTTGTGGTGGTAAATGTAAGTTAGACAACTTTTTGATTAATTCGGAAGAATTTTTAACTGAATATTTTGGTTTATAATCAAAACTAGTAACTATATTATTTAGTATTTTTGCTAGCATATGGTTGGGTGCATTTATGTATGATACTACTGGTCTAATGGGCATGTTGGGTTTGTGTATTTTTAATAAACCGTATAGTTTTGGTGGTTGTGGATTTGGATTTATTATTTGTCTTTTTTGATAATCTGTTAAACAAACCTGGCAATTTTCTAATGTTTGTTTTAATTCTTTTTGATAATTTTTGGTAGGATTACTAGTTAAAGTTTTTAAGTTTGAATTGGTTATGAAATCATTAATTTTTTGTAAGTAAATGTCATTAGGTAATATAACTAATGTGTTTCCTTTATCTGCCTTGACAGAAATCAGATTATTTACTGAAATTTTTTCTTTAATCGATTTAAGTAATAAATTATTTTGATTATTTATTTTATTTTTTGATTTATTGGTATTTATTGACATCTCTTTTAATAAATTAGCAATTTGAAATTTTGCATATAGGAAATGTCTTTCTTTAAGAATCAGTTCAGAATTGACTGCTAAAATTTCTTTAATATTATTGGTAAATTTTGGAAAAGGGGCAAACTTAAAACCCTTATTTAGGAATTTTATCTGTTGGTCATTGAAATCTGTGTTTGATAAATTTATAAAACGAGGATGAAAATTTATTATTGTGTCAGGTTTTGTGTGTGGTTGAAGTGCACGTGTGTGTTGTTCTAATCTCGAAAGTTTATTTTTCTGTATTGTGTATTTTTTAAATTTTATTCTACTAACTAATTCTCTAATGTCATTGTCAAATACGTCAAACTCAATTGGATGTAATTTGTGAATTAGTTCTGTGTAAAGTACCTTTAAATAAATGTGCAAATTGTCTCTAATTCTAAACCATCTTTTTGATTCTTCTTTCAACCATCTTTGTTTAGCATTTCTGATTATCTTCTCAGTTATGCTGTTCTTGGTTTTGGTGGAGATATTAATGTAGTTTGGAATGAGCTTCTTTTTCTGACATTGTTGATTAAACCAAACGTTCTGTGTTGCTACACCATGTTTGATCATGATCTTCTTGTACATTTTAGCTTGTTCTTCTAACGAAGATGACATCACTTTATTTATCAATTCCAGCTTTACTTCGTTAAAGTCCATATTTAATGAGTATCTGTATATATAATACTTAATCACTTTAACAATTTCTATAACTGTTTACCTTCATATAACCTTTGACAATGGCATGTTAACATGCTGAAATACGTATAAGGTTTAAATAAATAGAAATTGTTAAAGTGATTAAGTATTATATATACAGATACTCATTAAATATGGACTTTAACGAAGTAAAGCTGGAATTGATAAATAAAGTGATGTCATCTTCGTTAGAAGAACAAGCTAAAATGTACAAGAAGATCATGATCAAACATGGTGTAGCAACACAGAACGTTTGGTTTAATCAACAATGTCAGAAAAAGAAGCTCATTCCAAACTACATTAATATCTCCACCAAAACCAAGAACAGCATAACTGAGAAGATAATCAGAAATGCTAAACAAAGATGGTTGAAAGAAGAATCAAAAAGATGGTTTAGAATTAGAGACAATTTGCACATTTATTTAAAGGTACTTTACACAGAACTAATTCACAAATTACATCCAATTGAGTTTGACGTATTTGACAATGACATTAGAGAATTAGTTAGTAGAATAAAATTTAAAAAATACACAATACAGAAAAATAAACTTTCGAGATTAGAACAACACACACGTGCACTTCAACCACACACAAAACCTGACACAATAATAAATTTTCATCCTCGTTTTATAAATTTATCAAACACAGATTTCAATGACCAACAGATAAAATTCCTAAATAAGGGTTTTAAGTTTGCCCCTTTTCCAAAATTTACCAATAATATTAAAGAAATTTTAGCAGTCAATTCTGAACTGATTCTTAAAGAAAGACATTTCCTATATGCAAAATTTCAAATTGCTAATTTATTAAAAGAGATGTCAATAAATACCAATAAATCAAAAAATAAAATAAATAATCAAAATAATTTATTACTTAAATCGATTAAAGAAAAAATTTCAGTAAATAATCTGATTTCTGTCAAGGCAGATAAAGGAAACACATTAGTTATATTACCTAATGACATTTACTTACAAAAAATTAATGATTTCATAACCAATTCAAACTTAAAAACTTTAACTAGTAATCCTACCAAAAATTATCAAAAAGAATTAAAACAAACATTAGAAAATTGCCAGGTTTGTTTAACAGATTATCAAAAAAGACAAATAATAAATCCAAATCCACAACCACCAAAACTATACGGTTTATTAAAAATACACAAACCCAACATGCCCATTAGACCAGTAGTATCATACATAAATGCACCCAACCATATGCTAGCAAAAATACTAAATAATATAGTTACTAGTTTTGATTATAAACCAAAATATTCAGTTAAAAATTCTTCCGAATTAATCAAAAAGTTGTCTAACTTACATTTACCACCACAAAGCAAGCTAGTTAGTTTTGATGTTACTAATATGTTTTCCCAAATACCTCCTCAAGAGTGTATTCCTTTGTTAAATGATATTCTTATTAACAAAAATGTTGAGTTAATAAAACGGACTGAGTTGATTCAATTATTTGAACTTTGCACCAATCAAAATTATTTTACTTTTAATAATAAAATTTATTTCCAAAAAGATGGTTTACCCATGGGAAGTCCAATTTCACCTCTTTTAGCTAACATATTTATGGAAAATCTAGAAGATCAAATATTCGAATCAAATCAATCTGAGAAAGTTATATTTTGGTTTCGTTATGTTGATGACATTTTAGCATGTTTTAATAGTTCATTTGATTTAATTAATGAATTTTTAATTTTTATTAACAGCTTGCACCCAAACATAAAATTTACACTAGAAACTGAACAAAATAAGTCCATTAACTTTTTAGATTTAAACATAAAAATTAATTCAACTAATAAATTTGAGTACTCAGTTTATAGAAAACCTACACAAACAGACATTACAATACCACACGATTCTTGTCACCATAAAACACATAAATTAGCAGCATACAGGTCCCTGATACATAGGGCTTTGACGGTCCCTTTAGATGAAATTAATTATAATAGAGAAATTTCAATTATTAAACAAATTGCATACAGTAATGGTTATAATACTAAACTTATTGATACATTAATTAAAGAAAAAGATTATAAATTAGCCATTCAAAAAATTTATCCGAATATCCTAACTTCGTTCGATACAATTAAATATGCTTCGATCCCATATTTTGGTGAGAAATCAGAACAAATTGCTAAAATTATAAACAAAACAAATAAATATAAAGTAAGCTTTAAAACAACTAGGAACATCTTAAATACTTTGTTTAATGCAAAATCAAAAACAGACGATTTGTTAAAATCAGGCATTTACAAATTAAATTGCTCGCATTGTAGTTCGGTTTATATAGGCCAGACTATTAGAAATTTTGATATTAGGTATAAAGAACACGTACGTTGTTACAAATACAAACACCCACATAAATCCAACTACGCTAAACACTTACTAGAACAAAATCATTCAATGACATCTAATAACACCATAAAATGTTTACACTTTTGTGATGATAAACGTAAATTAGATATACTAGAAGCTTTTGAAATTCACAAACATTTAAAAACTGTACCGTTAATGAATGAGCAAATTGATCTGTTAAATTCTCCTCTACTGGACATTTTGGAATAAGAAATCAAGTCATCTGCAGACGATTACCAAGATAAGTAAAAAAGTTCTATTGCTATAACAACGCTAACTGTTTACCTTCATATAACCTTTGACAATGGCATGTTAACATGCTGAAATACGTATAAGGTTTAAATAAATAGAAATTGTTAAAGTGATTAAGTATTATATATACAGATACTCATTAAATATGGACTTTAACGAAGTAAAGCTGGAATTGATAAATAAAATTTTAGCATATTCCTTGTCTATTCAATAATCTAGTTCAAGCAATAATGTTTATAGAAGTATTTTAATGAAATTTAACAGGAATCAATATTTTAATCAGATATTGTTACTTTTTTTTGACGTGGTAACCTAATAACAGTATTATTAAATTACTTAATTGCAAAATATTAAAATTGCAGAAAATTTGAAACCATATTTTTATCTAGAATCAGCTAGAACGCTTCTCTCCCCAAGTCGTTTTATCGTAACAGAGTTTCCCAACTTTGAGGTCTTATTAAAGTCGGCATTTAAGAAGTTGGAAATTAAATTAAGCTATGTGCTATTTCCCAAGGAACTTCATCGTAGAACATCAATAGCTACTGAGGAACTGATACTTTAATTTCAAGGCTTTTTTCAATAATTTTAAGATAAAGTTGAAATGGGATAAAAGCTGAAATTTCGTACCGATTCTAATTTCCACTTTGCTACCGGACGGCATACGTAGATCTTTAACTTTGTCCACCATGCTTAGAGAAAGATCTGCAACGTTTTGAGCATGGTCCTCTGTACATTCTGGTGCTCCACTTGCCACCATATATATTTGGCCCACAGTTTCCACCTTAAAAAACAAAACTCCATTAGTCAATTTATTTCATGGTTTGTAAGTACATACAAGTTTAATTATTTATTTATCAAAGTAATCAAGGTTATAAATTACCTTAGACATTTAAAAAAATATTGTGGCGAACCAAAAACCTAATGTTGAGCTGATTCATAAATACAGAAATGCTACAAACTTAAAGCAGGAAAACATTTTTATGTTTGACATTTTAGACACGTTCTAAGAAATAAAATAAGACCGGAAAGCTCAGCAAGCTTATCGATTCACTTAATAACACGTCACTGGTTCTACTGCAAAAGTTTTAAGCTTCTCGAACTTTTCCTTACGCAAAAATCCCGCAATAAGAAAACTTCGGTATTTATATGTTTGAAGTTACCTTATACACATTAAACTTATCCATAAGTTCGTCAAAACATGAAAACACTTCATTCATGGAAGAGACAACGTCCATCGCATCCTGAACTGTGGTGGAATTAAAGCCCACCAAGTCACAAAACATGATTGTTACAGCATCAAACGACTAGAAGGGGAAAATGAAAATTTAATTTGTTTTTATATAAGAAATTACCAGTTACCTGGCATGTGCTGAGAGATGAATTTCCAGACCGCAAATGATCGGCTACAGTTTTTGGTATCATAGAATACAACAGGTCGTCGCCACGTCGTTTCCAGGTATCAAGAAGTTTGTGATTTTGTTCCAGCTCGGCAGATCTTTGTTCTGCCTTTTCGAACACGAGTTCTAACCTGTGGAAGACAGATATTACTTGTGTCAGTAAATGGTCGTAAATGTGGAAATAAAATATATTACAAAGATTTTGTTGAGTAAGGTAGTGATGGAAAATGTTCTTGTTTTTGCTTAGATAAAAATTAGCATATTTTGTTTTTTTATAGAGTTTATGTGTTTATTAATCTATATTCCAATTTACTGTAATGGATCAAATACATACAAATTTGCGTTAAATTTTATACGTAAGTTGGTTAGATCCAATACTTATTACATCTCTGATGGTGTTAATTAACGTAATTTCGTCGCAAAGGTTACTAATTTGTTTTATAATTTACTATTCGCATAACTGGGGGAAATTTAAAACAAACTTTAAGCAGATTATGCTGCAAGTATATTATTTTTCTTTAACTAATACTAGTAGAACCCGTGAGCAAAGCCACATGCGTTTGTTTTGGTAACTTCATACCCTTTGCGCGCATCTCGGGAATACGCAACAACTTAAAAAAACAGTTGTTTGATAAGCAATTGTTCGACTGCAATTGTTCGAAAACCAATTTTCCGTCGAAGCAATTGTACGAAATAACAAATTTATCAACAGGAATTGACCGAAAGGTAATATTGTTCGACAGCTATTGTTTAAAAAAACAGTCTTTGACGCACCAATTGTTCAAAACAACAATTTTTCGAAAAAAACAGTTATACGAAAAGCAACTGTTCCACATCAATTAATCGAAAAACAGTTTTTCGACGCATCCATTGTTCAAAACGACAATTGTTTGAAAAACCAGTTGCTCTAAAAGCAATTGTTCGACAGCAATTGTTCAAAAAACAGTTCTTCGACGCAGCAATTGTTCGAAACAACAATTTTCTCGAATAACATTTGTTCCACAGTTATCGTGCAATTAACAGTATTTTGACGCAGCAATTATTTAAAACGACAATTTTTCGAAAACATCTGCTCTAAAAGCAATTGTTCGAAAACAGTTTTTCGACGCAGCCATTGTTCAAAACCACAATTGTTTAAAAAACCAGTTGCCCTAAAAGCAATTGTTCGACAGCAATTGATCAAAAAACAGTTCTTCGACGCAGCAATTGTTCGAAACAACAATTTTCTCAAATAACATTCTATCGTGCAAAAAACAGTATTTCAACGCAACAATTATTTAAAACGACAATTTTTCGAAAACATTTGTTCTAAAAGCAATTGTTCTAAAACGGTTTTTCGACGCAGCAATTGTTCAAAACGAAAATTTAGTCGAAAAATATTCGTTCGACAACAGTCATTTGAAAAGCAGTATTATTCAACAGCAATTGTTCGAAAAACAGTTTTTCGACACAGCAATTGTTCAAAACGACAATTTTTCAGAAAAACATTTGTTCTAAAAGCAATTGTTTGAGAGAAATTGTTCTAAAAGCAGTTTTTCGGCGCAGCAATTGGAATTTTATCAACAAACATTTGTTTAACAGCAACTGTTAGAAAAGCAATTGTTCGATAAACATTTTTATGGCCAGCATTGGTTCGAAACCACACTTTTTCGAAAAACATTAGTTCACCAGCAATTTTTCAACAGTAATTGTTTGAAAAAATAGTTTTTCGACGCAGCAATTTTTCTAAACAATAATTATTCGAAAGCCAGTATTTAAAACAAAAATAAATTTTTATTTAATTTGTCCTACTAACATTGTGCACTACAACTTTGCGTTGGGACAACAAATCTATCTATAAAAAAAAATTGCACTTAACGTCCCTCCTTTTTTAAGATATAAAACGCGATAACATTTTTTTTACTGTTTGAATGCGAATCTTGCTCGTTAATATTTGTTCCTGGTGCACGTTCCCGGTCGTCGCGTTTTGAACGATACTGTCATTATCACTGCATCTTACTGCAGTGATTCACGCAAACAGCGCGTGGATTTGTCTACGCGCGCTCCATCTTGAACATGGATAGACAATAGTAGCCAAGGAAGAATATAGAAACCAAAAATTATGGATGTCTACAACTTGTTCCAACTTTAAAATTTTAATGTTTGTTAAAAAACAATTCTTAATGATAGAACATAAAAGAACAATTTTTTAATGCGTTAACTAAACTTTTGGAGAGCTAGGAAGCGATCACCTCTAAATGTCATTGCATCTATAAATTAATTTTTGTATCTGATTTTACGATCAAAATTTACGATCACTAGTTTATTATATAAACGGCATTTTATAAAAACTTTAAACATTGATAGAAAGAGTCACGTTAAAATTAGAGCATTCAACCAAAAATAAAACTGTAGCACATCTATAACCATAAGTTAAAAAAAATTTTTAATCGTGTGGCAGTTTTTGTGAAATATTTTTTTGTAAATTTTCAAAAGATTAAAAAAGTTTTTAACAGAGGCGTAGGTACTCTGTTAAATAGGCGTTAAAATAGAAATTTGCAAACAATCGTAGCATCGAGGGTGCCGTAGTAAAAGAAGTGAAGAGAAAAATGTATGTATTCGTGTTCCAATCGATGATAGTAGCTTAGATACATTTCACTGCGTCGTTATTGAGACAGCAGTAAATAGTGTAGTATATTACTTCTATCCCATCTTGTGTGCAGCTGTATGATAAGATGGCTCTTACAGTACTACAGAAAATATTGCACGAAGTAAAATTTAAATAAAATGTAAACAAAATCACCACAGGTAGAGTTAGACGTACAATAGATCCAATTTTTGTACGACTATTTTAGAATATAAGCATTCTGATACAATTTTTAATTACGGAATAAACTACATTCTTACAGTTACAAACAAAGCGTACTATTTTTTAGAAACGAAACTTAAAATTTTCTTATTTTCTGAATTTAATGACCTAAATAATTTATAGTCGTAGAAAAGGTATAGCCTGTAACACGTTTGGAATGGCCATTCCGCACTCGTGGACCGTCGTCCTCGCCTTTTGGCTCGGGTGTCAAACTTTCCACTCGTGCAGAATATGTCATATTCCAAACTTGTGGGGTGACTTAAAATTTAATAAGTGTTACAAGTCTTATTTTTAAGTACTTCTTTGACACTAATTATAATAAAAATTATTAACTAATATCTAAACAAATTACTTACTTGGAATTATGTTGCCAACCGGCTAATACCATCTCTCTGCTTAATCCATGTAAATTGAGATCGTTCAAGTATAACCCGAGTTCCGGAAGCTCATCCAAGTCGTTTATGCTGTAACCAATAATAATTGCTACTTAATTAATTAAATAATTTGTTAAATTTGATAAATAGTTCAATTTGACATCCCAACAAGCTTCACGACCGACATTAGAAGATTAATACTAACTTTTTTTAACCAATCAACAACCAGAGAGAGGGGCGTACCGTTCCAGAGAGATCAAAAAGGTGGATAATTAGACCAATAGTATGATAAATTACTTAGTTATTGAGACTCCGACAGCGGTTAAATATCGAAATTACTGATTTTTGGGAGGGAGGTTTTTGGGGTTGTGGGGTTGAATTGGAAAAAAATGATGGCACTCATATCTATTATTATTTGACCTCAAATTAACGTATTTGATACGGTGCCATCATGTTAACTTGTAACCCGTAAGTTTTAGCCTTAAAATGGCGAAAATGTCCATTTTCTGGCCAAATAATGGCCAATTACTCTGAAATGGGCCGGTAACTTTTGATGGCATACGGTATCTTAACAATTGGCAACACCAATAAACATTTTCCACCAGGTTTGGGAGGGTTAACTCGCAATCCATTTTTGCTACCATTTTAACTGGCCAGCCCGGTAAACGGACACGATAAAAAATGATGGCACATGGTGGAAGTGTATAAGAATGGCATGCTTTTCAAGTAACCGCAACTTCAAAAGGGTTACCTGCAGTGAAGAAATCAAAAATTTGCGGAGGCTGTATCTCCAGAACTACATGAGAGCGAAGATTCGGTCTGTGAGATGAATTGATCATTGAACCGTCCTCTAACAATAAACCATAGTGCCATCGGGTTAACTTTCAGTCCCACCGTATCGCTCCAGCTCCTAGACTATTAGCTTGAAGGATATAATAAGAAACAAAAAGATTTGAAACAGAACCAAAATTACCGATGTAATACATCGTATAACTGACCTCAAGTGGCGATAGGTTAGACATGTAACACGACAAGATGCAACGAGATAGACCAACAAAAATTTAAACTGGCGACCTAGAATAACAAAAAAAAGTATAAAGCGACTTCAAAAAAATGGTTAGATGACATCAAGAAGGTAGCAGGAAGAGAATGGTTCCAAAAAGCTTAAGATAGGGAATAGAGATAGAGTATACTACCACGGACTGAGAAGTAGAATTTGCATATAGAGAAAAACATTAACGTTTATATTGCAACATTTGTAAGAAACACCCCAAATTTAACAATAATTAACTATACAGTCGTTGGTTGCATGGCGGAAAACTGCGGATGCCGGTCATACGGTATTCAAAGTTAAGCACTGTCCGCTCTGGTCCCCACGCGGATGGGTGACCAATATAGGGGTATATCTGCAACCAACCGTGCTTCGGATGGGCACGTTAAGCCGTCGGTCCCGGTTGTCATACTAACATCTTTGGCAATCGTAAACCATTTAGTGGAACTTCTTCCCCTTTCGACGGGTAAGGCCAGCCTCCTGCCCGGCATACGTGCGAAGAGGGCTCACAGAACCCGCACTAGTTGCGGGTATTAAACAGGCCATTGGCCTATAACAAGAGGAAGAAGAAGAAGAACTATACAGCCAAATTTTTTAACATTACAGTAGTCATTGCGTTTTACTTTCCCATACCTTCGATATAGGGAAGTATTGATTTCATGAAAATTTTATAAATCTACATTTTAACAACAATACACGTTTTGGGGCTCAGAGAACCCAAGAAAGAGTTTTTTTTAGAAATGTCTGTCTGTAGGTAGGTAAGTGGGTGGGCGGGTATGTGGGTGTATGACGCCTCTACAGGCGAAAAAACTGGAAGTATTTTAATGGAATTTTAAATCAAAAAATATAACAAGAATTGTAGTTCAAGTAAAGTTTTTCAATAAAATTCGAAACCGGAAACGGAAATTAGATACGTTTCTTTCCAAAATTAGATTTTGAAAATTTGAGCACGGAATCTGAGAGAATAACTTAAGGCAAATCTAAACTTTTTTCACCAAACTCTCTAGCTTTAAAATGGCGGCCGCTACAGCTTTTTGAATATTTCGACTTTAACGCCCATTTACTCAAAAAGTAGGTGTCTGATCGAGATGAACTACCACTTGTTTAAAAATCCTTCTTAGGTAGTATACAATGAAATAAAATAATTTTGAAAATCCAAAAACATTCGCAAACGGTGCTGCTTCAAAGTTTCGAAACCTTCAAAAAAATATTTTTTAAAAACTGCTAACACGATTTCTTTTAAACTTTCTGAGACGATAGAGCTTGCATTGAACTACAAATTTATTTATCAATTATTTACCAAATTTTACTCTGACGCCTTCCAGGAATCTTTGAAAAACCTGAAATTGATTAATTATTTATTTAAAAAAGCAAACGCTGATTGTTATAAACTTGTATCAGTTCGATAGACTATTTAGTAGTATATTATAGACCAAGGTAGAGAAGACATTTTTCTCAGATGAGCAGAATTAATTCCCGAGATGCGAAGCATCGAGGGAAATAAGTTGCGAGGCTGATAAGTCTTCTCTACCGTGGTTTATATATTATTTTTTCCACTACTAGCACCTTTATTCCTTTTATAATTAATTGATTTTACATTAATAAAAAACAAAATTATACATGAAAATATGCACAAAAATAAAGTAGCTTTCAATTGACATTTATGTAAAATATATATTTTATAATAGTGGTTATAAAATGTCCAATTTCGATGATTTGAGTGAAAACTGCACTCCTCCTGAAATTAGGGAAGGTGCAGAAAGTGTTGGTGAACAGTTATTACCAGTAAAATCAAAAGATTTTTACATGGAAGTTTATAATTTTAAATAGGCAATGTGAGTACCAGATAGCAATTGTTTTCATTATTAACCAGTAGTTAATAATGAAATATTAGTGACCACTAGGAAAGAAATTCATCTTCTTGGCTCTAAAACAAAGTAAATAATGATATCGTTTAATGCTAGTAGTGGAAAAAGTACTTTAATAAAACTTTCTAAAATTCTATCTTGGAAATTAAGAAAAAAACAATACTTTTTAATATCAACAACGCGTTTTCTGGCATTTACGTAATTTTAACTACGCGTATCAGTTAGCTCTAGTTAAAAAATATATTTTTCATTCTTTGCATATTTTTGATACCTTCCCAAATAAAGTTATTATAATAATTTTTGTCCGACATCTGAAGCGGAATTTTTAATCTGCCGATGGGCGCGGCGGCGGCTGCTTACCTTGCTTTGGTACTTCCACGGCAAAGTCACGGTAACCAATTAAACAAGCTATCGCAAAGTTAAATTTCCGCTGCTTGTTTTCTTAGAAATGCAATACTCGGTGAACTGTATAACGTTATAATTATTAAATGTTACACTTTTGCAAATGCAATTTTGTTACTCAACCTTATAAAAGCAAAAAAAACGTTATTTCTCAGTATTTTAGAAGTAATTAGTCTACTACTTATGATTTTAGTATTCTGTCCAAGGAAACAGAAAAGTAATATAAAATAAACTGAAAGTTTTTAGATTAAAGTTTTTGTTCAGATAAGTAAATTTTAAATAAATACAATTAATTTTAACCGAATCTTGCTTGAAATTTAAAGATCGCATTTTAAAGAACGCTTTAACCATTAAAAACTTCAAAGACTTAGTATTTGTATAGTTTTTATTCGATAGTCCTTTTGTGCTATATTTTCAGTAGATCTGAAATATTGGTTTGAAAGCATTTTTGGTGGTAGTTGTAGTACTATGCATTAAAATATTTAGTTAAGTCATAAAGTAATAGGTATATAAATAACGTCCTATTTTTAAAACCCGTTTTTGCCAAAAACCTACATTTTTATTTATTAGCGATCTAAATCTCTTAAAAGTTTTTCAGCATCCAAAAAGGCTTACATTGAAATCAAAATTTGAAGCTGTAACCGAATTGAGCATTTTTTTAATAACTATACC
Source organism: Ctenicera cuprea (assembly GCA_958336395.1). NCBI lineage: Eukaryota > Metazoa > Arthropoda > Insecta > Coleoptera > Elateridae > Ctenicera > Ctenicera cuprea. Next base: position 25,306,273 of record OY284494.1, read on the forward strand.
TCAAAACTTTTCTAATAAAATTCTTACTTTACTTACACAGGACTGCAAAGATATATAATAGCGTTAATATCTTCAATATATCGCATTTGCCCCTTGAGCAGAATGTTTTTCAGCCCTTGATTGCTTTCTCGCCTGAGCTGATAAGGTGAAATGGGAGGTGTGGCAGTGTTAATAGCGCTGACTGCTAATTGATCGGAATACGCTTCCATATCTTTCATTACTGGTTTGTCTTCTGTAGGTTTCGGTTCTTTGTTGGAATCTGGTCTCACACCTCCGCATAAATATTCGAGAGAAAACATCACAGAACGTAGATAAAATAACTGAAATAAAAAGGTTTTTGTTTTAAATCACGAAGACGGGATGCATGTTTTTACTGCTTTTGTCATGCCATGCTATATTTCACTGTCAAAAACAAAGTTCTTAGTTTTTTATTGTTAAACTGGCTTCTGAAATATTGGCGTTTTTATCACAATACCCCTTTTAACACTTTAAGACAAATAGCTTTTAATATTTTAAGTACGAGCAAAGCTCTTTCCTTTCCACAGCTGTTTTTGGTAAAAGTAAGAAAACTATAAATATTCTTTTTGCGGTAATAATATACTTACATTTTTCCACGTGAACAAAATTCCTTTAGGTCTCCTCATTTTGAAATATTCAGTGACAGAATGGCCTAACATGGTGCTCCTCTCACCCCAAACATGTAGAAGCCTTTCCCCCACTCCAACTATTTCCATAGCTGGATTAATCAGCATTCCAAAAGGAAATAGTTTTAATAGCATTTCGCAGGCAAATGGTTTCAATTGTGTAGTTTGCATTTGGGACACCTTCTTTGTACAGGAACTCATCTGAAACATGATTTAATATTAAATATGTATTGAAATTGAAAATTAAAATTTAATTACAACTGTTATTTACAAAACTCAATTAAAGCGAAAGAAAGTATATTGTTAAATTGTGGAATGGCGAAGTAGAACCGTCAGCAGAAAACTATTTTAGTAAACAATTAGAATAATTGTAGACTGGTTTAAGTTTAAAGTACAACGGAATTTAATCCGTGTCTTTTATGTTTGAAATTGTGGTTCGCCAAAACATTATCTTCCAGATGGTGTAATTAAAGCGTACTTAAATCTGATACAAAGCATTCGCGTCGACATTTAATTAAAATATTTCAATGAAAATTTCAGGAATTTTCTAGGAGTTTTCAACACATTTTAGTAGATTTAACAATGGAGTTTGTTATATTCATGATAGTTTTTCAAACAAAATTTTAACGCCTGTTAGAACTTATGACGAGATCGTGGCATTTGTATAAAAGTAAAAATTTTAATAATTCCTTTATCTAATTTCTTTTTGTATTTTTTTAAAGTGGAAATATATTTATATTATTATAACTCGGATTTTTTAAACAGAAAATTTATTATGAAAACATAAAACAGGATTTTCCATTGCATTGAAATCAATGTCAATTTTTCAAAATTGCATTTCTAATTTAGCCATTTATGTAAAAAAATGTCCATCAACGCCTTGTACTTGTGGCTCAAACTGCTACAGATTAGTAGGAAGTGTCAAAAAAATATATCATTCTTTTATGTTTCCCGCAGGCGCACAAAAATATAAAAGCTTGCTTGCTTCTAGGTTTATGTTGTCTTTCCATAAAAACTAAAGCTTGTGATGACAAATCAATATTTTTTCCCAAATAGCAAGCTAAGTAAGATTTAGGTACTTTAAAGATGAAGTTATTTTCTTGAATTTAATGGCAGAATAGAACCCAAGGGAAATTGCAGAGCTGAAAGCACGAGCGATAGCTGAAAGTATTCAAATTTTGATGGCAATCAAGCCCTAACATAAACTTTACACACACTTTAAATATAGTCTAAGGTAACACACAAAATTTAAATAGTAGTAGTAATGTAACGTAACGTAATTCTTAAAAATTGATAATAATATATCTTAGATAATATAATTGGTTTTTCTGACGGCGCTGTAGTACAAGTATTATAACTAGTGATTCTGATATTCCGATAAACTTGGGTTGATGTTTTGAAAATTCTAGTTAAGACGATAATTTTACGAGCACGAAGCGCCAGTGGAATTATCTTCAATTAACTAGCACGAGGTACCTTTTAACCCAAATTTGTCATGTGTTGTATTTGTGATGATTATATCATAAGCGACTAATTGCTATGTATTTAAATTATTTTCAATAATAGGGAGTGTTATCGGAAATATAACATTTTTCTAACTTTTTACGCTCGTCTTCCAGGTTTTTTTTTCATTTATTAAAAACCGACAGTGGTTTTACCGCCAAGAAATTATTGATACGGAAACCGAGCATTACGATTCATTAAGTGGAACCTGTGTGATATAGTAACAGGAAAAACAAATATGTCAGACTACGATCCAAAGTTGAACTCTGTATAGTGCTGAAACATGGCAAATTACGACATAAACAACAACTTAGAGTTTTAGAAATGGATTACTGAAGAAAGGCGGTGCAGATATTAAGAAGAGAACATGTAAGAAATAACAAATAAAGGATATAATGCAAGTCGAACACGATATCGTAGAAAAAATATAACGAAGACAACTCATGCGATATGCACAATTATACTAAAGAGAATGGGAGACAACAAACTACCCAAAAAAACAATGAAATAGAAACCACAGTTTAAAAGCAAGAAGAGAATGGCAGCAAAATCTCCTACAAGACAGATATGTTAAAGAACGCTAATGGCTGGACAGGGACCAATGGAGAGCAATATTGAACTTCGGAAGATTCTGATAAGGGTTACAAAACCGGAAAGAAAAAGAAAAAGAAGAAAATTATTATACATCCTTAGTTTTTTGTTTTGAGTCAGTGTCTTTTATTGCTTTTATGCTAAGTGCCTGCTGTATAAAAACTTCGGCTACGCCACTGATTTAAATTTGGCTAATGGATGACGTTGTTTATGCATATGTTCCACATTTTAACAGCTGCTATCAACAGACGCCGTAGCTGCGTGGTAGAATGCGTGTTGCAATCAGCCTTTACGTCCCACTGCTGGGCACCGGCACTCTTTTCTGCCACGTACTCTCATTAGATCTAAGGTGGAGTACGGGGGACCTACAGTTTAACGTCGAATCCGAACGACTAAATATTAGAGAAGGTTTCGGGCATTACGACCCCACGGCTGCCCACACCGGATTGGGGAATGTGAGTGGCGGGTTGCGGCATAGATTTTTATTGCTGCATGGCTTCGGCGGGGAATCGAACCCTCGACCTTTGGCGTTAGAGACTAAGCGCCTAGGCTCTGAGCTACCAACACTCATAGAATGCGTGTACAGCGTTGTAATGCATAATTTCGTCGAGGTATCGAATCGTGTGCGGTTTAATTTTTTAAAATTCTATTTAAGTTATTATTAAAATTAAGTACTTGGCAGTAAAAAGGAAAACATGCATGCATATTACGTAATACGTTGACGTCATACCGGCAAAATATATATGACAATAACAGTGGTTTGTTATGCTCGTTAATAAATAAATACAAAATATAATACCGATCTTTCGGAGATTTAGGCTTTATTGCTTTAAAAAAGCCATTATATCCAAAATTTGCGTTTTGGACCTCCCCCCCCCCCTGCTCCACTGCTTAGGTGGATTTGTAGCCCATTACTCTTAGTCTTTGTCAAACTCTGTGTTTGAACAGTAATATAGTAAAATAATTAATAAATTTGAGTTCACCTAAGCTGTATTCTCTATTAATTAATATTTAACTTAGCTGGTTCCGAAAATAGACCGACCGTTCGCTAATATACAGAATTACTCTGACTCACCGCGATTTCAATCAATTAACCCCATTTCAATGTCTCCATTTAAACTCCTGCTGTTAATTTTGTTTAAAGATTCGCTTAATGTACCTACATATTTTACGCGGAAATGGTGGAAAATATATTCCACATTTGTAATTAAAAAACGATTGATGTGGGAAGACCTTTGTTTGTTTACAATTCAATGGGCATTCGAATTGTAATTTAACACGAAAGTAAACACGCACTCGAAAAATTAAGCGCTGTCTACATTAGAATCAATATTGCTTTGTTTTTAAAACCAATATATCTTCGTGGTCCAACAAGCGTGAAACTGAAAGACTGATTTGATTTCACCGTCAACTTGACCTTATTGTATCGAACAGTATATAAAAATGTTCCGGTGTTCCGAAAGCTTTGTTGAAGGCACGAGCTTTCTTTTGTTACCTATATGTAAATTTTATGGCTTTCATCTTTCTGTCTGGTGTTACTCACATATTCGCTGTTGTCGAACTCGAGCCTGAGATGAATTATGGTGATGGAACGGTTGTTTGCCGTGGAAAATGTTGTTTCTAAAACTGTTGTTACTAATGCCAAGTTGAAGTGCTCTTTTGCAACTTGTTGTAACTGCCCTAAAATATTACCAATGTTAATAGATTATATGTTAGATAATACATAAATACAACAATTACAACGTTAACTTATTAGAATATTTAAAAGATTTCGTTTCAAAATAAAAAGTGGTCAAAATATATTCCTGCTGAAGTGACTGCTGGTTTTCTTTGCAATGTACGATTCAGAGTTCATTTTATGATTATGTACATAACGTCACTATAAACATGGCATTTACTTGTAATAGAACACAATACCACATTTGACAGTACCGCTGTTAATTACGAGTCTCAATATTATTAATTAAATAAGAACTTTTTTCAAGAGAATCTTTTTCAACGAGAAAGGAAAAACATTTCAGTATATGAAATTTTTTTCAGAGAAATATATTCTTTCATTTGTTTCTTGAAAAAAGTTCCCTTATAAAAATATTTCTTTTATAAAAATAGTTTCGCTTATAAAAATTTTTTTCATAAAAATGTTTTTTTCTGAATTCTCTCGCTACTAAAAATGTTTCTCATAATCACGATTTGCACATAACACAAAGATATGGCGCTGATATGTTTTGGTCGTTGCTTGGAACAGCAAAATAATCACTTCAATATAAATTTGGAACGCCCACAAAGATAGACCAAGGCGGGCGCAGTAAAGGTAGACAAGTTTGGTCAACCAAAAAAAGGGGTGGTGGAAAAAGACGTTATATTTCAATATAGACGCGCTCAAAAAAGGAATTCAGTTTTTTGCAAAATCGACTTTTGGTTTTCAGCGGATAAACACTGTTTGCAATTAAAAATAACAGAAATCATAAAACTTTAGCAAAGAATAAAAAGGGTGGGGGGTGCCCCACTTTAATATAGACGCGCTCGAATAGATTTCAGATTTGTATTCTACGCATGTCTAATAGTCGATCTGCGCAAGCGCGATTTTTCTACAACCCCCGGTCGCATCCACCATCGACATATTGTTTTTGTAAAAGTTTAGGAATATCAACTTTAAAATCGGTATAGACATGTTAAATGACCATAGAAAAAACCTCCCATTGAGAAAAGAACTGTAGCGTGTGTCGGTTTGGTCGTTAACCTGAACAATTTAATTGAAAAATTGCTAAAAACAATTTTTTAATGAAATTACTAGGTTTTAAAAATTTTCAGAACTGAAAATTCTGATAATTTCCAAGAAGTTTGTAAAATTTTATAACTTATACTTTTTTTTTAATTTTCAAAATTTCCAAAAATTCGACAGCTTTTTAGTATCTGCATCAAAGCAGTTAAACCGTATTTTTTCAGATTTTTGAGAAAACATTTACTACTTTTAATAGGGGAATGAAATTCTGTCAATTTTAATAAGTGGAAGGATATTATCCTTTTTATAAACTTAAATGTGCCTCTACTAAAAATAAGCATTTTATAAAAACTTTTTTCAAGAAAGAAAGAAGTTTCAAGAGAGAACCTTTTTCAAGAGAAAATGTTTTAATGGGAGAACATTTTTCACATTTTTTGTGCGAGAACATTGTTTAAGAACAAAATATTCTTTTGAGAGAACTTTTTCAAGATAAAAATATTTTTATGACACTACTTTTTCAAGCGAGAAATACTTTCATAGGAAAAATATTTTTACAAAAAAACTATTTTTATAAGAGTGCCTTTTTCAAGAAAGAAATAAAAATAAATTTCTAAAATAATTTCTTGGTAAAATATTTTTCTTTTTTTGTTAAAAAAAATTGTCGCTTAAAAAAGTTCTCGTAAAAAAAGAGTAAGTAATAGTTTGGTTTAAATGAGTTTAATCATTTTATTAAAAAAAAAATAATGAAAGAATGCGCCAAACTTTAAACTGTTAACAGTTCTGTTGTAGGCAATTATTTTTTTATACGTAAAATAGTGTTCAGATTGTTGCAGTACTGTAAAAATAACTGTCTGCAGCCCTATTTTCATCAATTTTGGTATGTATTAACTATCATTATATGAACTATTGTTGACATTTTTATAAGATTCTGAATGTTACAAAATATTTAGTAATATAATTTCGCAAAGGTAAGCCAAACCATAATTTTATAAACTCACTGTTTTCGTACAATTAAAATTCATAACTCCCGTATGTACAAAAGCATTCCATAATGTGCCTACTACAGCATATATTTTACGTAGGGTCTAAATGAAAAACAAACAGAAACATCAATTTTTCAAAACAAACCAGAAATAAAATTAGTTCAAAGTAAAACAAAAAAAAATTGCCAAAGCACTTTCACATATGTCAGCAATCGTGACTTTTTATGTTTTCAAATATCGACTATTAAAGTTTTTGACTAACAGTGATTAAAAATTTAGAATACTGGCCTTTTACTTGCAACAGCTTAGAGTAGCAGGTATATAAATGTAAATAATACGAGGATCGTTCGAAATGTACGTGGCCTATCACAGAGAAGGCGCTAATTCGGCGGAATTTGCATTACAATTTTCCAGAACCATCCTTTCTTAGTTTAAATATGACAGTATAGAGCAATTAGTTTGTGTTTGACAGTGCGCCAAAGTAACCGTCTCGAGTGATTTCGTAAATAATGGAAAAAAATTGAGTTGCGAGCAGTAATGAAGTACTTTTATTTGAAAGGCTTAACACCAACCGAAATCAAAGCAGAGTTGGATTCGACATTTTTGAAGTCCACTCCTTCGTTTTCAATGATTAAAAACTGGGTTGCCAAGTTTAAGCGTAGTTGTGTGAGCACAAAGGACAAACCCCGTAGTGGACGCCTAAAACGGCTACTACCCCGGATGTGATTGAAAAAGTCTTCCGTATCGTATTGACTGAATGTCGAGTAAAAGTGCGCGAGATAGCAGACATAGTGGGCATCTCAAATGACAGTGCGCACAGGGTTTTAACTAAAAAATTGAAAGAAAATTCCCCGCTTTGGGTGCCGCGTTTGCTCACACCGGAGCAAAAGCTGAATCGTTTGATTGTTTTTAGCGACCTTTTGGCACGTTTTCGCCGCAATCCGAAAAACTTTTTGCGCCGTTTCATAACCATCGTTGAAGCCTGCGTCCACCATTACACTCCCGAAATCAAGGAACATTCCAAACAATGGACACACAAAAGTTCTTCGCCACCGAAGAAGGTAAAAATAGTTTTGTCAGCAGAACAGGTTATGGCAACTGTATTTTGGGATTCTCATGGAATTATCTTGTTCGACTACTTAGAAAAAGGAAAAACAATAAATGGCGAGTATTATGCCAATTTGTTACAGCAATTAAGCGACAAAATCAAAGAGAAACGGCCTCATTTGACGAAAAACGAGTGCTTTTCCATCAAGATAACGCACCTGTACACACGTCTGCAATCCCCATGGCCAAAATTCATGAATTGGGATTCGAATTAATGCCTCATTCACCCTATTCGCCAGATTTGCTTTGGTTTTAATCTATTTCCAAACCTGAAAAAATGGCTCAACGGGAAAATATTTTCATCCAATTCCGAGGTAATCGCTGCTGTAAATAGCTACTTTGAGGACTTGGGTTCATCGATCTACAAAGACGGCATTGCTGCTTTGGAGCATCGTTGGAATAAATGCCGTGAGCGAGCAGGAGACTATATTAAAAAATAAAATGATTTTTAGCCCAAAAACCCTGCGTTTTCTTTGTTAGGCCACGTACATTTCGAACGATCCTCGTAGTTATTAGCTGAATATTATTGTTCCTTTATCAAAATAGAAGCAAAAACTTGGATGTTTTTATTTCTGTGTAGTTCTTTAATACATCAGAAATCAAAAATAAACCCCAAAAAATGGGGCATGGAAGGATTAGCCTTCCCTGAATATTATTGTACCTAATTGTTTTAAATCGTATTTCAACTGACCTCACAAATTTAGAAAAAATCTTGCAGTGTTTCAAGAATAATTTCTGATAATCTGTATTTTTTTTTATGGTGTCGAAAATATGTGTATGTAACGGCATGTCCAACTAGAGCTTCTACAGTACCAAACATTTTGCCGATCTAGTAATTTTTGCATAAACAAACATGCAGTTTTCAAACTCGCCATCTTTGAAAAGAGAGAGTTCGAAAACATTCAACACGAGTTGCTAAGACTTGCTACAAAATATGTTTCCAAATTTACAAATTTTTGTATTCGACTATACCACCCCAGCCCAACTGTCATGTCGTGGTTAAGGGCCTGCACTGGGTTGTAACGGCGTCGGACAGTGCTTGCACTTCCGTCACACCGGGCACTCCTTCTGCTGTCGTGGTCATGTCTCGCGGGCAGAAGGTTGTGTGTGGGGGTCTTGGCTTAACCGCCTGGACCAAGAGGAGACAACCTCAATAAAAACCTACCTCTATGGTGGAACAGCTACGCCGGAGGCTGCATCCAATAGCGAACTCTGGATACCGGGGGACCTCCAGTGTCATTTACCCTTACCACGGTAATGCGGGGCTCTGCCGTGGCGGACCAACCCTTCCCTAGCTACTCGTGGGAACAACATGGAAAGTAAAAACTTAAATGAGGATGAAAATCCTCTAACTAAGAAAGGGGAAGCAATTCCCCAAATACCAATGGAGACAGAGGTGAGTCCAAACGCCTCCTCCATCGAAGTCAAGGCCTCAACAAACACAGAGGACCCTGCCCAACAGCTCGAAGAGGCTGCTTCAAAGCTCAGCTGAAGGACAGACCGCGACTGAGTGGAGCCGCACGTAAGAGATTTAGGTGGCTAGTCAAGCAAGGGCATGCTCCTGAGGAAGCCCGAACGAAAGCGTTAGAACCGCTAAAAAGTTCAGGAAAGGGGTCGAAGAGGATTAGGTCCTCCGACTCTACTCCTGAAATGGCCGGCAGGAAGAAGAAGGCAGCCAGGGAGAGCGCACCTCCAAGCGGGACAACTGTTCCGCAGGTGGCAGCGACTTCCACGGCTGCTAGAAACTTCAAGCAGGCCCTAATATCAAAGAAAGTTGGTATTATACACCAGAGGTACCCAGAGGTTAACCTCACCACCGAGGAGATGAAGGCCATACAAGAGGCCATTTTCCAAGCCATTGTGGACCTGGAAGAAGGCTCGACAAAGCCAAAATTCCTAGGCAACACCTTCAAGGCCGGATGGCTAATGGTGACTTGTGCTGATAACGACACCGCGGAGTGGCTGAAGCACCTGATCACCGTGATAAAGCCATGGGAGGGGGCCCAACTGAAGGCCGTCGAAGAGACGGACCTACCAAAGGCAGTGATCATGAACGCCTACTTCCCCAATAGCCAGGAAGACAAAAATGAGAGGATCCTGAAGCTGGTTAAAGGCCAAAATTCTGGCCTAAACACAGCTGACTGGAGAGTTCTCAACAGAACGAATGAAGGAACAGCCACGCACCTCACCCTGTCATTGGATCAACTTTCCTTTGAGACGCTCAAGAAGTCTAGCTTTAAAATAAGCTTCAAGTTTGGAGAAGTGGGTATAAGACCTAAAGGGCTAGCCTCTAATAAGCCCAAGGAAATGCACCCTCCAAAAAAGATGGAAAAGCCGAAGGATGGTAGTACCTCGTCCACGGCCAAACCAACACGCGAGGAGAAAGGGAAGAAGCCGTTAGGGAATCGCCCTCCACCCAAGCAGGGAGCAAAGGTCCTGGAAAAATCTAGGGGCGAGGGTCGCTTGTCGCCCTCCCCAGATGCTTCGGGACCTGGCACCCAGTAACCAAACAAACAGAAATGGCGACGATCGCCTTCTTACAGGTGAACCTTCAGCACAGTAAAGCCGCCTCCGATATGCTGAACAAAGAGTTCACCCAAAACCACTTAGACATTGTGCTAATTCAAGAGCCATACGTCCATGGAGGCCTAGTCCGTAGACTAGCTACACCAACAGGTAGGCTAATGTACAACAAGGGTACTAAAACACCTAGGGCAGCATTGCTCGTCAGACCCTCTGTAAAATGCCTGCTATTTTTGTCTGTAACAAACTTAGACATAATTAATAGAGGTAAGGAACCCACCTTTGTGACTAGAGTTAGGCAGGAGGTACTAGATATTACACTTGCGTCTCCCCTACTTAGCGCAAATATCATAAAGTGGCACGTTTCCCGCGAAGCCTCGCTGTCGGATCACAAACATATCAGATTCGACTTAAAGGTTACGGGCAAACACAGCGAAGAAGTAAGAGTCCCTAAACTGACAAACTGGTGCCTCTATCTGGAGCATATCAGATCTGAAGTGGACGAACTCAACAGTGAGTTAGATACAGTAGAGGACTTAGAACTAGCCTCATTAAATCTACACAACCTCATACACAAAGCGTATGAAGCAAGCTGCCCTATCAAAAGCCGAAGGCTTACACGTATAGTGCCCTGGTGGAACGGGGAACTTGAAACTCTACGATCTGAAACAAGAAGGCTATTCAATAAAGCCAAAAGACAGAGGCGTCAAGAAATGTGGGACCAATATAAGGAGGCCCTCACTCGATATAACCTTGAAATCAGGAGGTCAAAAAGAAGGACATGGCGCAGCTTCTGTGAAGGGGTAGAAGACACCCCAACAGCGGCTCGCCTACAGAAAGTCCTAGCAAAAGACCACACAAACGACATTGGACACCTGCAGATGGCTGATGGACGTTTTACTGAGAGCACAAAAGAAATGTTGGAGCTACTTCTAAGCACTCATTTCCCTGGCTCTCAAACCTACAGGCCTGACGAACCTGATCCGGAGGTAATGGATTTGGTACGTCCACACCCAAGGGTCAAAAGTCAGGCCAATAAAATATTTTCGCCAAACAGGGTTAAATGGGCAGTCCTTGCCTTTAAACCCTTTAAGTCACCCGGCGGAGACGGCATTTTTCTGGCCCTACTACAAAAATCTATAGAGGACCTGCTGCTCACCATCTGCAAACTATACAAGGCCAGTTATTGCCTTGGACATATTCCCAAAATATGGAGAGAGGCGAAAGTGGTCTTTATACCTAAGGGAGGAGGGCGCTCAAACACCCAGCCCAAGTCGTACAGACCCATAAGCCTCACCTCCTTCCTGTTAAAGGGAATGGAAAAGGTACTAGATCAATACCTGAGAAGCGAGGTACTTCCAAACCGACCGCTTCACCCCAACCAACATGCCTATCAAAAGGCCAAATCAACTATAACGGCTCTGCACAGTCTTGTCAAAGGACTGGAGAAGACGTACATGGCAAAAGAAATAGCTCTCTGTGCTTTCGTTGACATTGAGGGTGCCTTTGACAACACCTCCTTCGTAGCAATAGAAAGAGCTGCCATGAAGAAAGGTTTCGAACCTTCGATTATCAAATGGATCAAAGCCATGTTAGAAAGTCGTAAAATTACAGCTAAGCTAGGAGGAGAAACAGTTACCATAACAGCCGCAAGAGGCTGCCCCCAAGGAGGGGTCCTATCGCCTCTTTTGTGGTCTGTGGTAGTTGACGATCTCCTTAACATGCTAACACAGCACGACTTCGAAACACAGGGATACGCTGACGACCTAGTGATAATGGTCCGTGGAAAATTTGACACAACAGTGTCACAACGCATGCAGAGGGCTCTCGACACCATCCAGAGCTGGTGTCGAGACCAAAGCCTAAGCATAAATCCGAAGAAGACGGTTATAGTCCCCTTTACTAGACGAAGGAAGCTAAACCTAAAAGCTCCCACGCTAGAAGGAACGACCATCAACTTCAGCAATGAAGTCAAATACCTTGGAGTTACACTAGACCAAAGGTTAACGTGGAACTCACATATTAAAAAACTTCAGAAGAAGGCGGTGGTAGCAACCATTACATGCCGCAGGCTTCTTGGAAGAAACTGGGGTCTAAAGCCACAACTGATCAACTGGTCATACGTGACTATTATAAGACCCATGGTCACCTACGCATCGCTTGTATGGTGGCCAAAAACTAAACAAGTCACTACTCAGTCACAGCTAGAGAAGATACAACGTCTCGCCTGCCTGAGTATTACAGGTGCAATGAGCACCTGTCCAACCGCAGCAATGGAAGCCATGCTAGGACTAACGCCCCTACACCTACAAGTGCAAAAGGAGGCGATGTCACTCGGCAGGACAAACAAATTCAAATCAGGGGACCTTACTGGCCACCTAGAAATCTTAAGCCTCGCCCATCTAGAGCGAACGGCCTACACCGTATCGGATTTTATGCAAATAAAATACAACTTTGATCAATCCTTCAAAGTGAACATCCCAGACCGGGCTATGTGGTCCACAGGAGTGTCTCCCTTTAAAAGAGGATCGCTCCAATGGTACACGGATGGGTCAAAGATGGAAGGAGGGGGAACTGGAGCGGGTGTCTACGGTCCTGGGTGCCGTATTCACGAACCCCTTGGATCCAAAACTACCATCTTCCTAGCTGAGGTATACGCCATAATCCTCTGCACACGAATAAACCTCAAGAAGTGCTATAGAGGTGCAACAATCGATATACTCACAGACAGCCAAGCAGCAATAAAGGCTTTAAAAGTCTACACTTGCGAATCTAAGCTGGTCTGGGAATGCCTGGGTAACCTCAAGCAGCTAATAAAAACCACGTAACATTATGGTGGGTTCCAGGGCACGAGGGTATACCAGGCAACGAACAGGCTGATGAACTCGCAAAAAGAGGAGCAATGACGCCTTACATTGGACCTGAACCTTGCTGTGGTGTACAGAAATGCCACATAAAACACGAGGTCAGTCTATGGGAGGAACTAACGAAGTCCTCGTACTGGGAAAACATACCGGGACAACGTCAGGCAAAACAGTTTATAACTATTTCGCAAAAGAAAGCAAGGAATGCTTTGTCTCTCAGCAAGAACGAGCTACAAACCATCACTGGCCTTCTCACAGGCCACGCTCCACTAAAATACCATCTCTTCAAGATTGGTAAGGCTGAGGACCAAATCTGCCGACTATGTAACGAGGCAGCAGAAACGGCAGAACACATCCTATGCAGATGCAACGCTGCCGGTCGTCGAAGACACAAAATTTTTGGAAAGGAGACTATTACACCTACCGAAATAAGGGAATCGAATCTCAGAGATATACTTAGGTTCTTCAACAGCCTACAACTTCTCTAACAAGACATGGGCTCACAAGTCACAATAGAACCATTAAGGGTCGCAGTGACGAAAGGCAAGTTAAGGCCAAAGCCCAGAACAAACTAATAATAATAATAAATAATAATACCACTCACATTTCTTTGAACCAATCACAAATTTTCCCTTTCATAAATCGAACGAATCGCGTTTGTTTAATACTGATTAAACTACATAGTCCTGTTTAAATAAGTAATTAAACCCACAGTAGCTTCGGATAATCGCTCTTAAGTCTTAAATTCTCGCGTTTAAAACGGATGTGCACTAACTTTTGGGTATATTTATTATTATTTTAATACAGCTTTCTATTGCTTCCGCCAGAAGTATCATATTTAATTGTAACATAACGTATGAATTAAAACATCATTGTCTCTGTCGTTTACAAGCAAAAAGCAAAATACGAGAAACGTCGACGGTGGCCGATGATTACAATGTCAATGTCAACCAACTTGAATCGCGAGTGTATAAATCATGACCGACCCAAATTTAAGTGTACAGTTATAACAAATATAATACTAACGTGGTAATATGAGGTTAAATTAGAGAAAAGTTATGGAATCTTATGCCCACTTATAATCTTAAAAGAAATTAGAGCTATCTTGCTTAGTTTCTGAATAAACTAAAAAAAATTAAATTGTGAATTTTTTGTTTTAGGCTATAACTCATTTGTTATTTATATTACATATTTCTAGTTAACGCATTATTAGGACACTTTTTCATGCCAAATCTAAATTTTTGATCAGATTTGGTATAACTGTTACCATTGCTCATTTTCGACTGTCAAATTTTTGTTTTCTTATGATCGGCATTTTAAATTTTTTTATATTTGAATTAAATTTTGATTCGGATTTCAACGATGTGTGACACTTTGCATTTTGTTTAAGTTTTGAGCATTTTATTACAGAAAATAAAAATTTCATAAGAGTGCCATAGAAAGACCACGCCATTTAATTTATTTTGACAGCATTCTAGTAGGCCATGAGCTGATGGAAGAAAAACAAAACACTACTCAAAGTTGAAGTTCTAACAGACATACGTTTCAATTTTCGAAGCCAAACTCGATGTCACTTTCGTTTGCTAACATGTTATTTATTTAACCTGTTATTCAAATTTGTTATGTCAGTTGCAAACATAGAAACTGCAAGTGGAGTTTTTAGTAAATTGTGTATGTTAGAAAATTTGTCAATTACTTCTTTTTATAAAAAATATTATAACCTGCTGCCTACGCTCAAAACATAGTTTGCTGAAATTTTCTCATACCTAATGTATCTAAAGGTAAACATAAATAAAAGTAGTTTGTTTTACTTCCATCAGTTCACGGCCTACTAGAATGTTTTCAAAATAAATTAAATGACGTGGTCTTTCCATGGCACTCTTTAGAAATTTTTATTTTCTGTAATAAAATGCTCAAAACTTATATAAAATGCAAAGTGTGACACATCGTTGAAATCAGAATCAAAAACTGTATCCAAATATGGAAACATTTTAAATGCCGACTATAAGAAAAAAAAGTTGACAGTCGAAAATGAGCACCATATATACCAAAATTAATAAAAAATTCAGATTCAGCATAAAAAAGTGTCTTAATAATGCGTAACTAGAAATATGTAACATAACTGCTAATTGAGTTATAGCCGAAAACAAAAAATCCAAAATTTCACTTTTTCTAGTTATTTCAGAAACTAAGCAAGACAGCTCCAATTTCTTATTAGATTATTAGTGGGCATAAATTTCCACAACTTTTCTCTAATTTAATTATCGTCGTATCTCTTCAAATAAGCAAGATCCCCATAGTTAACACGCAATTTGATACATCCTGTATATTTACAATAAAATTTAATCTTATTTGACAGGTTACATGAACTAATATTTTAATATAAATACCCCCAAACAATTTATGAAATACCACTTAACGATATTTCTCCAAAACTATCTATTTTTACAACAACACTTCACAGCAACAGTAAATAAGAACGTCAAAATAGAAGATTAAATCTACAAAAAGACGCCACTACAAAACATTTGAAAATAAGGATACAATACCATGTTAAGATCGCCGATTTCCGGAAACGCCCGAGCATTTGAGACTAGTTCAGTGTTACTAAAAACAATTTTTCTTTGATAAAATTGTGGTGTAAGTGAACTCGTGCTAGTTAAGATTTCAACTAGCACTCGTAAACTTACACCACAATTTTATCGAAAAATCGCAATCACTCGTTGTATTATTTATAAAAAAAATAACACATTTTTGATTTCAGGTTTTCGCAGAAGCTTTTTTTTCAGATGTGTTGCTGATGTCCTTTGAAATTTTAAATTTCATCAAAATAGAATCATCTATTCAAGATGTGAGGAAAGAAAAAACGGACCCACCCTCTTACTAGTGGCAGTGATTAAGATTGTTTATTTTTTTAATTCTGCCTCTATTTATTTTGCTTCAGTTTTTTTGTAACGGGTGTCCAGAGAGTCTTTCAGTCCTGGGCGGCTATGGATTGTATAACGTATGTCTTTGGATATCTTTGTCGAAATTCTTGTTTACCCGCATTGATGGAATAATTCCAATTTCCGTTTTCTAATTGTTGACCATTGCGAAAATAAGATTTCACAATAAAGGTTTTTTGTTCTTGCGTAAACATTTTATAACAAGAAATACGCAGAAAGTAGATAATTCAAAATAAAAACCTTTTAATTTAAATTGACTTTGACTTATGTCAAATAAATTACTTAGATATGACTAAATAAAAGACATGCGTTATACAATCCATAGCCGCCCTGACTGAAAGACTTTCTGTACACCCGTTATAACCCGACTTGGTTTTCTTAAATTAAATTACTTCAGAAACATAAACCTAAAAAGTTTAGAATGCTCAAATTTTCTCCTAAACAAATGAAATTTTCGTGTTATAAAATATTTCTCTAAAATTGTGTAAAAAATACGCTGCCTAACTTATCTAATTCTGCCTTACCCATTAAATAGTGTGTGAATCCTCGACGAACACTTCTATAAACCAAAATGCAGCCTTTTTCATCAACTTCAGTTAAATACATGGATGGGCTTTTCATTTTAGGATAGGTAAAACGAAATTGGGAATGGAGATTATCTACATTTTCCAGGAAGTCAGTGAAAAACCGCCCTGTGGCCTTAATAGATACGTCGTACCTAAAAAAAATTCATTAAAACATGTAATTTGGATTTAAAACTAATCTAACCCAAAAGTACACATATATCTCATAAAGCATTTTCCAAAAAAATGCATAAAACTGTCGTATGAAGCAGTTGTGAGTTTAGCACAGGCTGCAGCTAGAGATGACATAATGTGATCGGGATAAACTTGATGCGTGTTGAAAACTGTGTACTTGCAATCAGCCTCTCGTAAAACTTCCTTCCACAGTTTCTCGCCATATTCCAACTGAAAATAAAGCACATTTAATAATAAATTTGCTTGATTCCCGTCTATTAGACAACATTTTTATTAATTTTTAATTAACAACTTTTAAAATTTCTAACTATAATAAATTTGAGTTAGATGTGAACAGAAAATAATTTCATTAATATAATATTAGTTTCTAATGCCTGATAATAATAAATTATTAACGTTGAACAGCTGAAATTATCAGCTGTTACTCAATATTTGTTATTCCTAAAGTTAACAGGTGGCCCGACGACAGAGTAATGCTAATCAGGGAAATTTGGGAAACCATCAGTTGCGTTATCGCGGCCTATTTACTGAGTGTTCAAGCTTATGATATGAATGCCAGTCGTGTGAGGTTTAAAACCGAAGCTTACCCATTGAATTTATTGAGTTCAAGATTTATTACAGCCAAGAAAAGAAAAATATTAGAAAGTGGTGTCCAAAGAAACCCGAAGATTCTGCAATTGATTTTCAATACAATTAGATGAGCACTGCGTTCTCGCGTAACAATTCAGCGCGGTCGATTTTAGCGCAGGTGACAATTTAACGCATCAGACAATTTAGTGCGTGGGACACTTTGAATTGTAACAAGAATTATTTTTATATTTTTTGTTATAATCTATTAAGATTAGTTATTGTAATTACCATTTTATGGTGAGAGTGACATCATCAGACGTAGTTCAAGCTCACTTAACGACAAAATGCGATACAATGCCATTTATGTTATCGTATGAATTAAAATCAACTTCTGTCGTGGACGTACTGTTGAAAGAAATACACCAACGCGTTTCGACATTTTGAATCCTGAAGATGCCTTTTTCAGACCTGTGTTTTTTTACAAAAATTGTTAAGCAACAATGTTTGATCACAGGGTACCATCGGCGGTGGGGCCGTCCGGAAAATCGAAATACCATTGCCGTTCGTGAACGGGTTGATCGATCGGTTTCTGCTTTCAATATGTTAGGGTGCGAGCTGAATCTTCCCAAAGTTTAAAATCGCCCCTTTCTTAACCGTACATCTAAGGCTTCTTCAAATTTTTTTGTTCAGAAAATATGTTTTTTGGTCGGAGATGCTCTAAAAGACTTATGAGCTGGACTTCTTCCATAAGGCGTTGTGTCCCCTCCTTTTGAGCTCCTACTCCTCTAACCAAACTGTTTAAAAATTGTTTAACGCTCTCTAGCGGTCTTACCGAAAAGCTGGAACAAAACTTCGCACGCCGCCCGGTAGAATGCCCGAACCGGAATTTAATTCCATGTGTTGCAAAATATTCCATTTTTTACGGTTTTACAGCCCCACTCCAGACCTCTAGCATGGCCGGAAGTACACGTACTGAAAAAAGTTGAAAAAGTTTCAAGATGGTCGAGTTGGAAAAGGGGGCTCCCTGTAACCAAACTCTATATGGGTCACATTGTGGCAAAGTCGGTTTGAAAATCGGAGTGCGAATGTGTAAAAGACAATCGATCGAATGAAGTAGGTAGGCACTATTATATTATTAAATAAAAGCGGTATATACAGTACAACTTAATAAAAAAAACGTAAGTAAGTGAAATCAAATGTCAAGATTGATCTAATTAGAAACTCGTCGCTAAGCCGGCCGTTTTGTTTGTCATGCAACAACCGAATGTTTCCTCCGCTGAGATTGTTTTGGTAGTAAAAGCTAGCAGCGTTACAATGATACAAACGTACATTGTAAACCAAGTTTTATTATTTAAATCGAAAACTATATTGATCCTGTACATACCAGCACATACGAATATGCACCTCGTATAATAGATGCGTAAATATCTAGCTTCTAGTAGTGAAGTATCACATGCGCTGACTTATCACATGCACTGATTTTTTGCATGCGCTGAACTGTCCCTGAGACAAATAGTCTAGCGCCAAACTGTCTGCGATGAATTGTCTTCTGCTAAATTGTCTACGGTAAATTTTCGAAAGATTCCATCCATAATTTTAAACTGGACTGACACTTTAACTTTAAGCAGTATTATGAAATAAGTGTGTTATTATAATGTAACTAGTGTTACCCCAGCGCACAATGCACTGACAGACTGAGCGTTGACAAAACCGGCGAAATGCTAAGTCACGTGATGCATTAGTTCCGATAATGAGACGCGGGGTTAATGTAGATGTCGCCTCAAGTGAAGCGCGTCTAGCAGACTTTCATATATATTATAAATTAAAATAATTATTATTAAAAAATCGACGTAGAATAAAAATATAAAAATGTTTCATGTTCCATCTGAAGATAGAGACCTTTCATTGAAAAAAAAATGGTCCAAATTGGTGAAGCGGTAGCCGCTGGAGGAACCGGAGAAGAAAACCTTTTGAGCTTTTATATATGTATGGATACCTGTTTTTAAAGATAAAGATAACCCTGTAGTTACTGAGGCTCCCCCCTCACCCCGCTTATTCCAGTTCAGCACAATAAGTGCTATTTACGGGCTAAGTCTGCCCCACCCCAAAAATACCCGATTTTAATATCGGGCCCATCCAGGCTGCTCAAAACTTATAACAACCCATCTCCAGTTAGGTATGAACCCAAGTCAGCCGAATAGAACACAGACGTTTTACTCACTAACTTACTGCGACCGGCCCCATACAGCTACGACCTTAAAATTCAACTGTATTATTTATAAATGAGATTTTTTGGACAGGATAACAAATCAAACCGAATTCTAAGGCTCCCAATGTGGTTAATCTGGCACCGACAATACCGGTAGCGTTTCGTGAGTTAAAAATTTGGGTGGGCAATGGCAAAAATTATTCAATATTAAGATTAAAAAATTTTGTCATTATGCACTGTAATTTGATAACGTAACCCGTCGTCTAAAGCCAAGTTAATGTGTGATTTGCCGAATAATTTTAATCAAACAGTTGCAAATAAATGCTTTTTGGTCGATGCACGTTTTCTCATTGCAACTGAAAGATTTTTTTTACGGAGAATCCTGTTTCCGGCTATACTTTTGAGGGGTTGGCTATAGATGATAATAGTGAGCAATTCTAGCAACATAATTTATTTTTAATGTCGCTACCAGTTTGCCACTTCATCTTTTATACCGTTCGGTATCAAACGATCTAGATTTCTTTCTACTGTCTGTCTGTAACGGCCCTAGTCATGAATTTTTATTTCTATTTGTTGTTGGTAAAAGTTAAATTATTCTTTCAAAAGCTAGTCAATGAGAGTTTCTATATTTACTGCAAATTTTCAAACTACGTATGAAATAAATAAACACACAATAGCTGCACGCTGCAACTAACTGCCGCTGATCGACGCAAGTAAAGTAAAAACTACTAGAAGCCGTGCCTTTGCCGTGCTTATTGCGTTCTGAAATCCTTACTATTTCTTTGCATCTGTCTATCTGATCATTGCATTATTTGTATCAATGCGCATGCAGACGTATTAAGAATATTAGACTGGTTGATTGTGTCGTAGCTGGAATCATTTGGCTCGATAAGCTCAGCCTTCACGTATGCGAAACTGTGTTTAAAAGTAACGGTCTGTTTATTTGGCGCTTAGTTGTTAATGTTACGGGATAGTGTTAAAAAGTAAAAACTGTGTAAAAGTAACTTTTTTTAATTGAAAGTTAGAATTTGATTTTTTTTAAGGTATGGGTTAAGGCACTGCCTACCCTGTCTAATAGGACGAATCGCCACTGGACGATACTGCACCATTTTCTTTAAACACGCGGAAATTAACTACGATTCCGCAAATTCCTATACTTTGTATGCATTTAGTCAAAGTCGAATACCACACTGGCCGCGCGTGGTAATGGAGTATCCGAAGAAACTAGGCGCGGCTAACATTGTTTGTTGTCTTATCTGCCTATAAATGCATGTTAGTCAATTTGAGACATCCATCCCTGACAAAAGCAGCTTCGCTTCGGTGGTAAAAAATACCCTACTAGAAAAATAAGAATTTTCTTCCTGACGTCTAAGAACTCCTAACAAAACTAATGGCGTTGGTGCAGGGTTTAGCGCTTGTACTATCCTAAAGCGAAATGGATACATTAATTGCTCGTGAAGAGTTCTTCAGTCATATGAGATAAATTTAACACGTACCCAATTAGATGAAACAATGTTTGTGGATGATCATCACTTACATCTAATAGCTCTTCAACGTTCACCTAATAAAACTTTCCGTCCTCTATTAAGGTGGATGGTTGGAAAGCACTAGTTCCCCTCAAGCGCTTATCTGCAAACTCAAAAGTTATTCGAACTGGCAATTTTCTGAGAGGAAATATTTTTTGATAGAAACGTCTTGCATGATTTACATTGCCGCGGGACTGACCATAAATAAGATGAATTAGCTGAACCCATGAACTACGCCCCACGAATTTCTTTAAAAAAAATTTTTAACATATTTATTAAAATTGTGTATAACAATAGTAAATCTGACCAATATTTAATATAACGAAAATTATCAAAGACGTTTTGAAATTATTTCAGTGTTTGACATGTCATTACTATAATAAATATAGCGAATAACTATTTATTATAATCATTAAAATCAAAGTATTGAAATTATAATTCTATTATTTTATTATGTACAATTTTTTAGTAAATGTACCCACTTTTTCTTTAAATTAGCCTTGTTTATTAGTGGCTGTAGAGCTATTGTTATTTTGTTTCTACTGTAATTTTGCTTTTATTTATGTATTTGTCCAATTATTGCCTTGGCTTGTCAAATAATTTCAGTCATGCTCATATTTGCCTTAACACAACTGGCGTTATCAAATTATTAAGCCGTGTATTTGAGTTATGTTTGCTTTCTACTTTAAATGTGCCCGTCGTTGCTGATACATTAACATTTGCTTAAAATAATAAATAAACTGTCTCGAGATGTGAACTCGTCGCTGTGCTATAGTTGTAGATTTAAATAAATCCTTAAACATTTGGTTTAAATATTCCAACATTTAATAAAGCATTAGCGATTGAAATAAATCTTAAAACATTTACTTTAAATTTTCAAATACTTAGTAAATCTTGATGTATTTAGATAAATCTGCACATATTTGTTTTAAATATTTTAATATTTAATAAATATTCGCAGATTTAAATAAATCTTTACCGATATAAATAAATCCTTACAGATTTAAATCAATATTTCAACATTTAATTTTAAGCTGTCATATTTAATGTTAACTTGTCATATTTATTTGACCTTGGTAGACACAGCTTACATAGAAGACCAAGGCGGTTTACACTGGTGGTAACGTTCGACAATTATGAACATGTTTTCCTATTTCAAAAAAAATTGTACAATTAATGTTAGTTCAACCATCAATAACAACCTATTTAACAACTTAAACGTTGCATAATTTATTATTCATACAATGATAGTTTCCTCAACATTCCCTTGAATTTGTAATTTTCAGTCTGTTTTGTTTAAGCGTCGAACGCTCCCACTATGACCCTGCCTTGCGCCTTACTACCGGTATAAACGGTCTTGGTGTCCTAAGTCGGCTGAGCTCACCAAGTTCAAATAAATATGACAGGTTAACATTAAATGTGACAGCTTAGAATTAAATGTTGAAACATTTATTTAAATCTGTACGGATTTATTTATATCCGTAAAAATTTATTTAAATTTGCCAATATTTATTAAATATTGAAAGATTTAAAACAAATTTGTGCAGATTTGGCTAAATACATAAAGGTTTAGTAAATATTTCACAATTTCATATAAATGTCTTAGGATTTATTTA
This sequence comes from Ctenicera cuprea, assembly GCA_958336395.1. NCBI lineage: Eukaryota > Metazoa > Arthropoda > Insecta > Coleoptera > Elateridae > Ctenicera > Ctenicera cuprea. The sequence goes on from OY284494.1 coordinate 25,328,834, forward strand.
AATCTCTAATGCTTTATTAAATATTGGAATATTTACAACAATTTTCAAGAATTTATTTAAATCTAGAATGATTTGTTAAAATAAAAAGCATTTAGCTAAATGTGTGTATATATAATAAATATTGGGAGAAATTGCCTTAATTATCGTAAAATACACACCAAATTTTTACTTTACACTTGGCGCCTTATAGTTGCGCGCAATCGTTCACAAAATGGCGGCAGCAGCAGTACCAGCAGTGGCACCATCCCAGAGCTCTGTGCTATTCGCTGCTAATTTATTAACTCTGAAGCTGTGTACAACCCGTACGAACTTTGTATACTTACTATGCAAATGCGCTTCCTTTCTAAATTATCTAAGCATACATCTTTGCTAAACTCAAATCAAACAGTCTACGTGAGACACATCTTGATAATTGTAAATTTGTTAGCAATTTCTGAATATTCATCAAGTTCAGATGTTCTGAATTCTTCGAATATTTTTAATCTTTATGTAAATTTCTGAATTTTAATACTTACAGCACATCAGACGGCCTCGCCTCTTTTTACAATTTTTTGCATTGCTGCAACTGCCAACCAAGACTAATTACATACTGCTTCTCCCTTGAGTAATTTATCCAGAATTTAATAAAATGCCCTTATGACAAAAAAACAGCCTTAAAAATTATTGTTTGCCTTAGAAACGTAGACAAGTAAAACCAGATAAAATCCGAAGGAAGAACTTAAATCAAATAACAAGACTGGAAAAATACGGCCGTAATAAATAAAAGAAAGAAAGGTAAAGGAAAACAGGTTAAATAAAATAATGTACTGCAGACGTGGTTTCTATAAAGACAAGTGTGCGTATTATAACTTTAAAAGCGAAACAGTGTACAATGAAAATTACATAAACCGCAAAGAAAAAAATAATTGCGAAATACGCTCATTTACGGCTATAAATAAACGTTTCATGATTTTTGGGCGACATATTTTGTACAGTAAAAAGCAAGGCTAAGAATTACAATTAATGCCTTTGTTGCAACAAGGACACGTAGTAAGTTCGTGCCATTTTGCAGGACAACCGGTCTATTCGGTTACGAGTTTTCCTTAATTAAATGAACTCTAATTATAGAAATACTATATTTCTGGAATAAGCAAAATGATATATTTGTCTGGATCGTCTAAGCTTTCTTCAAACTTTATTACAAAGGCCAATCTTTGTATTGCGTGACTTTACTTAATTAAATTAAAGGTAGGTAAAATACTCACAAGAAACTAGACAAATCTATGAAGAAATAATAAAATCAACAATAATAATAATATAAAAATAATAATAATAAGCACAGAGAAATTAGATTACTAAAATCAGCATTGTTTTTTTTAAATATACAGGGTGTTACTGAATTGTCGGGACAAACTTCTAGGGCTTGCAAAACACAACAAAGCAAACAACTTTTGTTAATAAATGTGTGGTCAAAAGTGTTTCCTTTCAGGGATAGAGCTTCTCAAAGATTCTTTAAAAAGCGCCTAAATGTAGGCAACTCAATTTACTACCTACTATTTGTTTCCATAACGACGGAAATTAATACAGGATAAATAAAGCCCACTTTCCCATTTTCCAAATTCAAATTAAATTTAAAATTAATTATTTAACAAAATGTTTTAAAACTAAGCAATAGAAAAAAACAAAGTTACTAAGCAAAAATCAACTATTTGAAAAATTTACAATAACTAATTCAAAAATTAACAAAATTATAGTAAATGTTCAAAATGTCGCCCCCCAGCTTCTACACACGAAGCACATCTACGAAGTAAATTCCTGCGCACCGCTCCAAATATACCAGGAGTTTGTTGAACTTTTTCACATGCAGCAAGAATACGTACCGTAAGTTCTTCTACAGTTTCAACTGGGGTAGCATACACTAACGTTTTAACATGACCCCACAAAAAGAAATCAAGTGGGGTCAAATCAGGAAAACGTGGAGGCCACGCCACATGCCCTACTCGACCTATTCATCTGTTGGGAAAAGTGGTATTTAAAAATTCCCTGACTTCCACCGAAAAATGGGCAGGTGCACCATCGTGCTGCAGCGTGCTGAGGTGGAACATCTTCCAAAAGTTCAGGCAGAACATGGCGCAAGAAATTTACATAAAGGCTTTGTGCGATGGATGATTCCTATTCGTAAAATGTTCTTGGTACAGCCGAGCAGCTTCGCGTGCGTTACCCCAAGCAGCTCCATACATGAACATCATGTCATGCTGTTCGGCAAAAGTATAATTCGCCATAACACAAAAATACGAATCACAGAACGAAAATAACGAAGAAAAAAGTTATCAAAAAAATCACAGAACGGAAAAAACGAATTATAAAAGGCACAGAAAGAAACGAATGCAAGAAAAGTAAAAAATATCACAAAAATATCGAATTGTGTCAAAATTGACGTTATTTGAATGCATGTATGTCTAGATTGTTTTTTTTTAATTCTGTGTGACCTGTGCAAAATAATTGAAAGTGCAATTTGAGTTGCCTATTTTCAGGTACTTCTTAAAGAATCTTCATGAGGCTCTATTTTCTAAAGGAAACACTTTTGATCACACATTTATTAACAAAAGGTGTTTGCTTTGTTGTGTTTCGCAAGCCCAAGAAGTTTGTCCCTACAATTCATTAACACCCTGTATACCGACTTACTCACTTTAAAAGAGCAAGTAAGTACATTTAGGCATTTATTTATTTTATCAGTTGTTAAACAATAAATTACTGAAAGCAAGCTCGCCTGTGTATATCTGTATCTACTGTTTTATTTTAAAAGATTTTTTCATAAATAAAAGTCGAGTGATTGTAAATATTGAAAAACAAAGTAGACTCACTTAAATAGTAGAAAACTGCACGTTCTCTCCCTGTGTTAAATCTCCACCCATCTTTAAGTTAACTGTAGCACTAAAATATATACAAAGACATCAGACTCTTTGGCGACGTCATTGTCGATTCTTTTTATTACTAAATTTATGATTCGATTTGTTAATTCACAACAATTCCCAACAACTGCCAGGTTGAAACTTCTGTTTATTCAATTTTTATCAGCAGCGTAACGCAAACCGTAAAAGCCCTCCCGCAAACTTTTATAATAGGCCCCCACCTCTACTTTTATTATAGGCAAACTCAAAATAAGACATATCTACGTTTGATAGTCGCATACCAGGATTATTATTAAAAATTTTAAATTTTAAGCAATTACTGCAACAATTTGTAACACTTTAGCAAGTATTTTCGTTGGTGATAATCTTGTGCGGTAAAAACACACTTTGTCTGTTAAAAACCTCAGTTTATAGAAAACGACTTGCATGTGGCATATTTTTTTATTGCAAATTCAATTATGAATTGCTTAACCTTTTGGTATTTTCTAATTTACTTCTACTACCATATGCAGAAACCAGAAACAGTAAAGAAACTGTTAACTTTTAGAAGTTTTTTGTTGTTCTTTTCCTTGCTTAATCAAGCCCGCGCCAGGAGGTTTAGGCGCCGGTGTGCGAATCGACGTAAAGGGGGGTTCGGGGGAGAAAAAGACTAAAAAGAAAGGTACTTTTATGGCAAGCAATATTAACCTCAACATTTTGACTAATAAATAGATTTTACGGTCTTCCGAGGCCAATAAAGAGGACTCTTTAGCAGTGTCTGTGTGTTTGTCTCTTTGCGTGCCCAAACGTCTTAACACAGAAAACCCAAATTTGGCTCAAAGACTGGCAATTTCATTGGAATAAAAACGCAACAAAATGAGGTTGGTCCGCTAAATAACGAAGGAAGAGGGGAAGGGTGCCTTACTTCAATATAGACGCAATCGAATAAAAAACGTTAGATTCGTATTCTACGCTAGTCTAATAACTGACCTCCTTCATTGCCATCGATTTTTTGTTTGTTTGTTTTTAATTTATGAATTCCTGCTTCAAAGTAGGTATGATAATGTTAAATGACAATAGGAACTTTCTATCGAGAATGTACCTCTAGAAGGTTTTCTTTTAGGCGTTTACCTGAACAGCTTAATTGTGTAGCCGCCAAACAAACGACGATTACTGAATTATAAAACCGATATTAGATTTCAACGAATAAATATCTTGTAATTAGAAAATAATAAAAATCAAATAACTTCAAATTTTTAAAAACATTTTCACTTATAAACTCATAAGAGCATTAATTCATGTACGGGAATTTTTTTATCCTGCACTCCAACAACGTACTTATCGGCACAAGTGGAACACGAGGGCCCGATTAAATTAATGCTTGAATGCAGATTCGGTAAGAAAATCTTAACGACAACGCCACAAAAAGTAGTAATAATTCAGGCTTTAAGTTTTGTTCGAAATTATAAAGTTGTAATAGAATAGTTATTTATGTATTAAGGGCGTAAAGAGGCTTTATGGCGTAAGACGTAATTTTGAACCCGAGGCGGCAGCCGAGGTCTAAGAATCCGTCGAAGGCCATAGAAGCAAGTTACGCCCGTGGTACATACACAACTTTATGCACGGATGAAGATTTTTTTAATTTAAAAATATTTCTAACATAAATTGAAAATATTTATAAAATGAATTGAATTTTCCACCCACATCTAGCGTTGCTTTGATTAAATTTGAGACTTGAAGCGTAACTATGGTAGCGGGTAAACAACGTTAGCCATATTGCCTAAAATCTCTTTTGCAACTGTTTAACTGTTTCTATTAGGTATGATATCGTTGTTTGACGTTTCATTATAGCCCATGGGCAATAAAGAGGTCCATGGGCTATAAAAAGACGTTTATGTCAAAGAAATTCGTGTATAATTGTCAATTTATGATACATCCGTGCATAAATATATTTATAGCAACTTACTCGCTATGACAATTCAATATAATTTAATTTAAATGTCTAACTAACAACAGAAAAACTGCCAACATTTCAACTAACGCGCGAAAGGTCTTATGGCGGTTGCCGGACAACTTTTTTTTCTTTACGCCTTTTTTCTTTCGTACTGAGTTTCGCAGTCATAGAGTGCTTTCCATGTAATTTTCTTGATTTAATTATGTTTTGTGTCCCCAGTTCTGCTTTTTATTACCCACGTTAACTCAATTGCGTTGTTATTCCTATTTGTCGTGTTTACTTTGTGACTGTTACATGAAAAATAGTAATTTCATTGAGTTATATAGCCCATTATATTCATTTTATTGTTTCAGGAATATTTCAATTACCCTTTCCTCCACACGTCGTGCACTTTCAATTTTCTTGGAGTTGCTTGAAACTTCTGCAATATAAAAGTTATAGCTAGCTGGGTCTAGTGTGTGTTTTGAAAGCAATTTTATGTTGTACATATAATATCGAAAACTTTTCGGGTATAAATTTTCTAGATTAACTACAAAATATATTTCAATAGAACCACTTTTGGTTCGTTAAAGAATTTCTGTAATTAAACCTACCTCAATTTATTTGTACAAGAGTCACAGCAAAAAACGCAAATGCTGACAAAAATGGAGTAAGTTAATCTATTTCCTAAACCAATTAGTTATGACATTGCGTGCTTTAATTAATAGTTATTGTTAGATTATTGTTTACGATGTCGACGTGACAAATTAATTGCTGTTTGTAATGGAAGTGATTAATAATATACGCGAGTTAGTTTCATCGCTTAAATAAGTGAGTATATTGTCACTGCAGTTAAATAGAAATCAGAATGGCTTTTACCACTAATTAATTTACATAACCACGCCATTTAGTCATAAGAAATTTAAGAAGCGTACTTCAAAGCAGAAATATTTTCCAATGGAAAGGTCTGTTAAAAAAATTACAAGAATACCTTTTAATTGCAAAATAATAGTTATTTATGTATCTAGTGCGCGAAATTATACTTTCGTGCTTGAGAATGAAAGTTTTTCAATCTTTCAAAAGCACCAAAGAAATTTCGCGCACGAGTTGCATACAACATTTTTTCTACAGACTTACTGAAATAATGATAATTAACTTTAAAAAAAAAAGAAAACCGACTTCAAATAAAAACACAAAAGTGACATAAGTTAACTAAAAAGCAAAAAATAAATGTTTTTTTATACAACAGTTTAATACTTATTTGTTGTTCCGTTTAATATAATTAAGAAATTGTTGTTTATTATATAATTATTAATTGTTTTACAATTTTTAAGTCGGTGCCAAGTAAAACATAAAAATTCGAATCTAATTTGTTATTGCAGCAAGGTATATAATTTTTATGTTTTACTTGGCACCGACTTAAAAATTATAAAACAATTAATAATTATATAATAAACAACAATTTCTTAATTACATTAAACGGAACAACAAATAAGTATTAAACTGTTGTATAAAAAACATTTATTTTTTGCTTTTTAGTTAACTTATGTCACTTTGTGTTTTTATTTGAAGTCGGTTGTCTTTTTTTTTAAAAGTTAATTATTTTACAATTTTAAGTGATGGGTAGACCTAGTAAAGATGCTTCTCGAATGAGGAAACGACGGCGAGTTGAAACAAAAGATGAAATACGGAAACACTGAAAAGTCGGTTAAAAAAATAGATTTTAAGGAGTATCTTCGAAGTTCAAGCTCCAATACCAATGAAATTATAATGGGACCACCTTGGAGCTATACTGAACCCAACACAGGAAAATCATTAAAATCGGTTCATAAACAAAAAAGTTATGCCCGAACATACATTAAAAAAAATAAAAAAAAACATATACAGGCTGTTCCAAGTTAAGTCTGCACTATTGCTAACTTTGTTATTATAGAAGCTACAATGTCGGTTAAATGGGCAAACTAGTAGAATTTTTTATGCTGATTATGATAGTGAAATCAAAAAAACAATTGAGCATCGCATTTCCGAGATATTTACCAAAACATTTAATTTTTAAATGGAACACCCTGTATGTTTTTACATAAATGGATAGAAAATTAAATTCTGAACAAAAATGCCCATATAACTTTCTTTGATAACATTGAAAATAACCGAGTTATTTGGAAGTAACTGTTTTAAACCTTTTAAAATCAAATAGCCATGAAACAAAAAACATTCGTTGTTGTCAATTATCCTAATGTGTCAAAATAATAATTGTGTGTTAGTTTTTGCAGCTAAAGTAATTAAACGTTGTGTTTACTGTTATTTTCTATCTGAAAATGGTGTTTACACATTTACAAAAGTGTGATATGTTAGAAGCATACCTAGTATGTAATAAAAATGGAAGACGAACCCAGGAATATTATAGCGAGATGTTTCATGAACGCGAGATTCCGGACCAGCGAGCGATATTTTTTGATTCTTTATAGAAGATTAAGAGAAAAAGAAGGAGTTTTCAAGAAAAAGAAAAAAGTAAGCAGTTTATTTTCAATGAAGAAACCGAAATTAACGTTTTAGGGTATTTTCAAGCGTATCCAAATAATTCTACCCGAGATTTATCAAAAGAACCGGGTTTTTCTCTAGGCACTATTCATAGAATTTAGAAAAAACATAAATTTGTTCCTTACAAGTATCAACCAGTGCAGAGTTTACACCCTGGTGATAACGAAAAAAGACTTGTGTTCTCACATTGGTTCACTAATGAATGTCACGAAAATCCCAACTTCTTTAGACATATCTTTTGGAGTGATGAATCTAATTTCTCCAATAGTGGGATGTTCAACAGGAAAACGCATCATTACTGGAGTCATGAAAATCCATTTCTTGTTCATCCTCGTAATCCACAAAATCGTTTTAGTTTAAACGTATGCTGTGGTATGGTAGGCTCTAGAATTGTTGGCCTATTTTTTATCGTGGATCTTTAACAGGACACCGTTATGTTGAATTTATGAGTGAAATCTTAGAAAACTGCTTGGATAATTTAAATTTGTTAGACCGACCACTTATCCATTTCCAACAAGATGGTGCCCCCGCCCATAACTACCACGGTACAAATGAATTATGCGTCGATTATTTGGAAATCGCTGGATAGGTACAAATGAACCCATTCTGTGGCCTCCACGGTCACCCGACATGACCCCATTGAATTTTTAGTTATGGGGGCACGTAAAAAATGAAGTGTATAAGACAAGATATGCAGCAGTAGATGAGCTCTAAAATCCATGGTCATTAGAAATATTGATAGACGAGCTATTTTGAAAGCAACTCGTAGTGTTCAAAAAAGATTAATGAAGTGCGTGTTGAGCAGGAGGGCAACATTTTTGAACATGTACTTTAAATGATTATGATATTCGTTACCTGCTATCTCGTTCTCTTTTTTTATTGAATAAAACACTTATTTTCTATGTGTACCCCTATGTAATTTTATTTAAAAAATATAATAAAATTAAGTCTATAAGTTCTTTAATTCTGATTTTTTTGTAATCATGTAATAAAATTATTTTGTTCAGAATCGAATTTCCTATCGAACTGTGATAAAACATACAGGGTGTTCCATTTAATTACTTTAGCTGCAAAAACTAAAGAGAACAATTATTATTTTGACACGTTAGGATAATTGACAACAACTAATATTTTTTGTTTCATGACTATTTGATTTTAAAAGGTTTAAAACAGTTACTTCCAAATAACTCGGTTATTTTCAATGTTATCAAAAAAAGTTATATGGGCATTTTTGTTCAGAATTTAATTTTCTATCCATTTATGTAAAAACATACAGAGTGTTCCATTTAAAAATTAAATGTTTTGGTAAATATCTCGGAAATGCGATGCTCAATTGTTTTTTTGATTTCATTATCATAATCAGCATAAAAAATTCTACTAGTTTGTCCATTTAACCGACATTGTAGCTCCTATAATAACAAAGTTAGCAATAGTGCAGACTTAACTTGGAACAGCCTGTATACAGACCAATTGAGAACCTCCTCCTTTTTTTGAAGTCGGTTAAAAAAAAATTAAGTAAAATCATAATAAAATACAAAAATAAAGATTTGTTCTATCGCAATCCAGTCTGTTTCTTTGTTATTACGGAAACAAAATTTAACAAATATTGATATTTGTCAGTTTCCTAAACAAGCTTAGTTGGCCTCCTTTTTATAGACCCTATTTTTAAATGTCGTCATGCACGAAATATTTTTCGCTCTAGTGCGCGAAATACTTCGTGCACGTTGTAAAGATAAACAACTCCAATGTCACATTTTGCATACTGAGATTAATGTAAAAATGTCATCATTTTTTGACGTCTGTAGGAAAAAGTTAATTTTAAAAAGTTTTGAATTCATTCAGCAGCTACGATTTTGGTTGAAATAGGGAAATGAAAATTACAAAAACATAATGTACCTTTAACACCATTCTCGAAACTAGTTACGCATTCGGCGGATTTTTAAATGTTTCGTTATTTTCAGTGCAATTTACTTTAAGTTGGTTTAGGGCAATGGAATCCGAATTTGTGACCAACACTAACGTGATCAAAGCACCATGGCCAGCGCACATACAACTGAGCTACACGGCCACTTCCCACTCGGTCAGTTCATCGAGCGATGAAAGTGACAACCACCATTCTTTTTACTATTCTTGTGAACCCATACAAACTAACGTTTCGCAAGACATTGCAGCTTGCATCTTTAGAGTGAATAGAACACTGTGTTCTAGAAACCGCGAAAGCAGAATATATTATTTCAATTGTCCAAACTTCTCTACTTTTGCATCGGTAGGTAATAAACCAATTTAAGAAACCAAATTGTACTTGTAAGATAATAATGCGACATTTAGAAACTCACACGCATTTCTCTATTAATCTAGTCATTATTCGATATTTTAGTACTGTTGGGTAAGGTGTAGTGATGCACAAAGCAAGATTTCTTGTCTTGCTCGGCAACTTCTATTTAAAGTATAGGAAAAAGACGCGGGCAGTCGCTCCTTGTGGTCTCCACCTGGCTACGCCACTGTTAATGAAGTACTTATATATTAATATCTATATAGCTAAAATTTTACTGATTTTGTTGATTGGCCGCTAAAAATTAATATTGCAATTAAACTAAATATTTTTATTATCTTAGTGGCAAAGACGTAGACATTGTAGAGAATTTTATTGAAATTCTCCACAATTTAAGTAAAATAGTAGCAACTTGCAGGATATAATTCTTTTGTGATTTTCACTAAATTCACATTGTTAAAACAGACACGTTTTTAACAATTTTTATTGTTTTGCTCATAGTTTCTTAGAGGTACAACCTCAATAATATTCAGTCATATGTTACGTTTACGTTTATTGGTAAGGGAAAAACCTACGCCGCGCTGGTCAGTTGAATACGGTTTTATGAGATTGAGGTTCCGGATAATTTAATCAACTTGGGGAATAAATTTCGTAAAAATACCAAATCGATACCTGTACAATGTAATCTTAAGGTGGATTGCAGGATAAATTTGCATGTACCAAAATGATGTTTCTGGCATATTGTACGCTACACATAACCATTTTCATTTGTAAGCCCCTTGGTATTTTTTACATGTATTTTAGATATGATTCAAATTTATGAAAGTAATATTCTGGATCTTTTTATTGTATGCCGACTTGAGCTTTAGTAAAGTAAAAGTCTTAATTTTTCTCAGTATAAATTCCGAAAGAAAAGAAAGGATTCTTGTTTCTCGTATTTTTACCTTTCTCGCTATATGAAGTATAGCTATAGAGGAAGGTATTGCGATCTTCATGTAGGATTTGGAGCAAATTCTGTCTTTCGGCGAAGTTTCTTCGCTTTGGGTTTATTAGCCGATATACAGAGCGAGCAAAAAAGGTGAAGAACCACGTGACCACTTAACATAGGCAACCCAATTTACAGAAGTGGGCACCCTGTTTCAGGAGACTAAATCTGGCAGTTGTGGCAATTACCATTGGCGTTGCACGTACAAATTAGGGCACAGAAAACAAATTTAAATAAAAAAATTAATTTTGGACGTCACACAATTTAAAAACTGTAAAAACATTTAATAAAGCAGAAGTAAATGATAGGATTTATTTAATAATATTGTTGTAGAAAAACATATTTCATTTATAAATTACAATAGCTGCTCAAAATGAGTGCACGAACGCCAATGAAACACAATGAAATTGCAAAGTTGTAAAATAAAATTCACTACATTTCAATTAGTCAATGGTCGCGTGGTTCTTCACCTTTTTTGCTCGCTCTGTACGAGTTACATCTAAAAAAAGTACTTTTATGGCGAACGTATCCAACCTAAATATTTTTCCTTAATAAGCAGGTTTTAGGGCTTTAGAAGACCGATAAAGCGAACACTACAGCGGTGTCTGTGTATGTGTGTCTGTCTGTCTATCTGTCTGTATGCACTTTACAATCTAGATGCCTTAACGTAGAAAACCCAAATTTGACGCAAATATTGGTAATTCTACTCAGATGAAACCGTAAAAAAATAAGGTTGGTCCATCCAGAAAAAAGAGGGGTGAGGAAGGGTAATTTATTAAAAAATAGACGGGCTCGACAAAGAACGTTAGATTCGTATTCTACGCATATCGACTAGCCAATCTGCGCAAATTCGATCTCCCCCCACTGTTTCCACCACCGATTTTTGATTTTTCATAAATTTACGAATTTCGGCTTCAAAATCGGCATAAGCATGTTAAATGGCAATATAAACCACTTTCCATTGAGAAAGCATCACTACGAGGTTTCCCTTTAGGCGGTTACCTGAACATATTAATCGGTAAAAAAATGCCTATCGCTAAATTATGCGATCGATTTTGAGATTTCAATGGATAAACATTGGTTGCAACTAGAAAACACAAAATATCATAAAACTACTAGACTGCTTTAAAACACGGGTGGAATTGGAAAGGGTGCTCTACTTCAAAATATACGCGTTTGGTAGAGAATCTAAGATTCGTATCCTACACATGTAGAATAGCAAATCTGCGCAAGCCCGATTTTCCCAATACCATCAACGATTTTTTGCTATTTTCATAATGTACGAATTTTAGCTTCAAAATTGGTATAAACATGTTAAGTGACAATAGAAACAAACTTGCATTGAGAAAGGTTTTAATTTGGTCGTTTACTTGAGCAATTTAATTGGATAATCTCCAAAAAACTGACTATCACCAAATTATGAAACCAATTTTAGATTTCAACCCATAAATATTGCTTATAATTAACGCAATTACTAAATACCGAAAATCATTAAATTATCAAAAAATGTTCAACAAAGAGTTATTTTTTTAAATTCAATAAATTTTCAAAAGTTCCCTGAATTTTTAAATTGCTAAACTTTTTATATTTTTCGAAATTTTCAAAAATTTTCAAAAATCTTCAAAATTGCCCAAAAATTTTAAAAATATTCAAAAATTTTTAAAGATTTCATAGCATTCAAAATTTTTCAAAATTTTGAAAATTGCTAAGTTATCCAAAATTTCTTACAATTTTCAAATATTCCCAAAAATCAAAATTTATAAATTTTTAAAACTTTAAAACTTTTCAATATTTTAAATTTTTCAAAAGTCTTTAAAATGTTTCAATAGTTTTTACAAATTCCCAAAAATTTTCAAAACAGCAAAATTTCATAAAATTTTCAAAATTTTCATAATTTTAAAAATTCTAAGAAATTAAAATTTTTAAATCTTAAAAACTGTTATAATTTTCAAAATGCGAGTTTATCAATAATTTCAGTTTTTCAAAAATTTTTAAACTTTCAAACTTTTTAGTTATTTCAAAAGCGTATAGTTAGATTTAAAAAATTTAAGTTAAAATTTTCCAAAAATTTATAAAAAATAGTGTTAAAGATGGTATGAAATATATTTGAAATATTTCGAGAATTTTAGAATTTTATAAATTTCATTAAAACCCTCAAAAATTTCGAAATGCTTAAAAAAATTTCAAAGATTTCAATAGATGCAAGGAAGGTCCCATGGCTGTTGCCTGACAGCTTTTTATGTTCTATTGTCAAAAGGTATTAATTTTTTTTAATACACTTTCGTGTTATGATTATTTTGGAAAATTAATTTAACAAAGCGTTATACACATTATGTGGCTGAAGTGGCCTGTATGTCATAAACAAAGCAGACATAATTGAAGCTTTATTGATCTTTACGTTTAGGCACTTCGGCTAACTAAAAGGGTATGTTTGTGTAGGCCTTTACCATAGATGATAAACAATATTAGATTATAAAGCTGCAAATTATACTTTAAATGGGTGCCAGATTAAACAACAAGCTATTTAAACTTGAAAATTATTTTGGATTGATGCTAGCTGCACAAGTCACTATTGAAGAAAAGACTGAAAAAAGTTTTGTTTGTTTTTTATTTCCATTCTCAAACTTTTCATACGGAAAGTCAGCTGTTTAAACCTTAATGCTCCATTGACCCACTTTTGAGGCTGTGTAAACGCCAGAACCAGCTAAAATTCCGGTGTTAAAGATAAAACAGTTCTAAAATTTTATTATTTTTTCTTTATGTCAGATTTATAATCCCAAAATATAATACAGAGTGCCCATTTTAAAACTCCGAGCCTAATTTTTTTTAAATAGGCAACACACAATGCAACCCCCAGATCACTATGCATTTCTACCATTTTTTTTTAAATTGTGATAAGAGTTGTTTTACAGTACATGTATCTACACACAGTACAAATTTAAAGTTACTTTAATAACTCAAATTTAATATTTGACAACAATAACTACAATAATTTAATAGGAACATAGTACAAAAACTAACGAAGCAGGTGTTCAAATTGCCTTCCCCCTTCGTTTTCGCAGAGTACACTTGGCTTCTACGCATCGAACCTCTAACACGAGCTAACATTACCGGTGTGATAAAGCGACAACATTGAATTATCCTTTCGCGTAGATGTTCTTCATTTCGAATGGGCACTTCATAGACATCATTTTTTACTTTGCCCCACAAAAAGAAATCTATCGGAGTCAAATCGGGACTACGGGCAGGCCAAGGATGCAATGCACCTCGTCCAATTACGCGTCCCTCAAAACGTTGGTTAAGATAATTTCTCACATTCCTACGAAAATGCGAAGGTGCACCATCATTTAAAAACACATGCTATTCTGTACGTTTTGAGGAACTGTTTGGAGGAGAGCCGGTAGTTCATTAATCAAGAAATTTAAATACATTTCACCATATAAATTTCCATTAAAGAAATATGGACCTATTACAAAATCGCCAATAATACCGCACCACACATTAAGAGAAAAAATTCTCTGAAAATGAGTTATCCTGATCCAGCGGGGATTGTCTTGGGCGTAATAGTGGCAGTTATGTCGATTCACCATGCTGTTGTATGAAAACCTCGCTTCATCACAGAATAATACCATACTTAAAAATTCCGCATTGCCGTTTAATTGCCGTCTAAGAAATTGACAATACTGAACACGATGCTCATAATCCCTATCTTCAAGATGGTGTATGGTATAAACATGGTAGGGGTGAAATTTTTTCGCTTTAAGAATATTAAAAACAGAACCTTTGCTAATGTTTAAGGCATTTGCAATCGCTCTTTGACTTGTATGGGGATTATCCGTAACCATTTCAATTACAGCTACTTCGTTATGTTCAACCGTAACTTGCCGTGCCCTTACTTTTGGTTTTGAAAATTGCCCATACCCTTGTAAATTCAGAGGAAGCATTTCAAATGTTTTGTCTGTTGGAATTCGTCTACCTGGAAAGCGTTGCGCATACAAAGTACTGGCAGCACTCGCAATTTTTCGACATTCACCCAGAATTAGAAGCATGTCCACTTTGCACCAAAGATTAGTGATCGATAATCTTTGTTTTGCACCGTTCAAGTAATGTGGCTTAACGAATTTGATTAGTAAACTGTCAAGTTAACGCAAACATGATTGCCCTGATCTTAATTATAGAAATCTCTCGTTTTAAAATGATAGTCGGCACTGACTTGTATTGTGTGTTGCCTATTGAAAAAAATTTAGGCTCGGAGTTTTAAAATGGGCACTCTGTATGATAAAATATCAAGAATTGGGCATTGTTTAAATAAATTGCTATTACTACTTCGAGTACGTTTTAATTATAGTGGAAAGCGTTTTTCCAGTTCATCAATGTTTTTACTTCTATGAAGCTAAATTGCTCGGTATACATTTACATTGTAGTAAATTATATCAGTAACTAATTTTTTTTATCATCTAAATA
The DNA here is from genome assembly GCA_958336395.1 of Ctenicera cuprea. Taxonomy (NCBI): domain Eukaryota; kingdom Metazoa; phylum Arthropoda; class Insecta; order Coleoptera; family Elateridae; genus Ctenicera; species Ctenicera cuprea. Next base: position 25,343,899 of record OY284494.1, read on the forward strand.
ATGTGTAATACACCCTAATAATCTTCTACTAGACTGTATAATTACAGCAGTTAATAAGGGTAAAGTGAAACCATGGTTTTATTAAAGCATATCTTTTCACATTATATGCTATCATTAATTAATGGAGTTAATGTCAAGGACATTCCCTTGTTGATTATACAATGTTCTTGATTTTGCTTTTGTTTGATTTCAATTAGGATAACAACAGAGCTTGTAGATAAGGATAAAACTCCTGCATTTAATTCAAAAGGGTTTCAATTACCAGATCGTTTTTATTCTTCTGTACTTCCTGCAGAAAAAGGTATTGACTTAAAAGAACATTTACAGTTGCAAGATTTTAACAAGAAATCCATTTTGGAGCTCAAGAAACGCGCAAACAAGTTTTTTGAACAATATCAGTCCATGCAAGAGCGCGTGCGTTTGTGTTTTCATGTCTCCCGGGGCCAGTCAGATTTTGATGAAATATGAAATGAAAGTATCAGATAAATATCATGACAAAACCACAACCGGAAGTTATTTACACTTGGGTATCAGCTTACAAATAATGGAAAAGTCTAATTTTATTTTCAATCTTGAAGTAAATTTTGTTTTATTTATTAGTTCGAGCTTTACTTCGTTGAAGTTCATTTTAATATATTGTAAATAAAACAATTCTTAACTTCAACAAGTTTTTTTTATTTTAGCCTTATACGTATTTTGGACGTGTTAACATGTCATTTTCAGAGGCAAGATTAAAGGTAAACGGTTGGTGTTGCTATAGGAACAATAAAACTTCATAACTTGATCTTGGTTTCCTATATCTGCGCCCAGATGACTTAATTTCTCATTCCAAAACGTCCAATTTAAGAGATCAATTTGCTTCGTGAATTTTAAATGCTTCTAGTATATCTAACTTACGTTTATCATCACAAAAATGTACAAATCTTATTTTGTTATTATCTCACAGACATTTACCACCACAAAGCTAGTTAGCTTCGATGTTAGTAACATGTTTTTAGAAACACCTCCTTAAGAGTGTATTCCTTTGTTAAATAATATTCTTGTTAACAAAAATGTTTAATAAATAAAACGTACTGAGTTAATTCAATTATTTGAATTTTGCACTAATCACAATTATTTTACTCTCAATAATAAAATTTATTTCCAAAAAGCTGGTTTAACTATGAAAAGTCTAATTTCACCTCTTTTAGCTAATATATTTATGTAAAAGTCTAGAAGATCAAATATTTGAATCAAACCGTTCTAAGAAAGTTATATAATTTGGTTTCGTTATGTTGATGACATTTTAGCATGTTTTGATCGTTCGTTTGAGTTAATTAATACATTTTTAATTTTTATTAACAGCTTGCACCCAAAAATAACGTTTACACTTGAAACCTGTTTAGATTTAACCATAAAAATTAATTCAAATTATAAACTTGAATATTCTGTTTATGGAAAACCTACACAAACAGACATTACAATACCACACGATTCTTGTCATCATAAAACACATAAATTAGCAGCATACAGGTCCATGATACAAAGGGCTTTAGCGGTTCCTTTGGATAAAATTAGTTATAATAGAGAAATTACCGATTATTGAACAAATTGCATACAATAATAGTTATAATACTCAATTTACTGATACACTAATTAAAGAGAAAGATTAGCAATTAGCTATTTATAAATTTATCCAACTACTTTATCAGATAAAATAAAATGCGCGTCAATTCCATATTTTGGTAATAAATTGGAAACAATTGCGAACATTGTGTTTTGTTTATAATTTTATTTTTACAAAAAAATGTAAAACAATTTTCATAGCAACAAAAAACATTTTAAACAAAGAAAATAGTTTGTAAAAACTTATATTTAGAGTATAATATGTCTGTATGCCTGCGAAACTTGGACAATGACCAAAATTTGAAATGTGGTGCTGGCGAAGGATATTGAAAATGCAATGGACAGATATGATAAGTAATAAAGAAGTGTTGCATAAAATACAATACAGGAGAAGAATAATAGAGACCATTGAAAAAAGAAGGAGAAAATGGAAGAGGTAGACCCCGACTACAATACATTAGCCAAATTATAAAAAGAGCAGGATGTGACAATTACTTCAACTTAAAGAAAGTGAGCCAGGACCGGAACGAGTGGAAAAGACTCCACTGACAAGGAGACGTCCTTTATTACACGGAAGAACAATAAATATTTTTTAGCAACCAATTAATAATCTGAATATTATTATTAATATAAAATTTAAAAAATCCACCGTTGTTGTAGTATGGCACAACATCGATGTGATGCATCGATGCGCATCCTTATTATAAACATGATTGAGTTTCGTAAATGATAAAAGCTGATTAGAAAACTATAGGATTTAAAAAAAAGTAGTGAAATGAGGAATTGTTTGCTTACAGAGATACCTAGTTAAAAGGTAGTTTCTAGTTTGGAACATCAGAGAATAGAAAATGAAGAAAAAAATCATATAGCCAGTTTGAACTAAATGTAGTTTAAAAATGCAAAACATTTTTAAAAAAATAATAATATATCAAATAGTGCCTTAACATTTTGCAAAATGTAGTTTTTCAGTTTAAAAAAACAAAATCAATATGATTTTTTTACAACACTACAACAACTATTTTTAATTGTAGAAAATTAAATTAAATTTGTTTAGCTTATGAGAAAGATTAAATCGTTTAATTGCTTTTTTTTCGATATTTAACTTCAAATAGCTTATTTTACTGGGTTAATATTAGAATCAATAGTTGAACGCTGTTAATTTAGCTTAAAATAGGGTGATTGTAAAATTAAAATTTACCTATCAGTTATGAGTTTACATAATACCAAGATTTAAGTGTTGTGAAACAATAATAGAAAATAATACGCAAACTTTCTTTTTTTCAGTGACAACTGCAAACATATGGAACTGTAATAATTAAAAATAGAACGGCTAAAATTGAACTACTCAAACCTAAATATTGCGTAAAGTTATTTGTCGCAGTACCCCAAAGGACTTGCAACTTCAAGTCTAAAGACTAAAGTACAGTACTAGAGCTACGTTTTCAGCGTCCTTAAACAGTCCAATAACAACAGCGGATATTGAGTTCTTTGAATGAAAACGATAAATTACTTGCGTTGAAGAATTCGTATATAAATGTAATTTTGTTAAAGCAGAAAATGTAAACTTTGCACCTTTTTGGTGACTTGAGGTAGATTCAAGAAATTAGTAAAAATAGCATATTTGGTATAATATCACAAATTGTTAAGTTTTCAGTATAAATCAGGTTCCAATGAAAATTCTTTAAGCAGGTGACTGTATAATTCTGTAATTTGATTTCAGGAACCAACAAAGCTTTATTCGTTAAGATGGAAAAAGCAACAACATTATTCCTCCTGCTTCTACTAAATCTTTTATGAATATGTTTAAACAGTCCGTAAGAGATGCTTTTTACATACAGTACATTAACTAAATTTAAACAGTACATGTCAAGTCGATTGAGAGGTGAACAAAAAATTTTAAATTTTACTTTAAATATACTTTGAAGGGGTTTCACAACGTTTGCGCATTTATTAAGTAACATATTTGCAAATTAAATTCATAAATAAATATTAAACAGGCCACAATTATGCGACAGAAGTCTTACCTGCACGAAGTGCTGAATACTTTCTAACAACATCCCATACATTTTAATAGCACTTTAACACCGTCTAGTCTGAGACACCGTTTAGACCTAACTGATATTGGTTAAGTTTGCATGCCATTTGTAATATTCAGTTATTTACTCTTTATTTTGCTTAGTTTCCAATAGTATAATTTTTTTCTGCGTTATGATTATTTTTTTTTCAATTCAAAGATTTGTTTTTGATAATCATTGCTTTGGTGTTATACTTAAGTCGCGTTGCGTAAAAATACGCACGCATTTTACCTGCGACGAACCGCAGTGCGTGTGGAGATGGAGAGAAGCTAAAACGCGAATGAAACTTCTGATGTGGATATTGGAAAATATTACACTAACAAAAGCGCCGGTTGGTGCGGATGGAAAAGCGTCGCGCGCCGCGACGCTTATCCTAACATAACGTCAGAAGTCATGTAGGTGCTTTTAGTTACTACTTTTTGTGGTGCACTTTTATATTATAATGCTTTAAGCTTTTAGATAAATTTTTAAGGCACAAGTTTTATATAGGGTTTCCTAAGTACGTGTAGAAAATTCACTGGCATTTCCCTTGGCTTATTTTTTAGACAAAAAGTTTCCATCAACATCTGTCCGCAAGTCCTTCGTTTTTTAAATACAAGGTGATAAAGATGAGGCAAAAAATTCGTAAATTTTGAAAACCCGCTTGAATATTAATTTATAATTTGGTGTGGGCACATGCAGCACCAAGGACTATCGTTCTTGTGTTGGTAAAACATTTTTCAACAGTTCTTAGCGCTGCATGTGCGCAGACCAAATTAGAAATTAATATTTCAGCGGGTTTCAAAAATTTATGATTTTTTCCCTGAACTTCAACACCATATTTTTCGAAAACAAAGGACTTGCGGACACATGTTGATAGACGTTTTGTCTTTAAATAAGCCAAGAAAAATGCCAGTGAATTTTCTACACGTACTTAGGAAACATTCTGTATATGAAAGTGAAATGTATGTTTTCTATGTTTTCATTTAATGTAGTATATTATTTTGTATTATATGTTTTGTGTATTCGTTTCTTTTTAGTTTTTTTTATTGTGTCTTTAGGCTAATTATTATTTTTTAGCTGATTTTTATGAAAGCTATTATAAATTACACAAAAATAATAACTTCTAAGAGAACATTTTAATTACCTACCGTGAGAAAGTACATTTCAAGTATAATAAAATTGAAACAATAAATAACATCAAACTATTGTAAAAAAAATTATTAACATGTTTGATTTAAAAATAATTATATCAGATTAATTTTTTGGTGGCTTCATGGTAGATCCAGTCATCGTGGAGTATCTATCCAAGAGAAACAATGCTAAGTTTAATAATCATTATTGAAAACAAGTTATCAGAAACCAATTTAGAATAGAATTAAAAATAGTTTAATATTTAACAATAGAAGAAAAGGGGTTTTAAATTTCAATACAGATTATAAAGGGCCTTGAATGTTTAACTCATACCACGCTTTCTAAGTTTTTGATAAAATAATAATTACAAGGAAGTAACAGAAAGAAAGGTAAGAAAAATAAAAATTGTAACGAACAAGGAAATGGAAATAATAGACAAACACATGAAAACTGAAGTTTAAAATTTGCAAACTACAACCAAAAAAAAAGAAATCTTATCATTATGCATTACATTGAACTTACCAATTATTAAAAAAAAGAGTTTTCTAAAAATCTAAATTGACGGTTTCTAGCAGCTGGTTTGCAAATTCAGCAGTTCATCGAATGTGTCAGATAGTCGTGTCTTCTCACCCCATTTATTTGCACCCCTATTTAAATTTCTAATTCCCTTAATCATTTTTGTATGCAAAGAAACAGAAATTGCTCCATTTTTCATCATAATCTAACAAATAAGTTGACAACCCCTCATGAAATTAAATTATATTTCTTACTATGGATGTTTAGTATTTCTTATTTGCATGGTTAAACCAAAGTTTTCATTTAATTTAGCCATAAAAGTTCTACTCCTCATCCCAGTAAAAAATAATCCTTGTAATTCATTATTAAATCGCAGTCAAACAAAAATTTACAGCCTGTTGTTGTAAAAATACTATTTATTTATTAATTAAAAATAGTGACATCTATGGATACCTAATCACAAAACTATCAAAATCTGGATTTTGCGGTTTGATTAAGAATAAAAATTTTTAAATTAATTTTAACAATAAAGGGATTACTACAACTTTTATCACACAAAAGAAATGCATACTTACTAAAGCAACCTGAGTATTCAATGCGCGCTTTTAAATACTTAGATTATATTTAGTGTACGGCTCCTTATGCATGTTAAAAGTGCCATTTCAAAAATTTAAAAATTAAGTTTTATGCATACGTTTCTATTCTACTTAAATTATGTACACGACTTAGGATTTGCTGCGCTATGTTTGAATAGCAATATATACGGAACGTATACTTAAAATGACAATCTATCCGTTTTTACAAATCATCTCTGACAAGCAACAACGAAACAAAAATACTGTTCACTAAAAATCCATGAAAGAAACTAAATTTACCTATTTTAATTATACTACTTCCAACTACGCTACCCGACCAACTCCAAAAGCATAACTACTAGTAAAGCACTGCTACACCCACTTTATATTTCCCAACCCTTAGTTATGAATAATAAAATGATTTTTATTTGAAACCTGCAATAAAATTAAAATATTACTTTGATGACTTAGGAAATGTCATAAATCCTAATCGTAACATTTCGCAACAGCAATATTAGAAGATTAAAGTAAAATAATGCCTTTTTTCAGAGATTGATTTGTTGAGACATCATAATAACTAAATATCGCATTTCTAAATTATTTAAATATATAAATATAAGTAAAACATTCTTACCTAGACTGTCCGCCTTGAAAAATAATTGCAATCAGATTCCTCAATGAGCTGAGAGCATAGGGGCTGCAGCAGAAGCAGAGACCATAGGGGCGACACGGCAGCAGAAGCAGAGAACATAAGGGCGCCAGGAAAGGCAAAGAACATAGGGGTTGCAGCAGAAGCAGCCAAAACATTCAACTGTAAGTGATTTATCTGTATTACAAACATTGAAAACGTGAAAATAAAAGTAGAGTTTGGAGATTAATGAACATTTTAAGAATTAGTTACATTATAAATTATTACTTTATTTTTCCAGATAGTAAGTAAACAATTTTTATTTTACCTAAACGTGGAATCAAAATTATTACTTTAACAAAAATGGTACCTATGTTAGATAGCAGAATTTGGTACTCTAGATCTTTTTATCTAACACACAGGAATTGGACAATTTTTTTGCTTCGTGTGAAACTAGAAATTTTGTTACTCAAAAAAGAAAATGTCAAGATCAAGTACTAAGTAAACACTTAAATAAAGTTTCAAACCTGTATCCAATGGCCTATGTAAATATTACAATTTTATAAAATACACGAGTGTTAGAAAAATCAAAAATTACTTTAAATTTCTGAAGCAAATATAGCCAAACAACCGAAAATAGTAATGTAAAAACATCAGTATTGAGTACCTAAAGTATTAATTTGAAAAGAAATCGGTATTAAGTACTCACCTAATGTGAAATTTGAAAAAAAAACAGTATTAATAAGTACTTAACTTAAATAAGTAGTAAAAAACAGTATTACGTAATTAACATATTTTAGAAAATTAGTATTAACTTACCCACCTAAAATAGTAAAGTAAAAAAAATCAGGATTAAGCACCTAAAGTATTAATTTGAAAAGAAATCGGTATTAAGTACTCACCTAATATAAAATCTGAAAAAAATCAGTATTAATAAGTACTTAACCTAAATAAGTAAAAAAACAATATTACGTAACTAACATCTTTTAGAAAATCAGCATTAACTTACCCACCTAAAATAGTAATGTAAAAAAAATCAGTATTAACACTTAAAGTACCAATTTGAAAAGAAATCGGTATTAAGTACTCACCTAATCTGAAAAAAATCAGTATTGATAAAGTATTTAACCTAAATAATATATTTTAAAAAATCGTTCAACAAATGGCTATGTAATAGTACCGACCAATTATAAAATGTAATATTCAATTAATACTTACCATAAAAACAAAAATATTTTATATTTGTTAGCAGCCTGTAACACTACTCATAAGTCATAACTACACTACCGCCAAACGAATAAAATACGACCGTGACGAACAAAAATGGCAAAGTAGTAAAAAAATAGTATTACGTAAATAACATATTTTAGAAAATTAGTATTAACTTACCCACCTAACATAGTAAAGTAAAAAAATCAGTATTAAACACCTAAAGTATCCATTTGAAAAGAAATCGGTATTAAGTACTCACATAATATAAAATCTGAAAAAAAAATCGGTATTAATAAGTACTTACCCTAAATAAGTAAAAAAAACAGTATTACGTAACTAACATATTTTTGTTAATTAGCATTAACCTACCCACCTAAAATAGTAATGTAAAAAAATCAGTATTAACACCTAAAGTACCAATTTGAAAAGAAATCAGTATTAAGTACTCACCTAATCTGAAAAAAAATCAGTATTGATAAAGTATTTAACCTAAATAATATATTTTAAAAAATCGTTCAACAAATGGGTATGTAATAGTACCCACCAATTATAAAATGTAATATTCAATCAATACTTACCATAAAAACAAAAATATTTTATATTTGTTAACAGCCTGTAACACCACTCATAAGTCATAACTACACTACCGCCAAACGAATAAAATACGACCGTGACGAACAAAAATGGCAAAGTAGTAAAAAAAATAGTACTACGTAAATAACATATTTTATAAAATTAGTATTAACTTAACCACCATAAATAGTAAAGTAAAAAAATCAGTATTAAACACCTAAAGTAGCAATTTGAAAAGAAATCGGTATTACGTACTCACATAATATAAAATCTGAAAAAAAATCGGTATTAGTAAGTACTTACCCTAAATAAGTAAAAAAAGCAGTATTACGTAACTAACATATATTTGTTAATTAGCATTAACTTACCCACCTAAAATAGTAATGTAAAAAAATCAGTATTAACACCTAAAGTACCAATTTGAAAAGAAATCAGTATTAAGTACTCACCTAATCTGAAAAAAAATCAGTATTGATAAAGTATTTAACCTAAATAATATATTTTTAAAAATCGTTCAACAAATGGGTATGTAATAGTACCCACCAATTATAAAATGTAATATTCAATCAATACTTACCATAAAAACAAAAATATTTTATATTTGTTAACAGCCTGTAACACCACTCATAAGTCATAACTACACTACCGCCAAACGAATAAAATACGACCGTGACGAACAAAATTGGTAAAGTAGTAAAAAAATAGTACTACGTAAATAACATATTTTAGAAAATTTGTATTAACTTACCCACCTAAAATAGTAAAGTAAAAAAATCAGTATTAAGCACTTAAAGTATCAATTTGAAAAGAAATCGGTATGAAGTACTCACATAATATAAAATCTGAAAAAACAATCGGTATTAATAAGTACTTACCCTAAATAAGTAAAAAAAAACAGTATTACGTAACTAACATATATTTGTTAATTAGCATTAACTTACCCACCTAAAATAGTAATGTAAAAAAATCAGTATTAACACCTAAAGTACCAATTTGAAAAGAAATCAGTATTAAGTACTCACCTAATCTGAAAAAAATCAGTATTGATAAAGTATTTAACCTAAATAATATATTTTAAAAAATCGTTCAACACATGGGTATGTAATAGTACCCACCAATTATAAAATGTAATATTCAATTAATACTTACCATAAAAACAAAAATTTTTTATTTGTTAACAACCTGTAACACCACTCATAAGTCATAACTACACTACCGCCAAACGTATAAAATACGACCGTGACGAACAAAAATGGTAAAGTAGTAAAAAAATAGTATTACGTAAATAACATATTTTTGAAAATTTGTATTAACTTACCCACCTAAAATAGTAAAGTAAAAAAATCAGTATTAAGCACCTAAAGTATCTATTTGAAAAGAAATCGGTATTAAGTACTCACATAATATAAAATCTGAAACAAAATCAGTATTAATAAGTACTTACCCTAAATAAGTAAAAAAAACAGTATTACGTAACTAACATATATTTGTTAATTAGCATTAAGTTACCCACCTAAAATAGTAATGTAAAAAAATCAGTATTAACACCTAAAGTACCAATTTGAAAAGAAATCAGTATTAAGTACTCACCTAATCTGAAAAAAATCAGTATTGATAAAGTATTTAACCTAAATAATATATTTTAAAAAATCGTTCAACACATGGGTATGTAATAGTACCCACCAATTATAAAATGTAATATTCAATTAATACTTACCATAAAAACAAAAATTTTTTATTTGTTAACAACCTGTAACACCACTCATAAGTCATAACTACACTACCGCCAAACGAATAAAATACAAACGTGACGAACAAAAAATGGTAAAGTAGTAAATAAAAAGTATTACGTTAGTAACATATTTTAGAAAATTAGTATTAACTTACCCACCTAAAATAGTAAAATAAAAAAATCAGTATTAAGCATCTAAACTATCAATTTGAAAAGAAATTGGTATTAATTACTCACCTAATGTGATAATTTAATAAAATAAGTATTAATAAGTACTTAATCTAAACAATAAATTTTAAAAAATCGTTCAACAAATGGGTATGGAATAGTACTCACCAATTATAAAATGTAATATTTAATTAATACTTACCATAACAAACAAAAGTATTTCAAATTTGTTAACAGTAACACCACTCATAACTACACTACGTTTAGACGAATAAAATACGACCGCGACGAGCAAGAAATGGTAAAGTAAAAAGCAATATTACGCTATTACGCATTTAACATATTCGCAAAAAAATAATTATTTTGTCTATCTAAAATAGTAATGTGAAACAAGTAAGTATTCGATAATACGGATGAATGTTAAAATGTGAAACAAAACTGCGCAAGAAATATCCGGAAACTATTTAAAAAACACCTTTTAAAGAACTGAAAGAAAAATACTTCTCAAACGGCATATTATAAAATAGAAGTACATAATATATAGCTGCAAAATATTTTCAGCCCCCCCCCCCCCTCTGTCACTCCAGATGAAACAAAAGTCCAAAAATTTTATAGTGTGTCATATTTTTAACACGATGTAACTACATCAATCAAAAGTAAGGAATGCATTTTTCTTCCAAGAGAAAAATATCATTTCTTGCTTTATGATGTAATGTTGTGCCACCGACATGTTTCGTCTAAAGCAACAGTTAACAATTAAGAAAGGTGCACTAATGTCTCGCCAGCGGAAACACAGCGCCGTAAACATGATTAGTAAACAATAATTATTAGGTATACAGGATTTAAAGGATTAATTTAGTTTAAAAGAACTATTTGAATAATAATGCAATAATCTGATTTTAAATGGCCACATTGACAGATGTAGCGTTCCAAGCATAAATACCAAAATTGATTTAATATGATAGAAAAATACCTATATAGTAATAAAATTCTACTATGTTGCTTAATATGAAATATTTCACGGCAAATCTATTGAGAAAAATTGATTATTTAAGTTATTAATCCTTTAATACTGTACAAGCTAAACTCGATAATCGGAAATGTGCATTCTTCAGATTTTTCATACAAAGCTAGAATTAGTAACTACTGAAGAGGGGGGGGCAAACCTATCATAAGCGTAAAAATAATGAAAACTCAGGAAGAAGAACAAATTCCGATTGCAAAAATCATGCCTTCCAATGTTCAGGCATATTTGCGGCTTATCGAATTCAACACAACACATTCAAAAATGTTTATAAAGAACAGACCATTTTAAACTTATATTAAAATATGAAAATGTTTGAATTCAAATTCTAAAAGTTTAGAATATTTAAAAAAGGGAATCAGAACTCTTTTCAGAAAAGTACCCGTAGGAAAATTTGAGTAGCCATAGAAAACCGTGGCATAACTCGTCCTCCCCTTCCGCAACAAACTTACAGAGCCAAAGAGAAATCTCAAAATCGCCAAGCACATTCAAGACACCATGAACGGTTAGAGCAGTGATATGTATAGTATCGCAGGTAGTAGCAAGCCGACCTGTAGTAACCCGCGTAGACCACCCCATAACAAAAATATGTAATAATTATATTAATTATCGTTGCCAGCGGGCCATTTGCGGGAGTCCCGCACGACACAGTTCCAATATTGGAAAGATCTACTATTACCGACCCAATCGAGGCTAATCAGTCACCCTTGACTTATCAGGCTCTGTGCATCCTGTACTTGTACAAATTTGAAAACGAAGCACCCATCCACGTTCTGAACTGAAAATTGTCAGAAAATTTTGAAAACCATATAACGTTGAAACCTAAAAAGAGTTCCTTTTCCTAATGTTTAACTTCTTAAAATGGTCCTATTAGAGTGCACAGCAGCAAAGCCAAGTGTTGTAGTCCAAGGATAGGTAAAATACAAAACAAAAACGTGAAACTCCGAAAACGTATTTCTGAATTTTCGATTTGTTTTGTATTTTTAAATTTTTTAAATAATTCAACAAAAGCAACAAATTATGAAAGTTCTACGACAAATTTGGAATGCCTTGAAACTATTTAGTTAAAACTCATTTGCAGTTCATTGTATTTACTTCGTAAAAACAAACTTAGTAGATGATGATTAATGATTTTTATAATTTCGAATGTTTTGGTACTTCAACCAAACAACAAAACTGATTTAAAACTATCATATTACATATCAATTTAAAACGGGGAATTATCTTGATAATGAAATAATTATTTAAGCATAAAATTTTATGTTGATATAAATATTTAACAATAAATATCATATACTAATACAACAACTGCGATCATGCTCTTTTAGACTCGTAATACATACAAAATTTTCCGATTTTCACGAAAATTCAAACGGCGAACCGCAGAAGCTACCCTATATACTGTTCTATTTGGGATTATTCAAAATAAATTCAAAAATGTGATTAATAGATTTTTAGGTAATGATCAATACCACAGTTATTACAAATGGCAGCTCCTAAATGCGCAATATAACTACTCCGCACCCGCAATATAACCGCTATTAAATATAGATACCTACCTGCATACTACATCTAAATAAAACAGTTAATAAATTTATGTATGTAGTTGTATATGTATTTTTTTTAATACTAACGAAATTCTGCCGTCATTATACGTATACACTTGCACTCCCGGAATCGAAACGAGCATAATATTACGAGCGTAAAAGAAGCATTACAATTTACAAAATAAAATCTGCTACTAGTTATGTGGGTTAGAATTTTGAATACATTGAAAACAATAACAAGCATTTTCAAAAATTGTACGGTTCTATATGGCATTATGGCATATGACAACCAGCTAGAAACCTGCTATGCAAGAGGGGTAGAAATTTGAGAATATTTATTATGGCAGTCCGATAAGTCCGATCAAATGTTAATTAACTATCTACCTAGTTCGCTACCACAGTAATAATGACGTTTTTAAATTTCTCATAGCTGCCGCATTAACATCACCTACTTAACGTTAATTGGAAGACAAGACGCAGGGGGTGGGGGCGTGAAAAAATAATTAAAACATAAATTTGACTTTTGAAATCTACTATTTTGTTTTAATCTAATTACTGTGCAGAATATTCTTAATATCTGGACTAGGGCCTTGTTGATCGTATTGTATATATTCTCAAATTTAACAGTTTTATATTTTGTAAATTGTTAATGTGAGTTTCAACATTACTGGCTATACTGCTGTGGAAAATTAAAAAAAACTTACATTGCGATGTCTTGGGTCCTTGGAACGCCTTCCACCGATGTGGAACCTACCTTTAAGAAGTCGGCGTTGTCGATCTCCAAATTCCACTCCTACGCTGGTGCAGCCTTAGTTGTCCAGTCCATTCGTGGGGATCTTTCCTCCAGCTCCTCCATAATCCTGCTCCTCGAACCTCGGCCATCCAGCTTCTTGATAATCCAAATTTGGTGGTCCAGCAGCTCAGCACAGAAATGTACACCGACTTCATTAACATCTGAAAATTTGAATATATAATTAAAATTTGAAATTACATCAAATTTTGTCTATAAAATAAATAAGAAAAATCTAAATCAACTACTTTTTAATCTCATATTTAAAGATGAATATTTAAGATGCAGTGTTAAACTTGTAAAAAGCTGAGGCCTTATTAAATATGAAACAGAGATATCTTTAACTTAATTTATGATCACCTCATAAAAGAAGGTCTTTATTAAGAATGTTTAAACTAAACAATAATAGTTTGATTAGGAAAAAGTGTTGTTAAAAAATACTGTTATAGGAATCTGTTAAAATACTATTTGCACAGCTAGACAAGAATAATTTCAAAATTGAAACTGATTGTTGCTCCTTCGATAATAACTGGTGTTTATAATAACTAAATTAGAATTTAGCAGAATTAAAATTTCTTAACAAAGCAGTTTTAATTCTTTCAAAGTCTTGCTAATTTTAAGTTAGTTTTAGTTTTTGTATTATGTACATTGACTGCTCGCATCTGGCAGGATAACTCTCCAAAAGAAATTTAATTGCCAGCCCGCTGTTTATAACCCCTCATTAAGGTATGCCACCGACGTCTAATAATTTGAGTTTTTTATTAAAATACATTTATTAAGAGGTAATTAAAATCAGGTAAAAGTTGCATAGCCAATATTGTTTCTAGATGATAAAGTAAAAGTTCAACTAATCTATATTCTGTCATAAAATATCTTGTTATAATTATAATTAACAGCAGAAAACAAAACACGATTTAAAATCATCAAATTGCTGAACTCTCAAATATCTATGATGTTTGAAAGTTTGATGTTTATTTACTTTATTTTATGTTGATAAATAGTTCCTTGAAAGTTGAAACAAAGCGAAAGCAAAAATTATGAAACCGACAAAAATTCCTTTTAATGTTATAGGCAAGGGACAGACTAGCGGTAAGACACGGATTCTGGAAACGTTACAAGCAGCCCACACTAGAAAAAGCGCTATAGGTAGTGACTCATCGTAGATTAGGTTTAGGTCGCCTTTAAGAATACAAATGTAGTTCAAAGCGAAAAACGTTATAATGGAAATATTTATTATCAATTTCCCAAACAAAAGCTTAGAACTAATGTAAGCAAACCGACTTTAACGAAATTTGGAATACTCGGCCCTAATGACTAGGTATCAAAGAAAACATTTGAAATAATTCCAGAAATTAGAAACGGCATTCTAACATATTTTTTGGTAAATGTTTTCATATAAAGATTATTTATTTATTAAAAATAAGGCAGCTATATTGCCAAAGGACGTCTGGAGGAACTGAATCTTTTTTTGGACTCTCAGTTTTAAAGAGGTATTTACTCCAAAATTAGTTGAATGTTCAACATTAAACGTTTTATAATTATAACTCTTTAGAATGGTATAATGTATGTTCAAATAAACAAAAAAAAATATCACATTACCGCTTACACAGCATTTTTCAGTTTCAAGAAATTAAATTGTGGTTTTCTTATAAGAAAGTTTCAATTTTCAGTATGTTTAAAGTTTTCGATATTTTAAAAATAAACAAAACTTTCAGTACCCACATATTTCAAAATTTATAAAAATATCTAAATATTTAAACTTCCACATTTTAAAAATTTTCAAGAGCATCATAGTATTGAACAATTTCACAATTTTCAAAACTCAGTTAAAATTTTTAATTCACAATTTTTTAAATTACTAAACTTTCGAGTTCTAAAATTAAAAAAATCTGTTTAATAGTCAAAATTCTTGAAACGTTCAAAATGTATGAAAGTAAAATAAAAGTTTGGTGCAACAAAAAGGAAATAATTATTAAATGACAATAGGAACAATTCGACATGTCATAAGCCAATGGGCGTAACCCTCAAAATTGCATAAACTATGTTAAGCATGTATTTGCTTCCAAAGGTCGTAACCCTTATTCTTTGGAAGTGGCGTAAGTAACCCACATCTTCATTTGTAATACATAAATTTAAAAATACGTTACTCTCCCATATCGGAATGAGTAATTTGAGGGACAGGTCAAATGGCGTAATCACCAGGCGTAAGCCACATAAGCATAAAACTGAGACAAACTAATTGGCGTAGGCCACGTTTTTGGGAATCGTAAGCCACAACACTTAATTGGCATAACCCTCAATTCTTTTGTTTACACCCCGTGTTCTAAGTTATCATTGAGTTAAATTTGCATTAATTTAGATTCTTTTAGTGTAGTGCCTAGTAGTTTCTTATTGTAAACGTATTTCTTGCGATTATTATCGCAAGTTCTGATAATTTTCAGAAAAATGTCTCGTGGAAAACAAATGACGAAACAATAATTACTACTGAAAATCAAAAGAACAGTGGGCGGGATGAAAACCCACCAGAATACGGTATTATGACTGAAAATATTCCCAATACTGAAAGGGTGTCTTCTGTTAAAAACTCTCAGGGTGATCTAGATAGTTGTGTCGCCGATAACAGTAATGGTCAACTAATAATGATTCACGATGATGAACTACTTTGCGCCCTAAGTGAGGCAGAAAATATTTCGACGGTTCCCGAAAATGTATAAGAAATAAGCAACAGTGAAACAAACTATGACGTCTTAGAACCTCCACAATGTTTGTATTTGGTAGGAAATCAAAATTTAGAAGATCAATCCCTTATGTTAACTGAACATGAAATGCTCATAAATGATGAAAGTGTTTTTGTTGTTGATATAGAAAAGAATTACCAAAAAGAAGATTCGACAGAATCTGATAGTATTATCAATGCAAATCACTTGGTTAGTTTGAATAATCAAAGTGAAATTACTGTAAAAAATAGTGAAAGCCATATAGTGGGCGAAGAAGGAATTAAGAAAGTCTTTAAAGGAAGCACCAGAGAAATACTCCGAAAACTGAAATTGAGCGGCAAGGCATATGCACAGCGCAATAAAACAATTAGAAAAGAGAAAGAGCTGCAGCCAAATCCATGCAAAAGCGTATGATGTAATAACATTGTCATTTGCGAATTTCAATAACTAAAATGCTTCAATCAACAGTTTTTCCCGATGACATAAAAAAACTGATTCTGAGACAAACTTAAATTTTAAGAAAATAAAAAGAGCCTTTTTCTCATAAGATAGTAATGTTATACGTTTGAATTACTCCTATAAGCCTGGTAATGAAGACTTGCTTAGTCTGCCCGAACGCTGTTCTAGAAGCTTATCTCAACCGCATCTATCATCACTCTATAGTAATAAATTACCAATTGCACCAAAAAAATTTAATAACTTGAGAACATTAGTAGATAAAAATATAATTCCACATAACTACAGAAATGAATACCTTGAGATGTCGCACAGTGACCACGTTCCTGATGTCCTCGCCGAGACCGATGAAGAAGATTTAATAGAATCTGTTATAGATGATTATTTATCGTCAACACCATCATCGTCCACGGCAATCAAAAGAAAAATAATTTCAAAAAGTCAAAAAATGCAAAGAAGACCATAATTTTCAAAAAGGGAAATCTATCAACACCACCAGAAGACACCAAGAACAAAACAATTGCCGCAAAAAGTGATAGGAAGATGGGGAGTAAAGTAACAAAAATTGAATAAAGTGACATCTACAAACTACTTTATTTCAGTTGTGCAAGTATCGAAAATTATTAATTAATAGGTAGTTTTTATTTTTTAAATTGAGGTTGTATTTTTAATTTTTTCTATTATAGTAACATTAAATATCTGTATTTTTATGAAACTGTCTTCGTTGTTTAAACTTTCAATAAAAAACATTAAATCAGTAAAATTCTTGCTTACTTTAAATAATAAGCAAAAGGATTAAGCAACACCGCTAAGTTGTAGTACAAGCCAATGGGCTTACCCAACAATTTTATCTAAATATTCACAAATATCTAAAAATGCTTATGTAGTATACATTTCATTATTATTTGCATTTACCACAAACATAGGTTATTGATGAATATTGAAGTTTTCAACAATACTCGTCCGAAACCGTATAAGTTATTAAGTTTTTATTGCTTCCTGAAAATTATGCAAATTGATGGATACGCCTATTGGCCGATGACATGTCGAATTGTTCATTGAGAAAAAAACTCTAGGGTGCTTTTTTGATATTTACCTGCACTGGCAAATCGAATTCAAAATTTATAAAAATAACAAAAGCGGGTTTATACGACTTCTACAACGGAAAGAGGTGTAATAGTTTTAATCGGAGAAAAGGAAAAGAAGCAGCTTTTTTTGGTAAATGCTTTCATATAACAAAAAATTATTGTAAATAAGAGGGCAGCTATAGCTAAAAAACGTATGGACAAACTAAAGGTTGTTTTCGGATTCCCTAAATTTAAAATGGTATTTACTCAAAATTAGTTACTAGAATCAACATTACATGTTTTATAATCATAGCGTTTTACGATGTATAACGTAATGATATAAAAATGAAGGCGTAACGATGGTGAAGCATATCCATGACTTTAACGAGGCTTCAAGAAAATACAAAATCGTGTGCCCTACAAAAGAACGTAAAATTGATAAAAAATGTTCCTTTAATTAATTTGTTGAAAAAAATTAAAAATTATGTAAGCGCAACATTCAGAAAATACTTCAATGTAGCATCGCTAAATATGCAAGCATAAAATCGATAATTTTTTTATAATTTTATGTATTTAGAATATAAAATATGTAAATGTGATGATGCAAAATATAATTCCTACTTTCAATATACTGACATGTGAATATAAATATTTTTATTTATAATATCATTAATTTAAAGAATTTTTCACAGTTTTTGGGTGCATATCGTGTAATTATGTAACAGAAAATAGATCAAAAGTGCTACATTTTGTCGATTTCTAAAACATAACAGAAAAATTTATATTGCTTTTGCCTTGGGGCCCCATAGTTGAAACTACTACGCTTCTGTAAAGTTTTTTTTGAAAACCTTACACTCGACAAATTAAAAATCTTACCTTAAAATAAGTCATGTTTGAGATCATCAATTCCTTCTTCTGCAGAAATGAATGGATGGAGAAATTCTCGTAGCATTTAGAATAGAAGGAACAGCTTCTCGATTACAGCTTAAAGAAAATAAATAAAAATTAGAGAAAATTATATAAAATAGGTATTTTCACAATCTATAATAATTGAAAGACGTAAAAGTCCATATGTCCCCATCCTTTACAGATCAGTTTACCATTAAAAATCTTCAGAGTTGAACAATTGCTTAAAGAAAACTTGCCGAAATGAATGAACATAAATATGTTGTTTTTTTATCTTTACCTGCTTATAAGTCTTCACCAAGTATTTGCAGAACTGTTTACAATTTAACTAGTAAACCTTTCCTCAACACTATACAAAGAACAATGAAACATTGGAAGTCTCCGTAGAACAACCAAATTCATCGATTATTTTATACTAACTGATATCAAATCACATAGGTAATAAATGTTATTTACCGTTACATGTGTTAATATAATCTAAGAATTAACCAATCACATGTGGCAAAAGTGTTCACGTCATGTTCACAAAAACGGCAAGAATGCACCTGTTAGCTTGTATTTGAAAAACAAAAAGCTCACCTCAAGTGTTATCTCACTTATGCAATAACTGATAAGTTTTAACATGTTTAACAAATTTATGTGTATTTTAATTTACACGCTACTTTTGCTTTCAACTATTTATTCTCAATATGCTAATCTTTATGTACAGGGTGTTTAAAGTCTTATTGTCTGGTCTGAAAATCCAGTTTTTGGGATGCGTGTTTCCTTCTGTACTTTTACTTAATAATAAAAATGTTCTGCGCTCCAGTCGAAAGCAAATTACAATGTATGGGATTTTTTATTCTAACTTTAATTTGAGAGACCAGGGCCGCATTAATTTAATTTAAACACGGGGGTTTTCAGAAATTTTAATTTTAGAGGTATGTATGTATCAAAATTATGACAAAGTCATGAGAACCACCCAAAATAACCTAATTTTCTGAGCAAATTAAGTGTAGTTTAGCATAAGTAAGTAATAAAACACAAAATCTTAAACTTATAGTCTAATCCACTGAGATTTTGCCTCATTTTAATGTCTACATTAAAATATTTAAATGTTTGTCAACATTAACGCAAAGATGCGCGAAGGCCCTCAGGGGTCACACTAGTTTTTATTTCGTTTTCAATATATTGAGAAAAAATTCAAGATATCAAGAAAAAACTCAACAAAATGAGAAATTCAGAAAAAAAATTATGCAAGAATGTTTAACTAATGATTTTGGGGACATACTCAGTTGTTTATAATGATTTGTTTTGTGTATGAAAAATTTGCTTATGTAAAACTGTTTCAGTTATTAAAATCAATAAAAAAGAACTATCATTTACATTATAAAATCGATTTTCACCTTTCAGCGGATAAACTTTGTTTGCAAGTAGAAAATACCAGATATCATGAAACTAAATATTTCTTTCAAAAAATAAAGGGGCTGGGGAGGCGTGCTCTGCTTCAATATAGGCACACAAAAACAGACTAAGGCACAGAAAAGAAGCTTAGATTCGTATTCTACGCATGTCGAATAGCCGCTATTTGCGATTTTCCTACCTGCTATAAGTTGACGTTGTCCATTTCCAAATTCCAGTCCCACGCTGGTCCAGTCCCTCAGTTGTCCAGCCCATTAATAAGCCGGCGCTTTTATGTAGCTCCCCGTTAATCCCGTTCCTTGAACTTCGACCATCCAGCTTCTTGATAATGCAATCCTAAATTCGGTGGTCCAGCATCTCAACACGGCAAAGTACCTCCGAGTCTCCGACTTCATGAACATCTGAAAATTCAAAATTATAAATTAACAAAACTAGATTATTAAAAAACTATCGGAGAAAAAATTTAAATTACCACTTTTTAACGTCATATTTGAAAATGAATATTTGAGATAAAAAGTGTTAAATTTGAAAAATGCTAAAGAGCTATATTAAATCTGAAAGTTTGTGAAATTATTTTAACAGTTTAGCTGGTCTTTCTAAAGAGTATCTAAAGCAAAAGATATATCTTTAAATAATAAAAAAGTATTGGTACAGATCTTTAAAAATATGATTTAAGAACAATTTCCAAATTTAGGCTGATTGATGTTCCTTCGATATTAATTGGTGCTTAGGATGAGTTAATTAACTAGTTTATTAAAGTTTTTTTAATAAAACAGTTTTTTTTGTATCATAGTGCTGTTAATGGAATATAGTTTTATTTTTGTAATATTTTGAATATTAATATCTAGCAGGACAGTCCACCAAAACAAATTTAACTGATACGCCATTGTTTGTAACACTCGCTTAGGCACGATTATTATTACTTATTAAATTACACATAAAATTAGTAATTCTGCAGCGCGTTGGTTTTTGGAAAAATGCTCAAACACTTCAATTAATTTAAATAAAACTGCATCTTTATGTGATATCTTTTGTTTTTCAACGTCAACCTCCGCACCTCCACCTTAACTTAATTTTTAAAAAAGCGACCTATACTTTGTTGGGCTCGTTGGAAAGCTTGCAAAAAACTGCATTCAAATCTACCATCATAATTGAACTGAGATGGTTGGTTTTTAAGTTACAGCGATTGAAAGAAAAAAAGTACGTTTTTCATATTTTTTTATTGAGACCGTAATATCAAGTAACCAAAGCCAAAACAATAATTTATAAGGTGGTTAATGTTATGTTGCTTATAAATTATTATTCAATTGTTTTTAATGCCGTTTTGTTTGCCAAACTCGTGTTGTAGCTTTTCAATTTAGCGAAATTTAACAGAAAAAAAATCGCCTCAATTATCAGAAAGACAGAGAATTGCAATTTTGATGATGCTGTAATGTGGTGACAAAACTAGCAGCCATGCTAAAAATAAAACAATTATAACATTTGTTATAAACTGTTCTGTCTTTGGTTATTTGATATTAATGTATGCATTTTTTCTTTCAATCGCTAAAACTTAAAAACCAACGATCCCAGTTCATTATTGATAATAGATTTGAATGGCGTTTTTTGAAAGCTATCCAACGAGCCCTCACAAAGCATCGGTCGTTTTTTCAAAATATTTTTAATTAAGTAAAGGTGGCTGGGTATGCGGAGGTTGACGTTGGAAAACAAAAAATATCTCAAAAAGATATATTTAAATCAATTTAAGTAAGGGTCAGAGCATTTTTTCAAAAACCAACGCGGTACTACGAATTTTATTCTTTACTTTTGAATGACCCTGTATATTTAATACGACGTTGTAAAAAGGTAAAACTTATACAATCAACATTTAATCTCTATTTCCAAATGATAAATAAATTATTATTGAATTTATATTAAAATATCTTATTTATAAACAGCAGAAAATAAAAAAAATGTTTTATTATCAAATTGCTGAAATTTGAAATACCTGTGAATGAAGTTTGAACGTCTGTTGTTTATTTATTTTATATTGATGAATAGAAATAGTTGTTTGGAAGTTGAAACAAAGCAAAAACAAAAATTATGAAATTTCCGGAATTTTTTTTAATTATTCAAAAGATAAAATACCAGGGACGGACTGGCGACAAGACAATGATTCTTACACAAGCAAGCTACACTATTATAAGTCGCGCTATAGGTAGCCTTGTGTAGGTTTGGGTAGCCTTTAAGAGTACAAATTTAATGTAGTTAGAAGCGAATAACATTATAATGGAAATATTGTTTTTTAATTTCCCAAATAATATTTTGGAATTAATGAAAGCAAATAGAAAATAATTATGCGAATGTTCAGAAACGGGGGAGAATTTAGCCACTTAAATATTTTTTATCTGGAAAATAAGCTTAGCTTCTACTAAACTATCTTGAATGAACAATTTGGCTTAAACGCGAATTTTCTTATTGTTCCAAGTTTATTGACAGTGGCGAAACTACCATGCGGCAGAGGGGGCAACGGCCCTCGGGCCTGAGGCCTTAGGAGGCCCTCTCACGAGCCACGAGTTTTTATTTTTTTTCTCTATTACGAAGTTTTTTCAATACAAATTTTTGATTTTTGACAGTCTTCATTTTTATATTCAACAAAAAACATTTAAAATTCCATGTAAGTAAGTATGTACTTATACAATGAAAAATACAGAAGTGATAGCTATAGCTATATTACCAAAGAACGTCTAAACAAACTAATGCTTTTTTTCAAAAAATGGTTTCAAAATGGTATTTACTCAAAAATTAGTTGGCAGATTAGCATTAAATATTTTATAATCATAGCTTTTTAGAATGGTAAAGAGTTATTTTCTAAAAGTGGATGCGTATAACATTGACTATAAGCATTTTTTGCCCTAAGAGGCTTCATAAAAAAGCAAACAATTTTGTATCTACCAAAAAAAACAGTAAATTGATATAGAAACTTCTTCTAATTGATTTTCGAAGTTAAACGAAATTAAAAATTACTTAGGAAGTTGCATGATAAAGCAACTTTTCAGAAAATATTTCGATGCAGTAATCGATAAATTTGCAAGAATAAAATCAAAGAAAGTTTTTTAAAATTTTATATACAGGGTGAGTCGCTCAACAGCTCCACGGTGTTCGATATCGTCTTTACTATTTAAAATACAGAATAAATGTTTTAGGAGACTAAGAGAACCACGTTTTAAAATTATTTTCTATTATACATATGCGAGTGGCATACAAAACTTACGTTTTTTAAAATAGAACACCCTGTATATTTTTGCACATTCATATTTGACTTTTAATTGCATTTTTAAATATATTTTGTTTTTAAAATTTCGTTTTGGAATTGCCAAGTTAACCACTTTTTTTAACATTTGACATTTGCAGAACTCACTAATGAAATCTACACAAGCCGTGTTTTTTACGATTAAACAAACGTTTTCTGTTAAACCTTAGTCAAGACCATGTGCTATCATACAGATATTTTGAAGTTGAATTTCGCTATACAGGCTGTTTGTTGCAGCACAGTGCAAAAATTTATAAGTTTGGTGGATCCTAACTTGATTTTATTAAATATTACAACCTGTATATTTTTAGATAGTTGGATAAAGATCTCTGCGTTCTATACATTTTTTAAATTAATGTTTATACCTACATCCAACGTTTTTTTGAGAAAATTAGAATCTAAGCTAAAAATCAGGTAATTTTTAGAAATCCAGAGATCATAGAAGGCACAAATACAAGCAGGTGTCACTGCCTTCTATGATATCTGGATTTTTAGAAATTACCTGATTTTTATCTCACTCATTTTCTCGAAAACCGTTAGATTTAGGTATAACCATCATTTAATAAAAATTTATAGAGCAAAGAGATCTCTATCTAACTATTAAAAAATAATCGAGTTGTATGTAGCCCATTTAAGTTAGAAATTTTTGCACTGCTGCAACAAACACCCTGTATAACAAAATTGAATTTTAAAATGTCTCAATGGTAGTATATGGTCTTGACTAAGGTCTAACAGAAACAGTTTGTTTAATCTTAGGAATTACGGCTCGAGCAGATTTTATTAGCGAGATCTGCGAATGTCAAATTTTTCTTTAAAAAAAGTGGAATAATGCGGCAACGCCGCAACGAAATTTCAAAAACAAAAAATTTAGAGGGGCAATTAAATGACGAATAATAAGATACAAAAATACACAAAAGGTTCTATTTAAAAAAACGTTTTGTATGCCACTCTTATATGGAACCCCTTGTATAATTTCAAATAATTTTATAATGTTGTCCTTTTAGTCCTCTAAAACATTTATTCGAAACATTTTTCTGTATTTTAAAATAGAAAAAGAAGATATCGACCACCGTCGCGCTTTTGAGTGACCCTGTATTTACAACATATACCTTTCAAATGTGATTATATAAATTTACAATTCCTGCTTTTAATATACTGAAATGGAAATATTTTATTTTTAATATCATTAATTTATGAATAATTCGTTATTTTTGCGTACGCATCCTATAATTACGTAATTTAAAATCAATCAAAATGCTATTGTGTTATTTCTAAAATGAAAAAGAAAAAATTTCATTACATTTGCTTTGGGACGCCAGAACTGAAACTGTGCATCTATAAAAGTATTTTAAGAAACCTTACAACCAACCAATCAAACACATTACCTTAAAAGAAGTCATGTTTGCAAACGATCATCACTTCCTTCTTCCCATAAGCATAATGAATTGCACTTCTTGTGGCATTTCCAGAAAAGAAGGAATGCCCTCCGTTTCGATTGGGGCTTTAATAAAAAAGATTCAAATTAGTGCAAGTCAACAAAATATGTATTTTCACAATCACGCTAATGCAAATAAAGACAAACTTCTTAATAAGGACTGGTTATTTGATACTTTCACACATCAGTATAGTATTATATTAATAACCTTGTAATTAAAAAAAATTAGTAAAAGAAATCTCGCCGATAGTAATAATTAATAAAAATAAACATATTTTTTATCTTTACCTGTTTATAAGTTCAAAAAGTATTTGCGGAAATGTTAAAATTTAACCAAGCCTTCCTCAACACTTTACAAAGAACAACGGAATATGTCTAATATGTGGCTCTTACATGGAACAACTGCATTCCTCAACCACCTTAATACTAACTGATAAGTAGTGGCGATATCAAATAAATTTAATTTCAAGTACCAACATGTCTGTAACACTGTCAGAATTATCCAATCAAACGTGGTAAAAGCAAGGTAATAAAGGTTGTTTACGCAAAAAGGCTGCGATGCACCTGCTAAATTTAAGGAACAAAAACCCACCTTCAATCTTTTATCTAATTTATTACGTGCTACGTTTACATGTGCATAGCAAATTTATATGTATTTTGATTTAAATGCCCTTTTTACTTATTGTGGTCTAAAAATCCAGTTTTGAGACTCGAATGTGTTTTACCTAATTTCGCCAATCGAATTTGGTGTAATATGTAAAGCCCTTATGCCTACTTTCGAAATATATTGATTTATTTATTAAAGCTTAATGAACTGTAGAAATCAGGGAAGTATCAATCTTAGAATATTCTATGCTCTAAGGTATCAATTTGATTTTACAACATGAGGGTTTTCATAAATTCAAATTTCAGAGGGTCTCCAATAAAATTATGACACCACGTAATATAACTTAATTTTGTTGATCAAGTGAAGTTTATCACTATCAGCTTTTAACTGCGGGGGTGGACGTTGGGTATAATTTAAAGTAATAAAACCCCTAAAATTTAAAGTTGTACTCCAATCCACTCAAGTTTAGCATCGTTTTAAAGCTTCCGATGCCGACATAAAGAAACTGAAATTATTCTATAAATCTCGTGGACATTAAAGCAGTGGGCCGTAATAATATAATAAATTTTGTGTCAAAGAAAAAGTCTGCTGAACACTTTACGTGCAAATTTATTAAGTTCATGTTAAATGGGGAATCTATACAGGATGTATCAAATTGCGTGTTAACTATGGGGATATGGGGATAAATTTCATAAGAGTGCGATGAAAAGACCACGTCATTTAATTTATTTTGAAAAAATTCTAGTAGGCCATGAACTGATGGAATTATAACAAAACACTTCTTTTAGTTACTTTGGTCTATAGATATATTAGGTACGCGAAAATTTCAGCAAACTTTGTTTTGAGCGGAGGCAGCAGGTTATGTTATTTTTTATAAAAACAAATATGTGACAAATTTTCTAACATACACAATTTACTGAAAATTCCACTTGCAGTTTTTTATGTTTGCAACTGACATGACTAATTTTATTAAGAGGTTAAATAAATACAACGTATAACACTAGAACTGCACTAATACAAACAATTATTAAATAAATGTTCAAAACATTTGACACCTTTGTAAAACATGCTCAGAAGCTCGTCTAAAATATACTCTCTAACCTGTGTGTTAGTAACTGTGTCATTTGTTTGTTTTTGTAAAGAATAACTTCCCCTGCTGCCTACGGTCAAAACAAAGTTTCCTGAAAGTTTCACGACCTAATGTATCTAAAGCTAAAGTAAGTAAAAGCAGTGTTTTGTTTTCCTTCCATCAATTCATAGCCTACTAGAAATTTTTCAAAATAAATTAAATGGCGTGGTCTTTCCATGGCACTCTTATGAAATTTCTATTTTCTGTAGCTAATAAAATGCTCAAAAATTCAACGAAATGCAAAGTGTAGCATATCATTGAAATCAGAATTAAAAACTCAAATATGAAAAATATTAAAATTCTGACTGAATATGCGTAAACTAGAAATATGTAATATAAATGACAAATGAGTTATAGCCGAAAACAAAAAATCCAAAATTTCATTTTTTTTAGTTTATTCAGAAACTAAGCAAAATAGCTTTAATTTCTTTTCAGATTATTAATGGACATAAAATTCCACAACTTTCCTCTAATTTAACCATCGTCGTATCTCTTCAAATAAGCGAGATCCCCATAGTTAACACGCAATTTGATACATCCTGTATACTAAATTCAGAACTTTCTCAACTTTGCGTGACGACGATCTATGCTCCTAGATCTCGACACGGCTTACTTATTTTTTATTTTGTTTGCAGTATTTGGAGTAAATGCGACGCAGCACCTAATTTTAAAAGATTGCGTGAGGCGTAGTAGACGGGTTCAGTTAGTTGTAATTTAGAGTTTCATAGAATATGCTTTGATAAATATTCTAGTTTTTGGTTTATTTTTTCGTATCGGGTGTTATCCTTATGCCGTATTTAAGTGATTACATACATCATTTGTATTTTTTTAGGAACTTTATCTTTTCAATAGGTTTTAAATTTTGTTCTTTGCTAGCTCATTAGTTTTACTATATTTTATTGGATCAATTGAGAATTAGCATAAAAGTTACAAAAAAAAAGTGTGCAGGACTTTTTCCGACTTTTACCTTTCATATGTATTTTATTTTCAAAAGTATTTTTGTATAACGTTATATGTCTATCTTTAACAGCAATGGCGTGTTTTAGTTCGTAAGCGCGCTAGACTAGCGCCTAGGGCGTCCAATGTTTAGCGGGACCAACAAGTCAAAATAAATAATTATTGCAGTATTTCAAAATTTTATTAATACATCTTCATAGTAAACCAATTTACAAAGTAAAATTTGCTACTTGGTGATGTGCGTTAAAATTTTGAATTCATTGAAAACAATAACAAGTACCTATTTTCATATACAAAGTCTTCATTAATTAGTGATACCCACGTGACCACAAAATATAGGCAACCCAACTTACACTGTTGGTAAGGCTTTTATCCAAAAATTCCCAAGCCGTTTGTTAACTTATCAAGGCTTGCTTGTTTACATACATAACCTCACTTTGAGTGTTGCCACTTACCGGGAATTTTTAGTTACCACGAGTACCAATCCTTAACTGACTTCAACATCTAAATCTAAAAGTCACTGCGGACCAACAAAGGTCACGTGGGTAATCAGTAATTAACGAAGGCTCTGTATAATCTAATAAGTGTTGGTTTTGATTTTCTTGTAGTAAAAAACATCGAGACATTCCAGAAGGTAAATTTCCTTAGGACATCAAAACCAGTACGAAATATATTCGGCTAGATAATCGCATTGTATGTTTCGAATTTAAATTTTAAAAATGACATTTATTTGTTTTGTGCGTAACTAAGCAAACGGTAGAGATTTTCGGAAATCATTATGGCGAGATGAATATCCGTGAAATGAGCGTCAGATTGCCAGATAAATCAAATCTCATCGTCACCAATAAAACGACGAAAACAGAATAAAATATGGATTCATGTAAAAACTTTTACCAACACGGGGCAAGCTGAAGAAGCTGTGAAGAGGGAAAATGATGGTCTATTTTGAAAACCCACGTAACCGAGGTAGGTCGCAAAAGATATTACTACGGAAGTCAAAAGACGGGGACGTCAGTGCTCGGCAGCAATTTATTTACTCTTCGATGCAGCTTCTGAAGACGTTCTTTTGTTTCGAACTGAAGCAACTCATGAGAAGTGTAACAGGTGTTTCTGATACCGCAGGGCTCACAAGCATTTATGTTGTGATAGGATTGATGTGTTGTTATACAATCTTATGAAAGAATAGTATAAACACATATTCAAATTTAAAAAAATGTTTACTAAATAAAAATTTATTTTCCTATAACCATGTGTCTGGATCGCTTACGCCACTGGCATACACATTTGAGGCTGGTAATGCATTGGTCTTTTGGGAGAAATATAAAACTGTGCTTCTCTTGTAAAGGATGTTTATTTATAAGTATTTCTTCTTTGTAGAAGACACAAGTACGGTTAAATTTTAATAATATAGTAGTCTACCCTCTTGTGGAGGTGATAAACCTATAACCAGTAGAAATATGCTACCAACATATAAATATAAATGAAAAATGAGCGAAGCACTTTGCCTGGATTTTCCTATAGATATTGTTACATCATATATTCAAAAGTGTCTTATTATTAATGTGTTACGTCCCAACGTGCACTGCAATAACATCCCTCTAGTCTTATTACTGTACCGAGGGCATAGCTGCGTAATAGTAGTAATATAATAATATACTACATGATCTTTTTTTTTTCGTCTTCTTCTTTCTCAATTCCATTTATGCCTTACGGCGTTGGGTCCTCGGTCCATTTCCTTTAGTTAGTTCATAGAATTTTTGATTGTTTGGAAAAAGACTTCTTGGAATTAAAGAAACCCAAAACACGGAAGAACACATTCGTCCATCGAAAATTAGGTGGGAGGGGAAAATTAACCTTCCCAAATAATGCCGTATGTAACAATTATATAAAGAACTTGTTGAGAAATTTAGCCCGAGCATAATTTGTTTATCGGCTCCCGAATAGTAAATAAGGAGGTTGGAACTTAAGATTTCTTGGGCTTTATAAAAACCGAAAACGGAAAGACAAATTCGTCCCCCCAAAAAACAACAAACAGACAAAAATTGTTTATTACTCTCCATTTATTAAACATGCATGAAGTTTCAGTATTCAAAAATTCATAAAAGGCGTCACAAAGACATTAGCAGAGCTTAGCACGAATTAAATTATACTTCATCCTTAGCTGTATTAGTCTTTTATTTTTTTAAGTCTAATTTTTGTTATTATTTTCTCTTCGTAGCTTTAGTAGTACGGTCTCCTAGTTTGTAACATTGTGTACCCTCAGGACTGTTCTAATATTAAATTTCATCCCTATCTGTTTGTTTTTGAATAAATAGGCGTTAAAATTTTTTTACAAATTTATAGGAAGTGTCACCGAAAAATTTGTGGGCTGGGACACAAGATCTCGTAGCGGTTGCCCGACAGCTTTTTTTATGCTGCCATCTTATAATACAATAACTTAGTCACTCTTTAAAAATTTCCAACATACCGAAGGAGGAGAGTACTTCGTCCACTCCAAACCAGCCGAACAGGAGAAATGGAAGAGGCCGAAAGGGACCACCCCAAAAAAGGGAGTAAAAGTGCCGGAGTAATCAAAGGACAAGTATGGTGTGTATGGGGTGTAAATCTCAACAGAAGTGAAAAGCTATGGCGACGATCGCCTTCTTAAAATCTTCAGCACAGCAAAGCCGCATCAGATGTGCTGAACAGAACATCTACACATCCACTGGCAGTTGCCAGTTAGATCCTTATTCGCCTTCACAGGAGTTTTAAAACCTTCGTTTTCATTTAATACGTCTGTTGGTTTCTGCGATACAGTTTTTTTCATAATTGCATGTAACTTGATGAATTGATTTTTCAAACGTTCTACTGAATCAGATAACAAGACTTCTTTCTTTTGTAATCGATTGAGTGTTGTACTTGCAGAACTATAATTGCCTTTAATTAAAGCTAATTGTTTGCAAATAGAGATTTGTTTATTACAGTGTTTGTATCTACAGGGTGTCCCAGAATAACTGTGCCTAACTTTCAGAAGTGATAGAGGGCGTGTAATTAAACATCTTTTACTAATAAACTAGTGTCCGGAAATACTTCCGTACCGAGATAATGCGACATTAAGGAAATGAGTACTTGAAATAATCTCAATGTAGAAAGTAACGATTTCATTTATTTCCAGCGGTTGCAATTATTATTCTTCATATTAAGAAAATGGTATTACACAAAAATGATAAAAATTGTACAAAATTATGTCCCAGTTAATATTCGTAGAAAATCGTTTTTTTTTTTAATATGATAGTGTACCAGCACATTTCGGTTTAAATGCTCAAGATTATTTAAACGCACAATTTCGTAATCGATGGATTGGGAGACAAGGTCCTATTCCTTGGCCTGCACGTTCGCCAGATATGACTACTCCAATTGATTTTTGTATTTGGGGTCATATTAAATCACTCGTCTATGCGACACCTGTAGACACAGTAGAGGAGTTAGTGGCTCGAATTATTCTTGCTTTTGATGACATTCGTGATCGTCCGCAGATATTTCGAAGAATTTGTCGGTCAATCACACGTCGTTATACCTGATGTGTCGACAATGGCGGCCGTAATTTTGAACAATTTTTATAATTTTTGTGTTATACCATTTTCTTAATATGAATAATAATAATTGCAACCGCTGGAAATAAATAAAATCGTTACTATCTACATTGAGATTATTTCAAGTACTCGTTTCCTTAATGTCGTATTATCTCGATACGGAAGTATTTACGGACACTAGTTTATTAGTAAAAGATGTTTAATTACACGCCCTCTATCACTTCTGAAAGTTAGGCACAGTTATTCTGGGACACCCTGTATAATACAACTTGTAGAGTATCAAAATTTTTCTTTAAATAATTGCAGCCTCCAGGGGCGTTTTTGAAAATATCTTTTTTACATTAGATATTAAATCGTTTACAATGGGAAACTGATTTCTATTTTCTTCTGCAACTCTATTTACACCATGAGCCAAGCAAGTTATATAGGTTAATTTTGTATAAAAAATATTTAAATGTCGCTTTGCTTTTTTATAACAGTGCGCGATCTTGGAATGTCCAATTCCAAGTCGCACGTGGATTTAAATATAATATGAATAGACTTTATAAATCAGCAAAAAAATTTCGGTGCACTGCTTTAGATGCGGTAGAGGGAGCGATTCATCCGATAATAGGAAGTAAATTTTTATAAATTATGCCGCCATTTTGAGAGATATCGAAAAACTTTATGTACAAAAATTGTTCAGTTTAATGAAACCTTTAAAATGAGGTATCACTTAACCCCTCGTTCTATTTAAGATTTTTAAGATAATATTTTTTGAATGTTCCCGCTTCTTTGGGGAGGAGAAAGGGCACTAACATTTAGGTTTTGTCCTCATATGGTACATCGTTGGAAAGCTAATTTAATCGACTTTAAAAATCACTACTAATTTTCTTAGTACACTAGTTTATGTGCGGTTGGGGAAAGGTTTATTTAACAGCCATTTTGAAACGGTTTAAACTATCGATATTTTCTTTTTTCCAAGTTGTTGGGTTTAAAAAGACCTGTTAAATGAGGTATAAGTTGACCCACCTTTGTATTTGAAAATCTCGAGAAACCGTTTTAGCCTCCCCCTTCAAACTACTCTTTTCGGCGCTTTAAAAAATTTTTAAATATTTTTACTGAATGCCTTGGATGCGATTTATATATAACAATTTTTTTTATCTCTTCTGTGTAGGTTTAATAGATTAGCCGTAAAAGATAGTATGTGGGTGGTATGTAGAGTTGAAAAAAAATCTATAATCTATGCGTAGTTCGATATAGGTATTTATTTCTTTTTTACCGGTAGCCCTAGGGGTCCTTAAATCTTTCGTGCCCCATCGCCCTTCAACCATTGGCGGTATGGTAGCTACGCCAGAACGCCACTGATAATACATCTATGACTTTACTGCATTTTAGCCGATATTTTAGATACGCTCCTGAATTGCCATTAATAAAACAGAAAAATATCTCCAAGTTTTCGTTCCTATGTCTATTCGAATTATACGTACTTGATATCGTTTACAATACCTTGAAATGTTTTTAAATTTCGCGGCATTTATATGCAAATCATGCGCCGAAACGTCATATGTCACATGACTAGAGTTAGAACTTGGGAGATGGTAGAAATGTGTTCGACGTTTATGTTTGCCCACTAATTTTCAAAGTTGTATTATTATATTAGGAATTAGTGATAGGGCACAAAATAAAAAATAACGAAATGGCGAAAAGCGAACAGTTAGTAGACGTTGACGATTCACGATATCGAACAACACCCTTTCAACAAGCAGCAGCATCATGTACAGGAGCTGTTATAACCTCACTGTTTGGTAATTCAAGATATTCTTTATTAACTCAATTTGTTGGATATGATTACTTCGGTGTTTTAGGCATATTATACTTATAACGTCTATGTTTTAGTTACACCGCTAGATGTAGTAAAAATTAGACTTCAAGCGCAACAAAAGGCAATGGCAAGGTCGAAGTGTTTTCTGTATTGTAATGGGTTGATGGACCATTTATGTGGCTGTGGCCCTTCCGAAATTCAGAAGCAGTGGTTTGAACGACCTGGTCATTTTAATGGGACAATTGTAGGACATCAACAAATAATTTTTAATAGAAATCATGATGTGCTTTTTGTAGGATGCATTTTTAAAAATTAGTAGATATGAAGGTATTAGTTCTCTATGGAGTGGCTTGAGTCCTACATTAATTTTAGCGGTACCTGCCACAATAGCTTATTTTGTCACATATGAGCAGTTACGACTTGCATTAAAAGATCATTATAACAAATACCGCCGAGAAGGTGATCCTTATATACAGCCATTTTGGGTACCGCTAGTGTCAGGTGCAACTGCCAGAGTAATCTCCGTAACAGCGGTTAGTCCACTTGAATTGATACGAACAAAAATGCAGAGTACAAGACTAAGTTATTTAGGTAAGAATTAATTTCTTGAAATTATTGTGAATTTTTGATATATCCCTCCATTGAAAATAAAATTGTATTGGTTTTGACTAAACTACTTTTTCTTTGTATTTTTTGGCGCAATTTATATATAACAAATTGCTTGTATTAATAAGGAAACGATAGATTTAAAATTTTGACCAGAAAAAGACAAAAGAAATTATTGTGTTAATAAATTTTGCTATTAGCTGACTACGGAAACAACTTTTAATTTTTTGCCAAATTCTTTAAGAACTTTTTATATGCTTTTTAATGCAATGTCATATCTAGCTTCAATAAATTGTTTAGGAGCAATTAGTTACACTGAAAAATAAAGAAGTAGTATTTTATAAACTAAAAATAAAGAAATTCATTTTTTAACTCCCTGTATAAGATACCTAAAATTTGTGTGTGTCAATTATCTTTTACAACAAAACATAATAAAAAATTAGCTATTTGCTTATTTCTTATCAGATTTTCTTATAACATTGTATAAGCAATGGTTGTAGAGCAGTGTACTTAAATCGCTTAATTGTGGACACAATTTAGATGGTCACTGCGATCCTATAATATTGGTTCTATTGAAATAAACGATGCTTATCTTGATCACGTAATGTCTGATACAAATTAAGAACCTGTACTCCCTAATATGACCCGTAGTAACAATATTTCATGGTAAAATTTTGTTGCAAGAGGTGCATCTAGTATCTATTTTTTAAATAAATATTTTTTCACTCTAAAAGTTAAAATACAAATGGAAAATGTTTGCACACAAGTATGTAGAACATGGAGAACTTTTAAATTAGCCAAAAAATAATTATGCAATATCGTATCTTTGATATTTGGTGGTAAAGGTGGCCGTAGATGCTACTCAAAATAATAACTTCATGGCCAAATTTTTTTCTAAATGTTACACTTTAACAAGGGAAAAAAAGCGAAACACTTCGCCTGGACTTTCTTATACTTAAATATTAGCGTATCTGCTGGCTCAGGCTGTACTTTACCAAGCTTTTTCTTTTTCAGAAATTGGAGAAGCATTGAAAATACTAGTAAAGCAGGATGGTTATTTAGGATTATGGAAAGGAATTTTTCCCACTCTGTTAAGAGATGTACCATTTTCAGCACTTTATTGGTCACAGTATGAGGCTTTGAAGAGATTTTATGGTCCTGGAGTTCCTTCTTTTAGTTTTAGTTTTATAGCTGGTGCTATAGCAGGTGGTGTAAGTTTTATTGAAATCTTTACGTTATTTTAATTTATTTTTGAGAATATTATGCATAGGTGGCATCAATAGTAACTTTACCATTTGATGTGGTAAAAACTCACCAACAAATCGAATTAGGTGAACGTACGATTTACGGAGGTAAAAGATAAAATATCACTATCTATTAAATTCATATTGATATATTATTATTTAATAGCTACACCAAAGAAAGCATTAACAACCTGGGAAATAATCGGGCGGATACACAGTCAGTATGGAATGAAAGGACTCTTTACAGGACTTGTACCTCGGGTAATCAAAGTGGCACCTGCATGTGCTATGATGATAGCAACGTTCGAACATGGTAAAATAGCATTCAACAGGTTAGCCAATTATTCATCTAGCACTTCAAGTAATGACATTAGTGATGGTAATTTTGATGGTACAAATTTTAGTTTAAGTAGCAACAGTTTACCAGGTGTTATTAAATCAAAAGACAAAGGTTTAATACGGGATATAAATGTTAGTAGTAATCAAACTGATGTGTTGTAAGTCATATATTCATAAAAATGCTCATACTACAGGGTGATAAACATTTTTGTATAGTAGCAGTACCTATCAAATTGTGTAAAAATACCTTGGATTCTCTGAAAGTAATTTGCAGGCCATAATCAACAGTTGCGATGAGTATAGAAGATACCCCATGTCGGAAAACAACTCTTCTTCACTAAACATCTAAAAATTCCTTCCGTATGTATTGTTAAATAGGTATATGTATTTCACTAATTGTAAGGTGATAGATTGCATTGCATCTCGATTATTTCCTGGATATCTAACCATATTACTCAAATTATTTAAAATCTGATTGTATTTACAAATTAAATTCTAGACTAATAAATGGAGCTGGGGTAGATCAACTTACATTAAATGAAATATGGTTAGGTGAGCCGCATGCAAGTATCAAGTTAAAAAACATTCAGAGATCTCTTCATATGAATACCAGTGGCATTTTAAGGCTGTCCAATTGTTTACATGTATTTTTGCTTTTTTAAATTTATTACTACTTAAATGGTTTTACATTAGATAAGAACAACCCCAGATGCACATTTCGTTTTTATTGTTTATTGAAAAGTGATTTCCAAAAAACTTTAAAAATTATTTTATCAGATTTGTTTTACCAGAGTTGAAATGCAGATTGAGGAAAGTGACGAACCTATTTCCCACTCTATTCCAACCACTCCTCTGAAATCCACCCCGCCTACATTGCATCCTGTAGAAGAATGAATAAAAAGTGCTGGCATTGGGATTAGTACAGAGTTTTTAGTAGTCCAGTGATAAAATGCAAAAATTTTTAGATACGTATTTATTGTTTTACGTATGTATTGACTATATATAGGTAGTCAAATATTATATTTGTATAAATGCAAGAACGACAGATTTAGATGTATAAGATGGTGATAGAATTACTGTGAAAGGAAGGTTGTCTTAATATCACAATCAAAGACATGTATTTTATTTTAGTATATATACTGTGCAATCCACAAAACATTTGTCAGGGCATACCTTGACCAGTATGCGTCACGTTTTGGCTGTACTGAAAAAATTCCAAATTTAATGTTAATTTTCTAAAAATATCTAAGACGCGACGCGACGCGGTTCATACTGGTCAAGGCCTGTTGTACTGAATTTTTGTGTGGATCGCTCTGTATAATGCAATTTACAACTATTATTTAGTTATTTAAGTATTTCTAATAAAGTTTTATAAGCATTTACTGTGTTTTATTCATAAATGTCTAAACAGTTTCAAATACTACTGACGACTGTAATTGCAAGTAGTACTAATATTGTTTTGGTAGTCTTTATTTTATTAATACGAATATAAAAATGTTAAAATATCGAACTACTCACACTAGCTGCTTAAGCTATAGCTCTACCAGAAATGAAGTTACTTGTAGTGATTAGCTTTTTGATTCCTATTTAGGAACCCATTTGTATGCCGATAATTATTTTTGCTTCTTTAATTGGCATACAATGAAATAATTTATTCCAATGCTTTTTTGTCCGTTTTAGGCAGTGTAAGAGATAGTAATGCGCTTCCTGTAATTAAAAAAATGTATACATTATTATTAATGTATACATTAGTGTTTGTGTGATTCAGGATATGATGTCTAAGTAATCAACTAGTTGATGGAAATTATAATAATTGTATAAAATTAATGGATTTATTGATGAAGAAAAGAAATTAATGATGAATGTTAAGTTATAAAAGGAAGATACTTACCAATGACCAAACATCCAACAGTTAAAAATGGAGGTAAACATCCAACACTAAGTAAAACTGGGAATGTTACGTTGCCTAAGACTGCTCCAGTTCTTCCAAACATCATTGTTAAAGAAACTGTCATTGTTCTGTCACCAAATAGAAACTGATTTTATTGTTGCTCAATGTTTTTTTATATGTTTAGCATTTTATAAATATGTATAAATCGAGAAGGAAATAAATTGTGAAGCCATAATGTATTTGCGTCCACCAAAACAAGAACAATTACATTATGATTTTCACTTTCCTACAGTTCCACTTGCTATAGAAAAAAATTGTTTTCATGATAGTTTTGGATTTCGAAATTTAATTGTAAAAACTTGTACTTACTCCGCTGTTCAAAAAATATTTTTTTGATTTTAAGAAACTAAATTTAAAAGTTTATCAAAAATTCATAGGAAAAACGAGCCTGTAAATAACAAATCAATAAAAGCGGAAGTTCTTCAGTATTGTTTTTTTTTAAATAAATATGAAAGTAGAGAAAATATCAAAACTTTTTTGTAGTACATACATCGGGTGGTTTTTTACATATGTCCACTTTATAACTTTATTTTTAGAGATATATAAAGTTATATATTTAGTACGTAACCAGTTTACATTCATCTACAAAGCGGTAATGTGAAATATTTTTTCCACTTCAAGTGTTCTATCAACTTTATTGTTTAAATACCATCCAGTACATTTTCGAGGGGTAAACCACAAGCTAAAATCTGTATACCGATTTCCCTAGGACTACTCTCTGATTATCACCTGCAATCTCGATGTATACAGAGAGAGTTAAAAGTATGGAGACACCGATTTGCTGTCGTTAATATTCATTTTATAAGAAAATGTTCAATACAAAAGTTTTTTATGAAATTTTTATCTACATATTGATATACACGAAAAATTTTATTATTCAATTGTTTTTGAGATCACTTTACGCGATATTTTTTTAAATGGCAACCTATTAATGTTATACTACTATTCGATAGAGAATTCTTTTCTCTTTACAATGGTGTAAAAAATTTTTGGGTTTTGCATAACATTTCTTCGAGAAAATGCCCGTTAAAGTTGAAGTATTTACAATTAATTAACTTCCCCCAATTAGTAAACGATGCAGCCACGATAAACAAAAGTTAAGCGATAAACAAAGGCGAGCGAGTTTAATATTTTTATTTTATGAAAAATTATTTGCAACAAAGTTGTTGGTCAAAAACTGATTGTTAGAAAGAAATTAATAACTAAATTAAACAACGACAAAAAAAATACAATGATGTTACAAACTACAAAAACATTAACAAAAACAAGTAAAGCATAAATAAATACGAATAAACACTTAATTCTAGTGAATTAAATGTTCAAACTGTCCTCCATTTACAATTTGACAATGACCCAATCGATTTACAAAACCCCGAAGAGAATTTTCTAAGAATTCACAGAGAATTTCTTCCATCGTTCTGGTAATTCGGATTCCTAAATCTTCTATGTTATTGGGCCTATCTTTATAAACTTTGTTTATTACGTATCCCCATAAAGAAAAAAATCTAAAGGGCTTAAATCCAGCGAACGGGCTGGCCACTCAATGTTTCCTCGTTTCCCAATCCATCTATTTGGAAACACGTTATTCAGATGTTGGCGAACATTTGCACCATAATGTGGTGAGGCGCCATCTTGCTGGAACCAGATACTGTTATTGGGGAGGTGTCCATTGTTTTCATGGGGATAGAGAGTAGCACAAGCAGGTATAATTTGATTTTGCAATAACTGCAAATACAGAGCTGAAGTTAAATTGCCATCGATGAAAAAGGGACCGATAATATGACCCCCTAGAATACCCGCCCAAACATTAACCTTTTGAGGATACTGCGTATGGTGTTCCAAAACCCAATGAGGATTTTCCGATGACCAGTATCTGCAGTTATGTCTGTTTATTTCACCATTAAGGCAAAACGTAGCTTCGTCAGAGAAAACAATATTGTTGACAAAATTTTCATTATTATTGCAAATATTTGACATTTCCTCACAAAATTGGAGTCTCCTATCAAAATCATCCTCCATCAACTCGTGTATAAAGTGTACCTTATAGGGTTTATACTTTTCACTTTTTAAAATTGAAACGACCGAAGACTGTGAAATATTGAGATTGGCCGCTAATTGCCTGGTTGGTAAATGGGGATCTTCAGATACAGCTAATAAAACATCCAGTTTTTTATCATCACTTGTCGATGTTCTAGGTCTACCACTCTTTGGTACATTTTTAACGCTACCCGTTTGTTCAAAGCGTTGTAAAGTTTTACCAACAACAGATTTAGAAATTGGATTTCTATTTGGATGCGTATCATTAAATAAATTACAAACGTCTTGTAAACTTCTACGTCTATCTCCATAACCCAGCATCATAAGTACCTATTTCAATTCTTTCACGTTCACTTAAATTCGCCATTGCTAATGCTAACAGCAATAAATTACACAAAATTG
This sequence comes from Ctenicera cuprea, assembly GCA_958336395.1. NCBI lineage: Eukaryota > Metazoa > Arthropoda > Insecta > Coleoptera > Elateridae > Ctenicera > Ctenicera cuprea. The sequence goes on from OY284494.1 coordinate 25,383,379, forward strand.
AAAAATGTTGTAAACAAACAAATTCAGCCTTAGTGATATCGCCTGTGTTTATCGCTTCGCTTTTGTTTATCATGGCTATATCGTTTACGAATAGGGAAGTGTTAATTAATTGTAAATACTTCAACTTCAACGGGCATTTTCTCGAAGAAATGTTATACAAACCCAAAAAATTTTTATACCATTGTAAAGAGAAAAGAGTTCTCTATCGAATAGTAGTATAACATTAATAGGTTGCCATTTAAAAAAATATCGCGTAAAGTGATAACTCAAAAACAATTGAATAATAAAAGTTTTCGTGTTTATCAATATGTAGATAAAAATTTCATAAAAAACTTTTGTATTGAACATTTTCTTATAAAATGAATATTACCGACAGCAAATCGGTGTCTCCATACTTTTAACACTCTCTGTATGTAATGTGCAGGTTGGTACATACAAAACAATATAATTACAGGTTATGCCTAACCATACACATTTTTTTTTCAATAGCTGTCATTTTTGTAGGTACATAATTATAGAATATAAAACTATTCTGAAGCTTTATTACACAATTATAGGCTCTGAAAATAATTTTTAAAAAACAATATAGCTAATAAATATACTGCAGGTGACTTCTATAATTATATGGGATCTATGATATCCATGAACTTGTTTTTTTGAGATGTTTGTACTTATATTTACCATCCTTGCCATATGTATTATTTTTGCTATGTGATTATTCATCAATGCACAACTTATGAATAAAGGAAAGGTATATTTATGAAAATTTTTTCCACCTAAATATTTCAGATAAACGTTGGTTGCAACTGGAAAACGCCAAATGCTATAAAACCCGGGAACCCCTTAAAAATGTGGCAAGGGTGGGGGAGGTATGTTCTACTTTAATTTAGACCCGTCGGTAAAGAACCTAACATTCGAAGCATATTCCCCCCAATTCCCCCACCATCTACTTTTCGTTATTTTAAAAATTAATGTATATCGGCTTAAATTTAATTGACCCAAATATGGGGAGCTCAAGTTAAAATAACAAACGCATTCAAGACTATTATGGCAAGAGTTTAAGCAACCGCAAATTAATTCATAAAACTAGGACTTTCATCCTTGGCCGTTACATTATCTATTCGCTTATTTGTTTTAAAAGAGCGAGGGGCAATATTTGGAGTGAATGATTATGCAAAAATGCAATTTTAGGGGAGTTTTCGTTATAATGCGTATGTAATAGTTTCCCGTGCGCACACAATTGCGCGTTAATATCTCGCGCCTTCCGTTTTGCTACACCTATTAAAGTCATTCTAGAGAACATTCCACCATGAACACATTAAAAACGCAAACTTTTTTTTCTGATTGTTCTTTTGAAATTTGCGTTTAGAAGACCCTTTTTTACTTTAGAAACTAATTGACATTGATTTACAGTACTAAAAGTCCGGAAATGAGTCCATCGAAATCTGTGATATATTTTGCGTTTCCTAACAAAATCGTAAGCGTTTTGCTTCTACGCATTAAAATTCGTTCTATTGGGTCTGTTTTCCATACAAAATGAATTCCATTATCTCCTAAAAGTATACTAATATACTAAAAGAACTTCCTTTTTTTTTACTTTTAAATTTCTCTGTTTTTATTTTATCTTAGCAAAAAATTAGACTGGATCCGTATAGCACTTTTGCTTACCTTAAAGTTGTCGGAAAAATATCAACAACTACGCTGATAATAACGTTGACAGCAACTCCAGATAAACCACTATACATAGAAGATAATGCAACAACAACGGCTTCACTTCGAGCAAAATATAAACCTATTCCGCATAATCCCGAACATAATCCTGACGAAACTGCAAAGAAAGATAAATTAGAGAAACATAGTTATTAGTTTTTAAGGTTACTCACATAGAACAAATTTTTTTCCTAATCTCCTGATTACTATTACGGCGCTTAAATAAATTGTCAATGTTACAAATGCAACAATAATGTTGTTTATGTAAATTGAATCATTTGCATAGTTCTAAAAAATTACGTTTATTAATTTATACGTATACGTAAAACAGAATTTATTTTTTTACACTTACAACAATACAAGTTCCATTATTTACAATTTTATTTGGATTAACCATTTCAAGCATTTTACATAAATCTGCATCTTCATCTTTGTGAAAAGTCTGATAATCATTTATGGCTGCGAATAACTGTGGCAGCCACAGTCTGAGTGTATGTGCACTGTAATAGGCAATTAAACAAAATTAAATAAAATAAATATAGTGTTACTAACTGGTTAACTACCTACCCCATCATATTACCAAACTGAATAGCAAATACCAGCAACAATTTTCCAAGGTATGGAGGATAAAACAAAGGTAAAATTTGTTGCCACCCTTCTTTGAGAGCTTGAATTGTTGTTCTGTTAGCAGTCACATGACCACCATGCGTATTCTGATCGTTTTCGTGTAGTTTTGTTTCGTCCAAAAGAGTTTTTATCTAAAAACGTTGTGATGGTTACATGTAAAAAATGAAAAACTTTACACCAAAACAAATTAACCATATTCTTATCATTGATGTTTAAACTGAAACAGCGTCGTTATGTGAGCGATTCACTTAGACTCTTTCGGTTTGGTCCGTGTTGTTTCTATTCATTGACGTGATGTGTTAGTAAAATATGTGTGGAACAATTAAACGTAGATCGACCTGCACAAGACTAATCCTAGTATGTCTTTGATTTGACCAAACCAAGAAAGTCTTTCAAACAACGCCATTGTTCTGAAAGTCAATAATACTGAAATGGAGATATCAACAATCTCAAAATCGGCACTATCCAAAACTTACTGGATACGTGTCTGGTGGTTTTCCTGAATTACAAGAATAAACCTGTTGGAAAACTTGCAGTGCATTTTCATTTCTTCCTGTGGTCATTAAGAACTTCGGACTTTCCGGAAGTACAATGTATGCAAGACCAGCCAATAAACTTGGGAGAGAGCATACAAACAGGAAAATATTCCAGGAACGCAAAACTGAAACGTTAATTAGCTTATTATCAATGTTTTATAATAAACAGAAAATAATATTACCAATAGTACCGTTAAAAAGTGAAATATTGATTTTGTCTGAAAATATGAGCCAACCTAACAATGGCAAAACGATACTAGCCACACTGTGAATTACTCCGTTCATCAAAGGTATTACTGCCCTGTATTTAGCAGAATGGAATTCGTTTACATAGGACAGTAATGCTGAAAATGGTCCATTTATTCTGAAAGGTGTGCAATTAATGTTTATTGAATAATACACTGGATATAATATGATCCTTGTACATTTTCTTTTTTGCATGTTTTGTGTAAAAAGTTTTTTTTAATAAAAATAATACATTAATGGCACAGCAAATTACTTACATAAATCCGTTCATAAATTTTGAAGCTACCATCATGGTATAATGTTGCGAGAAGCCACAAATCACAACAAAAAATCCATCTAACAAATATCCAGTCACAAGCAGCTTTTTTCTGCCAATAGTATCGGCCAAGTAGCCCCAAACAACAGCGCTGGATATCATTCCTGCAATTTTTCTATTCCTAAATCAGTGGTGGAACATATATAAAACTGTTTTAAAAATAGTGTTGCTTGCCTAAGTATGTAATGGCATTGAGCATCCCTTTATTATCCAATGTTAGATCCAGATCGCACTGGGCAATGGGAAAAATATACGACATGGTTGTAGTATCGAACATTAGGGCAAATGATGATGGAATGCCAATTAACAATAGAAGTAAGTTGAACTTTCCGAAACCAGTTGCTATAATTGCGGTTTCAAAATCAGCGGGTGTTTTGGAGTTTTCTAAAATAAAAATTTTAGTTAATTTCTGTATTTAGGAACAATTTTGTTCTATACATTGTTTTCCAAAAGATTTAAATTTAAATAATTCGTTTATTACTAAGAATTTAGCGACGAGCGGTGCAGCAGCGATTAAGACTGCTGCTTTGGCACTACTCCACCAAACGTGCTCTGGTTCAAGTCCGTAGTAGGATGACCTTATGTATGTGTATGCTAGATTTATTTTACCAATATTTTATGCGACATTTGTTATTACTTAAAATTTCGAATTTATATGAAAATGTATAATGATCGTAAATGAAATGATGAATTCTATGACTGGCGAAAATTTTAGACCTCTAGAACCCGAAAAGTTTGTTTATGTGTTTATATACACTTTGATAGCCCAGAAAATTAACCTACACAAGTCAATCTACGTTTAAATGATTGGTAAGCAAACTAGGGTAAAACCGCAAAGTACCGAGATTGGTCCGCCTAAAGAAGAGGTTAGGAAGAGGTGCTATACTTCAATATAGACGCTCTCGAAATACAGGCTCAGATTGGTATTCTACGCATATCGAATGGCTGATCTGCGCAAGCGCGATCTTTCTCCGCAACCCGGTCACCCTCACCATCATTTTTTTCTTCTAAAATTTAGTAATGACGCATTCAAAATTGGTATGAATATGTTAAATGACAATTCCACTAGTATCCCACCGCCTCCGATAGAATCAGTTCTATGTCGGCGCATTCACGTTGTAAGTACCAGTCGTGAAAAGTAATATTTGTTCGGTAATGCAACAACCTCTCATGGAAAGACCTATAGGAAGTTTCCTTTGGTCGTTTAACTCGTAATCAGCCTTTACGTTCCACTGCTGCGCTCCGGCTCTGCCACGTACCTACTCTCTCTAGCGCTAAGGTGGAGTACGAGGGACCTACAATTTAACGTCGAATCTGAACGACTAAATACCAGAGAAGCTTTGAGGCATTAAGACCCCACGGCTGCCTACACCGGATTGGGGAATGTGAGTGGCGGGTTGCGGCAATGATTTTTATTGCGGCATGGCTTCGGCGGGGAATTGAACCCCAGACCTTTACCGGCAGAGGTTAAGCGCCCAAACCTCTAAGCTACCGCTACTCGCCGTTTAACTAAACAGTTTAATTCAGTAATTACCAAAAAAGCGACTATTATTTTTTAGGAAAATCAATTTTCACCTTTCAGCTGATAAACATTGTAAAGTAAAGGCGGTGGCACTACACTCCAATGAGTAGTTTGGCCTGCAATGCGGTGGGTCAGGGCCACCAGACCATCGCTTCCAATACCCAGCCGTCTCGCATTCTTATATGAAGTACGGGGTGGTGTGGTAACCACCACGCCTTAAACGGCTGCCTTACTTCCCTCACCCCTCGGGGGGTTGGTTCCCAATTTTTAAAAAACGTAAAGCGTAAAAGGTAGGCCGCCCGCCAGGTATCCAGTCTCAGATTCGAACCCAAAACCTTCCGCGTAGCAGCCAAGTGCCCTAGCCACTCGACCACTCTGGCGCCGGATAAACATCGACTACGTAGCATATACCGCGAATTCTATGTTGGTGCGGGAACTCGATTGGCACTAAATCCTATTTTGTTCCAAGTTGTATGCACCAACTTTCAATCACTTCTTGACGCGAGAATATTTAAAACGTAAAAAGTATGTGAAAGTACTATAGATCTGTTTTGTCCATTTTTACTTTCCCATACCTTCGGTATAGGGATGTATTGATTTCATGAAAATTTTCTAAATCTAGATTTTACCGGAAATACACGTTTTCGGGTTTAAGGAATTCAAAAAAGTGGGATTTAAAAAATGCGGTGGTATTAAAAAGTAAGAACTGTATATTATAGTAAATTTTATCTATTAAAACTTAGAATTCGATATTTTTTTGGAAGATTATGGATAGGCACCGCCTTACTTGTCTATAGAGCGGAGTGCCACTGTACAGGGTGTTCCACGATTCCAGATCTATAGCTTAAGGGCGTGTTAATGAAGTAATTTTAGGTTGAAAATGTTTCATAAACATGAGTTTTTTTCTGAAATTTTGTGTAATGGCATTTCAAAGCGTCCTAAACAAATAACACATCGGTTTTACATAAAGAAATCTTTAATATGACTTTTCAATTCTTTGGCAAAGGAAAAAATGCAGTAGCGTGGGCTTTCACATCTTGTAACACGTAATACTCTTAGATACCACTTTTTATTCTACATACTACAAAGAAACCCCGGTTTCAATTGGGCTACAAATACATTATTTATAGGGATGTTTCCAAGCAAAGTGGGACACACGGTATACAGGGTGTTAATGACTTGTAGGTACAAACTTCTAGGGCTTGCAAAACACAACAAAGTAAACAACTTTTGTTAATAAATGTGTGGTCAAAAGTGTTTCCTTTCAGGGATAGGGCTCCTCAAAAGTTCTTTAAGAAGCGCCTAAATGTAGGCAACTCAATTTACTACCTACTATTTGTTTCCATAACAACGGAAATCAATACAGGATAAATAAAGCCCTCTTTCCCACTTTTCAAATTCAAATTAAATTTAAAATAAATTAATTAACAAAATTTTTCAAAAGAAACCAAAATTACAAAGCAAAAATCAACTATTTGAAAAATGTATCATAACTAATTCAAAAATTAACAAAATTATAGTAAATGTTGAAAATGTCGCCCCCCAGCTTCTACACACGAAGCACATCTACGAAGTAAATTCCTGCGCACCGCTCTAAATATACCAGGAGTCTGTTGAACTTCTTCTACAGTTTCAACTGGGGTAGCATACACTAACGTTTTAATAATAATTTAATATCACAAAAATATCGAATTGTGTCAAAATTGACGTTATTTGAATGCATGTACGTCTAGATCGTTTTTTTTTCAAAATTTCGGGTGATAAAATAATTGAAAATGCAATTTGGGTTGCCTATTTTCAGGTACTAACAAAAGCTGTTTGCTTTGATGTGTTTTGCAAGCCCTAGAAGTTTGTCCCTACAATTCATTAACACCCTGTATGTTTATATATAAATAAAATATTTTTTTTGTAATTCACCTTCGCTTATTTGATCATCGCCTTGTCCTTTAGAAATCACAAAAACGTTATTAAATTGATCAGTATTCATGTTGTATTTTTTCTTCATTTTACTTCTACAGAAACAGCTTGCAAACACTTTGAAGAACTACAATTAAGTGTTAAAAAGTAATAATTATTATTAATTGTAGCTTTATGTGAATAAACACCATCCGATCACAATCACAAGACTAAATATTTAGTTAGAAAGGTTCCGATTTATAATAAATTAAATGCCTATGACATGACGTATATAATCTTCCTTATCTTGTTAGTTTAAAAAATGCGGAGATCTTAGTGGCATGTTAAATAAGAAATTATAAGAATTTTTATGCATAGCACTTTACGTTAATTTTCTGGGGTTGTTCCATTTAAAACATGTGATACAATTGATTTCTAAAATGCATTTAGAGTAAATACCAGACGTATAAATTGCTTACATTTCATATTTTTAATGAGCTAAAATGTATGTTTAGTGTGATGCTAATTAAATATTTAATTTGTGACTTGTAGAAAAATACAACAATGGAGAAATGTCAAGAGAATCAAGGTTTGGTTTACTTGTGTGTTTATTCAGTGTTTCAATATGATGTAACATTCAAGTTCAACAATAAAAAATTCATACTTTAAAATTTATACAAAAAAATTGTGATTTTTGTGGTCATAAATTGGTTTAATGTAAACGTAAAACTTACGATGAAAATAAGCTTCCAAAATTTCGAAACCATCTAGCTTCAAAATGGCGGACGATACGAATTTTTTGACTTTAACATTTTAATATTTATTATAGGTAAAAAGTATAATAAATATTACAGCATGTAAAATTTATTACGTCAAAATATATCTAAGTATAGTATATTATTATATAATAAAAATAGCTTAGATGCGATTCGCCATACGCTTTTTGTAGGCACTTTATTGTTAAAACATAACCATAATTTCGACACCAGGAGTATTAATAAAAAACGATTTTTCTGTAGACGTCACAAGATGACGTATCGTATTTGCTAACAATATGACGTTCAAAAGACGACAATTATTAAGCAATCGACGTCACTAACGAATAATCACTTCCTATGGACGTCATGTTGACGTGACTATGTTATCTGGGCGATGAGCTAGAATTTGGTTGGTATCGCAGTCTTACTTCTCAGTGACCAGACAATTCTCGAATTTAACGTATACGTGCATATCATTATTGCATTTAATTTTATATGCAATGACATGATATACGCATCGAGTCGAACATAAACCCCGGGGGCTTTAGCAAAATAACGCTTAGTCGCTTGGGCCTACAGCCGATCCTACCTCACATGACTTGCGCACCTCCTCGGCATGCAGCTGGAATGTGTGTAAACCACAAGTTCGTAGTGGCGCAGATAGATATGCAGGTGTGCTGGGGTGTACTGCTTTTTTACTGCATAAGTAGTTGTGGGATCGAATCTCGGTTGGGACCAATTTTTTTTTTTTTTTATAGTTTTTTTAAAACACTGTTGTTGCGTTTTGCTGTTTACACGAGGTTATTTGTTAAGAGCAGTTATATTTTTAAAGAAAAAACACGAAGACAAATTTGCATTCACTCGCTGATTGACGGCATGCTAACACACAAGTCTGGTAATAAATTTAAAAAAATGGATTTATTGTTTTCTATTGAACGCAATTTATTAGCAATGAAAAAATCGACTTTAACAATGCAAATCTCGATGTAAATATCACACTCGCACGTATGCGAGCCAATATTAGACGATATTGCGCTATTCAGGATAGGTTGTAGGTCCAAGCGTCTAGACGCTAGTCTTTAACGTGCTTCATTTTCTTTGGTTGAAAAATAATAAGGATGGGGGCCCGGTCATTAAATTCTGCACGTGCAGACTTGCATAGTGGCATATGAACACGTAACACAAATAGCTATGAGTCATTGAGTTTGTGTCTGTCGTGTTATCTAAATTCTAAAAATGTTTTCCACATTTTGTCTATTATTTAAATGCACTAACTAATTTATTATTTAATTAAACAGGTATAAGTTTTAGGTTTGCTTGTGATACAGCTATTATACAACTAATTTTTAGTCAGTTTTCACAATATAATAAATCAGCCTTGGTTTAGAAGACCAGTTATTTATATTTAAATTATTAAAACAATGTTAAGCTTTAATTTAGGATATCAGACAAGAACTTTTTATAACGGCCAGCGGCGCCGGGCCCATCGAACACATCGAACACTGGTAGCTACGGTTCTGTCTGTGACGCTTTTTATGAATTTTTCAATACCGAAACTTCATACACCTTTATTTGTGTCTTTAAACCAATAAACCACTAAAATTATACATTTTTTTGCAGCTTAAAAAAGATTCAGCATTTTATTATAATCACTGTTGGTGCGTAAAACGTTAATATAAAAATACTTTAAAAACGGGTTAATTAACGATTTTTAGATAATGGAAAATCCGGTACTTTTCTCATTTTTTTATTTTTCATTCATAAATATATTAAAACCAAAAAATATAAATTCACTATTGTTATACTTTCTTGCAATAGAAACCGCCCGCCGCACGTTATAAAATTATTTTAGTGAGCTGTATTATTATGGTATAAAACGTCAAATTTTTCTAAAAACAATAACTATTTTAAATATTAATTATGATAAATGCAGTATTCGTGATTTGGAAAATTAAAATATAAACCAATTATGGTAATAGATGAAAGTATTTCGCCCTCTATTTCAGCTACTTTTTTTGAAGAATTAGATGAACCAAAACAGAAATCTGGAGGTAAGATGAAAAACTTCCAAAATTTTTAATTCGAATTTTCTCTTGACGTTTTTTTTTAAACTTCTATTATTTTTTTAGCGTTTTGGGACGAATATGGTACAGCTTCCATTGAAAACGCTACTCAATATGCAGGTTATTTTTTTAAACTAATGTTACATTTTTAATCAATCAAACGATGTGTTGTAGAAGTTGGCAGATTCCAAATATTTTTGTTAATTGTTTGCTTGATTGGATTTTCAACCACATCGACGTTTCCAACTATATTGATGAAGTTTTCCAATGCTATTCAATGTGACCATCAACTGATTAAAGACGACAAGAAAGCTATGAACGATGTCGTTTACGTTTGTAAAAGCTGATTTCCTGCTAATTTAATTTCGTTTACGTTTTATTCATTTAATTTAAGGTATGATTGTTGGTGGTGCTGCTTGGTCGCTCTTGGCTGACACCTTGAGCAGAAAATGGACGTTAATTCTTGTTCTGCTCGTTTACACTATATCAACAATTGGATTTGCGTATGCAAACACCTTTCTTTGGCTGGGAGTGTTTCGAGGGATTAGCGCATTTTGGTAATTTTGAAATACCACTTTGCTTAAGCCATTGCTTATAATTGCTTTAAATGCATGAAAAAACGCCGCTTAATATTTTTAAGATAAAAAATTAGTTTCCACTCAATTTAAACACTTCGCCTGCGGTTGTTTAATATTAGGCAGTTACGAGTGTTCTCCAGCATTTACTGTCTCTGCGGAAATGGTTTACATACATACGTAATGTTGCGTGGAATGTTAAGATGATAAAAAAATAAAATTGTAATCTAAACTCTAAAGCATTTCCAAGTCGTCATAATGAACGTAATAACCTCATAACTCACTCTAGACAAAAGTTTGTTTATCTACGATTGCTTGGATAAGGACTGATTATGTCATTCACTTGCGTTAGGTAATAAAGTTCATTATCGCACTAGTGAGTAAAGAATCCATTACCTAACTCATTTTATTTTCACGAACAACAACTTAAGCTTTGCTTATAACAAAACTGGCTGGTTGCCACAGTATTGAACCAATCGAATCTATCTCGTTGCTTTGATTTTAAATCAAAAATATTAAAGGTGACTTGATATTTTCAAATAAATTAATGCGTAATGTCAAATACCATTTCAAGCAAAAAAATTTTTTTAACAAATTCTTAGCAGTCTTAGGTAAAATTTTGTATGTCACACGTGGAATAAGGCATTATAGCACTCGTGTGATTACATAACTCGGTCTGTGACTTCGTCGTGCAACTTTCATCCTCGTATTATACTAAAAATGCCTTTATCCCGCTAGTAATAAGCCGATATCCCACTGTAAAAATTCTCGTTATTATTTTTATAAAAAATTTTATAAAAACGATTTTGATAGTGTGATGTCGTTATATTTATGAAATCATAAAAATATTTTGACGGGCTGTATTTATGTGACGTCACGTTATCACGTGAAAATATTTTTACGAAATAGAAATGTCTGTCTTTATGGTGATGCAACTAGCGTTTTGATTGGTTGTTGACGGAAGCGTGCGCGTTAACGTTGTTGGGAGCGTTGGGAAGTATTTTTGCATGGCTTGTGTTTATTCAGTTCATTCGTACAAAACAGTTATGCAACACATTTAATAATTATTATAAAATGATTGTAAACATATTTTTACAGTGGGATAGGGTACTATGGCGATTTTACATTACGTCATTTTTACGAAAATTTTTATAAAAATAAATATGAAAATTTTTACAGTCGGATAGCAGCAGATAACAGAATAGTAATTTATGTTACTAGTGGGATAATGGCGTTATTGTTACACTAGTTTGAACGTTGCACGACGAGGGCGTAGACAGAGTTGTGCAATCAAACGAGTGTCATAATAATGCATTATCCCACGTGTGACATACAAAACTTTATCTACGACTGTTAAAAGATTAAAATAAAATTTGTTGAAAATCGAATTTCTTTGCTTGAAATAATATTTAGCATTTCTCATTAATTTATTTGCAAACGTCAAGTCACTTTTAAAAATATAACACGAGTTTAAAAGTTGCACGTAGAGGTCGTAGACCGAGTCGTGTATTTAAACGAGTGCCATAATAACGCATTATCCCACGTGTGACATACAATATTTTATCTACGACTGCTGATAATGATATTTGACATTTTGCAATCATTTATTTGCAAATCTCAAGTCACTTTTAAAATACTTTTTTTAAGTCAAAGGAAAGAGAACGATTCGGATTGTTCAATATTTTGGTAAACAGCTAGTTTTCTTATAAACAAAGCTTCAGTTTTGTTCGTGTAAATAAAATGAGTTTGGTAATGAATTCAGTACATAACTCATTGTACATTAGTGCGGTAATAAACTTTATTACCTAACGCAAATGAATGACATAATAATAGTCCTTATCCAAGCAGTCGTAGATAATAGTATATTTTCTACGACTATTTTAGAATATAAATAAGCATTCTGATAAATTTTTTAATTACGGAATTAACTGCATTCTGACACTTGCTATAGAATGAATTCATTCTAACACTGTTCTGAGTAATAAAGGTTGCGTCTCTCGTCTATCAACTGTGTTTTGTTTTGTTAACAGTTACAAACAAAGCGTATTTTAGGTCAGATTGTAGGCAAATGGAGTTATAATAAAAAAAAAAGATAGGAAACTTAAAATGTTCTTATTTTTTAAATATAATGACCTAAATAATTTATAGTCGTAGAAAAAGTATAGCCTGTAACACGTTTGAAATGGCTATTCCGCACTCGTGGACCGTTTCTCTCGCCTTTCGGCTCGGGTGACAAACTTTCCACTCCTGCAGAATATGCCATATTCCGAACTTGTTACAGAATATACTATTTTTCTAGTGCAAACTTTTCTTTCGTAGAATTTTCTCGTTGTATTAATAAATTTACACGTTCTATTTTCATTAATTCGCGTTTTTTACATTTCAATTAGAAAAAAGTATTTTAGCAGTTTCATAAAATTGTTTCGTGAAGTAACTTTCAAACTCATGACCATTCATATTCTACGCTTATGAACCCTGTTTTATTTTATTTTACTATTACACAAGAATCAATTGCAGCTGACCAAATAAATAGTAACTATCTACACAAGGTATCGAGGTCAAACATATGGATATGTTACTATTCCAAGCTTGTAGACAATTCGTTTACAATTTAATATACGCGCCAACTATATATTTAAAGAAATTTGTACAGAAATGATTATTTATTGATTGCTGCATAATTTATAAATACTGACTAAATACTAGACTAGAAATCCGGACTATAGTAATGTTTTATTAAAGTAAACGTAAAATGTTTTTTATGGAAAAAACAGGTTTTTGTTTTATTATCTTCTATGGTTTTAGTCTCTCTTTATTTAATTATAATCATCTTAAGTGCATGTTGTTGCATTTTTTTTGAAAGTACTTGCCTTATTGTAATTTAAAAGAGAGAACAACAAGCTTCATTAATCTGCTTACTTTTCTTTTGCATCAGGAAAGAGTTTTCCCACTTTTGTTGTTTGTTTGTATTAAGTAGCCCTAAATTTCTAAACTGTTATTGTATAAACAGTTTCTGTAGGACTTAAAAAGAGATTATATTATTAAGGGTTTAAAAACCTACTCTACATGATAACAAACTGGCACACTAAATTTAGTTCTATGTTGCAGTCGTACTGGTATTATTTGTATTACAATAGCATTCTTATCAGAATTTCAAATAAGCTACTTTCGTGGTTCAGTGATATGTTGCCTGCAATTAGCCTGGGTCGTTGGAATGGTAGCTATTCCAGGTAAATTTTTCTGCATCTGTATATCGAAAGTTCTAGTTCCAACTGATTTGTAGCTCTTCAATTTTCATGGACAAGCTTAATAACAATAGGCGCAATACCAGCAATTGTTGCGATGTTTGGTTTTATCTTTGTCCCCGATTCCCCCAGATTTTTGCTCAGTCGTGGGCGAGAAAAAGAAGCCATCAGATCTTTGCAAATAATTCATGCAATCAACACCAGAACGACTAAAATTGACTTTCCGGTAAATCAAAAAAGTTAATTGAATTATACATGCTGCGTTAATCCTATCAATTTTAGATACGTCACCTGAAAGATAACAAAACAGTAGAAGATATTCGACACAACTCTGTAGTTAAACCTTTTATTCCAGATCATTTGGAGCCAAAATTCATTACCATTCCTATAGTTATGCTGACACAGTTTACAATTATGTTCAGGTTAATTTCTTATATAAGCTTAAAGTGTAACTGTTTTTTACATATTTTTTAATAGTTATTGCACTCTGTGGTTGTGGTTTCCTTACATGGTTTCAAGAACAGAGGCGTTTTTCCCATTAGCAAGAGTAGACGACATACCTCAAGATTGCAAAGTTGGAATATATTACAGCAAGGACGTTAATAATATGGACACTTTCAAAAATGTTAAATTTCTTAGAGGTATCATGTGTTAAAATGAATAATAAAACAAATTTATATTAAAAAAGCTTGAATCAAAAGGAGATGATTCAGAAAATGCCACAATACGAGTAACCCCAACTGGTAAAATTCGAATGCAACCTGAAAACCCATGTGACAATGATGATCATAAACGAGTGGATTACAAAAGCACTACGTTGGACGCACTTGCATGTGTACCAGCACTTATCTTTCTGGTGTTAAAAGTTGACGCCATGGGTAGAAAATTCTTCATAAGTATGAATTGCTAGCAGCATTGTTGAAAGTATTTTTAATTTATTATTTTTATTTATTTACAGTTCTGGCTCAGGTGGTAGCTGGATGCTTGGCATTTGCTTCTTATTTTATGCATAATGTCGGAAAAGATCTGCTATTTTCGTGCTTATTTGACTCGGTTACTATGTTATCTATTAGTGTTGCTCATTGTTTGGCAGTTGAATTGTTTCCTACCAGAGTAAGGTAAAGAAAAACCATAACATAAAACTTACGGTATTTAAAACCATAATAAAAAAATGATTTTTAAAGTTTTGATCGGTTTTATACCATAATTTTTTTTAAAACTTTTTTTGTGTGACTGACAATGTTTTTCATTTTTATATAAATAATGTGGAACTGGTTTACGTTTTCATAACCTATGGAATTCTTGAGTTTAATCACAAGGGCGGACTGGTTAAATTCTCTTGGGTCCCTTCCTTAATATTCGTACTCGTGCTTGTGGTGATACAGATTAGTACTTCTCTTCTAACGCGATCTAGAAGATTTATTGTAAAAATGAACCCATATTACTGTTCCCTACTAAGCCTTACGTTCGCTATGATGCTTAAGATTTCTTTGGGGTGAAGTCATGATATAGTATAAAAATGGTATGCTACAGCGCTCAGTTTAAGAGCCACTGTGTGGCGTCATCAATTGTAAAAACAGCTGCAAATTTAAAATTTTATTCGCGCCAAGCCTGCAGCTGGTGAATTTTAATCGTTTTTACAAAATATAAACATAGTAATTTAGTGACGATGATAAAATACAAATAAAATTCCGCTGGGAAACTAAAATATTTCACATAGGATGTACCTATGCTCATAATAATATGTTTAATAAACAAAAAAATAATTTAGGTATATCTATAATCTATTACTTACTTTTTGTCTTACTGTTATGGTTGGAGCAATTTTTTTTTACATAGCGCTTCATAATAAAGTATATAAGGCAAATGAAACTAACTTTCAACACTAATTTGTTGACAAAATAGAAGCACCTAACCTCTTTATCATTCCACTTGACATTAGAAACTGACAGAAATACACGTACTGCGCCTGCGCACGGATAAAAACAGGGTTTCTCAACAAGTTTTTACACTGGCGCAGAAGTTAACGAAATTTGGTCCACCGTCCACAAATCAGATAACGGCGCAATATCTTTAATATGACTGCAGAGTAAAATAAGTAGTTCGATTTTATGATAAAAAAAATTGTTTCGATTATCTTACAATTCCTGTAAGATGATAATCAAATTATATAAAATTATTGTTTTTGGATTTACGAGTATGCTAGTTCGTTTAACCAATAGCCATCACATTGTTTCCCCTTCTAAGAAGTCCCCGCTATCGCCAGTCCGCCCTTGATATCTCATATGGCTCAAACCACGAATTCATTATCAAAAATGAGTTATCATGTAATTTGCTGTTATTAACAATTTCATTACTATCTGCATTTCTATATGGACTACTAACTTACAATAATAATATTTCAGGGTTCTTGGAGTGGCGCTTGTAGTAGGAGCAGGACAGTTGGGAGCTATCCTCGCTGATATTGGTGGCGCTATAAGTTTTGGCTTATCATGTGTTGTTGTAGTAGCTGTTATAGCTATTTCATTAGCAAGTAAGTCCTTGTTTTCGATTAAAACGTGAAATCTTTAAAATGAATTTATAAAAAAATGCGATCGTTATGTTTCAGCATGCTATTTTTTTTTAAATAAATTTGTGTCAGTTTCTTGACATGGTTAAGGGAGATGCTTTTGTAGTTATTAAATGTCAGATTTTTTTCAGTTTCTGGTATTTTAATAATGGCATTACCTGACACCACAGGAATCACATTGCGTTAACAACATGGGAATCAACAAGTATTGACAGTTTGAAAATGATTTTTACAATTTCTTAAATAACTTGCCGAATGAAATGTTAATTATATTTAAAAAAATACAAAAACAACTTGATTTCTTTTTGTACTTTTCTGTTTAATAAATACCAGCGGAACCCGTAGCCTACGGCCCACGCTTTCTTGCTATTTTTTTTAAATGTAACAAATGTGTGGAGTTGCACGACATGTACCGAATGCGTTCCGCAGTATTGTATATTCTCAAATACGGAAAGTCGGCTACTGAACTGAACATACGTAGCTACTAAGTACGTATTATGCAAATGTTGATTATTTTGTATTTATATCCCTACTTAGTGTGATCGACATCAAAAAATCGTTAAAATAAAAGTACCCAGTTTTGGTTTAAAATTTGCGCCGTTAATTAGTGTTTTCAATTTAAGTTTTCACATTGTAAATTTTAAAAATTAATGTCCGTCTTTGATTCCTATTAATGGTGACGGTGTATGGCAGGTTCGGTAAGATAAGGTTAGTTTCATCTAAAATTTTGTGTTACTGAACTGTAAATGGTAATTCAGTACCCGATAGTGTTAAAATAATTGTAAAAATTGCTGAAAACTTGTGAAGTTTCAGCTGCAACGGAATTTTTAATCCGATTTGAGTTATGATTATCTTCGCGGCGGGCATCGTTTGCATGATCTGACCTGCGTTACTCTCTAGAGTTTACGCTACTAATCCTGCCGTAAGTGAAACTTTAGCCCTATGGAAGGGATCAGTAACCCAACGTGTGTGTTTCCCGAAGAGTCTGACGTGGGATTGCCAGATATTAACAGATTATGGCTCAATCATATAAACAAACCGTAAACATTACATTTTTCTTATCTTTATCGAAAACTGTAGGTCCGGCTGTACAAATGAATATACCCCTTATATAATAGACGCGTAAATATATGGCTTCTAGTAGTTGAGAGCTTTCGCCACTAACCGTTAAGTCAGGTGAAAGTAATTTCGATTAACATAAAAACTCGTGGGCTATGCTCTCGGTTTATTTTTGGTAACAATAAACAAACGAAAGTAGGTAGCGCTGCGGGCTTATAGTAAGCTCGGATCCCCTTCCTCTGTCCCAAGGTTTAGTGACGACGTATTCAGCAACATTCGCGACGCACCTTGTTTTCTGTGTTTACGAGTTTCAATGTGTAATCGAGGCTATGAAGCTACGATACCGGCGGATTGTATGAATTACATACATATATCTCTTCTAATACATTTTTTAGTAATTATTTGTAAAGAAAAGCGTGCGACGCGCTTAACAAAAAAAACACATTAGCATTAAACTCAGTTGCAGCTAGCAATTGTTCGTAAAAAAATGTGTAGCGTAGTCTACGGGTTTTGTTATTTTATTGTAAAGGTTCAGACGCGCTTAACATAGAAATATCATATTAGCAATAATGTTTTCTGCAGTTAGCAATTGTTTGTAAAAAAGTTTATAAATTAGTTTTTGATTGCCATAATTTTTACTTAAGATAATTATTCACACTAGTTGCTTTACTTATATTATAATAATAAAAATAATAAATTACAAATTACAAAATACATTGTGAGTCTTTTAGTGACTATCTTTTCCTAATACAAATCTACTAGTATCACATATATTTTTATAGAAATAATGAGATTGGCAATTAATATTAGTAGCATTTACAAACTAAAATAATTAAAATAATATGCAGGTGATTTTTCACTTCTTGCGGTAAAGCAGAACAATTTATTCCAACGCTTTCATGTCGGTTTTAGGCAATGTTAAGGATAACAATGCGCTGCCTGCAATCAAATAATATATGTCACGTGAGTCTTGTGATCTATTCTAATTGATAAACAAAAATTGTATAAAACTAACAAATTTTTACCGCAGTAATAGATTATGATTGGTAGGGTACCTTGAGACTTACCCATGACTAAACATCCGATAGTTAAAAATGGTGGTAGGCATCCAGCACTTAGTAAAACTGGGAATGTTAAATTACCTAACATTGCTCCAGTTCTTCCAAACATCATTGTTAAGGAAACTGTCATTGTTCTACAACAAATAAACAATGATTAAAACGATAATTTTAATTAGTTTAAGCTATGTTGCACAAAATGAGTTTACATTGAAAATTAATATTAAAAAATAATAATAAAGCTACCTAAATATTACTGTTAAATCTATCTATTCTAATTTTATTTCTATCAATTTGGCGAAAATGTAAGTCAGACTCGGTATACCATTGCTTACCTTAAAGTTGTTGGAAAGATATCAACAACCACACTTATAATAACATTGGCAGAAACTCCTGATAAACCACTATACATAGAAGATAATGCAACAACAACCGCTTCACTTCTAGCAAAATACAGCCCTATGCCACATAAACCGGAGCATAGCCCTGTTCCAACTATAAAAAAAAGAAAATGAGAAAACATAATTACTGAATTTTAAGATGTTCAAACCTAGAACGACTTTTTTCCCCGTTTTTTTGATTACTACTGCAGCGCTTAAATAAATTGTCATTGTTACCAGGGCAACAACTATGTTGTTTATGTAAATTGAATCGTTAACGTAATTCTGAAATAAATTAAAATAATTTCTCCATACTGCAGAAATGTTATGTTCGTACACTTACAACAATACAAGTTCCATTGTTTACAATTTTACTGGGATTAACCATTTCAAGCATTTTACAAACATTTGCATCTTCTTCGTCTTTGTGAAAAGTCTGATAATCATTTATGGCTGCGAATAATTGTGGTAGCCATAGTCTAAGTGTGTTTAAACTGTAAATAAATTACCTTGCTTATTTTGTATAAGTACATTAATATCAACTACTTACCCCATCATGGTACCAAACTGGATAACAAACACCAGCAAAATTTTTCCAAGGTATGGAGGATAGAACAAAGGTAAAATTTGTTGCCAACCTTCTTTGAGAGCTTGAATTGTAGTTCTGTTAGCAGTTACATGTCCACCATGTGTATGCTCATCGTTTTCGTGCAGTTTTAGTTCATCCAAAAGAGTTTTTATCTAGAAACATGTATAAAAGAATGGTAATTTGTTAATGATTAAAAACTAGCCACGTTTGGCTTTTAGACAGCATCGTTATGAATGAGGTATTAGGGATGCACTCAAACTTTCTCGGTTTGGTCTGTGCTGTTTCTTGTGACCCTAAACTTTTATTACGTCGATTTGTCATCTATTATCTCATAGTTTTGCAAGACATACAGACGTGCGCTTTCTTGATGATTTGACAAGAAGTACGGCAAGTGGGTTTACTGTCACTGTCACATTGTCATTGACGCTCTACCAGGGAAAGTCGGACGCCATCTTCAAGGTTAACGAAGGTTAACTGCTTATCCTATGTTGACAACCTGCTATTAAAAGCGTCAGTCATTGGCCTTCGATCGACCGTTACTAGAGTTGAACAGATAGCAGCAAGCATGGTACTTTAAATAAATATACGCCTGGTATCTTCAGGGAATGTCTAGAAAATCAAGGATCATTAATAGTCAATTTTGACTCTCTAATAAACCTCTTCCATCAACGCGAGATACTTGGGACTGGAGTTTGGAGTTAAATGAGCCTTGCCTGTAGAGAGAGAGAGAGAGAGAGAGTTAGGGGAATGTACTCAATAACATCACCCGATTACCGCTAAAACTGCAGCAGCGCCTGAAACTGCTGAGGCCTTGCCATATCCATAAGATGTATCACACCATGGCTTTTAAGAAAATCTCAACGGGGCTAAAGGCACGCCACAAGGAATTTCTGTCAGATCCTGGCTGGTACATCCCGACGGATGTTACAATAGCGTACCATGCGGTGGTAAACGAAGGAGACATGGTGTTCACTTTTGAGCACGTTAATCCCAACCATGACTATAGCCTGTCTCGGCAAGACGTGACAGTTGACACTCCCAGCACCCGTAGCGGAGCTTACCAACCAACAGTTTGTTTGTAAGCTAGTGTGAGTAGGATAAGCAATGAGGAATAGATTTGGAACTACGTACTGCCAAAATGTGATGTCCCCAAAACTGTTCACATTGGCTTTGGAGGACGTATTTAAGAAATTAAAATGGGAAAATAAAGGAACACTGGTAGAAGGAGAGCGACTTAACAACCTAAGATTCGCAGACGACATCGTTGTGATAGCACAGAGTAGAGAGGAACTACAAACAATGATAAATAACCTGAATAAAGCTGCGGAAAGTGTGGGACTTGAAATGAACTTAGACAAGACAAAAGTAATGACAAATGAAGAAACGAACGCAGAGGTGAGAACAGAATCAAAAAGTATTGAAAAAGTAGATAATTATATATATTTGGGGCAGTTGGTAACCATTAGTAAAGAAAACCAAACAGCAGAAGTTGAAAGAAGAACAAGACTTGGTTGGGCGGCATACGGTAAATTAAAAGACGTAATGCAGATGAGGATACCAATGCACCTAAAAACAAAACTTTTCAACCAGTGTATATTACCGGTGGTAACGTACGGGTCTGAAACGTGGACCTTCACCAAAAGCATCATAAACAAACTCCGTATCAATCAAAGAGCAATAGAAAGAAGGATGCTGAACATAAGCCTGAAAGACCACAAAACCAATGAATGGATCCGAGAGAAGACAAAAGTAGCCGATATAGTCGAACGAGTAGCACGCTTGAAGTGGAACTGGGCCGGCCACGCAGTGAGAAAACAAGAGGGATGGTGTAACAAGATCATAAGATGGAGACCATGGGCAGAGAGTCGAAGCAGAGGTAGACCCATGATGAGATGGTCAGATGATCTCAAAAAGACGGCTGGACTTTGTTGGTACAGAGAAGCGCAAAACAGGAAAAAATGGAAAAATATGGGGGAGGCCTATATCCAAAACCGGATAGAGAACGGCTGATGAAGATGAAGAGAGACTGCCAAAACACGCAAAAAGCATTAAGCGGATGAACTGCGGCAGTCTATGGGTAGTCGCGAGTTGCAGCTGAGTGCTCCTTCTCAACATCTTGCATTGGTTGGCGGTTAGGCGAGATCACGGGAAAGGATTATTGTGCAGTATCGTCATGTGCATGCTGCACAGCTGCTAGAGGCTGCGTAGAGGGAGAATTAAAAAACAACGCTGTGTCCGCTAGCGTTCAGGCTGAGAAAATTGCACATATTGCAACTATTAAGAGGACCCCGAAAGCCCAATTTAGTAGCCAGGAAGAACTATATAAAAATCTTATTATGATGCGAAGTTGGTGGCAGGACAACTCCTCTTCTAGTGACGCACCACCGGAAAAAGTGCTGAAGATCTGGGAATGGTTGCCGATGTGGCAGAGCGGTTGAACATCAGGCTGGATTGAAACACCTGCTCGATTTTTTGGAAAATTTCCAAAACTCTTACTTTGTTAACATATAATGTGCAATGTGTTTGGTAATAGTCAGCTGTAAAGATGGAAAAAAATAAAAAATTTATTGTTGACTCTGGTTGTGGTTGCTTCGAGATTTTACGGCAATTTTTAAGCGTCGAACATCTTGTATATTAGATTCTGGATAGTATCCGGCGGAACTCTATCCCATTTCTTCAAGAGTTGCTCAAGGCTCATTTAAAGCGTCCAGGACACCTGCACTGCCTGTAATACGTCTGCCTATTATCAGGGCTATTTGTCGACCACTTTATCTGCTCTGTTGCAGTTTCATCAAGGCACTGG
This sequence comes from Ctenicera cuprea, assembly GCA_958336395.1. Taxonomy (NCBI): domain Eukaryota; kingdom Metazoa; phylum Arthropoda; class Insecta; order Coleoptera; family Elateridae; genus Ctenicera; species Ctenicera cuprea. Next base: position 25,405,331 of record OY284494.1, read on the forward strand.
CATGGGATTGTGCATGTTGTCATGCATTAACAATTAACATCAATTCTTCAAAATGACAATATTCACATGTATTAAGGATGACTATGTTTTAGCTGTTAAAAATGCGAGACCTGTAGCCTGATATATAGCTCAAATGATGTGTGGAAAAATTGTAGCTACTATTATTTGGTTTGGGGTCCCGGGTTGGCGCGGGTAGGATGGCCATTCACTTGCGATCACGGCAGTGCATCAATGTTCTCCGTGGTCGGTAGTTGTATGGGTGTTCCAAAGCTGCGCAAAACACGGCGCCTCAAGCTGGCGGATGGGTACGTAAAACAGGCGGTCAAGCTAATACCTTGGTAGTCGTTAGAGGGGTTGGAAGTTCCCTCAAAAGTGTAGATGGATGAGCAAATGGACGAGTGAAGGTAATGCCAAGGGTTTGGCGTAAGCTGAGGGGTGGTAGTGGTTAATGGCCCAAAGAGCTCCACTACCCTCCGAAACATAGCGAATAAGCCAAACCCGGAGTGAATGGGATCAAGCCAAGGGTCTCAATGACCCGTAGCGCTGAAGATATATATTATTTGTTTTGAGCTAGTCTCGCTCCTTGTGGGTCTTTACTGTGACCAAACCGAGAAACATTTGTAAGCAACTGTATAAACTAATAGTCATTCAAAATAATACGGACAGATTGAAAACAGCAAAAGCTCCACTGTCCAAATCTTACCGGATACGTATCTGGTGGTTTTCCTGAATTCCACGAATAAACCTGCTGGAAAACTTGCAGTGCCCTCTTATTTCTTCCTGTAGTCATTAAAAACTTTGGACTTTCCGGAAGCATAATGTATGCAAAACCAGCCAACAAACTTGGTAGAGAGCAAACAAATAGAAAAATATTCCAGGAACGCAAAACTGAAACATTAATAATTATATTAATATTGTTAAAAAATAAATAGAATAAGGTATTACCAATAGTGCCATTAAAAAGTGAAATGTTGATTTTATCGGAAAATATGAGCCAACCTAACAATGGCAAAACGATACTAGCCACACTGTGAATTACTCCGTTCATCAAAGGTATAACTGCTCTGTATTTAGCAGGATGGAATTCGTTTATATAGGACATTAATGCTGCGAATGGTCCATTTATTCTAAAAAGTATAAACAATTAGTGTTCATTAAATGCGTTTACATCTGATGTTTATTTAAAAAAAAATAGGCGGGATTTGTTAACGTTCGTACATTTTTTATTTAACACAAAGTAATTATCAACACTGCATTAGAACCAAATAACTGAAGATGACATATCCAAAGATTAAATTGAACTGTGAGAATTGTTTTAAACAAAGAATAGGTATGTATGTAACAATGGCACAAGTCATTACTTACATAAATCCTGTCATAAACTTTGCAGCCACCATCATGGTATAATGTTGGGAAAAGCCGCATAGCAAAACAAAAAATCCATCTAACAAATATCCAACCACAAGAAGCTTTTTTCTGCCAATAGTATCAGCCAAGTAGCCCCAAATAAAAGCGCTTGATACCATTCCTGAAAATTTTCAATTTCTAAATCAGTGATAAAATAAAGAAATTTTTATTTTCAAAAAATAGCGTTGCTTGCCTGTGTATGTTATGGCATTGAGCATTCCCTTATTATCCAATGATAGATCCAAATCACACTGGGCAATGGGAAAAATATACGACATGGTTGTAGTATCAAACATTGTGGCAAATGCTGATGGTATAGCGATTAATATTAGAAGTACGTTGAACTTTCCAAAACCAGTTGCTTTGATTGCTGTTTCAAAATCGGCGGGTTTTTCAAGGTTTTCTGAAATAAAACGTTTTAGTTAATAATAGTATTTTTGTAAAATTTCGGTTTAATTTGTTTTATTACATGTTTTGAGGAAGATTTAAATGTTTAAAAAATTAAACTAAAAATTCTAAATTTGCCTGTTTTTGGCCAAATCAATTGCTTTAGAAAGTTAAAGGTAAAACATGAGCTTCCTGTCACTTTTTAGTGTTAAAATTATCAGAAACTATAGAAACTTAATCGCTTTCCCAGAGAAAAATTTTGCTTTTTTCCCAATTTTCCACTGCATAGAATACCTTAAAATTATCATAAACTTTAGTAATTTTAGTTTTCTTAGACTAAAATTTTTGTTTTTCCAGATTTCCACTGTATATAACAACTATTTAATTTTATTTATAAGTTTAAACTTTACTCTTTTTTCTCTTAAATAGGTTTTAGCTTTACACGTATTTCAACGTGTTTACACGTCATTATCAAAGGCAAGATTAAACTTAAACTAAACAACGGCCTCTTGCATATCGCCAAATTTATCACTAACATGACGGCGGCTCCTTACAACACCACTCAAGTTTATTGATTGTTTACGGCAATTGCTTATATTTCCGTCACCACTATTGCAATAATTTGTTTTTTATTGGGTAATTTAATTCTGGAGCGTCGACAAACATAAACAGTAATATATCAATTTATTCTAATGAAATTTGCAAAATTGACCAAGTTCAAATTAAACAATTTTCGTTTGTTTCTTAGAACTAAGAAATAAAAGTGTCTCCGGCGTCAAAGCAACTGCATGGAAAACCACCGCAGCTATGCTGTGGTTATTTATGGTTTACTAACGATAAACTCTAAAGTTCTAATAAAATTTGCCTCCAAACAAGACAGAAAAGTTTTTAGTTGTTTACACTGGCCGTTTCAAATACCAATAAAGGTCGACGTCGGAACAAATTAACAGTAATATATTCTTAATTTATTCTAATGATATTTAGAAAATACTGCATGTTTAAATGTATACATTTTCTTTTGCTTATTAGAGGTAGGAAATAAAAGTGTCTCCGGCATTAATGCAACAGCATGACGAGTTTAAATTACAAACGATCATAAACAAATACAATCTCAGTTTTACGAGATAAAATGAACTTGAAGTTGATTCTAGTTATCGCATTGACGATCTACGCAGCAATAAGAATATTAAACCAAAGATTCTGCGTTTAGCAGCTCGCATAACTAGCTGCATCCTACGCCTTTGGCGTGTTTACTCTCTGTACTTTTATTATTGATTTTATGATAAATTAGGAATTCGAGATTTCAACGGAAATACATGTTTTGGACTTCCAGGAACCTCTCATGTTTAGTTTTCTTTAATTCCAACGAAAAAAATCAGTTTATTTATTATAATAAGACTATTATGCAGCTATGCTTTCGGTACAGTAGTAAGAATGGTGGGCTGTTATTGCAATCTGTTTGGACATGAAATGTTAATATTAAAATACTTTTCAATATATGATAGCTGATGGGTAACAATATACACTGTGTCCATAAAGTAACCACCCTCCCCCCAACTAACTTTTGAACGACTTCATATTTTTCTACATAATTTGGTGTGCTGTAATGGGAAATTAAATATTATTTTTCAGCCTATATTAAAATTTTGTATCATCCAAACTGGGCGCCATTTTGAATTTGTTTTAAATGGAAAGGGGGGTCGCCCAGTCGCCATTTTGGATGATACAAAATTTTAATATAGTCTGACAAATAGTATTTAATTTCCCATTACAGCACACTAAATTTTGTAGAAAAATATCAAGTCGTTTAAAAGTTAGTTGGGGGGGGGGGGGGGGGTTACTTTATGGACACAGTGTATATAAAATATTGGAAAGTCCAAGAGAAGTACTTCGTTTAGTTTTTGGTGAGTTAAAAAAAATACCAAAGCGCGCCGCTTGGGTTGCTGCAACCGTACCCGTTCCAAGTTGAGACAGGTTGACGGGATCCGGATTTAGTATGTAAAACAATTATAGCAATCGCTATATAAATCATAAAATTAGGACTTCGACTAGCGGTTCGCTACACTACCTACTTAATAAACTTATTTATTATTAAAACAAACAAACAAACAAACAACAAACATCGTGGGGCATAGCCCACGGGTTCCGCTAGTAGTTGTTAATTTGTTATACACGACCACAGCTATGTGCAGAATATTTAAACATTTACATGAATAAACTCGCATATTATTAGGAATAGAAAGCAAATTAAGAAAATATTATTTAGTGCCTTTTAAGGATGCATAACAAAATATGGTTGTTGCTTACATTTCAAACTACGAAAAACGCTTTATTTTTACCTAGTTTGATATAAAGAAACATAATAAAATTTACATTAATAATTATGAATTGTAATACCTTATTTTGTAGTTAGAAACTGTTTAAAATTACAGTAAAACTTTATCTTTACATTATACATTATACTGGTTTGTTTTGTTTGATATGTACTATTTAACCTCATGGGAATTTGTTGTGAGCGTGGAACAATAGATTCTTAAATATTGACAAAAGAACATGTTTTGTACATCCATCGGGTTCAACATCGGTATGAACATATTAAATGATAGTAGGAACAATCTTCTATTGAGAAAGCATTACGGGAATGTTTCCTTTTGGTTGTTTACCTGAACAGTTTACTTGGATAATTATAACAAAACGACCAAATTATAAAATCGATTTAAGTTTTTAACAAAAAAGTATTGTTTATAATAGTGAAATTACTAAAAACAAAAAATCATTAAATTTTAAAAAAATTTTCACGCTAAAATTTTTTAATATTTCCTCATTTTCAGTTGCCCAGACTTCTCAAAATTTAAAGTTTTTCAAAACTATTAAAATTTCTAAAGTTATCAAAATTTTGGAAAATTACCAACATTTTAAAGTTTTCAATAAATTTCAAATTTCAAAATTATTTGTTTACAAACTTTCGAGAATTTTCAAAATTTTTTTAATGGTCAAAATTTTCTATAATTTTCAAAAATGTTTTTAATTTGCATACCTTTTTATTTTAATTTGCAAAAATGTTTTTAATGTATTAAGAAATATTAAAATATTACAAAGTATATAAATAATTTTTTTAATTTTCAAAATTTTCAATATTTTCAATATTTTCATAAATTCCAAATGTTAACGTTTTAAATATATTTAACGGGTAAATGACTTTTAGTGTTAAAAAAAAGTAGTCAGCTTAACTCGTTAACAATGAAAATTGGGAACAGCTTTAACTATAGGATAAAATAAAAATACATTTATTAATATAATTTTACAATAACATTTAAGGAGGTGATTATTTGCTTTTTGTGTTTCATTGATTGCACAATGATTTATGAACTTCCTATTTCATCATGTTTTTAATATTCTACTAAATTTATATTATTGCCTTAAGGTAGACCCATCTCTCTGTTGGGTAACTTAATTTTAAGGTAATTACAGGGTGTTAATGAATTGTAGGGACAAACTTCTAGGACTTGCAAAACACAACAAAGCAAACAACTTTTGTTAATAAATGTGTGGTCAAAAGTGTGTCCTTTCAGGGATAGAGCTTCTCAAGGATTCTTTAAGAAGCGCCTAAATGTAGGCAACTCAATTTACTACCTACTATTTGTTTCCATAACGACGGAAATTAATACAAGATCAATAAAGCCCTCTTTTCCACTTTTCAAATTCAAATTAAATTTAAAATAAATTAATTAACAAAATGTTTCAAAACTAAGCAATAGAAAAAACCAAAATTACAAAGTAATAATCAACTATTTGAAAAATTTACATTAACTAGTTCAAAAATTAACAAAATTATAATAAATGTTCAAAATGTCGCCCCTCAGCGTCTACACGCGAAACAAATCTACAAAGTAAATTGTACGATGGATGATTTCTATTCGGAAAATGTTCTTGGTAAGGGTGAGCAGCTTCGCGTGCGTTACGCCGAGCAGCTCCATACATGAACATCATGTCATGATGTTCGGCAAAAGTATAATTCGCCATAACACAAAAATACGACACACAGAACGAAAGAACGAATTATAAAAGGCACAGAAAGAAACGAATGCAAGAAAAGTCAAAGAATATCACAAAAATATCGAATTGTGTCAAAATTGACGTTATTTGAATGCATGTATGTCTAGATCGTTTTTTTTTTCAAAATTCCGTGTGACTGTGCAAAATAATTGAAATGCAATTTGGGTTGCCTATTTTCAGGTACTTCTTAAAGAATCTTTAAGAGGCTCTATTTTTTAAAGAAAATTCTTTTGACCACACATTTATTAACAAAAGTTGTTTGCTTTGTTGTGTTTTGCAAGCCCTAGAAGTTTGTCCCTACAATTCATTAACACCCTGTACACAAAACATTTAAAAAAATCAAAACAGCTGATAAATAAAATCTCTTCTCTACTCACCACCTTCGTTTACGTGATCTTCGACTTTTCCATTAAAAATCACAAAGACATTATTAAGTTTATCACTACTCATGTTGTATTTTTTCTTCATTTTACTTCAACAAACTAGATCGCAAACACTTGTTTAAGGATAGTAATTAATTTAAAAAAAAATTATTCTTTCATGGAAGAACACCTTCCGATTACAATCACCAGACTAAATTGTTAGTTAAAAGATTCTGATTTATAATAATAAATTAAATGTTTATGACGTCTATAGAATTTTCCTTATCTGTGTGGATTCTGGTGGCAATTAAATACAAAATTAATAAATATTTTACACATAGCAATACGTGATAGTTTTAGTAGTGCCTTTATGGAATATTTGGTTTCAATTTATTTATTGCTTCAATTTAAACAAATGTGAAAATTAACTTCTAAAATGTGGTTGAATTAGATAGAAGTTAAGCAAATTTCTAAAATTAGTGTGTGAGATAAGATCTATATTTAGTGCGATGCTGATTAAATATTTAATTTGTGACTTTTATAAAAATATAACAATAGAGAAATGTCAAGAAAATCACGTAGTTGGTTTATTTGAGCATTTATTGTCTGTTGGATTATGGAGCAACAGGTGTGGATAACAATAAGAAACTGGACATATTTCAAAATTTAAACAAATAGTTTTGATTCTTGTGATTATGAATCAGTTTGGTGAAAGACTCGAAACTTTATGATGATCAAAATGAGTGATCGCTTTAGAGTTATGTGTAGCTTAGCAAATAATCGTAGAAATAACATTTGTTTTTCTGTGATAAAGGCCTGTGAACATATGTTAAAACAGACAAGAAAAGTATTTATGAATGGCTAGGAATAGAAAATATATTGAAGAATTGTATTACTAAATAAAATGGTTTCTTTGCTTTGCATTCAAAAATATTAAAAGTAAAACATAGAATACTTTTACTGCATTTTTTTTGTTAACTGTCATTTGAATTTTCTAAAACTTTTGTAGTGGGCTATATGATTATGATACGAAATTTTGTTATAAACATTTAGTTTTTACTTTCCTATACGTTCAATATAGATGATTATTCATATTATGAAAATTGACATTTTGACGGAAATACATGTTTGGGCGTTCACAGTCCCAAATAAATGGTTATTAGTAAAAGTCTGTTCGTAGGTAGTTGTGTGGGTATGTGTGTGCGCCTTATATCTCCTTAACGGAAGTGCTAGTTTTGATGATATGAGGAATGTGGGGGTATTTCAAAAAATTCATTAACAAAATAAGTTTTTTAAAAAATACAGAGGCTGAAGTTAAGCATGTTTTTTTGGTAAAATTTTTTTCTAAATCTAAAAATAAAATCTAGTCAGCACTTTTTTAGTACTTTGTAGCTTTAAAATGAAGGCGTTACAAGTTTTTCAACATTTTGACTTTTATAAATTACAAATTGGGATGTAATTTGGTATTATACAATGAAGAAACGAATGAAAACTGAAGTTTAAATTTTGTAGCAAACGTAATAATTGTTTTAATCTGTTTTTGGTTGCGACTGACCTTAGAATAATTTGTGGAATTTGCTTATCTGACAAGAAGGCCTTGTTTTTCGTTTATTATTAGCGTCAAAGTTATGTAGTATCAGCTGCATGGTGTATTACCTGTGGAAGCCGGCTGGCAAATACAACTATGCTCGTAATTTCTTTCTGATGCAATTGATGAAAGATACGATGTATGCTACATAAGACTGTTTCAAGTTAAGGATATCCTTGTAGGGGTTTGTGGTTTGTGGTCTGTGCCCGTTTCGAAAAGTAACTTTCTTATAACTTAATTAATTCAAAACATACTAAATGTCATCAACATAACGAAACCAAAATATAACTTTATCAGATTGATGATTCGAATATTTAGATTTAAATATAGAAATTAATTCAACTAATAAATTTGAATACTCAGTTTAAAGAAAACACACACAAACAGACATTACAATACCACACGATTCTTGTCATTATAAAACACATAAATTGGCAGCATACAGGTCCATGATACATAGGGCTTTAACGGTTTCTGTAGATGAAATTAATTATAATAGAGAAATTTCAATTATTAAACAAATTGCATATATTAATGGTTATAATACTAAACGTGTTGATACATTAATTAAAGAAAAAGATTATGAATTAGCTATTTGCAAAATTTATCGAATACCACAACTTCGTCCGATACGATTAAATATGCCTCGATCCCATATTTTCGTGACAAATCAGAAAAAAGTGCTGAAATTATAAACAAAACAAATACATATAAAGTAAGTTTTAAAACAACTAGAAACATCTTAAACACTTTGTTTATAGCAAAATCAAAAACAGACGATTTGCTAAAATTAGGCATTTACAAATTAAATTGTTCGCATTGTAATTCGGTTTATAAAGAACACGCACGTTGTTACAAATACAAACACCCACATAAATCCAATTAGACTAAACACTTACTAGAACACAATCATTTAATGACATCTAATAACACTATAAAATTTTTACGTTTTTGTGATGATAAACGTAAGTTGGATATACTAGAACGATTTGAAATACATAAACATTTAAAATCTGTACCTTTAATGAATGAGCAAATTGATCTCTTAAATACACCATTATTGGACGTTTTGGAATAAGAAATCAAGTCATCTGCAGACGAGTATCGAGATCAAGTCACCAAGTTCTATTGCTATAACAACACTAACTGTTTACTTTCTAATATTACCTTTGACAATAGCATGGAAACATGCCGAAATACGTATAAGGTTAAAATAAATAAAAATTGTTGAAGTAATTAAGTATTTTATATACCTATAATCAATAAATATGGACTTCAACGAAGTAAAGCTACAATTTATAAATAATCTATATATTTTACTAAATGTACTTGTAACTGCTATTCTTGGGTAGTTGTCGCAAGGTGTCTCTGTTTCCTTGTTTATGTATTAGAGATATATATCCGGTTTTCCATTCTTTTGGTAAATTTCCATCATTTTAACACTTGTTCATAAGTTTTGTTATCTTATATACTCGTAGTTTCGATTTTCCATTTTTTATCAATCCGCTGAGGATTCCTCCTGGTCCGGGTGCTTGTCTATTTTTATGTTTCTAATTGTTTTAATCACTTGTTCTTTTTGGACTTCTATGTAGTTGACATCTGTCGCTCCTTCTTCTCGCCACGTGGTTTAAAAAAATATCGGCCTTTTCTCGGTAAGTATAGTTCTCGGTAGTATTGCTTTCATTTGTTTGTCAGGAATATTTTGTTGTTCTGTTTTTTCGAAGTGACGTTTTTACGTTCCTCATAAATTTTCATGCCTCTGCCGTTTTTCTTCCTCCACGCGTGACAATGGTCGATCGTATTTCATCTTCCGTTTCAACTAGCCGTCATTTCCTCATTCGAGAAGCATCTTTACTAGGTCTACCCATCACTTAAAATTGTAAAATAATTAACTTTAAAAAAAAAAAGGGAACCGACTTCAAATAAAAACACAAAAGTGACATAAGTTAACTAAAAAGCAAAAAATAAATGTTTTTTATACAACAGTTTAATATTTATTTGTTGTTCCGTTTAATGTAATTAAGAAATTGCTGTTTATTATATAATTATTAATTGTTTTATAATTTTTAAGTCGGTGCCAAGTAAAACATAAAAATTATATACCTTGCTGCAATAACAAATTAGATTCGAATTTTTGTTTTACTTGACACCGACTTCTAAATTATAAAACAATTAATAATTATATAATAAACAGCAATTTCTTAATTACATTAAACGGAACAACAAATAAATATTAAACTGTTGTATAAAAAACATTTATTTTTTGCTTTTTAGTTAACTTATGTCACTTTTGTGTTTTTATTTGAAGTCGGTTCCCTTTTTTTTTTAAAGTTAATTATTTTACAATTTTAAGTGACGGGTAGGCCTAGTAAAGATGCTTCTCGAATGAGGAAATGACGGCTAGTTGAAACGGAAGATGAAATACGGAAACACTAAAAAGTCGGTTAAAAAAATAGATTTTGAGGAGTATCTTCGAAGTTCAAGCTCCAATACCAATGAAATTATAATGGGACCACCTTGGAACTATACTGAACCCATCACAAAAAAATTATTAAAATCGGTTTATAAACAAAAAAGTTATGCCCGAACATACATAAAAAAAAAAAAAAAAAAAATAAAAAAAAAAAATATATACAGACGAATTGAGAACCTCCTCCTTTTTTTGAAGTCGGTTAATAAATAAATATCAAGAGATCCAAAAAAACTGATCCTCAGCGAGCTGTGGAATGAAAAGTCACGTCTTTGCTAGACTAAGGGAATGTTTATAATGTAAATTTCAGGTTAGGTTTTAATTATTATCTGACATTATAAACTTTTCCTTAGTTTAACAAAGACGTGACTTTTCATTCCACAGCCCGCCGAGGATCAGTTTTTTTTTTATCTCTTGATAAACGGATATCCACGTTAACTTACCTCCATGGAAACAGTTATAATTTTCAAGAAACGTCACTAATATCATCTAAACATTTTAAATTTTTACTTGTAAATTGTATCATTAAAATGGCTAATCCCGTTCAGTCTCTGAATGAAAATTTCTTTTACAACAGTATGTTAGCCAGAGCACTGTTACAGCTTCTTCCGGCTAACGGTGAGTACCAGCAGTACCTGGTTATTTTTCATTTCGACCAAGTTTTCTTGTAGATCGTTCAACTTTTCGCCATTGGCTGCATAAATTGCATCAAATGGATAACAATTCTGATCAAATGACAATTAGAAATGACTACATGTGGTTTATGTTGTTGATGCTTCAAAGTAAACGTGTAGCGGAACCTTTTAAAAATGACCCACCCCGTGGGGATCTAAAACCTCTAAATCAGATTTTGGTAAGGAAACTTAATAGTTATTAACATTTATTACAATGCTTTATTTGAATTTTAATTTAGCTCGAAGAAAAGAAAAACATTTAAAGTGTACAGGGTAGCCCATTTTTTATATACCACAACATATACTTGATGTAGTATTAGAGATACAAGAAAAAAATTATTGGAAAACGTTATTCAGTTTTGATTGGTTTATGATACAGTGCAATTTATTTCTTATGGCCTATGTTTTTGGAGGAATATGTCTAATAATATTTTTTAAATTAGAACACCTCGCATTTATTTGTTGTAAATACAGTTTACATTTTTTAAAATCACACCGCATAAGACATGACGTTTGAAACTTTTCATAAAATGGTCAAGAAAGTTCAAAATTTCTGAACATTTTCTTTATTTTTGAAATAGTTAACACATCTTTAAATAACGCGAAAGTGCCTGGCAACTTTTTTCGTGTATCTTTAATACCACAGCAGATACATGGTGGCCAATAACAAAAAATCGGCTTTTCTGTATACAGAGTGCTTTATAATAAGAGCTTTTCTGTTAAGATTTGATTTTTCCTTGCTGATCTGCGGTAATGTTATAACATATTTGTTAATAAATAGGAGAATTAAAAGTCCTTTTCTCTCAGCAAAAATATTTAATTAAACGGTAACCGGTTTTCGGGCAATTACTTCCTGCCCATCATCAGCCTTAAGAAAATATAATCTAAAAAATTTTACAACAGTCAACACTTTACAAAATTCAGAAATCTTAAGGATAACTTACTGCACTACTCGAAACGTATAATAAAATTTAACATGCCTAAATCGGCATAATTGAACACAGGAGAAAGTCTAATAATCGAAACAAATGTACAATCTCAAAAATTAACATCAGGACGAAACATAACCTGTGTGAGGTTATGTTTCGTCTTGATGTTAATTTTTGAGATTGTACATTTGTTTCGATTATTAGACTTTCTCCTGTGTTCAATTATGCCGATTTAGGCATGTTAAATTTTATTATACGTTTCGAGTAGTGCAGTAAGTTATCCTTAAGATTTTTGAATTTTGTAAAGTATTGACTGTTGTAAAATTTTTTAGATTATATTTTCTTAAGGCTGATGATGGGCAGGAAGTAATTGCCCGAAAACCGGTTACCGTTTAATTAAATATTTTTGCTGAGAGAAAAGGACTTTTAATTCTCCTATTTATTAAAAAATTTTCCTCTCATGGGTGAAAACCAATTTTCTAACTTATAACATATTTATTTACTATTTTAGCCAATGAAAGTTTATGAAGAAATTTTAACATCTTCCGATCAAAACATGGCCTGGGTAGAACAAGGGGGGCAGACTCTTGATCTCACAGATTTGGGAAATATGCAAGAACCAGTAACTTCCCCGCCTTCACAATTCTTCAGCAATCAGCCACTGCCTCGAGATGGCATTATTTGCTACATGGCCGCATTTAGTGACCACGATTATTAAAATACCGTGTGAACCTAATTCAAAATGTGTATTTGAGTATTTGTTTACTTATCCAATATTAAGAATGTAATTAAATCATGAAACTAATCTAATTACATAAGAGACGTGTATTGGATTTATATAATAAATTTGGATCTATTTCGACTGCCGCAGGCAGCTTTTAGTGGTGAGGAGCGTACATTACATGCATGTTTGGGTCATTGCGGAGCTAAATGCTAACGAGCTAGCACGACAACAGACTTTGAAATACAACTTGCGTAATATTTCGTTTAGTTGTGCTCTCTATAGGACCAATATTTAATAATAAGAAAAATATAATTTGATTAATATGAAAGTAACACCCATCCACCCTACTGAAATAAGTAACATGGAAAACAACGTTAGCACTAATACATTTTATTTATAACAGTACAGACCGTTGACAGCGCATTTTGTTTATTGCAAGGACGGACGGTGAGCTACATACAGATTGAGAACTTATAAACATCACCAAACGTTTACATTCCATTTCGCTGTGGCGTCTAACTTTGTTTTTGTTTATAGGGGCCAATTTCGGTGCACGTGCATGTTGACTGACGTATTTTGACTTCAATCGGTGTTAATACAGAAGGTCATGGGCCAAATACGTGCACCATGGCTTTGGCCATGTGGATCTACCAAAGCCACCAATTTAGAAGGTCATGCATATACCTAGAAGAAATTTACGCAAATCGCAACTTTTTTCTGCAGACTAGATTTAAATTACAAACAAAATATTTATTGCGTAACTACTTGTGGGAGCGCCCACGTACTTATTGTCATGGGGGTCAAAAATGTAATTTTTTATTGCTTTTCAAAATTTTAAATAGTTGGTGGCGCTTAAAAATTTTTTTAGAAATCTTACTAAAGAGGGTGAAAAAGCTACAAAAAACCACAATTTTACGATAATTATTTAATTCTTTCTTTTTTCAATTTTTACAAAAATGTTTTAAAAATCAATAAAAAAATTCGTTGAAAGATGTTAAACGTTTCTTTAAAATCTGTTTGTAATATTTAATTTTTTTTAGAATTTTCAAACAACATTTAGAAATCTTTACTTAATTATTTAGGAGCCGATTCTGTAGTCACGGCGAAGAGATAATTATTTTTAGTAAATGCCTGTTATATCAAGCGGTTCTTATATGAGAACAAACTTTAATATAATAAAAAAACAGTTAATAAAATGTAGTAGGTACATGTCTTACATTTTGACACAGCTGATTTATTATTTTTTTAGAAAAAGTTATCAAAGAAAACGTGGGACGTAGTCCACGAGTGCGGCTAGTAAGTAAATTATTAATGACAAAATATGTTTAGATGAGTATTTAAGTTCAATTACAAAATAATTTTTATTTATTTCAAATTTACTCTGACTTTCTGCAAAATTTGTATTTGCAACAAAATAGCTGGGACTTGTCGATGAGTGAAGCCGATAATAATTTTCAACAGGTTGTGGCCGTGAAATTTGGGTTTGCTGGCCATTCGTGTGTTGACCACAGCAGGGTAAGTTTGATTTTTAGCTTTCTGAATTTTCCATTAATAAAAATCTAATTTAAGTGATGATGATTTATCCGATAATGAGATTTTATGTTTCAATTAACGTTTTTGATAATTATACAATTTATGAATTGTGTTCGCTTTTATGGTCGTTTCAACATGTGGTCACCATTGAATTGTAACTCGGTTGATAAACTTTATATAAAAATTTCTTTTCTCGGATATTTTTGTTGTTTAAATATTGGAAATAATTGTTCAAACCCAATATGTGTCGTACTTATACTTAGAACGTGCACATAAACTACATTTTTCTGAAATTAAACTTAATTCATTGGAATTCCAGCGTTCTTGCTTTAATTTTTCTTTCCGTACGGTTAGAGAAGGTAAGTGTTGTCTTTAAATAAAATTTTTTACCGTAACGTTAAGCCCAAACTTCACTTTAGATTAAAATGTTCCTAGCGTGCTCAAATATTTGAGCAGATCGTGGGCCGTCGCAGTACTTGATTAGACTAGGAACATCTATGAATGAACAGGGTGATGCATAACATGTGGGCCGCACCTTCAAGAGCGATTGAACACAATCAAATATATAAACGTAGATTCAGAAATGTTTACGTACGGAGTTACAGCCTTCTGAAAATCAACAGCCTTATCACTTATTTGTCGATAACTTTCACAATAATTGTACTAAAATTTTGATATTTTGCTTGTGTGCGTTACTCATTATTCAGGTTATTATCGTTACCATTTGTTTCTGAGTAAGTACACCAAAGGTGTTTCATATGGGAACGCTGCGTAATATTTTCTTCTTAATATTTCAGATCTCTACAATGTTGAAATTTGTGATTACAAATACTTATTTTTAACAAACAATGCACAAAATAAATTTTGTTATTATATTCGCTCAGTTCGGATAATTAAATGTTTTTATAAAATCGAGTTGCCATGAAGATCTCAGTGTTTTCTACAGAAGTTCAAATAGTAAACTTTAAGGGTTGGTTCTGCACATCAAAATAATGAAAACAGTTGCTGTAAACATCGTTACAACAACGCTTCCTTACGGAAGTAACAATTGTTTCTCTTTTGTAATTTCGTAAGAAAGCGTTTCTGGAACCATGTTTATAAGAACCGTTTTTATTAATTAAATTCAAGTTTGTACAAACTGTTTTCGTATCTTCAGGCAACAATTAGACCTTCATGCAATTTGATTTTCACAAAACTTGAATTACGAATTTAGCGACTTTTAACAAGAATACCTTCTTTTTGTTAATGTTTGTATAGAGAGTAATAATTTAAAAAAATTTAAAAATTAAAAACATCTAAAATATTTAGCAGAACATATTACGTGCCCCCTTCTATGAGGCACTTCTGGTGCATCTATTCAAACAAAAACTAGCAGAAGTATTGAGCTAAGCAGGAAATGCTCAAATATAGAATTTTTAAATTGTAATACAACTTTTACAAAAGTTATCGACAAAAAAGTGATTGGTTTTGCATCATCTTCAGGAGGTTATAACTCCGTAACAAATTCGTTTTTGGGCTTATGTTTATGAAAATTTGGTTTGCTTTTGGATTATAAATTCATCAAAAAGTGTTTTCGTAGGTTTTCGATTACACGAAATAAATATAAGAGATCAATTTTGCTATACCGCGGTATCAGAAAAATTGGTTAACGTTATTATTACGCATATTACGAAAAAAAGACATAGCATAAAAAGTTCTACTGTGGACTTTAAAACTAAATTGCTGCATTTAACTACGCAGTTTCAAATAATCTATTTGGTGTTTGGAAGTTTGTTATACATACGTACCCACGTTATTGTATTTAAACATATTCTATATTTGTAGAAAAATATTGTCAGAAAAACATATCAGAACTTCTTTTATTCCACTGTTGGACTGCTTTTAAAAATTGGGTTTCTCTATACATTTTTGTTATAATTTGTTATTCAAAATTTCATTAAATCGTTCAAGTAGTTCTTGAGCTTGCAATGAGTGATATACAGTAGTAGAGATCAAAACGTGTATATCCGTCGAAATTTCAAAACTGACGTATTTTACAAGTACGATATATTCTTTTACAAAAAATATGGAAATATGAGGTAGTAATTAACTCAAAATAGAAACACACCTTAGAAAAATAAATTTTAACTTTTCCCCATTAATTTCCTTTGTAATCCGATTCATTCCTCAACGTAGGTGTTTGCTGTTCGGTTCTTAAGGAAACCTAATCTGCATCCCAAAGCCGCTTTTGATATTTTAACACATATTCCTGTACGTGTTGTGGTTTGACATCTCTTGTTACAATTCTTCATGCTTTCGTGTAACTCAATTAGGGATTTGAACATATAATTTATGTATTTTAATTACACCGACATTTCCATGTTCTAAAATAAGACTAAAAGTTGAAAATTTCTTGCTTAGCAAAATACAGGCTGTATTAAAATATTTAGTTTAGGTTTTACTTTAAATTTGTTGACAAAATAGAAACAGTATTTTATTAAAATTTGATGCACTCTAATTTCTATTTAGATGCAATTATTCCGCGAAATTTGGGCTTAATTACAAAATACAGTGGCGTAGAATTTATCTAAGTAATTGCATTCAAAAAGTAAAATATAGACCTATAAACTTTTTTGGTACCTATACCTACTAGTTTTTATAGATTTCTTACTCAATTTTTGCTAAGAAAATTGTAATAGTCTAATAGTAATTTTGCGAATAAAAATTGCGTTTTTGGGATATTTCCGCTAGTGTAAACCTCCACATAATAATTTATTAAATGACAAACTTTTTTTTTGTAAAATAAATACACTTCAATGAACTATTAGATAATACAAGCTATTGAAAGTGAAAAATGATTATATTATTTAAGAAATATTGTTGAAAATGCTTTGCTTCTGCTGGAATATATTCTTGTGCTCGTCGGAGTAAATTCAATCTAAGACGATCAAAGATTTTTGCCTTTCGTCTTACTTCCTCGTCCTATCTAACGTTTGGGAAAAATTTAAGTTTAAGAAATTGGTGGCGTTTAGCGTACAATGTAGGGGTGCATCATAATGCATAAACTGCAAGTTAGCTCTAATCACTAGGGGTACGTCATACAGGATGTGGCAACTAAAGTGTTACAAGCTTATGCGTATCTCCAAAACTATAAAATATTGAGCAACAATTTTCTTCCAGTTTTATGGAGCGGAAGGGGGCCGTAGTTTAGGTTAATGTGAGTATTGGAAAATCGCCATGTTTTAAGAAGGGGAGAGGAGTTAATTAAAATTTGTTAAAAGAATATAATCGTATTGTTTTATTTTTTTAAATATCTGCTTCAAAACAGGTACAAATTATTTTTAAGTTTTTTTTTGAAAAAACTACTTTCCTAGTGAGAGGATGACATTCTTTAAGTACTAAAAAGCGGAACAAGATTTTTTTTTAAATTTAAATGTGCCTACTAAACATTGGAAAGCAAAATTAGATCAAACAAAGTTTACGACCTTTAATAAATGAAATTCTGTAGATATTAAAAAGCAGAACGAAATTATTTATTTTTTAATTTAAATGTGTCTACTAAAAATAACATCCAAAATGAAGCGAAGCAAAACTTAGTAAAAGTAAAGTGTGCAGAATTTCATCGCCCCGTTTATTGGGAGTTGTAAATCTATATTTCTTTCTCTTATTAAATTTTGTCTGTTCTAATTTTGGTTGCTAATTATTAGTAGGCACGTTTAAATTAAAAGAAAATAATCAAGCATCTTTTTTTCATATTTACAAAATTTC
Organism: Ctenicera cuprea; assembly: GCA_958336395.1. Taxonomy (NCBI): domain Eukaryota; kingdom Metazoa; phylum Arthropoda; class Insecta; order Coleoptera; family Elateridae; genus Ctenicera; species Ctenicera cuprea. The sequence goes on from OY284494.1 coordinate 25,423,208, forward strand.
ATCCCCTCCCCCAAGAAACGAACGTTGTTCAAAAATCTGAAAAATAGGCTGAAAAATTTTAAATAACCTCCACTCTTTAAAATCGAGTGGGTTTAAAAAATCAATATTAGTCTAATGTACGTCTCTTTCAGTCCCATAAAATTTATATACAAAAAATTGGTGCCCAGTCGTTTATAGCTTAGGAAATTTTAGATGTAATACTTTAGTTGCCGCACCCTGTATAACAGCACTTATAAATCTTCTCTTAAAAAAATTTATTACGGATAGATCCAGGTAGTTGATCATCTACTAATCCTATAGAAATAGTTTGGTTAAAACTATTTTGGTGATTTCCTACTCTAACTGAAAACTAGGTTTCATCTAATCACACGTGGGTATTACGCACGTGTTTATTATTCTATCTCGATTAAAAATGTGTTCAAGCGCCGCCAGGCCATCTATAAATGTCTAACAAATTGCACATCAATATCTATATTGAATTCGTAACTGTCCCACCATAGCGACCTATAATAAATCCGTAACTGTCTCACCATAACAAGACGATAAGTCTTGCATCTCTGAAAAATTTATTATTATAACATAACGGCGGGCCTTTTGTATGTCGACGCAAGTTATTAATAGCTGTCATTTCTGTTAGTACCATGTGTTCAAAAAGTAATTACATAAGGGTTGGCCATGACTAATAAAATTTCTGTCTTTGCATGCTTTAGAATTTAAAAAAAAATGTAATGTCGCTTAAAATGTTTAGGTTAAGCCTGTAATTTGTTATTTGTAGTTACACTAACAGAGCGATGACAGTTAAATTCTAAAGCATGCAAAGACAGAAATTTTATTAGCCATGGCCAACCCTTATGTAATTACTTTTTGAACACATGGTATAACTTGCTTATTTATAGCTTACTTTAATTCTAGCGAGTCGGAAATGTGTATGATTTATCGCGCTGCCAACAAACAAATAGGAAGATTCTAGACGAATTTTACAATTCACTGGTACAAATTGGGAGCTCGACTAAGTTCTGCTTATAATTAATAAGTGCTTGCTACAAAACTGTTTACTACAAATTCTTAGTGACGACGCAGTCAGTAATATTTGTCTCACAATTCGAAAAGGGCGAATTAAATTTGGAATTATATGCAAATATCTAAGAACACTTTTTAGTACGCATTTAATTAGTTTCAAAAATATTTAGAAAATATCCGTACTCGGACACGAAAACTAGTAACTAACTTCGCTAATTTACTCCCGTTTTGTTTTGTAGGAATTTATCAGGGGTTTTGATAGTTTTTTTTTGCGGGTCTGTTTTCCGGACTTTTTTCCGATTTTTCTATCGGAGTTTTTTTTTCGGGCTTCTTTTCGGTTTTCTTCCCGAATGTTATTTCCGGGAACTTTTATTCAATATGGAAACATTCGGAGTGGCAAGCGCCGGCTATGAAGTTAGCAAGTAAAACATCTAAGGACGTAGCCCAGGGGTTTTTCTAGTTTGTTTTTATTTAAAAGCCTGCCACAAAAATTATTATTATAGGGATAGGCAGCAGACAATAATGCATGCACTTGTTTAAGGTGGCAGGAGTACAACTGCTGTTATAGCAAAATTTTCCAACACCCTAAATTCTAAAGCTATGCGTACGTGTTAATGAATTTTTAGCAACCCTTATCTAAAAGTTTATTTTCTATTTCAACCGGTACATGTGCATTTTGCCAATAACGTGTTATGTGTTTAGTGGTAGTAAGTGCTACTATCTACAGCATTCAAAGAAAATTATTTAAACCAGAGGCGTCTGCGGGTGATGGATCATTTATTTTGTTATTTTTGTAATCTTCAATTTTTTTACTAATTTAAGTTGTTAATATGATTGTACCTTAAAAATTGAATAAAAATGGTACCTATGATTTGGTTGTACAACTAGCCATTTTCAGAAAAAAATCAATTTTACATTTTTCTTTTTTAGAATGAGATAAAACTTTTTTTTTATTTCGTAGTTATTTATTAACTTTGGATTCATAAAACGTAATTATTACAGTTTTTAAACAATAATGGTTGTCTAAATCAGAATTGAAATCAAATTTGTAACAAGAAACTTATTGTGATTTGAATCTACTAGTAGTTTGTAATAAAAAAAGTATTCTTGTAATTTTTCTATAAGATGTACCGTTTTTCTATAAAATGATCCAAAGTTAATAAATAAGTACGAAATAAAACAAAATTTTATCTTTTTTTAAAAATGAAAAATGTTTTAATCGCTTTTTTGGAAAATGGTTAGTGGTACAAAAGCAATCATGAGCACCATTTTTTGGCTAATTGAAAAGTACAAAAACAATAAATAAAAATGATCCAGGTCTCAATTTGGGACGACTCTAGTTTAACTAATTTTATTTGGATGCTGTTAGATAATAGTACTAAACCGTATGGCAAATTTTAGTATTTCTTTATTTAAAGGGTGTCTGAGATAATATTTAAAATTTAAATTTCAGTCGCCCCCTTCGGGAGGCCCTAGCTCCCTTTAGAGAAATTTTGGGACACACATATTTAAGGAACCTTTTTTTGAAGAAATTATCTAACAAATTTTGAAAGTTTGAACCACCCTGTATATTAAACGTGGACCATTCCACTTTACGTAACTCTCTGACTGGGTGGCGTGCATGAATTATGTGGAGGTTATTTTAGTGAAATATACCTAAACAAAGTGCATAGAGGACATTTTTTATTTTGTTTGTGATTTTTTAAGCAATTCTACGCCACTGGATTGCGTAATTTAATTCAAAATTGTCCGAATAATTGGCTTTAGATGGAAATCAAAACGCACCAAATTGAGAGAGCTTAAAAAAAGAAAAAAAAAACATTTTTTTGCAACAAACTGTATTTCGCTAACGAAATATTAAAAAAAAGTTTATTCCTATTTTTGTCTAATTTTGGAACATAAACTTTCAGTGATTTTAAAATTGTTAGTATTTTTATCAAAGTGTACTAATTTTATAAAAACATGTTATTGCTAGCCTGGTTAACAATGAACGTCTCACTTTTCATCCATTTAATTTTTGCTGCCTTTTGGACAACAAATGTCTCGTTTGGTGCTCTCGTTCATCATAAACGCGCAACAATTACTCGTCTTGGTCACCACACATCCTTGGAATCAGACCACCATCATCATGGTTTTACTCCAGCGCCACATACAGTAAAATTCCATAAGGATGTGTGTCTTCACGAAGCAGAATGTGTATTACCCGTTCAATGTCCGGCTCACGTTCGAGAAGAAGCTCCGATAAAATGCAGAACAGCTGCAGGTCGAGCTGGAGTTTGCTGCACCACGGGACAAAACCACACTGGTACTGAAGCATGATCAAATTAAGTTTCTCAACATGTAATTTGAGTTTTTCTTCAGCTCACTTACATGAAAAGGGACGGGGTCATCACTTGGTCAGGGTTGATCCAGTTACCTTGGGTTCAATCACCAGGCACAGTCGTGTGGAAATGGCGGAGCTCCATATTAGAGAGGCTCGCATTTTGAGATCTAGCAGATCAGCCGTGGTACGTTTTGGTACCGCAAGTTACGGACATTTCAGAAATTCGAGGTTGTACAGTTTGTCTGATTTAACTGAGGTAATGGGGGTAGCAAATCGTGCCCTTGAAATCGCTTTGGCTACCAGGGCGTTTAAAGATAGGTAAGATAAGAAATTTTAAATTTTGACTCGCTGTAAGCAATGTAAATTTTTAGACAAGGTCTATCGAATGAACAACTGGAGTACGGTATGATTCAACAAGATCTAAGACCAACCCCGTTGGGTGCAGCGTGCCCAGCACCTCCAATGTGTCCACCAATTGCGCCACGCCATCGTCGAATTGATGCTTCTTGCAATAACCTTAATAGCCCCGCGTGGGGCATGCATCTCACGCCTTATGCAAGGCTCTTGCCTCCAAGCTACCATGATGGTAAGATCAAGGTAAGCTATATCATTGACGATACTATTAATTTTATTTTTGAAGGAATTTGGACACCACGAGTTTCTGAAGATCAAGGACAACCTTTAAATAGCCCCCGCCTTATAAGCACTACTCTTTTTCCTGATATAGATAGCCCCAATCAAGGTTACACCTTGATGTTGATGCAATATGGGCAATTTCTTTCCCACGATATTACCCAGTCGATTGATACAAGTTTTGGTGAGTTTTTCAAACATGACGCTGTCTAGATTTGAATTCTGATTTTTTTACTAGCTAACGGTAGTGCTATCTCTTGTTGCGCTGAAGATGGAAACAGAGAAATCCCCCACGAATTCAGGCATTACGCTTGCATGCCGATTACGATACCTCCAAAGGATAAATTTTTCTCCATCTTTAAACAGGGTTGTATGAACTTCGTAAGGTCGGTCCTTTCGCCCAGATTAGATTGCACTCTCGGATACGCTCAACAGGTTATTCCGCGTAGCACGTTTTGCATTTCAAACTTTTTACGGTGTGTTTGTAGATGAATAAAGTAACTCATTTCATTGATGGTTCTTCCATTTACGGCTCAACCACTGAACAAACGAGAGAGTTGCGGAGCTTCGAAGGAGGCCGTCTGAAGGTGTTTAATGATTTTGGACGTGATCTGCTGCCTCTTAGCGAGGATCCCGATGCTTGTTTGACTATGGAGCAGGGATCCGCGTGTTTTACGTCAGGTATGTTTAAATTGTCGTTTTCTTAAGTATAACTAAATTGTGACAATAACATGAAATTAAACTTGATATTACTAGCACAAAAAAGCTGTATCTAACACCGCCCCCCCCCCCGAACTAACTTTTGAGCTTTAATGGGAAATTAAATACTATTTTTTAGCCAATAATTAAATTTTGTATAATTCAAAATAGCGGCTGGGCAGCAATTTGAATTTTTTTTAATGGAAAGGGGGGTCGAGTGACACCTCCTTTGAAAGGTCTTTTAGTTCTGCGCCTGATACTAAAGTTTCATAGAAAAATATTCATATAGTTAACGAATAATTTGTGCAATTGTTTTCAGTCGTCCATTAAGTTTTTGAGTTTATTTTTACTGCTTTAATACAGCGTTTCTCAAACTTTCGTTGCCAAATTCTGGTTATTGTTTAAAATGTTTTAAAGTAGCCTAATGAAATTTTATAAGTATACATACAGGATTCGATGTTTTAGCTGACTAATTCTTACATGCAAGGTGTTTTTTAAGTAATATATGGTTTGAAGACAGATAATTGATCAAAAAACATTAGGAAAAGCTTAAATAAGCGTAGTTGCAGAGTTAGAACAGTCTAATCACGCTTTAATTATTATTAATTCTGCCATACAATTAAAATATTTACTTTAACTTTTGTATGTATTTTGCTATGGAGGATTGATAACTAACATTTTTGTTGTTTTCGTTTAATTGAATTAATCTGGGGCGTCGACTTTTTACACAGTTTAAAACATTTGAATTGAAAATCTACATAAAAAATACCCGAAAAGCTGTTGGGCGAAGGCCACCAAACCTTTCTCGCATTATGAAAAATGTTAAAATTTTTAACTTATTTCGAAAATTTTGAGAATTTTATGGAAATATAAAATACTTTTAAAATTTTCGAAAACATTTTGAATGTTTTATACGTTTTTTTTTAATTAAAAATTTAAAAGTTTCAAATATTTTGAAAATTTTTTTTAATTTTTAAAACCCTGAAAATCTTTTGAAATTTAAAAACATGAAATTTCAAAAATTGCGGAAAATTGTAAAAACGGCATACCTGTTAAAATTTGTAAAAATTTTGCTATTCTGAAAATTCAGAAAAATAGTACAAATTAAAAAAAATTGAGTTGAAAATGTTTTAAGATTTTGTCAACTTTTGAAAACTTTTGAAAATGAAAATTGTTAATATTGTTAGTTTAATAATTTTCAATAGTTTTTAAAGAATGTTTGAAAATTACGAACATTTGTAAAAAAAATTGTTTTTGATTATACCGAAAAGTTAAAAAAGTGTAAAAATTTTGGAAATGATTAAAAGTCAAAATTTTAAAAATATTTTAAAACGTAAAAGTTTTTCTAATATTTGACAATTCTGTAACTAAGGTAAATTTTTTAAATTTTTAATTTTTTTTTAATTGTGATTTTGGAAAATTTTGAAATTCTTGAAAATGTTTGAAAATTTTTACTTCTAAAAAATTGGAAATTTTAAAACATTTTGACGATTTTTCCAAACCATACAAAATTTCAATTACATATCTTAATTGATGGCGGATTTTTTAGTTAAGGCGGCTGTAACTCCGTAAAAAACGTTTCCGGTCTCATGTTTATGTAAACTTTTCTTAACGTTTTTTGATCTGCGCTATATATCTACAAAGTATTTACCATGATTTTGTAAACACTCTGTAAACCGCATACTCATTGGCCCCTAGTAAATTATGGGCAGTAATTCAGGAAATTCCCAACTGTTGTATTTTTATATACCGACACAAAAACCATTTTACCGATTTCGTTTAGTCTTGTTTTTTTAAGGGGAAATAGCAAAAGGGAGATCGCTTATCTATATACAGCGTTTCCAGGAAATCTGAACGTATTATTGTTATAGGCTGTAATTAGTGCAGTGTAGTCAAATTAAAAGAATGTTTACATTGAAAATTGAACAAAAATCTAAAAAAATATTATTAACTTCACAAGGTGGTTTTTTAATCCGAGAGGAACAACAATACATTCTTATGTTTCTGTGGGGGCGCGTCGAAGGTTGCTGCCTTCTAAGTAGAAGTCCCGTGAAATAATTGAATTATTATCTATTTTTATTATTACAATAATTAAATATTAAAGCTTAATTTACAAAAAATCAAACCAATTTAAAAATGAAATAAACAACAAAAGCAAATTTAGAAACGTTTGTCCTACTCAGGATTGGAACCCGGGTCTTCTACTTAGAAGCCAGCTGTCTCATCAGCTTCGCTACTGAGACATTGCAATTTGTTGTTGTTACTCTCGGGTTAAAAGGACACGCCTTGGTTTAATTAATATTTATTTTAAATTTAGTCAAATTATTTTAATTTGGCCAAAGCATCCTAGCTACATAAAATATGGAAAGACCTAATTTCCCATGAATTTTGCATATAGTTCAACATTCCTGGGAAATGGAAATCAGGAAAAGATGCTCAACTTAGGTTTTAGAAAGTATTTCATTTTAATGGCGCTTTTCAGTTTTTATTAAACATCTAGCCATCTATAGATTTTATCCGAAATAAAACCAATACGATGTTTTCTTTATAAAAACTACAGTTTCCTCCATTTAACCAAATTTATAGCTTTTATAGTTTGCTTTATGTATACCAATACGGCCCAACGTAAAAAATACACCGTGTATACATCAAACATCATTAAAATTGATTTCATTACAATTCTGTGTAAAGCCTTCCTGTACTAGGGAATGATATAATACGTCGTAATTAAAACCACATTTTTCATCATTATTTGTTCAGAATTTCGAACACCTGATTGTTCTTTTCAATCTAGGTATTCGCTTCTCTCTCTTTTGTAATGAATCTTTTATTGCGAGTTTTGCTTAAAATATGTTTATTTTTATTAGACGTTTATGATGGCTATAAGCCTAAAAACAATAAAATGAACATTTTCCTGCTCTACAACCTTACAATATAATTTCGACCAATTCATATGGTACACATGCAAATATAAACAAATCAGATCATCAAAAGGCAATAAATAACTTTATTTATAAATTCTATCTTTACTTCGTTAAAGTCCATATTTAATGATTATCTGTATATAAAGTACTTAATTACTTTAACAATGTTTATTTATTTTAACCTTATACGTATTTTAGGCCAGTCGGCAGGTGCACTGATAGCGGGAGCAAATCCGGACAAGCTGGAATAAATTTTATTTTGCTTGATTTGGTGTTAGAAAGCACGTATTAAATTTGCACCCTCGCCGAAGCCCGGAATTGGCCGCCATCTTGGAAAAAGTGGCTAAAAATGCATTCTTTTTCCATTATTTGTGAATAACTCGATTCCTATCAACTTTAGTGCAAAATATGTTGTTACCAAAATTGAAGAAGAGTAAAAACTCTATAAAAAACGTTCTATGTGTTTTTTCCGTGCGACTACCCGAAGTATCGAAAAAAAATTTTCACTATGACCGCAAAAAGGTGGCTAAATTTGTATTGTTGCGCGACTGGTGGAAAATCAAGTTTAACGGCCTTATCTCTCGGCGTGCTGCCTTGAGGTAAAGTACCCGGCGCGTTTTTTTTAGTGGTCTCCCCAATAGGCCTAATCCACTATGTCACCAACTTAAGTTTCTTTTGAGGTGGAAGGCTCATCAGAGTTTCTTCGTTTTTTTGATGTTACCGGTTGTTCAATATAATCCTCAATATCATCCTGAATATCTTCAACATCTGTATCATATTCCGGATCTGGTTCATAACGTGCAGAATATCCTCTTGATTGGTCTTTATCGATAGGAAAATTCTCCTCGTAGTCTTCTTCGTCTAATTCTGCCACCTCCAAAGTATTCGAACAAGATTTGCTCTGGCAACGTGCACATATTACCGAGCAATGCAAACCTGCTTTGCGGCAACTACAAGATGCATTACAACCTTTGGCACATTTACAAGAAATAAGTTCGTCAAACGATTACACATCATTGAGATTATTCAACATTTGTTCCTCTCATTTGACAAGAATTTTCCCTGAGACACTGTTGCCGTCATTTTTTCATCAAAATGAATTTCCGGTGATAAAGCAATCCTTAATCGGTGAAGTCGCTCAGCAGTCTTAGTGCTTTTTGCTGCAGCATCCTCGGGGTATCCATCAAAAACTATTATTGCATTTGCTGAGTAATGTCTTTTTACATACTCAACGTATTTATCTAAAATGGCAGAATATGATTCTCCTTGATGCCAGACAATTTTATGAAGTAGAAATCCCCCGTCTATCACATGAAGAGTATTTTCTGAGTCTAGTTGGCTTTCACTGGGCACAAAGGCATCGTATAGGGCAGATTTTTGGGTTTTGCGCATCCCTATCTCGTCGAAGAGTGAAAGTGGATAAGGAGCTAGTTCGTATTGAAAGTAACGTTCTAACTGTTCCTCAGATTTCTTGAGAAATAAAATTCTCTGGAAAAGCAAAATGGGGTTTATTGGAATCGTCTTGTTTCCCACTTTTACTCCTGAGTTAGTAACTCCAATTGGCGATACTCTATTCTTTCGTTTAAACTTGATACTGCCGAAGTTGGAGTCACGAAGATCTGTCATAGCAGAAATACCAATTTCATATGCGTTTTGGCAATTCACTTTCTCATCTCCAATAACTCCGGTACTGATAGACCTAATGTCACTGGTAGATGGAAAAAGTGGATGCTCAGAGAACCAATCTGTGAACTTCTCTGTGTCGGCGTTGTCTCTTAATACTCTTGTAGTTCTGCTATCTATGTGCTGTTCTGTGGTATGTAAAGAAATATTACAATAATTTTCAATTGCTTCCGAAACACTTGATAAAATGGGCATTGAGGCAATCCATTTTTGCGTCGGAACTTTGCATACAACACCACGCTACACACTTACTAACGCTAAAATTTCACCAACTTAACACAAGCTTTTTCTGCAACAAATAACAGACGACTACTACTCGCTTGTATGTCTCGAGTAGTCGAGCAGCGATCGTACATGACCTTGAGTTAAACATTCCGCAGACAACAGGGGTAGGGTTCTCTGGTAGAAAACAAATATGTCTAGAATAGAGAAAATAATAAATGCCTATAATATATTGAACTTTTTTAAGCCGATATAACTTAGCCACGGGTAGTCGCACGGAAAAAACACATAGAACGTTTTTTATAGAGTTTTTACTCTTATTCAATTTTGATAACTACATATTTTGCACTAAAGTTGATAGGAATCGAGTTATTCACATATAATGGAAAAAAATGCATTTTTAGCCACTTTTTCCAAGATGGCGGCCAAATCCGGGCTTTGGCGGGGGTGCAAATTTAATACGTGCTTTCTAACACCAAATCAAGCAAAATAAAATTATTTCCAGCTTGTCCGGAATTGCTCCCGCCATCAGCTATTTTATAATACTTGGCGACTGGCCTATTTTGGCATGTTTACAAATTGCATTTAGTAATGGTCATAATACTAAACTTATTGATGCATTAATTTCAAAAAATTATTATTAATTAATCATTTAAAAAATTTATCCGAATACCGTAACTTCATTCGATACAATTAAATATGCTTCGATCCCATATTTTGGTGACAAATCAGAAAAAATTGCTAAAATTGTAAACAAAACAAATAAATATGAAGTAAGTTTTAAAACAACTAGAAACATCTTAAAAACTTTGTTTAATGCAAAATCAAAAACAGACGATTGGCTAAAGTCAGGCATTTACAAATTAAATTGTTCGCATTGTAATTCGGTTTATATAGGCCAGACAATTAGAAATTTTGATATTAGGTATAAAGAACACGTACGTTGTTACAAATATAAACACCCACATAAATCCAATTCCGCTAAACACTTACTAGAACACAATCATTCAATGACATCTAATAACACCATAAAATGTTTACACTTTTGTGATGATGTACATAAATTAGATATACTAGAAGCTTTTGAAGTTCACAAACATTTAAAAACTGTACCGTTAATGAATGAGCAAATAGATCTCTTAAATTCTCCTCTATTGGACATTTTGGAATAAGAAATCAAGTCATCTGCAGACGATTACCGAGATAAAGTCACCAAGTTCTATTGCTATAACAACACTAAATGTTTACTTTCTAATATTACCTTTGATAATGGCATGTAAACATGCTGAAATACGTATAAGGTTAAAATAAATAAATATTGTTAAAGTAATTAAGTATTTTATCGTTAAATAAAATCATTGTTCTCGAAATTAATTTGCAGGCGATACCAGAACAAACCAGATGGTATCCCTCGCCGTTTTGCACACCCTTTTCATGAGGGAACACAATCGTGTAGCAGATGAGCTACTTCGATTGAATCCTAATTGGGATGATGAGCATATATTCTTAGAAGCACGCCAAATCGTAGCTGCCGAAATGCAGGTCATTACCTACAATGAATTTCTCCCAACATTATTGGGTAGGTTTTTAAAAAAAATATTACAAAACATTTTACTAACTGGTGAATTAAAAAAAATATTTTAGGTAATGAAGCAATGGAGGACTTTGATCTTGCAATAGAAACCGATGATGCCTACTCATATGATTACGATCAGCGAATTGATCCTTCTATTCTGAATGAGTTTGCTTCGGCAGCCTTTAGATTTGGTCATTCAATGGTTGAGGGCATAATGAAGTAAGTTAAAGTGAAATTATGTTGTTTGGTTTTAATGGTAATAATTTGAAACTTGCAGAATATACGGCGTAGATAAAATGGAAGCAGCCATAGACATTCCGGAAATCATGTTCCATCCAGCAAGAATGCGCAAAAGGGAATTTCTTGACCAAATGTTGAGCACCATGACAACCGAACCCATACAAGATGTTGATAACTCTTTATCAGACTCTGTAGGTTAAATTTTGTTCAGAAAGAAGAGATTTGGTTTCAATTACGGCTGGAATAGACCACTACATGTTTCGTTCTTATTTGAACTCATCAGGTGGACATAATTCTAACCATAATTGAAACCAAAAGCAAACAAGCAGATATATGCCAGAAAGTATAACATTAGAGGGGAATTACACTAGTAACGTCCTCTATTATGTGCGGCGAGGAAAAGTTACAAAGCAACAAACCGGCAAAGTTGCGATCGGAACCTGCTAAGCAGGTATCTGCTTTGCAACTTCTCCTCGCCGCACATAATAGAGGGCGTTACTAGTGTAATTCCCCTTTCATGTTAAATTTTGTTGTTTTTTGAATTTGATAACGAAACATATTTTAGCTTACGCAATACATGTTCCGAGCTGGAAATCCATTTGGAGTTGATTTAGCTTCGATAAACATACAGAGGGGTAGAGATCATGGGCTTAGACCTTACAACGATTACAGAGAACTCGTTGGTCAACCACGAATCAAAAATTTTGAAGAGTTTGGTCCAGAGGTACGTTCAAATACGTTTTAATAAATCATGTCTTAAATAAAATATTTCAGTTGGGTGAAAAACTGAGAAGCGTTTATGCATCTGTGGATGACATCGACCTTTGGGTTGGAGGTTTGGTCGAACCTAAATACGGTGACAGTGTCTTGGGGTTGACTTTCAGAGACATAATTGCAGAACAATTTTCAAGGTTAAGGAAAGGTGATAAGTATTTCTTTGAACACGATCCTACTATCAATCCAGGATACTTTAGTCCAGGTAATGTTTTATGTGCTTTTATAATTGGCTGCTAAAAATTGATGTGGTTGCGCAATTTTTAATATAAATCCCAACCAAGGGATATTTTATGGTAGATTTTGGGTTAGGAAAGATGTTTTTTGCATAAGCTACTAAATTGTGCTTTGTTTTTCATTATAAATGCAATTTTTTCTAATTTTAAGGAAGTAATGCTTAATTTTCCTATATTTGTTGTAGAGCAATTACAAGAACTAAGAAAAGTTACTTTGTCACGTTTAATTTGCGACAATCGTGATGGAATTTTGCTGGTTCGTCAAGCACCCAACGCATTTAGAAAACCAGGCGTCCCAGGGTAATGTTTAAAATTGACCCAAACTGCTAGATTTGTTCCTAAAATAATTTTTATTTTCAGAAACGAGTTCGTTGATTGCACCAGTCCAGAAATTCCTCATTTAAATTTAATGTACTGGCAGCAGTAAGAAAACTTTTAATCGATATTTTAGAATGTATGTGATATGTACAGTTGTAATTAGTCTACGATTTTAATTTGTTATTAATTGTGTAAATACTGGTTAAGTTGTTGATCAACTACGAACATTTGGAGAAATAAATTCAATAAGACTGACTTGTTTGATTTTTGATTTTGTCAATATTTAAGTTAGACATAATGAACAAAAAGCTGTCGGCCAACCGCCACGGACTCGTCTTCCCATTTATTGAAATTATTGAATATTTTTAATATTTTCGATAACTTTGAAACTTTGAAAACGATTCAATACTAAAAATTTTGAAATTTTATGATTTTTTGACATATTTATAACAATTCTGAACAGTTTTGAAATTTTGAAAAAATGCAACTTTTAAAAATGATCAAAACTTGAAAATTGTTCGAATATGAAAACGATAAATTTTTAAAATTGAGAATATCTAAAACAATTTTTGATAATTTTAATAATTTTGAGCACTAACATTTTTAACATTGCTTTGAAACCAAACTTTATTTAGGTTTGTGAAAATTTTTTAAAATGTTTAAAATTTTCAAAATGTTCTGAAATATTTTTCAAAGTAATAACAATTTTGAAAATGGTAATAATTTTTAAGATTTTGTCAATATTCATTCATAATAGAAAAACCTATCGGGCAACCGCCACGGAACATTTGAAAATATTTGAAATTATGAAAGTTATGGAATTTTTGAAAACTATCAAAAATTTTAAAGTGTTAAAGATATCAAAAAAAAAATTATATGGTAGATTCTAAAATTGTTTTTAATTTAAAATGTTGTAACACTTAATTAGAATATTTTAAAAATGATTTGCACATAACTTTTTTAAAATTGTTTAGAAAACCTAAATATTTCAAATTTTTACAAATTTTGAGTATGTTAACGAAAAGTTTTGCATATTATGGTAATTAATGGAAATTTAAAAATTTTTTAAATATGTTGAAAAGCTTCTTGTCAATATTCAAGTTAGACAATAAAAGAAACCAACTGTCAGGCAGCCGCCAATGGGCCTTCCGCGCATTTATTAATTTTTAATACCTACTTCGATATTTTTGAAAATGTTTCAGATCGTGAAGGTTTTACACGATTTTGACAATTTTATGAAATATTTTAGAATTTTGAAAATAGTCAAATTTTTAAAAATTTAAATCTTTCTGATTTTTTTAAAATTACAAAATTATGAAAATTTAAAAAAAATTAAAATTTTAGACAATTTAAGACTTTCTTGGTTCCAAAAATTTTCAAAAACGATTTGAAACTAAACATTTTTGTAATTTTTGGAAAAATTTTAAATTTGAAAATGTTTGCAAATTTTGTAAATATTTGGAAATTTTGAAAATACTCATTTGATCATTATTTAAAGAATTTGAAAATTTTATAAAATGTTGAAAATTTAAAAAACATTCTGGAAATTTTGAAAATAGGAATAATTTATCATTGATGGCAAGTTTCTTTTTGGTCATTTAGCTGCATTGGATACTCGCCAAAAAAATGCGATTTTCAGTAAATTAAAAAATCGATTTTTTATTTTAAGGAACAAATATTGTTTACAATTTAAAATTCAAAAACTCAATCAATTAAAATTTTGAATTTTTTTAGAAATTTTGAAAATTTTTGGAACCTAAAGCATGTATCTTCGTCAAAATTTATTTTCACGAATACAATACCTGCCATTAGCTATACTCTGTATAGGGAGAAAGGTAAAAACAAACCAGTTTTGCATGTTAGTAATTTTAGCTATTATAACAATTAATTTGCTTCAGAAGTAATCCGTTGAATTTAGCATTCAAACTTATGAGGATGTGTCGTTGTTTCGTGTCATGAACATTACGACAATGTTAGTAAGGAAGGTGGTAAAAAATAAAATCCATTACCATGATTTACATAAATAATGTATTAACAAGCACACTGTTTTCGTATAACACAGTCTTATACAACATAGAGGGCTCACGTGTAATTATTTTAAACATCTTTCGGTATCTTGCGGCGTTGCCAATTCCAGCCCTTAATTGGTAACGTCCAAGGACCGTTCTAAAATTGACAAGTTAGAAATTACAATAAGTGTGAAATTTTTCATTTCACCTTTTTATTGTTTTTTTAAAATTTTGTGAATACCTTGCTTCATACACATTTTGTTTAATTTTTACAAAAACAATTTCTTTTTAATTTACAACTTAATAAAACATGTAAACTTGTTTTAAAAATATAACACATTATTATGATAATATTCGATTTAATTTACAAAGGTTTCATGACTTAAAGAGATTGACGTTAAAATACAAAAACAGTTTGGCATTTAGGATTGAAATTGTCTAATAGGCTTCTCAATTTAATCTTGCACCGTTCTTTTTCTGAAAAGAGTTTTAAGAATTAAGTACGAATTGCAGATAATTTAAATGCATTTACCATGAGTTTCAAGAGACGAATTTTATCCTCGGATAGCCTGGATCGTGTAGATGGATCGTCTAAGTAAAATACATCCTCGTTAGCTGGTAATACCTCTTGAATATCGCCAATATCTTGCTCATCTTGTCTGGAAAAAAATAATAATAATAGATATAGAAAACCAAGATCAAGTTATGAAGATTGATTGTTCCTATAGCAACACCAACTGTTTACTTTTATTCTTGCCTTTGATAATGACATGTAAACACGTTGAAATACGTATAAAGCTAAAATGAAAAACCTGTTGAAGTTAAGAATTGTTTTATTTACAATAAATTAAAATGAACTTCAACGAAGTAAAGCTCGAACCTATAAATAAAATAATAGTAATGTTTAATGTTTGCAGTAGGTCTAGCAATAAAAATCGCAAAATTAAATTTTTTTGTCAGATGTTATTATTGAAAATCTTTTCCATCAGTTTTGTAATTCAATTTGTGCAATAGTTTATTTGAAGTATTCCATAGTAACAACTTATTTAAACAGGAATTTGTAAGTTAATATGAGAACTTAATCACTTTTTTTGCTATTTTTACTACGTCAGTCTTTCATGAAAAATGGCTCATTATTGCGTTTTATGCCTGAACTTGCGATTTTATTACAAAAGATATAAAAACTTACTTCGGTCGTAATTTAGATATAAATTTCAATTAGACGTCAAATAATTCAAATTCCAAACCTTTAGCTTTTTTGGTTTTCAAAACCAACGTGTTATTATTAAGTTTCATTTTACGTTATTATAGAACTAAATTAATTTTTAATTTAAACCGGTTATTTTCACCCAAACAGTTTTCGCCGCGTACTTTTTACCTTATCGCCGATATAGGAAGTACACCTGAGAGAGATATTGTGGCTGTCGTTGACGTATTCAAACACGCTCGTTGTTTCGTTACAATAACCTTATCCACTCACCCCTACCATCAAAATTTCCTTTTTTCAAAATTTGCTTAATATTAGCTTCAAACTCCGTATAAACGCATGAGCCCAGAGATAGCTCTCCATTGAGAAATAATGTTTGGAAGATTTCGTTTTGGTCGCTTGCCTGAACAGTTTAATGGAGTAATTCCCAGAGCAAATGACAAATTCCCAAAAGTCTGTGAAAATTCGATTTTGAGC
Source organism: Ctenicera cuprea (assembly GCA_958336395.1). NCBI lineage: Eukaryota > Metazoa > Arthropoda > Insecta > Coleoptera > Elateridae > Ctenicera > Ctenicera cuprea. Next base: position 25,439,549 of record OY284494.1, read on the forward strand.
TTTCAAGGGATAAATATCGTCTACGATTAGAAAATACCAAATATCATAAAACTTTATGACTCTATCGGGAGATAGGTAGTTGTAAGGAAGTTAAATGGGAGTGTTGGTAGCTCAGAGGTTAAGCGCTTAGCCTCTAACGCTAAAAATCTAGGGTTCGATTCCTCACCGAAGCCACGCAGCAATAAAAATCTATGCCGCAACCCGCCACCCACATTCCCCAATCCGGTGTAGGCAGCCGTGAGGTCTTAATGCCTGAAAACCTTCTCTGGTATTTAGTCGTTCGGATTCGACGTTAAACTGTAGGTCCCCCGTACTCCACCTTAGCGCTAAGGAGAGTACGTGGCAGAGAAGAGTGGCGGTGCCCAGCAGTTGGACGTAAAGGCTGATTGCGAAAGGAAGTTAAATGCATACGCGCTCCTCCGGAAGGAAGCTTAGAACCATACATTTTTATTCTATGGATACCAAATAGCTGATATGTGCAAGTGCTTAATGAATTTCTCGGCTTTTATAAAAAATTTAAAGTTTGTTATCACGCTCAGCGTGAATCGGTCAATTGACCACAGGAACAACGCCGCATTGACAGAAAAAAACCTTTTGAAGGTTTTGTTTTGGCCGTTTGCTGAACAGCTTCATTGAAGAATTACTAAAAAACCGACAAGGGTATAGGAACCGAAAAATTCCTTTACATTTCAACGAGTTAACATTTTTTGCAATTATAAAATATCATCAAACTAGACGGTTTTGTCAAAAAATAATGGAGGTGTGACGCACTAAAAAAGCCAGCTCAGATTCGTATCGAAAGAATGCCACTTAGCCACTTTGCTCGAGGCCAATATCCCTACCACTTTTTGGTCCCCTAAAAAAAATCAGAATTATCTCTTTAACCTAGGAATAAAAGTGTCAAACGACCATAAGAATAACTCTGTATTGTGAACAATTCTGTGAAAGTTTTCTTTTTTGTGGCTTACCTGAACAGTTAATTTAAATAATTGCCAAAATTCAACCAAGACCCATTGGTGCAGACGCAGCAAAAATCCACACAAAATTTTTTTAGTTGGGTATATGAAGGGTGGTTTTGATATTCCGTTTTCACAAATTGCTGTATAGCGATTTTAACACAAAAACATTGCTAGAGTTTGGGAAATACAAAAACATTATAGAAAAAGAAGGCTAAAGAAAAAAAAATGTGACGATAATCAGCCCCCTTTTAGCAGCTACACCTTACACCAACCCATAAAAAATATTTTTTTATACAAAATAAGAACACACGTCTAGGCCGCATTACATTGCATCTCCAATTCACATAAAATCAAAATATTTGACAACTACCAGAATTTTTAACGCCTCCTTTTTACTAAAAAAGGGTGATTAATTTTCTGTTTTCAATCATTCATAAAAGCCGCCACAGAGAAATTGGTAAATTGGAACACGAACAAAATTGTAGCTCATTCTTAGTAATTATTTTCACTTTACAGTTGTAAGAAACAGAAGTTTAATTTTAACCATAGCTAAGATAGACTACGACATGTTTCGTTCTTCTTAGAACTCGTCAACTGGACACAATCCTAGCCGTAGTAAAAACCAAAACCGACAAGAAGAAAATCATCAAAGGGGAATTACAAAAGCAATGTTTTCTAATGTGAGGCAAGAAGAGTTGCAAAGCAACAAGGTAAGAATTCACCGATTTGTTGATTTACAACCTTATTCTCTGCACATTAGAGAGCACTACTTTTGTCATTCCTCTTTGATAATTTTGTTTTCTGGATATATTTTGATTTGTCGTTTTTGGTTTCAACTATGGCTAGGATTGTGTCTATCTGTTGTGCATAGGAGCCGGTAGTGATTGCTCATACTTGCGTTGCGAATTTCTTTCACACTCAAATACGGTTTTTTTGCTTTTCAACTTTTTTCGCTTGTTTTTGACTTTTGTAAGTTTCCTTTGATGATTTCGCATTTTTAGTAGTTCCAAAATTCTCGTAGTTTGTAACATAGTGTACCCCTAGGGCATTTACAATACCAAATCAAGATTTGAGAATTCATTGATGAATAAATAGGCGTTATAGCTAATATTTTTAGAAATTCATAAAAAGCGTTACAGAGAAATTAGCGAGCTAGAATACGAGCTCAGCCCCATCTCTATGAACATAAAAAAACTAAAAAGAATCGTGTGGCTAGTTTTTGAGAATATTTTTTTAAGTTTTAAAACTCCGAAATAACTTTTACTTCGCAGTTTTTATGCGTTTGAAAATTCTTTTACATAGTAATATTATGTCCCCCTAGAGATATACAATACCAAATTACGATCTGTAAACTTGTTTTTGAATAAAGGCAACATTTCCAAAAACAACGTAGAGGTCGCCTTTTTAAAGCTAGAAAGTTCGGAAGAAAAACGTTGGACTGCAGATTTCGTTTCAGATTTACAAAATTTGAGTTCTAGATAAAAATCTACCCAAAAAATATATTTAACTTCCGCTTCCTGATTATGATTTGTTTGAAAGCTTTATTTCCTGATGAAATTTGGATGTACCCCACATTCCAAAGGTTATCAAATTGTACTATTCGTGCGGGACTTGCGGGGCGCTCGCTTGACCGCACACGCACCCACCCACAGACAACCATTTTACCACCACTTTCTTGGGTTAAAATATATTTCCGACAAAACCTTAAGTTTGAATAACGTTATGAAAACAATATTTTCCTATATTCTGAAAGTACAGGAAAGTGAAACGATGAAAATCATCCCCTTTTTAAAAATAATAACGGGCAAATCATTCTCTAGGACACACCAACCCCTAAAAATTTCAAGAATTTTCATACATAGTAACACCTTAATCACTACCCATCAACAAATACTCTATTTTTTTTTTAAATTTCGAGTTTTCAGCTTTACGCTTGCCTTGATGATATGCAATTACCACAAGACTACGTTTTCATTATCCAAAAGCTTCTGGAAGGTTGATTTTTGGTTGAATAAACTGGTTGAGAGCTTTTTATAATTTATGTAATGTTCGATTAATTTGCAACAAAAAAAAAGTAATAATACCCACCCTTCATTTGCAGATAAAATTGGATTTTCCATATTTTGATGTTTTCCAGCAACTGCATCGTTTCGACTTTTCCAGGTTCTTATGTCCACGGGAGCTTGGATTAGACGGGAGAATACCCATCGTGTGTCGCTTAAAGGTTCAGCTCTGTCTCTTATGGGATTGTCAGCGTTAGGAGTGCCTCCATTTCGTTTACCGTGCGCTAAAATATTAATACATTTATTTAATTTTAAAACTGAAATAACTAATAAAGGTCATAATGTAAGGAACCTCCACAACGCAAAAAGTAGCAGAAATAAGCAACCATTAAACATGTTTTTCCTAGATTTAGAGCCTGGTGAAAACAATAAGGAAATATATGATATTAAGCATCTGCAATACTACAAAATAACTGTAGAGCCAGTACGCCAAACAAGGCAGATCCCACAATGTAGTCGCTGCTTAAAATGGGGCCATACTAAAAATTTTTGTACGCGGCAGCAAAAATGCATCAAGTGTGCCGGACTACACAGTAGCAAAGCCTGCAATGTCAAGGAAAGGAAAGACCTTCGTTGCGCATCCTGCGGAGAAAACCATCCTGCGAACTACCGAGGCTGCAAGGTAATTAAAGATCTACAGCTAAGAAGATTCCCACCTCTAAGGCCAAAGATTCCACAAGACCAACCCAAAACAAAACCCCAGCCCTTTCGAGAAAGGTCGCCGAAGGTGTATCATTTGCCACGGCTTTCCAGGGCGAAAACGCAACAACCAGTAAAAACAACGATATAGCTACAAAGTCCCAGCAACCTGAGGACAGAATCTGCAGACTAGAGAAGCTCGTTGAGCAAATGGCCCAACGAATGGACACAATGTTGAACATTGTGTCTCAACTGCTCAATAAACTCAACTAATGGATCAACACCTCAAAATAGCTGTGTGGAATGCTAACGGCCTAGCCAACCATGGCCCTGAACTATCAGCTTTTATGAGGGATCATGATATTGATATCATGCTGATCTCGGAAACACATTACACAAACCGCAGCTATTTAAGGATCCAAAACTACAATGTTTATGACACCAAACACCCTGATGGGACGGCCCACGGTGGTAGTGCTATCATCATCAAAAGCAAAATTAAACACCATGAATCACCAAAGTTCCAAACAGAACAGATTCAAGCAACAAATATAGTACTTGAAGACAAACGCGGACCAATAACCATTTCTGCAGTCTATTGTCCCCCACGCCACGCAATAAAAGAAGACAAGTATACGGAGTTCTACGGCACCCTAGGAAATAGATTCCTCGCAGGAGGCGACTACAATGCAAAGCACTCCAGATGGGAATCTAGACTGACAACATCCAAAGGACGCGAGCTTGTTAAATGCATCGACAAAAATAACCTGAACGTCCTGTCCACGGGAAGGCCCACATACTGGCCGAGTGATATAAACAAAATACCAGATGTCATCGATTTTTGCGTCACAAAAGGCATACCACCCAACCATCTTCTAGCTGAGCAGAATCTCGACCTCTCCTCAGACCACTCTCCCATCCTGGTAACCTTAAGTACCAGAGTAATCAACAAACAAAAACCGGCATCTCTCACCAACAAGAGAACAGACTGGGAGCTATTTAAGAGTTTGATCGAAGAAAGGTTAAATATTAACACCTCGTTAAAAACTGCTGAAGAAATCGACACAGCTGTAGAGAACTTAACGACAACAATACAACAAGCGGCTTGGGACTCCACCCCAGAACTGAACCCCAACCATAAACAACAAAATTGCTCTCAGGCGGCTAAAGAAGCGATTTTGAAAAAAAGGAAGCTCAGAAAAACCTGGATGACGACCAGGGCTCCTCAAGATAAGGAAAGGCTCAATAGAGCTACTAGAGACCTTAAGGAATTGCTCAACAATGAAAAAAATAAAGCAATCCAGGAATATCTGGAAGGCTTAACACCAACTGAGGCTACAGAGTACTCTCTGTGGAAGGCAACACTAAAACTCAAGAAAGCCCAGGATAATATCCCACCAATCAGGAAAAACGACAGGTCATGGGCAAGAACTGACAAAGAGAAGGCTAAGACATTCGCTGAACATCTGGCAAAAGTTTTCCAGCCCTTTCCATCAGAGATACTACAGGAGGAAGAAGACATTGTCACCTCATTCCTAGAGACACCATATCAAATGGCTCTCCCGATAAAAGCCATAAAAGCAAGTGAAGTGAAGGAAACAATAGAGAAAAACTTGAATCCAAAGAAGGCACCAGGCTTTGACCTAATAACAGGATATGTCATAAAACAATTGCCAAAGAAAGCTATACGAGCAGTAACGCATATCTTCAACGCCATACTCAGAATAGGCCACTTCCCGTCACAGTGGAAAGTTGGGCAAATAACGCTAATACACAAACCTGGAAAACCGGCAGAAGAAGTAACATCGTACAGGCCAATTAGTCTTTTGCCTATCATATCCAAACTTTTTGAAAAAATATTCCTAAAGAGGCTGAAGCTACAGCTTGACAAACTTAACATTATACCAGAGCACCAGTTCGGATTTCGTCAACAACATTCCACAATTGAGCAGGTGCATAGGGTAGTTGAAATCCTGAGCAAGACATTTGAAAGCAAAAAATACTGTTCAGCCGCCTTCTTAGACATCTCTCAGGCTTTTGATAAAGTATGGCATCAGGGGCTACTATATAAGTTAAAAACCAAGCTACCTGCTAATTTCTACCAGGTCCTACAATCCTACCTCACTGACAGATACTTCCTAGTGAAATACCAGGAAGAAACAACCGAAATATACCCAATACAATCAGGCGTCCCACAGGGCAGTGTCCTGGGACCAACCCTATACTTGATTTACACCGCAGACATACCAGTTACACGAAATACTGACACGGCCACGTATGCTGATGACACGGTCGTACTAGCAACAAGTGAAATACCTGCCTACGCCTCAGAAAAACTTCAAGCAGCCCTGGATAACCTCCAGGACTGGCTCAAGAAATGGCGAATTAAAGCCAATGAAACTAAATCCCAACACGTCACATTTACCCTACGCAAGGAGACATGCCCCAGTGTTACCCTAAATGGACAGCAACTTCCCCAATCCGACAGTGCAAAATATCTTGGCATGCATCTGGACAGACGGCTAAATTGGAAAAAACACTTATTCGCCAAGCGCAAACAACTCGGAATAAAGTTCACTAAACTATACTGGTTAATTGGTAGAAAGTCAAAACTTTCCCTAACCAGCAAGCTCACCGTATATAATGCGATACTCAAACCTGTGTGGACGTACGGGATTCAGTTATGGGGCACCGCGAGTATTTCCAACATAGAAATCCTGCAGAGATTTCAGTCAAAAACCTTACGTACTATTACCGATGCCCCGTGGTTCGTGACAAACTATACCCTACATCAAGACTTAAACGTTCTTACTGTGATACAAGTGCGCAAGTGCAAAATATCTTTTGCGACTCGAAGACCATCCCAACTCTCTTGCTGTCAGCCTGTTAGACAACAGCCAGAAGACATACCGCTTGAAGCGATATGACTCTCTAGACATAGTGAACAGATAAGACTATGATAATTTTAACCCTACTATTAAAACTAACCCTAGGTTTAATCCATTAGTTAGTCCTTTAATGTAAGCGTACTAACATCCTGCTCTCTTATCATTGTAACAAAATTCGTTTATTGCCCCAGGGCAGCTTGCGAATATAGTAGGAGTTTTAATAAAAAAAAAAAAAATTTAATTTTTTTAGAAATATTTTCTGTATCAAAATGTTTTGGTTTTAATTGTACTTAATAATTAATTAATTTAATAATTCTTAAGAACTATAGTCGAAAAGAAATTAGAGCAGGGTAACTATTTTGTTAAAAAAATATTTAAAACAATTTGTAATATTAAAAACCATTTAAAATATTAAATTGAAATTGAAAAATAAGAAAATAGGTTTCTATTAATAAATTTTGGTAAAATGATTAAGTGTAAAAACAATTAGCAATTTAATAAAACAATGAACAATAATTACATGCAGTGTGCAATTAGAATGGAACTCATAAAACGATATAGTTTTTTTGATTATTTTTTAACCAACAGAGTCAAAAATTGTAAACATTTTTGATACCCTTATTAATTTCTTAGACTACGTTGAAATTAATTAAAATGAAAAATACTCACCACCCCAACAGGAATGTCCATAACTTAGACAGGAACCTGCAACAATAAATTACATCGACTGAGCATACAGAACATTTTGATAAAGTAGCTGTGTAACACGCAGGAAATTGAAATACGTTTTGTAAATAACTACATCAATACACAAGGATTAAAAGATATAAAATAAAACATTAATCTACTTTCATAAATACCTCTGAAAGGGATATGAGCTTCGAATACAATATTAATACCTTTGTTTATAAATTCAATTTTGTATATTGCCTTAAATTATGTTCTATAATAATTGTTTTTTGTTTAAATATAAACACAGTTGTTATTATTTAAACTATTATTGCTTTAATTGCACTTGCGGTCATCGTTCCCAGCAAAATTCTCAAAATTTCCACATCCATCATTACGTTCATTCATACAACGCTCTCGAGAGACGGGCCAAGTTGCTACACCCTTAAATTATTTTGCATATTTAACAATTACCATTTGGAAAACAATTTTAGAATTAATTTAATTTAAATAAACCTACCGCATTTCACGTACGAATACGAGCCCTGGGAGATTTCCTAGAAAATTATTTGTTTATATTGTGAACCAGAACAACATTTTCATGTTATTTTAAGTTTGGTATGTTTATAAGAAAATATTATTTTCGGGAACATGAAAATTATGCAAAAAATTTAGTGGTTTTGTTTAATTTTGCTTTTGTATTAGGTATAAATAAAAAAATATTTATTCACTTTAACAGATACCTATTTATTTTTATTTTATGCGTATTTTGACATGTTACATACATATCAAACATCAGATTAAAAGTAAATTAAAATAGTTTGTGTTGCTGAGCCAAAGACCGGATTAGTCGCAGAAGAACAAAAAATTTCGTTAAAATTCAATAAGTTAACAAAAACCATGGGCGTACTCAAATTCAGTAAGTTATACGTGAAACAAATTCGACAGGAGATCAAATTTTTTAGATGGGAATTTAGAAAAAGTTGTTGTTGCGTACTGCAACTCTTAAGTTGTTTATTCAAAGGTGGTTTTCTGTCCCATGTGAATGTTGATAGTCCAAAAATTGTATTAATGAATTTACACGTTCTATTTTCATTAATTCGTGGTTGTTATTTTACATTTCAATTAAAAGAACGCTTATGAACCCTGTTTTATTTAATTTTATTATTACGTAAGTTTCAATTCCAGTTGACCAAATAAATACTAACTACCTGCACAAGCTAGATTAAGGTCAAACCTATGGATGTGTGACCAAGCTTGTAGATAATTTGTTTAAAAGTTGAGGTATGCGCCAATTATTGCTTAATAATTGATTGCCTCATAATTTAAATACTGACAAAATACTAAACTAGAAATCCAGACTATACGTAACCAGACACTTAAGGACTAAACGGTTTCAGGTTTAAATTCCCGGTTCGTCATAGGTGTTTGTGTCTGTTTTAATTAAAGAATTAGATGAGGCCGGTAAGAATATAGCAGTTGATAGTCTATAATGCATGTCTAACAAATTAATAAAAAAAAACTATAACACAAAATATACGTTTAGTTTTCTTGAGCGCTGAAGATGGAAATAGTTTTTGTTAAAGTTATTTTCGTTGTGCTTTTAAAATAAATAGACATCTGAAGTAATTTCCTTAAGATATCAAATATACTTAGCGTAAACACATTGCTTTGTCAATGTGTTTCATATTTATATTCAAATCAAACACAATTGAATATTGTATTATACCTGCCCGAATGTCGAATATTGTCTACCTGATTTATGGCAACGAGGCTACCCCAAAGAAAAACAAAATAAAGTAAACACTTCGTTTCCCATGCCTAAACCCAAATTTGCGTTCCTAACATTTTTTGTTGGGTTGCGTAATAACGCGCTTGAGTGGTGGTAGCTCAGAGGTTAGGCGCTTAGCCTCTAACGCTAAAGGTCTAGGGTTCGATTCCCCGCCGAAGCCATGCAGCAATAACATCTATGCCGCAACCCGCCACTCACATTCCCCAATCTGGTGTAGGCAGCCGTGGGGTCTTAATACCTGGAACCTTCTCTGGTATTTAGTCGTTCGGATTTGACGTTAAACTGTAGGTTCCCCGTACTCCACCTTAGCGCCAAGGGGAGTACGTGGCAGAGAAGTGTGCCGGTGCCCAGCAGTGGGACGTAAAGGCTGATTGCATAATAACGCGACTCACGGGATCACGCGTAGTGAATGGAAATAAAAAAAATTAAACCTAAAACCACGCATGCTTATAGATAATTATATGTATTTGTATTATATGTAGTCCGTCTAGAACCTTGGTTTGCTCAACAACGCGCCTCCATTTGCTTCTCTTCGTCTTTATTCACCATCTTGTAACATTTGCTTCTCTGAGATCTTTCTCTACTTCGCCACCCCAAAAATTTACATTTTTACATATCTAGCGCTTGTACGTAGTCGGCATGCGCGCCGCGTCGTACGTGACCAACGCCTTGTGTCTGGGGCGGGCGGGCGGTTTGTACCGGCTGGAGATAACTAGATGTAAATGTCAATCATTTTTTGACGCGAGAATATTTAAAACATAAAAGTATGGGAATCTACCAACGACTTGTTTCGCCCATTTTTGCTATTCTATTTTCGCTATGACCGAAGATGTTTTACCCTACAGAAATTATTTTTTTAGGTTTTTTATTCGTATCTAGTAAGGTAGGCGTCAGAGTGGTCGAGTGGTTAGGGCACTTGGCTGCTACGCGGAAGGTCTTGAGTTCAAATCCGAGACTGGATGCTTGGCTTACCAAGTCGCTTTTTAAAAATTGGGAACCAAACACCTCGAGGGGTGAGGGAAGTAAGGCAGCCGTCTAAGGCGTGGTGCTTACCACACCACCCCGTACTTCATATGACAGTGCGAGACGGCTGGGTATCGGAAGCGATGGTCCGGTGGCCCTGACCCACCGCATTGCAGGCCAAACTCCTTATTGGAGTGTAGTGCCACCGACTTGTTACTTTTCTAGTAAGCTATGGGTATTTTGAGCAAAATAAAATCGCCAGTACATTGTTTCTCTAATTAGGCAACTTTTATTTAATTTAACCGATTTTGTATCACTCTTTCTGATAGTTTTCGAGATCCCTATAGTGTCCCGTTTAAAATAGCCGACTTGTATATTTTGAGCCAGCGTTATCAACACCAATTTGAAAGTTTGTACATTATTTAATGTTACTGACAGCGCTTACAGGTGTAACCAAACACGTGTTTATCGAACTGTGGTTGTTTTAGTTTTGTTCGATAATTATCGAAATTTGCGGTGATTACGTGAGCTCGACATTTGAACTGTACCAACCAACTTTGGTTTACTTTACCCATTATGTAAATAAAATTCGATTGTGTAACTGTAACCCTTCGTCTTTAATAAAATTCCTAAAAAGGAAACTTCTTGTAAATTTAGTTAAGCCCTAAATTAGGTAGTGTAAACTGTGTTTCTGTAATTGTACTAAGAATAAGTGAGTAAAAATATGCAAAATTGTTTTAGAACTGAATACGAAATGTGAGAACTAATGGACAAGTTAAGTAATCTATAGGTATTTGTTTTAGCATCAGCGTTGCTGTGAATTAGGAAAAGGAAGAATTAAAACGAAGGCATCATGATTCAAGCAATGAATTGAAAGTTAGCTAAGAAATAATTAATTATTCAAACGCTTTCGAAATAAGGTTTTGTTAATATTTACCAAACATCAACAGATCTAGAAATAAATTTTGTTTTTGTACTATGCTAAAAAAATTGAGGTTATTTTTGGTTCCGGTTCCGCTATTTTAGACGTAACAAAAATATCATTGCCTGCTTTCGATCAGTGTCCGAGATTAAATGATATTTACATTCATGTATCATATTTTTTATCCTTAGTTTTTAAACATTAAGTAACAAAAAAATAGAAATGTGTTTGGAAAGAGTTTAAAAGTTATTTTTAGTCGAAATGCTTTGTTTGTCTTTAGTTAATGATCTTCGCAAAAAAAGCGTTTAAATTTATTTATGCTTTAAGTTGTTTTCTAATTCCATTCTAATACAAAAAGCCACAAATATCCGTAACGGTAAAACTGAGAGTCGCAACATAATTGAATGACTGCCCTCACTGTTTAGTAAATATTATAAAAAAGCTAGTATTTTTGCTTTATATATTAGATAAACAGATAACGCAACTAAAAAATTACAGAAAAATTAAATTTTAGGTTAAAAACTGGTTAAAGGGATGCCAATAGTTACCAAACGATAATTTAAGAATTTTAGTTTATTTCCACCTTGTCGACTAAATGTAAAAAAATACAATTCTTTTTTTGGAGATACGAATTAGGTTTCCCACTTCATAATATTGAGGTTTGTGTAATATTTATATTTCAAGAATTAAGGTAGTATTTTCCCGAAGTATATTTTTAGATTGAGCAAGAGCTGAGTATTTACAATAGAAATGCGGTTCATAAAGGTCTTTTACTCTGGATGCTTAATTATATCAAACTACAAAATTTTTTTTATCAGGAAATAAGCTTAACTTGTTAGACCCGTGGGCTACTCCCGACTTTTTTTTGGTAACTTTTTTCAAAAAAAAATAGTAAAGCTGTGCTACAGAAGCACATCTACCACCATGAGGTACATTAGGTGCTCGAAAAGTTTCCTCAAATTGTTCATTAATTCTTGTAATATCTTTAAGTTTCTCAACTACATCCAATGTATATTTTGACGCTATAGGAGCTTCATCTCAAATGAATAGTTTTACAGTTACGAAAATCATACGCCACTAGCGCAGGTACCGTCATAATGAAAATCGAATCTGACCCGCAGCAAGACAGTAATATAATTTACTTAAGCAAAAGGAATATTATGTGATTTGCGTTGCGTGATTTGTCTCCTTCAAGAAGTTTGTTGTGACAATGAGATGATATTTGAGCTAGTAGTTGATTACGTTCCAATAATCGAATCCAATCATACAGTGTAAACCCAATTTTCTTATTTGCATTAAAAACTGTACATACGCATATGTGTTTTATATAATGGACGCGCATAAATTTGCTTCTAGTAGGGAGGCGGGCAGTCGTCAGTAAAAGCTGAGACAGGTGGAGATGGTACGGATTTAATATACACTGTGTCTATAAAGTATCCTCCCCCCCCCAACTAACTTTTGCATGATTTGATTATTTACCACAAAATGTTGTGTGCTGTAATGGGAAATTAAATACTATTTTTTAGCCTATAATTAAATTTTGTATCATACAAAATGACGGCTGGGCGCTATATTGAATTTTTTTAATGAAAATGGGGGTCGAGTGACATCTCATTTGAAAGGTCTGGACGGGGTTTGTACACTTTCGATTTTAGATATTCCCATAGAAAAAACCTAAGAGGGTTAAATCTGGGAAGCGAGCCGGCTATTCTACAGGCCCCCGCCTACCAATCCATCTTCCAAGAAAATGTTCGTTGATAAAGTTAGAAACAGGCCTATAATAATGAAACGGCGCACCGTCTTGTTGGAACATAACGTTTTCTGGGAAAATTTTGTCCTGCAAATGAAAACGTGGACTATTTTGAAAATTTTGAATTGAGTGAGTCCATTTGTTTATAATCCGTCATATTGTTATGGCTGAATATTTTTCTTTGAAACTTTAGAATCAGACGCAGAACTAAACGACTTTTCAAATGAAATGTCATTCGGCTCCTCTTTCTATTTAAAAAATTCAAAATGGTGCCCAGCCGCCATTTTAAATGACACAAAATTTAATTATTGGCTAAAAAGTAATATTTAATTTCCCATTAAAGAACACTAAATGTTGTGGTAAAATATCAAGTCATTCAAAAGTTAGTGGAAGTGGGGGGTTACTTTATAGACAGATGGTATAGAAGATAGATACATGACAGCATTGTGAATTATGTGCACTTTTCACAGAACCAATATCTCCTAGTTGAACTTTTTATTTCAGTCAAAATTTTGAATATTAATTCCGCCAGTTGGAGAGAGGGAAATTATGACACAGCAAGGTCATAAACACAAAAAAGAATAATAACGAAAGAAAAGAAGTAACATAGAGGACAGGGAAGAGGAAGATTAAGAGAAAACGAAAAACAAAATAAATAAAAAGTATAGTGAAAATGAGAAAGAGAGAGTGGGCAACAATAAGCAGGAGGGAAAACAGAAAGAAAATTAATAAAAAGGAATAAAAGCGCAAAAGAAAAAAAAAAAAGAAAGAGAGAAAGATTGAGAAAAATATCGATCTTAACAAACAGATGTGAGAGAGAGAAAGAGAGAAGGTAAATAAATCCTTCTCTACACTACTAATATTGAGAATTTTACGACAATGAATTTTGTTTTAGGAAGTTGTCAGATAATCTTTAAAAACAAATGGTATTTACTAACATTACATATCAATTTCGCGTTTGATGATACATTCAGCTGTCCAAAGATATTAAATTTCTCTTGAACATATGGTAGTTCAGTGTAGTGTCTAGTGTAGTATCTAGTGTATAACTTAATCTGATTAAAAGTAATAAAATATTGCTAAAACAGAAAAACTGTAATGTCTATATTACGGTTTGGTTTTTTAAATTCTTCCATAAATGTAATACTATCGACGCATGTTTACAAATCATCTATAACCTTGACCAACCTATTGCTACACGCAAGATACTGACGAAAAACGTTTTATGATCTGGGCTGACAGAAGCAAGCGCTGCGCAAGCAACAAATTTATTGTTTTCGTGGGCTGCAGGCAAGTGGGATCCGGAGGAATTACAGCAGCTTCCGTCTCACAACCACCTTGTTTCCGTGCCGGTGCGTACGTGTTCGTGTTTCCACTATCCAATGTTACCCTACCCGGCAAAGAAGTTTCACTTCAAAACGCAGTTGCTCTACTCTAAGGTCTTCTATCAGATTTCGTTGTTTAATTTTAAGAACTCCGTAGTTGAAATAAAATGCTATCTATAAACCTGCAAATCTCGCTTCCGGGTCGGTTTTTTAAAAGCTTATGTTGTCCGTACATTTTTGAACATCCTCCCTATTCCGCAGCTCAGCAAAATCGGACTATCCATTTTGGGGTTATGACGGGTACACATACACACACGCACTCACATACACACAAACATACAGTTTTAGAAATAATTTGTTTCGTTTCCTGGAGGTACAGCCCATGCATTTCCATCAAAATCTTGAGTTCGAACATTTTCATGAAATCAATGGTAAAAGCATAGGAAAGTAAAGAAGTGTAGGTTGCAGGGTTCAGCTAGTTCATCTTAAATGCTTGTAGACGCAGCAGTTAGTTTGTTGGTTATTTTTATGAATTATTATCGTAATTTGAGTGTAAATCGTCAATCTACGTTAAACAGAATCATTTATTTCGTCTCATGGCAGCACCATAAACTTATTGTAAAATTTATACTATCGCTTGTAATGTAAATTCGTAGCTTAGTCAGTTGTATTAGGGCAATATTATTTCTTACTTTTATCAAACAAACGAAAATGTATCGATTTAAAAATGTGGAAATTTTTGAATAGCATTAGATAACGGAAAGTATTAAAGAAATTAGCAAAAACATAAATCGGTCTAAAAAACAAAACCTTAGCGATGATACTCTAAATCTAATAGAGAGACAAAAATTGTTCAATAAACATAATAAGAAAGAAACGATCAAATACGTTATAAATTAATTAATTAATTCGAAGAAAAGTACAAAAAAAGGAAAATGAGGACTTAATAAATGAAACAATAGACAAAAACGAAAAACAAGAACATGAACATCTAGTATAGGACGAAAACAAGTATACTCTATTGGATAAAGATTGAAATATAATAACTAATCGTGAGCAAATGTCGAAAATAGTAGAGGATTTTATGCAAAACTATATGACAGCAAAGTTGAAGAAGAAGAACCAGAAAACTTTCTCAGAAGACAAATAATAGAAAATATCGGGTCCAAACACACATGTTGGGCTTACAGATCCCTTCCATCGAGCTAGTCTTTTACTTACAGCAGGATCAGGAACCGATCAGTACCAAAAACGACTCTTGAGAGAAATGCAGGTCAGATCATGCAAGCGATACCGTGCTTATGTAATAAAAAACTCAAATCAGGTTTACAAATTGCATTGCAGCTGAGATTTTAAGAAGGCAGATGTCTGGTAATGTTGTTCTATTACCTACAATTATTTCATCACTCTCGGGTATTGGATTACCATTTGCAGTTTAACAAAATTTAAGTTAAAACTAACCTTAATTAAACGAACCTGCCTTACACAATCACCATTAATAGAAGTCAAGGACAGACATTTATTTCTATAGTTAGAAGAGTTTATAATAAGAAACACTAATAAACGGGGCCAATTCGAAAGAAAGGTGGATAGATATTATTTGATGGGGATCACGCTGGATCTAGCTACAAAATAATAAACATTCGCATGATTACTTAGCAGTTACGTATGTTCATTTCAGTGCCTGACTTTGCGTGTTTGGGAATATACAATACTGCGAGACACATTTGGCAGATGTCTTGCAATTCGACACGGTTTATTTACTACAACATAAAATAAAAATTACGCTGATTTTAAATAAATCACCAAGCTGTTTCGCTACACAATATTAGTATACGGTTCAAAGCCTGTTTTAAAACTAATTTTATAAACAGTCTAAAGATTTAAGAATAATTTTATTGTTAAAAACATTTGCCAACAGCAATAACGTATTCATTGATTTTTGACCATTTTGTTAAAATTTTATTTTTCAATAACTTGGTACAGATAATTTGTAATGAAGTACTTATTATTGTTTTAATATCTGAAAATTCCATAAATTTTCTGCAACTAGTTTTCAGGTATAAGTATTTGACCAGTTTCACGAACACGCCTATTATGCAAAATCTAAACTGACATGTTCTATTATAACTTAATAATTGACCCAGCAGCCCAAGTTCAGGGAGTCTTATTCATACGATGTCCCAGCAGGTTGGCTGGGTATCAATAATTTTGGATTATGAGGAAAATTCTCCAGAAAATGAGTCCCAGATGCGTCCTGCAGGCCCTTTAATGTAATTAATGACACCTAAATATATTTTTAGAGCGTTGTCCGGGAAAATTACTATTATATAATACATATTTTTAACTTCTCCTCACAATATGACGTAGTATATTATCCAGATTATGTAACTTTACGGCAGTTTCACCCTTATAAGTTATAATTGTATATAAATATACAAACGCTTCCTAATTTCTAGTTTCGACCCGACTCATACAGATAGAAAATAGCTATATTTTGTTGATATCACTATTTTTCACTATATTTAACTGATAGCTTCTTAAAAAAATTAGTTTATCATATTTTGATAAGTTATTTATTATTTCTGTGATGCATTTATTATTGTGTTTCGTACTTAATCGATATCCCGAGAACTACAAATTTAGTCGGTTAAAATTGTGCTAATTTTCCTGTAAAGGAAAAATGCTAACATATGTTTTTTTAAGTTAAATTACTCATGGGTGATAGTGGAATAAGATTTACAATCTAATTTTCAAGTGCAGCTATAGTTAGGGAGTTAAATTTCCCTCTTTCACATAATTTTTGGCGGACGAATTTGTCCTTCCGTTTATGGTTTACTCCAATCTCAAGGTACCTTTTTCCAAAAAATTAAAAAATTGATTTATTATTCTCACTACGCCGCCGTGCGGTGACTGTACGCGCCAGAGAGTTGCCAGTTGCTGGCAGCGCTCGCGCTTGCTTACGTTTCGCTAGTAGGGATGCAGCGAGCAGTACTTTTTCAAAATGACGGATAACGGACATTCGGTATCCGGTTGCTCAGCCGGATAGCCGGATACCGGATTATCCGGCATAGTTTTTTCTTTCGAAGTAGTTTCAGCTAAAATGCAGTGAAATTTAGGTTTTAATCGCAGAGCATGATATATAGTTAAAGAGTATGCAATGCATGAACCCTATGGTCTTATTCTGTAGTGTTTCAGAGAGAGTGAGAGTGCTGATTCGCTTTAATATTGTTTTTTGTTCACAATTAAGATTGGAAGTCTGTCAACGAAATTGATTGTAATTACAAGAATTAATAAGTTTGAACAAATGTTAAAACTAAAACGTGTTCTGTCCTGACAGATCCGACACCATCAAGAAATCAACTGACGTAACCTAACATATATGGTTTTTATCGACATTTAAATAAAATATTGACGATGAAGTGCTGTTTATAGGTTCCTTGTCTCGGATCTCTCTGTCACATGTATTGCAAAATTGAGACTAGCACATCATAGCAACAAGCGGTTCATGCATCCTCCTTATGTTATATATTACTTCGTGGTTTTAATAAATAATACTTATTTATGTTGTTTGAAATCATTTCAAATTTTTAACTCGCATAAATGCTGATCTCAATAATATAAATTTAGTAATTTTATGCAGATCTGCAAAATACTGGACTTATGGGGTTGTTGCTCTCTTACTTTCAATTATTTTAGTCTATACTTCTAAATGAAATTGCATGCATAATCTCCCTTACTTGAAGAACAATTTCCGGCCGGATATTTCGTATTATCCGGTCAAACCGAATATTCAGTGAAATGGCCGGATAGGCCGGATAACGGATAAAAGCCGAATATCCGTTGCATCCCTATTCGCTAGTATTGTACAAATGGTCGAATCTCGGTGTGGCTCGTTTCCTACGATAGATAGTATTTAAATAAAACATAAACTAACATAGTTACTTAAATATCTTCAAATGTTTGTTAAAACGGCCGTTGAATGCATATAGTTTTGGGGTAGGGAAAAATAAGTAGCCAATTTTATTTTAAATTTTCTGACTGAATTAACTTTTTGAACATTTTTATTTATTAAATAAAAATTCGTAAGAACTTCTTTACATAATCAATAAAATATTATTTATAAATTATTACACAGAAATATTACAAAATTATGGTTAGGAAAATAAACTTATTAAATTTTTCTCACAGTTATCAATTTACCAATATAAAAGAAAATCAAATTTGAAAAAATTATAAATGGCTCAATATAAAATTTTTATTAAATGTTTTTCATTGTGCCAATTTTATTGTATATTCTAAGTTGCAGGCTTCCGCGGCCGTTTTTAATAATATTTATTGTATATGCCCAGTAACAGATTTGTAAAGACATCTTGCCTTTCATTTCACAAATAAGTCGTTTTTTAGATTTAGTTTTATTAAATGAATCTGTGAATTATATTATTATTTTATTAATTATTAAATAATTAATAGTTTCAGCCTTTACTTGGTGATACTGCATTTTAACAATAATAAAGTAGTGTTTTTATTATTATTAATTATTGCTTAATTCCATTATTACGGACATGAAACGTACACTGCCCTAGAATCTTTTCATTGTCATTAGTGGCTCGTAGAACATTATTACTAAAATACTTTTTAAAACATAATAACTATTTCTAAAGAAACTCCAGGCGAAGTAATTTGGTCAATTTTTCGTTCTTCTATAAAGTCAATTGGGCTCCATTAAAAATCGTTTCTTGGTGATATATTTGGAACCGTTCTTCAGGTTTTCTTAAATTTGTTATTGAAATAAAATAGAAATATTGACGTTAAGGACGGTGCTGATAGCACATTCCTTTGCTTCTCGTACTTAGTAAATTTAGACGAGAATTTAATTATGAACAAAAAAATGTAATGGGCTCTTTAGCATGGAATGCACCGTTGTCAAGAAAAATGCTCTGCAGTAAATACCGGTTTTAAAAAGAACTAGCAGAAGCTGTGGGCTACGCCTCCCGATGGTAACTTCATAACCTGTGCTTGCCGCTTCGAATGTTTCCTCCGCTGAGTCGAAAAAACCAAACAGAAACCCTGAAAACTGCTCCGTAAAAAATTTAAAGAAAAACCCTCGTATAATCTCCAGGAAAAACATCACTCGAAAAAAAAATCTATCCTAACCCCATAAAAATTCCTTAAAAAAAAACGCAAAAGAAATTAGTTAAACTTATCACTTGTCCTCATTTCCAGGTAAGTGCTTAACAGAGATCTTCAAAATGTGTTTGGAATTGGAACTAATAAATACGCACTAAACGAGCGTGTTAGATATTTGCCTATAATTTCAAAATGAAATTCGCCCTTACTTACATAAATCAGAGATGCAATGTTACAGAATGCGTCGTCACTAAAAGTGGAGTACCTAGTAAAGCATTTAGAATTTGTAGTGAACACTTTTTAATAATAAGCGGAAACTAGTCGAACCCCCAATTTGTAGGGAATGGTTAAATTCGTCTAGTATGTACTTGTTGGTTGTTAGCGCGATAAATATACATTTCCTACCCGTTAGAATTGAAGTAAATCATAAATATCCAAATAATATTAATAGAAGTTACAGCAACATAAATTTTGATGAAAAAATCAATAAACTGAGCAGACATGCAAGGGCCAGCCGTTGTGTTATATAAGTAAACCTTTCCGAGATGCAGAATTTGGTCTTCTTGTTATGGTGCGACTATTACCGATTTATTATGTAGATTTAATATACAGAGTGTTTGTAAATCGCTTTACAGCTTGTAACTTCGTTATTAATAAAGATATCGATAAAAACTATTTTTGTTTTAAATGCCAGCATGTATGGTACAAAATGCTGTATAGCAATTTTAGACACTGCTTACTATTTTTGCATAACAGCATATGAATTAAACAAAATGTTTTGGCTATGTTTTAGTTAATACTATGTACTATTCCCTATATATTTTATTGTTAAATTATTATACAGGGCCTTTCTTACAACGGTGGAAAAGCTTACAACTTCAATGTATCATAATTCGATTTTTTAAATAGAACACCCTATATATTTTTACATAATTGGATAGTTTTGTATGGTCCTAAATTTTTAAATAATAGTTATACTTTCATCTAACGGTTTTCGAGATACTTAGATTCGAACCAAAAAATCAGGTAATTTCTAGAAGACATCACCTGTTTTTTGTTTTTTTGTTTTTTTGCTAGAAACAACTGCCAATATTGTTTCAAGTCACGTAAGTAATTTGTTTTTTATAAATTTTGAAATGGCAGAGTGCCTAATTTCCCATTCCATACAATAAATCTTGAACCAAGATTTGGTTTTATTGTCATTTGTTTACTGGAAGAGCGGCCGTAGCTCAGTGGTAAGCGCGCAGACTACCAATGCAGCGGATCCGGGTTCGATCCCCGGCCCGGTCGTTCTCCCTCGCAAGGCAACGGGAAACCAGCGGTGGATTTTCCCCCGCTCCCTCGCAAGGCAACGTGAAGCCAGCGGTAAATTTCACCCCAGGAAAACCTCTCTAGAGAAGAAGTGTACGCACTGCTTGTGGTTCGGAGCCCACGTTAAACTGTAGGTCCCCTATGTCTGTCTGTGCATATTATCTATCGCCGCGCACCAAACACAGACATAGGAGAGAGGTAACCAACGCCCTGAATAGGTTATCGCACTATAAGAAGTGATGTTTACCGGAAACAAGTTCTTATCATTTTTAATTTGCAAAAGCAGGTATCTGGCCTCCTATGACCAGGTAATTTCTGGAAATTCAGGTATCATATTTATAAGAAGTAACAGCATCTGCGTTTTCAAAATTCAGTATGATTACTTATAAAAGTGCTTGGAATTTGATTCAAATAAGTTTTAAGCAAATCTAACTACAACTTAGTTCAAAATTTAACTTAAACAAATAAATGGTAACAAACGAATTAAGGTAACTGTAAATGACGTTTAACTCGTACATATCTTTATTCCGGTTTTTAAGCTGTTTCTTGGTTTTCTGCTTTTCAACATTGTTGTTGTGCTTACCACAGAGTGGGTCATTTAGCGTTCATTCGTTTCCAGAACAATTTTTGTTTTTTTATTATTTTTCTCAGGCATCTCGTCAGCGACAGCTTTACAAAATTAAATCTCTTTACTAAAGTTCTTTCGGCTTCGTTTGAACGGCAATATTTAAAATTATTCTCGGCTTTTTCCCAAATTTTAAAAAAATGGAAAGAATTTAGATATACCATCAATCAAGGAATTGCTGCAGACCTTCTACGGGAATCGTTCGAAATGTAGGTGGCCTAACACAAAGATGGCGCTAATTTGGCGGAATTTGCCTTCCTATTTTTCAGAACCATCCTTTCTTAGGTTAAATCTGACAGTATAGAGCGATCTGTCAATTAGTTTGTGTTTGACAATGCGCCAAAGTGACCGTCTTGAGTGATTTCGTAAATAATGGATAAAATTGAGTTGCGAAGAGTGATCAAGTACTTTCATTTGAAAGTCTTAATACCAAGCGAAATCAAAGCAGAGTTGGATTCGACAATTTTGAAGTCTGCTCCTTCGTTTTCAATGGTTAAAAACTGGGTTATCGAGTTTAAGCGTGGTCGTGTGAGCACAAAGGAAGATCCCCGCAGTGGACGCCCGAAAACGGCTACTACCCCGGAAATGATTGAAAAAGTCCTCCGTATCGTATTGGATGACCGTCGAGTAAAAGTGCGCAAGATAGCATACGTAGTAAGCATTTCAAATGACAGTTTGCACAGAGTTTTAACTGAAGAATTGGAAATAAAAAAATATTCCGCGCTTGGGTGCCGCGTTTGCTTACACCGGAGCAAAACTGAATCGTTTGATTGTTTCTCGCGATTTTTTTGGCACGTTTTCGCAGCAATTCAAAAGACTTTTTGCTCCGTTTCATAACCATCGATAAAATCTGGGTCCACCATTACACTCCCGAGACTAAGGAACAGTCCAAACAATGGACACACGAAAGTTTTCCGCCAACGAAGAAGGCAAAAACGGTTTTGTCAGCAAGAAAGGTTATGGCAACTGTATTTTGGGATTCTCATGGAATTATCTTCGGCGACCACATGGAAAGGGAAAAAACAATAAATGGCGAGTAATATGCCAATTTGTTGCAGCAATTGAGCGACAACGGCCTTATTTGGCGAAAACAAAAGTGCTTTTCCATCAATAACGCACCTGTACACACGTCTGCAATCTCCATGGCTAAAATTCATGAATTGGAATTAGTGCCTCATTTTAATCTATTTCCAAACCTGAAAAAATGGCTCGGCGGTAAAAGATTTTCATCCAATTCCGAGGTAATCACTGCTGTAAATAGCTAATTTGAGGACTTGGGTTCATCAACCTACAAAGACGGCATTGCTGCTTTGGAGCATCGTTAGAATAAGTGCGTTGAGCGAGCAGGAAACTGTATTAAAAAATAAAATGATTTTTTGCCTAAATAACTTGCGTTTTCATTGTTAGCCCGTGTACATTTCGAACGATCCTCGTATGTGGGCTCCTAACTGTAAATCAACATAGAGCGAAGAAGAAAAGGACGTGGTTTCATTATTTTTAGTGCATCATAATTCTGAATCACGCGGCGCAAAAGCTTAATTGATATTGAGGTTTAACAAAAGTTATCGAGTTTGAAATGCATAAAGAAATTTTGTGATACCGAAAACAGAAACAAAAAAAACCGTTAAAATATAATAAGAAAAAGGCAAAATTTTGTTTAAAACATGTCTTCTTAGGACCCTGTTCATAAAGGTTGCGTTTGACATTTTATTTTCATTAATCTATAAATGAGGTTAATTTGGATTTCCCGCTCTTCTTCGATAGGTGTTCTATTTATAAGCGCTTTGGAGGTTCTATGTTTATGCACAACTTGACTTCAAACTTTCAATCTTACGTTTACATTTATACGCTCTTGTATTTACTCAAAGTAGACTTCAGGTACTTATAACATCAAACTCAAACATTGTAATTAAACATAGGTATAATTCCGCTGTTATTGGTAAGTAGTTGGTATTAACTATAACTTTCGTCACATAAATTCTAAATAACGTTACAGTAACCGAGATTTAAACGGGGCGTGGGTGTAACTATAATTTTCAAATATCATTTACTTATTATTAATTAAACGAGCGTTTAATTACATCTACATTAAAATATAAGATTTCCCAAAGAAGCCAGCAATTTAAGACATGTTTTAGGGAGAACAAATCTTTGAGAATAATTAAAGATAAACTGCTAATTAGGTTTTCACAAAAAGAAAAGGAAACGTATTTTGAATTTGAATTTACAGTGGGTCTTGCAATTCAGTGCTAAAAGAAACTGTTCGTTTTCGGTTGTAACATACAGGGTGTTTTGCATTTGTATCTTTGAGTAAACCAATTTATTAAAGATCCTGCTTTTGTAACATTTTTGTAGTAGACGCCTCGGCACATTTTTTTAAAAGTTTCTTTGAGTATTCCAGAATATTCTTTTTATAAATAATGACCACCTTGACCTATTACATACAAATGTTCATCCATTTTGAATGTATATCCAATAATATACAAAGATTACTGTTTTAAAAAATGACATAAGCGTAAATATGAAATCTTCAGTTGAAGACATATTTTGTAATTAAATTTTACAGACAACAACAAGAGCGGTTAAAAAATCGAGCCTCATGTTTGCACGTTATTTATGTACTAGAAAATAAGTTTTATCATGGTATGTATCACTATACGGCTAGAAACCTTACTTCTTATTGTAAACTCACTATGGTAAGAAATAACGCTAAAGTGATGTTACTTAAATTAATTTGGTGATTAGCAAAAGTAAAGTTGACAAATTGATATCATTAGTTTGGAAATACTTCCGGTTAAACCAGAATAACCTAACATTGTCTTTTAATAATTGCGCAGCACGTAAGCGAAGATAACGTTGTTAGAGTATAATCAAGGGGGTAATTTGTTGTGAGTGAGGCATGTATTCATAATGCATATTTCAATTATTTTCATCTGTTTTGATATATTTTTCAATGGTTCATGTAAACAGATGTAAAAACAGTTTTTTATAAACATTTTTTTTGTAACAAAAAATCGTATTTTATTGTTTTAGTTGTTTTTTATTGGTGAATTTATTTTCAGCTAGTTGGCATTATGACGTTTTGATTATTGTATTAAAAGATTAGTTTAGCTTGGATGCTTTTTATACTGTTTTATGTCCACTAATCTATAACAAAATAATAAATATAATATTTTAACAGCACACTATCATCTTTGAAATTACCCAAAATAAAACAAAAAACCAATGGTCGTGTTTTTTACATAAATCACATTTTTTTTAAATAAAAAACTCAAGGTTTTTTTACCTTTTTCGTTATACGAAGTATAGGTATAGAGGAACGCAATTGCGTTTATTCAGCAAAGTATTTTTTGCTCCGAGTTTACTTAACAAATGTTAAAAACAAAAAAATTTCTACATTTTCAAAAAACTTCTACTAAACTAAAATTTTTTTAAATTTGCAAAATCTTTCAAAAAATTAATTATTTCAAAAATTATTAAAGATTTCAGCAATTTTCAAAAATTTTCGAAACTTTATAAATTCAAAAGATTATCATGATAAAAAACAAATTTCAACTCCAAGATTTTTTAAAGTTTAGTAGATAATTTTCAACAAAACTTTTTCAACTTTTCAAAATTTCATAAGAAATTTTAACTTTGTTAATTTCTTTTTGGATTAATTCTTTTTTGTAATTATTTTTTAGATTTAAAATTTTCCGCAATTGTCAAAATTTAAAAAGTTTTTAAAATTTTCAACATTTTCAAAAGATTGTCAAAATTATCAAAATTTTACAAAATTTTTGATATTTCAAAAATTTTCAAATTTTCAATACTTTTCAATAGGCATGTCTAAAAATTTGCGAAATTTTTCGTAGTAATCAAAATTTTCCAAACAAAAGAAAAAAGCGAAGTTTCAATTTTTCAGAAAACGTTTAGAAACTTGCTTGTAAATATTGTATGTTATCAACAAAAAACAATATTTTACAGTAATGAAATTGTCAATATTTGCCTATCTTGTCAAGACCGCCAGGGGGGGACCAAAGGGGGGGTTAGGGGCCTGGGGGGCAGAGGCAGCGCTGCCTCTGGAAGGAATATACTTATATTACAAGCGATAATACACTTACAATGCGCTGAAGTGAATTCTTTTGTATTATTTATGTATTACGAAATAACTGTCTGCCCTCTGTGTAATACATTGAATTCTCCATGCATTCTTGGGATGCTGTATGTATTTTCTAGATTATGCATGTAATCGCCTGTATTTATTAATGTACTAGCAGAACTCGCGGGTTACGCCGTCCGTTTTTCTTTTGTTACTCCAAATGTTTTCTCTGATAAGTATGTCTCTGCTTTGAAAGCTGCTCCTTGAAAGAGAATTCCGTGGAAAAACCGAAATAAAGACTGAAAAAACTGATAAATAAATCTGATAAAAACAGATCCATAAAACAATTTTAAGAAAACACAAACCCCCGTAATATCGTCGGGATAAACATCCTCCGAAAAAAGTTCTTCCAAAACTCCAATAAAAATTCCTTTAAAAACCAGTGGGAAATATGTTAGTTAAACTTATCACTGTTCCTCGTTTTCGGGGGAGTGCCTTAACAGACATTTTCTAAATGTTTTTGGAACGAAGAAATCGCCCAAAAATAAACTTGTTAGATAATTTCATATAATTCCTAAACGCAGTTTGCCCGTGTTTCTATAAATCGACCAGCAAGGAAAAAACACGTATCTTTTTCAGGAAAAGCTCTTTCTTAATTATACCGTGATCCACCAGCATGGAAATACAGTGCTTTTGTTTAAGGGATGTTTTTTTAGTGGTTGTTTTTTCCGGGAAATAATTTAACCGGAGTTATTTATATCGCAGTTTTGTTCAGACAATTTTGGCGGACTTTTTTCCATCAATGGCTTTTCCGGTGTTTTTATTGTGAGTCTTTTTTTAAGGACGTTTTTACTATAAACCAAAGAAGACCCCCAAAAGCAATGGCTATGGTTTTTATCATATGTTTTTAGTGTAATGTTTTGGCTGCTGACGCGACGAGGCTGGGCTCTCGACTGACAGCGCAGACGTTGAAAGCATTTATTGTATTTGTTGGAAAATTTTTGCTAAGAAGGTAGATGTTCTTGTATGAAATATTTTATAAGTGAAATATGACGTGCCAACGTGTCTTACATCTCCACAGGACGTAGAAGATATTAAAACAGCAGGAGACGAATGTCGCGGGTTCAGTTCAGTAAATTTTAATTTATTCTAACGTTTGTTATGACTCTTAATAGTTAAAGCAGTGATGTGTGGTTATTTGTAAACATGACCTTAACACGCGATTACATTCTTGTATAATGTCTTTTGAGTGAAATAGGATTGTTATTTTAAACTTTCCTAGCGCGGCCCCTATCTTTAGCAACAAACAATGTATTACTAAAACTCTGTCGTTAAATTGGACGTTGATGCAATTGATTACCGATAAACTTTGCGGAGATGCAGGAGATTCCATCATGTTGGCGGGTGTTCTTAGGTATTTATGTGCAGTCTATTTATTCAGTGTTAGGCATTTTTGGAATAAAACAAATGTATAATATTTTTTTGAAAACAATAGTTACTTTTTAGGGTATCAGCATTTTTTTTAGATAGTTACAATAATAATTAAGTATGTTATAAGTTTTCATAGAACACTTAATTAAGCTCAAGCGCCGCAACGTCTCTTTTTAAAATACAAATTAATTCCTGGATTTTTAATTTTTAAACGTAAATAAGACACAAGTAATTTTAATTAATATATGTACTCAACTTTCTGCACAATCGAATGTAATTACACCCTGCAACTGATATCCTTTGTTACCAGTTTTGAATGAAGTAGTTGCTTTAACCAACCACACACTCGTTGAACATTTTTCACAAAATACAAAAATGGGCAGTATGTGCCTGAATTTTATAATTCACACTAAACATAAACTGAAAGTAACAAAACTGCCCCTTTTCTAATTTAACCTCTGCTTTTCTTTTTGTGTTTTAAATTATAAGTATACGACGTTTAATTTGCGTAGGTTATTAATGTTGATGACGTTTTAGCATGTTTTGATAGTTCATTTGAGTAAATCCATAAATTTTTGATTTTTATTAACAGCTTGCACCCAAAAATAACATTTACACTACAAACTGAACAAAATAGGTCTATTAACTTTTTAGATTTAAACAAAAATTAATTCAAATAATAAACCCGAATATTCTGTTTATAGAAAACCTACACAAACAGACATTACAATACCACACGATTCATGTCATCATAAAATTAGCAGCATACAGGTCCCTGATACATAGAGCTTTGACGGTCTCTTTAGATGAAATTAGTTGTAATAGAGAAATGTTGATTATTAAACAAATTGCATACAATAATGATTATAATATTCAACTACACTAATTAAATAGGACAAACAATTCAAAATTTTGATCTTAGGTACAAGAAACACGTACGTTGTTACAAGTATAAACATCCCCATAAATCCAATTACGCTAAACCCTTATTAGGACACAATCATTCAATGACATCTAACAAAACTCTAAAATGTTTACACTTTTGTAATGACAAACGTAAGTTGGATATACTAGAAGCATTTGAAATTCACAAACATTTAAAATCTGTACCTTTAATAAATAAAGAAACTGATCTTTTAAATTCACCGTTATTAGACGTTCTGGAATAAGAAATCAAGTCATCTGGACGCAGATATAGAAAACCAAGATCAAGTTATGAAGATTTATTGTTCCTATAGCAACACCAACTGTTTACTTTTAATCTTGCTTTTGATAATGACGTGTTTAAACACGTTGAAATACGTATAAAGCTAACATAAAAAAACCGGTTGAAGTTAGGAATAGTTTTATTTACAATATATTAATGGTAAATTCGAATCGGCTGTTTAATGTGGTGCAGGACAGGAAAAATGCGGAATTTTTAATTGGGTTCATATTTCATTATATGAAATTTAAACGATTTCTGTACGTATGATAATTAGAAATAAGAAAACTCTAACGATGATTTTCAATCAATCAAAAAATTTACCTATAAACTATACTGAAAGAAAAAGGAAGTACTAAAATAAATTGTTCGCTCACAAGAGTATAAATTACAATAAAAATGTAAAATGTTTGTGTAATGCTGATCCGGGCATAATGAAGTTGATTTAAATTGAATGTAGGTGGAAACTCTAGTTATAAATAAGCGTATTCAATATCGAAAGATAGCTTAGGATAGGAAATGTATATCAGGGCAAAACGGATATAAAACTAAATTATCCAACCCAGTTCCATCGGAAATCATATATATATAGCTATTCCGCTTCGTCATATTAGCATAAAGCCTGGGAAAAACAAATACTTGATTAAAATGCAAGTTTACTTGCCTATCCGGTCGGTTTATAGTTCACCTGAATTTGAATTGAAAACAATCACCTGTTGCATTTCCTACCGCACTTTCATTCTTTTACACTATTATTTGGAGACATTCAGACGTTTAATAATTTGAGTTGTAGCATTCACTTTTATGTTTGCTTATGTAAGTGCCAGTGAGATTATTTTGCTAAAAAGTCAGTTATTTTAATATATGATAAAAACTTCAGCTGCGGTTTTCATTAAATCAAAATCATTGTTATATATCTGTTTGCGGGTAGCGGGTAGATACTCCTCCATGATCCCAGGGAGGACAGATCTACTACAGGGAAGCGACCCTGCCCACGCGAGCCTTGATTTCCTCCCACCCCATTCCAACACAAGGGAAGAAATCAAGTCCTAGCACTAATCCCCCTCCTCACCCACTACATCCTTCACCTATCCCTCTATCTAACTCGCCAACCCGTCTAGCCAGCGTGGCGCTTTTAAGGCTAAACCAACAACAAAAAACAATCCTTATGAAATGTCGAATTTCCAAAAATTTAAACCCCAGGCAGGTAGGACAGAACGTTCGGAATCCTGCACTACTAAGGTAGTCGGCCCTGCGGATTCTGGGGGGGGGGGGGGGGCAAACATTCGTCAAGAAGAACCACACAGAGAAAGACTAAACAAAACAACACAAAACTATTTATCGGGACATACAACGTAAGAACCTAGAGTACTACAGACAGAATCCAAAAATTAGAGGAAGAATTCAAACACATCAAATGGAATGTGATTGGCATAGCTGAGGTAAGAAGAAAAGGAGAAAATGCAATAAAACTCCAGTCAGGCAACACATATGTATTACAATGGAAGGGAAGAGAACGGCACTGGAGGAGTGGGGTTTATTATTTCCCGAAAAACAACAGATATGGTAAAGAAATACAAAACGATGACAAACAGAATAGCCTACATAATCATAGAGGTAAACCCTAAAATATCAATACAAATAATACAAGTATACGCTCCCACCAAGTCGTATGAAGATAACGATGTAGAAGGATTCTACGAAAATGTCTTCATGGCAATAAAGGACTGCAAAACAAAATACAAAATGATCATCGGAGACTTTAATGCAAAGCTTGGCAAAAAGCAAGAAGAAAGAGAAGACAAGGCAGAAAACTTTGGGCTTGGGTTCAGAAATAATAGGGGAGAAACACTATATAAGTTTCCAGAAAGTGTATGCAATGAATACATTCTTTCAGAGGAAGCCCCAAAACAAGTGGACCTGGATCAGCCCAAACGGACAACTCAAAAACGAGATTGACTATATGGTAACAAGAAGCAAGGAAATAATAAAGGATGGAACTCGCAAATACCAATTGGCGCCCTTGGCTGGGAAAGAGAGAACGAGGACGCCCCAGATGAGATGGGAGGACGACGTGAAAAAACACCCGGGCTTGATGTGGAAAAGAAGAGCCCAAGATAGAAGACAGTGGAAGGAAATTGGGGAAACCTACATCCGAAAATGGATTGAATAAAGGTTGAAGAAAAAGAAGAAGAAGATATCTGTTTTTACCGTCATCGCTATACGAAGTATAGCGTTAAAGGAAGGTATTGTGATCGTCAGGCTGGATTTGGAGCAAATGCGTTTATTCAGAAAAGTTCTTTTCGCTTTGGGTTTACTGGCCGATATATGAGTTAAGCCGAAAAGAAAGTTGCTTTTATACCCAACATTTTTATTCCAAACATTTTGACTAGTAAGCAGGTTTTAGACCCTTGGGAGACCGATAATGCGGACGCTGCAGAGGTGTCTATGTGTGTGTCTGTGTTCGATGTGTCTGCATACACTTTACAGTTCAGTCCTTAATGCAGATAACCCAAATTTGGCTCAATGATTGCGAATTGCAATAGAATGGCGCCGCAAGAAAATGAAATTAGTTTGCCAAAAAAAAAAGGGGGGGGGGGGGGTCTATTTAAAAATAGACGCGTTTGAAAAAACCTAAAATTCGTGTTCTACGCATGTAAAATAGATGATCTGCGCAAACGCGATCTCCCTATCACCCCCCCCCCCCCCCCCCATTGCCGCCCTTTTCAATTTTTCATTTTTTTTGAATTTACGATATTCGGCTTCTAAATCGGTATGAGCATGTTAAATAGGAACAACTTTCCATTGGGAAAACATCGCTGAGAGTTTTCATTTTGGTCGTTAACCTCAACAGTTTAATTGACTGATTGCAAAATACAGCTATCGGCCGTGAAATTTTAATGGATAAACATTGGATGCAACTAGAAAACACAAAATATCATAAAAGCGAGCGACTGTACTGCGAAATAAGGGGAGGGGAAAAGTGCTCTACTTCAATATAAACGCGCTCGGAATGAACTTTAGAATTTTTTTAGTATTCTACACAAGTAGAATGGTTGATCTGCGCAAACGCGATTTACCTATCACCTCCAATATCAATTTCTTCTTTTTTCAAAAATTCACAAATGTCGGCTTTAAAATTGGTATGAGCATGTTAAATGACAATTCTATTGGGAAAACACCACTCGGAGGTTTTTTTGGTCGTTTACATGAACAGATGAATTGAGTAATCGCCCTACAAAGTCTAACACCAAATTATGTAATCGATTTTGAAATTTTAAAGGATAAACATTAGTTTCAACTAGAAGGCACAAAATATCATAAAACCACTCGACTGCTTCAAAACATGGGGGAATGGGGAGGGCCGCCTACTTCAAAATAGATGCGCTCGGAAAAGAACCTTAGATTCGTATTCGATACATGTAAACAGCCGATCTGGGAGACCTGATCTTTTTGCTTCCTCCCCCCTACTAATTTTCTATATCAAAGAAATGTACAAATTTGGACTTCAAAATCAGTATGAACATGTTTAATGACAATAGGAACAATCTTCCGTTGAGAAAGCAGTTCTGGAAGGTTTCTTTTAGGTCGTTTACTTGAACAGATTAATTGAGTAATTGCGAAAAAAAGTCTAACACCAAATTGTGTAATCAATTTTGAAATTTCAATGGATAAACATTAGTTACAACTAGAAAACACAAAGTATCAAGAACCAATCGACTGCTTCAAAACATAGTGGGAGAGAGAGGGTGCCTACTTCAAAATAGATGTGGTCGAAAAATAACCTTAAATTCGCATTCCGCGCATGTCGAATAGCCGATTTGCGCAAGCCCGATCTTCCTACCGCCCCATAATGTCTTCCCAACGAATGCTTGATATTAAAAAAATGTCCGAATTTCAGCTTAAAAATCGGCATGAACATGTTAAATGAAAATAGTCTTCTATTGAGAAAGCACCTCTGATAGGTTTTCTTTTGATCATTTACCTGAACAGTTTAATTGGATAACTATTATTAAAAATCTTCAAAATTTCTTATGATTTTAAGAATTTTCAAAATTTTTTAAGATTTTAAGTATTTTGAATTATTTCAAAATTTTCTGAAATTATCAAAAAAAAATTCAACTCAAAATTGTTTTAAATTTTAGAAATTATAATTTTTCAAAATTTTCAAAAATTCAAGATTTGTCAACACAAAATTTTCTAAAATTCCAAAATTTTCGTAAATCTTAAAAACCCAATTTATTTTACATTTTCAGACATTTGCATAATTTCCGAAAATCTACAAATCTGTAATATTTGCAATTTTATAATTTAAAAAGAAATATAGTAAATAAAATTTTACAGAAATTTTCAAAAACAGCAAAATTTTAAAATATTTTTTCATCTGATATAAAATATATTCGAAATTTTTTCGAGAATTCCAACAATATTCAAAATTCCAAAAAAATTTGGCAACATTTTTAAAATACGTTAAAATATTTTCAAAAATTTACATCATTGCAAGGAAAGTCCCGTGGCGGTTGCCCGGCAGCTTCTTACATTGACATGAATATAACACAAAAAATTCTTCGTACAGCTTTCGTGTTTTAACTTAGGAAATAAAAAATAACAAAATATTATTAAAAATAGCAAATTTTATTTTTTCTATTATCTCCAATCACGCCTGAAAAAACAGCGACAGGAACACCACATAAAAGCCGAGCTTTTCTGTATGTGTCGGACGCATTGGGGTCCGTATCAAAGGAAGTTGCGGTGAATAGAAATAAGAAATATGTGAAAAAATAAGATGAAATGTGACGTGGCTCTGCTCAGAGATTTTTGAAAAGAAACGTTTGTAAAACAGAAAATAAATAGTATAAGCTCATTTTCTGATAGTTATTTAAAAATTTATGCATCGTAATATATTTCGTTGTAGTCTGTAACGAAGTGACGGAAAACTGGTTAGATATTATATTATATGCGGAGGGTATTTTATGCGAGATGTGAGTGGCTATAAAATTCCGAAAAATAATAAAATTCTAATCTTTCCAATCTCTGTTAAAACTATCTAGCATACATTGTTGTTATTTATATTTTATCTTTATAAAGCAGTAAAATTCAGATTGTTAAGTAAATGACTTACGAAATTACTTAAATTTTATTTTAATTTAATATATCACCAGAATTAATATGAACCTCTAACAATTTTTGAATTCATATCAACAGAAGTTTAAATAAAACTTGTAAACATTGTCTCTTGGGTTTGGTTTTACTAATCTTTTATTTTGTTTGTGTTATTACATATCTCGTATGTACTCTGTGTGGCTACTCTAGGGAAATTAAATAAATGGTTTTAATTAGCATAACACTTAAATGTTTTAATTTTATTTTAGTGGAAACAAAAAAATCTGACTTCCTCTGTAAGAATTTAATTAAGGTTTTGGAAAATAAAAAGCGTATTTTTTAAACGTGTTTGCTCTTCTGAAAAAAATTTTATATTGAGTTCAAAATTAATACGCAAAGACCGGACTTTTAGTCGCAGAAGACCAAAAAATTTTGGTAAAATTCGATAAGTAAACAAAAACCACGGGCGTACTCAAATCCACGTGAAACGTGTGGGACCAAAGAACTAATTTTTTAAATAAGAATTTAAAAAAGTTGTTGTTGTGCACTGCAATTCTTAAGATTTTAATGCAACGGTGATTTTCCGTCTCTTATAGTTCGAAGTTTTCTTTCATAGAACTATGTCGTTGTATTAATGAATTTACACGTTCTATTTTTATTAATTCGTGGTTGCTATTTTGAATTTCAATTAAAATTAATATTATTGCAGTTTCGAACTTTTTTCGCAAATTACTTTTAAAACTTACGATTATTCATATTCCACGCCTGTTTTATTTTATATTACCATTACACACGCATCAATTCCAGTTGACCAAATAAATAATAATTTATCTAAACAAGCTAGCATAATGTCAAACATCTGGATGTGTTACCATTCTAAGCTCGTGAATTATTACTAATTGATTGCCTCATAATTTAAAAACTGACTAAATACTAGATTAGAAATCCGGACTATACTGATAAGAAAGATTATTAATTCGCACTTTTAATATCTGTTACTGATTGACATCAAAGTTTCTACACCTACTTAACTTCAAAAGTTTCCACTTACTTTGAAGCACTGATTAATGCGTACGCTTAATTTACATACAAAGGGAATTTCTCGTCAAAATCAAATTAATTTCAATATAAAAAGATAAAAACAAAGAGATTGGATTGTAGACTGAAATTGTTTGATGAGTTGTTGCAAGAGCAGCTTTTACCGACTTGTTAGTGTAAGAAGCTTTCTTTGTATAGGTAAATAAATTTATACGAAATAAGCGGATTTCATAAAACTAATTTCTAGAATATATGTTCATCCGAAGAAAAAACTACTACATTTACAAAACTTAGATCATAACTTTACAATTAACTAGCACCTGCTTTCAAAATTTTCAAAGCTAGTTTAAAAATTGTAGATAATCTATGAAAAAATACTTTTGGAAGAAAATAATAAATTTCTGAATAAATATTGAAATTTCTAAGAGCTATAAATATAATTTGTAGCGTAACGTTCTATTTTTAAGAGTTACTGGGCCGGCGGGTGGTCTAGTGGTTAAAGTCCCAGGCTTTGAAACTAGACTTCCAATGGCAGCTGGTTGGAGTCCACTGCTGGTCGGTAATTTTTCTGAATAAGTTAAATCCGACGAGTCCATGGATGGTGTATATAGGTGTGTACGTTGGGTTGCATGTCTTTCAGGGGTGGGGCATGTTAGACCGGTGAATAACACTTAGTGTGTTGAGCCCGGGTAAGGGGGTGGGATGGGAATCATGGGGTCGTGCTCACGCACGGCTTCATGATTCTTTTAAAAAAAAAAAAGGTTACTATTTATATAAGATAAGATCACTCCTTACGTGCTCAAAAAAAGTAGCAGATTATGAAACATCGGATTCACTTGTAGTCTGGTCTAAAACCTCATTTTTGTAGCTAGTACGAGGTAGCCGGTCTTATGTCCATTTTCCGGCATGGAACCAAAACACTGTCAAGGCTGCGGACTGGGGGCGGTTAATAAGATCGTGGCCGTCCCCAGCTCCAATATAATTACCGGAAACCGGTCTTGTAACGTATAATGTGAGAGGCTTTTCTAAGTATGCAATCCTTTTTATTCTCACTTTAATTTCATGGAATAGTGTCATATTGGTTTGGTTTACAACACGTGGGTTTTTACAAATTTAAATTTACGCCGGCTATATTATTAAAACTAGTGGAACTCGTTGTCTGCGCACCACGCGTAACTTATTATACCTTTCTAGTTATAGGAAGGAAATTTCGGACCTCAAAATGTGGACGGTTTTAGAGTTAATATCTAAAAACCAGGTATTGCTATAATTGTGTGTGTGTGTTTGTGTGTGTCTGTCTAGGTGTGTCTGTATACACTTTACAGCTCAGACGTTTTTACCCAGAATATGCAATTTAGGTTTAAAAGATTGGTAACGACAATAAGATAAAACCGCAAGCTAGCGAGATTAGTCCGCCCAAAAAAATAGGCGAAACAGGTCGCTGGTACTATGCCATGCTTTTTACGTTTTAAATATTCTCGAGTCTGGAAGGGATTAAAATTTACATCTAGTCATCTCCAGCCGGTACAACCCGCCCGCTCCAGACTCAAGACGTTGGTTACGTACGGCGGACGTGCCGACTACGTACAAGCGATACACAGGTAATGCGCTCTTGACCTTGGGTTAAAAATGGTTATAACAACTTTATTTATAGAGTTATCAAAAATATGCAAAGAATGAAAAATATTTTTATTTTATTAGAGCTAATTGATAGGCCTAGTTAAAATCATATAACTGTCGGGAAATAGTTGTTGATATTAAAAAGTATCATTCTTTTTTCTTAATATTTAAATATTTTAAATTCTTGCTGATTCTAATAAAGTACTTTAAATAGCCCATCGAACTCATAAAAGTTTATAACCATCGGCGTTGCGTTTTTTAAATAATTAATCAATTTCAAAATGTTCAAAAATTCCTGACGTGCGTCAGAGCAAAATTTTGGAAATAAATAATAAACTAATTTGTAGTTCATTGCAAGCTCTACCAGCTCAAAAAATTAAAAAAAGATGGTGTGGGCAGTTTTTGAGTAATAATTTTTGGAAAATGTGCAAAATTCTGAGCCGCTAGTATACAGGGTGTGTATAAATTGGTGAAAGAACTACGCGTGGCGATGTTGGTCATAAAATTCTGAGTCATAAATCTTAATACCAAAATGTTGGACCACTTTAAAGGAACGTACATTTGACAACATTAGATCCACACACCACAGGTGTTTTGTTATAATGCACGGTAACTAAGGATCATTGAACGTAAAATCCATTGTTAGTGAACGAATATTGTTTTACAATGCTGAAAGAAAAAGAAGATGAATACTTCAATAATATTTAAATCTTATACGTATTTCTATATGCTGAAATACGTATAAGGTTATAATAAATATTATTGACGCTATAAAGTATTTTATTAATACATCGCTGATTAAAATAGTTTTCAAAATATGAAAGATTAAAGATTGTTGAAGTATAGGAAAGTCCAAGTGAAGTGCCTTGCCCGTTATTAGCAAGTAAAACCGTAAAGAAACGCTTACTTCTAGCGAAATGAAAATAAATTTCACAGAAGCTTCATTAAGGTAAGTATTTGACAGTTACCTACCTTCTAGTACATGATTTCAGAATTACGTATTTGTTGTTGAACTAATAATTTGGAACATTAACGTTGATTCTAGTAGTTATTTCCTAGCATCATTATTAACTAGGCATAATTGCTCATTGTATAATGTCAAAAAGTGGGAGAATACTTAAAATTGTAAGGCACTGAGTAAATGGTAAATACCCACAGCCCCGCCGATCTGTAGCAAATCATAATAACATGTCTCAAGATTTTGGAGATTGGCAAAGCAATTTAGTGAAAGATTTAGTTACATAAAAACATCTATTTATGCACATATTCTCCAGTGTATTTAATAATAACAAAGCTTAATTATACAGTATGTCTCCGTAAATATATCCGCGTGATATGTCCAAAAATAAATTAATTACGGAGAAGAATTTTGTTCGATAAACCCAATCGATTTAGCGCCTTAACCATCAAAAGTAGGTATTTGGTTGCGTAATTTGATTGCATCTTTAGAAGCATTAATACGATAGTAATTATTTATATAATTTCATAATTACACTTTCAGTGGGAAACAGCCATCAATACCTACGTAGCAACTTTTATAGAGGCCATGCAATTGATGCAATTACCATTACCATCGATAATTTCAAAATTCGAAACAATTGGGTCGATCGAGTACTCTAAGTTTAAGCTAATAAATAAAAAAAAACTAACAACGTATTGTGTAATTACTGGTATGTCCCTGAAGAGGTAACCGTGATTCTTAGAAATGCACTAAAAGGAAGGTTGCACAATGGTTGCACGCAAGAAATAATTTGCAGCTGCAGCCCTTTTTCTTATGGTTAAATATTTGGTGTTGACAATTTTTATTGCATTTTGAACACCTGCATAAAAGACCGGAATTTATACGTAAAAGCTTTTTGCAGATAAAAACAAGCAATAAACTTCAAGAGGGTTGTTTATTAAATATTGCCCGCCCTTTATTGAATAATTGGCGATGACAGGGTTTTTATTTATGACAGCTTTTAAAGAAACATGCATGTGAATTACCCTATACAATACCTTATCTATCTCATGCTGGTTTTATGAGTTTCGAATTGCTCACGGTGCAATATACAGGGTGTGTATAAATTGGTAAAAGAACTACACGTGGCGATGTTGGTCATAAAATTCTGAGTCGAAAGTCTTAATACCAAAATGTTGGACATTATATTTGACAACATTGGATCCACACACCACAGGTGTTTTGTTATAATGCACGGTAACTAAGCATTATTCAACGTAAAATCCATTGTTAATGAACAAATATTGTTTTACAATGCTGCCATATGTATTTTTTACAACAATAAGTTAACGAAGAAATGTTTAAAACACGCTTTTGGGGCTGAAAAACAACATCTATGAAAAAATATTTATTACAATTCTTATTTTTTCTAATTTGCAGCTCTTTCTGTCAACAGATAATGAATTAAAACACTTATTAAAAGACTTAATTTTTAAACTTTGAAGATCCCGTGCATACCCAGGAAGCATTGTCCAATATTTTGGTATTAAGATTTTCGACTCAGAATTTTATGACCAACATCGCCACCTGTAGTTCTTTCGCCAATTTATACACACCCTGTATTTACAATTTTCATATTTTCAAAAATATTTTTAAATCACCTGATTATACTAATTAAGGGCTATAAAATAATATAACAACTTGTATTGATTGAATATTTTGTTTTTGAGTAATCGGGCATATGATCAGTATCATTGATGTCCAATTGATTTAACTGATAGGACGCGAAAATTAATTTAAAGTTAAAATTTTCAAAAATTTGTAGCGGCCTCCGTTTTGCAGATATATCATTTGGAAACAAAGCATTTGATTTTCTTTAGACGCACTACAACGCTATGTATTTAAAATTTAAAAAAAAAGTTTAGAAAATACTTTATACCAAAATAAGAGGTCTAATTTCCGTTTCCGGTTCCGGTTTCGATTAACGACCCCACAAAGAATTACCTACCGCACACAAAATTTTATTAAAATCGGTAAAGGGGTTTCAGAGATATAGGAAAACAAACGCACCCATAATAAAACCAGATAACTCCAACAAAAAATAAGGGGTTGGAAGGGGAG
This sequence comes from Ctenicera cuprea, assembly GCA_958336395.1. Lineage (NCBI taxonomy): Eukaryota > Metazoa > Arthropoda > Insecta > Coleoptera > Elateridae > Ctenicera > Ctenicera cuprea. Next base: position 25,478,123 of record OY284494.1, read on the forward strand.
TTCTAGTACAATACAGACGCGATCAGAGAATAAGCTCTGATTTGTATTCTACGCAAGTCGAACAGCCAATCTGCGCATGCGCGATCTTTCTGCCACCACCCTCTTCGGTCACTCCCACCAATTTTTTGTTCGTTAAAAAATTTACACGTTTTGATTTGAAAATCGGTATGGGCATGTTAAGTAACAAAAGGTACAACCTCCCATTGAGAAAAATCCTATTGGATATTTTCTTTACGTCGTTTACCTGAACAATTTAAAAAAACGACTATCAGCCAAAGACGTTGAAAATCAATTTTCGGTTTTCAGCAGATAAACGTTTGCAGTTACAAAATACCAGATTTCATAAAACCAGACAACTCCAGCAAATAATAAGGAGAATGAGGGGGGGGGGCTCTAGTACAATATAGACGCGCTGGGAAAAGAAGCTCAGTACTTCTAGGTTGCTTTTGTACACCAAAAAGTTTAAATTTTCATTTTATTGTTTTTTAGTTGCATTTATAACAAATGCAAACAGTGGAGTTACATACAACGCTTGCAATAAAGGCCTAGCGCTAACTTTAAATGTATAGGTCTGATAGTATTTTAAGTAATTTTGACTTTCTTCTGAATAAACAATAAAAATAATTGTTTTTAAATTGCCTCTTACTTGTTTTTTATAAATTTTTTCAAAAAAGTGTTGCTAGGCCGTTTTTATTAGATATGTAACATAAATCGTGAACTTTATAATTAAATGTGATATATTTAATTCGAACCTAGCTTTAAAATACGGGTTTGATTTTTTTTTAAATTTGAACTGTAATGCCTTATTATTCCACAACCATTTGATAGATTGAGATGATATTTGACCTAGAAGACTAATGTGTTACTATGTAATAGAATTTTTGTACGAATTCTGAAAATTGTCAATTACGTGTTGCTCACAAACTGCAGGTAACACTACGTTTGGAAATTTAAACATCCTGCTCTTATCCCATTTTCAGATAATGAATTTGCTATATTGTCTACGGTTTTATTAAATACGAAAATACTTTTTCTTAAAAATAGAATGGAATTGGTTAAGAGAGTTCCAAAAGATGTATTTCTGTCAAACTATCGAATTGGAAAATTTTGATAAAATCAATACTTCTGCTGAAAGTATAGGAAAGTAAAATGAAATTGTGTATTCTAACGTCTGACTAGCATAACACAGTAAAGGATTCATATAGTGACGAGATTTGGCAATTTTATTTAGTTGAATTTAAAAACCTAAAGGGCAAAGTTGAGCAAATATTTCTTTACAAGTATGACAAAAAATATGACAAATTTTCCAACGGAGGCAGCTTTCTCATAAATCTTAATATGAAAAGTAAGTAATGCTATTCGTAAAGCAGTTAAATTTGCAAAAATATACATAATGCATATGCAATCAAAAAGACTTTCTGAAGATTAAGCTATTTAGAAATGTAACATCAAGAGCAATGTTTGTATTTTTTTACATTAATTTACATGGCCATAAACTTTATTTAAGTTTCGTACAAGGTATTGTAAAACAACAATACCTTGCTTGTGTAACGAAGAAGGTAAAAAAAACTTATTTTGCTAATTGTGGTTTTAATTTTTACAGCCAGTTAATTTTGAAGGTTTGCTAAGAAGATTTGCTTATTATTGTTAAAAGAATTAGGAGGTTTGAAATGTCGATTAGCGGAAATGTAAAGTCCGTCAGATACCTTCGCTTTCACAAAGGAAAGCCTAATGAGCGGCTTGTTTAGAAGCCTAAAAGTGACGATATTGGATTAACTTGTTTGCTCTTAGTTTATCACATAAACGCCTTTCTACATACAAATAAATTATAATTAGGAAACATTTTGCATTGAATATAAATTTGTGACACGGTAACACGGTAAAGGATGAAAACTTAAATGATAAACCGCTAAGAGGAATTTAGTTAGATGTTCTAATTTTAGCTAAAAGTCAATCTACAGGGTCGCTATTATATATGGGACCAAAGCTCCCCTGGTCAAACGGTTTGAGATATGCGTTTCATATTTGGTATATGTTAATTTGAGGTTATTTTGCATATTCTGAAATTTAAAGAAAATTTCTTTTTGCATATAGATTTTAAGTGTGGCCGCCATCTTGAATTTTTTTAAATAGCAACCTAGGCTGTGTAATACATCAATAGAAAGTTTTTTTTTTCTCTTTTCGGAAATATTAAACATGTATAGGGTTACATAAGAAAATAACGCAGAAAAATGAAGAAAACATTTGAGGCATGTTTAATTCGCCGCTGCACATTTAGTGAAATCTAGTAACCATTGCATTAACAAAACGTCATAAATAAACAAAACACAAGCAAAAACATGTAGTAAGAATTTAATAGGGACAAGATAAACATCACACATTGTTAATTCTTCCTGTATTTGTGTTGTCTGGCAAAAAATCTTTAGAATTCTGCAATATGGATCGTTTATCAGAAGGAGAACGGATAGAGATTCTCATGATGATTGGTTATGGTGACAGAAGACAAACACACGACGAGGTACGTCATTTATTTAATACGGCACATCCCGATCGGAATCCAATTAGTAGATCTACAGTAAGTAGGACTTTAGAAAGATTTACTGAAAGTGGAAGCGTAAAAGAATTAACCAAGTACACCAGCCTGGAAGTACGTCGCTCCATCTCCTTCTGCGAAACTGCTGTGCCATGAAAAAGAAAGGTTCTTTTCAGAACCACGATGTTGTTTAAAAAAGGAATTTTCCGGAAAAAAAGTTAGTCTTAAACAATCAAATGTTTTTTAATGTTTCTGCGTTATTTTCTTATGTAAACCTATACATGTTTAATATTTCTGAAAAGAAAAAAAATAAGCTTTCTATTGATGTATCACACAGCCTATTGCTATTTAAAACAATTCAAGATGGTGGCCACCTTTTAAAACAAAAAAATTTTTTTACTTCAGAATAAGCGAAATAATCTCAAATCAACATAGGTATACCAAATATGAAATGCATATCTCAAACCGTTTGACCAGGGGAGCTTTGGTCCCATACATAATAGCGACCCTGTATAATGATCCTTAAAATATTTCAATATTAAGTTGATAAGTCTCTAAAAATTGAATCAATCCTTTCGTTTAAATAATACATAAATTGCATACTTTTTTCAAATTTTATTGACAAAATCTTTTACTCAATGGGTTTGTTTCAGTTACTGAACAAATTTCATAACGATTTCAGAATCGTATATCAGTTTGTAAATTTGATGTAAATCATTTGGTTACTACCACTTCAGTGATCTGCAGTAGACATATTGTTAACACATATCACAATTGATTTACCAAAAACACAAATACCAAAAATTATTTACTTTCCCATAGATACTTTCAGTTGGAGAAACAATGTGATCGTGAAAAAATAGACATTGAAATTTGTAAGAATACAGGTTATGCTGTTCCGACTTATAACTCGATTATTATACAAGATACAAGAAAAACTTCAAACAAAGAGTAGACGGTACAAACTGTGCCAACGACGTCAAAAAATTATTTCAATATCACTTCTGATAATCGCGTTATCAACTGGCTGTAGCTAAAAATAGTTAATAATTTTCATAGTTAGAATAAAAATGTAAATTTTTCTAAATTAATGGGGATTATTTATATAAAGGATGTCTAGTAAATAGAAGAACAAATTCAAAATCATTCTGTAAGTAGTTTTACTTGGAAGTTGTATTGTAGTGGTACACCATTTGAATTGGCGTTTAGTAGGCTGTCAAAAAATACACATTTTATGTCAACATATTGAACGTCAAAATGAAGCGCAGTTAAAGTCAAATGACAGCAGGAAATATTATGATATTTTATATAAATTTGTTCCTTTATTTACTGGACATCCTTTAGATGAAAAAGAAAAGGTAGAAAAATAGAAAGCTTTCCTTGTAAATCTCCTAATAGGGTAAAATGTTATAATAATGAGAAAACATACACACTATCTAATAGAGTGGACGAAAAATGGTGAATTTTCAACATTTTTGAAATTGCGACTTTCTTGATTAGAGAAAAGTTAATCCTCTGTATTAGTAACACTTTTCCGATAACAAAAATTTTGTTCTGACAATATTTTGAGGAAAAATTTGCTAACACCATGAAAGTGCATTTTTTGCAATAAATACGCAGTAGAAAATCTTGTTAAATATTTGCATATTATTCCAAAAGAAACTTCGTCTTTATTCATATAAATTAATTAGCAAGAAAAAACACATATTTTTCTATTGCATAATATATCGCACCGCTGTACAAACAAATCTGAGCATTCTGTAATAGCTGCGTAAATATCTGGTACCTAGTAGTGGGAGGCCCTTGTCCACTTGAGTCAGGTGAAAGAGATCCGGATTTGATACATAGTTATGTGTCTAATTTTGTACCGTCCAACGACTGTTGAGGTCGCACACTTGTATTTCTATGCAACAGCACGGGTAAATAGCATTAGCCGCCTGATCTGTATGCCTGTCTTAAGTTACCGAAAACTTCTCCAAGCTTTTTTTGCAGAAAGAAAAAGCTTGGAGAAGTGGCGATTATCCAATCAAACTGTTCAGGTAAACGATCAAAAGGAAACATCCCAGTGGTATTTTCTTAATAGAAAATGGTTCCAATTGTCATTTAACATGGTCATACCGATTTTAAAACCGAAATTCATAGATTTTGGAAAAAACGAAAATAAATGGGGGGGATCAAGTTTGCGCATATCGCCTATTTGACAGGCGTAGAATACGAATTTGAGGTTGACATAAACCATTCGTCCCTCCTTTTTTTGGCGGCCCAACCTCATCTTTTGCGGTTTTATCGTATTGTAATTAGCAATCTTTGAGCCAAATTTAGGTTTCTTGCCTTAAGGCGTCTGGACTGTAAAGTTTATACAGACACTCAGACACCTCTGCAGTGTCCGCTTTATCGGTCTCCTAAGGCCCTAAAATCTGCTTATTAGTCAAAACGTTTGGGTTGAATATATTTGCCATAATAGTACCTGTTTTTAAGCATAACTCGTATATATTATATATAGAAGAGCACTACGGGCCTAGTAGGCCCATGGCTTGGTTGGCGATTGTTGCCCAATCTTTTCTATTTCCTGCTTTGATTTCCCCTTCTTGAACCTGCATTGCCTTCAGATCGTCCTGGACTTCTTTTTTCCATTGGTTCCTTGGTCGTCTCCTCCGCCTTTTTCCTCCAACCTCTGCTTTCCACACTTTTTTTGGCGTTCTTTTATTGTCCATTCTTGACACATGCTCCAACCACCTGATTCGTTGCGCCTTCACTATTCCCAGCAATGTTGGTTCTTGGTATAACTCGTACAATTCCTGATTCGTTCGTCTTTCCCACTGACCTTCTACCTCCTTGCCGCCTTAGATTTTTCTGAGGATTTTCCGTTTCTATGTATTTAACCTTTAGTTTCACTGCCCTCGAAAACACTTTACTCGACATAATAGAGTTAATTGCGAACGCACGTCTAGTCCCTGCTGCCAACCTAGCCTTTATTTCGTCACCACTACTTGGCTGTCTTGTAAACACTGTTCCCAGGTAGACGATCTGTTGAACTTCTTCGAACTTTATTTCAGTAGAGCCTTCCCTTCTGATGGTTAGACAATTATTGTTCTCAAAAACGTTATCCTCCCAGATCATGTACTTCGTTTTTGTTTCATTTATATGTATATAGTCCTATTTTCTATGCTTCATTCAGTAACCTATTTACAACTACTATGAGTTCATCCTTACTTCTTGTTAAAATCGTAATACCATCAGCGAATGCTAGACACTGGTGCGACCTTTGGTATATTATGCCACTTCTGTTAATATTCGCTTTTCTTAGTACATTTTCCAGCGCTAGGTTAAAAAGTACAGGGGCATAGGGTCACCTTGTCTCAATCCCCCACCTCCTTTAAAAGCATTTGATACTACGCCACACATTTTTACTCTATTTTCGATGTCATTTAGCGTCAGCTTTACTAATTTCGTTGGGATACCCAATTCTTGCAATGATATGTACAGTTTTTCTCGTATGCTGCTGTCATACGCTTGTTTAAAATCCACGAATAATAGATGTGTACTTAGCCTGTATGTATGATTCGTGGCTTGTATTTCTCTTAATGTCAATATCTGATACACCACTCCTCTAGTTTTTCAGCACAAGTTTACAAGCTCTTTTTTATAGATGTGGATAGTATCTTGTACATCACGTTGAGTAGGGCTATTCCTCTATAGTTCTCACATATCTGCTTATCTCCTTTTTTATATATTGGGGATATCAACGCTTGATTCCAGGACTTGGGCATTTCCTCTTTTTCCCATACTTCTTTCAGTAATTCGTGGATCCTTGTAACAAATTATCTCCCCCATACTTAATGAGTTCCGCTTGTATGCCATCTTGTTCCGCACATCTGTTATTTTTTAAGTTTTTAATTATTTCTGATATTTCTTCTGTCTCTGATACTTTTATACAGTCTTCGTTGTCATAGGGCACTTCATCTTCGATGTATTCTATTTCTGCTATTGGTAGTTCTGATCTTCTCGGCTCTTCCTTATTTTGCTCATTTAGTAACTCTTCGAAGTATTAGGCCCACCTTTCTACCGCTTTCCCTTGATCTCCAATTAAGTAACCTTCTTTATCTTTACAGAAAGTAGTCCTTGTCTGCTATTCTTTCTTCTCCTTCTTAACACCTTGGTAAAAATTTCTAAGCTCTTTATTTACATAGTTTTCCTCAATTTTGTTGTTGTTGTATTTTAAACTTGCGCTTTTTATCTCTACATATTATTTTGCATATTCTTCTTTGTTCATCATATCGTCTCTTGCTCTCTTCAGTTTTCTTGACATTCTTCATTTGTTTTCTTGCTTCTTCCCTCTTTTTAATTTCGTCTTTACATTCGTCGTCATAGCATGGTTTTCCACTTGTTTTCATTCTCTCTCCATCACTGTTTACTACACTCTTTATGGATTCCTCAATTTTTTTCAGTTTCTCTTCTGCACTTGTATTCCCAGCTTCAATTTTTAGTGCTTCGTTTAGTTTCCTTTCTTACCTAACCGGGTCATCTCTGCTGTCAATCATTATTCTTTTATTTATTTTATTCTATTCAACACTTTTCGCTGTAGTCACGGGTACTTCTTGGTGTAACTTTACGCCTATCATAAAATGGTCGGAGTCGATGTCCGCTCCCCTACAGCTCCTGATATCCTTTACACACTTTTCGCTTCTTAGGTCTACCAGCACATGGTCTATCTGGTTCACATAATCACCACTGGGCCCAATCAACGTACCTTTGTGTATGTTTTTACGATTAAAGGTGGTGCTTTTAATCTTCATATTCTTCTCGATTGCAAAATGCACAACCATTTTTCCATTTTCATTTGTTTCCCTGTGCAAGCTGTATTTTCCGATTGTAGGCCTGTATATTTCCTCTTGGCCTATTTTAGCATTACAGTCTCCGAGTATTTGGGAATTTTCTCATATTCTCTGCCTAAGTTTTCGAAAAATTGTTCTTTTGTCTCTATATCCTTTTCCTCCGTTGGGCTATGAATATTAATTATATTTATTTTTTGGTACTCATCCCTTAGTCGTAAGCGACACATCCTTTCCGATATCGAATTGAAATCCATAACTGTCCCTTTGGGCCTCTTGTTAACCATGAAACCTGTTCCTAATTTTCTGTCCTGACCACCGCTCTTAAAGAACGTGAATTCGTCTACATCTATTATTTTCGTACCTTTCTTTTTAATTTCCTGAAGTGCTACTACGTATAACTCGTATATCGGCCAATAAACTCAAACCAAAAAACTTCGCTGAATGAACGCATTTGCTCCAAATCCAACCTGACGATCACAATACCTTTCGCTAAGCACGAAAAAAATTTCTGTTTAAGCTAAATTGCTTCTAAGTAATAGAATAAGCGTTACCACTTAATTTTTAGATGCAGCACAAATTAGGTGATTTAATTTCCTCTCTCCTACCGAAAATTTTTGCGGAGGAATTCGTCTTTCCGTTTTTGGTTTACTTCAATCCCAAGGAATATTTTTACCAAAAATTAAAAGTCGATTTTTTTTCCATACAAAAACAACACACCGATGCAGGCAAAGTGTGTAAGGTTAAGTGAGTCGATGTTGTGCAATTGATCGGTTGAAGAAGAGAGTTTTGTTCGTTGTCAGTGTCTTTTTCCGTGGCAGTGTCTCTCTGTTATGGGGGGAATGGGAGGGGGAGAATTCAGGGCTAATTCTGTTAAATAACTTTCTTAATTATTACAAAATTGCTGCGTTTTTAGTTGCACACACATAATTATGTATTTTATAATAATAATTCTTTGTGCAATATTGGTTTATAGTTCAAGTTACTGGCGCTCGAGCTCACGTTAGCCGGACCGTTCTAGAATTGCTTTGCTTATCTTTAAGTTTTGCTTAGCTCTTAAAGTTGGTCAATAAAATTCAACAAAAGTTATTTAATGTCGATTATATGACTACCACGAAAAATCCTCTATTTTTTACGACCTTCCCCTTTTCACTTCTTTCTTGAAGGTTTTATGTTCTATTTCAACAAGGATTCAAACTTTTAAATTCGATTCAATTTAAAATTAAACTTTCGATTTCACTTCCACAATTGTTATTGTGCAGATTATACCAATACACTTTTATTAGTTCACTTAAAATCAGTCTTTTTTGTTTTATTTGTGTAATAAATTTTGTGCTATGTAAAAATTAAATTTTTTTTGATGTTCCGAAGCATCCCTAAAATTCACGTTACATCTTTGCACATTTTTGTATTAATTTGCATTTGTTAACATTCAGCAACAGAAGTTATAGGTGTCAAGTTTAAAAATAAAATATTCAAGCAAGTTATCTAAATTTTACAACAAAATTACGTTGACTCCTCCACGATGTAAGTATTCAGAATCCTACACACCCTCACCCTTAACATTGGAACAAGAGGTTTATGGTAGTGGCAGCCACACTTGACATGTATGCGTCTGCTGTGTATAGCACTTCAGTCAATAATTTTGTGGTACTAAAAATAGCATCAGCCCAGAAAATTAAGGAAAATTTAAATTTATAATTTGTTTTCTCTAAAAATAATAAATTAACTTCAATAAAAAATAAAACTACACAACATGTTTGAAAGGTATTACGTATTTTCTTTATAATTTAAAATTATTTGTTGTATCATGATTAAAAGCAGCCAAACATAAAAAAGGTTGTATTTTAAAATACAAAATGTTAGGACCTAAGGCTTAAAAATTACGTGCCTTGCTTTACATTTTTTCCTAACGTATATTATCAATTTGCATTAACTTTTAACAAACTTTTTAAGAAAACATTTAATGTTAGATTGGGTCTTGTAAAACTTTACGAAAATTTTATAACAAGCTCAATAAACAGAGCTGGTGCCTAATGATGCCGACGATTTTTAAGTATCTTGCATTTTGTCTTTTATTACACGAACCTCGTTAAAATTAAAATATTAAAGGTTAGTAAATGCTACTGTTTGCGAGCTTTAAAATTTTAGAGTAATTTAAAAAGGAAAAGTTGGGCTGACACAGCGTAATTGTTGTAATTTTAAATGAAGCACTCCCACTGGGAGTGTTATGCAAGGACGAATTTTTCAGTGCAAGTCGGTGTGTTTATTTTTGTCCTCGACTTTCCCGTTGTTTAGAGAAATTATACAAAATTTTGTTTAACAACAAATAATTTTTTACATTTCGTTTCTGAAGTATTCTCATCTAGAATATAATAATAAAAGAGGTTTGAGATTATCTCTAAAAATAAATTTAAACTGTAGTATATTTGTTCAGATGTAATTCCTGTAATTGACTCATTAACCTTGCTACATATTCAGTGGGGGGACGCTGCTTTGTATCCACGAGTCGTGGTAGCCACGACAGTAAAATACTGAAATAAAATTTTAAAAATAATTTTGTCGATGTGCCCACTGTAATATTTAGCATAAAATGACAATTGTCGATGTATCCACGGGTCGTGGTAGCCACGACAGTTAAATAAGAAAATAAAATTTTATTTAACTACTGTCGTTGTGCCCACTACTAACGTTGTTGTATTTATTAAATGTACTTGCTGTCGATGTATCCACTTGCAACTTTTAGTTAAAATAGGCCTTTGGCGAATAGTCCACAGTGCGTCGTAACAACCCCAGTTTTTTGCTTTCTTTGTAATAAAATTATGTTTTCGAAGATTCTAATGTTGTGTTATATGTATAAATGGTTGCCTACATTTTTAATATACCAGCGAACCCCAAGAAACTATGATTACATGGGAATTTACTTTTTAGGTAATCGATACCTTAACTTTAACTTAACCTAATGCTACCTGCGTCAAGCGGAGATACTTATTACTTTATTTAAGTTATTTTATTATGTGTACTAATCTCTTCTTATTTATAAAAATTTCTTATTATTGTAATATCAGTTAACGTACAAAATGAGGTTTGACGTAGCACACGGTGCGGTGGCGGGCTCGCAAGTTGTATTTTAAAAGCTGCTAAATTTGTCTCCTGTAAATGAAGATTTTGAATCTAAGAAAAAAGTTTTGATAACGAACCTGCTGAAAATGTCATAAAAAATCCTTTGATACAAAAATAGATAAAATGCTGTAAAAAAAGCCGACCAACGCATTTTAATTATTTGTTTTAGCATTGATAGTCTTAGCTTGTCGGCTGCTTGGGGTCCTTCCTGGAATTGTTTTTTTAAAAGAGTGTATAGCAGAATAAAATAACCGTTTATATCCATACGTTGTCGGTCGAAAATTTAGGGGGTTTGTTAAAATGTAAAAACTTTAAATTATAGTTGCAAAACATGATATTCTTTAAATAATACTATTTTCTGAATTCATGTTATTTAGTTTCCGTGTCTTATTTTAAATTTGGAAAAAATTGTATTAGGCTGCACTCGAGGCAGGCAATTAATGGCGATAATCCTGAGTCACTTTAATCTCTGTTAATAACACCACCGAACTGCAAGCAAGTTACTCTTCACCATAAGACCGCAGATTGATCGAATCACCTTCCTGTCTTGCGTATACATGAAAGAATATGTAATAAATTAAATCATTTAATTTATTGTCAAATATAATATAAAAATGGGCTCAGTTTCGTAATTACGATCTTCTGATTTTCTTGAAATAACATTTATTTAAACGGCATTATATACTTTTGCAGAATTGCGAGAGAAATTTTATCAACCAACACTTTTTTCCGCGGCGTTCTTTACCGCCGGCACTTTTTCTGCCCGCCACTTTCACACTGCACTGTGAAGCGCCAGTACAGTTCTGATGGACTGTAAGTTCACGAGATTTATAAAATTGGTAATTATTTATCACCAACAAAGTATTTCCTGGTTCGCTTAACATTAGTTGAACGTCTTCTATTTCTGATATACGGTTTTAACACGTACTGATATAAAACTGATATTGTTTAAGAAATTAAAGAAATCCATTAGTTAGAATTATCTGTTTGCGTGCAGTTGAATACACCGGAAGTTTAGGCGGTTCTTTTTTCTTATTTGGGTTTAATTAGCCACATAAAAAACATTTTTTTTTAGTTTTAATATAATAAAACGATTCATTTCAACCCCGTTAACGATTAACTAACTAATCATTGGTTCATGTTAATCAATAATCAAATATTTAACTGCTGGCTAAAAAGTTTAGTAAAACCGGACGTAAGTGTACCATCTTGCAAATTAATTAACCCGAAAAATTTTAGAAAAACCATGTGACCTGTTTTTTGGCAATATTTTCTTTGTTGAACACAGTTTGATGTTTTTACCTACAGTTCTCGTACAACGTTTCATAAACATAAATAAATTTTGTGTACTTTCTGGGAATTTTCAAAACTATTGGTTTTATAACTTGCAGAACAGATGTTTGGGGATTCTCACGCGTAAACACAATAGACGCAGTAGGCAGTAAAGACCGGCGGCGGCACCTGATTGCAAGTGATGTAATGCCGCTTAATTACCCACTACCTGTTGGCATAGAAATATAATTTGACAGATAATTTATTTAAAATATTTATAAAATACCAAAATCGTTGCAAATCTTTATATCTTTCTTTTACTTTGATAGCTACTAATTCTAAAACTCGGTAGCTGCAAGGAACAAATTATAAAAATCACTGCATGTTCACTTGTTCAGGTACTGGTATTATTCGAATAAAGTGGGCAAGTAATAAAAAAAATTTTACTTGAAGCTGCTTATCTACCTAGACCACGGCTTAGTTCCCGCAGTCTAGGTGCCTTTATTGTATTTCTAGAAAAAGCATAATGGCCGGGAATTACCACGAAAGTGGAGACCTCCGACCTGTTTCTTTTAAATAGTTTCATAACGGGTTGACCTACAGAGTTTAGATTTTATAAGTGTCTTTCTATATTTAAGAGTAACAAAAATCATAAGTTTGAATGATTAGTTAGCTAATCATAGCTTTGACAAACCTTTTAAAAAATAAACGAAATTTTCAATTTTCAGTTTTATTATTTATTTTACATGTTTCTCGCTAATGCATTATTCAGACACTTTTTACCCTTAATATATTTCTTTTATCACATTTCATGTAACAGCTTTCATGGTTAATTTTCGACTGTCAATTTTATTTTCTTACGGGCGGACAAGCATTTTTTCCATATTTAAATTAAACAGAGTGTTTTTATTCTGATTTCAATGATGTATCACACTTCGCAGTTTGTTTTAGTTTTAAGTTTATTGTTAAAAAAAAATTTATTTAGAAGGCCATGGTAACATTACGCCAATAATTGATTTGGGTAACGGCAAAAAAATTCAAACTAAAAACATTCACAAAAAAATCCAAGTAAAAGAAATTCACGAAGAAAATCAAAAAAAAATAAAATTATGTATTTTTTACGTCAAAACTCAAAACTAACTTGATGAACAAGATTAAAGCTATTTCCTTACAGTAGTATTCAACGGTATTTTTATTAAGACCACTTTTTTGGGTTCCTTAAGCCCCAAAACATATATTTCCGTTAAAATCTAGATATCGAAAGTTTTCATGACGTTAATACTTCCATATTCCGAAGTAAAAACATAACTTTGTTACAGGGATAACCGTCAATATGTCCAAATACCATCGTGGGCACATTGACAGTTTACCATAGTTAATTAATTAGGTAATATATTGCAACAACTGCCATAGTTACCACGCATCGTGGGCACATCGCCTAATACTTAAATTAACTAAACTTGTCGAGTGGATACATCGACAGCAAGGATATTTAATAAATCCAACAAAGTTAGCAGTGGGCACAAAGACAGTAGTTGAATAAAATTTTATTTTCTTATTTAACTGTCGTGGCTGCCACGACCCGTGGATACATCGACAATTGGCATTTTAAGCTAAATATTACAGTGGACACATCGACAGCTTTGTGTTTAAAATTTTATTTCATTATTTTACTGTCGTGGCTACCACGACCCGTGGATACAAAGCTGGCGACCCATTCAGTGGCAGCACTTAAACGAGGCAAGAAAAATAATTACGTAATTGCGTTTGTAATACCTGTGTTATTTCCGCTAATATTTATTTGGTATGAAATTACTTTACTTTTTTTTAAATTAGCCTAGTCTAAAATAGTTTTTAATGTTAAAATGCAAAACAACTTCGGTCAGTTTATGGCTTGACACACAGTGAGCGTTATAGTTATAATTATTAGTTTGCTACTTATCCTTTATTCAAGTAGTGTTACATCATCTAATTTATATTTGTATAATCCAATTGAAATTATTAACAACGCGAAAGAAACAGAAACAGTTCGTGGGAATCCAGGAGACTAGCGAGCGCGCGTTGTAAGCAACTAAGACGCAAGGGTTCACTGAAAAAAAATATTTGTCGAGGTAACCAAAAATTAGCTACCACAGCAAAAAATTTTAGTGAAAATAGCCCCAGTTAAAATATTTGCTGTCAAAGCTAATAATTTTTGCTGGTTTTATATTTGCTTTGATTACAAAAATATTAGCAAGTGCAACTAATTTGTTTATGCTTCAGCAGCAATTTTATTTGTTGGAACAACTAAAACATATTGTTTATAGTAAGCAATACATTGACTTTCTGAACAAATTTGTTTCGTTTATGTAACTAATTTTTATTTTGTTGTAGCAAATATGATTTTGCTACAGGAAGTAAATACATTCGTTTTGATTACAAAAATATTAGCAAGTGCAACTAATTTGTTTATGCTTCAGCAGCAATTTTATTTGTTGAAACAACTAAAACATATTGTTTATAATAAACAATACATTGCCTTTCTGAACAAATTTGTTTCGTTTATGTAACTAATTTTTATTTTGTTGTAGCAAATATGATTTCCTACAGGAAGTAAATACATTTGTTTCACACGCTAATATATTTGTTATAAATATACAGGGTGTTTTTTTTAGAAATAAGAACCTAATATCGACATAATTTTTTTATTAAGTGAATAAACATACAATATAAAAAATATATATACAATACGCATTAACTGGGAACAGAAACAGAACATAAAAACATATAAAAATGTTTAAAAATATAAAGTTTTACATTAATTTCTTTTTTAAACCATACCAAAGCAGAGAAACATAAGCCATCAAAAAGAAATCCAATCACAGGTAGACTTCGAAAAAAAAATGTATGTCTAATAGTGCATACACATTTAAATGTCACTTTACCAAGATACCAAAGTATGACTCAATCTAGGACGAACAATATTTTTAACAAAACCGCCCGCGATTGGATTACTTTTTGATCACTTGTAAAGGGGAATTAAATAGCATAACGTAAACAAACTTGCCAAATATAATAATAAATAGTAAACATTTAATGATTTTTGAACTGGGTAAATTAAAAATTTTATAATTCTAAAAGTAAGGCATGATAAAGTTACCTTTAGATGAATAATAAAACCTTCTTGCACTTCTAGTTTCGAGGGTTTCCAATACCCACCGACTTTCTTCTTAATTGTCACAGGCTTCATCAAGTATGGAAGAAGAAATAATATTCTGTTGGTTTTCCCATCTATATTAAATTTTAAAAATGGGCTAAATCAATAAGATTAATACTAAATGTATTGTCATTACCCTCTCTAGTATCGTTTTGAATTTCAGCCCGTCTTTGGCTGATCGTTTTATCTTTTAAAGTTTTCGCGCATCTAACTATATTTTCGGAAAATGTTGGCCAATTGGAATATAATTTTAGTTCGCTGTCCGGGTATAATTTGTTAAAATCCTGTTCCAGCAAAGTATACCCCAGCCTGTGCTTCAGGGCCGGATACAAACCCATGTAAGATTGCACCGAACCTTCTTCATTTGTTAAATGCTTGTTACGCAAACAAAATGTAGCATTCCAAAATTTTTGGACTCGAGACCAGGGGTCAGTACTAATCCGTAGCCACGTGAGAGCATCGTTTTGTTCTTCATCTATAATCAAAGTCGGCGCTTAAAATACAATACCTCCCTTATCATTAAACATAACATACCCCCATTATCACCACCATCAAAATTAACATCAGGGGATTCTTTATTAATGGCTAGTAATCCCGTTTTTTAAACTGTCTGCGCATATTATAATACTTCCTGAACAATTTTCCTGTACCTGTTTTGTGAATTTTTCCTTGAATATTTTTTATATTTATAGCAAAATAGATCTCCTATAAAAATAAATATAATTTATTTGGAGAACTTTACTCATTTTTGAAACAACCTTACCCTAATTTCTGTTGGGAACATTTGGACTATGCTACTTGAAATGTCTTGAAATGTTGCTACCGTTATCCTGAAACCATGCAATATAATTATCTGTTCACATAAGTCATAACTAACACAATTAATAACAAATCTGAAACAGCTAACAAAAATCAATGTTTCTTTAATATGATTCTAATATTTTTACTGTTATTTGTGTGAGCTATTATGTAACATTAACTCTTCAGCTAAATAATTTGGGGAATGCTTTCACGTCATACTTTACCTACTTGCACCTGTATTGAAAATTTAATACGTGAGTGGGTAATTGTTAAATTTCGCATTTTAATCAACTGTGGAAATAAATCATCATTAAAAGAAAATCGTGTGTTTTCTTTGTAGGTTTAAGATGGCTTCAACGTGTAATCAGTTTTACACCATTTATTCAATATTAGTGCTGGTTGTTGTTGAAATAAAATCTGTAACTACTGCTAATTTACTCGTACGTACCTTCAAAAACTGGGATCAAGTCCTCGAACTTTCATTCTTGCAATAAATCACTAACACTCATGTTGAACTAAAAAAACTTAAATACGCACAAATCACCAACTAACTCTGTTCGCTTCTTACCATGAAATGAAAAAGCCGTTAAGAAATTGCAACATTAGCAAATATATTTGCTACCTGCTATCAATATGGTTGTTTTTAGAACCCAATTATTCGCTTCGTCATTAACTTATGCATGTTAGTCAAAACACACTAACATACATGCACGGTCGAACTTGCGCAGTTAGTTATTTATCCTACTGTTTTTTTTCTTTTTTCTCTTATTATTATTATTATTATTATTATTATTACTTAAGTTAAATTTATATAATTAATGAATAAAAAGTAAAGTAGTTAGGCATAGAGGATTAAGAAATAATTGTTTTGTGTATTGTTAAAGTAAGTGAAACTGTATAGCTTATAGCTAAATAAACGAACATATTATTATTATATTATTATGCCGTCAAGGAGTGAGTGAATGCAACTTTTTCGTATTTTTTCTTTAAAAATATAACTGCTATTAACCTAAACCTTGCGTAAACAGTAAAAAGCAACATTTTTTTTAAAAGGCAGTATAAAATTAAAAAAAATTTGGCCCCAACCTAGATTCGAACCTCAACGATTTATGCAGTAAAAAGCAGTACAACGGTATTCACCCGCATATACACCTGTGCCATTAAGGCCTATTGTTAAGAAAGTGCTAACTGAATACGTCCTCAATAGGAATGCACCGATAAGAAGTGACACGGTTGTTAAAGACAATACTATTTTAAAAATATATATGTTTTTTTAACATATATGTGTTATTTTTAAATAAATATTTATATGTTTGTAAAATACCGGGTGTGACAAAAAAAAAGTATTCTGTTTAAAAGCTTTCCATTGGCTGAATTTGAGATATCGATGTGGAATTGTATTGTAGATGGCCACAAAAAAAAATTAAACATTATGAGTACCAAATTTCAAATTTTTGTTGCAAAAAATAAATGTATCGAAAGTTCACATGTGCTGTTCAGTTGTTTTATAAAATAAAAAAAATGGAATTTGGTTTATACCTAGTGTTTAACTCTTCTTTTATGATCGCCCAAAATTCTTATAATCTTGCAAACAGAATGCATTGTTTTGCCCCACCTGTTATAGTTTTGTTTTGAACGGCGCGCGCCTCATACCTTGTTGGTCTGAGCAAATTTATTTGTTGTATTAACAGAAATACCGTTGCAAATAATATTTGTCTATGTAACTAATGCGAGTTTGCAGCTATTGGTTTTGATTTGTAA
This sequence comes from Ctenicera cuprea, assembly GCA_958336395.1. Classification (NCBI taxonomy): domain Eukaryota; kingdom Metazoa; phylum Arthropoda; class Insecta; order Coleoptera; family Elateridae; genus Ctenicera; species Ctenicera cuprea. The sequence continues at coordinate 25,495,641 of OY284494.1, forward strand.
TAACAGCAGAAATGTATGCTTTTATTACAAAAAATATTGCAACTGTTACAAATACAAGGTAGCAAAGTTATTTTTGTTGGAGAAACTAATACATTTTTTTCAGTGTTAAAAGTGAAAAATTGTCAAATTAGTTTTACAGAGCTGATTACACATGGTTCAAAGAAAATGTAAAAAACTGAGTTTTATACAAAATTCCATCTTTGAATGTAATTTTTAAGGGATCAAAATAGGCAAATTTACGTATTTTGCAATATTCAAAAATTTATAACTTAAAAACTATTAACTTTACAAGAAAAAGTCATGACACAATTTCTATTGGAAATTGACCAATCAATACAAAAAAAATTATAAAATACAAAATAATTATTAATTCTTAATTGTTTGAACAATTTTGATTTAAATAATACCTGACCAAGTTTCCGGCCCGCAACATGCGCTTTCATAATCAGTGCTTCATCCCAAACGCGATCCCACAAAATATTTGAATCCGAAAAGTTTTTCTACTCATGCGCCGATAAGGCCTTGATCTAGTTAACTTCTAATGTTAGCAGATTTATCAAGCCGCAAACACTCATTGAAAGAATTTAGAGAAGCCGGAAGTATATTTTAACGCTTACTTACTCAAAAACGAGTTGTCAAGTCGGCATAAACTTTGGTTCTTACAATAGGTAGTAGTACAAAAAATGTTACTACCTACGGTTATTTTTGGAACTGTGTCGCAGTACCAAAAAATGAGGAAATGAAAAATTTTCATAAAATTTGAAATTTTTGAAAGGGTCTTTCTTAGAAAATGGCCTCACGATTTGTTTTTAAATTCTGTAGTCTTATAGAGCTCGAGATAAACTACAATTACGTTCGTGTACCATTCCGCTAATTTCACTGTGACGCCTTCTATGAATTTTTGAAAATCTATAAATCTTAGCTTTTATTTAATATTAAAAATTAAATAAAGCAAAACATTTCTGGTTCAACTAAATTAGACAGGAGTCATAGTAGATTTAGATCAGAATTTTAATTTTTCCATGTGATATTTGAGCAAGCAAGCCCTTTGAAAAATTTTTTGGTTTTTCCTCTCATTTTCTCAAATATTATTATATTACTGGCCAGATAGCTACCTATTCACAGGACCTCAAACTTTCCACGCAGTTTCAACAAAAACATTGTTTACAATTACAAAATAACAGATTTCATAACTCCAGCACAAAATAAAGCAGTGAGTTACAATATAAACGTTATCCGAAAATCAGCTCAAATTTGTATTCTACGCATGTCAAGCAGCTGATCTGCGCAAGCGCAATGTTTCTATCACTCGCTTCATTAATTTTGTTTTGTAAAAGACTTTACTCTTTTGGTCTTGAATAGGGTAACTTAGTTTGGTCGACTACCTGAACAGTTTAAAAAAGAGAACCATCAGCCAAAAATGTACATAGAAGGAGTTGAAAATCGATTTTTGGCTTTCGGCATATAAACATGCAATTACAAAATACCAGATTTCATAAACCCAGATATCTTCAGCAAACATAAAGGGGTGAGGTTAGCACAATAAAGACACGCTTAAAAAGAAGCTTAGATTTCTATTCTACGCGTGTCAAATAGCCAATCTGCGCAAGCGCAATCATCTTAACAGCCCCTGATCACTCCCACGATAAATTTTTGTTTTTCAACAAAGTACTCGTTGCTGCGAGTTCAGAATTGTTTTGGACGTGTTCAATGACCATAAGAACACCTCCCTACCCCAATAAAAAAATACTTACTACTTTACTTTTGGTCGTTTACCTGAACAGTGTAATGTTAATAACATAAAATTTCAAATTTATAACAGTTACAACATTTTTTTAAATATTCAATACTGTTGTAATTAAGTATGCGAATATTTGAAATTGAAATTTTTTTAATTTTGAGCATTTAAAAATTCTCACAAAGTTTTAGTTTGAAAAATTAACGAAAGTTTAATAATTTCGAAAGTTCAAGATATTTAAAATTTTTTACCTATATTAAAACTCAAAATAATACATTTGTAAAATTTTATTTTTGTGGTTTATTTTAAATTTCTATATAAACATACGAAAAAATTTCAGAAATATTGTAAATTTTAAACTTTCATAAATTTTTAACATTTTCCAAATTTCCTACTTTACAACTTTCAAAATTTAGAAGTTGGTGATAATTTTTATAAAATCAGTATGAAAAGTAAAACAGCAACGGTAAAGTGCTTCGCCTTATTTTTAGCACTGAGATCGCAATAAAATTAAATTACTACGGTTTATTTTGTATTAACAAAAAATAAATTTAAATACAATTTTTAGTTTAAGCCATACAAGAATATTATTTTCATGTAAACATGAAACTTCTAGCTGCATTTACTAGCTTCATGTTTAAAGCATTATTCTAAATCCAACAAGCAAAACATTTCTGAAACTAATTACGTTAGTAAAGGCAGTGTATTGAATACTCATAAACGATAATTAGTTTTATGATTTCCAACGTTTTGAAGTTTTAAACCAATTGTGGTGGAATGATTTTACTAGTTCCAGGCAATAAAGTCGACAAATTGCATCAGGAAATATTTATCCACCTAAAATAGCATGTAAAGTGGTCAAAGAACTTTGCCTGGTCTAAAAATATTTTGTATCATAACGTTCTAGGTCGAGAAGATACGTTTAGATCAGAATACTAATAAGATGCTGAACTTGTTTAGGCTCGGATCGCTTATAATACAACCTTTATTACACTACATCGATACATAATAAGTGCAAACGCTGTGATTTTCATGAAAAGCATAGTTTGTAATTATAGTACAAGAAACCGTAGTCTAACGGGAAGGGGGGGGGGGACTAGCCCACTCCAAAACTCTAAGTATTACTAATAGGAAAAACTGAAAGAATGTATGAAATTAATATAATAAATGAGGGAGAAGCCCCTTTAGGTTTCACAAAATGAATAATTTTATTTGTACATTCAGATGTATATTACATCTTCAATGAACTAAAAATGAGCGAAGCACTTCGCTTGGACTTTCCTATACTTTAGATATGGTTATTTATCGTATATTCAAAAGTATCTTATTATTAATGTGTTACGCCCCAACATTGGCTACAATATTATCTTTCTACTCTTACTATTGTACCGAAAGCATAGCTGCATAATAGTAATAATATAAAAACATACTACGTGATACTAAAGCTTTCATATAGAAATAATAGTATAAACTTAATAAGAATCTTTTCATTTATTTAACTACTGACTACAAAGCGAGAATAGTGAAAAGTCGACAGGTAGCTGTGTGTGTGTGTGTACTTCGGTCACGCGTAGAAAGACTTCGGCTAACGCGTAAAATAAAACTGATAGTAAGCTAAATTTTTCCAGGATTTTGTGCACCAAATCAAGTTTTCGAATTTTTTAGAAAAAGATTTCTTGGAATTAATGAAATCCTAAAACAGAACAACAAATTCGTCTACTTAAAATTGGATGAGAGGGAGAAAGTCAGCACCCCCAAATATAGCCGTTTAAAAAATTAAGTTGAGAACTTTATTTTACTATTACTCGTTAGCAGTTTAGCTTTAACAGAAATTTTTTATCGGTTTTCATTCATCAAATAAGGAAGGAGTAATTTTCAATATTCAAAAATGCATAAAAGGTGTCACGAAGAAGTTACCAGACTAGGATCCAAACCAAATTATAGCTGATTCATAACTCGTTTTGTCAGTTTTTGAGCAGTTTTTGAAAAAGATGAATGACAGTTGTAAACCGTGACCCATTAAACACACATAATGAATAAAATTATTAGACCGTTTTTGACATTTTTTTACTACTATATTATCTTGGCCTATGTCTATAATTTATTTTAATTTTTATCTTGTATTTATTTATATATTTATATATAATTATATTAAATAGATAATATTTATATATTTATATATTATTAATAAAATGCGTTTTACTTTAAATTAAAAATCGAATTTTAATTTAAATAAAAAATCAATTTTTTTAAATATAAATATAAATACAATATAAAAATTAAAATAAATTATAGATATGGGCCAATATAAAATAGTAGTAAAAAATGCCTAAATCAATTAAAAAAAATAAGAACAATAAACAGGTTTGTCACGGGATTTGAACTGCGGTCGCCAGATAAGCATTCGCTTTTTCCGCTAAACTAAACAACCGTCTAATATTTTTTTCAATTGGGTGTGTTAAATGGATCACGGTTTAAAACTGACATTTATCACGCACGTTTATAATAAAATAAATATTAAAAATAATTTACCGTGTCACTTCCTAATTGTTAAAAGTGTTTAATATGAGCGGTAAAATAATAAACCACGCAACTATGATAGCAGATCCACGATTTGCAAACTAATCATCGTCATGACGTGTTGGTTTCAAAGGCGACTGAGATTAAGTTTCTCTTTGATCGCTCTGTATAAGAAATTAGCAGAGATACTGAATAATAATAAATACACATGGTACATGGTTCTCATTGTTTTTTTATTTACACCAAAAAGCGGGACAATACAGCCATAAAAAGTACAAAAATAAGGATACGAATGTGCCTTAACGAAGATGGATGTTTATTTGAGCATTTGATGTAGATAAATCAAACTTTAATAAATTCTGTTTTAATTTTGTAATTTTGTATCCATTTTTTATTTTTTAGCATTAAATAGAAACGAAACTACAAAGTGTGATACATTGTTGTAATTGGAATAAAAATCTCGCTCTAATGCGCAGAAAAAATGTAGTACTCGTTTTTAAAAAAATTAACCTGATTATGGTTTCGCAAAGTGTGAAACGTTGTATCCCAAATCTGGGTACTGTTCGACATTTAAAATAAAAAGTTGCTTTTGGAAAGTTTTTCACAGATTTTCAAAAATGTCATAAATAAGTTAGCTACAGATAAAAAACGAAAACCAGATATCGAAAAAACTAGAGTGGCTACTTTAAATTTGTTTAGAAATTATTGTTAGTCATATAATTTTGCAATTTTGCCTCAGTTTAACCAATTATTTATCTCTTCAAACAAGAGGTACATGATACAGACTATATATACCCAAAAGTATACAACAACATTTTTTTAATTCGTACTTTTAATACTAAACGGAGTGGCCATTTCAACTGAAACACCCCGTATAAAATTCTGCTGCGTTTGAAGGCTTTGTTTTAAAATGGGATCACATACAAAAGCCTCAAAGTAATTTTTGTGTAGTATGCAAGTTCCAAGCAATATTATTCGGGAATAAAGGAAGTATTTCTTTAAAAGCTGAATTTTCTTTATTGAATATTTTCATGAGCATAAAAAACAATGGAGTGGTTTTTTTATACTTCCCCAAAGATTCTATCTGTCGATTATGTTAGGAGCACAAAATTTTCAAAGCGAACATGTTTCACATTTATTCGAAATTCAGACCTTGATCATCTAAAACAATTGGTCTTTAGGGGCTATATAAGCCGATTTACATACATTTTACCTGGAAAGAAATTAATTTCAAACAATGTGGAAAATTGTTACTAACTGAAATGTACGTATTACTTGTTAAAGCACATTTGAATAATTGTGTTTTATAAAATTAACCTTTAGCATAAAATAATAAAAAAAATTATTTGACCTTAATTCTTTAAATTTTAAAGTACTGTCCTGTGCAGGCGTGCTACCTTATTCGAATCTGACAGAGTAATCGAAACGGCATCAATTCCATTTCAGGCATTTTTTATCAATTGAGTTTCAACATTTTCTGTCCATCTTTGAAATACTTGAGACATAATTTCGCTGCTACACATATAAATACACAAAATGGTTAGAGCCTAGAGTCCTGACTAAATTGTTTATTGATTTTATTTTGTTTATGTTGTTGCATTTTTTCTATTTCCAAAAAGTATATAATTGCGAATAATCTACTTTTTTCTAGACTCACTAAACTGGTGTTAAATTAACAATTTACTTTAATTGAAATTACGAATTATTTAGTAAATTTCGGAAACGAAAAAAAAACTCTAAACTCACATCTAATTATGGCCGTTATTATTGGAGATTGCTACGGTCAAAGGATGTGATGCGAAGCTCAAAGCACTACTAATATAGTTGGTGTGCAAGGATACTAATAAAGTTAACCTTATTAAGCTACATCCTATGTACAATATGCTCAAATACAAGTGCCACATCGTTGAGCTGTATTTAGTTCTAAAGTTTCTAATAGAGTAATTGCTACTGAGAAAATTCGCAGTAGAGTAGAATTTTCTGATTTAATTTCTAATTTAATAATATATTTTTTACAGATATTCTTACGCTTTTGTCACGAAATTTTCGGCTTTTCTAATTAATACAGAAAACCCGATTATAAAGTCACTAAGGTGTTTTGTTTAAAGCAAAGTCTTAAATACTTATTTTAATCTGTGAAACAATTCAGGCTAAGAAATTACGATTGTATTCTGAAAATCTTGTCATGGTCCAAAACCAACGCACTTAATATTCTTGGAAAACAATTTTAGTAAGCTGCTTATATAACGTCTTGTGCATTAAAACAAAGCAAGGGACATTTTTTGCGCTCAATATAAAGAACATTAAGTCCAAAGTTTTTTATTAAAAGAAAATTTTTACTAATGATTTAATTATTTTGCTTTTAATAACTCTTTGGATGACAAGTCTACGGCATTTTTTGCGTTTTCGACAGCCTTATACTTAACAAGTGATGTGGCGTAATATAAATGGTAATTGTATTAGATTGGTTTTATTTGTGAATCTCATGGGATCAGAAGTTGCTTTTATTCATTCATGATTTTTATGCTCGTTACTTTTCAGCAAAGTAGGCTGCGTTTCCCTATGTGATACTAATATCAGCCTTTAACATGAGATTAAGTTATATGAAGTTTTCTATGCTTGTTGGCTGGATGCTAAATGTAAAAATTTTTACATTTAAAATTGCAGGTTTGCAACTAAACAACAAAACAAAAACTGAAAAGTAAGGTGCATAGAAATTGTAAATGGATAATACAGAGACATTATTTTTTTGCAAAAGAACTGGCACCCTAAAATTAACAGATCCGCCAAATGTCAAGTAATTTGTAATTAAAAAATTTAAAGTTAAGAAATAAAAATCAGGTATTTACAAATTAAATTGTTCGCATTGTAATTCGGTTTATGTAGGCTAGACAATTAGAAATTTTAATATAAGGTATAAAGAACGCGTATGTTGTTGCAAATACAATTACCCACATAAATCCAATTACGCTAAACACTTACTAGACCACAAGCATTTAATGACATCTAAGAACGCTATAAATTGTTTAAACTTATGTGATGATAAACGTAAATTAAATATACTAGAAGCATTTGAAATTCACAAACATTTAAAAATTGTACCGTTAATGAACGATGAAAATTGATCTCCTAAATTCACCTCTATTGGACATTTTAGAATAAGCAAGCAAGTCATCTTCAGACGATTACCGAGATCAAGTCACCAAGTTCTATTATTGCTATAACACCAACTGTTTACTTTTTAATATATAATATAGCTTTGATAATGGCATGTCGAAATACGTATAAGAGTGAAATAATTAAATATTGTTGAAGTAAAAAGTATTTTATGTATACTCAATAGAAAAAGTATTTTATGTATAGAAAAAACAATAGGCGCCAGAATGGTCGAGTGGTTAGGGCACTTGGCTGCTATGCGGATGGTCTTGGGTTCAAATCTGAGACTGGATGCCTGGCGGGCGGCCTACCCAGTCGCTTTTTAAAAATTGCGAACCAAACCTATCGAAGGGTGAGGGAAGCAAAGCAGTCGTTTAAGGCGTGGTGCTTACCACACCACCCCGTACTGCATATAAGACTGCGAGACGGCTAGGTACCGGAAGCGATGGTCCGGTGGCCCTGACCCACCGCATTGCAGGCCAAACTCCTGGAGTGTAGTGCCACCGACTTTTTTTCTCAATAGAATATAAATGCTAAAATGTGGAAAAAACGGTGGAAACGAATTTTTGTAATATTTAGACTTCTTTGATTACGTCACCTTCAATCAACTTGTATATAACCCAGTTTTTAAATAATACTCTGTAGAAATTTTATAATCGATGGGAGTTCTCTTCAAATATGTTTAGAACACATGTATTTAAAAATCTGTGCTACGCATTAGGCATCCTGTGCATAAATTCTAGATGACGTGATGTTAAAAAAATGCAAAATTGATTCTTATATGTAATGTTCAATATATTAAATCCGGGCCTCGTCTACCTGTCTCTTTTTTTACTGCGCGCTACAAATACGCTTCAATTATATACAGCATAGATTCGCTTGTACCGCTGTGCAGTCGACCAGTATAATTTTTTGCGACAAAAAAATTGGGTTTATGCGCTACGGTTGGATGATTGGAGCGCGAAACGACAGCCTTCTGTTCATTTAAATTACAAACGTTGTGGCAAACGCATTACATGAGCAGCCTACTTGACTTAATATTATATTTAAAATAGTAAACTTTAGATAATACCCAAGAATAGAAACTGCACCTGCATCTCTATTATCGCTTTCAATCAAAATGTAAGCTTGTAACAAGTTGCCCTTAAATTATTTCTTCAAATATATTAGTATAGTTTGTTTCTTTAATAGTTTAGGTTTCGATTGACGTTATCTTCTAGTGACCCTGAACTCTTGCGATTTGGAAATAATAAATACAGAGAGAGACACAATTTGAAGGCCCGTTTTAAAATATTAAATTATATTTTTTTTATGTTTAAAATATAACACAATTTTATACCATTTCTTTCAATAACAAAGAAATATTATAATATACTAAAAAAAAGCGATCGGGCAATCGCCACGGGACCTTCCTCGCATTTATTCAAATGTTCGAAAATGAATATTTGAAATTCAACTACACAACGCGCAAAATTAACATTAAAACTACATGATTTAAATTTTAAAAGAACGGTTTGCCAAACCACTTTCAGAGCAAAGACGTTTTATATTCAATATTTGGAAATAGAAAGTATCTTTAATTTTATTTACTCCCCCTAATCTAAACGGCAGAAGCTGTAGGGTCACGTAAGTCGGCTATTCTGTGTGTTACCCGATCCGCCTTATTCCGGTGTTAAGACCAACTAAGCAGTAGGAGTCAAGCAGCAAGTTCTAACTGATCTGTCCCATTTAAAAAATGCTTACGTGTGTTGTAGTGCAAAAAAAGAGAATTTAACATTTTTTTGTTTCTACCATTGAATTCGTTTTAAAAAATTTATCCAATAACATGCAAACGGTTTATTCATAACTATAATATTAACAAAATTTCCTATTTATCTGAATCAAAAATAAGACGGCTGATGCGTCCTGATTGATTGAGCTTATTTTGATGCGTTTCGAATATGGGGTATACCAAAAATTATTAAACAAAATAATTGTAAAAAAAATTCGAAACCAAAAGTTTTAAGTAAAACACATTTTATAAGTAGCATTGTTTTGGAAAAAAGATATTTTTAAATTTGAATACAGAATTTGCAAATCTAACGCTTTGTACATATACTTTCTAGCATTAAAATTAACCACTGCTACAATTTGTAAAAATTTTGATTTTAACGCGTTATTACTCAAAACCAAGCTAATAGCTCTGGATCAAATATATTATTGTAGTAGTTGTAAGAAGACACAATGTTACTCCGTACTACCGGCATTTTTAAAAGCATAAAAACTATGAAGGAAAATAAAATATCAGTGTTGTGGAATTTTAAGCTAAATTGCTCATGAGTGATAGTAGAATAAGATTCACAACTTAATTTTTAGACGCAGCAGTATTTAGCGAAGGTAATTCCCCTAATTCATTAAATTTTGGCCTGAGTTTAGTACTTCGTATAGGAAAGTCGAGACGAAATGATTCGCTCATTTCTTAATATTCTTTCTTGCATTAAAATAATATTATGTTCTAGATACGATGTAGACCCAAAAAATGTGATTTTTTTAGAAAGCCAGTTTAAAATACGATATCTACACGTATTTTAAATTTTTAAATTTCTTTTAGTAATTTACATGTTAGACAAGCGTCTCAAAACAATTTACCGTGCTTGATTTTGTGAGGGACAAACTTTATTTTGCAGTAGTGATAGTACAGCGTTACTGTGACAAAAATGTAACTTTAGTACACTTTCAGAAAGTGTCTACTTTTTTTTGCACCACAATGTATCAATGACGGTACCCTTGTTAAACAAAAATGCACCTCTTACCCATGGAGTGTATTTAAATTTCAATGAAAGGATATATGAAATAAAACAAATTAAGAAAAAAATCTTAGTAAAAGTAAAATTTAGAGCACAATGTAATATTAGCAAGAGAATGTGTACGTAAATTAGGATTACAAGATAATCGTGACACGCAAAAAGAACCTCTCATTTTGCCAGATGTTTTTATGGTTAATGGAACTTTTCCGGCGTATTTTCTTTATAAATTTCAGTTGAACACGCGGTCGTGCTATTGTTTTTAGTAAAACCGTTAGGACTTTTTGTAGCTTACTCTGTTTCAATTTCAATAGAGTCTTTGTGGTTTAAAGGTTAATTTACAACAAAATTTCACAATTAGTAGCAGTAAACGTAGTACTTAGTAGTTTGTTTTTAATAAATACTAATCTATTTTGTACATTGGTTAAATTTTTACTGTAAAAATTGTATTTATTAGGATGTTTTCCTTGAGCGGTGGCAGTTTTCTTACAACCAGCAAAGCAAGCACTCCGTGTTCTATTTTGTCACCAATCATTTTCGTGAACAAATTGACATTCAACAGATTATGTAGGAGACGCAATATAATTAAAACTTCGTATGCGCTTAATGTCATTAATTATAGCTTACCAGATTTTACATTGCGCATATGTTCCAAAGTCATGTTAAAATCGTGAATATTAAACAAATTTAAACAAATTACTAGGAAATTTTAAAATTTCACGGCAGAAGTGTTTGAGGATAGTAATACGAGCGTTGGTCAAAAAATTTCGACCAAGATCGGGAGTTTCAGCTCATGTCAATTGGAATATCATACCACAAGGAATTACGAGATGAAGTGACGGAGTATACATCTAACAAAAGTGCTAAGCGGTAAGGAACGGAACAACAATACAAGCAAAAAATCGCGAAGAGAAGGAAAAGCTAAAGTTTGCTTACTGTGTTACAATTCTTCTAACAAACAAGATAGTTTCCCGCTTATATTAAATTTTTCATGTTTCAAAATTTCGGCTGGGCGCCAATAAAAAAAAATTAAATATAAAGTCGGTTCTAGAGTTTTAGAAATAAATATTTATTAAGAACAAAATGGCGGCTCTTTAACTAACGGAATATCTCAATTCAACATCATTTTGTTTTTTAATCTACTAGAATTTTTTTTCATTTGTTTGCTTGCTGTTTTGCCGCCATTGAGAAGCTAGTATTAATTCAGGTAGCTGGAAGCACTTGTTCTAATAGGGCCTCATTTTTATAGGTTTGTTACTGACTTCCTCAATGGTAGCAGGGGTTCCGTAGAATGGCGGGCACGCTCCCCGGGTTTAAGCCTTTTAGATTTTTTCTTTTAGGGATATTTGAAATTTCTAGTGTACAGAATCTCTTCAGAAAGAATTAAAGAACTGGAGCAGCGCATAACACAAGTTTGCAGAAATATTACTCCAGAAACGTATAGAAAAGTAAGGGAGGAATTTCATAACAAATTTTTCATTTGCCAAAAGTCAATGGTAGACATTTCGAACCGTTGATTTATTTTGCTTTGTTTTAATTCTTCGTGTTCAAATAAACTTGTTTATTTTCAATTACTTGCCATTTTGTTCTAGAAGAATATTTGTTTTTAAAACTTAAGAATTAGACGCAGAATTACAAGACCTTTTAAATGAGGAGTAACTCGAGCCTCTTGCTATTGCGGCCCAGCCGCCATTTTTCAAGATACAAAATTTAAATTTATGCTGAAAAGCAGTATTTAACCTCCCATTAAAGCAAACAAAATTTTGTGACTCAAAGCCATTTAAAGATAGTCTTTTAAAACAATTTCTATGGTCGCTTTGAAAAATGTTTCTTAATTGATGTAATTAACTGTAACTGAAACCAATGAACTATAAATCTTTAAGTCAAATATTCAAGATTTAAGAAACGAGACAGAACTTGCTTACTTTCCCATACTTCCAGTACGCAATGTACAGTAATAGCGAAAATATTCGATTCTGACAGTTTGGGGGAAATACATATTTTAGATCTTCGGGAACACAAAAAATGGGTCACGAAATATCAGTAACTACTCAACGGATTGTTATAAAATTTGGTATACGAGGTACAACAAAATTCTTTTTACGATCCGAAACCGGAAACGGAAGACATTTTTATAAACAGAGAGTGAAAAAACTTGGGGTATTTTCAAAAAAAATGCTCAAATATGCACTATTTATAAGCTAGAGATTAGCTGCAATTTGTTTATGGTTTCAATCGGCTAATTTCTCTGTAGCGGCTTTTACGAATTTTTGAAAATGTATTATTTATACCCTTTTTATTTTTATTATTTAGCAATAAAAGCGGCCGTAGCTCAGTGGTATGCGCGCGGGCTACCAATGCAGCGGATCCGGGTTCGATCCCCGGCCCGGTCGTTCTCCCTCGCAAGGCAACGGGAAACCAGCGAGGTGGATTTTTCCCCAGGAAAACCTCTCTGGAGAAGAAGTGCATGCACTTCCTGTGGTTCGGAGCCCACGTTAAACTGTAGGTTCCTTATGTCTGTCTGTGCAAAATATCTATCGCCGCGCACCAAAAACAGACATAGGAGAGAGGTAGCCATTGCCCTGAATAGGGTATGGCACTATAGAAAGAAGAATCAATTAAATTAAATCTTTAATTTGTACATAATTTAATACCTAAGAGGGCTTGTCTACTTGCTCCTCACAATTTGGCTGACAAATTTAGTTTTTGGTATCTCTAGAGTTTTTAAGTTCAAATAATCTTTATCAAAAAAATTAGTAAATTAATATTTTTCTTACAAAATAGTCCTTAGTTGTAACAGTTTTGGAAACTAGTGCTCTATGTAACTTCAAAACTGCCTGGATATTTGTATATTTCGAAGACTCCAACATATCTACGCGGTCGCTATGATTTTTCGAAAATTTTAGTTATTACTCAAAACTAAGTAGTCTGATCGGAGTAAACTTTGGTCTTTATAGTTCGATCATTTTTGTAACCAGGACAAAGTAGGAAAGTAAAAATATTTTCAAAATTTTTGAATTTAATAAAAATTGGCTAACCGATTTAGTTCATTCTATTGGCTCACACAGCTGGGGATAAGCTTCAATATAGTTGTTTCAATTCCCCAATTTATCTGTGACTGCTTTTATGAATTATTGAAAATTTATCCTTCATGTTTTTGTTATCAATAATATACAGGGCACGATAAAACATTTTTGTTTTAGCTAAATTGCTCAAGGTCGTGGTAAAATTAAATCATAACTTTAATTTTAAATATACTTAGGGGGGCTAGCTCTCCCCACCTTCCAATTTTTTGGCTGACAAATTTAGATTTTGGTTTCTGGTGGCATTTAACTTTAAATCTTTAAAAAGAAATCGAAAACTGAATTGTTTTTATAATAAAGCGCCCTGCCCTGTACAACGTACGTTGCTGGCTGCATAGCTGCGAACCCACAAGTCCCTGGCATTTCTACGCGGGTAGTTTATGATTTGCTGTTAAGTGTCTTTCTTGCAATGAGGGATTCACCAGGGTCTATATTTTTTAAGCATCCTAAAACTCAAAACGGTTCTTGGTTAGAGGTGATGTAATTGTCGGAGTTTGATATATAAAATCAATCATTATTTATAAGAAAAAAGAAAGTACAGTTCATAGTGTTTCGCCAATTTTTTTGAACATATTGGTAAAATTGCAAAATTCCCTTTGGGTTTTTTGAAAATTTCCCAACGGGCCTGTGACATTATAGCCGGATGGTGCTTGTTACGTGCATATGAAAGAAAAATAAAAACATCAAACTTCGCTAAACAATGAATAATTTAATAACTGCATGAAAAGTTAAAAACTCAATATTGGATGTAGATTTGTGCGAGTGGAAAAGGGTTTTAGTGGCTGATATCTGCAAACACAATGTTTTTCTAAAAGGTGATCCAACTGAATTGAAATTGTATTCACAACAGGGAAAAGTTTCCGATAACTGTAGATTAAAATTCATATGCGGTTCGATGGTTGGTTGCTATTTGTGGGAAAAATTCGTTCAAAATTAGCGAAAACAGTCATAAACTATTTAATTAAATTCATTAATAATTTTAATTAATTTATATTTCTTTAGAATAAGACTATTTTTACAAAATCGATTTATTGTAATTTTTTATTGAAGATTATTTATACATTTTTAAACAAAGGGTTTTTAACTTATTAAATTGATTTCTTCGTTGAATAATAAGACAAATGGGTATCCACAATAAATACCAGAGAACGAACCCTCGTCAAGACTTACTTCTCAGTCTGCGTTGAAAGCACTATGGTTAAGAAAACGGTTTTTTGTTTAACATAAAAGCAGAATATCGCAATATGCATTAGCGAGAGTATTAAGGTAAATTTAATTCTTTTCCTACTAAAAACATACATTTTCTGCAGTCGCAAAGAAAGTTGTTAAAAAAAATTTAATATTAAAGCTTCATTGGTTTAGTTAGAATTTAAAAAAAAATACAAATTCGGAAAACTCTGTTTTGTTAATTTTTATCAAAACATTTTCAAGACGCACATATTTGTTGCTAAAATTCTTAAATACAATGAAATATTTGTAAATAAATTATGTATAAGAAAAACTTATTTCTGTTGCACATTTTTATCACAATCATAAGAAAAACTCAACTTTATTATTGACGTTGCAATTTTAAGAAAATTAATGGACACGTTCCAAAGTAATTAAATTATAGATAAACTAGGTGACGATATATCGAAGTTCGCGGAACGTAATTAAATATAAGAAAAAATTTCGCTAGTTTTACAATTTCTTAAGACAGACACTGAAAATTCGTGCACGATTCAGGTTGGTAATAATAAACACAATTAAAAGAAATACTTCTAGCTGGCAACTGTTAAGGTTGCATTTAAAATATTATAACAATGCCTTTAATTTATTTTTACACTAAGACAACTGTGAGCGAAGCAAATTGCAACTTAAATTTAGTGCAAATCAGATCTAATAATATAAAAATAAGTGAAACAATTTCCGGAATCACCTACTTTCCGAAAACGAAAAGAAGGTTTCTGCATCTTTACCCTTTGATTAAATTTTCCGGCTGTTAATTCGGTTTCTAGGTCGTCGTTTATAAGCCTCAGTTTTCTCTTGGAAACTTTCATCCGTAAACCGCGTCGAGTTGAGACATTTCGTAAATTAATTTAGTTGGCAAAACTAACAAAAAAAACGCGCCTGTTTTTCCAACTCGCATAAAAGATACCAGCATTGAACTTACCCGCAGCGCACTCCGCGAAGCAGAAAATCAAGACGAAGGAAATCGCAGCCACCTTCCCAGTCATAGCTGAAGACCGGAGCTTCAATAACTGACACATTTATGCACTTCCTTTAACAACAATCGATGTCAATTAGGGATATTGAGACAGCCGATTCGAAAATTAATTAGTTAATGTTGATGAGTAATCAAGTAATTGAGTTGTCGAATTGTAATGTGTGGTTCGTCAAAGTAGAAACGATGTATAATTTGGGGTTGCGTTGGTAAATTGTTATCAGTTCTCCACCTTGACAGGAACTCTGCCGCTTTGTATACTCCTGTGCTTTTATAGCAAACTGTTGCGCCGCCTCCCGCCAACGTTCATACCGCCCCCTGCATATCATGTACCAATTTCTGATTACGGGGATGAATGAATGTTGTGTTGCGTTTTTATGATTCACTCGGTTTATCTTCCTAGATAAAGAACACGACAAAATTAGGTATATTTAATCAAACGTAGTTTGCTGGGATATTCTTCAAGATTAAATTTTTTTCGCTCGTAAGCGTTAGCAAACGTTCTCAACGAATGTGAGCTTAAACAAAGAAAATGCGAAATGCCGGGTTAAAACCCAAACAATTAATTACAAAACAATAAATTTATTCTAAACGTAAAAACTAACCTACTGTTCGATGTAAAACTGGCCAAAACTTCTATAGTTCTAATTTCCTTTCTTTAATATTTAAAGCTACCACAACCGTCAATAACGTATTATAATACAACATGGAATTTTAAATTACTGATTTCATACCACTAGTATTAAAACTCATAAACCACTTTTTAAAAATTCAAATGTTTCATATCAGGTCAGCTACAATTACTTTATGAAACTAGTTTAATTGAATATTTAATTCTTAGAACGATCATATTTCAGTCAGCACCTAGCAGATATTATTTGTTGATTTTTATTCAAATATGCAGCAGTTGCATTATATTTGATATAATTAACTTTTAAAAAAAAAGAAAACCGACTTCAAATAAAAACAAAAAAGTGACATAAGTTAACTAAAAAGTAAAAAATAAATGTTTTTTATACAACAGTTTAATACTTATTTGTTGTTCCGTTTAATGTAATTAAGAAATTGTTGTTTATTATATAATTATTAATTGTTTTATAATTTTTAAGTCGGTGCCAAGTAAAACATAAAAATTCGAATCTAATTTGTTATTGCAGCAAGGTATATAATCGGTTTTCTTTTTTTTTTAAAAAGTTATTTATTTTACAATTTTAAGTGATGGGTAGACCTAGTAAGGATGCTTCTCGAATGAGGAAATGACGGCTAGTTGAAACGGAAGATGAAATACGGAAACACTAAAAAGTCGGTTAAAAAAATAGATTTTGAGGAGTATCTTCGAAGTTCAAGCTCTAATACCAATGAAATTATAATGGGACCACCTTGGAACTATACTGAACCCAACACAAAAATCATTAAAATCGGTTGATAAACAAAAAAGTTATGCCCGAACATAGATAAAAAAAAATAATAAAAAAAAAACATATATACAGACGAATTGAGAACCTCCTCCTTTTTTTGAAGTCGGTTAAAAACCAATACCGAATCAACAGTTTACGATCTTGACTTCTATAATATACGAAACAGTTGCCCTTCGTAGGTTAGTGGCTCGGTCCGTTAGACCGAGAGTTGGTAATACGTAGGTTTCGTGGTTCAAATCTCCGCCAGGGCATGACTATTTGTGTCATCTTGTGCATGTTAGGGAGTTACACGACCTTAGCAATTGGCGCCACCCGTAAGTATATTAATTATATGTAGTATAAACATTTGGGGAATATATTGTAATCGCGAAATAATCAAAGTTTGCTGTGCAGGATAGCACATTACGTTACTTTATAATGGTTTTTACTTTCCTATACTTTTAGTATAGGGAAGTATTGATTACATGAAAATTTTCGAAATCGCAAAATTTTGGCAGAAATACATGTTTTGGTCCTCCAGGACATAAAAAATGTCTGTCTGTAGGTAAGTGGGCGGGTGTGTGTGCGCTCCATAACTCCCAAACGCATGGTCTAATTTTGATAAGCTTTGGATGTGGGAGTATATCAAAAATTTATCCAGGAAATGAACGTTAGAAAGTTTGTTTTGGTAGCATTTTTTTCGGAAACCAAATTTTTACTTTCTCATACCTTCGGTATGCGGGAGTATACAGAATTTGCGAAATCTAGATTCTAACGGAAACACACGTTTTGAGGTTCAAGGAACCCAAGAGAATGGTTTTACAAAAATGTCTGTCTGTGGGTGGGTGTGTGGGTGACGCCTCCAGAAGCGAAAGTACAGGACCGATTTTGATGAAATTTTAAAACAAGAGGTATATTGAAAATTGTAGTTCTAGTTCAGTTTTTCAAAAAAAAAACGAAACTGGTAACGTTTTTTTTCAAAATTAATTTTGTAAATTTGAGCACGGGATCTGAGAGAAAAACTTAAGGACAATCAAAAACTTTTTACCGAACACTGTAGCTGTAAAATGGCGGCCGCTACAACTCTTTGAATATTTCGAATTTAACGCCACTTTACTCAAAAAGTTGTAGATCGGGATCAGCTAAACTTGTTTAAGAGCCTTTTGTAAGTAGTATAAGATGAAGTAAAATTAATTATAAAAATCCAAAAACGATCGCAATGGCGCTGTTGCAAAATTTAGAAAATTTTAGTTTTTTTTTTTAGAAAATAATTTTGAAACACTGTCTACACAATTTTTTTAAACATTTTGAGCCGATAAATCTTGCAGTGAACTACAAATTTGTTTTTTACTAATCTCCCAAATTGTACTCTGACGTCTTCAAAAAATTGTGCATTGTTTGCATATTTTTGATCTCTTTAAATAAACCGATTATATCCATCTTTAGTCAGAAACCCGAAAGGCATCTAATTAGCTGTAGTGCGGGCGGTTCCGTTCTTACTATATTTATGCGGTAAGCGACATCGTAGGGTTGCCTATATAAACTGTTTTCTTAGAAATCTAACATACGGTGAAATGAGAGCAGAGCTAGGCAAATCGAAAACGTTTTTACCAAATTTTCTAGCTTCAAAATGGTGGCCGTTACAACTTTTTAAAAATCGCGAATTTAACGCCTACTTACTCAGAAAGTAGTCGTCTGACCGGTATCAGCTACAAATTGTTTGAGAGCCCTTTGCGGGTGGTATACGATAAAACAAAATTAATTTCGAAAATCTGAAAACGATTCACAATTTTAAAAATTTTCAAAAAAATATTATTTAAAAACTGCTCACACGATTTATTTAAAACTTTGTAGGCTGTTAGAACGAAAGATTGACTACAATTTGATTTTTTTCTTAAAGCTCTAATTTCACTGTGGCGCTTTCTATAAATTCGGATGGATGTAATGCAGGGTTGCCTATATACCTTGCTTTCTTAGAAATCTAACAATCGGTGTAAGGTGCAACGTTATAATTATAAAATTTACGCTTTTGCAAATACTTAGCTTTTTTAAATTTAAAAACTCAATCTGATAGAAGATTTGAAGACCAATACAAAGCTTTTTTTTTTTCGAACTTTCTAGCTTTAAAACGGCGCCCATTGCGATTTTTTTTGAGAATTTTGACTTTAGCGCCTTACTCCAAAACAAGTTCACAGATCGGGTTCACATATTTATCGTCATAGCTTTATAGATACACAATGTTACTGCGCAGAAAAAATTTGCAAAAAGTGAGAAGCCATAAAGTGAAACAAATTTCCAAAGTTTTGGAAATTTCCAAAAAAATATTGTTCAAAAATTAGCTACACGATTTTTTTTAAAATTTTGTAAGTTTATAGCACCTAGGATAAACTACAATTTGGCTTATTTTCCAGATCGCAAATTTTTCTCTGTCGTTTTGGAGAATTTAAAAAAATTTAATTTTTAACGTCTATTTACTCAAAAACGAGTTATCAGATCGAGATGAAATTTGATATTTAAAATGCCTTAAGAGTACACAGTGTTACAAGCTACTTTTGGAACTACTAAAACTATGAACTGAAAAAAATATCAAAACATTATTTTTCTTTCGTTCAACAACAGGACGAACGCTGCAAGTATGTACTCAAAGTACTTTCTCAAAAACGAACGTACGATTTACAACGAAAATGTATTACGAAGGAACCGGTTTTACCGTAAGACGACTGACGGCTCTCGAGGTGGGTAGTACCACTATGCTAAAACTAAAAGACAAATTGTGGTGTACGTTCACAACGGGATGGGACATCTGAAATTTGCCAAAACGGTTTCTTCGGTGAGAAACGACCGTTGGTTTCAAAATGCGCAAGTATGCGCAGAAATATGTCACAGGTTGCCTTAAATGCCTATACAACAAGCAACCAGCTGGCAAACCACCAGGTCAACGAAATCCAATACCCAAAACTACTACGCCTATGGATACGATCCATATTCATCACTTTTGTCAAAACTAAAAAGAAAAACTTACCGCCTGCACATACTGCTTCAGTGTGTAGCCATGAACAAGGCAGAGTCCACAAAACAACATTCTTGGTTTTTAGCCACCGCTTTTCCATTTGTAACGCACTAAACGTTTAGGTAACAGTGTAATTTTGTTTTAATTTTTATTATGTGAAAACTTTAACAAAACCACAGTTACAACTTACCGATTGTCCCAGGAAAAGTCTAGTTTAATTCATACAGTGGATTTTGACCTAAAAATAAGACAAGCTAAACGTGGCTCCTAAAATAATTCGTTTTGGAAACATGGCATTTAAAACGGTTTTATTTGTTAGAATTGAAAAATCCACGATGACCAAAATAAGCAACATTTGGATGCAATAATATGAATCAAAGCTCTATGTTTCATGGCAGTTATTTGTAAAAAATAACGTTTTGTTCTAAGGTCTTCAATCACACTTTGTTTATTAATTAAAAAGAAAAACATTTTCTGACAACAATACTACGAAATAGCATTTCCCCTTTTGGTATTGCATTTATTTTAAAGCGTATTTGTCGGTGAATGTTTGATATACCCTCAGATTCCAAAGCTTATCGAAGTAAAGTCTTCCGTTTGGGAGCTATGAGACACCACATCCAAACATACACACTGTATAATCTGCTAATAACTACAACAAAAAAAACCACACGAAGATAACTTTCAACATCAGTGCTAAAAAACACACCTTTTTGAGCGCTGAAAGTACTTTAAAGTCTCTAAACTTTGTTTTTCAAATTTCCATTCTGTGTAATACAGGTTTTTGGCCGACAGTTTCGTCTTGCGGTCTATTATGTGACATCGGAGATAAACCTATACAAGAGATAATTTAAAACTGTAGAGCAATTACACCACTATACAGTTGGTAAAAAGAAACATAATTTTCTTTTCATTAAAAATCTTACAAAGTTTACGTAGGTAAAATTAGTTAAAGCTTTTTCCAGCTATTCAAAATCGCGGAAGCATGAATGCGAGATTCTTCGTAAAGTATTTAGTCAGTTGCAGATATCAATACGAATTAAAATATAACTTCTATTTCTTAATGTCCATGACTGAATGAATAATCCCCGAATAAAGAATTTAATTTACTCTTCAGATAGCTTTGATGAACAAAACTTTTATGAAATTTTAAGAAGTCTGAGCAAGAAAACTTTTACACAGTAGAACAAAAGCAAAATAAAGTATCTGTAGCTGAAGTCGATACAATTATTTTATGAAATACTAAAATTATTATTTAGTTAACCAAACAACAAAATTGCTTAAAATTGTGGTTCCCTTCGCAAAAGTAAAAAAAAGACCAACAGGAAATTATAAAATATTGATATCGATAAATCGCATCGCTAATAGTTCCCCCAAATTGGCGAACATGTACTAATTTATCTGCGGACCTACTGTCCTAGTATCAAAGGTTTTAACATGGGCCCCATTCACTCTAAAACTGTCCCAGTGGTATATAATGACACATGGCGTTAATGGTATACACGAATTTGAAATAGGCTTTCTAGAAATCTGCTCTAAATTCTCGGAATCGTCGTTTATAACCTTCAGGCAATGAATTAAATAGATGATAATAATAATAATAACATTAATGCATAATTATGCAAAACCGAATTAATTTAAATGGGTTTTATGAAATATATAGTTGCTAAACTTAAAATATTGATAATTCAAGATTTACTATTTCGTATTGCAAAATGAGCTAAAAACTTTATTTTTGAACAAAAAAAAGAAATGTGCAAGCTATAAGTGAAACTTCTTAACGTGTTCTCGCCAAAAGTGTTTTTTTTTTTAATTCTATTAGTTAACACAAAACGAAAACGATTTCAGTTACAAATACACTTATTTTTTATGAAAGTTTTCTTATTAACTCAAACTCGTTTTTATTATTTTAGTAAACAATCATTTATTTCCGTTTTTCTAATACTTTTATTTCAACATAATGTTTTGAAAAAAATGTTATTACTTTGTTCTTGTTATTTTTGTTAATTAGGAGTACGTATTATTATTGTTGCGCTATGTTTAAATAATGGGTAACACTTTATTTCTAGTTAATAAAAATATTAATAAAATAGTAAGAATGAGTTTGAGTTACTAAAGCACAAACTTTAACAAAAATAAATATTTGGGATGGTATTATTTCGCATTCAAAAAGTATAAAACAGAAACAGTCTAAACTCATACAAAACTTAATTCTAAAACTGTATATATCGCATGGCAACCGTACATCTGTCTTCACAAACTAAAGTAAGCCCTGTTCCTAAAGCAGTTTCGCTTTAAAAATTTATACCATCAATATCATGGCTTTGTTCGCTGCATGTATATCTTAAAATTTACAAATAAAAAATTTGTCGCTTAGCAAAAAGTTAACTACATCAAAAGCAAAAATTCATAACGTAATTTCTTTGGGCACAAGATATCTTATTATCGGAAGTTAAAATGTGATCATAGACAGCACTGATGCATTTTATTTTGAACAGAAAATCATTAGGTCGATGTATTTTATAGTAAATAATGGTTATATCTAAATCCCGGTTTTCGAGAAAATTTGATTGATTCTAAGCAACAAATCAGCTAATTTCTAAAGTCCAGACATGATAAGACGCATTGACATCTTCTTGTTTTTTTGTTTTTGCAAGAAACAACTGTAAACATTGTTTTATTTCGTGTAAGAAATTTGATTTTGATAAATTTTCAAATGCTATAGTACCTAATTTCCCATTTCGTACAGTACATCTTGAATTAACATTTGGTTTGGTTGATATTTGTTAAAATATTATTTGAAACAAATTCCTAACATTTTTAATTTTTAAAGTATGTTGTAAGGTCTGCAAATGTCAAATTTTTCGAACACAATGGAATAGGTTTGGCAACGCCGCAACGGAATTTTAAAAGCAAAACATATTCAGAAAGGCAATTAAAATACAAATTAGAGTATGCAGAAATAGACAAAGTGATCTATTAAATAAAATTAGCTTTGGTAGGCCACTCTTATATGGAACCCCCTGTATAATTGAAAGTAATTTTAAAATGTTATTGCATTGATCCCCTAAAATATGTAATCAAAACATGTTTCTGTATTTTAAATAGTAGGGAAGATATCGATAGTGGCGACGTTGTTGAGTCGCCTTGTACATAATATTATGGCATGCAGTTAATTTTTTTTTCAAAAGTGGTTTTATTTTTTAATACTTCTAATCTGAAAAGTGATTTTGTAAACAATATAATTACCACAACTATAACACAATTTAGACGTACTTCTAATTGTCGAGTAGAGTGCAGAAATAACTGAACAATTAAATATTTTTTTTACAGCTAACTTTCAAAAAATTGTAAATTTAGAAAACCTAAAATGTGGGCTACTATTTTTTCAGTGTAAAATCGTCCAAACGAGCATTATAGTTTTTTCTTAATGTATTATTAATCAAATGAAGGATATAACTTTTGGTATTACAAACTCCTGACGCTGTCTGACGTTTATAAATGATTTATTTACTTCATATCTACTAAGTTACAATCATGAATAAAACATGCCTGATGTTTTCTCTATAACATGTACCGCTCGATCATTAAAACTTGTGGTCATCTCTTGCTATGAAATATGAACTATGCAGATCACACGCGTCTTACCTCATACCGTAAATTAACCAATCAGCAGTCATTTTAACAGATACACAAGAGTATAGTCTATTGCAAAAATTTTGACATCATTTATAATCTATTTTTCGTTAGTAAACATGCAAGCTAGATTGCATACGTTTCAAGGTTATGATTTTCAGTGATTATGAAATGTTTTTTAAGGATAATCATTTTGAGAAATTTTTTACTATTCTGAGAACCGTTTTAGAGTCCGGGTGGTCCAGTTGTAGAGAATCAGGCTCACAATGCGTGAGTTCTCGATTCGAATCCTGGAAGAAGTTCAAAATTTTTCTGTAATTCTGTGGATCGGTATCGAGCTCGGTAAGCATTCGACGTTGGGTTACAATTAACGGCGCTTGCTTACTGGCTTCCCCAAGAGAAGTAACAAATAAAAACATGTGTGAATGGCATTGAATAAATGTGCACGAAGGGTGGTATAATCTCTTATTCTACAAGCGAAGGGGTCTTGGACGTTTCTACGCCGCCGGTTCTTCGCCGCTAGTTCATCGCCGCCGTTTCTACGCCGGCCGTTTCTACACCAGAAATTTAATTTTTTGACAGGCAAAAAATTCTCGAAAAGAAATAGATATCCTGCAACAATACAGGATACAATGCTGATGAACGTATTTAAAGATTGTCTTGGATTATGGAAACAGGGAACCTTTAGATTATTTACGTGGCCTAGCACACAATTACCAAATGACTCAATAATTTTATTTTTTCTATTTCCTTTTGTATGTATTGCTATGATATGTGTGGCCATGCACTTACCAGAAAAACAATCCTTTAAATGCTTGCAATTTAGGCAATCACTAATTATATTTTATATGAGACTCTTTTATAAAATTTCTCAGGGTCGTTATTAAGCTTGGGGAGAAATGGTATTAATAAATAAGACTCAAAAAAAATACACAAACCAATATCAACGTTACAACAATTTTTTTATTTAAAAGTCAATTTGAAGTTAGATTTGTGAAAATCAAGAAATTTCTTTTTATTTTACGATTCTTAAAATAAACACTTATCTTTGTTTCTTCTTTATAATGATATCCTTAACTCGACAATCGTTGAATGATAAACTTCCTCTTCTCTGGTTTGCTGTTTCCACAAAAACCACACCACTCGCCATTAGTAACAATCTTCCTCCGCTATAGTACCAATATATACTGGGCTGCTTTTAGATTATTCTTCTTTTGAATATTTCCAAAAATAGTTGAGAAACACTTGTATCCGTTTTGTTATAGCTTCTATTCGATTCAAAACCACTATTTATTTCATATAACTCCTTTTCTTTCTCTTTTTCTTTCAGAGAATGCAAAATCCTGTATCTTTGTTTTCAGGACGAGCCGTAACTCACTAATAAAATTTCACTTGCTTTTGTCTTCTTCCTTGATCTCCCATTTTTTTTAAAACAAATAAATCTCATGAAACAACGAGTGTTCTTTTTTTACATTTGTCAAATTGACATTCACATCCATAACCCCCACAAATGACATTTAACGATGCACAAAACAAATAAGTTTAAAACTCCTTATATATTAAACCTTTTAAACATTTCTGAACTAATTTATAACTAAAATTAACATAAACAATAATCGTATTAATCTGATTGTGTTCTTCTTTCTTTTAGAATAAACAAAACATCACAAATATGAAAAATATAAATGATATAAAGATAACCACATTATTTGAATTTTAAAACAAGAAATTACAACCCTGAGTTTATAACTTTGAATACCAAAACCTTACAGTCTTCACAAACCTCCAATCGTAAATTAAATTGTAACAAGCATCCCAAAAACTGCCTTCCAGGAATTACAATACTCCAGTCAAATCAAACAACTCCAAATATCATAGCAGTATATACTGTTTAAATGACTCGACAGTTTTGTATTTTTTCAATTACCTAATAATTTTATTTTTCCTGTTTCATTTTGTGTGAATGTATGTATTTCTTAAATTAGGCAATAATTTTAATAGTAATACTTATTAAATTTCATGGTTTTATTTGCATTGCAAGTTTTATTTATCTCTTATTCTTGTTTTACAAGATTAAGCCGTAGTAACATTAATGCGAAAATTATATTTGAATGAGCTGGCGTAGAATCAGCTGGCGTGGAACCGGCTGGCGTAGAACCGTCTTGGCGTAGAAACGGCGGCGATGAACTGGCGGCGAAGAACCGGCAGCGTAGAAACGTCCCATACCCCAAGCGAAAAGCCTACCCGGGGTGAACGACTTCGATACCTAACGCCCTAAGGGCAAAAAGGGATGGCTAGAGAAGAACAAGAGAAGGGAACCGTTTTAATTGTACTTGCTCGTCGGCTAGCATTTTAAAGTGTACACCACATCACATCCATGGTTGTCATAGATCTCTTAGTGTGTTTTGTCCAACAAAAACGTAAGGTCTTCCAAAATGCCAGAATTGCCAAAAATGCTGTCCTTTACTCTCCAAGCATAAATTTACACGTCTTTTCATGTTCATGTTCATAAACACGTTTTGTAGTACTTCTGGAGTTATATTAGCACATTCTTCTCTAATCAGGTGTTTAAGGTCTTCAACGATGTTAACTAGAGTTTTAAATATTGGATTATTCAGGTTTGCGAAAATGAAGAAGTCTAAGAGAGTCAAATTTGGAGACCTGGCAGCGATATCTAGCTCTAAACCTATGCTTGTAATACGGTCATCAAAGAATTCACGTAAATAGTTTAATGTTTCTTCAGTTGTGTGCGTTCTGGCCTCATCCTGCTGAAAATATTCATGCTGCATTTCGTCATCGTGCAACTGGTTTACAAAACACTCACTATATTGGTTTGGTATCTCTCAGCAGTTACAGATTCTTCAAAAAATGTCGGACCAATTAAACGTCTACGAGAAACTGCAATTCATACTCCCACTCCTGGGTGTAAGGAAGTTTCACGAAATAAGTGTTAAATACAAGCACTCCATAATCTCTAGTTTTAAGAGTAAACATAAACAGAAATATGAAACCAAGTTTTGTCAGAATAAAATGTTACATTTACCAGTTTGTCGTTATTCATCAAGCGTTAAATAAATCATTGGCAATATAAAAGTCTTCTATTGTAATCCGTTGGTAGTAATTCCTGATAGACTAGCATTTTGTATAGATACAAATGGAGATATTTTTTACCTTCTTCGCTATACGACCGACGTACAGCTGTAGAGGAAAGTATTGTGATCGTCAGGTTGGATTTGAAGCAAATGCGTTCATTCAGCGAAATTGTTTTCGCTTTGAGTTTACTGGACGATATACGAGTTATGCCTAAAAGAAAGGTATTTTCATGCAAAACATTTTTAACCTAAACATTGTGGCTAGTAAGCTGATTTTAAAATCTTGGAAGACCGATAAAGCGGAGGCGGACGCTGCAGAAGTGTCTGTTCGTGTGTCTGTCTGTCTGTCTGCCTGTAAACACTTTACAGTCCAGACGCCTTAACGCAGAAAACCCAAATTTGGGGCAAAGATTGCTAATTGCAACAAGTTGACACCGCAAGAAAATGAGGTTGGTCCGCCATAAGGGGAAAGGGAGGGGAGCTGTATGTCAAAATAGACTCGCTCAAAATCGGCATGAGCATGTTAAATGACAATAGGAACAACTTTCTATTGAGAAAACATCACTGAGATGTTTACTTTTGGTCGTTTACCTGAACAGTTTAATTGAGTGACTGCAAAAATCAGTCAAAGGTCCATAGGACGTAAAAAATCGATTTTGAAATTTTAGTGGATAAACATTGGTTGCAATTAGGAAGCACAAAATATCGTAACACCGGGCGACCGCATTATAAAATGGGGGAAGGGGGAAGGGTACTCTACTTCCATATAGACGCACTAGGAAAAGAACTTTTAATTAGTATATTCTACACATGTCGAATAGCGAGATTTCCCCATCACCCTCCACTGCTCACGTTTTGGCTTCAAAATCGTTATAAGCATGTTAATTGATCAAATGATCTCATTGTCTCACTGAGTGAAATAATAGAGTTCATTACCTAACTTAAATTAGTGAAATAAAGTGATTATTACCTAACGTAATAAGAAAAAATATATTGAAAATATTTCAAGAATTTTAGTGGTTTTCTGAATTTCCATAAAATCGTCAAATAGTTTGAGTTATTTTAAAATATTCCAAAAATTTTTATAGATGCGAGGAAGGTCCCGTGACGGTTTGTCAACACCTTTTTTAGTATTTTCTGGCAAGTACCATACGATAACACAACTTCCTGTGATAACCTACGTAAAGATTTTGTATGTTCATTGATTAATTGCTGCGTCACATCCTCGACAATTTCTCGATTTCGAAGAGATACTGTCTGTACTTCTAAACAACTCTGCAGTGTTTACAATTGTATTTTCAATTTTTTAACATTAAGTACAACTTAAAGAGTTTTTTTTTCTGAAATTCGTTAATACAAAATTGAATACTGTTTCTCCACTCACCATTTTCTTAAACTCTATTGCAAAAATATAATTTAATTAAAATTCTTGTGCCCTTGTACGAAAACCATTTTAGAAATAGAGTTTTTTAAATAGTTGTCAAAATGACAAATTAATTAGTGGCAGGTATGTGAACTAAACAAAGACTACTCATGTCAAGAGTTGACTAAACGTTTTAATGGTCACCTGGTACATGCGATTTAGAAATTATTAAATTAATGACATGAATGAAACTGCTCTTTGAAAATTTTTTGTAATTTTTTTTTAATTCTCAGCTGGTATGGGTATCACATTAAACAAAAAAAAAGAAGGTTGAGATTAAAATTGCTTTAACCCTCCTTAAATAACAAATTTTTCAATGTATGTTTTTTGATAGCTTGACACTGGTTTTTATAGCTTAGAGGACGGTAGTGTGCCCCCTCTTCTTTTACAAAAATACTACTTTAGTAGGTATCATTATCATCATCATAGTCTTTCACCTCTTATACTCGAAGGTGTCGATTTTTCACTCCGGGTAGGCTCTTTGCTTGTGTAATAGGAGGTAGTGGGACCTTTTGGCTTTTAAACCGCTAAGTTCTGAAGCTTATGCCACCCTTCATGCACATTCATTCAATGCCATTTACACATGTGTTTATTTGTATGTTTATGTTGTTTGTGACTTTGTTACTTGTCTTGGTCAGCCAGAAATCAAGGCAAGGTAGGTATCATGTATACACCATTATTGGTAGGTATAGTGAGTCAACAGCAGAAGACTAGATGATATTGTTTCCTCTCGCAATAACTCGTTAGGGCAGTGTCCATAAAGAATGTTTTCAACAGGGAGGTCGAGGGATATTTCAATGGACTTATTTTTTGCATAAATAATTTTTGCTACGTATTTGAATGTGGCTTATAGGCTTTTCGCTAACTATTACATTTAATTTTCTGAAGTTTTTCCTAGGCTGTTAATTTGCTTATTTACAAATACCGAGTGCCCCATCAAGCACCGGTAGAACTCCTTTGTGTAATTGCAATCCTAACTTTTTACACCACAGAGTCAGACGACACTTGTAATTTACTTTCTAGATTATTTTCTTATCGTTTGGCATACAGCTTCCCAAATTAGCTTAAACCGCGATATGTGCAAATAACAAAACGAAATAGTAGTGAGCAATAAAGACAATTTGCTGATTTCACCACTCCCCGTTCAGTCTAGTATTCAGCTCAACTTTACTCGATAAAATTTACCACAGTGTATCTATGGTTTACGGCTTCATCACCTAGTTTGGGCTAGCTGTAACTCAAATTAGGTTAGATTACTGGCGCTGATTCTGACACACCCACTCTGTACAAGTTCACAGTACTGAATGTTTTGACCACGTCTCTAATAAGGGCCCGTATAGTTTTCATTATTTGTATATCTGGGCAACAATAGTAAATATTATCATTGTTTTAGCTACAAAATTATTTGTTTTAGTGTTGTTTGCTACAATAAGTAAATTTGGCACCACATTTGCTGGAGCACAAAAACATGGGTTAATTCCGAAAATAATTCGGGTTGCGGTTATCGGTTACAGTTACGAAATTGTTAATTTCGGTTTTGGGTTCGATTACGATGCAGAAAATTTTGCGGTGTTTTTTAAGTTTTTGGTGGCTTTTCGGTGCACGTCCTTGATATTTACCGACCTCTTTCGCCTCCAATTTTTGGCAGGCGAATTTGCCTTTTTGCTGTTTAAATAATGAAATTAATTTTTGCTTGTAAAATCTCACTGTTGGTGCACAAAACAAACAGTCCAGACAAAGTCATTTTTAAATACAATATTTTAGTTTAGTATTTTTACAAAGCCTATACCGGTCAAACAGATTTTCAACGTACGACTAATATAGAGCGAGCAAAAAAAGTGAAGAACCACGTGACCGTTGACTAATTTAAATGTAGTGAATTTTGTTTTCCAATGTTGCCTGCCGAACTGATTTCCTTTTGTAATGTCATTGTGTTTTATTGGCGTTCGTGCACTCATTTTGAGCATATATTGTAATTTATAAATCAAATATGTTTTTCTACAATAATAGTATTAAATAAATCCTGTCATTTACTTTTGCTTTATATTAAAGGTTTTCACAGAGTTTTTAAATTGTGTGACGTGCCAAATTCATTTTTTTTTATAAAAATATGTTTTCTGTGCCTAAAGTGCAACGCCAATGGCAATTGCTACAACTGTCAGATTTAGTTTCCTGAAACAAATTGGCCACTTCTGTAGAATGGGTTGCCTATGTTACGTGGTCACGTGGTTCTTTACCATTTTTGCTCGCTCTGTACTTAGTCTTTTATTGCTTTCATAATTTGTGTTATTGCTCAGCACCCTACCATTGAGAGGTACATTAACGTTTCAGTTATTTATTTTTGGAGCAGAACAAACTAATAACGGTTTAATGATGCTGTATTTGCACGTTTCAATTACGTGTTGCCGAAGTTTTAAACTTGTGTGTTACTGCTAATTTGTTGTAAAACATTTGAGTACATTTTACGGCATTGTTAGATTCTTCTATTTGCTAATTTTACATTGGTCTGGAATAATATTATTAAAAAAATAGAGCTTTTGTAACACTCCTTCAGAACAACTTTTCCGCCTTGCATTGCGATTCCGCTTCCTTGGGAGACTTTCTGAAATGTCAAGCAACCTCAAAGTAAATGAATTATTGTCAGTTATGGCGATCGATAAGCAGGTGCTTTCTCTAAAGCTGAAAAACCATTAGAAGCTTACTGATTATGACATCATATCAACATTAAGTCTCATGTTTTAGTATCCAATTTTGTTCCCTAAAACAAACGTTAATATAATTAACTTTTCTACATCAACTACTTGACCTCCTGTTTATTTAATTTGTCTTTATGGTCTTTTGATACAATCTTAATTCCATTTCAACATTCAACTAATGGATTTTAACTAGCGCTGTCACGTGTGCGCGTCCGGTTCAAAATGCCCAAAACTGTGCAATAGATAATTCGAGGGAAACTGAGTAGAAAGGGCCACAGAATCACTAACGATTTCATATTGTACACCACTTTCAAAAGCTGGAGCAAAATTGCGAGGTGGATGTCTTTCGCTAGTAGTTATACAATAAAAATCAATGCCCTTTCATACTCGAAGCTTCGTTTACGAGTCTACCGTTGCTTTTATTGGCATAAGTTGCCAGGAGGTAAGTGGCAATGAAAATGTTTTGAAAGAGTAAAGATTATGATTAATATTCCTAAGAAAATTTAACAATTCCAAACTATAGACGTTATTTTCATTTTAAAAAGTGCCCTGAAAACTGAGGATTTTACAAAAGTCAGTTTTCTTTTTAACCGAGGAACTGCTTTGTTTTCGCAAGAAGGGTTAATTAAAAAAAATCAAATAATGTTATTGCTGCGAAGCAGTTTTAATTGGGATTTTAAAAATAATAAACTTCAAAAAAAAATTAAGCAAATCTTTGAAATATTGTGTAAAGAAAAAAGTCTTGAAAGAACGTCTTCAACCTCACGTATGCTTAATTAATTGAAAGTTCAATTAAAGTTTTCATAAAAGTTAATGGCAGAAAACAAACCAAATTATTATCAGATATTTCTAGTTTCACACGCGAATCAATAATCGAAACATGGAATTTTTCGGAAAATAACTCTTTGTTACATCGAACTCCAGCTTAGTGCGATACAAATTCAGAATTCCTACAACTTTTTTTTGTAGTTCAAAAATAGGCCCGAATATTACGTGCGTAATAAAAGCAAACGCTTATTCGGCTACCAGAATTTTTATTATACGTTTATGGAGAATATTGTTGGGTGAACGGTCTGATGATGTTAAACTTTTGTATACTTTTATGAATTACTTCCGGGGCTCTTTTTTTTATTTCAGGAACCGTTGAAATTTTGTGTCGAATTTTATTCGTAAAAACTAGCAACCCGTGGGATTTGGCCGATTGAAAAGGTACCCTTTTTCCTCTGTTTCTCTCAGACTTTTCAATTACTTTGGCCTTTTGAGACAGTAAAATTTGCTCTGTCGCAAATTGAACCACAAGTGCCGAGACAAAAAATTACTATTTTTATTTTGTAACTAAATTTTGTTCTGTGGTTTCACTGTCCCAGTAGATATTTCGACAAGACCACTGGATTCGTAGGTATTGTACTAAGTGTATACAGCAAGTGCCATTTAACCTTGCAAAAAAAATGACGATAAGTTTAAAAGGAGAGAAGCCGTTACACTCTCAAGCAAAAGCAACGGTTTTTTATTACATTTCTAGTTTCTTTGCTGTATTTTTTATACTTAACCTAAATTATCGTTAATCCCTCCTCAAAGAAAACTGTTTCTAATCTTATGGCGCACGGCCTTTTAATTTGTCAAAAATCCACAATTTCTCGTAAACCATAAATAAATTGACTTTCACTTTTTAGTAGAGTGTACCACACTGTCCAACAGCCAATTAAAGCTAGTTTAAGTTACGGCTACCGACGAAACAAAGCGTAAGTAGCCGAATCAAAGCCCACTAAAGTTTGCAAGGTTAGGTGGCACATGCTGTACTGCGATCTCGTTGCTTTAATTTAAAAAATAATCAGTAAATTTGGTCTTCGGTGCAATACAACCTTTTTATTTCATTTAAAAGTCTCTGGTAACCAACTTGGTTATTACAAAACTGGACTTGGTTAAGAAGTTAGAAGTCTAAAGCAAAAATTCAGCTCCCGACATCTACACAGTAATCTTGAACAATATTAAGTTTTTTGCTACCATCTTTTTGTCAAGACTTGTCCGGGGAATCTGAAAATTTTCATTTTTTACGGAAATCGTTCAAAATACTTTTAAAAAATCTTGAAAATGTACATTTTTTGGAGGACATATTACCATATTTCACTGTAAATTAAATTAAACTGCGAAATTTTAATTATACTAAAGACAGTCTATCGAAATTATTGTGAATAAAAGAATTCTTAACTTCAACAGGTGTTTTAATTTAGCCTTATACGTATGGGACGCCAAGTGTAAAGTAAAAATTTGCTGTGCATTTAACGGTATTTAAGGCAATTTGTCCCAATATTTATTATATATACACATTTAGCTAAATGCTTTTTATTTTAATAAATCGTTGTAGATTTAAATAAATCCTTA
Source organism: Ctenicera cuprea (assembly GCA_958336395.1). Taxonomy (NCBI): domain Eukaryota; kingdom Metazoa; phylum Arthropoda; class Insecta; order Coleoptera; family Elateridae; genus Ctenicera; species Ctenicera cuprea. The sequence goes on from OY284494.1 coordinate 25,528,760, forward strand.
AACATTTGGTTTAAATATTCCGATATTTAATAGAGCATTAGAGATTTAAATAAATCCTAAAACATTTATTTTAAATTTTCAAATATTTAGTAAACCTTTATATATTTAGCCAAATCTGCACATATTTGTTTTAAATCTTTCAATATTTAATAAATATTCGCAGATTAAAATAAATTTTTACCGATTTAAATAAATCCTTAAAGATTTAAATAAATGTTTCAACATTTAATTTTAAGCTGTCACATTTAATGTTAACCTGTCATATTTATTTGACCTAGGTGAGCCCAGCCGACTTAGGACACCAAGACCGTTTGCACTGGTAGTAAAGCGCAAGGCAAGGTCATGGTGGGAGGAGCGTTCAAGGCTTAAACAAAACAGACTAAAAATTACATTCTCAAGGGAATGTTGAGGTATTTTTATTTTATGAATAATAAATTATGCATGCTATTAAATATGTTGTTATTAATGATTGAACTAACATTAATTGTACAAATTCTTGAAATACGGAAAAGTGCTCATAATTGTTGAACGTTACCACCAGTTTAAACGGTCTTGGTCTTCTATGTAGGCTGGGTCTACCAAGGTCAAATAAATATGACAAGTTAACATTAAATATGACAGCTTAAAATTAAATGTTGAAATTGATTTATATAAATCTACAACGATTTTTTAAAATAAAAGACATTTAGCTAAATGTGTGTATATATAATAAATATTGGGACAAATTGCCTTAAATACCGTAAAATGCACAGCAAATTTTCACTTTGCACTTGGCGCCCCATATTATTACTCAAAAACGGGTTAGTAGACCGGGACTGTGGCTTAATGCAAACCGTAAGGCCTCGCCGAAAACTTTTATAATGCTCCCCCACCTACAGGAACTGTTATAAGAAAATAAAAAAAAAATTTTACGTACGTACGCACCGTTGACATATCATATTCAAGGGCAAGATTAAAAGTAATCAGTTAGTATTGCTGCAGGAACAATAAAACTTAATCTTGATTTCTTATTCCACAACGTCTAAAAATGGTGAATTTAAGAGATCAATTTGCTCATTCATTAAAGGTACAGATTTTAAAGGTTTGTAAATTTTAAATGCTTCTCGTATATCCAACTTACGTTTATCATCACAAAAATGTAAAAATTGTGTTATTAGATGTCATTGAATAATTGTGTTCTAATAAGTGTTTAGCATAATTGCATTTATGTGGGTGTTTATATTTGTAACAACGTACGTATTTCTTGTACCTAATATCGAAATTTCTAATTGTCTGGCCTATGTAAACCGAATTACAGTGCAAGCAATTTAAATTGCAAATGCCCGATTTTAGTAAATGGTCTGTTTTTTTAGCATTAAACAAAGTGTTTAAAATGTTTTTTGTTGTTTTAAAAGTTATTTTACATTTATTTGTTTTGTTTATAATTATGGCCCTTTTTTCTGATTTATTGCCAATTTATGAAATCAAACATAAAAAAAAACTATTGTTACATAACTTACTGAAAACAATTCGGTATTAAAGTAAATTATTGTATAGTCGTGCTTTTCCATAAGACCAATTTTTATTTGTTTGTGCCGCCAAAACCGATAAACCAAACAAGACGCAAAAGTTTTAACCACTTTGGCTACACGACAGCACGCTCTTTTGGTTGTAAGCGTTGCTTATTAGCAGTTCTGTCATATCGTAAATTGTTTTGTAAACAATTACGCTTTAACTGAGATATTTAGAACAAATATTAAAGCTTCCTAAATGTAAATATTACTATACCATTTATATTATTATGAAAATACGAAAAGGCAGCAGTTTTCGTATATTAAACGTAGATTTATGTTATGAAAGGCCAAGGATGCAAAATAAACCGAAATTAACCAATAACTTACTACTTTCTACTATACATGTAAATGTATATGTAGTTTATTTTATGAAAACGGTGCATTGTATGAGAAATATGAAAAGTGCATTGTTGCAACAGTAAACTAGAAGGTGATATTAAATCAGCTGAAAATTCAGTGGCGTCGGGTTTACAGATTATTTAAAATTAGTATACCGTTACATCTACGTCAATGGTTGAGATATTTCAATATGTAGTCTGCCAATAATAAAGATCGACTAGCTCAAACTGTGTGCCAAATTTTGAAATTTTTGAAAAATTCTGTCTAGAAATATTTTGAAAAAAACGCATTTTACCTCTTGACCGCCCCGAGAAAAGTGGCCGGGGTTTTCCTAGCCACTCTGTTGTTAAGAAACATTTACCCACATGTTAAAAATTTTGAGTTTTTGTTTTATATGTTAATATGGCAGACATTTTAATGCTGTTTAAAATATAAAAACTTTTTTTCTACCATGGTTGCTCTTAAAAATTCCGTTTATGCAATTTCATAGTAATAAACGGATTTCCTCTGTCACGCTAAGCGTGGTAACAAATAAAATTGGTATAAACAGGTACAATCAAAAACCATTTAATCAATTTAATATTATTTAATAGATAGTCTCTTGTAAGCTAGTGTGTGATAACAAATACAAAAATACGAGCAATTACAATATACAGGGTGTGTATAAATTGGCGAAAGAACTACACGTGGCGATGTTGGTCATAAAATTCTGAGTCGAAAATCTTAATACCAAAATATTGTACCATGCTTCCTGGGTATGCACGGGATCTTCAAAGTTTGAAAATCAAGTCTTTTAATAAGTGTTTTAATTCATTATCTGTTGACAGAAAGAGCTGCAAATTAGAAGAAATAAGAATTGTAATAAATATTTTTTCATAGATGTTGTTTTTCAGCACCAAAAGCGTGTTTCGAACATTTCTTCGTTAACTTATTATTGTAAAAAATACATTGTAAAACTATATTCGTTCACTAACAATGGTATTTACGTTCAATGATCCTTAGTTACCGTGCGTTATAAAAAAACACCTGTGGTGTGTGGATCCAATGTTGTCAAATGTACGTTCCTTTAAAATGGTTCCTGACGACAGAGGAAGCATTGTCTAACATTTTGGTATTAAGATTTTCGACTCAGAATTTTATGACTAACATCGCCACGTGTAGTTCTTTCACCAATTTATACACACCCTGTATATTGCATCGTGAAGCAATTCGAAACTCATAAAACCAGCATGAGATAGATACTGTATTGTATAGGGAAATTCACATGCATGTTTCTTTAAAAGCTGTCATAAATAAAAACCCTGTCATCGCCAATTATTCAATAAAGGGCGGGCAGTGTTTAATAAACAACCCTCTTGAAGTTTATTGCTTGTTTTTATCTGGAAAAAGCTGTTACGTATAAATTCCGCTCTTTTATGCAGGTGTTCAAAATTCAATAAGAATTGTCAACACCAAATATTTAACCATAAGAAAAGAGGGCTGCAGCTGCAAATTATTTCTTGCGTGCAACCATTGTACAACCTTCCTTTTAGTGCATTTCTAAGAATCACGGTTACCTACCTCTTCAGGGACATACCCTGCACAATACTTTGTTAGTTTTTTTTATTTATTAGCTTAAACTTCGAGTACTCGATCGACCCAATTGATTAGAATTTTAAAATTATCGACCATAATGGTAATTGCATCAATTGCATGCCCTCCATAAAATTTGTTACGTAGGTATTGATGGCTGTTTACCACTGAAAGTGTAATTATAAAATTATATAAATAATTACTATCGTATTAATGCTTCTAAAGATGCAATCAAATTACGCAACCAAATACTTACTTTTGATGGTTAAGGCGCAAAATCGATTGGGTTTATTGAACAAAATTCTTGTCCGTAATTAATTTATTTTTGGAAATATCACGCGGATATATTTACGGAGACATACTGTATAATTAAGCTTTGTTATTATTAAATACACTGGAGAATATTTATAAATAGATGTTTTTATGTAACTTAATCTTTCATTAAATTGCTTTGCAGATCTCCAAAATCTTGAGACATGTTATTATGATTTGCTACAGATCGGCGAGGCTGTGGATATTTACCATTTACTCAGTGCCTTAAAATTTTAAGTATTCTCTCTTTTTGACGTTATACAATGAGCAATTATGCCTAGTTAATAATGATGCTAGGAAATAACTACTAGAATCAACGTTAATGTTCCAAATTATTAGTTCAACAACAAATACGTAACTCTGAAATCATCTACTAGAAGGTAACTGTCAAATACTTACCTTAATGAAGCTTCTGTGAAATTTATTTTTCCTTTGCTAGAAGTAAGCGTTTCTTTCCGGTTTTACTTGCTAATAACGGGCGAAGCACTTCACCTGGGCTCTCTTATACTTCAACAATCTTTAATCTTTCATATTTTGAAAATTATTTTAATCGGCGATGTATTAGCGTCAATAATATTTATTTATTATAACCTTATACGTATTTCAGCATATAGAAATACGTATAAGGTTTAAATATTGTTGAAGTATTCATCTTCTTTTTCTTTCAGCATTGTAAAACAATATTCGTTCACTAACAGTGGATTTTAGTTCAATGATCCTTAGTTACCGTGCATTATAACAAAACACCTGTGGTGTGTGGATCCAATGTTGTCAAATGTACGTTCCTTTAAAATGGTTCCTGAGGACAGAGGAAGCATTGTCCAACATTTTGGTATTAAGATTTTCGCCACGTGTAGTTCTTTCACCAATTTATACACACCCTGTATAATAATCGGCTTATTGCTTCTCTGACCATCCGTTTGATAGATATTATGAAATGAACGAATAAAGCTACCCACCCACACACAGGCATTTATCGAAAACTTTTTAGTTCTTTAAGTCCCAACACGTGTTTACCGGACAAAACGACCAAAATCGATAGTTTTCATAAAATTATTACTAGGAGTATAGGAAACTAACAAAGAAAATTGGAACATGGTATGACAATGTTTTTATTTAAAACAGAAAAATTTCTTCGAGAAACTTGGTACCTATACGTAATTGGTAACATTTTGAAATAAATTTTTTTTGAACAAAGTGTATCTTTACGGGCAATATTTAATTGGCACTAAAGTTCTGTCAAGCAAACAACACTTTAGATTGTTTAGTTTTCAGTTCGAGCAAAAATGCATATCTTGGAGCAAGATTCATTTAATAATAGGTAATAAGCTTCTAGTTTATTTCAAACTAGGTTTTTGCCTCTTCTTTTTAGAGAACAGAAATAAATTTTGTTTGAATACGTTTACATTTATGTAACTTTCTTTTAAAAATTTCTTTCCAATTAAGGTATTTCTTAGGAAGCTTCCGTTGTTTGTCGAGAAAGCATCTACGAGTCAGTCAGCTTCCGTTTGCATTTTTTTTCCAAAGAGGGATTGCATAACTTTAATAATGAGTAAAATGTAACTTGTTACTTATGATCAAGTAATACTGAACGTAGTTTCTATATAACAAGAAATATAAAAATATGAAGAACCTCAAAAATAGACACATAAAGGCGACGAGACAAAAATACCAAAGAGGATGACAGTAATTTGAAAAATATGGTAACAAAAGTGATCGAGAGATTTTCTATATCACACGCGAATACGTTTTTATCGGTACCGCTTTATTTCTGTATGTACTGTAATATGAAAGCTCAACGGCCTATTGAAAATGACGCTGTCTATCGCATTTCTCCGAAGTATTTACTTCACGTCCATTTCTCCTTGTTTTTCTTTTACGTTTTGAGTTGATAACGAAATTTGTCGGCGGATCTTCAAAGCAAAACGGCAAGCGTTGTGTATAAAATTGCAGTTTTATTGGTCATACGTATGAATTTTGCGTTTCAGTTCCGTCGTATTTGTATATGGCTGTTTAAAGCACCGTGAAAATTTCTCTCAATCCGTTGACGCAAATCTTCTGATTCGGTGGGTAAATGTAGCGTTTTTGACGTTTAGCTCTGTGTGAATTATCGTTATTGCCGCGTTGAACGACATTTGTACTAAATATGAAAGCGTGTAATGAATATTGTGCTTTTCATTATTTCAAGGTCAAGGTCACATTTACAAAAAAAGACCCCAAAAGAAAATTTAGAGCTGTTAAATCTTTAATTCCGTTTAATTTATCAAAGAATGTGAGGTGAAAATCATAGCGATTAAAGCAATAGGATGAGTTGGCAAAGAAGCAGTAGAGATGCAAAACGTGGAGGAGTCAACTATCAGCAGTCTCGGTATATTAGTACAACATTACATAATTGCAGATTACGCATTCTAGCAACACCAATACAGTTCTCAACTATTTATTGTCAAGGGTTGGGTGTGTACTAATGAAATTACTACGTTGTGGTAATGTGTCTAATCCCCGCTGAGGTAACACAAACACCGCTTTAAATTAAGCAAACCTAATAAAAAGCGTTATTAAAACCGCATCTGTAGGCTGCACACCTTTTAACAGCTCAACCTTCCCTCCATTCTTCTATTATTAATATTTGAAAGCGGTTATTAATCACGGGTGCACGGTGAGCCACCGTATAAAAAGTTTTGTACTCTTTATTAAAAACGGTCATAGGCGGTAATAGCCGTGGTAACAGAAGCGTCACGTCATCAATTAGAACATCAAATGATAATGGTATTATTAAATCATTCATTAAGCAAAAAGTATAGAACAATAATATTATTTAGAAATTTAAATACAAAACAAACGTGATGTAAACTGAATCATAAAGAGTAAATAGTAATTCCATTTGTGGTATTAGGAGAGTCGCACACAATTTGATTTCCTCTTACTTACAAAACAGACAACGCACGTTCGTATCACAGAAAGATGGCGCTGAAGTAACTTCTTTAATAAGCTACATTACCAGTGCCGCAGGGTTCAATCTTAGGACCCTTGCGTTTTTAATATATACATAAATGATTTACCCTTAGATATACCTTCTGGCCAAGGCTATTTATAAGCTGATGATGCAATTTTTGTTTATAATGCCCAATCATACCATGAATTATGTTCACTAATGTATAACACCATAGGAAATATAAATAAATGGGCTAAAGCAAATCTAATTATGTATGGATAAGTCAAATTGCATAACATTTTAACAATATATATGCTTATGAGATTATAAGTGAAAACAAATTATATAGGCAACCTTCTACCCAACCATATTTCAACGATAATTACAGCTGTCCGATCGTGAAGTCAGCAATAATGATGCTGGGGCTTAGTAATCATGCTCGGATCATAACTTGTTCAAGTCCAACAATTTTTGTGAATGATGAATATTTTTTTATGTTACAAGTAACTGGAATTACATTTTCTATACTAGCCAATCACATCTTAAATTTGCCAACTAAAAAATTAGAAAGGGGGACGTGTAGCCACACCAAGTATAACATTTTGTAAAAACTAATAGTAGATTTTAGTTCTACTAGTCAAGATAAATAAATTCTAACTTTCGCTTCTGAGTTCTGATTTGTTTAGAAAATTTTAAGTAAAACTACGATTTTTGATTTCATTTAAAATTTCATTAAAATCGGTCCAGTACTAGGCGTGACCCACCCACCCACAGACAGACTTTTTTTAAAACAACTTTTAAAATGATATTAAAATTAACAATTACAAATATTACTATGTTGAATTTGCCAGTAATTATTAAAAACTGTTAAACATAGTAATAACTATTATTGTCATTACAATAACTGTGTTTAGTTGTCCAAGTCATGGCTAGCCGCTATTGATTTGGTTAATTTTCAAAAAAGTTTTTTCAATTTTTATGGAAAATGGTAGCTAAACTTAGATAAAATAAATTGTATATTCAACGCAGTGTTTAATTATGAAAACAATATTTCTGTACTGTATTGCTCTAAAATAATTAAAGAATGCAATATTTGCATTAGTTTAATTTTATATGTTAAAAGGCTATGTTTCAAGTATACATCACACCGTAATGTTGGGCGCAAGCCCCTCTACTTTATCCGTTCTACAACGGCCCGTCTAATCAAGTTTTGGTTTTGGTCATAGGAAAAAATGAACGTTTCACGGATATTAGCAAATTGCCTTAAATGTATAAATTAGCATGATAGAGTATAGAACATGGTATGCTGTTGCTAGGACTAAATTTCGTCAACTTCTGCGCAAGTGTAAAAACTTGTTGAGAAACCCTGTTTTTATCAGTGCGCAGGCGCAGTACGTGTACTTCTGTCAGTTTATAACGTCAAGTGGAATGATAAAGAGGTTAGGTGCTTCTAAATTGTCAACAAATTAGTGTTCAAAGTAAGTTTCATTTACTTTATATACTTTATTATGAAGCGCTATGTAAAAAATTGCCCCAACTATAATAGTAAGACAAAAAGTAAGTTATAAATTATAGATCTACCTAAATTAATTCTTTTTTATTAATCATTATATTATAATGAGCATAGGTACATCCTATGTGGAATATTTTAGTTTCCCAGAGGAATCTTATTTGTATTTTATCATCGTAACTAAATTATTATATTTGTATGTTGTAAAAACGATTGAAATTCATCGACTACAGACTTGCCGCGTATTAATTTCAGATTTGCCGTTGTTTTTACACTTAATGACGTCACACAGTGGCTCTTAAACGCGCTGTAGCATACCATCCATTATACTATATCATGATAAATTAGTAAAAAAATATAATTTTCCCATGACACACTTGAAACATTTTTCACCGATTTTTTAAATTTCGTACGCAGTGAAATTGGTGGGTTTAGATTAATATCAATCAGATTTTGGGTTTAAGGACATCATTGGATTTGTGGTAAAATCTGAGTTTAGATACTTAGGGTCTAAAAAATGGTATCATTTGAAAACTAAATGACTAATTTAGAAAATGGTAATTTTTTTCAAATAAGAATGTAGCTCTACATACCAGAATACTTGTAGAAAATAATGTTTCTCTTATTTTGTTATCGTCTTCGTCTCTTTGATAACACAAACATAGCACTTTAGATTTAAAGTAAAACTTAACTGTAAAAAAAATGAAGTAAGCTTAAAATTTTCAAAAATAGTCGAGGTGTACTCAGGATTGTCACAGAATTCCAAAAACGACAAAATTTTTGTCACGATATAGTATATTATACACTAAGGGAGAGAAACGTCTTATCTTTCCTGAGGTGTAATTTGAAGCCCGAGCGCCAGATACATCGAGGGAAAAATGGCGGTCTCTCCCGAGGTGTATATACTATTTTTTCCCCGATCGGGAGTAGAAACACTTAATTTCATAAATAAGGAATTATAATAAATCGGAGCAAAATTGCAAAGTACCATGACAACAGACATTTGTTTACAACTATAAATATGAAATGAAATAAAAACTCTTCTAGGGAAATTGTTGTCTCATTTCATCCCTAGAGAGAAAATGCTTTACTTCTGTCACAATTTTGATGCCATAGAAACCGATTTCTACTCCCGGTCGTGGAAAAACTTTATTATACTGCGTCCATATCTTCCTATTCTATTAATTTTATAGAGACGCATTGAAACAAAACAACAACATTAAAAGTGCCAATTTACCATAATTTATCATATTAATTTTTATTTTATAGTTTTAAATGATCGGATAATAAAATTAAGATAATAATCATATTTCTTTTAATAATAATTGATTATTTTATACATTGAGGGACACGTATTTTATACTACATTGCTTTCATGTAGGTGTTGGAACTTTGTTTTACAAAATTGTCTCTAGATTTGCATAATATATTCAATAATCCACACCTACGATACCAATAAATTTATATAGAAAAATCTTGATACGATGAAAAATGTTCAGAGGGCCTAAAAGGACAACGGACTAGACTTATGCAAAGGTAGTGTGTCATATATCGTTCAATAAATGGACAGAAACGACATTTTTATGGGTCTCCAATGCAATATTTTTTGCAGTTTAGAGTTTATTCAGAACTTTTTTCCAGGTGAAAGAATGATGTGCTTGAAATTGTACTGTATTATGTATTGGTCCAACAGCGTATAACATTTCGTCGCATCTTACGAAAAGAAAGAAAAATGATAAAATTGTAATTAAATAAAAATTTGTTATTTTTCAGTAATATACACAAAATTGTCTAAGTAAATGTGTTGTGTTCCAAACTTTTCAAGACATTTTAGATTCTAAAATACTGTTTTATTTTTACGTCGACGTAGAATTGGAATCAATTTTTAATTGGAAGAAGTGCTGAACTTTTATGGTGCTCCGATGAAACATAAAGCTTGCAGGTTTAATTTGTATTAAGGTTGGATTTAAGCAATAATACAGACGCTCTTTTCCAGTTTTTATTTAATTACCTGTGGGAATTTGGGTATTATTGGTTTTAGAATTAGAAAGACAAACAAAGGTAACTTTTTTACTTTCTCGGATAAACGTAGCGTGTAAAGGAAATATGGCGTTGTTGTTTGGGGGTAGTCTCGTAATGGCTTAACATTGCCGCTATACGAGTTGGAAAGAGACGAAACGTTTTAGTACACATTAGCGTAAATATGATGACGTACTTGCCTGTAAGTCTGTAAGGGCTTTCTAGAGAAAAATAATTTTTAATTTTTAGAAACGTAAGTAGTAACCGTAGTAGTAACAGGTATTCACAGGTCATGTGCCGTCAAAACCATAGGCCACGATAATACCTGTTTGCTATTGGTGTTGGGTTTTGTTATAAAGGTTTGCTTTGTGTACTTGTATATTATATTTTATAATTTTTAAATTGATGGGGAAGTTGATGAAAGTGTAGTGCAGTAGTAAAAGTGTAAAAGTTCTAAAAGTCATGGCTTGGATTTTAAATAAATGGCCGTTAAAAACAGTAGAAATGAAGAAATGTTTTTTAAAAACTAGAATGTTACGTTCAATCTGTTTACAGATATGATGCTAGAGATGCAAAAAGGAAACAGCTATGTAAAATTTCACAATTTTTTGACAGGATCTATCAAAAAAAACTTTGAAAAAATTGTACAAACTACAGAAAAAAATTGTCGAAAACATAGCACTAGTGCAAATTGTCGCTGTAATTCGTTGAAAATCCATTGTTTCTATGACATTATTTAAACATGAAATAAATTGTCAAATAAAAACCACGGGTCACGCCGTGAGTCGCGGGCCACGCCGTGATCTTAAGCCACGTGTACGTGAACGTTAGTGAGCGTGAGTTTTTCATGGTAAGCGTGAACGTGAGTGTAAATCTCACTCACGTGCCCAATTTTTCTGCAAATCCATTTAATCAATAAACGTAGTTTTTTGTGTGTAACTTAGTATAAAAAACACACTTCCGTTGTGCCTACTCATTTTTAGGGGCTCTTATAATAAAACTATAATCTAAAAAATTTAAACTTTAAAAATTTAAAGATTAACATTCGTCAAAGACAAACAAGCAGAGAAACTACCAAAATTCCTTAACAGCAATCGCTAATATATAGGGTGTTGCAAAATTACACTGAAAAATTTAGTAAATTATTTCTTTGGCTAATAAAAAGAAATACTACTTCCCGGTAGAGGTACAACAATTACAACCTTCCAAAGATCGAACGGTTTAATTACTTTTTAATTAATATGTCGGCTATAATTTGATTCTAATTTTGTGTGGAAAATTTATTAGTGACTATACAACTCACATTTCAGCGAATCAATCACAAATTTCCATTATCATAAAACGAACGAAGCGCGTTTCTTTTATACTATATAATTAAACTGCATGGTCCTGTTTAAAGAAGTGACTTTTAGGTATATTTATTATTATTTTAATACAGTTTTTCATTGCTTCGTCCAGAAGTAAGTATCATATTTAATTATAACCTAAGTTTGGTTAAAAAATAATAATTTTCTCTGTCGTCTAAAAGCAAAAATTAAAATACTAGAGGGCCGGCGGGTGGTCTAGTGGTTAAAGTCCCAGGCTTTGAAACTAGACTCTCAATGGCAGTTGGTTCGACTCCACTGCTCGTCACTAATTTTTCTGAATAAGTTAAATCTGACGAGTCCATGGATGGTGTATGTAGGTGTGTATGTTGGGTTGCATGTCTTTCAGGGGTGGGGCATGTTAGACCGGTGAAAAGCCTTAGTGTGCTGAGCCCGGGTAAGGGGGTGGGATGGGAATCATGGGGTCGTGCTCACGCACGGCTTCATGATTCTTTAAAAAAAAAATACTAGAAACGTCTACGGTGGCCGATGATAACCATGTCAATGTTAACCAACTTGAATCGCGAGTGTTCTAATTATAGCTTAAATCATGACCGACCCAAATTGTAGTGTACACCTATAATAAATATAATAATAACAGGCTAATATGCTTTAAAAAACATAAATTTATATTTACAATAAAATTATCTTCCTTAACAGGTTATATGAACTAAAATTTTCGACCAAAATAATGTACATACTCTTAAAAATTTTAGGAAATACTACTTAACGATTTTTCTCTAGATACATTTTTTAAAACAACTCTTCACAGCAAACATCCGACCATTGTTGACTAATACACTGAGTACCAAAAAATGAGTCAAATTTAATGCAAGTGATCAAGTCAAGACAAATACAACAGTGAACAACAGCAAAATAACTTATATTTTTTTAACACATATTTCAATTTATAATTCATATAATATTTTTATGTGTACTTCCTCTCTAATGCCTATGTTATACGTTGTCGTAAAAACACCAGACGTTACAAAAACGTCATAAATAGGACACAAATGTGACGTCATATTACCGTCAGTTATAGGGCATGTACCGTCGCTGACGAAAAGTGACCATTTAATGACGTGAAATTTACGAGACTATCTTAACTGATTTGATGTGTGGAACTAGCTTTTAAAGTTTGTGCAAATTATTTCTGCTTTTTGATAATACAATCAGACCTGGCAACCTGATTTTTTTACAGAAATTAAACTATCTTGAGAACCGTTAAAATTAGCGAATGTCAACAAGTATATGTTTTTTACGAAGTTTTTTAGTCAAAAGTTAGAAACTCTTAGTTGTGTAAAAAATAAGTTAAAGAGATACGTCGAGCATCTTTCAAATGTACGCCCCTGCTAGATGAATTTGAACGTAAACAAATAAAATTGTAGTGCATCACAAATAAAATAACCATAGAAAATTTGAATTACATACATCAATGTATGGCGAATATATAATTACACTGTTCCATCTTGAGCACGCTGTAACTCCGTAATAAACAATTTAGAACATTTGTTTATCGGAACTTTTTCTGTAAAAATTAAAAAAAATCACACCCTGCACTTTCTTGGTGTAATTTTGCAACACGCTGTTTAACTACATAAGCATAATGTGAGTGTTCTGTTTTTTTCCACTATGTTACTGTGTACTATATATTATGAGCTTGCAAGCGGGACAATTTCTCATAAATGGGACATTTTGGAGTCTCGCAAACTTTTCTGTGAGAAACGACACACGGGCCTGGAATGTGCTACTTGATACATATGCCAATAATTTTAATTATTGTCCAGCGTGCTTTCACTGCAGTACATACAGTTTGAAAGTTTTCCTTACAGTCACTATTACAGTGCGGTTCTCGTCCACACTGCTTACATAAGTATCTCGTTAGGTGGAATTATTTTCAGACGTCAAAACATCATTTATTGATATCCCATAGACATAATTTGTTTATAGTTTACAAATCAGTTTTTTTCGTCTTTTTATTATTTTATTTTAAATAACTAAAGGATTGTTAGACTTGAAATAGTATATTTCATTAGGAGTCTGGAAATAAGGATATTTCCGTGCGCGCGTGACAAATTCTCGTGTGAGGCGAAGCCGAACACGGGAAGTCATGCAAGCACGGAAAATCCATTTCTGGACGTGTAATGAACGATACTTTTTATTATACTTATCTGAAAACAACGCAAAAAAGGATAAAAAGTAAATTTAGAACATTTTATTTTCAAAGTACTAATAATACATCGTAATAGTACCAAACATGATTAACATTTCCATAGCAACGATTTATTTATTATCGGCGTTGTTTTATTTTCTGTCAGTTTCATTTAGGTCAGTTTTAAAAAATGTACTCGGAAGAAAATCCAGATATTCCTAAGAACATATTAGAGCAAGCGGCACAAGCCAGCACTGGTTTGTGACCAGCAAAATCCAGGTCGAGATACGAACACGAGTATCAACTTTTTACGGAATGGCGAGATCTCAAAAAAGTTATATAAATAAATATTGTTTTTTCTTATAATTAACTCTAATTGTATTTTTTTCTTTAGCGCACGGAAAAAATCGGAGATCGGGAAAAGTTTTCCGTGCGCTGTTCTGAAAATGCCACTTTTACGTCACTGTAAAAACGGATGAAAACAAGGTGTTTTCAGATAAGTATAATAAAAAAATAATTTCTTTATGTCAAAAAAAATTAATTTTTGACGCTAATCAAAGAACTTTTGACTTAAAAAATTTAATTGCAATGTTTAAGAAGTAAATGTTTTTATCAAATTTCAATATTTACGACATTTATTAGAAATTTTGCAAATTTGGATACATGGAAATAAATAGAATGAATTGGTTTCAAATTTTAGGGCATTAAAGTTTTTATTACAAAGTAAGCACTTCATCTATTAAAGTATCCTAAAACTATGGCTGGAGTCACAACCTGTTTAAAATTTTAAATAAAAAGATTAAAATTATTAATTTTGGGGAACATGTTTGGATTTCACATCAGAATCTGCATTGTTACACATAATCGTGATAAGGGAAAATTCTGGACACTATTGCATATTGTTATAATCCAATGAACATTTGCGCGTGTTAGTTATTTTCATGATATTATTAAATTCTGCTTACGAAATTAATTAAAGCTTCCTTATTGCCTATTTGGTTAATATGAAAATATGTACCGGGGACTAATAATCAAATAATGCCCGTTTACCCAGATTAAGAAGATTAAATTCCGACTTATCTCCACCAAATTATGACCCGAGTTAACGCTTAGACGTGGCTAATAAATGATGTTACAGTATGCAACAAATCCTTTTAAACGTTCACGTTCACATTAATAAAAGTTTTGTTAATAATTTTGCGTCGGCCACAGTATTACAGCTGCAAAACTTCTGAAGGAATTAAAAGCTCTGAAAGGCCATGAATTGTAGGAGCAGTTGATATGCTTTTGTAGTTGCTCAGGAAACAACCTGTTGTTCCTTATAATCCGATTCAAGACTTTTTGGTTCTGTTACTTTTATTGTTTCATAAAATATGAGGTTTAGCAAATAAAAAATCAGCAACAAGTTGAAATTTTAGAATCCAAGTTGTTTAAAATTGTGTACTTCGACTATGGGTGTAGCCAGCAATGCTCGAGATAGGTCAGGTGACTTATGTTAAATTTTGTAATAATTTTATCTAATATACAGACAAACATTCATGTTGTAAAATTAATTAGTAATAATTTTTAGGCATACACAACCAAATGGACAAGAAGCACAACAGAGGTGGGGAGAGTAATAAAGAGTTTACGCTTTACGCATGGATCAAAGAATCGGACTAAGAATCAACATCAACAATCATCGTCAAATTCCCGGAGAAAGCTCGCATACAGCACCACCTACTCGTCTAAAAAAAAGTTTATGAATTTAGACTTTTGGCATGTACCTCCCCGGACTTACGTGCCGTTAAAAAATAAATTTTTAAAACTTTTTTAACGAGGGCCTAAAGCTATATGCATATACCTTCGGAGCATCATCGCGTTATTTTTATTGTTTAATGATAGGCAAGGGGGTAACTACAAAGGAAATCTGGTATAGACGGCAAAAGAAATCTTTAGGAATTTTTGGGAAAATCCAAGGAAATTCCGGAAAAACCTAAGGAAGTCCTGGGGAAATCCAAGAAAATCGTAAAGAAATTCAAGAAAATTTTTTGCAAATAGATGCTGTAATTATAGAAAATACTTGTGGGAAAATTAAAACTTATTTTATAAAAATTGGGGTATGTTTCTAGAATAAAATGCTAATCGCGCCTCTGTCTTGGGTTGTCTTGATAAATAGGGATGTTTCTTTAAACTCGAGCTTAAACGCTATATTTCACAACAAAGAGCAAACATATAAATGTAGGTGATTGGTGTATTTTTTTGCGCATTTCTTAAAAATTTTCTTTTTGCATCTGCAGAAAATCAAAAAAGCAGTTTTAAAAATAAAGAGATGGGTCGATTTTGATGAGTTTTTGTATGTAGGAGCATATCAAAAAGTAATCGACAAACTAAGCTTCCAAAAATTGAATACTACAAGTGAAAAACATGTTTTGTTTGTAACAGTTTTTCTAGAAACTGAATTTGTAAAATTATAAGCAAAATCTGACCTTAAAGCAAATCCAACGCGGTTTTCTCAGAAAAAAACTTCCAGTTTCTAAACATAAACCTGAAATTTCCGGTAACGTCTAGCGCACAGCCAGTTTATATCACATCGCTTTCTCTTGCTTCGACTTGTGAACGATATTCAGTAGACCGAAGTATACAGTCTAACAATGCACGCCTGAATTACACAGAACAAGTTACTCTTAAAATAAAACGGCCTCTGCTTTGGTACTTTCTCTATTTATAACCAACAATTTAAAGATTTTCAAAATAGTTAGACTATTATTTTTATTTGAAAGCTTTGTTTAATGCATTTCAGGTGAAAATAATAAGATTTACTACAACCAAATGTCTTCAAATGTAACCCCATTTATAGAAAACTACGACTAATATGATGTAAATTGATACCTACTTAGAGTAATAAAAATTCTATAAATGAAAAGAAAATTTTTCAAGCAATAAACATATCGTTATTACCGAATACATACACTGCTTGTAAGTCTTAGTTGATTTTAACACTTTGGCGACCTACTTTAAAATGTTCCGGTTAGCCCATGTCTTCGAGCCTGAAAGCTAATAGTCCAGGAGGCAGTGAATTTTTTTGGACCTTATTTTCAGACTAGTAAATTTATTAGGTTCAGGATGGTTTCGAATCAGTAGCGCTGAAACTGCAATAATTATGCAACATTTAAAGAAAATTCTAAGCCAAATTAACATTAAGTATTACAAAGTTACACGAAGTAGCATAAAGAAATATGCTTTTTATGTTTTTTTAAGAATCATGAGACTCAGCGCACTTAGCGCTATTCGCCGATCTTATATTTATTATTGAATTATTTATTGATAGCTATATTATTACAGTATTAGTATGAGTGGCGAAATTAGATGAAGCGCCGCATCGCTCGCTTCACCATGCCTCTGCTATGAACCAGGCCACAATCCATCACTAAAATTCCTACCCACCTGCTGAACTAAAGTGGGCCTGTCGAAATCCATGATTTGCAGAAATAGTTGCTCCATCTTATGATGTAAGATGATGATCATGATGATAAAATTGAAAGTTTTAAAATTTAAAATATTGTTTTGCATAACTTCGTAGTAAATTTCAACGGATTTCTTCGGAGTTATACAGTCTTAACTGTAAACAGCAACCCCATACTGCTAGATTTCACAAAAAAAGTTTACAAGTTGGCAACTCTTAATACTGGTCTTAACTTGCTGCAAAAACAACATTACCCCATCCGATTTCCATTAAGGAGCTCAGTTGTTAAGTAAAACAAAAGAGTAAAAATTAGAGAAAATCAATCTTAGTTGTATTTAACTTGCGTTTGTTTATTGCATAATTGCTTCTAAGTCTTAGTTGATTTTAACACTTTGGCGACCTACTTTAAAATGTTCTGGTTAGCCCATGTCTTCGACCCTGAAAGCTAAAATACTTCTCGTGTATTCAAATGGTTGCTACGACGCGACGCGACGTTACGTTATAGATGTAGCAGGTGTCTAGCTGCCTATATTGCAGTTATTGCAATCAAAAATACTTCAAATAGAAAAGAGTATTATTATCGCACGGCATGCATACGCATTCGCTTCAAAGGATTTTCTTTATAATTAGCTTATTATTTATTATGCAATATCTGCGTCGTGTTTTTAAAAAATGCACATTTTTTTATATCTGCTAATAAATAAAGTAAATGAAACCAGTAAAAATAAAATAAATAAAATGTGTGCTGAGCATGCAAGTTCTCAGTAAAATTTCTTCACGTGTTCTCACTAGTAGTGTTTTAGCCTTTAAACCTTAAGACATTTATTAGCTCTTTACTGAAAAGACGTCACCTGCGCTAGCAAAAATTGCGAATAGTGTAAAATCTTGCAGAGTATGTAGATGTAAAAATTGCAAAAACGCGCAAGTAGACGAGGGCTATAAATTAAAAAGAAATTTTTAATTTTTAATTTTTTTGTCAGGATCTTGTCCGTTTGTAGTTCTCAACTTAACATTATTTGATTTTCCCTTTTTTAAAACTGAATGTTTATTTCAATATTAAATAATTGCTGTTCTGGACGATTACGTTTCTTAAACAAATATTCGCATCGCGTGTATAATTTCGTGTTACAGCAGGATAACATTATACGTACAATTCTTGCTCTTTTGACGCCCAGTAAACTGTATTAGTACATCCTTCTCGCTCTCATGCTTTGGTTTTTGACAATATGGTCAAGCCCAACTGTAAGAGCTCTAGTGGCGTTAGTTTTGACCCGAGATTATTCATTATGTAAAACGAAATGTTTCTTAGAATGTAACGAATTTTTGTATGTAACAAAAAAAAATTGCTATGGTAATTGGTAATTGCTGTCAAAGTTACTCTCGCTAATAGGCATTTCCGTTTCAGCAATGCCGTTTCAGTCCTGACAAACTTCCTACTGCTAAAGAAGTTGCACTTTAGAAAAACCATACAAGACTTTCTATAAAATCTTAGTAAACAAAATTGTCAAACACATGTAAAATCATTATTCATAATATTTGTCTGTTACAAAACAAAATGTGCTTGGCGAGATATAATAACAAAATTATAGCAGCAGTAGTGACTTACTAATAAACATTCGTCAAAAACAATTAATAAACTAACCCGAGATTTAAGAATCCGTCGTCGTGTTATGATGAGACAGTTAGGGATTTAATATAGAATATAGATGAATTGCGTCGAATGAGGGAAAGACTAATAAGGAATTAAATTTTGATAAGGTAGTTCTAGGACTAGGCCTCCCTGATCATTTTCCCGCTCTGGCGTTAACTTCTAGCCCCGCCGCAGTCGGCGCCTATGTAGTGAATACATTTTTCAAACAATCAATAAATGGTCTAAAAATTTTTAGCATAATTGCGAAATATGATAGCTCGTTTAATTTAAACATCTTCTACTTAATATAATTTGTAAAATTTGCAGAACACAAATGCCCACGAGAGTAAACCGGATATCAATGACCCACCTAACCTAAATATTAAAGGATTAGAAGTCTAATATTTTTGCATTATCTATTTTAAAAAAAACAATCTAAAAAGTGACTATTTTAAATTACTTACAATGTCTTTTGTATTTACATCATAAAAAACTTATAAATGTTTATAAATTTATTTTTATTTTTATCATTAAAGCCTGGATTTATATGCATTTTAGCGTCCTTTCACAGTATGTACATTGTGCATATTTCAGAGTAAATGCATATTAAGCTGGATCTTTGCATTGTCACTCTTTTGTAAACAGATATTTTTAATATATATTTAACTAACATATCTACGGATCTGTGGCAAATTTTTGGTTTATAACATCATTATAAAAACATCAACGCATAATTAGTAAAATGGGCTAGACCGATATACTGGTCGGCCGTGTTGTGGTAATAAATTGTAAAGCTTCAACAAGGACAGAAATGCACGAATTCATAAAGCTTTCAACCAACGAATTATTTATTTAATTTCTAATTTTGTCTGGTGAGACGTAAACTATCCTATTCTTTTTCTTCTTACAGTGCTATACCCTCTTCAGGGCGTTGGCTCCCTCTCTCCTATGTCTGTGTTTGGTGCGCGGCGATAGATAGTTTGCACAGACGGGCATAGAGGAATTACAGTTTAACGTAGGATCATAAAACCACAGGAAGTTCATGCGCTTCTTCTCCAGAGAGGTTTTCCTGGGGAAAAATCCACCTCGCTGGTTTCCCGTTGCCTTGCGAGAGAGAACGACCGAGCCGGGGATCGAACCCGGATCGCTGCATTGGTAGCCCGCGCTCTTACCACTGAGCTACGGCCACTCTATCCCATTCAAAAGAACAAATTATTTGTCAGAATTTATTTGGTTTTTACTTCCTGAGAGTAAGAAATACTCCCAGATTAGTTTAACGACCGATTTCCAGAAGTTTCATTTATTTTTGTGTACCTACGCGTTAATAGAATTTTCCTCCTTGTAAACTTTCATTTTCACTTCCACCACACCGTAAAAGTTTTAAACTATCCATTATTTTTATATCATCAAGAACCGTTTAAAAATTTTGATGCTTAATCCCGCGCATTTCGCACATACTTCATAGATATAATACATTATTACTCTCTTAAGTTAATTTACATTAGTAACTTATTAAATTTAATACTCACCTGATTTCATCCTTACATAACAAGAATTATGTCTAAAAACAAACCAGAGTGTGAAAACAACGCAGTCAGCAAATAATCCATCCATACATATATAAAAGCACAAAGGTTTTTTTCTCCCCTTCCTCCAGCGGCTACCGCTTCTCCAATTTGGACCATTTTTTTTAATGAAAGGTCTATCCACAGATGGAACATGAAACATTTTTATATTTTTATTCTACGTCGATTTTTTAATAATAATTATTTTAATTTATAATATATATGAAGGTCGACTAGACGCGCGTCACTTGGAGCGCCATCTATAATAACGTCGCGTGTCATTATCGGAACTAATGCATCACGTGACTTGACATTTCGCCGGTTCTGTCAACGCTGTCTTTCAGTGCATTGTGTGCTGGGGTAACACTAGTACTATTTAATTACACATTATTTTATAACACAGCAGTGGACTTCTTGTTCGAGTGTATAAACGATTTTTGTGTGCAAAACTCCGTTTTTGTTTGCAGAAAACGCAAAAGTAGGCCAGCAATTATTTTGTCGATAAAAGGGAGTTTGATAAATAGTTCGATCTGCCAAAGGAACAAACTTCACAGCCAATCTCAGAGAAATCAATAATACTAACACTTTTTAATCAATCAGCCAATGACGCACCGTTCCAGAGGGGTCATTTTGCTTCATTATTATTTCATTATTGTAAACAATACAATACCGTTTAATTGCATAAAGTACACTTAAATATTTTAGAATTGTATATAAATAGGAGTAAAAAGACATTGTGAATAACTTTTATTCACAGTCTTCTGTATAGTTTCGACAAACCCTGGCTTCTGAATGATCCCTTTCCGGGACCTTCAGTTAAAAGAATGGTTGATCTGTTACAATGCATATTAAGTGTTAACATTGTTTGCGTATTTAAACTTTCAAGTGCATATAAATCCGGCATTTATTTATCAATGGCACCAGAGCGGTTATAGATCTCCCCCTTTGCAATTACCATTATAACTAAATTATTAATTAATTATTTAATGCCTTTATCACCAAAAATTTTCACTTTTAATTTAATCATCTAATTGTAATCGTACTTTCAACGTTATTACTGCATTTTCCAAAAATTAAAATACGTAAGCAAATAAAATTAAAACATGAAATGCAGGACCATTTGCAAACAAACAATAAATTTGTTGGGGTAGATTTTCCTGTAGGCATTTTCCATTACAAACACAAACACAGCAAAAGTGTTTTTTGTTTATTTTCTCCTACCTTAACACAAGCTTGCGGATTATTAGTGAATCTACGTAAGGTAGCGCCTTACATCTGAGGCGTTTGCAAATTTTTGAAATAAGACGTAGCACTACTTTCCTTAATGCAAAAACTGGAGACAAAGCCTTTTGTCGTTTGACGCCGCAGATGTAGTGTATGCCGAATTAAAATCTGTTGTTGAAAAACATCAACGTGTTTTAATTTCATGTGATGGTTTTAGCCCTAGTATGTTAATACAGTGCGTCTACAAAGTAACCATATCGCCTCTAATAACTGTTCGGACTGAATTTAAAACAGACTAAACGACACTTAAATAAAATCAAAACATCTGGCATGTAGGAATCAATTTTGCGAACATATTAAATGCGCGCGATTTTGGTGCTGCCGTTAATAATTATTTAAATTTATTTTTAAATAAATAATATTAAACCTGCAACCATTTCTATTAGATTCAATAAAATTTAAATTTAAATGTCTTATAGAGACTACAACAAACTGTAATGTTGATTTTATAACATGAAGTCTTCCAAAACCTGTAGGACTTTAACAAATTACATCTCAAGTCCATTAATTTACAAACCTAAAAGTAAAACTGCTGCATGACCTTGAAAATTCAAAATCATTTCAAAAATATTTCAAATAGTTTCTTCAGCAACTTCAAATTAGTACTTTTCCCAAATCACAAATGAATGAACCTAAAAATGCAAAGTTTAAAATTGTTTCAAATTAGTTAGAATAATAATTAATTCTACATTGACGCGTAATAATGCTTTTCTGTTTTTCATTGTCGTCTGACTTTCAAGGTCATTTTGGAATAACATATACTGGCCATGACATTGTATATTTTGATTCTCTGAAAAAAAATCTGAATAAAACTTGTTTTTTCAATTTCAAGCCATACGTTGTTGTTGTTAAATTGTTTATACGTTTAGTTATTTGGTTGCTATGTTGTTTATTTTCACAATGGCGCCCTATATTGATCTGCGTTTTGGATTCAGCATTTTTTATCTCTTTCTGTTATCATATAGTTTTCATAAGATTACATAAAAAAAAATTTGAACGGGATACCTTTGAAGTTCAACAATTTCCTTGTTGCCATAACAATCAAATACCGAACCGTATAACAATTAAACACCAGCAAAGTATTTGCAGAAATTTAACCAAAAACTTTTATTATGGCTATTTTTTCATAGACTCAATATTTAAAGTTACAGATATTTTGCGTTTCTTTTCACTCACCCCGTACAGTGGCTTTGCTGGACACATTTGAAAATTTAATTTTTAAGATCCCTTGCAACTTTATTTTGTTTTCAAAGTTAATTTGTTTAAAACTTTCAATAACTAATTGTTTAATTTTTATAAGTATGTTAATTGAGCTACCTTCCGTCATGTCATTGGACTAATTAATCCGAATTTCAAAAGCCTTAACGCCTATGAGTAAATGTATGAATGTGTGTGCTCCATAACTCCCAAACGGATGGTTCAATTTTATTAAGCTTTGGAATGAAAGAACATATAAAAAAGCTGTCGCGTCCTTCCTGCCTTCTGCGTATATTCCTTTGTTCTGTTTTAAACTATTACATTAAAATTAAAATTTTCAAAGGCTTAAAAATGTCTAATAATATTTTTTTATTCTTGAAAATTTTTAAACCTTCGTAAATTACGAAAATACCGAACATGGTGAAAATATCGAAAATGTTGAAAGCTGAAAATTTTTAATTGTTTATAGATAGTCTTCAAAATTAAAAATTAGGACTGTATAAAAGAGTTGATGGACAATTAGTACCTGTATAATTAAACAAAATTGATTTTAGTTACATCATTCGCATAGTTATTGTTAACAACTAATGTAAATGGGAAGAAAATATATAGAGTGTGAGGATAAAGTCAGCGACAAATTCAATGCCTCCAGAAATATTATTTTTCTCTAAAAACGCTCGGATAGTTAAACTTTTATTCCAGCCACATTTTAAGCATATTGCTGTTGCTAAAGAGTCACGTGACACGACGCAGTGACTTGATCCTTTTTTTAATGGAACAGTATGTCGTGCGACGGCTCATTTGAAAGTTATTTTCAAGAGGAATTAAAACACTGTTGTTTTGCCAAATATTGACCGATATTGTATGGTTACCCATTAAATATCTCACAAAAAACACTTTTTTTAGAACAAATCTGGTGTACAATTTTTAGTTTTGGTTTAATTTTTTCGTTTACTCATTAATTAATATTTATGTCGGCGCGATAACTACACATTTCCGACCCGCTAGAATTAAAGTCAACTATAAATAACCAAATTGTACCAACAAAAGTGACAGAAAAGTAAACTTTTACCAAAAACAATCAATAAACTGAGCAGAGGTGCTAGCAGCCGCCGATATTGAAAATTTAATCGTCTCGTTATGGCGAGACATGTTACGGATTTAATATACAGAGTGCCCATTTTAAAACTCCGAGCCTAATTTTTTTTAAATAGGCAACACACAATGCAACCCCCAGATCACTATGCATTTCTACCATTTTTTTAAAATTGAGATCAGAGTTGTTTTACAGTACATGTCTCTACTAATGATTAAGTACAAATTTAAGGTTGCTTTAATAACTTAAATTTAATATTTGACAACAATAACTACAATAATTTAAAATGAACATAGTACAAAAACTAACGAAGCAGGTGTTCAAATTGCCTTCCCCCTTCGTTTTCGCAGAGTATAATTCTTCTACGCATCGAACCTCTAACACGAGCTAACATTTCCGGTGTGATAGAGCAACAACATTGAATTATCCTTTCGCGTAGATGTTCTTCATTTCGAATGGGCACTTTATAGACATCATTTTTTACTTTGCCCCACAAAAAGAAATCTATCGGAGTCAAATCGGGACTACGGGCAGGCCAACGATGCAATGCACCTCGTCCAATTACGCGTCCCTTAAAACGTTTGTTAAGATAATTTCTCACATCCGTATGAAAATGCGGAGGTGCACCATCATTTAAAAACCACATGCTATTCCGTACGTTTTGAGGAACTGTTTGGAGGAGAGCCGGTAGTTCATTAATTAAGAAATTTAAATACATTTCACCGTTTAAGTTTCCATTTAAGAAATGTGGACCTATTACAAAAACGCCAATAATACCGCACCACACATTAAGAGAAAAAAATCTCTGAAAATGAGTTATCCTAATCCAGCGGGGATTGTCTTGGGCGTAATAGTGGCAGTTATGTCGATTAACCATGCCGTTGTTTGAAAACCTCGCTTCATCACAGAATAATACCATACTTAAAAATTCCGCATTGCCGTTTAATTGCCGTCTAAGAAATTGACAATACTGAACACGATGCTCATAATCCCTATCTTCAAGATGTTGTATGGTATAAACATGGTAGGGGTGAAATTTGTTCGCTTTAACAATATTGAAAACAGAACCTTTGCTAATGTTTAAGGCATTTGCAATCGCTCTTTGACTTGTATGGGGATTATCCGGAACCATTTCAATTACAGCTACTTCGTTATGTTCAACCGTAACTTGCCAAGCCCTTACTTTTGTTTTTGAAAATTGCCCATACTCTTGTAAATTCAGAAGAAGCATTCTAAATGTTTTGTCTGTTGGAATTCGTCTATCTGGAAAGCGTTGCGCATACAAAGTACTGGCAGCACTCGCATTTTTTCGACATTCACCCAGAATTAGAAGCATAACTTTGTAACTTTGTCAGCGTTGGAATACATTTTGCACCAAAGATTAGTGATTGATAATCTTTGTTTTGCACCGTTCAAGTAATGTGGCTTAACGAATTTGATTAGTAAACTGTCAAGTTAATGCAAACATGATTGCCCTGATCTTAATTATAGAAATATTTTGTTTTAAAATAATAGTCCAGTGACTTGTATTGTGTGTTGCCTATTTAAAAAAATTTAGGCTCGGAGTTTTAAAATGGGCAGGCTGTATAGATATTTAGCATCAATAAAGTTTTATTAGCTATTTTATTATTTCTGTCCTTTAACCTTTTCTGTCTTTATTCAACTGCAATCGAAGAGATTAATCCACAGATCTAACGACTACTTCAAATATCTTTTTTTATATATTTATTACCGAAAGTAGAAACAGACAGGTATGGCTGAAAACAAATTATATTGCACAAATATATTTATTTTTTTGTTTAAAGCAACATTACTTCGCAACATAAAACACTTGCAATTAAATTTAACTACTACAAGTAATAGTAAAAATTTCTAGTCAGCTTAATAAAATGGTTGCAGCACTTTATACAAATAACCGAATTGTTTTGTAAAAATTTTCGAAACTTTTCACAATACAATTTCACAATAATAATATTGCTTTGTTTGTTCATGCTAATATTTTTAATGCCAGTTGCCCGTTATTGTTAATCCCCGCATTTATCTTTGTAACAGAAAAACAAATTTAGCTATGAATGTAATACATTTGTCACAAACGTTATTTAAACTAATCAGATTCATAAAAATGCCTAGTTACATGTTATCACAGCGGTAATAAAAAACAAAAAATCTTATTGCCTCATTCACGTATGTTGCGTTGGTAACCACCTTACGATCGTAGCAACTACAATAAAATTACACTTAAAAATAATTTTTTCTACAAACGTCAAAAAATGATCACGTTTTCACATTAATCTTAGTACCCAAAATATCACATTTATCTTAACAACGTACACCAAGTATTTCGCGCACTAGAGCGAGAAATATTTCGTACATGACGACAATGGTAACATTGGAAAGGAACACAGAAAAAAATAACTGACAAATACCAATATTTGCTAAATATTGTTTCCGTAGTAACAAAGAAACAGACTAGATTGCGATAGAATAAATCTTTATTTCGCTCACTAGATACATAACTATTTGGTTAGCCATAATGTTTTATTCTGTTACTAAGTACAACTCGTGTTATGAATAATTAACGGCGATTTATTCTCGTTAAAATCGAGCAGCACATTCGACTTGTGCGTTCGCACTTGTTGAATCTGCAGCTCGGTTTCAACACGAAAGTATCATCGATAATAATCATATCACTTGTTATATTATGGCTGATTATATTTATTTTATTCCGGTACATTTTCTACCTCCACTAACAAACACATCATGACAGCATTTTTGTTTTGGTGGTTAACTAAATTCAGCAGAAACCTTATTGTTCCAAAAGGAAACGTTTGTAGAGCCATTTTTCGGAAATCAAGCAGTACACGATGTGCATGGTACCTACCCTGAAAAAACAGTTCATGACATAAATCGTAAAATTCTAATTTTAATTAAATGCGTTTTTAATAATACTTTAATTATTTTGAAGGAAACTGTATTGACCTTTCACTTCTGCTATTAGGACTTCAAGATGTTATATTAATAATAACAATAAGCAATGTACAATGCAGAAAAAAAATAACATTTTTACCGCTGGTATAGGACAAATTCCTTGAGGAAACTGAGCGGCCCTCTCTATATCATACCAAAATTCACCCAGAAACGAATTTGCTGCTTTACACGCGTTTTTCTCGCGTACCACAAAGAGTTCTGTGAAAGCATTACCAACAATTTTTGTTTGAATTGGAGCAATAAGCTACAAATATTGAGGTTAGTTTAAATATTAGGTCAGTTTAATCGAGAAACTTACACCCAAATTATCATCCCAAGCTATTGTTGACAGATTAAAACTAAGATACTGTTCGCCGTTTTCTTTAGTTATGTTTCCATAGAATTTTATTTGACCTTGGGTAGCATTGCATAATTCGAACCGTTTTACCTGGAAGTTGGTCCGGGAAGCTTCAGCTAGGCTCTAGAAAACGAAGATATTAATAAAGTCAAAAACTTTCAAAGAAACATTGCAAAAATAAATGTTTATAATCACAATACCGAGGTATAACAGATTATTATACAGTCCTTCAAAAATAGGGAACAACGATTATGGTGGATGGCGTAAATACTGGCGTTAACAAAACAAATCTCACATGAAAGTTGTTTGGTAAATTGTTACGCAACCTACTCCATATTTTTTTTCGAGTTTTTTTGTACAATCAAGAACAGCTGAGAGAACAAAGTGTTAGTGCTGTCAACAAAATATTAATTAGCACGGCCGCCTGGATTAATATGAACTGACGTCTCTACACGGCTTTTCCAACGAATTTCCCGTGTTTCAGATCAAAAATGTCATATCTGAGGTAAGCTAGTGATTGCATTTGTTGTTGTTATTAGCAAAAAACTGTCGGGCAACCGCCAAGGAACTTTCCTAGCATTTTTTGTAAGAAAATCTTTTCAAGCTAGAAATTTTTAGCTTTTTTTAGAGAAAAAAATAAAAGTATTTCCCTTCAATTTTTTTTTCTTGAAATGGTTTTCTTTCTTTCGTTGGAAAAAGTCTCTTTGGAAGAATTCTCATTTGATCAATAATATTGAAACACGGCGTCTTGCATGCTGTTATTGCGACCTACTCTGTAAGAAAGGAACACGTGCAACACTGAAGCTAAATTTTGCAAAAGGTTTTGAAGCAAAAACACAAATTTAAAAAAAACAACTAAATATGGTTCTATTTATAATTTCGAGCTTTACTTTGTTAAAGTCCATATTTAATGAGTATCTGTATATAAAATACTTAATTACTTTAACAATATCGATTTATTTTAACCTTATACGTATTTCGGCATGTTTACATGCCATTGTCAAAGGTTATATGAAAAAATAAACAGTTAGTGTTGTTATAGCAATAGAACTTGGTGACTTATCTTGGTAATCGTCTGCAGATGACTTGATTTCTCATTCCAAAACGTCCAGTAGAGGAGAATTTAAGAGATCAATTTGCTCATTCATTAACGGTACAGTTTTTAAATGTTTGTGAATTTCGAAAGCTTCTAGTATATCTAATTTACGTTTATCATCACAAAAGTGTAAACATTTTATGGTGTTATTAGATGTCATTGAATGATTTTGTTCTAGTAAGTGTTTAGCGTAATTGGATTTATGTGGGTGTTTGTATTTGTAACAACGTACGTGTTCTTTATACCTAATATCAAAATTTCTAATTGTCTGGCCTATATAAACCGAATTACAATGCGAACAATTTAATTTGTAAATGCCTGATTTTAGCAAATCGTCTGTTTTTGATTTTGCATTAAACAAAGTGTTTAAGATGTTCCTAGTTGTTTTAAAGCTTACTTTATATTTATTTGTTTTGTTTATAATTTTAGCATTTTTTTCTGATTTGTCACCAAAATATGGGATCGAAGCATATTTAATTGTATCGAACGAAGTTAGGGTATTCGGATAAATTTTTTGGATGGCTAATTTATAATCTTTTTCTTTAATTAATGTATTAATAAGTTTAGTATTATAACCATTACTGTATGCAATTTGTTTAATAATTGAAATTTCTCTATAATAATTAATTTCATCTAAAGGGGCCGTCAAAGCCCTATGTATCAGGGACCTGTATGCTGCTAATTTATGTGTTTTATGGTGACAAGAATCGTGTGGTATTGTAATGTCTGTTTGTGTAGGTTTTCTATAAACTGAGTACTCAAATTTATTAGTTGAATTAATTTTTATGTTTAAATCTAAAAAGTTAATGGACTTATTTTGTTCAGTTTCTAGTGTAAATTTTATGTTTGGGTGCAAGCTGTTAATAAAAATTAAAAATTCATTAATTAAATCAAATGAACTATTAAAACATGCTAAAATGTCATCAACATAACGAAACCAAAATATAACTTTCTCAGATTGATTTCATTCGAATATTTGATCTTCTAGATTTTCCATAAATATGTTAGCTAAAAGATGTGAAATTGGACTTCCCATGGGTAAACCATCTTTTTGGAAATAAATTTTATTATTAAAAGTAAAATAATTTTGATTGGTGCAAAGTTCAAATAATTGAATCAACTCAGTCCGTTTTATTATCTCAACATTTTTGTTAGTTAGTTTTGATGTTACTAATATGTTTTCCCAAATACCTCCTCAAGAGTGTATTCTTATTAACAAAAATGTTGAGTTAATAAAACGGACTAAGTTGATTCAATTATTTGAACTTTGAACCAATCAAAATGATGTTACTTTTAATAATAAAATTTATTTCCAAAAAGATGGTTTACCCATGGGAAGTCCAATTTCACCTCTTTTAGCTAGCATATTAATGGAAAATCTAGAAGATCAAATATTCGAATCAAATCAATCTGAGAAAGTTATATTTTGGTTTCGTTATGTTAATGACATTTTAGCATGTTTTGACAGTTCATTTGATTTAATTAATGAATTTTTAATTTTTATTAACAGCTTGCACATAAAATGTACACTAGAAAATGAACAAAATAAGTCCATTAACTTTTTAGATTTAAACATAAAAATTAATTCAACTAATAAATTTGAGTACTTAGTTTATAGAAAACCTACACAAACAGACATTACAATACCACACGATTTTTGTCATCATAAAACACATAAACACATAGGGCTTTGACGGTCCTTTTAGATGAAATTAATTATAATAGAGAAATTTCAATTATTAAACAAATTGCATACAGTAATGGTTATAATACTAAACTTATTGATACATTAATTAAAGAAAAAAATTATAAATTAGCCATTCAAAAAATTTAACCGAATACCCTAACTTCGTTCGATACAATTAAATATGCTTCGATCCCATATTTTGGTGACAAATCAGAAAAAATTGCTAAAATTATAAACAAAACAAATATATATATATATATATATATAAAGTAAGCTTTAAAACAACTAGAAACATCTTAAACACTTTGTTTAATGCAAAATCAAAAACAGGCGATTTGCTAAAATCGGGCATTTAAAAATTAAACTGTTCGCATTGTAATTCGGTTTATATAGGCCAGACAATTAGAAATTTTGATATTAGGTATAAAGAACACGTACGTTGTTACAAATACAAACACCCACATAAATCCAATTACGCTAAACACTTACTAGAACAAAATCATTCAATGACATCTAATAACACCATAAAATGTTTACACTTTTGTGATGATAAACGTAAATTAGATATACTAGAAGCTTTTGAAATTCACAAACATTTAAAAACTGTACCGTTAATGAATGAGCAAATTGATCTGTTAAATTCTTCTCTATTGGACATTTTGGAATAAAAAATCAAGTCATCTGCAGACGATTACCGAGTTCAAGTGACTAAGTTCTATTGCTATAACAACACTAACTGTTTACTTTTTCATATAACCTTTGACAATAGCATGTTTACATGCCGAAATACGTATAATGTTAAAATAAATACATATTGTTCAAGTAATTAAGTATTTTGTATACAGATAACCCTTATTTAGATAAAGTTTTTGAATATCTAATTTATAACATTTTTCTTTAATTAATTTATCAATATATTATATCTATTACTGTATGTAATTTGCTTAATAACTCATATTTCTTATATTTCTCATATTTTCATCTAAAGGAATCGTTAAAGCTTTGTGTGTCATAAATCTATACGCTGCTAATTTATGTGTTAGGATAAAATATTTAAATTTATTATTTGGATTAATTAACAATTACTTTATTTATAATAATTTATTGTAGATTTCAGGGAAGTCAAGTTGGAACTTATTAATTAATATAATTTTATCCCACAATTTCACACTTGGTGATTATCAGTAAGTTGCTGAACTAAAAATTTCAGCTTTTTCAACTGTAATTGATTTATTTAGAAAAAGCACTAAAAATGCTCATCAGTAAATATTTTCTTGACAACTTGAATTTCATTTTTTTTTAATTTTGTTCGCTCTGTTAATTAGAATGTTTAAAACCTCTTTGCTGTTCCTTTATTTTTAAGTAAACATTACAACGTAGATGCTGTTACCAGTATGCTATGTTTATTAGTGCGGATTCTTAGGTACTTGTTAATAATAAATACTTACATCAAACCATATTGTGAACAGAAAAACGCAGGCATGTATAAGCTTAAGCATCTTGTCATAACACAAATCACCTATGCAGTAACGTGTACTTATGACCAACATTTTTAACATCCCTATGTAATACTGCTCATTTTATTATCACTATTTATACATCTGCCTGTTAATCCAGGCAAAGATCTAGTAATTACCAACTAAAATCAATAACTACATTTTTTGTTCACTGAAAAAATAACATCCTGCCATTTAGATTAAGATAATTTTGGTAACGACATATGCATGGACAGGATGTTTATGTTGTAGTGTTTTTTTCACAATGCCATTCGTTACATAAAAAACAAATTTGAATGACTCATATTTTTAAATTTAGAGCAATATTAAGCCAATAGCGCTAAACAAAATTGCAAATCGGAAATATTGCCGTTGTGTTTCCTCTCCCTCAAACTCATTTCTAGAAAATGTTAACTATCTTTCTCTCTTCACAATCTCTTGAAAGAATACGATTTCAGATGCTATTCCAAGTCTGTGTTCATCGACGGAGTATTTTTTGCGATACTTAGTTGAATAGGACTTATGAGGCTAACGATAGTTAGCCAGGAATTGTTTGTAGTTGAAAAGAACATATAATATTGTTCAACATTTTATATTTCTTCAAATAAAGTGTTTTTAACTACCTAGTGCGCATAATAAAATTAAAAATATGTATGTACTTGCAAGATTAAATAATCGAAACTCATTTATTAATAATTATTTAAGGAAAAAAATTAAACATTTGTAATAATAAATGGCCTTATATAGATAATAGCAACTCATTGCGAGTTACAAACATTTGCATTATTTTATAGATTTTACATATTAATCTTAAACGGTTCTTTATTATTTAAAACTTTAAAATGTACCTGCACTGTTACAGATTATGTTGGGTTATCTACCTGTCTCGCATTTAGGCGAGAGATGTTTATTGTACAATACACGCTAATATATTCGTTTAGTTTTCATTAATAACAAAATTTAAAACAAATATTCTTCTTCTTCATCTAGCCATTTTCTATCCATATAAAGAAATAGGCCTACTTATCTCCCTTCCATGCTGTTTTGTGCTGTTTTCCTTCTTTTCATTTCTGTGGAAAAAGCCTTGATCTATCTGCAATTATGACCTCTTTTAAGGTTAAATTTTCAATTTGTTAGTTGTAAGGTTTTGCCAATGGGTTTTGTAAATACCTTTATACAGGTGTACTTTCAGCTGCACGGCCCAAAGGCAAATGTAATATACTTAAATTTTTTGTTTATGTTTTAGAAACTAACCAATATTTGCTTTATTTTATATTATTACATAATTTCACGATTCGCGCACTAAGTTTTAAAAAATTCGTTAATGTATGATATTGTAAATAAAAATATGTTTACGTACATTGCAGTATATTGAAAGCGGGAATAATTTTACATTACATTTAAAAAAATTTTATTGGAAATATCTAAAATTTGAAAAGACGACTTTGTTTTTACGCCTGCAAATTTGTCGATTATTATTATTACAGAAATATGTTTTGAAAAGCACTTCCCATCGATTTAATTGATAGATCATCATAGAATTTCCTAGGTAATTGTTGGAAAATTTCATTAAAGTCGATTTAATAGTAGTTTCTAAGTTTCTATGCACCAAACACTTGATACAGGCAGACACTTTTCCAAAACCACTTTTTCTTTCCAAGAAGTCAAAAATGTATATTTCTGTCAATTTGTTTTACGATTACAGC
The DNA here is from genome assembly GCA_958336395.1 of Ctenicera cuprea. Lineage (NCBI taxonomy): Eukaryota > Metazoa > Arthropoda > Insecta > Coleoptera > Elateridae > Ctenicera > Ctenicera cuprea. The sequence continues at coordinate 25,562,040 of OY284494.1, forward strand.
ACATTTCCGTAATAACTAAAGTATAGGAATGCCTGTTAATAATGTAAAGGTGCACTGCACGAGAATAAATAATTTGTATCTGATTTTGATTTAATTGTATTGTTTTGTACATAAATGTAAATATTGTCAAACACATGTTAACACGTGTCAATGAGTTTGTCGCCTGTTGTGTGGATTATTGGGGCCAATCTAATATTTAAAATTTCACGCTCTCGCATTTTAGGTATTAGGGTAAATATTGGGTTGTAGTTATTAACATAAATTGGGGAAACTTGCCAGCTTTAATAAGCACAAGTGTTGGGAAAAGAAACAACTCCAACCTCTTGGAGGATTGGCATGAATTTTAATAAAAGAGTATGTTCCCTAAAGGAAGGAATCAATCATCTGATTCTCAAAGATCACTCAGTTCGCTTAAATCTCAACGTCAGTTTGGAAGCATTATTTCTAACATTCTGTTGCAGTATTACAAGTCTGGGACTTGAAACTTTAAAATAAAATATTATCTTCGTAGGTTTTGGGCTACGAAAAGCACTTTGCCAAAATCAAATAGGCTTAGGCATAGATGCTTATTCTTGTCGGTGTACCTGATTAGGCGTATCAAAGCGGCGCTGTTGTCCTTCGAGAATTAGGCGTAGCAATGAGGCGCTATTGCAGAGAAGCCGATGGAGTGAGTGACGGCGCTATTTCCATATTGGTTGCGGCAAGACGTATTACAAGTCTGGGACTTGCAACCTTAAAAGAAAATGTTATCTTCGTGGGTTTTGGGCAACCAAGAGCACTTTGCCAAAATCAAACAGGCTTAGACGTAGATGCTTATTCTTGTTGGTGTGCCTGATTAGGCGTATCAAACGCGGCGCTATTGTCCTTCGGGAATTAGGCGTAGCAACTAAGGCACTATTGCAGGGAAGCCGATTGGAGTGAGTGACGGCGCTATTTCTATATTGGTTACGGCAAGACGCTCTCTTTGCGTGTTGTTGTTACAAATTTGTACGTAAGCAATCGCTGTTATTGGGTTAAGTTCTCAGGCGTATTGGCAAGTGGCGCTATTGTCCTTCGGGAATTAGGCGTAACGGCCAAGGCACTGTTAGGACGACACCTACTCAGGCTGGGAGTATTGCGTACAAGTGAGCACACGGTGTTCCTATGAAAAGCATCCAGTTACTTATGTAAAATGCATAATAGTCGACATTTATAAACATTCCCAAATAGAAGTATCAGTATAGGTAAAACTGGGGTAAATATTTGGATTGGCAACTTTACTCGATACAACTGACCGGCAAATTATATATAAATGGTTCTCGCACTCATAACACCAATATTTGCACCACATAAATAAATAAATTCTTCAAAAGGTTTACTGTTGTTTAAATGAGCTTAACATCTTATCCTTTTTAACCTCGATAAAGGCAGGGTAAATCAGCCATGAGCAATAATTAAAACACAACGTAGGTCCGACACCGATCATCGCAAATAAATAAGTAATCAAGCATAAATACTTGATAAATTTTAAATAACATTTAAAATTTGTAAATTAAAATATCTACGGTACTGCACGATCACAATAAATAGTTGCAGATTGCTTTCTGTAAGCTTGGAACAATAAAAAAAATTCGCTTTTAAGCCAAATTATTCATTCATGATAGTTTAGTAGAATATAATTTTAAGCTTGTTTTCTAGATAAACTAATATTTAAGTGGTTAATTTCTTCTCCCCTTCCTAATTTTGGCAGAATTTTTTAACTGATTGCTTTCTTTTATTCCAAGCAATTGTTAAAAAATTAAAAATCAATTATTGTGCTATAAGGTTTTTCTCTTCTTATTACATTTGTATTCTGAAAGGCGGCGCAAAACCTAAACAGGGACGATAAGTTGCTATCGCCAGAGTGCCCTGGTATTTTATTATAATTTTAAGGAATTTCCTGTCAAATTCATAGTTTCTGCTATCTTTTTGTTTCAACATTTAAGCAATAATTATTTATTAATATAAAATAAAATATATAAACAATTAGCGTTCAAACTTCATAGGTATTTTAGATTCCAGCAATTTGCTAATTAAACCATTTTTTGTTTGCTGCTGTTTGAATAAGATAATTTTAATACAAATTAAAGGTTAAACTTTTATTTTCTTCTTCTTCTTCTTGTTATAGGCCAAAGGCCTGTTGAATACCCGCAATTAGTGCGGGTTCTGTGAGCCCTCTTTGCACGTATGCCGGGCAGGTGGCTGGACTTACCCGTCGAAAGGAGAAGAAGTGCCACTAAATGGTTTACGATTGCCAAAGATGTTAGTATGACAACCGGGACCGACGGCTTAACGTGCCCTCCGAAGCACGGCTGGTTGCAGATATACCCCTATATTGGTCACCCATCCGAGTGGGGACCAGAGCGGACAGTGCTTAACTTTGAATACCGTGTGACCGGCATCCGCAGTTCTCCGCCATGCAACCAACAACTTTAATTTTATTACCTGGAAATAGATAATAATTTAATAAATATGGAAGATATAAATTTTACCTTCTTTACTACCCCGTGTTAAATATATGTATTTTAATATAAGTTATGAGAAGTCAAACCAGATAGTTAATTATCATTTACTTGAACCTTTGTACATTTTCCCTTTATGGGTATTCTCAAATCCCTCCCATCCCCATCCCACGCATGTTATTTTTAAATACTTGTTACTGTTTCCAACGTATTCAAAATTCTAACCCACATCACCAAGTAGCAGATTGTATTGTAAATTGTAATGCTTCTATTTATTACGCTCGTAATAATATGCTCGTTTTTGATTCCGGGAGTGTCAGTGTTTACGTATAATGACGGCAGTAATTCGTTTGAAAGAAAATATATGTATATAATAATATAATACAATTTTTAGATGACAGAACTACTTTATAAAATGCACATTGGTTTACTATTAAGATGCAGTAATAAAATTTTGAGATGGTGCCAAAAATTATTTATTTTTACTTATTATATGCTAGCAAAAAACAAAATTTAAACCCTATGGAAAACATAAAGTTCCAAAACAATACATATGATGTATGTACTAACTTAAATATGCCATAAACTAACACCCGATGCGAGAAAATAAAGTTCCTCAACCGAAAACTAGAATATTTTTCAAAGCATATTTTATAAACATTAAAATGATAACTAGCTGAATCCGTCGGCTACGCCCCACTCAAGGCAAGTGCCGCGCCGCCCAACCTGACTTTTACATAAACATTCATTCTAAATTTTGCAAACAAAATAATAAATAAATAAGTGCGAGATGTAGGAGCATAGCACGTCGTCATGTGAAGTTGAGAGAGTTTCAGGTTTAGTATACAGGCTGTATACTTTAATTCCGCTCACCATTGTAATCTCGGAAACGATAAGAGATAGAAGATTCGTTAAATGAGGAAAATTTACCTATTTAAGAGATTACATTATTGTCATTTGATTGATACAGCCAAACTGGAATTCCTAAAGTTTATAAATAAGGGAACTATAAGCAAAAGAAAAATACTTTAAATTTTAGTTTCTTTCCTGTATCCAGTAAGTACTATGAATTTACAAATCTTTAAAAAATGGCTATAAACTGGTCTCTTAAGTAGGCAAATGTTATTCATGTAACAGACCTATCTATCTCTTACCGTTTCGGATATCTCAATGGTGGACAGAGTTAAAGTTTACAACCTATATAGATTCCTCTTTTTAACATGATCCTAATGAATTTTGCATAAATTGCACGTAAAGTGCTAAAAAATGCCTTTTCTTTGACAGAACATTAAGATCTTAGAAAAAGTTGTTGTTGTGTATTGCAATTCTTAATTTTTTTTTTCAGCGGTGGTTTTCCGTCCCTTATAAATGTTGATAGTCCAAACTTTTCTTTCGTAGAACTTTTTCGTTGTATTAATTAATTTACACGTTCTATTTTTATTAATTCGTAGTTGCTACTTTACATATCAATTAAATATATTTTTTGCAGTTTCATAAAATTGTTTTGTGAAGTAGGTACTTTTAAAACTCAAGACTATTCATATTCTAAGCATATAAACGCTGTTTATTTTACTATTACACAAGCATTAATTCCAGCTAACCAAATAAATAATAACTTTCTACTTAAGGTAGCATAAAGTCAAACCTATGAATGTGTTACCATTCTAAGCTCGTAGATATTACGTTTAACATTTTATATATGCGCCAACTATATATTTAAAAGAATTATGCCAGAATTTATTATTAATTGTTTGCCCCATAATTTAAATATTGATTAAATACTATACTAGATATTCACTAGGGTAGCGGGTAGGTACTCCTCTACTACTCCGGTGGAGGACAGACCTACTTCAGGGAACAGGCGACCCTGCCCACGTGAGCTCTTGATTCCTCCCACCTCCATTACTGAGAGGAATCATGACCCAACCTCGAATCCCACCCATCCTTATTTTATCCCTCATATATCCCCAAATATTTCAAGTGGGAAGCAGCGCTTGAAGAACCGACTATAGGTGGAGATTAGGTAAATCGGTACAGCTATAACTCGGAAACCGACAGGCGGAGATGGAGACCATTAAGACGGCTGTCGCACTGCGATGTGGAACGGCAGGAGAATCCACCACATTACTCTCTCAAAAGCAGCAAATTAGGAAATGAAATGAATCCGTCTTCTTCTCGTCTTACTGCCAACCAATCTGCAGATTGAAGGATTAAAGAAGAAGAAGAAGATATTCACACTACTAATCATCATCATTATCCATTGGTTTTGAAAATGCTTTCTGAAAATATGAGAGAACCAACAGACAAGCTGTAGCACCCATCCACAGATGGAATTCTTTAAAAAAGTTGCTTGAGTTGTATACTATTTCTTCTTTTTCGTTTAAATTGAAAAAAAAAGTAGAAAATCTAAAGGTTCATGAAATAAACACTTGCCAATACAGAACGTATGAGAAAGTTAACAATTACCTTTAGTTTTATTTTTGCTGTAGCGTAATTATTTCCACGTTCTACTTTAACATTTTATAAATAATATTTTATTTGGCAATTAACTTAAAATATTTTTGGTTGTTCCTTAAGCCCCCATTCGCGGATGCACATAAAACATGATTTTAATTATTCCTATTTATTCTTTTATTATGTATTATTTATTCACTATTGTCACATATAGAATGTTTTTGAATGTTGTTTAGGAACTCCTAAGATGTTGTTTATCCCGAATGAAAGTTAACAACGTGACAAAACCAATTTTTATTTATCAATTCACTTTATTCAATACCTTCTCTAACGCAGTATGTGTTGAGTAGGTGACTTACTATAAGTATTACAATATTCTACTCACAACAAGTCAAATACTGAAAAACGCAATTACGCAAGCGCTCGCGAGCATCATAGTGACAAAACAACATCCGCGCTCATAGTCTGGCACTACTTTTATTTCAAAATTTATTATTATGTATTCTGGATCTGGATTTGGAATTGGGAGTGTGAGTTACCTCACGCGCACTTAGGCCACAATAGGTGGGCCCATTGTACTACCTCCCCAGCAGCTCTCCACATTGGACGTCACCCAAGCCATCCAACCTTTTGGATGTACTTGAGGACATCCGCAATTAGAGTGTTGCTGATTTCGGCCATGTTAGGCCAGAAGTCCCCCACCATGGATCCTCTGGTTGTTGCGAGAGCTGGGCAGTGACATAAGACATGTTCTGCCGACTCATCGTCCTCGTTGCATGCACGACGGTTTGGGCTGTCCTCCAATCCCATCCTGTGCATGTGTTGCTTTAGGGTGCAGTGTCCAGATAAGATACCCACAACTAGTCGTAAGTTCTTTCGGGACAGTTGCACACAGTATTTGGCTGTTTTTGGCGAGGATGCCGTAATAGCAGCCCTTGATTGACGACAGCTTTGAGTGTTAACCCATCTTCGTGTGAAGCTTTTTAAGGTTTCTTGGTATAGCATAAAGCTTAATGTCTTCAGGGATATGGGAATTACGGGTTCTGGCCCCCAGAGAGGTTGTCCGGAGGCCAGTCTCGCAATCTCATCAGCCTTTTCGTTGCCGTAGGTTCCGTCATGTCCTTTCACCCATACAAGGGAGACGGCATTATCTTTTGAGATATCGTCGAGAGCTTCACGACACCGCAGTACCACTCCTGAGGTGATTTTACAACTGCCTAGGGCTAGTAAAGCGGCTCTGCTATCGCTGTAGATACCAATACGTTGGTTCTTGATTTGTCGTTCAAGAATTGCATTTGCACCATGCATTATTCCCACTACCTCCGCTTGGAAGACAGTGGCAATTTTGCCTAGTGGTATACTCTGGCGTAGGTTTAGGTCATCCGAGAAAATTCCGGCACCCGTTCCATGCTTTGTTTTAGATCCATCGGTGAAGATGGATATGTCCATATGCTGGGTTGTTGCAAATAATTAAACGTTTACTATGACCATGCCTTTCCAATACATCCTTTATAGTGTTAGATCTGTCCTGTTTCTCAAATAAGGTTTCTGAAACCCTTAATAACATTCACATTTCATCTTCTTTTGGCGATACAGATTCGTCTTTCCCACTGAAACTATAAAAAAAAGTGTTTGGATAAACTGTATTATGGAAGCGTCAATCGACTGTTGCAATTTGGTAATAATTTTTGCAAGCTATATTAATGCTGCAATGTGCAATGCCCATCTCTTAATCGCGAGTGCTGATCGTCTCAAAATTATTAAAAATATATCTTCTGTCGTTCGTCAACTCTAAGAGTTGAGAGCTTAATTATGATTAAAAATATGTAACCTACCGTTAACAGCGACAAGGTTGTAATAAAACATAACGGCGTGTTGAGAAAAGTAGCAGGTGCTGGACTTTTATTATTGTTGGAATATATTTTTGTGGTAAAATTGTTTTTATTGTTTTAAAACTTCTGTTCGCTGTGCCAATTAATGGAATTAATTGTTTTAAATTACTTCATTTAACCAAATAAAGCTGAATATAGCAGCTAAACTTCAGATTTTGCTATTTTCCTAACATTACTACAAAGTTTTCACATTATTACTATTATTGATGTACATTAATATCGGGTATTATATTAAATACCTGCATCATACGAAATTGTAAAAATAATAATGGAATATCTTTGCAGTAATTATTTTATATCACAAGAGGTAAATATTTTTTGGAAATACTTTAACGTTTCTATAGAAGGTTCTGTAAATTTTTGCACAAAACGAAAGTGCGACCGACCGAAAGGCGGGGGGGGTACTTTTGAAAAAATTAACGTTGATTTAATAAATATTATGCAACAAATTATTCATATAAACGACAAAACATTTTCCGAAAAAAATTTTTACTGCGGGCGATATACGTATTCATAACATGTAGAACGTAGTTCCAGGATAGATTCAGAAAATAATGAAAAAAGTTTATGAAAATGGGTCCGGAAATGCTTTCTTACAGCCTCCTGGCCAATCTAATCTCCTTCCCAGTAGTTGCACTAAAACTTTGAAATTACTCACTTGGCTTAGTATTTCTTCTAATTTTTACCTTCTTTGCTATATGGAGTATAGCTATAAAAAGGTTTTGTTATTGTAAAAAATTCGGCAATTGAGATTTTGACAAATATGCACGTTTGAAGGTCAGAAAACCGAAAAACTAGTTTTCGTCATGTTGTCTATGTGTTTTGCGTTGTCTGTATACACTTTTCAGCCAAGACGACAAAACCCAAAAACCCAATTTAAATTCAAAAGATTGGTAATCACACTAGAATGAAACCGCGAAGTAGCAAAATTGGTCCACACAAAAGAGGGGTGGGGAAGGTGTTATACTTTAATATAGACGCGCTCAATAAAGAAGCTTAGATTAGTACCCTACGGATATCAAATATTCGATATGCGTAAGCGAGATCGTGCTACCACACCCCGATCACTCCCTCCATGTCTATTCGTAGCTCTTTCAAAAATTTACGAATTTCGGCTTGAAAATTAGTTGTAACAAATCAAATTGGTGACAACAATTTTTATAAATTAGAATAATTTATTTTGTTTTAATTTCAAGAAAGATCGCGCGTGGCGCTGCAAGTGGATTTCAACCCGCAGCGGGATTGCACCGCAACGCCGTTCTTCGGAGAAGCTCGTCTCCCATCTAACATCCCTCTAAATTTCACCGTGTATAAAACCCAACGACCTGCTCAGAATTCACAATTTCTTGTATTTATTTATTGAACCCAGAATTTTTTTACCAGTTAGTAAATTCTTATTTAAAAAAACCCCATCGAATATAGAAATTATCAAAATATAATGTTGGAGAAGCAATTATCCTGTTTAAATTAAACATTTTATTTTACCGAAGTTTATGTTATTTGATATAATGGGGCGGTCACCATTCTCAGTATTTTCAAAACATAAAGGTACCAAAATTGTTATTTATTTAATTGCTTGTTTTAACTTGAGAGACGTAAACTATTCTATTCAAATTAAAAAATTTGTTTATTTTTATTTCCTCGGGGAAGTAACTTTTACAGATCAGTTTAACGACCGATTTTTTAGAAATTTTATTTATTTTTGTGGACCCACAAGCTAATTGCTAAAAACTGATTCAATTCATTACTCATCCGAGTAGTATTTAATTTTTGTAACCAATATAATGAAAAAATCAATCAATCAATCAATATACATAAGATACGCATACATATTTTTTAATTGTATAAAAGATTATTTATTGGAACATTATACGATAAATCAGCGTACTCTGATAATGTAAAACTTTTAATCTATGAATTTGCAGAAGTCAAATCCGTTTGCCTGCGGGCTCTTCGGATCGCACCCCACTAGACTGTTTCCTATGGGAGGTATACGTAAAAGATATCAGCTATTCTAATAGGTCGGAATAACATGAAGAACAGCATTAAGAAGTATTAGTCTTGAACTGCGTCATGGTGTTCATGAAAGATTTTTTTTTAATTAGTAGGAAATTAATTAAAGGTTAGTCATTTAAGCATTAATTTTAGTATTACCATTATTATAACACGTCACATATTTTAATTTTATCATATTTTACCGTTTGAATTGAAAAACCATGTAACAGTCTTTCGTCAGCGTTTAGTACTTTATGAATAATTTTTTGTGTCAATTTATGGTGAAACTTGTTTTGGACATATAGTAGACATATAGTGTAGAATAACATAGAGCTTTCAAGACAAATTTACGAATCCCCACCATGAGAGAATCTCGCTTATTTGAAGAAATAGAGAGTTGGTTAAGTTGAGGCAAAGTTGTCAAATCTTATACCTAACAATAATCTGTAAAAAAATTTCAAGTTGCCATTATGGTTTTTCAGATATCTGAAAAAAACTAAAATTTTGAATTTTTTGTTTTCAGCTATAATTCAGTTATCATTTATATTACATATTTCTAGTTCACGCATTATTAGGACATTATTAGGATCTTAATTTTTGATCAGATATGGTATAACTGTTACCATTGCTCATTTTCGACTGTCAACTTTTAGGCAGGAGAAGATAGAGAGTTATAGTTATACTGTCGTTTTTTGAAATTAAAGGTTATTCTATGTTGTCGTGATATAAATCTGAATTAAAATGAGAATGTACACTGATATGTCTTCTCCACACTGTTGTACGCGTAGGAAAGAAAAAAGGAAATCTATTTCAGTTCATTCCCCATGAAGGAGCTTTAGGGGTCTTTCGGACCCGCATCGGAGTCTTATGCCCTTCTTCAGCCAAAAAGAATGGTACAGATGGATTAGAACAAGTAATTTGAATATAAGAAGAATTCCCGGAAAGTACTGTTCCAGTATTCAACTTTTCGCTCACGAAAACCTAGGAAAAGGCCTAAGCCAGGACAGTCGGTCAGGCCGGAAATAATCAAAACCAGGGCCTCCCGAATGAAAGGCGGACGCGTTAACCGCGAAGTCATCTCTCTCGGTTAGGCGAAAAGCATGGACTTTAAGACAGATAAATATTAAGAACATCGAGGCTTTCGAAATGTGATGTTGCAGAAGAATGTGGAGAATAGAGTGACGAAAGTAGAAGTACTGCAAAAAAAGGAAAGTAATTTATGGTAATAAAAAGTAAAAAAAGGAGAAAATTAGAGTGTTTAGGTCATATTATCAGGTAAAATATTCGTTAGTTAGGATTTTAACCCAAGGGAAGATTAGAGGAAGGAGAAGTTTTGGAATAAGAAAGATATCCTGGTTACGAAATTTGAAAAAGTGGTTTGGCTGCAGCTCAAACGAGTTATTTAGAACAAAATGAAGGTTACTATGATGATTTCCAACCTACGATACAAGACAGTGCTTCAGAAGAAGATATGCCCATATTTTAAAATTTTTTCTACATATAAATCCGCGCTTTAGTTATGAGTAATATTGGTAACATTGCTCGGTACAGCGTCATCCGCGTTGCCTCCCTTACCAGCCGCCACTTTGAAGAAAAATTCTCAGTTTTAGGAGCAACAACGGCCTTACAAAAGCTCTATTAACAACATAAAGTATTTTTATCTACGATTGCTCTGATAAGGACTATTGTCATTGACTTGCGTTAGGTAATGGATTAATTACCTAACTGGTTGGTTCCCATAGTATTGAACAAATTGAATCGAATCGTTCCTCTTGTTTTAAAATAAAAGTGCTTTAAAAGTGTCTTGACATTTGCAAATAAATTAATGGGACACGTCAAATATCATTTCAAGAAACAAAATTAGAATTTTAACAAAATTTAAGCAGTCGTAGATAAAATTAAAATTTAATGTCACACGTGGGATAATGTATTATTATGGCACTCGCTTGATTACACGAATTTGAAAACTCGTGTTATAATAACGTCTTTATCTCACCAATCACATAAATAACTATTACATACCTAATAAGTATTTACGTAGATGCAATATAAATAAAGGTTTTCCTGTGAGTATTGTTTTTATTATTAATTTCTAAAGCAAAGATATATAGTTAGAATTGCATTATAATTCTATTGTACATTTTCAACTTCTATTAAAAGACACCATATGTAAGCGTCTTTTTTATTGTTATCAACTGCATTTAGAATGAATTTAAGCGTCCCAAACGGAAATGTCTGAAGAGCCATCTTATTCCAATCAACTTGTGCATGGCGTGCGTGATATCTACCCTAAAATAAACTGTGTAATGGCTTAAAAACGCTGCTTACTATTGTATCGTCTACATCGATTTAAAATTTCAGTTATAATGTAGAAAATGTATACCTTACCGCTTGAACGGGGCAAACTTTAGTAGGGATTTGAAGAGCTCTCTCAATGTCGTACCAAAATTCACCAAGGTAGGTATTTGCTGCTTTGCATAAGCTTTTTTCATGTATTACAAACAATTCTAAGAAATTTTTTCCAACTTTGGATTGAATAGAAACAGCACACTAAAATAATTAATTAATAATTTGAGTGCTATTGTTCTTTAGATCAATTACATCACTTACGCCTAAATTGTCACCCCAAGGAATTGGTGTTAATATATCACAACTTACATAGTGATTACCATCTTTTTCTTGAGTTATATTTCCATAAAACTTTATTAAACCTTGAGTGTGGTTACATACTTCAAAGCGTTTTACTTGAAAATTGGTCCTTGAAGCTTCGATGGTGTTCTGTAAAACAAAAAGGGGTTTTATAATATGAGAGACGTACTTTCAGGACGGATTCAGAATTTGAAAACAAAAAAAACGCTGTTTTGCGGAGGTACAGCCTCCTAAAGAAGAAACAGTCTAATACCTTTTTTGTCGATAATTTTCACGTATTATATTTTAGATTTTTACAGGATCCCTCGCATCTGTGGCACCCTTGAACAAGTCCTTAGCCAAAATTGGAATTTGCTATGCAACTACCGACGCCGCGAAGGGCCCTCGTTCGTAGAAACCGCATCTATACGCGTCAATTATATAAGACGCGTATTCGAATGTACGTTATATATGCACTTGCAATCTGATTTTTGAATCACGCGCATTGCATAAGTAACCTACTTGATTTAATGCTAAATTTAAAATCTCAAATCCTGGTGAAATGTTATAGGATGAAATTAGAAAATACATGTTTTTTCCAGATCCAAAGATTAAAGAATGGTAAAGATACAATAAAAACAAGTTTACGTTTTTATTAGCATCAGCCAAAAATACATTACAATAAAGGACCAAGTGTCCGCCAGAGCGAGTATTCATCCCTGATCTACGAGCGTCCCTTGCTTGAATAAAAAATGGGAGGAGTTAGTCCATACTTCTAAAATTATAGGTGTTATAGTAAATTTTTGCAACTTGAACGTAAGTTACGATAGTTATTTTTTGACTTAACGAAAAGTCTTAATAAGTAACCAGCGAAACCCGTGGACTATGCCCCACGATTTTTTTGTTTCTGTTTTTAAATCATAATTAAGCTAATTATATAGGCAGTGTAGCCGACGGCGGATAGAAGTCCCAGTTTTATGAATTATATAGCGATTGCTGTAATTCTTTCCTTATATTAAATCCAGATCTCTTTGACTTTCTCAACTTCAGAGGAACACGGCTGTGGCTGAGATTATGCAACCCAGGCGGCATGCGATGGGTATCAGATTTTTAAAAGTTACCAAAAACTGAGCAAACTACTTCTCTTGGAACTGCTGAAACTTTAGATGTTCTTACTTATCATAAATTTAATTTTATTTCAATATTAATGTTTCACGCCCCAACATTGACTGCAATAACATCCCACTGTTCTTACTACTGTACATAGATCATAGCTTTATAATAGTTATAGTATAAGAACATACTACATGATACTTTTTATGAAACGAATAGAATTAAAGGAAACTAAAAATGAGAAGACTAATTCGTCTGCCAATAATTGGGTGGGAAGGGAAAAATTAACCCCACTTATTTTTGCGACACCTAACAATTTAACCTAAACTTTATGCTACAATTCCTCATCAGTAATTTAGCTTAAACAAATTTTTTATTATTCCCTCTTTTATTAAATGAGGGGGAATACATTGATAATTTCAAAAAACTCATTGAAGGCGAACTGGAACTCAAACCACATTGTAACCTATCCCTATCTCTCCGAGCCTACAAAACTTTAAAGAATCGGTGCCAGTTTTTTGGCAATATAATTTTAAACATTTACATACCACATTTTTTTATTTATAAAAGATTTCTTTTAAATAGTAATGTTTTACTACGGTGTGGCTATTATAGTACCAAATTTTCTCCCGATGGATTAACTCGTTTTTGAGTAAAAAAGCGTTAAAATCAAATTTATCATAAATTCGTAGCAGAGGCCATCTTAATGTTAATTTCCGTTACACAATTTTAAAAACCTGTTTTTGAATAACATATTACCAAAAAACATGCAATTACTGCTTTCGGTTCGGTTTTTTTAATGCTTATTCTGTTCGTAATATTTTGAACAGGTTGCGAAGTTCTGCGAAAATGGACTATCCATTCGGGTGTTAAAAGGCACCATACACACATCCACCTACACACGTACATTTTTACTATTTTTGTTTCTGGAGGTCCAAAACATGTATCTGTCAAAATCTTGAATTTGAATTTGGTCATGAAATACTAGTAATATAGGAAAGTAGAACAACGTAGGTTGGAAGGTGCAGCTAGTTCTTCAACAGCTGTTTGTTATTGTTATTATTTTTAGCCTATGTTGAAACATGAGCGTAAATGGTCAATATTAGATAAACAGATTTAAATCAATTGATTTCATCTCATAGCAGCACCGGAAACCCGATATGCCGTATTTATTTTAAAATTTATAGAATCGCTCGTAATGTAAATTCGTAACGCAGTTGCATTAGGGCAATATTGTTTCTTACCTCTGACAAACAAACGAAAATGTATCAATTTAGACATGCAGAATCGTTTAAATTTTGTTAGAATAAACTGAAGAAATATTACTGTTTATTTGTTCCTTTATTGCTATTTTGAACGCTCAGTCTAAACAACTACAAGTCATTTTTGTATTGTCTGTGCTACATAAAGAACATTGTATTAAAACTTTATCGTTATTAAACCAAAAATTACCAAATTCTAGCCACAGCGGTGACAGCAATTATAAATGACTGCCGAAAACAATCGAAAAATTGAGTTGAGTTGCAGGTAGCCGCCGTCGTATTATGGTGATACATTTTGTCGTGAAGCAAGAGCTCGTCGTGTTGTTATCGTGAGACAGTTTTGGCATTTAATACATAGATTGCGCCATTAATAATGTGAATTGCTTTACTGTAAATTTATTTTCATGGGCATTTTCTTGTCCAAAGGTGCTAAGCTGTCAATAAAATTGATTTTAAGATAAACTATTGTGAAATCGGCGGTTATCATGGATGGCTTAACGCGTGATGTAATAATGTGTACCTATACTTCGTAATCGTTTCTTATAATAAAGTATTAGAATTGATTTTTATATTCAATTATCTGAATCAATTTTTATAATCATTTGTTAAAATCTACTATTGGAATCGATTATTAAAATGTTTTATTTTCTTGGTATCAACTAAAATCGATTTTGACGTGGAATCGGAAATTGATTTTGAATTTTCAAAAAGCCCACAAACATAAACAATTTATATTCAAAATGAATTCTTTTAATAAAACGATTGTTATAATTTTCTTCAAAAATTTACTTTTGAAAACGTCCAAAATTGAATAAATTACACACAAAATTGTTAGGCTCTAGATTGCAACTGCAAAGTTCTATAACTCGGTTACAGTTTTATTTTATTTTGATTAAAAAAGCAACATGTTTGCATTTACCAAATACAAATTGATTAAATTCAACTCTGAAATTAAATTGAAACTCCTTCCTCGAAGCAGTAGGTTGCATCTAACCAACATTCATTAACTTTTGATAATTTCATCAATACAGAACGAATGATTTTTTTAAAGTAAAGGTTTGGGTTTCAATACAGAAATTGATTTTTTAAATTTGTGTTATTCCGTATTTTTTTAAGTTTGTTTCAGTTATTATAATTAAAATAATTAACTACTTACAATGCATATCATCACAAAGCCAATTTTAAAAACTGTAGCGAACATATTTTTTTAGTCTTTGTAAACGGCAGTTAAGGTGCTGCAACAATCACACATTATTTGTTCATAAAACAAGAATTCCATTTGAAAATGACACAACTTCCTACGGTAAACTAGATTGTACATTGAGATAAACCGTTGATAATAATGGATTCCGCGTGTTGTACCGAATTGTGGCGGACCTTCAACATTACATTAGCTTTATTTCCTATTTTAACGTTATTGGATTTAACCTGACAATATTGTTGAAAAATCCATTTTGATGGCTATTTTTCACATTTCTTTTATTTGTGTAAAAATACGAAAATTATGGTACTATGTTATTTCATGTTTGATTGTAATTTGATGTAATCTATAAATCTCATTACAACATTGTTTTCTTAATGCAATACGTCATGTAGTATACATAGGTAAGCTCATTGTTTTTTCAATTATTAATTAAATTATTGTATTAAGGGCGCGGTAGAGCCAAACGTGCCGGGTTCGAGTCCCGGCCTCGCCATGGGTAGTTGTAACCGTCTTTGCCTGTTAAATTAGCTGGAGGCTAATAACCACAGCAGTTGATGTCCCCGTAATGCATATCCAAAAAAAAGTATAGTATTTAATTTAAAAAAAAACACAATTAAATTATTTTGTGATTCCAGAAAAAATTCTTCGTGTGACATTTAAAAATCACTGAAGAGAGGATTTGAAACGAACCTGAGATAACATGAAAATTTGCATCTGCCAAATCATCTAGCTATTGAGTCGATATATGTTAAAATGTCACCAGATATTCAAACTTTTATCTACGAGCTATTGTTTGTGCATCAGCCACACAGGGCGGCGAGATACATCAAAGAATATCTGGTATTTATTGTTTTATTTCCTAATTTACCTACTTATTAAGTACTACTAAGTCTCATAAGTAGAAAGTCAGTTACAACAGCACCAGCAGCATCTCCTGCAGTACAATGCGAACATTACAATTAAGAAACTAACGAACAGGGACTATTTAATGGAAACGTGGGTACATTTACTAACAATATTTTATTTATAACAAAATAATAGAATTATAATTTCGATTAAAATTTCGACCAATTTATTTTAATGGCGTATTTGAGGTCCCGACACAGCTTACGAAAACAAATACAATGCAACTACAATTTACGTCGCATTTTATTAAGTTGTGCTGCGAGGGACAAGGAAATCTATAGTATATTAAAACCGAAAATATGTACAAGTTAAAGCAGTAACTGAACAAACAAATATTGAACAATTACATAACAAGCGATGTTTGCTCATAAATTTGGAAAATAAATACGGCCACCTTGAGTTCAGCTTATACAAGATGAAATACACTGATTTAATTTTGTATATCGTGTGTGGGCGATATTATAAGCCACTAATGATAACTTTGAATAACTTCCTGTTGCATGAATGTTTCGATAACTTTCATAATTGCGATTAGCATTTCCAAACTCGTTTGAGTTTTAATAAAATAAACATTGCCTTCTTTGCAATGTGAAAAAGAATCTGAGAAAGGTAACGGAAATTAGACAGGTTTTTTGTTATCATTCTTTTTTCAAAAACGGAATTTTTTGAAGTGAAAACCACGACAACTTTCTGAAATAATCAAAGCCATCACAATTCAAACTTTTTAAAATTTTCATAATTTCAAGTCATTGTTACTATCCGCACCGCTTCAGCTGATATACTTCGCCCCGGGCGGCAAGTTACTTAAAGCCACTGATGGTCCTAGTAAATCTTCTTTGGAGATGAAGCCTATGCGAAGCTGTAGGTTCGTAGTGACCTATGCCATTTTAAGCACCACATAGGACAAGAAGTACAAAAATATGCTACGCGTACGACGGGTACGCGTTCATAAGGGGAACGCAAAGGGTTACGCCAAATCTTGTTTTTTATTACTAGGCGCGTAGGAACTGGGGGGGGGGGGCAAAACATATACAAAATATTATTAAAAAGAAATTTCGTTCTAAACATGTTTATTAAACATACTAAATATAAAACGTAAGTACATACAAGTACAAATAATATAGAAACTGAAACAATATTTTTGTTACTACAAATACCTAGGGGTGGGACTACCCCCCCCCCCCCCCCCCCCCCCTTCCCCCGCTTCCTACGCGCCTGCGCCTTACAACAGCGTGCATATTCCTTATACTAAAATCTATTGAACCATTAAGGCTTGATCACACACAGTATATGAAGTCCGTTAAATATAAAACCTTGTTTGTATTTCTCATGTCTTCCCGTGAACTACAATAGAGTGTCTTATGTCGAACTATCAAAATCAGTACATTCACTTAAGGAGCTGTCTAACAAGTTTCATCAAAATTATTGAAACTTGGCGAAGTAAGTTTGTACGTGATATAGTTTTGAAAAACATGTATTGACTCGTATAGGCAATGCTGATGTTAAATTGATTTAATTTTATAATACTTTAAAGTCACTTTGTGACAATATCATTCACAATCATTGCTATTGCAATGATATGCGTGTGCATGTACTTACTAGAAAACAATTCCCTAAATGCCCGCCATTCACGCAATTCTAAATTATATTTTCTATGAGACTCTTTATTAACTTTCTCGGGGTCGTTATTTAGCTTGTAAGACAAGTTATTAATAAGTAAATTTGAGATAGGATCAACACAAAACAATATCAACGTTACAAAAAAAAAGGTTTTATTTAATAAATCAATTTTCTAATAAAATTTGCGAAAACTCAAATAAATTTTACTAAATACTATCGTCTTTTTAAAAGAGAACACTTATCTTAACGTCTCCTTATTGGGATATCATTCACTCGAGCAAACGATGAATGTCCAACTTCTACTTCACTAGTTTGCAGGTTCCTCAAGTAACCACAAACACTCGCCTTTAGTTTGAATCTTCCTCTGGTCTGTTTTATGTTATTTTAAACTTGGTTTTATCACCATCACAACTGGGAAAACTTTCTGGATCGCTTTATACTTGTTATTCTTCTGGATTTTTCACAATTCGTTGATAATTATTTGTATTTTTTTCTTTTATATTCACAATCACTTTTACATTACTTTTAAACTCGTTTTTCCTCTTTATTCATCCAGAGGATATCAAAATTCTCTGTCTTTGTTTACAAAGACGAGTCGTAACTAACTAAACAAATTTTTCATTCTTTTGTCTTCCTTCTTGATTCCCATTTTTTTGAACAAACGAAAATAAATCTCATAACAATGAGTAAGTATTCTTTTATACGTTTGTGACAATGACACTGACATCCATAATGACATTAATCGATGCACAAAACAAGTAAGTCTAAAACTTTTTATAAATTAAACTTTTTGAACAATTCTGAACTAAATTATAATTAAAACTAACATAAATATAAATCGTATCAATCTGATTGTGTTTTTCTTTTCTTTCAGTAAAAACAAACCTCACAAATATGAAAAAAATATATTATTAGAATTTATAACAAGAAATTACAGCAATAATACGCAACCCTGAGTTTAAAAGTTAGAATATCAAAACCTTACAGCCTTCACAAACCTCCAATCTCAAATTGAATTGTCGCAAGCATCCCAAAAATTGCCTTCCAGGAACTACAATACCCCAGTAAAAACATACACATCCAAATAACATAGCACTATATAAAAATGTTTTAAAGTTTTAACATTATACGTTATTATAAGCTTTTGAACCATAAAGTTCTAGAAAAAATTTAACACGGTTGACGCGAATAAACTAAAAGCGACTCCAACAAGTTTATATAAAGTAATTTACTTCAACTGCGGTTTGCAGTAACAGTCTCGAATTTTACCCATACTTATTCGGCCGTAAACCTTGATTTCATTTATTTTTCAAACGATCCCGAAAGCTTCCTTGTGGAAATCAAATTGTCAATACATATAAGAGTATATTTATATCCGCAAACAACTAAATAGAAATCTTTATGTACAAACATTTCGAGCGAGAAGCCACTGTATTTGTTAGAAGGATTCCCTCATGTAATACGATCATCGATTTCTTGTTAAACATATTTACACTATGTAATTGCGGATGCGTAAGCGATTTATTTACTGATTTACGATTGTGCAAGGCCGTCATTTTTTTTTCGATTATTAGACTTACACGCACTATTGTGTGGAGTAGACATGATACAAGTTGAAAAATAAATATTGATTGTTAATTACAATTAATCTATTTTAAATTCAAATTAAAATTGTACAGTCATTTAGAGTTTAGTAATTAGGATAAAAATGAAAAGCAAAAATTTAAAATAAATGTGATATGTAAAGTGATAGGGGTCCGTATCATGTATGTAGAATTTGTATTTAGTTGGTAAATTATTGAATCGAATTTTGACCTCATCTAGCTAATGTAGCTTTTAATCTATAAACTAAAACGTACTTCACGGTCTAGTGAGAAAAGCAACAAAATTTTGTTTGTTGATAACAATAAAAACAGTGGTGTAAACACACACTAGTTAAAGCCATAGTTACAAAAAGGATTGTTTGCTATATAGATTTTAAATAAAGCAGAAAGAGTTTATCCTAAGTAAAAAAGCTTTTATCACATTGCAATATTTAGCGGTAGAAATAAATATACTTAATTAAAAAGAGGTTGATGGTCACTCAAAAATAAATTTAAAAAGCTATTATATAGCAGAAACTGCAGCTAATGTATGTTCTCCGTATAGTAATTCTGTTGTATGTTATTGTCAAAATAATTTTACTATTATTAAGTTCAGCAACAGTAGAAGAAACTAGGAAAACAAAAACTAGGATTTACAGAACAATGGTATAGATAGAGTATGACATACGGGGCTAGTTATGGCCGGTGATTAACAAAAAAATTAGAAGCCAGATAATAGACGGAAATTAACTATTAGAGATGCAGAAAACCTACAACAAGAAAAAACTCATCTGTTGATGTCGGTACAACAAAACGGTTATACAGCCACAGAAATTCACAGAGCAATCCCCAATGCGAAACATCTGAAGGCTAAGGAGGAACTAGCACCTGCGGAAAGCTTAGTTACTTTATCACGTTCTCAAAAGGTATAGCATAAAAACAACCTTTAGGACTAATAAAACTCTGGGAAACTGTTTCACATCCGCAAAAGACCAAAGGGATCCACAATATTCCTTGCGCTTGTGGTTCAAACTACATCGAACAAACTGGTAGTTCCATTGAGTTAAGATTGCGAGAGCACAAAGGTGATTGCAAACACAGACGCATCACAAAATCTGCAGTAACTAAACATACTGGTTTAAATGGGCATAATATGAACTTTGAGGACGCTCGAGTACTCGCCAGAGTACCTGATTACTTACCTCATATCATACGTGAAGCAATTGAGATTGAGAATCAACTTAACAACCTAAACAGAATGGATGGTTTTAGTAAAACCTGCCCTCCGCCCACCGGTGAAAGCCGGGTGGCCCTAAACTGGGCACCGTCTACCTGCTTTTTAATCTTACTTCCTAAATTGGGCACTGGACTCCGAATTAGAAATTTTTTTTGTACCTAAACTGAGCACTGAATATACTCTCTTGCAAGTCATTAATAATAACAAAATCGCTAAATTTAAATTTATTCCATTAAAAAAATTATTAAAATTTTAGATAAAACTACCATTAAGGTGAAAGACTTGTTTTATTTAACATAACAAAACATACACACAAACACAAAAATTATACTTAGAATTATATCTGCAAAAAAACACTTTATTTTCTATTTTTGTTTGTAAAATATTACTTTTTCCACCCCTGCAGTCCACACTTTTGCTTTATATGTTCTTATACCACATCTTCAAAACCATTCGTTGTTTTCTAACACTTTAGCGAATGTAAACACTCTACAACACTTTATTGCCCCGATCACGAAGTTCGAAAGTTGGCTTCATCATAAACACGGGCGAGCGTAAGCAATGATTACAGAAAATGAATGCCAAAATCAAATTTACTAGTATTTATTGGGATAAATTATGGGTTGCAATCTACACGGGCTTCTTAACATAAATCTGATTGGCTAGAGGCTAGAGATAACGATAATGACCTGAAACGATGAGCGAGTGCCCAGTTTAGGTAACTGTAAAAGGTAAAAGTAGTGCAGAAGATTAAGGAATTAAGAAAGTGCCCAGTTTATGCACGCCCTGAAAGCCAACCAGAACTCCACCGTTTTAATCGACGGGGGCTTAAAACTCTCCGCACCCGGATTTAAATAGAGTGCTCTACTCTGAAAATGCAAGCTGCTATGTCTTGCGAAACGATAGTTGGTATGGGTTAACAAACAGCTAACAAGCATAAGCCAATTAAGTATTCTTGTCTTGACAAAAAAGATACATAAAGATCAAATCCTTGTCCGCCTCAAGATTCTAAAGAATATAGGCACACGGCCCTGATTAGGCAGGCCGGGTCAACGAACAACTATCGTTCAAACTTTTAGAGCAAATGCTTGTAAAGGCAGACAAGCTATTGGTCGGTTCTTACCTAATTATACTGAGTGTAATCCCCGAATAACAAAGCGGTCAAAGAGCCGAAAATATTAAGATATAGCAGCAAAAATTAAATGAAAAAATCTGGTTTTCTATACACCGTTATGAGGAAGATTTACAATTATTGTTATATCTAATCTAAAAAAATTTCATTTTCTACTCTGGTGAAATTTGTTGACTTGAACATATTATTTTGTGTTGCTCATCTGTTGACAGTATTAAATATTTGCATTCTGAAAATTTATTGTTATATCAAAAATTGGTTTTACAGCAAATATCTGCCATCTATTACTACTTTAAAAAATTTGAAAAGAATTATTTGGAATACAATTGACCATTCCATAGTCGTAGAATTACAAATGACATAAAAATAACCTACATTTAATATCATAGTTTCAAACCGATTTCGACGAAATAATACAAATGTCTGTACTGCAGCGCTGCTAAACGTCGAATTCTTACAGGAAACGGTTTTCAGTTGTAGCTTTTTTACAGATATCTATTAGCAGTTGATTGAGGATGCTGCTAGCTATAAAACTGAAAAGTTTTCTGCCTGAGGAAAAACTGTAACAAAATATTGAAACAGTTATATTTGTAATTGAAACCGTGGTGTGACAACTAGATTTCTTTAATTTTAGGTTGAATAACGAACTCTCCAAATTTTTAATTTTTTCTGTTTAAAATGTAGATCATTTACAGTTCTGGTAACACTATAAAATAAAATCGATTATTCCATTAAGTGGCAGAGCGAATTTAATTTCCAAATGTGTTCTCCAAGCTAAGTCCCAACAAAAATGTTTGCACTAAATTAAATTGTGAAACAATTACCAAGCGTTTTATTTTATTAATAAACTATTAATTTTTAATAGTTAAATATTTATTAATAATGTTTCACCATGTGCCTACCATACAATCAATTCAAAATAAATTAAATTCTTTTAATGTTATCAGAACGTATGAAGTTTTAAACGTTTGTTCTAAAACCACTATACATTATCAAGATGTTTATTGTTTTGGCGATATTAAGTAACCATTCTGAATATATGTATATCTTTCAAAAGCAAATAAATTTGCATTTATAAAATTTAAAAGAAGGAAGAAAATACAATTAAGACTTTCAAGGTTTTCCTACGCTCGACAAACGACAAATTAATAGAGTAATTAGTATCTTAAATTTTACCGTACAGTTTTAAAGATTTAGAATAAATTAACAACTGAAAAAACCCACTTGCAAATGCTTAAAAATAAATAACGAAACAATTTTCTTTAAAAAGTGTAGAACAAAACCAGCTACACCATACATTGTAACGGTATTTTTGTGTGTGTGTAAAGATACTAAAAAAATTGAAAAATTTATGCTACATTTATGTAGGTTTTTGAAGTGAAACTTCTTTTCCGGCAGGAATAACCACGTGAATACTAGAACGGAAGTGAGGTAACGAATATAATAATAATATTTTCGCAATAACAGACACACAGCCAATTGAATTTAAAATTTTAACCATAGCACCACATTTTATGAAAAATTTGTAACTTGATATTGCATTTATTTAGTGCAAAATATACCAAATATTCGGCGAGTTATATGGCGAATATTTGGCAGACTTAAAAAAATATTCTGCTTATACAAATATTTGGTAAGCTCCGAAAGATAGGCAAACATTCGGTCAATTATTCGGCCCACGAAATATTCGGTGCGTGATAGATGACGAATAAGGATTGGTGAGTAATGAATAATAAATAATAAACGATAAATAATGAGTGGTGGATAATGAATGATAATATTGGAATGATGGTAATGTGTGGTAAATTGTAGAAGGTGAATGTTGGATGAAGAGTGGTAGATGGTGAGTAATGATAGTGAATGATGGATCATGACAGGGTGTCGTAGATTTGTATTCTCCGCATGTCTAATAGAAGGTCTGTGCAAAAGCATTCCCCATATCGCCCCCCACTCTCACCACCATTGCTTTTTTGTTATTCACAATCTATAAATTTCAGCTTCAAAATCAGTATGAGCATGTTAAATGGCAATTGGAACAACTTTCCATTGATAAAACACCACTGCGAGATTTCGTTTTGGTCGTTTACTTAAACAGATTAATTGAGTAATCATCAAATTATGAAATCAGTTATGAGATTTCAACGGATAAACATTGGTTGCAACTAGGAAACACCATATATCAAAAAACCTGACGACTGCTGATAAAAGTGAGGGAAGGGTTTTTATTTCAATATAGATGCGCTTGAAAAACAAACTTTAGATTCGTATTCTGCGCATGTCGGGTAGCTTATTTGCGCAAGTGCGACGTAAACCATCTTCCGGGTCACCCCAACCATCGATTTTGTTGCTTTTTTTTTTACAATTTTTCGAATTGATGTGAACTTGTTAAATAGTAATAGGGCCAACATTTAATTGAGAGAAAACCTATAGGGCGTTTCCATTTGGTCGTTTACCCAAACAGTTTATTTGAGTATTTGGCCGAAAAACGATTAACTTTTGAAAGTTTATAGCCATAACAAATTAATTCTGAGATTTCAACGAATAAACATTGGTTGCAAGCATAAAACCCTAAATCATGCAACCAGGCGATTGCTTCAAAACATAAGAGGGGTGGGGATAGGTGATCTGCATTAATATAGACGCGCACGTAAGAGATCTTTTGGTTCGTATTTTATATATACCGAATAAACGATCTGCGCAACCCCGATATTCCTATTTCTCCCCCCCCCCCCGTGCCTTCTCTAACCATTTTTGTATATTTTACAAATGTGGAAATTTCGGCTTCACAATCGGTATGAACATGTTAAATGACAATAAAAACATTTTCTATTGAGAAAGCACTTCTGGGTGGCTTTCTTTTGGTCGTATACCAAAACCGCAATGGTCAAAAATTTCCAAAACTATTAAAAGTATTGAAATAAATTTTTGAACTTTCGAAAAATGTTGACAATTATAGAAATTTTTTTAAAATGAAATTTTTTGGAAACCTACAATTTTGAAGATTTTTAAAATTTACAAAATTTCAAAAATTTTCAACAATAGAAATTTACTAAAAACAATTTTAAAAATTTCGAATGTCTAAAATTGTCAAAATTTAAAAAATTTTTATGGCTTTTCTAAATTTTCAAAACTATCAAAAATTTCAGATTTAATAATTTCAATATTTTGGCAAAATCTTAAACACTTATACTTATGAAAATTTTGAGAAAGATTCAAAATGTTAGTATCTTCTCAAAAAAGTTTTGTATACTTAAACTCAAAATTAACAAATAAATTTAAAATTTTACCAAATTAAAACATTTTCACAAACTTTTATTTTTGCAAAATTTTTTAACAATTTTTAAAATTTTTAAATAATAACATTTTTATAAGATTTCACATTTTATGAAAATTTTAACAATTATCAATAATTTCCAAAATATTCAAAAATTATCAAATATTTATTATATATTAAAAAAATTTCTATAATTTTTTTTAATTTTAGGTTTTCAAAATTTCTGATAAAAACTAAATTTTTAACATTTTCGAAAAGTTTTTAAAATTTATAAAAATGTTAAACATTCAACACCAAATTCCAAAAATTTTTAAGTGGCAAAAATTTTCAAAAGTTGAAAAATGTTTACACCGCTTCTATCAATTCTAAATTTTTGAAATTTTGCAAAATTTCCTAAAAATTTTTAATTATTTTACTTTTCAAAATGTTGGTGATTTCCAAAAAAAATTTAAACTTTACAGAATTTCTAAAAAAATTCAGATTTAATACATATTTGCAATTTTGAAAATTTTCGTATTTTTTTTATTAATTTGCGAAACTTTTTAAATTTTTAAAATATTTGATAATTGTAATTTTAAGAAGTTTTGAAATTTTCAAAGAATTTTAAATTCGAATATTTTTAGTTTAGTTAACTTAAATAAATTGAAGCAAATTAAAAAGTTTCGTTATTTCAAAAATTTTCAATAATTTACAAAATTTTTAAAATATTTAGAAAATTTTCAAAAATTTCAATAAATACAATGAAGGTCTCGTGGCGGTTGCTCGACTTTTTTTTTACTATTCCTATGATATGACGATAACTATATTTGAGTTTGTTCGAAGACAGTCAAGAAATGCACATCAGAAACTCAAAGTAAAATAAATATTTTGACTTTACGATACCCAATTTACGCGATGATCATTTCTTATCGCAACTTTTGTTTTGTAACCGAATCTTGCTAGGCTCGCTCGCCTGAACTGTGTTAAACGTTTTAAGTTTCTTTTCAATAAGATAAGTTTTGTAATTTGTTTGCGTTTTGCTACAATTGCTTTTGTATAGCTATAAAATTGGAAAATTATATTTAAATATTTTGTTTAGAGGAGTTTTTAATAACCAAACATTTTTTTTAAATAAAAACCAGCATCAATGTTAAACGCCTTAGAGCCGGCCCTGCTGAGTAGTGTATAGTGGATGATGGATGATAGTTGGTTGCTATTTTGGTAATGATTAACTGTTGGGTGAAGAATGATGTATCTAAAGTTATTTCATAACGATAGTTATTCCTTCAAATATGATATTTGAAAGAGGCAGTATTACATTTTGCAAGTTTTTTCATCATTGTCGTATCATAATCATAAGTATTGACTTTTTGCAGTATCCGTTTTGTGAACGCAGATTTTGAGAAACGATTATCTTACTGGATGTAATTTATTCGAAAATAGTTATTTATTATATCAGTGGGATAAAGGCATTATTAACATACGAATGCGGTGAGTTGCCCGACGAGGGCGTTAGCCCGAGTCGGAGTAAGAGCATGAATATGTTAATGGCCTTTATCACATGTATATAATACAATTTATTATCTACGTTGCTCAAAATTGAAAAAATTATATAATTTTGACAGACTATCTTTTTTATTTAACATCAGAGTAGCATGGTATTTTATTTAAAATCAGAGTAGCATTGTATCTACATAATTTATTATCGTCATAGCAACCAAACATTTTTTGTCAATAATTGAGTTGTTTTTAATTTTTCCTTGATTTGTGTTGAAAAGTGTGATAAAACCGGTAAATATAATTATGAGTGATTGTGACGGTATTCCGTCGGACATAGAAGAAGCTGCAACGATGGTAGTTTCTTCATTGAAAAAATAAAACTTTTGGTCAAAAATTGTCGTATCCCACTAAGTGGGATAAGTGATCCTTATCCCATTGAGTTGGATAATCAACATCATTATGCAACTCAAATGAATGATATAATAGGTTCTTATCCTAGCAGACGTAGATCAAAAGTTTTAAAATTGCCATTGTTCATTTCTAGCTTCGGTATTAAGTTCATGTTGCTCCTAAAAACGTTGCGATAACATTTACTTTTATATTAACCCTACAGCATGAGAAAAAAGTGCAGATAAAATTCACAAACAAAATTCTTTTACAAAACGTAAAACAAGACATTATAGCTTATTCGTCCGGAAATTTAAAACTGCGCCTGAGCTTGGCCTTCTCAATTACGGGCAGATTTTCCAGTTCACCACAGAAATCTTTAGAGACTTACCTTTTTTCCAGATATATTTGTTTGTGTCGATATGGGTGAAAAAGGAAACAAGAGGGATTCTCTACATATACAGTTAAACTCCCTAGTGGGCAATTTCAGCCTGGCATTAGTATTTATTCCCAGCGCGCTCTAATCACGCATTTTCTTTTGTATTGGGGAATTTAGTATCGGATTCTAGTTTTCGGGATTAACAACGCTTTGTTGTTGCTAATGGTTTGGAATAATGTGACAATAACAAAACATAATATCTCTGTAGCTTTCAATACATTCACTTTTCCTGCGACAAAAACAAAAGAGCCCGTCATTTGTTTGAAATTTCCCCGTTATCAATAATCCATCAGGATGTAACATGCAAAGCTCAAAAAGATATTTTACAAATCCCTTAAGCTTTTCTTTGAATGCAAAAATTTGTATTTTACCCAGGCGATTTGATTCTTTTTGTGCTTATTCTTCGATTGTCATTTCGTTGTCCACTCCGAATTCGGAGTTACTCCAGCTATTCCAATCTAATTTCGAACGCGTTCTATAAATCCGAAAGTTTCCCTGATAAAGCACTCCTGTCATGCCGGAGCAATAATCTAAGAAATTTAAATAATTTTCTAGCTACTCAAAGTTGAATAAGAATTATTATTGAATTTCATTATCGTGCATGAATATACAAGGTGATTCTAAATATATGCGGCAAACTTTAAGGGCTGATTCCTGGGGTTATTTTGATCATAAAAGTTCATATGAATAACTGTCCAAAACGGCTTAGTTTTAAGTTATAGGATGTTTAATAATAAATTAAGAATTTCTATAGTATAACTAACACCATCTAATATCATAGTGGGCTCAGCAAAAACAATCGTTTTGAAGTGAAAGTATTTATTTGTCATTTCAATATTATTGTTCATTAAAGTTTATTGCCAGCTTCTGTACTTTAAAATGAATTACACAAATGCTGAGTTGTGCGATATGCATTATGTTTACGGTCTTGCCAATGGCAATTCACGTGCAGCTAGACGTCTTTATGAAGAACGATACCCGAACCGTGTAATCCCGCATCATTCGATATTTGCCCGTCTTCACCAACGTCTTAGTGAAACGGGAAGTTTTAAAAAACATACGACTGATAACGGACACCCTCGCCCAGTTAGAACTCCACAAGTGGAAGAAATGTTGCTAAATGAAATCGATGAACATCCTACTACAAGCACTAGAAAAATTGCCTCTGCCTTAAACATAAGTCAGCCCACAGTTTGGAGGATATTGAAGAGTCAACAGTTGTATCCATGTCATATCCAACGAGTACAGGCACTTTTGCCAACCGGTTTCCCGCAAAGAGTGGCTTTGTGACAATGGATGCAACATAAAATCGCACAAAATCCTCAGTTTTTGGCGCAAGTATTCTACATCGACGAGGCTACTTTCTCTAGAAACGCTATTTTTAATTTCCATAATAATCACATATGGGCCGAAGAAAACCCGCACGAAACAATGGATGGCCGTCATCAACATCAATTCTCTGTTAATGTGTGGGCCGGAATTGTTGGAGATCACTTGATATGTCTACATTTTTTGTCGATGAGGTTAAATGGAGAAGTATACCGCCATTTTCTTGAAGAGGAACTGCCCCTACTGTTGGAAGAAGTCCCATATCAATTAAGATTCCAAATGTATTTTATGCACGATGGTGCTCCAGCACATTTCAGTTTAGTTGCTCGTGAGTTTTTGGACGGTGCATATCCAAATCGGTGGATAGGGCGAGGAAGTCCACAACCGTGGGTGGCCTCCTCGGTCTCTAGACTTAAATTCTCTAGATTTTTTTCTCTGGGGTCACCTTAAATCACTAGTTTATACGATTCCTATTCAAAATGTTGATGAATTGAGAAATCGCATTGTTGCATCACTTGCGACAATTCAGAACTACCCCGGTATTTTTGAACGTGTTCGCTATTCAGTACGACGGAGGACAGAAGCCTGTATTGCAATTGGCGGCGATCATTTTCAACAATTTCTATAAATTCATTTTGTTGATTACCAGTGGCGGTTCGTGGTGTGGTGTACTGGGAGGCATTTGAAAGTTTTTTTTTTTTGGTAAGAACTTGTTCTTACCCAATTTTTGGGAAGCCTTATATTTCAAACCCATCTTTTGCGATGGCAAAATAAGCTATTTTTACAAACATTATCATTAAAGTCTTTCATAGACTTTCGATAAGCACTCTCTAATAAAATTATTGCAAATTGAGACACACATTGCCAGTGTGTCAGAGTGCACAAAATTTTTCATGTGGTTTGCCGATAAAAAATATGTTTGAATTTTAGTTTTTAAATGTTTGCAGTCAATATCACACAATGAATTATCACAGAATAGCAGAAAGAGAAAACTAGTGAAAGCATTTTCTTACATGGCAGTCACAATTCAAAATTATTTTGCACGGACATCGTACAACATCACTAAATCATGATTACACAACCCACAACTGTTTTCACACTACTACGTTGTGTACGTGCGAATTCCGCAAATACGGCGGCTATTGGCATGCGATTATCACGAACAGCTGACAGCATGATTCTCGGAGGTTGTGGGTTCGTGACCCTGAAGTCTTTAATACGCAGATGCTTCTATCCTCTTTTAGCTTGTATAATATGAATTTTACTGCAATAAGCTTTCTATTTCACTCTTATTTATTTAAATGACTTTTTAAGCCGGCGGCTTTATTCGGTGGCGTATAGCTGAATTGGGGACTAGCAGCCAAATGACCCTCGCATAAATTCGTTTAATGCGCGCGAAACACTCAAACATTCAAACGTATTCGGATCCTGCGGCAGCTCTTCAATAAACGTTCTCGCATAGAAATCTCATACAAAAGTTAACTATAAAGTATTTTTTAAATATTATAGTGTATAATATGTTATGTACTCAAACAAAAAGTAATTATTTATTTTTTCTTATTTCATTGGGAGGTCAATGACCATTTGACCCAATGGAGAAACCGCCACTGCTTAAAAGTAATAACGCTGGACGTTTGTGGATGAGTAGAACTTTTAATTCTTGCGTATGTGATATCATAATTTGCGAATTTAAATAAATTAGTGCAGCACTTCTTTCTTTTACTTAAAAAAAAAACAACTTTACCTCTGTATGTTTCCATTTTTTTTTATACACTGCACATTCAGTACTCCACTTTCCGTGCTGTATATCTATCTTGAGTTATCACCTTTCTGCTGCCAATTTTCAATTTATGCACTTTATGTCATTATCTTCTGCTTTGCACTCGCTTACATTGTGAGATCCTGCACATTTCGGGCACGTTGTTTTATTTTTGCATTCAGTAGCTGTATGGCTATTACCATTACACTTAAAGCATCTGGTCAGTGTGACAGCGTCATATACTTTGCATCTGTCCCATTCAATGTTCATCTTCTCCACCTGCATCAGCTTTGTATAGCTTTCATCGTCAACTTCTACATAACCAAAATAACTCCTCCTGATTTTAATAGATGCAACGTGGACGGCTCGAACGTAGGCTTTTTCAGTATCTATAACATAATTTTGTGCCTCTATTTTGCCTTCAATTTTGTATGGTTTTCTCTTTTCCATCATTTCTACTACTTTTACGTGTGTTTTTTTTTGCTTAGGTATGTTAACGTTGTAGTTTTGGCCAAGTTTAGTTTCACCTCCTTTTTTAATTTCGTTAAAGCTTCTTCAATATCTTTCCTAATTTCTTCTTTAGTTGTCACACATTTTTGGCTTTCGTTCTTTGGTTTTATTGCTAATACAGGTTCGTGTTTCTTAATTTTTGTTTTTTTTTTGCATTTGCTCTTTAATTGCTTCTTGTGTTTCTAAGAGTCTCTTAGGTTCATTATCAGTTTCTTTATTTTTACCTGGCACTGCTACTTTCAAAGTGGAAATCGCTACTTTTCTTTGCAGAATTCCGCTTCTGCGACGCAAAACTTCAATGCATTTTCCATACCTTTCACGGTGTCCCACATTATTGGCAAATCACTTTGTGCTCTACCTGAACCTAACTCTATGGATACCTCCGAGAAACATTTGGCACGCTACCAGCGCATTCAGCGTTTGGTACAAATATTCTGGAGGTGTTGGAGCTGTCATCCCTGAACTCCAAAAATGAACATGGTTTCGCAATTTACCGACACTACTTTGAGCCAACGCCGTAATACTAATCCAACAGAATAATCTATCACTTCTGAAGTGGTGTCTACGTCTAGGCAGAATCGCTCAATCCTCTAAGCACAACATTGCTTGATCAGCCACCTTCAATGGGCATTAAAACAAACGATCACGGCACAAGCTTTGGATTTTTCCGAGAGTGTGATAAGATCATTTAATATAAGGTAAATGTTTCATCAAAGAACACCTTAAAATTACTATAGTATTGCTTCATATTTGTTAAGATTGTATTTTTTTAACCCATGGGTTCAAGGCGTATATGTTACGTATTTATGTTAATTTTGAATTTGGTGACCAACTCAAACCCAAGGATATTAAACCGTTTAATATCCTTGACTCAAACCTACCTTGTTGCTTTGAAAGGTGGTGTCGGTTTCTGCAAAATAATCAATTTCTGTCAACGCGTGTGGTAGTATCAGTGGTTGGAAGTAATGAATTACAAGTAATGCATTACTGTAATTAAATTACTTTTTTCGGTAATAAGGAATGTAATGCATTACTTTAATTGATAAGTAATTAGTAATTTGAATGCATTACCTTTTTTTAGTAATGTGATGAAAAAATACATTACTTTTGTCATTACTTTCATATTCAACAGAATAAATAATCAGGATATTCTGAATATCATTCATGAGTCATGACGTGACAAATCCGGGTAAACCTGGAACCAACAAAATCCTTATTTTCCTAGAATAAGGTGTAATACCTACAGCACTGAGTGAAGGAATGTTAAGTAAGGTTTCATAGGAAATTTGTTGCTTGGTTGAGAACGAGGTACTTAGTTCGTGTTCCAAAAATTAAAATACTTTCGTGCAACATATTAGCATTGTCTAATTCAAGAAAACATCTTGTGGTAAGTACTAAGTACCTAGTATAAAACTACCCTATTATTTGAATGTTACAGATATTTGCTTATTATTAATTCCAAATTTGTAGCTATACCTAATAGGGGAGAGGAGGGTAAGTTGACAAACTTAAGGTTGTATCCCTAATTTTGGTGATTTGTGGATACATGACTAATTGTATATTTGCAGACTAACTGCATTGGTACATACTTTAACTGATTTACATATTTTTTCCCGCAAAAATTAGCATATTTTTGAAAATTGGTGAACTTTAAAAAAAAATGTAACGTTCGTCATCTTATACACAATAGTCGCTAAGTTGACGAAGGTAGGTGGGTAAGTTGACAAGATTTATAAAAAATGAGCGAAACATATCGCCTGGACTTTCCTATACTTATAAAATAACATTGTTTTATATTTTCCAACACTTTCGATATACACCTGTCTAGACACGACTAGTTAAAGTAAATAGTTCTTATAAGTTGTAACATCTTGAAGCGGTTGAAGAAAGAGCGACCGCTGCGCTGCAAGCATAAGGTTGGGTAAAATATTCGGACTGAATCAACGGAAGCGCGGAAATTGATATTTGAAAATATATTAATAACTCGAGAAGTATTATTTTTAGCAAGAAATGACTCTCATTAATTTGTATTTAGAGTTTCAAAACCTTTCTGATTTGAAAGCCAAAATGCCACGTTTCCATTTAAAAAAAAGTAATTTTTTACCGTGGCCGCCATATTAAAATTGGAAACTCAAGTTTTTTTCTCAAATACAATCGAGAAGAATTTGCCCTACAACTTTGCTCGTAGGTTTGCGAGTTTATCTATTAAAATAAAAAAGTTTGCCTACACTGAACATTAAACGACTAGTACAAGAATACAACTGCTGTAGAAAGTATGTGAAATTCTTCTAAGGACAAAAAGATTATTAAGGGGCAAAAGATTCGATTTTTTGATTTTTTGTAAAAAGATTCTCCTACCCATCTTTTTATATAAACTAAAACAATAATACAGAATAATCAATCTAAATTAGAAACCAAAAAAATTGCGGAGGGTAAGTTGACGAATTCGTCATCTTATCCTCCTTTGTCGTTCGTCAACTTGGCTACAAATAAAATTTCAAATTTTATGATGATTATTTTGGTTTAAATAATAATATTATAGAAAGTAAATTACATAAAATTATGCAAAAAACAACAGTTAATCTTGTACAATCAGCAAATTAAGTTCAATTCTTACCCAAAAAATGATAAACACTATTTTCTGAGCACTTGATATTACAACACGTTGCACGTTTTAGGTTAACTTTCATTTAAAATAACAATACAGTTTCTGATTGAATTTTGGTGTTGACCTCTAGCGGTGTACTGGTAAGGCCCACGTCTTCTTGCAATACATGTTGCGCCACCTATCAGAATTACTTAATTTTAACCAATTCGTCAACTTACCCACTTCGTCATCTTAGGGCGCTTTCCCCTACTTATACATTTTGCCAATTACCCTTATTTTATATGTACAATGTTGTACAGTGTGAAATATCTGTATTGTAACATTTTAGGAAAGCTTAATTGGATGTTGATTAATTTTTGCTTTTGTGGCAGCAGACGTTTTTAAAACGAAACGTCACGCTCTAGCAGATAACAATTTTAAAACGCAATTGTTAAATTTAAACACGGAATATGTAGAATACATTTTTTTTTAATTATTGTGTTTTGTGTGGTGTAATTATTAGTTGTATTTAATAACGACAAAAGTAATGTTTAAAATAATGCATTACTTTTTTCGGTAATTAGTAATTGTAATGCATTGCCTTCCACGTAAAGTAATTAGTAATGAGAATGCATTCTTTTTTTGGCTAAATAATGAGTAATTGTAATGCATTACTTTTAAAAAGTAATGTTCCAATCACTGGGTAGTATGCACCACTGCAGTGTTCCAATATACATACACGACTTTTAAGCTACGCAACCTGATCTTTAAGTAACAATTAAACGCTGTTTTTGGTTACTAAACACTTCGAGTTCTAAAAACCAGCACTCTGAGCTGCATCAATCAAAATAAAGCGATTACCCATTAAGCAACGCACAACAACCATTAAAAATAAAGATTTTTTTTTCGATACGTCCTAGAACTATTACTGGGCGAAGATGGGGTTACTGTTTACATAAAAAACGATTAATATTATTTAAATTTATTTTATTTATATCTGTACAATGTACAATGTCAATTTTAGTCGGTTTAGAACATTAACCTTGAGCTGCAGATCGGGGCTGGCATCTAGCTGCAACCTTCTTCCACTCGGACACATCGATACATACATCGTGGCTCAGTGTTTGTGTCTCAAAAACCTCATATTCACAATACAAGTCAGGATACTCGCCACCATACGGGCAACTACAGTGCCAAAACTGTACTGTTTCTTGACACTGACCTCGTATGTGGTGTCGTTGTCGTTGTAATGGTGTTTGTGCTTCGACAGAATACCCCACAGTTAACCATATAGCACAGAACAATAAGCAACTCAGATTCGCCATGACTGCGTTTTGTGTAGGGTTTCGCGCAGATATTCTATTTATACCTACAAAACGCATTAAACGTAGAGCATAAATATAATTTAATGAAATTTTTAAAATTTAAAACAGTGTAATCTAACTATATTTAAGTTTTAATACATGTTTTTGATCGCCTATTGTTACCAGAAAACTATAATGCAATATAAATTCAATCAAGTTCGTAAAAGTCATATTTTTTACGCAACCTCCTTTTAAATAATATAAAAGACGGGTTTCGTAATGGTGCACGAGCCAATAAATACGCACATAATTTGATACAAATAAATTACGAGTATGATCTGAAACTTATTGTAAATTAGTTATAATTATAACTATAAGTGCTTAACACAAAAGAAGGCGTATATGGATATAACCAGTGGCGGCTCGTGGTGTAGGTACTGGGGGGTCATTTTGAAATATTTTTCGATAAAAATGTAATTACCCAGCCAAATTTTAGGTAGACTTATATTTCAAGTCGATCCTTCGCGTTGGAAAAACGATCTATCACTAGTTCATTAAAATTGTCAATGTCATTAATTAACGATTTTTCGATGCTTAACATAGCTAACGCACTTAACCTTTCTTGCCCTATCGTGTTACGCAAAAATGTGTTTTCTTTTTAAAGTAGAGAAGCAACGCTCGCTTTCCACCGTTGTCATCGGCAAAGTACACAAAATTTTATTAAGTTTCACACTTTCGGTAAAAGTCTGTCGAAGATTATTGTTTACAAATAATTGTAGTTTGCAACAGCACCAGCACTTTCATAAAAATGCTCACGATCGTATAGCACTTCTAGTTCGGGTTTTAATTTTAAATCGTTTATAACGGGGTAACTAGTCTTGACTAATTTAAAAACATTTTGTAGAAAATTTTTTTGTGCTCTTCGAATTTATTTGCTTGAAATAACTGCGAAACAATTAAATGATTAGAAAATATAAATCCATGTTCAACCTCCGATACAATTATGTCGCAAATTTCTACTGCAATTGGAAGTTTTGAATTTTCATTTACTTTATTTCCTTTTCTGCATGTCGATGGAGCAGCTGGCACGAAATTATTAAGAATGTAATGCCTAACTTTTTCTATATTACTCCGCAACATTTCATGCAATCTATAATTTTATTTAAAATATACCTATTTTTATCAACATTTTCATTAAAATCTTTAATAGATTATCGATAAGCACGGTCTAGCTGCAATCTGATATCCACATTACTAAGTGTGGCAAAATTCATAGAATTTTTCATATGATTTGATTATAAAAAATGTTTTTGTACTTTTAATTATTAAATGTTTTAAGTCAATCGCGACGTGTTTACACCAGATACATAATAACAACCACGGGAAACAGAAGAAAGCTTTTCTTATATCACATCCACAAATCCAATTCAATAAACTCATTGAATTGACTCATTAAAATAGCTGTTAACCACTTTATTTCTATACAATGTTATTATTTGTTTAATAATTAGGGTTGGTTGTGGACGACCGTTTTCTTTTACCTTCAAACGTTCTTCAAACTTCAAACCACGTTGAGCTTTAAGTTCCATTATTTTTTGCACAGACACTTTATAGCACTAAATTAAGATTTACTACAAAATTATGATTTACTACACAAGAAAATATCACAGACAAAACCGATCTACAAAAAAATCCCCGAGCATTTTCTTACATGGCATTCACAATCCAAAATTATTTTGCACGGACATCGTACAACACCACTAAGTTATGATTACACAACCAACAACTGTTTTCACACTACTACGTCGTGCACGTGCGAATCCCGCAAATTAGGCGACTATTGGCATGCGCTTACGACGGACAGCTTACAGCATAATTCTCGGAAGTTGTGGGTCCGTGACTCTGAAGTCTTTAATACGCAGATACTTCTATCCCCTTTTAGCTTGTGTAATATGAATTTTACTGCAATGAGCTTTCTATTTCACTCTTATTCATTTGAAGGCCTTTTAAGGCGGCGGCTTTATTCGGTGGCGTATACCTGAATTGTGGACAAACAGCCATATGACCCTCGTATAGATTCGCTTAACGCGAGCGCGATATTCAAACATTCAAACGTTTTCGGATCCTGTGGCAGCTATTTAATAAACGTTCTCGTATTGAAATCTTATACAAACGTTAACTATAAAATATTTTTTAACTTTTATAGTGTGTAATATGTTATGTACCCAAACAAAAAGTAATTATTTTTTTCTTATTGCATTGGGAGGTCAATGATCATTTGACCCAATGGAGAAACCGCGACTGTTGATTACTTACCCTTTATTGTATTCTTAATTTATCATTAAACATCCTATAACTGTAAAACTAAGCCGTTTTGGACAGTTATTCCTATGAACTTTCATGATCAAAATAACCCCAGGAATCAGCCCTTAAAGTTTGTCGCATATATTTAGAATCACCCTGTGTTTTAGTTTCGTGTCAATAGGCATTTTTTTCATGTTGATTTTATTGAAAATCAATAGGCTGTTAACAATTTGATGTTATGTTTTGTCCGAAATAAGTTGTTTGAAGTTTGTTTTAAAATTGCAAATCCAATTTGATCAGCGCAACTAGGCAGCTAATTATTAATTGTCTACCGTCCGGTCTAAATTTTTAATGGTATTTCTTTGGGTATTAAATAAAACACAAATCCCTTTAACGCGGTTTCACTAAAAATCCAATTTATGTCCCATGATTCGTATTTTGTGGAATGGGAAATTATAACTCAATCGATAACATCCCGTGCACGTGGAAGCTTCGTTCAAAGTCAGCTCCAGGAAAATTTTTAATTACCTCGTGCATGTGACGATACACGTACTTAAAATTTATATGAAGCAGTAAGATTTGTGATCCCAAGTTTTATATTGCAGACAATGCAGAATTTTGCAGTTTTACGACTACGAGTGGAAACTGGAAGTTTGAAATAACCTAGCCAATTTTAATATCCGTTCCAAACACCAAATTTTGTTTTATTTTTGAATACATTTCACAAATTTCAAGTCGTATAAAACTGGAGAACCAGCATGCTAGTCAAGTTTTGTTATAATCATGTATTTTCGCTACTACAGCAGTCCTAAACTTTTAGGAATCGTGGTTAACCCAAGAGTCAGCAATTCCAGATGATGTTGTCCTAAAAATTTATGACACTTTAGTAAGCATGTTCTTATTTTAGCGGTTCCTACAGGTAATTGGCCAATTTCATCAAACGAATTCGACCTTTCGCTAGATAAATCGAACACAATTTAACGACCAGTGTGGAATAAATGGAAAACTAGCATCAAGTGATGTGACTTTGTTGAGAAACATAAAAAGCTAATTTCGACAATCAAATAAATCAAAATACTTTGGCCAATTTTGGGACTTCAGAGTTATCTTCGCTTCACCGCGCTGGATTATAATTATCGCTTTTGTTGCCCCTATCCGTTTTACGACAAGAGATGGGTACGATCCTTTATTTCTTTATCAGGATTTTCAGGAAAGAGCTTCTTAGATCAACGTTTGTCAACAGAATACACCTGCGAAATTCAAAGAAATGTTTTTCTTTCTTAACGTACTTATATACTTATTGGCAGAACCCGTGGGCTACGCCTCCGTTTTTTGTTTTGTAACTTCGAATGCTGCCTCCGCTGAATCGGTCTCGGGATTGACACCTGATCCTGGAAAGACAATCCCATGGAGAACAACTGAAAAAAGACCAATAAAAAAAACGCAAAAACAGTCCCCTAAAAAATTAATTAAGAAAAAAACCTTGTAAAATCATCAGGAAAAACGTCCAACAAGAAAGTTATTTTAAGCCCCAGAAAAAAAAACAGGGAGAAACATTAGTTAAACTTAACAAAGATTTTCATATTTTTGGAACTAAAAAATACGGCCAAAACAGAATCTTGGTAGATATTTGCATATAATTCAAAAATTACATTCCTTCTTGTTCATATAAATTGATTAGCAAGGAGAAACACGTATCGTTTTCAGGGAAAGCTATTTTGTTTTTACTATACCGTAATCTGCCAGCAAGAAAATACACGCGCTTTTGTTAAAGGGATGTCGTATTGGCGGTGATTTTCTCTAGGAAATAGTTTTACCGAGATATCTTTTTCCAGAGAAAGTATGTAATGGATGTTGTTTTTACCGGAGCCTTTTTTTCAGACGGCGATTGCACCAATAATAGTTTTCCCAGCGTTTTTGTTGTGTGGCTTTTTGAAGGGACGTTTTTACCTTAAACCGAAAATAAGCCCCAAACGCAGAAGCAGTTTTTTACCGCATGTTATTAGTGTAATGTTTAGGCTATTTCGTGTCGCTGTCGGCGATGCTGGGATCTCAACTGACAGTGCCGACTTAAGACTGCATTTATAGCGTTCTTCTGTATTACGCAGTATTGTGGAATAAATTAAATCTTTGCAAATAAAATAAGGGTGATGCTTAACTATAACGTATTTTATGAGTAAAATATGACGCGCCCACATTTCATGAATTGGTCAATGCCGAATGTGAACATGTCCGAATTCTTACGAAATTGAGTTAAA
The DNA here is from genome assembly GCA_958336395.1 of Ctenicera cuprea. Classification (NCBI taxonomy): domain Eukaryota; kingdom Metazoa; phylum Arthropoda; class Insecta; order Coleoptera; family Elateridae; genus Ctenicera; species Ctenicera cuprea. The sequence goes on from OY284494.1 coordinate 25,601,176, forward strand.
TACATCGTAATAACTACAACAGGGTCGCCCGATTTATTGCTGCAGAAATTAGACATGCCTTATTAAATTCTAGCTAATTATAAAGAGAACAAATATATTCGTAGCACAAAAATCTGACGGATAACATTTAAAATTTAATCTACATGCGGTACGATGAAATCTTGTTGAAATTAAATTGTAGTGCGTAACACTGTTAAAAAAATCTCTACAGATCAACTTAAACACTGCGTGCATTAATTAAATTCAGTAACTTTAACATAGCAGGCTTTGAAAATCATTTAATTTCGGTATTAAAAAACGCTCGTCATTGAATTTAACTTATGCTCTCAGAATTTTATTTTTAATGCTATGTCTTCAGATCAGTAAAGCGTGGTTACTTGTAAACATGATTTCAACATCCTGATGTTTCTTATTTTAAACTCGCCTAGAGCGGACCCTTGTCTTTAACCACAATGTGTTACTAAAACAGTGCCGATCCCTTAGACAATCAAAACGTTGCTCAAAAAGGAACCTCTGCTTCTTATTTGCACGAAAACGTAATTGGTAGAAAGTATATACGGTTATAGCACTTACATACAGCGTGCAACGATCCATTTTTAAAGTCCAAACTTTAGATACTTTTGGCGTTTATATATTAAATTAGGTATCTAGAGGGAGTATACGTGAGCTGTATTTTTGTAAATAATGCACTTCCATTTTAGTCCTCAGAGTAATTGTTGTCAAAATGGACTCTCTTTGAACAAACGTTTCTGTAAAATGTTTTAGTTTTATCATAATTTTTTCCTAATTATTACTATTTATTTTAATATAGTTTCTTAACAGAAAGTTTATCCAAAATAATGTGTTAAATGTGTTTGTAATAAGCGCCTCGCGACACAATCAGTCATGCAAATGTTGTTTACTTAATTTTGGTTAATATACTTAACGTAAATCGTAGCAGCTAGCTGTACAAAGGAATATTGACCATATGTAATAGATACGTAAATATGAGGGTTGTAGCAATGGGGGCTCCGCACCACTAAACATTGGGTCACCTAGAAGGGACTCGGATCTAATGTACAAATTTAAAATTTGTTGTCACATGGAATCTCAATCCCTCGCTGCAGGCGCTGATAGCGTCTGATAACTAAGGCCGGCGCACTGACCTCACCTCATTGAGCTGCTGGTTTAGCGGACAAATTTTTTTTATAGTACTAAATTTTACAAACAATATTATGATTTATGATTAATTGCAAAAATTTGATCCTTTATTGGTCCTTAACCACGTCTATATGAAATTCATCCTAGCCGGTCTGCTTATAGTGGAAATAATTACCAAAGTAAATGTGTTTTACACTACTAACCGCTTTGCTGTTCAAGTTGAATTTGTATCGGAACTTGTGAATATAACACAATCTTCGAGCACAGTGTTTCCTCATAAGTTTTTCCAAGTCACTGCTGGTGGGTTTGTACCTAATAACGTCATGCGCTTCCGAAATTATTATTTCATTTATAACTTTATAAAAACCTTTCAGAATCAAATAGGGTATTTATTGCTTTACTCTTTTTCGATTAATTAAGGTAATTACGTAATATAATTACAGGAAAAGAGATCAACCTAGGTTGACATTCGTCAACGCCGCGCCGCCTGCTAATCCTTTATTCATTAGTTCGGTATGAAAGTGCGTGGGAACCTTCAACTGCGGCTTCCGGAATTTGAGGTAAATAACGAGGTCAGTAAAAGGAATCAGTAAGTTGAATTATTCAAAAAAGAAAACATTTCACTTTACATTGAAAAATTTAGACTTGCACCAATTCTAGTAGAATTCTCCCCCTTGCTTTACTGCATTGGATACTATGGCCTGAAGCTGCTGTGTTGTTCTGCACCTGCTGTCGACTTACCAACCGCTGTACTGGTTTCCCAGAAGACTTGTGTAGTACTCCTGGTTCTGGACTGTAGTTACCGGCTGAAGTTCCTGGGTCTGACTGCTGCCAGCTGTTGGCAACTCGAGGATGTCGAGCAGTAGAACTGGAGCCGTGCAACTAGTTTTTCAATGCTGGTATATTGATTTTATCCCCTTAATCTTGTGAGATTCTCACTCGCGGCTCGGCCTCGCGCTACTGGTGACACCAGCGCGTTAATTTGCAAACAAATATATAAATAATCGCTGATTTTAAATATTAGCTTGTTCATATTTATTAATTATTTTGGCTCATTACAATGGTACAGGCAAAGTGCTTTGCCCATTTTTTCAGATCCCGCTTAAACACTTGTTTTGAAGCTATGGTTTTGTTAATAAACGCAGCTCCAATTTCAATTTTCATGAAAGTTTTTTGTTTGTATTTCAGGTCAAAATGTAGGATTTCTTTAATTACGAGGGGGTATTGATATCTACGTAGCCTGGAAAGTTTCTAGTAAAGAAAAATGAATATAGTTGCTATGGTTACAACTATGATGTTTTATAAATAAGTTGTCAAAGTTTGACATCCATAAGTTGAACGGTGATCAAACTGTGAATTTTTGAAAATAGCATGTCTGAGAAAAAGATCAGGTCAGTTATTAAGTATTGATTTTTGAAAGAGTTATTGGACAAATAAATTTTTGCTGATATGATAGAAACCTTAGGTGATCAGTGTCCTTCATACGCCACTATTAAAAACTGGGTTGCCGAATATAAAAGAGGAAGATCAGATGTGAAAGAAGACCAATTTCTGTGACAAAGATGGGATAATTCTGATAGATTATTTGGAACGGGGTAGAACTATCACGGGAGCATATTATACTAAGTTGCTAACTAAATTACGTAAGAAAATTGTGGAAAAACGCCGCGGAAAACTTGCCAGAGGTGTGCTCTTTTTGCAAGACAACGCTCCTGCTCACAAGTCGTTGATTGCACTGCAAAAAATTGATGAAATTGGTTTATTCTCCGGATTTAGCACCGTCAGACTATTATTTGTTCCCAAAACTCAAAAAACATTTGGAAGGTAAAAGATTTTCGACAAATGACGAAGCAATATGTGCCGTTGAGAAGTGGTTTGCAGACCAAGACAAAGATTTTTTTTAATGGCCTAGAATTACTTTAAGTCTTAAAGGAGATAACAGCTAGGCTTCCGGGTTGGAGCCGCGTCATCGGTGCATGAACTGCCGACGTTTCGTCCTCGGTTCCACGGGACATCTTCAGGGCTGTGGTCACTTTGGGATCTGGAACACAACTTAAAGGAGATTATGTTGAATAAATAAAATTTTGTTTTGAAATATTGTGGCGTTTTATATGGTAGGCTAAGAACTTATCAATACCCCCTCGTAATCTTTTTTATGCGTTCCTTATTACTCTTCTAAAAGACACCTTGTTTTACTATAGTGTTATTTCTGTATTTCAGAATTTATACCATAATATTTTTCTATAAAAATAATTAGATTATCGATAGTAAAGAGGAGTAATGTAAAGTAATTGTTTAATAAAGACACGTCTTGATTTTGTCAAATTTAAAGCGAGCTTTCTTTTTCTCGTGAAAAGCAGTTTAATAAAAAACCTTTTAGACTAACAAACTAATGTAGGTAGTGTATAGAAAAATACAGACCTTTAAAGAGAATTTTTAAGAAGTAATAGTACTTGTACCATCTTCTTGTTTATTCTCCTAAATTATTTCTTTTTGCAATAATTAATGAATTTAAAAATAAATTATTTATAATTTTGCAATTGGCCTAAATATATGTACGATAATCTACGACGTTCCCACGTTAAATTTAGTTCGTGTAGAAGTATGTTATATTACAAAAAGTTACTGCTTTGTAACTTGACATTTTCCGAACACGAAACACACCGAAGGTTTGGTTACTTTTAACATGAACCTTATATAATGCATTGAGCTCATTATGTAATATATAGCATATAAAACAATTTATGACCTTTCTAGATAATCTCTACTACATTTAACCTGGAGCCTGTGTATGTTTTTGTTTAATAAAACAAAACTACTTATCTTGCTAATTGCATCTCTCACAAGTAGCTGCAACCCTACATAAAACCAGTATTGCAGTTTAGTTTTTAGTAAGAGATTTAGCTTCGCAAAATGTGGTTTTCGTTCTGCTTTGATGTATTACGTACGACCACACTGTAAGCTTGATATCTCAGTTATTTGAAGCATTGGAAATGTTATGTTTGGACAGATTCTGTGTTCTCCCAGGTGCATTCAAAAAATATTTTTACGTTTTTTTTTAAATAAATATATTTTTCAAACTGCTATAACAACAGCAAGCATTATTAATTCATAAAAGAACTGTTTGAAATACAGTCACTTTTTTATTATATTTTTGAGTAGCTTCTAGTTTTTATTTCTTGTAAATGTAAACTTGTTTTAGGCTAAAAATATTTATTTTTATAAGAGTGTAATCTGTTTCTGGCATAATTTAGCTTAAAATATAATATTTGGTTCCTAAGTTGTAATTTTTTCTCTACCGTTTTTTTTCTTTCTATTTTTAATAATAAAAGTGCCTGAACATTCCAACCCGATAATTATAAATGATATCTGTTTCTAATAAAATTTTAATAGTGTTCTATGTGCAATGCGTTTTTAGTATTATATTAATTTTATGTTATTAAAAGAAAAACTATTAAATTGTTTTACATTTTATACTCGTCTTATGAATAGCTTCACAAAAATAAAAATAAATAAATAAAACTCAGTGGTTATGAGAGAGGCCCTTAATTTGTGCCTGTTTTGAGTACTATTTTTCTGAACTAACGTTACTTGCAATATTCCCAAATACGCAGGGCGTCAACGATTATGAAATAAATACTGAACTGAATATGTGTAACTAACGTAATTTAAAGTCAAATTACGCTTCCGAAAAAGTGAGAGGAAACGCAGTTCATAAAATATAACGTCAAGACCTCATTTGAAACCCTTCTAACCTAATGTTTCTTTCGACGCAAGCAGTTTGGCAATAAAATATTCAATATCTTTTTGTCCAATTATTGATTTTACTTGTACATATCTCAAGGAATGTACTATTTTTCAGTTGTATGACATGCTGTAACACATGTTTTTAAGTGCGTATTGCATGCGTATGTGTTCTGTAGTGTTTAATCACAGAGTTTCGCTGACCTGCGCATATGCGTTCGCCGCAGAGAGTGATTCAATTAGCGGCTGTTCGCTGTCCTAATTACCATATCGTTGTCTTTACTATTAAACGTACTTCTTCACATCCTTAATTAACCTTTTCTTGTCGTACTGGGTCCAACAACGTGGAAGCCGATGCTAAATCATTGGACTCGTGGGGGAGTCTTAGTGGTCTGTAGGCGCTGAATAATGCACGTAGCGACCTGCTCAGTATAAACCTTATTAAAATAATTTTACCAGAATTGAAAATATTTTGTATTCAAAACCTCCTCAGAGTACAATTTGATTGGAATTCGTTTTTAACAAACATTGCACACGCTGATTTGTCTTAGGACACTCACCCTGTACGTATTATGTTACTTATCTAATAATATTGTATGTATAATTTTATGAATATCCTTTTTGTTAACTTTTTATGATTGCAGCACGAAACCCTCAAAAACTAAAGCTTTGCCTGAATATTCGCGTTTTCAGCATTACAATTCCCTTTCTCGGTTCATGGGTTCGCATTCGGTTTCGTTACGGTTATTCACAAAACAGTGTTTGATGTTGATTTTTCAGTTATTCGAACGGAAAATATGATTTCGCGCTTTATTTTTATCAGTTTTTTTTTAAGTTGAAATAGAAGTTAATGGTTTTACGTAAATATCCCCAAAAAATATTTGTCTCTGGTATTCAAGTCAAAAAAGAGCGTACTTTTGAACACTCTTTAGAATTTACATACTAAAACGTAAACCTTGCAGATTACAGAATTTTCTACCTATTTTTCTTTTGTTCAGTTAAGTTCTTGGACGATTTGGTCAATTGAGAGCCATTACTTGAAAGTCTTGTCGGTGCAATAACTTGATTTTACTAGTCCTCCTCGACATTTCAAGATTCGTAAAATCTCAAATCAACGAGCTGATAAACTGAGAGGGTAATAATACCAAACTTTATAGCCCTTAAAGTACATTTTACTGTAATAAATTTCCGCAACCTATTTAACGTAAACGGACATAACAGCTCGGAACGTTCGTATATAGCTAATCAACCATACCTTAAGTTTTATTTCAGAATTTTCTCGAATTGCGTATATATTACATTTTCAGTATTCTTGCTTATAACTGTAACTATTCACGTTTAATTGTTATCAAGGCTTTTTACCGTATACAAATATGCAAATGTGGCGTTTAAAATTTAATTATGAGAAATTCATTAGAAATACGTTATAAAATATTCGTTACGTGTAATTATTCAACAGTTAAAATTAAATTATAATCAGAGCGACCTTAATACTCCCTCTGATGAGAAGCTGGGGTTAAATGAATCCCTCACACTTGCAGTTTCGGCAAAATATGTGCAAATAGTGGGCGATGTTATTAAATTGTTTGCTCCTTCATGAACGTTGTTTCGTCTTCTAAGTCAAGGTAAATCAAATTTGAATTTTATTAATTTAATCATACTAAAAATGCTAAGTTGTTTTAAAACAGAAATATTATTAGGTAAGTCTCAGAGGCACTTAATATCTGTTTCATTTTCATTCTACATTTAAGCACATATCTTAGAAATAATATATGGAAAGTAAATTCAGTTAACAAGAACCGCCGGCTCAAAATATAGCTCCCGCCAAAGATTGATTTACATCTAAGCAAATAATTCTGCAGTTGCCGGGGCTGCAAATTTAATTTCCTATTCCATTTCACGCCACAAACACTTGATTATTCAAACGTCGATTGTGATTTCTTAAATCTCTTCTCTTCAGTACACGCTGGAATACACATTAATATACGCCGTTGAAATAGGAATTCTATCAAACTTGAAGAATTATTTTCGTATATATTGTGTCGACTACTCGACACAAAATTTATTATGCTACGTATTCTATTCTCGTCATATTAGCGATATTAAAAGTGGGGAAGCATTGCACCTGGATTTTCCTACACTTTAGAAATGGTTAGATATGATATTTACGAAAGTACTTTTGTAACAACGTGACTTTAGACACAAACAGAACCAAAGAGCCTACGGCGCATCGATAACATCATAGCCGCGGGCACGGTCAGCTGCATACCTTGCTGTAGTTAACCGAAGTTCTTTTGTGAGAAAAAGAACATGTATCTCAAACTGTTAGATTAAAATTATTTGGCAAATCACGCATTAACTTGGATGTAGACGAAGGCTTACGTTATCACATTTTGAAGCTACAGAACGCCACTGCGAGCGCCGAAACTCTGAGCTACCTCCACTCTTATTTACTATTATATTCTTTAGTAATATAAATGTTTATTTATACAACTAAAATTTATATCTAGTTACAAATAAAACAGACATTTTACAAATGTACAAGGAATATAAAAATATATAAGGAAAATGATAAGATAGACTCTATAGGGAAGGTATGGAAACGACTATTAAAAAATTAATAAAAAAGATAAATCAGACAAACCGAGTGGATTTTACTTAGGAAAATCAGATGCGAATAACATATTCTGTTTACAATAAGTAATTGAAAATAAAAGAGCATTTGAAAGTAAACTCATTTATTATTCATTGATTTACAAAAAGCGTATGACTCGGTTCCAATAAATGAATTACAGGAAGCTTTGCACAAAAAGTAAGTTAGTAAATGTAATCTAAAATTGTATCAAGAAAGTAGTGAAAGAGTAAAAATAGGTTCAACGGTATCCTTTCAATTTAATATAAATAAATAACTAAAGCAGGACTACTGTATGTTTTCGACGTTATTCAAATGTTCTCGATAAACAATTAGATTTATGGAAGAGAAAATGTGAAAGAAAATTGGAGTGATCATCTGTATATTTTATGATTTGCTAAGGTGTTGGTTGGTCAAGTCGCCCAAGCAAACTAACGAGAGAGGTGGCTCTCCGGTTAACGCGTCCGTTTTTCATTCGGTAAGCCATTGGTTCAATTTCCGGCCCGGCCGACTGTCTTGGCTTAGGTTTTTTCCGCGGTTTTCTCGAGCCAAAAGGTAAATACTAGGACAGCATCATCTGCGGAAAACCCTCTTTATCTAAATTGTTCGTTCTAACTCATTTTTACCACCCTTTTTCGGCTGAAGAGGGTCTTAGGATTCCGATGCGGAGTCCGAAAGACCCCTATAACGGCGCACTTCTTTACGGTGAATCAACCGATAGCGATTTTCCTTATTTTCAAAATTCATTCATTTATTTTTAATTTTATTTAGAATTGACATAGCGTGTAATATTTTTATGCGTCACGCACCCACTCACAAATACATACGTGCACGCACACCAGCCCATTGTGATGCTTTATGTAGTACAAGTAGTCCATACCGTCCATACACTTTTCAAATTTTGGTCTGTAACCTGAACTCGCAATCGCTCGATGCAGGCGTTGATAACTCGCCGGATAAATAAACTCTCGTATTTTCAGCTGCTGATTTGTCCCTCAAAATTTGGTTCTTGTTACTAAATCTTACAAACAGTATTATGATTAATTGCACATTTAATTTTTCATTAAAGCACGTCTATATGAAATTCATCCTAGCTGGTCTGTTTATACTGGAAATAATTACCAAAGTGAATGTTTTTTACCTTACCAACCACTTTGCTGTCCGAGTTGAATTTATAGCGGAAATTTTAAATATAAAACAACCCTTGATCACAGTGCTTTTTCACAATTTTCCCCAAGTTACTGGTGGCAAGTTTGTACCTAATAACGTCGTGTGCCTCCAAAATTAGTATTTCATTTATGATTTTTAAAGAAACCTTTCAGAATGAAATAGGATTTGTATTGTATTACTCTTTTTCAGTTAATTTAAATAATTAATGCGATGGTAGGAAAAGGGATCAAGGTAAGTTAAAATCTTCAACGCTTAACTTTACCCCTTTATTTATTGGTCGGTATGGACCTAAGCTGAAACCTTTAAGCGTGCCTTCTGCAATTTAAATTGTTTAACGAGGTTAGGAAAAGGGATCAAAGTGAGATAAAATTTTCAACGCCTACCATTAACCCTTTGTTTAAAAACAGAAGTGCGTGAAATCCTTCACAGCAGACAGGTACTTGGTTAGGAAATATTGTAAATATTTTTATCGATACTTGATTCTGAATTACATTTGACATTACTTTGCATAAATTGGATCAATACTAAAAGAATTCTCTTTCTAGCTTGACTGCAGTGAATACAGACACCTGGTGCTAATCTGCCCTGGTCCTGGTCTGTTGCCGGTTAAAGTCCTTGGATCTGGCTGTTGCCAACTCGACGAGGTGAGCAGTGGAAGTAAAGCCGTGGAACTGATTTTTCAATGCTGAGATATTCATTTTAAACCCTGAATCTACACCTTGGTCATGTGGAACCCTGAAGTGGTGACAATTTGTGAAGTAGGGATCCTTGCGCGCGGCTTGGCCTCGCGTCTTGTACTACTGGCAACACCAGCGCGTTCAATTGCAAACAAATGAATAAATGTTTGCTGATTTTAAATACCAGCTTGTTCATATTAATTTATTTGGTTTCAAAAAGCGTTTTTAAATTACCTAATTATACTTAGTAAAGGCTATTAAATAATATGAAGATTGCATTGATTGGATATTTTTTTGAGTTATCGGGCATTAAAGTCAAAATTCTCCAAAACCTGCAGCGGTCTTAGTTTTAAAAATCATTCCGGAAAAAACGTTTAATTCACAAAGAGACTACCTGCAACTAAAAAATTCCACTAACCAAATCTTATAAAAATCGTTCAATGGATTCCAGGTATATAGATGCATTCATTCGTTCAGGATGAAAAGGAAGAGAAAAAAAATAACCATTAAATATTGTTAATCCAGACATGGTAATTAAATTATGATTTTTTCTTATTTGTACATCGTAAAGTCCTATGGACTTTGAATAATGTTTTAGGTAAGTCATAGTCGTATTAAATCGTATTCCTAATTTTTAAGGCTTATGCATATTGCAGTTAATACAATTAAAAAAATAAAGTCTTGATAAGCGCAACAATTGATTGCCGAAACGTCGAGTTCTGCTAGTATTGTATTAATTCCTTTGAATAAAAATGTCTACATTTAAAAGCAGTACTCAAACAAAATTAAAAAAAATTCCAAGAATTTCTGATCAACGTAAACTATTTCAAATATAAATGATAACGCTTTCATTTTACAGATTTTCAGTTTTCTAAAAATTTGTCATAAAGTATTGTCGTAAATAATCTATGCGACAGTTATTAAAAACAAAGCTTTTAATTTTATTATTCCAGTTAAGTTACGGACGAATTGGGAACTTACATTTCAGTATTTTTAACCCAATTTCTATATCGAGCTGCAAATTATCGTCCATAAAAAAAGTAATATTTTTATTGGCGCGAAGGTAAGTCGTAAACACGTTTACAGTTTCTCGCTGCATTTTATTTTCCAGGCGCCTCAACACATCATAATAATCCCGTTACATTGTAATTTTTGTCTTATTGCGAAACGGCTGAAATACAATGGGTTTTTATCTTATCCTTCAGCGCAATTAAAATTATGACGTCCTTTATGCTATTTAATGTCGCCTTTTGGATCAGACCATCGCACCTTGTTTTACTTTACTGCGTCGTTATACTGCATTGCAGATAAAACGACATAATCCTTCACTTTAAAGTGCAATATTACGGTCTTTATAACGCCCGTCTGAAAACTAAAGTGTAATATAAGAATATAATATAAAATATGAAAATGTTATTCATGAAAACCTAAGGGCTGAGATGTTACGGTCTGAAAGGTAAATAGCGTAGGTGATGTAGAGGGTTGAATTGACAAGTCTAAATTGAAAAATGTGATAAAACTGATCTGACAGTTTTAACACTTCGTAATAAAAATGTACATATTTCAGAGATATTTACAATTCATTATGTCGAAATTTGTGTTTTGGTTCTTTTACATAGTTTACCTGGTTTATAATTTTGCGTCAGTAATGTACCATTTTCATACCGTTTTCTCAGACTACAACTCCAGAAACGTGTTACAAATGGATAACAGGTAGTATACAATTAAGCAAAATAAATGCAAGCAATTATTTATTTAATAAGTAATTAAAGCGGTAGGATAAGTTATTTTCTCTTATTGTCGCAACGTGTCCTAAGAAAACTATGATAAGGTAATAATCAGTGGCGGTTTCTCCATTGGGTCAAATGGTCATTGACCTCCCAAGAAAATAACAAAAAATAAATAATTACTTTTTGTTTGAGTACATAACATATTATACACTATAATATTTAAAAAATACTTTATAGTTAACTTTTGTATGAGATTTCTACGCGAGAACGTTTAGTAAAGAGCTGCCGCAGGATCCGAAAACGTTTGAATGTTTGAGTATTTCAGCGCATTGAACGAATCTATGCAAGGGTCATTTGGCTGTCAGTCCCCAATTCAGCTATACGCCACCGAATAAAGCAGCCGGCTTAAAAGGCCTTCAAATGAATAAGAGTGAAATAGAAAGCTCATTGCAGTAAAATTCATATTACATTAGCTAAAAGAGGATAGAAGTATCTGCGTATTAAAGACTTCAGGGTCACGAACCTACAACTTCCGAGAATTATGCTGTCAGATGTCCGTGATAAGCGCATGCCAATAGCGGCCTAATTTGCGGGATACGCACGTACACGACGTAGTCGTGTGAAGACAGTTGTTGGTTGTATAATCATAATTTAGTGTTGTTGTACGATGTCTGTGCGAAATAATTTTGGATTGTGAATGCTATGTAAGAAAATGCTTTCACTTGTTTCCACTGTCTGCTATTTTGCAACAATTAATTGTGTGATATTGACTACAAACATTTAAAAACTAAAATTCAAACGCATTTTTTATCGGTAAGGCACATGAAAAATGTTGTGCATTTTGACGCACTGGCAATGTGGGTATCAATTTACAATAATTTTATTAGAGAGTGCTTATCGATAGTCTATTAAAGACTTCAATGAAAATGTTGGTAAAAATAGATCATTTTGCCAACGTAGAGGATGGGTTTGAAATATAACTTTGGGTAAGAACAATTTTTTCCAAAAAAATACTTAAAAATGCCTCCCAGTACACAATAAAATTTGTAGCGCTGAATATAGCTATTCAGTAACATAAATTAATTTCAATGTTGGTGGCCGTTTGTGTTTTCTTTAAGAGTTCTTTGAATTGTAGAACTTTTAATTCTTTATCAAATTTTTTTCAGTTATATAAAATTTCTGTAATCGCTACAGTTGAGCTGTCAGAGTTGGTGGGTTTTAATTACTTACAGTTGCAGGCATTTCGTTACTATGGTTTAAATTATTTGTGGAATGTCGTACACAGTTCGTATCAATTTTCCACAGAGATAGTGCTAATATTCAAAATATTAATATAGATTACAGTCATTAACGAAGGTGTTCCGCATGGATTAATACTAGGTCGCATATTATATTTGGTATATCAAGGCCACTACTACTGTCGATTCTGGTAACGATCTGACGCTATACGCTGACGACACTTCTGTAGTTGTATCAGACAATTCTATTCAATTTCTAGAAACTAAACATAAAAACTTTTTTAAGCTTAATTCGTCCAATAAGAACGGATAATATTTTAATGCAAAAAAAAACAATTGTATTCCAAAACTGTCATTCACCTTCTAAATCTATAAACTTAAAAATTAATAATACTGACTTAGAAAAGTGTAATGCAAAATTTTGGGGTGCCCACGTCGACTCTTATCTCAACTGGAAAACACTTTGTTGCAGTCTTATTACTGCCACAATAAATCACAGTTCATACCTATTTAAATCATTGAGATATTTTTTTCAGCAACTCTTTCGTTTTGATTATTTTGTTGGTAGCGTAGGGGGTTGCGGATCGACGTTCTAGTTTGTATCTATATTCCATATTAAATCCGCCGCGTATTCACTAACATGTCTTATCTATACTAATTCTGGGTGCTTTCCTCTTGTCTTAACTTTTAGTAACCGGGCGTTTTTCTTTTTTTTTGCGGCGGCGCAGAAAGCCGCAGCACGTAGATCTAAATGAACCATTGTGCATCCACCGTCAGTTCAGGGATTCTTCTCATACAGACCACTAGTTAGGCCAAAGTTTTAACACCATGAGTATTGGGCAATAGGTGAGAAGATAGAGGGAACATTCTTCCTCTTCTCTACGGAGTTGTCACACAGGGTTGTTGACTACGTCCATGGTCTTAAAGTGCTTGTTAGAAGGAATATAACCAGTCAGAGAACCTACCACTGTTCTAATGTATTTCCTATTTAAGGGCAGGAGTTGTGGCACAGCCCTGGATGGACGGTCCAGTTGATTTTGAACTGGCAACGAGCCCAGTTGTCAATCTCCTGCCTTGCGATAGTCCTGGGGAGTCCTAGGCCTTGCTTTGGGACAAGGAAGAGCTTTTTGAACTTTTTCTGGCCGAAGCATCAGCTTCCTCGTTTACACTAATCTTACTGTGACCGGACACCGAAAGTAACTTAACCCAATTCTGTGAGCCAAGTCTGCTTAAAACCTCACGACTGTATTTGACCAACATTGATTTTTATAACAGAACCAAAAGCCTTGCGGGCCGCTTTGCTGTCGTTACATATATAGATATGCTTACTACAGTAACTTCTACGTAAATTTTCCTTAGCACAGATTAGGTTAGCAAAAATTTCTGCCTGAAACAGTGTGGCGAATTTTGCGAAAGCAAACAAAAATTTTGCCCTAGGCTTATCACCATAAATCCCTGCACTGAAATCTTCTGCCGTCTTCGATTTGTCTGTGAACCAGACTATGTCCGCTGACTTAAGAAGGTTCTCGGTTCAGGTCCAGTCTTCTCCATTGGGGATGATGATATTGAATGGTTTGGTAAAAGAGAGTACAGGTGGCATGACCCGTAACGTAAGAGATCAGACACGTCCATGACCCAAAAACCCTCTCTGTAATGTCTTTCGGGCCTGAATCAGAATATGAAGCGGCACAAGTTCTAGAAGTGCCTCCAGTTAAAGGCAATGTCAAGAAACGCTCCTGCGGCAAGCTTCTTGTCATGTAGCGCTTTCTCGAACAAAAAAACTATGGGATGGAGTGCCGTAACCATGGCTTTGCCTTGCTTGTAGGCCTACTGCCATGGGTTCAAAGGTGAAGTGATGAATGCACATACCGTACATCTAGACACAGTTTACGCCATTCTACATTTTGCAATAGATTTCCTATCATTGTTTGTAAGAGAAAAGCTAGTTATTTTAACTGGAGTGCTAGCAACGTCTAAGCAAAATATGTTTAAATTGAATTGTATGCTGTAAGGACTAGCTTAGTTTTAGTATTAGAAGCAAACGCACAGGTAGACGTTATTTTATAGGAAAAATTAGTATTCATATTCTGTTCATGTTATAAGTGTTAAAACTTGGTGGTTAAATTGTTATTTTGTTGCTTATTTGTATTGCTATTTATTATGTTCGCTTACGTACTTATTTGCCCAATTATTGTATTTATTTGTCATATTATTTCAATCATATATTTCTATTCACACAACTTGCGATAAACAAATGCTGTTTTTAATGAAATTGTACTGTTCCGTGTGCGATTCTTTTATTATATTAATTGTCTATTACTTAAACAAATTATATAAAATGTGTTGTGCGAGATTCTTATGTCAGCGCGATAAATAAACTGCACAAAAGATGTTTAGTATTTATTTTTGCATACCCGCCATAATTTAAGTAAGCCATAAATAACACACTTACTGCAACAATAGTAGCTGCAACATAAACATTCGCCAAAAACAATTGATAAATGTAGTGCCGATGTAAGGACCCGTTGTATGGAAATGCAAGAGCCCGTCGTTGTGTTATGATGAGACTTTTAGGGATTTAATATAAATTGATATGTTCGTGTTTTGTTTTTCTCGTGAATAGTAACAAAATTTTGTCAATATACAACAAATTATAGTTTCATGTTGATAGCAGTAGTTTACTGGAACTTTAAAGATTTTTGCGAATTATAGAAATATAAATCCAATCTCGGTTTTACATTTTCTAAATTTGTTTGAGTGGAAGTTCCACCTAAAAATTGTCATAGTATTATCGTAAAAAATGTTCACCGGTAAGTGATGTATGTCAAGATAATTTCGCGATATACCAATAACAAAAGCCGTAGCGTTATTTAAGCGTAGCTATATGGAAACAAAGTGACTACCCGGAAAGTTTCTGTTTATTCGCCCATATATGCACGTTATTGCTTTAAAAATATAGGATTTTTTTTTTAAATTGGTTATCAAGGTATGGAGAAAAATAAACAACAGTTATGCCACGAATGAATGGAAAATAATGGTGTTAGTACATTACGAAAATTTGTTGCACATCAACGAGAGTTTGTTTTGCTTTAAAGTTCTACAAGAGGCGAGTGAGTGTAGTAAATTTAATTTGCTATGCAGAAAGTGTGAGTAATTTATCTCGATTATTTTTCATTATACAATTGGTGTATAATTGCATTATTTCAAGTATAATATAATGATTTATCAAATTATTGTATAATAAATATCAAATAAAACAATTAAATGGTTAGTTAAAATTACGATAACATTTTGTACATTAAAAATAATCGGGTTATAATTTTCTATTCACTGCTAAAACCGACGTAGTGCTTGTTCGATATATTATGAGTAAAACAAAGTTTATCTATCTCGAGTAAGTTTTATCTTATCCGTTTGTTGTGGTGTAGTCAACCTAAATTGCAATAAAATGCAGATGTACAACATTATGTTGGTACTTCATAGTTACGAAGAATTTTTATATACTAAAAGAAATTGTGTCAAAATATTTATAAACACAGCCGTTAAGATACTTTGTTGTTGTAAATACTGTTGCTGTTATATCAGGTTCATGGGCTTCTGCGGTTTTGATAAAGAAAACTTTTGTTAATAGCTTCAGTATTATTTGTTAGTTAAAACTGATTAAAACTATTAAAGTAAGTAAATATATAAAAGTATTATTATATCAGATAACGGAATTTTCAATTATATTAAAACTAAAACCCTTCTTCTTATTGAATGTCTTAGAAAACATTTTAGACAACCCTGTGATGCTTAGTAGCATGCTATGAGACGGTATAATTTAAATTCAGATTTCTATTCATAGCAATTTTTATAATAAAATAACAATAATACAAGCAAAATCGCAAAAATTAAGCATATCTCTTACAATTATTACGATTTTCTATAGAAGTAGCGCGAAAAATTCGAGAAAATACTATAAAACGCCTTGCAGGTTATGACTAACGACCCAATCTCGATAAAAATATGTAAACCCATAACGAAACGAGCATGTTGCGTGAGTAGTACGAATTCTCAGTTTAGGAATTTTACGGGAGTCGTTACACCTCATTAATATTTCCTTGAAGTTTTTCGCAGAATAATATTTAAAATGAAACTAGTTGTTTGGCGTATTTATTTTATATTTCATTGTTAACTTCGATCTAGATAAATACATAAACTCGATTTAAATTTTGATATTGTTGAAATTGACAAGCAGAAGTGATGGAGAAAATTGAATCTTACCTGCAATTTATACAGAAAAGTAGCAAAATGGGATGGGTTAACGTAAAACATTTTCAAGGCTTTCATTTTATTACAAAACGGATCCATCTCAGACATCTTGACTGGTAATTGTTTACCCTACGTATATAGATGAAAAATCATCACGTTGGACGTGGAACCAATTACAAAGATTAATAAGGCTAAAATGTAATCCAGGATATGCTACAGTACATAGCATAAATCTACTGTTATCTAGAGGTAGGTGGAAATTGGAAGGACTTTCAGATTATCTCTCTGAAAATAAATGATTGTAAGTTTTGGTCAGTTAATAATTTATATTGTTAAGCTACGACTATCTGCTGTGATAAACTGAAGTTTTTTGATTAAAAAAAAATACCTTAGTTTATTTTGTTCAAAGTTTCAGTAAATTAAGATTAGAACACAAACTTTAGAATAACTTAAAGAAAAACATAAAAAGTATAAATTAAATACTAGAAACTAATTAAACTGCAAATTTACTTTAAAACTACGTTAATTGATTTCCAACTATTAATAAGCGCTATATGATTTGCGGGAAAGCGTAATTGGATAAGTTTAGAAAATTTTGCCCACCCTCCCTTTGTTCACTGTTTATCTTTATGCGATCATTCATAGCCCCCGCGTTTTATGTTTTGATATAGCAATACCTCCAACACAGTAAAATTATCCTAATCGATAACATCCACTGCAAGGAACGAGACAGCTCCATCAAGTTCAACACCCAAAACACAGCTTCTAGTCGGTTGTTAGCGTGTGGACAAAGTACCACCTGAAAAGTCGAATAATTGAAAAGTTGTAAACAACGGTGACCTTCGACGTAGTGACACTGTTGCTAATATCCTGTAAAATTGCTGAATGCAAAGCGCAGGCCAAGCTCGCGGTATAAAGCTGCGTTCGGTCGCAGGAGCGCACACCTTTGTCAGTGCTCCTGCTGTGTGCTCTTGTGCGCTTCTGCTACTGCTTGGCTACTAAACTTCAGCTCCTTTCAGCACGCAACTTCTAGGTAGGTTCTTAGAAGTTTTTTCATCTTAAAAAGTTTAGTTGGTTGAGCATGAAAAGTGTTTTGTTCTTGAAACTTTTTTTACGTGACGTTTCGTTACTCGTTCGAACCGTCATCTTCAGGTCAGATTCTTTAATTTATTAATTTAGAACGCAATTAAAGCGAAAAGGCTATTAATAGTTATGTGTTGATCAACTTGTTACAATTACAAGTTTTGTTTACAATAAAAAGTTAAAGCTAAATCAAGTTTTAAGAAAATTCACAAACTATTTTTTTTTATTAATTGTTGTATTTACTTCTACACTAACTTTTAAAATTTATTTTTCAAATACAGATTAATTTATTTTAATATTCTATTCATTACAATTACTGGCCCTTAAGCGTGGGAAAACAGTCGTGCTCTGTTGATTGATACATATTTAATAATTCCCTGAAAACAGAACCAACCCGAATAATAATCAATGGTGGTGTTTGACGTACAAACAAGATCTTCAATTAATTCTAGATTAAACGTTATTTTTTCGTTTGTAAATTTTGTAGAGTACCGACTATGATTGATGGATGTTTGCTTAAGTATTATTTTTCCTACACCTGAGAGCTTTCATTTACATGTCTCTGATAACTGAACATTTGAGATGATAGATCTCCCTTCTGTTCTGAAATTTAATTGGATTCTCTAATGGTTTTATTAAACTGATTTAAAATTTTAAAAATGTTCAAAATAAACCACACATGCCAGAATACATTTGTAAATAAATTTTATTTTTTCTTTCAGTCCTTTATGGAAATAAATATTGTTCAAGTAAAATAAATTATTTTATCCATAAACTTTATGGAAAGTTCAATCAGAAATTCTGCTGTTTATAGATTAGTAAATTATTTCTATTTGTGTATTTTAATAAAGTAAAGAATGTTTACTTCGTAATATAATTTTTGAATAATACGGTTTGCTCTGGTACACTGTGTGTTACAGTTAATTAACCCAAATGAACTATAGACTTTTATAGAATTTTTCCTATAACTGTAGAAGAAATTTTTCGGTTTGGAAAATTTTCACTGGGAGCAGAAATTTGCTGACAGCCGAATAAAAGTATTATTAAATAAACCGGAATAATTTTTTTTGTTATAAGGGTGGGTAAAAAAAAATAAGGTTTTTTGGTATTCAGTCAATTTAGGACGTATGTCACAAAAAAATTAACTTTTTGTTAAAAATTTGTTTCTTCGGGTCAAAAACAATTTTAATTAACCCCACCTTCCCCATTAATTGTTCACTATTAAAATTGATGAAAGTGGCTACAAGTTTCGTCATTAACCGATGACATCTTCAGACCAAAATCTCATGGTGAGATGCCATTTTTACTAGTTAGGTTTAATTCATTATTGTCACTATATTTCTATTTTTATATTTGGTAAATTTCCTAAATTTTTTACCGAAGATGACATCAGTTGATGGCGAAACACGTAGCCACTTCAGTCAATTTTACCAGTTAATGGGGTTGTGTTTTATTAATTATATTATTTTTTAAATGGGATCCGGTTGTGTATAAAAATAGCGAACATAACCAAAGTTTCTTTATTTGAAAAAACAAATAAATTTGATATAATTTTCTTATTACAAACTAAATTTGTCAAGCAAATACAAATTTGATTTAATATTAAATCCTAACGCTATCGCGTTCTGAGCTTTTTAAATAAATTAATAATTTCTTTTCTCCACATTTTATTAAAATGTTCTCAAAGTAATTACGAAAAGATGTAACCTCCTTTGTTGTCATGTAAATAATTACACAAAGCAGATACTTTGATGTTGTTTCCTTTTTGTTGATGTCAAAGAATTTGAAATTTTATTAAATTTTAAAGCTTAAGTAAAATGTGATTTGAACAGCTTGATCCAATTTTTAAAAATATAGGTCAGTCTACTTAATAACAAAATTATAAAAGTACAAAAGTCAATTTCCTGTGGTGTATTGCGTCAATCCAAAACATTTAATAAAGTGCAACAAAATCCAATGTGTTTCTTCGGGTAAAGAACAACTTTAATTAACACCACCTTCCCCTTTAATTGTGTACTTTTAAAATTGATGGAAGTGTCTACAAATTTCCCCATTAACCGATGGCATCTTCAGACGAAAATCCCATGGTAAGATGCCATTTTACTAATTATGTTTAACTCATTATTGTCACTATATTTCCATTTTTGGATTTGTCAAATTTACCAAATTTTGAACTGAAGTTGACATCAGTTGATGGCGAAACACGTAGCCACTTGAATGAATTTCACCAGTTAATGGGGTTGTGTGTTTTATTAATTAATTATTGTTGATGTCAAAGAATTTAAAATCATATTAAATTTTAAAGCTTAATGAAAATGTGATTTGAACAGCTTGATCCAATTTTTAAAAATATAGGTCAGTCTATGTAATAACAAAATTATAAAAGTACAAAAATCAATTTCCTGTGGTGTATTGGCTCAATCCAAAAAATTTAATAAAGTGCAACAAAATCCAATCCATTTTCCTTGCTCCTCTTTGATAATATCAAAATTACGTTGTTCTTTCAAGAAACTCATTTAATTAAAAGCAAATCCCTTTACGATTCTTCGTCGGCTTTGGGTTTTCCTACCTTGCGCGACTTTCTAAACGAGTTGCAAAATTTTTGAAGTAACTGTGACTTATTTTTTTTTCAAATAGATGTAAGCTTTGAAAATCGTCAACGGAAGCTTTATACGTCAAGCTCGGAAAACGCAAAGAAGATTTATAAGTGTATTTATTGTTCCTTTAACGCTTCTAAAATACAAACTTTCTAGACTTGATCCAGCGCTGTTAATCAAACAGTTTCTGGCTTACTTGAATTATTTTATCGACAGCTTAACTTGTTGCCATAAAACCGTTTAATGTAATTACCAATATGCGATGATTCTCATTCTACCCGCAGTTTATTAGGTAATAATGCGACACCCAATCTAATTCAACTTTATGATTTATCCGGGGATTTGAGGAAGGCGAAGCGAACAATGTAATTTTACATTAATAATAGTGAAATGACGGTTCGGAAGTCTTTTATTACTTTGCGAACATGCAAGTTTCCAAAGTTGTAATGATTGGTTTTCGGGGGATCGATGTAAATGCCATTTGGGAAGAATGAAGTTACATTTCTTTTTTCGTTAAGTTCTGCCTTACGTGTATGATGAACGATTGGAACTAATCCGTGATTCTTGAACGGTGTATAGAATTCATGGGGATTTTAATTATTATTTGTATTGGAAATTTAAAATACACTATTAAAACTTTGCTTGATTTAGGTATTAGAAAAAATATTTTAGGTTTTTATAGTAAAAATTTTAAGCAGAGTCAACTATGCAAAAATTTAATTATAAACAATTTAAATATACAGAGTGGCTAGGAAAACCCCGGCCACTTTTCTTGCGGCGGTCAAGAGATGGCGCTTTAGTAAAGAAAAATTAAATTATAGTAATGCCAACAACGGAGAATCCAAGACGTTTTAGTTATTTTGATTTAATATGGGGCGTACTTAATAACTAAAACGCCTTGGATTCTGCGTTGTTGCCAGTATTTTAATTTAATTTTTCTTTACTAAAGCGCCATCTCTTGACCGCCGCAAGAAAAGTAGCCGGGGTTTTCCTAGCCATTCTGTATATCTGCTAAAATATTTCAACGAAAATTAACTTTAAATAAATAAAGGATATATCTAATCAAGTAGTAAAATTTATACGTTTTCCAAATATCATAAAACAAATTAATATACTTAATTTATTTCAAAAACAAAACCATTTTCGCTGTAGCGTTTAGTAGGCTTTTTTTAAATGAAGATAACTTGAAAATGTCATAATATTCATAAAAGCGCATATTAGATATGTGATAGATCTATTACTTCCAGTTTAACCAGAAATTACATCAACTTTTTATTTTTTAAGTACCTTTTGCATATCTTTTCACAAATTTTTGTAGAGCATAAAATTCCCTTTTTAACTCTTCCATGAAATTCTAAATTGATTCACAAATGAAGGTAAATTCCTTTCCAACTAGTCATTAAAATCAATATGGTAAATTAAAAAAACGCTTTCGGGCATCCGCCACGGGACCTTCTTCGCCTATATTGAAATTTTTAATTTTTTCTAATTTTCGTAAGTCATAGTTTAATGGAAAATTTTCAACAATCTGAAAATTATTTAAAATTTTAGAAAATTGAAAACATCAAACTTTTTAAAAAGTTTGAGTTTTTTGAAAATGTTTGAAAATTGTTATTTTCAAAAAAAATTTTATTTTCAATCAAATGTCACAATGTAGAAAATTTATAAAATTTTTTAAATTTATCAAAAATTTCAATTTTGAAGATTTTGATAAAAAGAAATTTTTTGGCAATTATTAAACTGAACTGTTCAGGTGAACGACCAAAACAAAACACGCTATAGGTGTTTTCTGAATAGGAGGTCGTTTTTATGTTTATTTAACATGTCTATGCTGATTTTAAAATCAAATTTTAAACTTTTTGACAACACAAAATCGCGGGTGGGGTAATCGGGGGGTTGTAGAAAGATCGCGCTTGCGCAGATCAACTATTTACCATGACAAGAATCCAAATCTGAACTCTTAAATATAACACCTCTCCCCACCACCTCTAAACTCGTTTCGTTGCAGTTCGATCCCAGTGTGACTACTAATCTATTAAACCTTCATTGGGTTTTTTGCCTTAGTCGTCTGAGCTGTACAGTTTATACGACCAAACGCACGCGCACGCACACCCACACGCAAACGCACATGCATACGCATGCGAGCGCGCCCACATACACACATACACACGGATACCATGGCGAAACCGTGTATTTCCGTCACAATCTCCACTTCCGAAATCTTGACGATAACCATACCTTCCTCGTGTAGCCCAGGAAGGTATAAATTGCAAGAATATCGTAACTTTTTTAGAATTTCCATTTTTTGTTAAAAATTAGTTTTGCACTTTTTTTTATTTAACATTATAATTTAAATGCCTTATTTAAAGGTCATACTTATACAAAATAAATAATGTGGGTGGTGCTATTTAATAAAATTCTGTATTGATCAGTTATTTCATCAGAAATTTCAGTTCTTCGGTATTTTTGGTTAAAATTTAAAAAACACAATGACAGTTGTTCTAAACTAGTTTGCGATTTTTTATTAGATATTTACGATAGTATGTTTACAACTATCTGCAACGCCTACTTGTTAAATTGCTAACTTAAATGTGGAGTTCATGGCCATCTTCCTGCAGAAAAAAGTTGCATCTTTTTCCCTTATTTATTGAACAATTTAAAATATGTAAAAACAATTAAAACAAAATTGAAGCTCCGCATATATCTATAAAAAAGTATGAAGTTGTAAAATGTGTAAAAAAATGGGGTGTACCTAGTTTCATATACACCCGGTACATCATAAGATCATTTTAGCTACTTATACGAAATCTATATTTCTAGGTTGCTTTATATTCACGTGTCCTTTCTGTCTGCCAATTTTACGGTTACTAAATAATTTAACAAACTTTTTAGTTCCGACTTTCGAACTCGGTATTGTCAAATAGAATAGATCCTGATCATTTCAGCTTGTTTAACCAGTGGCGTAGCTAGTATTTTATGGCCTAGTAGCAAAGTTAGAGATAAGTGAGAGGCCACTGCCAGACAATTGTTTTTTGAAAAAAGAGGCGTTGTCAAGTAATTTTTTCCGTGTGGCACCTTAAACTAAAGCATTTGTGACCGCAAATACGCCACTGACTTTAAGAACTAACTGGCCGCCTTAACATAAAATAAAGCACTATTAAAAAATACTGAAGCAATAAACATTTAATTTTATAAAGAGAAATAAAAACAGTTTTTAAAAACAAACAGTAGAATGTAGATCCTATTAAATGCACTGTTTTGTATTATATTATATCTACCGGGTGTTAATGAAACATGGCGCACTCTCTTTTTTCTTTATTTATTATGATGAACAAATTTAATTTTAGTATGTTAAATAACAACAAATTATATGAGCTCAAAATTCAACTATTTTCACCGGAAATGACATCAGCTTTCTTATTTTTAACGGAACACTCCGTACATTTTTGCATATTAGAATTAGCATAAAATAAAGTGTATTTATGCTAATTGAGTGAAGTTTTGACATTTAAAGGATTTTTTTGATTTTTTATAAATTTTTCTTTACTATTATTGAGAGTGCTTTGACTCACCCAAGTAGATTCTAATCAAGTTATATACTCCCAAAAAAATTAAACTTACAACCTACAAAACACACCTTTAAAAATTTGCAAAAGTTATTTTATATGATACTTAATGAAAATTTTTCTTAATTATTAGCAATTATAGTTTTTATAAAATTTTGAAAGAGTGAAACATAAAAATGTGAAAATTTTGAAAATACTACAAAATTTAAAAAGAAATTCAAAATTTTATAATTTTGAAAATTTTTAAAAAGTTCAATATTTTACGTTTCCCTGTTTAGAACCTTTCATAAATTTTAGATTTTAAAAATTCAATTTTTCTACAAAATGCTTCCAAAAAAACATTTTAATTTCTCTTCCTGTTTCGGATATTTTAAAAGCTTATTTTTTCCCTTCGGACACCTACAAAAAACACACAACCATTTTTTTAAATCATTTTTTGAGTTCAAAAACATGTATAACCGTCGACATTTTTTTAATTCAAAATTTTTATGAAAATAATACTTTATATACTGAAACAATAGAAAAACAAAAGCTGGTGTAAATAGTTTTCGGAGAATAAGTAAATCTTTTTAACCCTCAAGTAACGCGATAATAATTATAACTGCATTTTAGAAGAAGTTCAACTTACAACTTTTCATGTACGGTTATTTACCCTCAATTAAAACCTTTCGAGAGATTACGCAAACGAGGAAAAAAATGTTCCGTGACGTGATAAAGTTGTGTTCGCTTTCTGCAAAAATAGATAATGCTTGCAGTAGGGAAACTGCGTGAAGCATTTCACGTGAATTGTCTTTTTTTTAAATCTTACTATTTATATTTTCAAATACATTTTATATCATAACGTTCTGACCTCAATAAACATTTAGAATAATCCGAATATTTGGTCGCTCGCAACGCTATGACAAGTAGCAGATCATCACTAATATTCTGCTTAAATTCAACCGTAGTTGGAAGACAAAAGCCAAAAATCGATCACGAAATAAGAGCAAAAATCGACTTATTTTTGAAAACGAAGGTTCAGAACACCAGTGAAGAGAAACAAAAATTGCTAGTGCTAAAACTGAGGAAAGGAAAAAGCACCCTTTCTATAAAATAATGCAATAACAATACCCTGGGGCAACCGCCACGGGATCTTCCTCGCATGTGTAAAAGTTTTGGAAAGTTCTTAATTTATTTCGAAAATTTTGACAACTTTATGGACATTTTATTAAATTCTCGAAAAAATTACGAATGTTTCAAAAAACATAACTTTTTTTTTTCAAAATTCTTGAAAAATTTTGGTTACTGTGAAATATTTTAAAAATTAAAAAAATTGGAAATTTTGAAAATTATTGGAAATTACGAAAATATTTGAATTTGGAAAATATTTAGAGGTTTGCAAATTTTTAGACATTGTAGTATTAAAAACTTTCTTGAAAATTTTGAAAATTATGAAAATTTAAAAACTTTTGAGAATGTTTAAAATTTTGAAACTTTGAAAACTTGAAATTTCGGAATTTTCGGAAAGCTCTTAAAACGGTAAAACTGTTTAAAAATTTTAAAAATATTGAAAAGTGTTGAAAATTCGGAGAAATAGTAAAATTTTTTAAAAATTTGAGTTACAGAAATTTTAAAATTTTGAAAATATTTGAAAATGAAAAAATTAAAGATTTTATCAACTTTTGTCAAATTTGATAATTTTGAGTATTTAAATAATTAAAATTTTTTTATTTAGACGTTGAAGGAAAATCAATTTGCTAATTTTTAAAAATGTTTGTACACTTCGTCATAATTTTCCAAAACTGTTTATTTTCCACTTGTTATTGCACTATCGCTAGATCAAATTTGATGCAGGTTTCCCAACTCATTTTCTGAGTGACCCCAAAGTTCAAGTTTTCAAAAAAGACTAATGGCAAATATTTCAAAGCTAGTAAGTTAAGAAAAAGTCTTGGGTAAGAATACTGCCTAAGAATTCTGATTTCGACATTACTATTAGTACAAAAACATTTTAAATTTTATTTAAATTTGACCAGCCGTTCTAAAGAATCGGAAGGTATTAAGAAACAAATAAACCCACCTTACTTACAGGTAGACGGTTTTCAAAAACTTATATTGGGTTGCTTGAGCCCCAAAACGAATCCTCAATCATCAATATTTCTTTATATTAGAAATGGAAAAGTGGTTAAAGTAAACATGCATGAAACCGCCGCCGCGCCGCGACGGCCCCATAATGTTTCTTTTTCCTCTTTTTTTGATGCTAAGGATTAAGCTGTATGGCTTGTTCTAAGATCCATTACCAGCTTTTTTAAACACTTTCAGTGTCGTTTATTTCTTGCCAGCCTAAACGCAGGTGTAGGCGAATCTGTGATAAAATCCATGTTGTTTTACTCGCATAACGTGTTCCTTCGATTTGATTAAACTATTTTCACTGATCTCAAAAATTTCCTCTCCGGCTAAATATGGCTCTCTTTTTTTCTCCTAACGGGCTCATGATTCGCTACAATATTGCATTTCATTAATTTTTATATTTTAAAATTTACCACTTGCAAACACTCCTTTTTATCTGCGTATCCTAATAATTAAACCAACAGAAAATTTTAACATGGGTCTTTGAGAGTGACAGCTTCAGTAATTAATGTTTAGTTTTGGTTTTTGTTGTACTTTCCTTAATCAGTTATAAAAACTGCAGTTCACGCTCAGAAAAACCACAAAGCAAAGTTCATTTTCCATGTTCTTCGCCATGTGTGTTTTTCACATCCAGAGCAACTATACAGAGCAATCTATTTTAATGCATGTTATAAATTGAATTGTCGCATTGTTCCGTCTCCGTTATTTATAACAATACAAGACGTCGCTGTCTGTCACAATAAACGGCAGCCCTCGCTACAACTCTAATTTTGCTTGTTGCTACCTATGTTGCGGATGATATAAAACAGTAGGTTGACTACCGCGCGTTGCGAAAAAATGATCTTCGGATATTGTAATAGGAGAGCGTTTAAAATTTAATTAATTTTCCAATATCTCTCGTGAATTTACTTGAGCTGTTCGGGGTTTGTTTGGGAAATAAAGCGTGATCGAGGTGCTTGTTGTCTGAAGGAAACTAGAACGGGTTTACTGAAAAGTTTGTCTCGGATTTATTTAGGGTCCTGTACTTCAGATAAAAGTTATTGCTGCTCGTGCAATAACAAGTCCCCACTGACTTGCTTTAATATAAATTCTTGAAGTTTTGTATTTTTACAGTTGGCCTGCACTCTAGGGTGATATTAGTTCTGCAATTTATAATGCATTTTATTTAGAGCTAAAAATGTTCAAAAACTGATTATCATATTCTCACGGAAATAGAACACGGAAAATGCATGATTTATTATGACTGTAAATTGTAATTCTTACGGCATTTTATACGAATAAGCTTCAGCGGCTATTATTAAATTACAAAAAAACGTTTTATGTTCCTAATTATTTTATACTATACAGTTCTACGTGCAGAATCGGAAAAAAATTTAATTTTTTAACCGTACTTTATGGAAACGTATTTTACTTTTTATCCTGAGTTTTGGAAAGCGGAATTACATTTTCTTCAAGCCGCTAAATAATTTCTGGCGTCAAAAATTGATTTGTAGAGGTTACAAATTGAATTTCAGAAGTGCCAAATTTATTCAATAGCGTCAACAATTAAATTTTCATGCATTTCGTACAAAAGTATTTACCCTTAAAATCTTTTTTAAATCAAAAATTCACTTTATAACGTCATAAAATAATTTCTCCACGTCTGAAAATCATGTGAGCAAATTAAAATAAAATAATTGAATAAGAAAACACGATTCGTAAACAATAAATAAATTATTGTCAGACGTCAATAAAACACAGTTTGATGTCAATAAATAAATTTTTAAGGTCAAAAGATGCTGCCACTTAACGGGATACACGTAATATTTACTGATAGTAGAGCTATCTGCCGAAGAGGACGCACATACATCTACGTTTAACCTGTAGGGCGCCCATCACAGGTAACAGGCTACAGTAATGTCTGCCTCATGCCGACCAATCACGAAGAAGGAACGGAGAATTTTGAAGATACGCTTATTGGTCAGGCAACCCAAGATGCACTTACGTGTGGCAACAAGCCAGCATTATTACTTTTACTTTAACTATGCGCGCATTATCAGTGAATAAATGCAACTCTATTTTTGTATTTTTTTCTTTAAAAACGTAACTGCTCTCAACTATAACCTCGGGTAGACAGTACAGACCAAAAACATTGTTTTAAAAAAAGCAGTATACAAAAATTAAAAAATTAGGAAAAACAACGGCGGTGCCTGGAATCGAACGCCGATTCCCTCCCTTGCTAGACGGCGCTTCACGCTTCTACACTACCGAGACTCGTTGCTAAAGCAGCCTTAAAATCGGTAAACAAGCTAGTAAACAGTATGACGTCATGCACGTGTCTTCTAAAGCAAAGGTAGGAAATTCCGCCCGTTCTTCGTGATTGGTCGGCATTCGGCAGAAAGTAATGTGTACTAGCGAGAACAAGCTACCAGTCTTGATATCAGGCTGCGAGCAAGTCTCTACTGGTGGCAGGAGATTGCTTAAATCCTTACTGATTCTGTAGATCAACGCTGTCGCTAGATAGAGATATTCATACAAAATAATAAGCATTCGCATGATCACTTAGTTGTTACATATGTTCAGATTAGTCACCAACTTTCCGTATTTGAGATTATACAATACTGCGAAATGCATTCGGTATATGTCGTGCAGCTTGACACAGCTTAATTAATACGTTTAAAAAAATTGCCAAAAAAGCATGGGTCGTAGGCCACAGGTTTCGCTAGTATAATTATATTGTAACAAATCAAATGCTCGCTCTCGAAAATGAAACACGTATTTGCGTAAAAGTTGGTATAAACCTTGGAGAATTATCGTAACCATAAAGATTAATAGCGTCTAGTCTCTTCGACATCAATCGATTATACCAAAGTCAGACTTTAATTTGTGCATTTCTATTGCGCACGCATTCAATAGGCACTTATTTAGCGATAGCCGGCAGGTTCGTAGTGGCACAGATGGATATGCGGGTGTGTTCGGGTGTACTGCCGTTTTACTGCATAAGTAGTTGTGGAGTTAAGTCTCGGTTGGCGCCAAAATATTTTTTTTATTTTATAGTTTTTTTTTAAAACACTTGTTGCGTTTTGCTGTTTACGCGAAGTTATTTGTTAATAGCAGTTATATTTTTAAAGAAGAAAATACGAAGACGGCATACTAACGCGCAAGTCTGACCTTGATGAGGTAGGATCGATTGTCTGCCAAGGGGCTAGACGCTAGTATACAGATTATTCATAGTAACAACTTCAAATATTTCAAAATTATTAATTAAGAACCTTGCATACGGTTTTTCTTATGTTTTGATTAGCTTGTTTCGTCTCTGAATATTTTCACTTTCCATGAAATCGTTAAGTTTGGTGGGATTTACAAGACTTTGTAATATATATTTAATACACAGGAAAAGACTGACAGAAAACTTGTGAGTTAAGCAAATTAAGATTGTTTTAAATAAAACATACAGTTCTAAGGATTTCACGGACACTCAAAAATTACAATTTGAATATAATTCTTTTTGGAATTGAATGTCAGGCAATATATGTTCTACAATATAAAAACTATCAAAAATTCTGGTTATGAAGTTTTGTAAAAAATGTTGCACTTTTCATTAAAATTTTTTTCGTTGTTGCTTACAAGGGCTTTAACTACTGACGTCATATGCCCTCATCTAACGTGCCTTATTTTATAAAATCGTTTAGAGACATTCAGGCAAAATGCAGTAAGTGGAATGAGAAAAACTTTTTTTTTATAGAGTTAATTCAAAGTCTGAGATTCTGGCCACTACTCTACCGCCAGCCCGTTAAAGACTCAACATTAAAATAAAATTAAATTAAAAGATTGGTTTCCGGTTAAAAAATTTATTATTTTGGTATTTATTCTAACTACAATTCAAATTTCTAAAGTAAGTAGGCAAAGAAGCAGAGATCTTGCCTTGATGAAGTACTGGAGTGGCTAACTACTCCTTTTTTACATGTTATCGTTTATATAATAAAAGTTACCTCGTGCTCAAACAAAATACAGGAAACCTATTACTCAACGTATTACAGGCTATATCACAAACCATTAAAGAAAATTTACTAATAAAATAAATCATATGTTATTATTATGTTAATCGTGAAAATTCTAGTGATGTTGTTTACATCGAATACTCATGAAAATTCTGGTGCAAACAAAAAAACTGTTAAATTTAATTCTTCCTTAGCTACACTAGGTTTTGATGTTTCTGTGTTTCAGTCTTGTCCTTAAATTGTTCAGAAGTTAGAGAAGTTTAAGAAAGATATTTTGTCAATATACGTTAGCGGTGAGAAAGGTTCTGGATAAATCACAACTCGGCCATAAAGAGACGCTTCAAACAACACCAGACAGCAGTAGAAGTAACTTCGAATATTTTACTCTTTCTAGGTACATATTATTTTCATTGCGTTTTGCTTTGAACGATTCTCGCGGAAAATAATTCTACTTCAAAGAACGTACAAAAAAACTCTTTTGATAAACTTATATTGTGTTAATTTTCATTTTTTATTTTTTATCATAGGCGCCGACGTAATATTAGGGGTTTCTTAAATACATAATAGCATTACGAAAAAAAATGTTATTTATAATTACAGATCTAATGATACCAATTCCATAAAATACCGCAAACGCGGAACGATATGCATAGGAATACATTCTAATTACATTCGGCTTCAGTATAGAAAAAGACTTTTCGATTTTTTAATTTTCACGGAACTAAACGTTTTGCACCTCCAAGAACTAAAAAAGTGCGTTTCTAAAAATGTCTGTTTGGTATAATTGATTTTTGCGCAATGTATGAGCTAAGATTAGATAATAAATTCTTCCCAAACCCAGTACAGCACAAGATAACATGGGAAAACACTATAGAACAGAGTTCAATGATAGACTACCTGATAAGCAACAGAGCAGAACTCATACTAGATATTCGTACCTTGACATCAGCCAACATAGGCGCAGACCATAATCTTGTTATGCAAGTTAGCACTAAAAAGTTAACTAAGAAAGATTATTGCTAATATGATATTTCTTTGTTAAGCGCGTCCGAACCTTTACAATAATATCGCAGAACCCGTGGACTACGCCACACACTTTTCTTTAAAAACAATTGCTAACTGCAGCTGATTTCATTACTAATATGACGTTTCTTTGTTAAACGCGTCTTAAACTTGAATATCATCATAATCTATTACCTCTTATACCTGAAAGTGTCCAGGTCTTACACTGCAGGTAGGCTCTTTGCTTGTGTAATAGAAGGTAACGGGGCTTTCTTGGCCTTTAAATCACTACGCTTCTAGAGCGTATGCCACCCTTCATGCCCATTCATTCAATGACATTCACACATAAATTGAATATAAAATAGCAAAATCCGTGGGCTACGCCACACGTTTTTACAAATAATTAGTAGCAAATTTATTAGAAGAGATATATCGATGTAATTTATACATTCCGCCGGTATTGTAGCTTTATGGCACCAATTACTCTGCTTGACTATTACATAAGCATTGAAACCCGTAAACATAATAATCAAGATGTTTTGAGAATCATACTGAATACGTCGTCGCTAAATGTCGAGACAGAATGGGGGAGGGGGTTACTATAAGCCCGCTACGCCACCTACTTTAATCGGTTATTTACTGTTACCAATAACTACGAAGAGCATAGTCCACGAGTATTTATGTTATTCGGGAACCCTTTCATCTGTTTTAACGTTTAGTGGCTAGAGACCCTCGCTACTAGAAGCCACATATTTACGTGTCGGTTTTCGATAAAGATAGGCAAAATTTAATGTTTACGGTTTGTGTGTATGACCGGGACATAATTTGTCAATAGCTAGCAATCTCACGTCAGACTCCTAGGGGAACACATATGTTCGGTTACTGATCCCTTTCATCGGGCTAGAACTTTTACTTACGGAAGGATCAAAGACAGATCAGTACCAAAAAATCAGGTCAGATCATGAACACAATGCCGTGTGCGAAGATAAACATAACTAACTCAAATCAGATTTAAAAATTCTATTGGAACTGAGACTTCAAGACACATCAGCGTATATCTGGAAATGTTGGTTTATTACCTGCAATTATTTTATCACCTTCGGGTACTGAACTACCATTTACAATTTAATAATACAAAATATCAGATAAAACCAACCTTACCGAACCTGTCATACACAATCACTATAAACAGGAATTAATTGGCAGACATTTAGTTCTACAATTGCAAGAATTTATAATGTGAAGGAAAAGTGGATACTTTTATTTTAAAGATTATTTGATGTCGATAACGCTAGATAGGGATATAAATACAAAATAATAAACATTCGCATGATTATTACGTTTGTTCGGATCAGTCGCCGACTTTCCGTATTTGAGAAAATACTGCGGGCTGCATTAGGTGCATGTCGTGCAACTCGACACAGCTTATTTATTGCATTAAAAAAAAGGTGCTAAAAAGCGTGGGTCGTAGACCACGGGTTTCGCTATATAGGTTTAATTTCAGAAAATATGGTTGGATGCTTGTAGGTACTTTGAAGCTGTTTTAATTCGCAGGTGCAATTATTTCATCACTAATTTGTCAAAAATATAATTCTCGCAACTTATGTCAATATTTAAACCGTCCACGTTCCCTCAAAGCTCGGAGTTACAAACAAATATTTTCCCTTTGAACACAATTATTGATCATTCTATTCGCAAAAAAATGTAAACATCTAGTAATATTTTAAATGCACCGCTGTAGCATTTTTAGTTCTATTGGGCCATTTTCGTCATGATCTATGTAAATCTCAAAATTTCAATAAAGCGCTTTATATTCCGAAGCCTTTATATTGCGCTACACTTTAGCAAAGTCTAAATTCCTCCTCATTACAACCTTAATTTATTAGTCTATTACCCAGCATTGAAGTAATACATCCTAGGTGGATTATCGCGCCCTGAATTTCTGAGGTCGTTACAGTTTTTGCCTATTCATCCATTATTTTAGGTGAAGTCGCTTTTGCCCCTGCTTTCAGGAACGCTTTCAGCGCTTTTGTGTCTGGTACAGTGTACCAAGTTTCAGGTATCAAGTACTTGCGCGTAAACTGAAGCAGTCGTCTGTTGAAGTATTCAAGCCCGGATGATTTATTGCTTCAGCTCCTCTCACTTACCGGGACCGGCTACTTATTGCTTCTAGTGTTCTGTTGCCAAGATGTGACTTTTGGAATTGTTATTTGTACTGCACATTTATACTTTTGTCATTTATTAGCGTTAAATATTAAATTTGTACGTTTCCTTTATCTTATAGAAAATTTAATTCTCTTTTCAACGATGTCCATTTATAAATACCCTGCATTACGATTTTTATGAAAAAAAAAACCAAAAAACCATTCCGTTGTAGAGGGCAGATATGTACAATCGCACTTTGACATATAAATTGTATACGAAAAGGCAAATCAACATGAATTAATTATAATAAAGGTTTACTGCGAGTGCGATGTTGAGTTGTCCAAATCTACCTTGCACGTGGGTTTAAATGTTATGTAAATAGACTTTAAAAATCAGCAAAAAAAATCTGTTTTGCTACTTTAGATGCGATAGAGGGAGCGATTCATCCAATAATAAGAAGCAATATTATAAATTTGGTCGCCATTTTGTAACGGTGAGAGATATCGAAAAACTTTAAATACAAAAATTGTTTAGTTTAAAATAAGGTATCATTTGACCCTTTGTCCTATTTAAGATTTTGAGAATGTTCCCGCTCTTTTGAGAAGGAGAGGAGGTGCTAACATTTATTTTTGTCCTCGCGTGGTACATCGTTGAAAAGCTAATTTAACGTTCTTTAAAAATGAATACTTATTTTCTTGGTTCAATCGTTCATGTGCGGTTGGAAAAAAGATTATGTAATGTCCGCTTTTTTGATATAATTGGCCGCTATTTTGAAACGGTTTGAGTTACCAATATATTCTTTATTTTTAAGTATTTGGGTTTAAAAATACCTTTTAAATGAGGTATGACTTGACCCACCTTCGTATTTACAAATCTCAAGAAACCCCTTTAATCCCCCCCCCCCCCCTAAAAACTACCATTTCTGGAACCCCAAAAAATTGATAAATATTTTTACTGAATACCTCGCGTACGATTTATATTACAAATTTATTATCCCATCCGTTATGACAGTCGATTCTTTTCCAGTAGGACGGTGCACCCCGTCATCAAATAGTTATAGTAAAAATTATGTAAACCAAGTTTTTGGTTTGTGGATAGGGAAAACCGGTACAGTCACGTGGCCACCAATATCACTGGACTTAATCCTCATAGACTTCTTTCTATGGGGTAACGTCAAAAATGCTGTTTATACAACCATTTTTACAACAGCAGAGGACATGAAAGAGATAATAAAGGCAGCATTCAATAGAATTACACCTGAAATATTTAGGAATGAACGTAGTAATTTTATTCAACGAATTCATAAATGTATTGCTGAGGAAGGATGATTATTAGAACATTTAATTTAAGTTATCCTTTCTAATTTACGTTTACTTAAATTTGTCATCAATTTAGTTTTTCTGTTGCGTATGTAATAAAAGTTTTGTAGTAATAATACAGGCAGATTTTTGTTCTTAAATTTTACACCGAATAAATAAGCACAATAATTTAAACAAACACCCTGTGTATAAATAAGAAAAAATATTTATTACGGACAAAACACTTAACTTGTCTGGATTTGCTGTTGCATTTCTCTACAGTTTATAAGTTTTTTTTTAAGAACCATGAGGTCGTGCGTGAACACGACTCCATGATTCCCATCCCACCCCCTTACCCGGGCTCAGCGGACTTGCGCTAACATGTCCCACCCCTGAAAAACATGCAACTCAACATACACACCACACACACCATCCATGGACACGCCGGAATTAACTTATTCAGAAAAATTTCCGACGGGCAGAGGACTCGAACCTACTGCCGTTGAGAGTCTAGTTTCAAAGCCTGGGACTTTAACCAGTAGACCACCCGCTGGCCCGGTTTGTGCCCGGTAAAAGTGCAATTGTACATATCCGGTCATGGCCTGCTGCAACGTAAAGGTTTTTTTTTGTTTTTTCTTATAAAAATCGTAATGCAAGGTATTTAAACATTGACATCGTTGAGAAGAAAATTAAATTCTCTGTAGATCGACACCGCAAGGACATATTTACAAATGAAAACTTCAAACGTTTCACTTGAATGTCGACCATAAAATAAAATTTTGAAACAATGACAAACAACCTCGAGTTTATATGCAAGTGGGAATTACGGTGACATTTAAAAGCCAATCTCTAGAACTTTGCCCGCTTGAAATTGATCTTTTGGTTTTTAGGACTTTAAAATCAATGAGAATGCAGATGACGCTGAGCTGTTGAAAAATTACCCAACTTTTTATACTTATGCGGATTGAAGTGTTATCTCAAGTTAAAATCTTTTTCTTTACATAGAATCATAATTCAATATTTTATCCGATATTTAAAATGAGGAAGTTTTAATGATATGGTTATAAAAAATAAGAATGATAAATGTGAAGGTTATTTGCATTAAACCAAAAGCAAGATACACTGTAAATTATAGGTTGCAAGCAAATAAATATAATCCTGAAAACAATAAATCTTGCATTAAATCCGCTAAATATTATGCTACTGCCACATATTTATAAACATAATGTGATATAAAATTATATAAAAACATAAATTAGTGTGCTAAATCCAGTAAAACCTGCAGATTTTAATACAAAAATAAGTTTTATAAACAAAATATTATGGCCCCTCTATAAATTAACTGAAATCCTCCTTCACAACCAAACAACAGATTGCAAATTGTATGAATTTAACAATATCACAGCCATAAGTGCAAATATTTAACAACTAACTTATGATGTTATGATGATTACGTGAAAAAATTTCTGTTGCTCAATGCTATTATGTCACAGTTAACTCAACAACAAATATATAACTAAGCTGTGAACATAAATAATGTGAAAATTCAATTTTAAAATAAACATAACTAAAAACTTTATTTATAAATTCTAGCTTTACTTCGTTAAAGCCCATATTTAATGATTATCTGTATATAAAATACTTAATTACTTTAACAATTTTTATTTATTTTAACCTTATACGTATTTCGGCATGTTAAGCTCTGACAATGGCATGTAAACATGCCGAAATACGTATAAGGTTAAAATAAATAAATATTGTAGAAGTGATTAAGTATTTTATATACAGATAATCATTAAATAACTAAAAACGTTTCTCTATAGTAAAAGACTTGGCAAACAAGCTTTTATATAAATAATTATTACCACTGCAGCCTAATAAAGGGAAAACAAAGGACAATAATGAATACTCAAAGGTTACTACAGTGTTACTACTTTAAAGTATAATAAAAAAGCTGTCGGGCAACCGACGTTCTTCGCATCTATTGACATTTTTTAAATATTTCGAAACTTTTAACGATTTTATGGAAATTAAGAAAACTTCTAAGATTCTTGAAATATTGCAAATATATTTTATACTATGGGTAACACTGTTTTTATATAGTTTTGGAAAATTTTGTCTATTAAGTTTTATAAAATTTTACAATTTTTTCAAATAAATTAAAGGTACACATTTTAAATGTTTGTAGATATACTAGAAGCATTTGAAATTCATAAACATTTAAAATCTGTACCTTTAATGAATGAACAAATTAATCTCTTACATTCACCGTTATTGGACGTTTTGGAGTGGAGACATCAAGTCATCTGGACGCAGATATATAAAACCAAGATCGAGTTATGAAGACTTATTGTTCCTGTAGCAACACCAACTGTTTACTTTTAATCTTGCCTTTGATAATGACGTGTAAACACGTTGAAATACGTATAAGGCTAAAATAAAAAAAACTTGTTAAAGCTAAGAATTGTTTTATTTTATTATTTTTATTATTTATTATTAATACTTCCCTATACTAAAAGTATAGGAAAGTAAAAACGTAAAATGGCACTTGCTAAAAAAGACAATTCTTATGCTTATGCTTATGTATCAGTTTTGGATTGGAAATAAGTCAGTATATTTTACAGCATACATACAACTATATTAAAGTCTAAAAATTGTTATATAGTTTAATCCAAATAGAAAATTTTAAAGCGTAAGAAAGATAAAAATGCATTTTTTGTTTCAAAAAAAGATATACTGCAAATAAAAAATAGTAAAGACCAGGCATTAACATTCACCAGAAAAAAATAGAAGAAGAATCAAGAGGAAAGAAAATTAAGAAGAAGCAGGGAGAGAAGTGGAATTGGTGGAGCTAGTGAAAGGGGGTGGGAAAGGGAAGAATGTGGTGGGAAATAAGAGGGGGCGAGAGAAAAAGAGTGAAGAGAATCAAGAGGGGAGAGGAGGAGGAGAAAGGGAGAAAAAAGAGGAGGTTGGAACAGCTGAGAAGGATGAGCCGCCTGAGTATTGCTGCATTAACAATTTTATCTTCGAATTTCTTGTTGCTGTCATTAAACAGTTTTGAATAAACGTGGATTATTATTTTACATATCAGGCCAATAATTTCCAAAACATAATAGAAATTAACGAAACACCATGTTGTAGTTTATTATATATTATATCCATTGGCTAACAATTTCAAAAAAACGTTGTGGTGCATTTCACAACCTTTAAATTATTGCAAATTTCCTAAATATTAAAAATTTTTACTTGTACCTTTTTTTATGGTTCACATACCTTAAAGGTTTGTTGAATGTTTCCATTGCTACATCTCACAAACATTAATGTACCAATTACAAATTATGAATCAATTTTGCTATGATAAAGTTGTTACAATCTAATATTAATAGCAAACTACGTGCTTGTTTAGGATCTGGGCTTTGTTTGAAAGCTGTGCTTGTTTCAGCAGGAACGATTGAAAAAGGTTTGGGGGTAGTGCTGTATACATGATTGGAAATCCCATACAATTAGACGTGAAAGCGGAAAGGTTGGTCGATTCCACAAAACATCTTCGGGGCTGCAAACTCTTATGCTGCCGCAAACAATTGTTATTTGAAAATGTCTCAGAGTCAAAAGTGTATAATTTAACGTAATGGCACCTACCTTTACGACTTAATCCGCCATCACCATCATTCATAACCTCGCTTCATCAGCGTGCTTGCTCAAAATTAATCAAGAACATGCTACCAGTACTACATCAGATTGCGAGCCTTATCCTCACTGGTGGGAAGAGGCTAGATATTTACTAATTCTACAGATTAGTATTCGAGCTGAAACGCAGCTCACCCGCCGAACCGCATAGATATTAGCGTGGACTGCACAGTCCTATCACTGCTACCACGCGTCTTTCCCGTGGCGAAAGTCACTGAGTGCACTTTTCGGAACAACCGCAGCGATCAGCTACTTGTAGGCTCAGTATTGGTCGATTACGCACCGCCCAGACAGGTTGGTAACTGGTCTGATCATATTGGCTAGCACTTTTACAACATTGGGAATGTGAGCTCCCTGGGCCGACACTTTGATTATAAGCTTGAGCAGGCAAAGAGGCATCACTCTAAGACCCAGGTCCTTAATACCAGGAAACACCCCACCCACTGCTATAGCTTCAGTCAGGTAGCGGGGATATCACTACCGCTCGATTCCGGGAGCTAGTGTTTATTATACTTTGTGAAATAAATCACTCAGTCCTCATTGGTCCCATTTAAGAAGATTTTGAAGTTTGACATCACCAAGTGACCGTTAGAGCGCCGTCCTTAAAATGTGTTTTTATTTACGCTTCTACACGGGATGAAGCAGCAGTTCGATTATGATGCCGTTTAAGCCCGGAAGGCAAGATGTCATTGACATTTGAACAACGTTCGCGGATGCTTACGACTTAAGCTTCGTTTACATTATAGCGAACATAAGGGAACGAACGAACTCGTTCGTAGCAATTCGCTAGATGTAAACGGTGAATAGTACACGAACGAACGAATTTGTTCGCAATCGGTCATGTTCCGGCCGGTGTCGGTAAATGAGCGAATCATCAAAGAAAATTCATGCTCTGTGTAAACAGTTTAAATACGTAGACGAGCATTCGGCAGTTCCTTGCAAAAGTGCAACACGAATCTCACATGATGCTTACGAATGTATGGATCATCAACAACTGCGAATGCTCTGCTAAGTGTAAACAAGAAAAGGTGAACCCTACCAAACGAACGAATCCATTCGTTCGTTCGCTTATGTTCGCTATAATGTAAACGAAGCTTTAGAAAATCTTTTAGAAGTAACGAACTAAAAAAACAAATAAACTGAATAACTCTATCTCTAGGGAACGTTTCGCCTATCCGCTTCTTTATTCAACCCTTTAGTAGTTTGAAGCTTTTAGGTCGATCATCATTAAGGTGGTTTTCAGAGCAATTAATATAGAAGTTTTAATCTATAAAAAGGATGAATAAAAAACGGATAGAATTGAAATCATCCCCTAGACTTAGAGTTTTTTATTTTAGTATTTTCTAGCACGTAACTTTGAAGTACTTAAATAAAATAAACTGTGACATCAAATATTTAAAATTTGACTACATTTAGAGCAAAAAAAAGTAGATGATGGTAAAAAAACGCGTATACGGCAAAAATATAAGATGCGAATTACGAAGATTATATTAAAAGAGCGCACCAGTTTTAAATACTCCAAAAAAATTAACGCAAATTCTGCATGTTATTTATTGCAAACGATGATGAACACTATTTAAATTTTAAGCTTCCTTCACACGCATTTTTGCCTCTTTTAGAAATAACCTACTGACATAGTCTTATAATGAGGGAGGACATCAAGGCTTTCATTTGTTAAAGGCGTCCGCAGAGCAGAATTTATGAATAGCCCGTGAGGTAGTTAGCAGTTGTCGCCGAAAGTGGCGGCCGTTTGTACGCTACTTAAATTGCATGTAAAAAGAGATTAAATGGTTATACTCGTTATGAGCAATGGGACGATTTGGCGCAAGACTTTGAAAGAGTTATGAAAAATAAGCTGCAACTGCAAAAAACTCGACTTAGCTTTGCAGGGATTTGTGGATTGTTCACTGTGCTAATGAAAAACTGAAAGAGTAAAGCGGATTTATAGTGTTTTTGACGTGATTAAGGACATTGTTCATGTGCATTTGAGATTGGATTTTTAACAGCACGCTGCGCTAGTTTTTAGGACTGATTAAATTTTAACATGTTCAAAAAAGAATTTATTTAAAAAATAATATATTGCATCTTCA
The DNA here is from genome assembly GCA_958336395.1 of Ctenicera cuprea. Classification (NCBI taxonomy): domain Eukaryota; kingdom Metazoa; phylum Arthropoda; class Insecta; order Coleoptera; family Elateridae; genus Ctenicera; species Ctenicera cuprea. The sequence continues at coordinate 25,641,312 of OY284494.1, forward strand.
GTTTTGAACTTTTACGTTATCACTATTCATTCAGTAAAAGCTGCACAAAGTCTACGTACGTTGCCAAGTTGAGTCATTTGAGAATTAGGAAAATTAAGCTGTTTAAAACAAAATTATGTGTTAAACAATGTTGAAAAAATTATGTATTTTATTGTTTATTTCTAGGAGAATATACTATACGAACATTTTAATGCATGCCTGCATTAACAATTTTTTACAATTTAGAAAATACAGTACTAGATTTAACGGTACAAGTACATACGTGTACTCAAATGATTATAAACACATTACGAGAACAACAAACCCTTGTAGAATGCGATAAACTGGACCAAGACAACATGCGCAACACAATTGAGCACATAATTTTTCTCAGATGATCTAATATATTCATCAATAGTCCGGATTTCTAGTCTAGTATTTAGTCAGTATTTAAATTATGAGGCAATCAATTATTAATAATTTCTGGCAAAATTTCTTTAAATATATAGTTGGCACATATATTAAATTGTAAACGAATTATCTACGAACTTAGAATGGTAACACATCCATATGTTTGATCTTATGTAGCATGTGTAGATAAGTTATAATTTATTTGGTCAACTGGAATTGATGCTTGTGTAATAGTAAAATAAAATAAATCAGGGTTTATAAGCGTAGAATATAAATAGAATATAAATGATCATGAGTTTTAAAAGTACTTTACGAAACAATTTTATGAAACTGCAAAAATATTTCTTTTGATAAAATGTAAAATAACAACCACGAATAAATGAAAATAGAACGTGCAAATTAATCAATACAACTAGACAATTCTGCGAAAAAACAAGACTATCAACATTCATAAGGGACGGAAATCCACCGTTGAATAAAAACTTAAGAATTGCAGTACACAACAACTTTTTCTAAATTATTGTTATCCGAAAAATTAGTTTTCTTTTCCAATACGTTTCACGTATAACTTAATGGATTTGAGTACGCCCATGCTTTTCTGCGACTAAAACACCGGTCTTTGTTCATCAGACGAACGAACGTATAAGGGTATGGAAAAGACTGTGTGATGCCTCATGTACCATTTGTGGACTACTTTGTTATGGCTCTGCACACGTACAAATCTTGTGGTCTACTTTAACAAAATTATGATTGCATCAAGGTATCGGATAACATCATTTTACCAATTGTGGTTCTTTTTTCGGCCAGAATCGATAATGCAACACTACACTAAGCTACAAGAGTAAGCAAAGCTCTTTAAATAGCAACTATAAACAGAATGCATTGACCAGCAAACTAATTGGATTTGAACCCAATAGAACATGCGTAGGACTACTTTCAGAAGCAAACTAAGAAGCGAAAAAATCTTCCAAACAAATTAATCAGTTAAGAATTGCTATTCAAGAAGAATGGCCAGCTATGTGTCAACAATTTATAAACGTAATACGTATAAGGCTAAAATAAAAAACTGTTGACGTTAAGAATTGTTTTATTTACCATAAATTAAAATTAACTTCAACGAAGTAAAGATCACACTTATAAATAAATTTATAGATGGTCTAACATAAAGTGTACTTGGCCGCTCCAATACACTTTTAACACAAAAGGGGGCTTTCCTATTAGTGTTAAGAATTTACATCTTTAGATCTTCTGGTTTGTTGTAAGGTGACCAACTTCAAAAAATCAAAAAGCAGGACACCTTTAATAGTTATTTACGTTATAAGGCCGGGAGATGACTTATTACCGTAACGAGTCGAGATGTTTCTGGATGAGGCGACGAAGGAGCCTAATCTGGAATTTCGAGGCGAGTATTGTAAGATCATCTCACGGCCGTACAACATTTTATTTCATACTGAATCGCTTTTTTTAATATTAAATAAAAGATAATATTTTAATCAGGCAAATTATTAAGGATAATCTGGTTGCCTTATTTAGATGAACGATAGCAACCAAATGTTTAAAAAATTTTCTTGTTTTCAAAACTGTTGTTGTGTTGTGTTGTGTTGCGAGGCAACACTTCCCGGCCTAGTACTGTAATGTGTCATTTCCCGGACTCAAATTAATGACGTAAAGTAGTGTAGGGTGGACAGTATGAAATAAAGTAATAAATAGTCTGCACTTCGTGACAAAGCGCGTCTTTTTGCTTAAAAATTTATAACTTTTCTGTAAATCTAAATTAAAAGCGCACTTTCGCTTAGCAGAAGGCATGCTTACCTGCTTCCCTACTTACTATAGTTTATAAATTATTTGAAATTTCCTCTATACCGAACAAACAACTCCCTTCTTAACCAACACCGACACTTCATATTTTTGCAGGCATAATAATTAACAACAAACATGTTAAGATGCTGAGAAAAACGATACCTGAAAAATCGCGTCTTTCACGATCTTATCCGATAATAACCATTACGGTAAAGAACCTTCCTGCTTGTATGTCAGTTGGTGACTATCAGAATTAAGTTCCAAAATTAGGTGTATTTTCCATAGTCAAGCCTTGTTAGATTATTTCTTAATCACATTTGAAAGTAGTTCTTTAGGATTGAGTAGAAATTGTAAGAAAAGCAAAGTCACGTTTGACAAATTTAAAACAATTTTACAAATGGAGAAAAGTGGGAGTTTCATCGTTGAAACCAGTATTTCCAAAACAAATTTCAATCTTTCATTTACTTCCTAAGCAAAGCCGTTGCTGTGGTAAAATAAGTATTATCTGACATACCAATAATTAAGACTTTATATTTACCTAACATTGCTTATGAAAACAAGAAAAACACGACAAATTTGTTTTCCTATCAAAGAAATTTGTTTACGAAATATTATTAACAAACTTTGTGTAAATAATGTAGTATTATTCAAATAGCAATTTTATAGGAAATTATTTGTTGAAGAAACATCAAATGTGGAAATTCTGAAAAATAATCAACCCTGAAGGAAATTATTTTTTATTTCTAAGAAAATTGAATATCTGGTTGTGACATAAGAAACAAACAGTTTATGTTAGAACTATTGCTGCTATTAGCACTTGCAAAAAATATAAATGTTTGGAAACAGGTTTTGTAGCTCTAATACTGTTTTTAAATCTTATCTGATTATCCGTAGATACCCTATTATTATTGCATTAATAAAGAAAGTCATTGCAATAAGCTAACAACAGCAGATGAAAAATTGATGCGACTAAATAGCATTCGGATTTTCAATATTCCGTAATGTCATATAAAATTTTATTGCTACTAAACATATGTTAGCGGGCTTTTATGCGGTAAAAGCAACTACCGCCACCAAAGCTTTCTGAAGTATAGAACGTAATGCACATTTAAAGCGTATCTTTCAAAAGCTAAAAACCCTTCATTTAAAATAAAAGTTAATTGACATGCCTGAATATACACAATACCTTTTAGTTTAATTACTGCAGAAGCTCTAAACATCCTGGAGAAATATATTTTCGGGACCTGAAAAGACACGCTGAAACTTTCCTTTGAAACTACCCCGCAGTGGTTATTGTTCACTGCTGCTTTGTGTATCTAAAAGTTAATTCATTTCTTAATGCGATCATTACTTTCTAAATCTACTGGATGATTCGCAAAAAATTTCGTTTTAGTCTGGGTTTTACAAAAAGTTGCTATTTGATTAGCTTCCACTATTGTCATGCAGCTTGGAAAATTTACTATGGGCCACTGTAAAATAACTGTATATGTATGTATGTATTCCGCCCGAATCTACCCCTTGTTTTAAATGCAGGATTTTGTCTTGGATCTGAAAGCTTTTTTATGGAATGCTGTTGAATTCAAATACAAATATGTCTAGTTTAAACATAAGAGAAATTTTGGTTTGAATTTTTGCGTCCAAATAATGTTTTCATATGTGTAGCTATTAATAGTTGCTTATATTATTTATAATTTATTTCATAGATAACATATACTAATGTTTAATATTTTTTTGTTTCAGGTAAGTTGATGTCTCTTCTGTCTTAAAGGTTTCAGTCAGTCTTCGGTAAGTGTGTTATATTTTAGTGCTATTAATTAAACAATAAACATAAAAACCTTATCATAACCGACGCAATTAGAAAAAACGGTTTAAATCATTTATACATATATGAATGTAGGTAGCTAAATATGCAAACAAATTAATCAAATACGGCTAATATTCAAACGAATGGAATTCCGGAAATACGTGTAATCCGTGTTTACAATTCCGATTAAACTTCGAGTAATTAGAAGCTAAAATTAAAGCTTTCATCTTAGCGTAAATCCAAACATGGATGCTTTAATAATAACTGGTTTATTGAAACTCACATACATGTACGTAATTTCAAAAAAGGTTTTACTTTGGTATTTCCGTTGCTTGATCATTGCAAAAATTCTATAACAACCGGTAAAAAATATAACTAGCTATTTAAAAAAATGCGGAAGCTTGGGCTGGCCCAATACGTCAAAAATTTCATTTTTTGCTTTACGATATTGAGCTAAGTTTTGTATACAAAACTGCTTACTATTACAACCCAATCATTACTCATTCTCGAGGCATTCCCCTTCTACACTAAGCCATTTAAGCTAACAGTTTCGAAGGACAATAATTATTTATTTATTCGATATAAACGAAAACACGATTCAGTGTAAAGTGAACTTGAATACAATACAGGGTGTGTATAAATTGGTGAAGGAACTACACCTGGCGATGTTGGTCATAAAATTCTGAGTCGAAAATCTTAATACCAAAATATTGTACCATGCTTCCTGGGTATGCACGGGATCTTCAAAGTTTGAAAATGAAGTCTTTTAATAAGTGTTTTAATTCATTATCTGTTGACAGAAAGAGCTGCAAATTAGAAGAAATAAGAATTGTAATAAGTATTTTTTTATAGATGTTGTTTTTCAGCCCCATCAAAAGCGTGTTTTAAACATTTCGTTAACTTATTATTGTAAAGAATACATATGGCAGCATTGTAAAACATTCACGGAGTATTGCGATATAACGGGCATCCTTATAGTTACCGTGCATTATAACAAAACACCTGTGGGGTGTGGATCTAATGTCAAATGTACGTTTCTTTAAAATGGTTCCTGAGGACAGAGGAAGCATTGTCCAACATTTTGGTATTAACATTTTCGACTCAAAATTTTATGACCAACATCGCCACGTGTAGTTCTTTCGCCAATTTATACACACCCTGTATATTGCATCGTGAAGCAATTCGAAACTCATAAAACCAGCATGAGATAGATACTGTATTGTATAGGAAAATTCACATGCATGTTTCCTTAAAATCTGTCATAAATAAAAACCCTGTCATCGCCAATTATTCAACAAAGGGCGGGCAGTATTTAATAAACAACCCTCTTGAAGTTTATTGCTTGTTTTTATCTGCAAAAAGCTTTTACGTATAAATTCCGCTCTTTTATGCAGGTGTTTAAAATGCAATAAAAATTGTCAACACCAAATATTTAACCATAAGAAAAAGGGCTGCAGCTGCAAATTATTTCTTGCGTGCAACCATTGTGCAACCTTCCTTTTAGTGCATTTCTAAGAATCACGGTTACCTCTTCAGGGACATACCAGTAATTACACAATATTTTGTTAGTGTTTTTTTATTTATTAGCTTAGACTTCGAGTACTCGATCGACCCAATTGATTCGAATTTTGTAATTATCGACCATAATGGTAACTGCATCAATTGCATGGCCTCCATAAAATTTGTTACGTAGGTATTGATGGCTGTTTGCCACTGAAAGTGTAATTATGAAATTATATAAATAATTACTATCGTATTAATGCTTCTAAAGATGCAATCAAATTACGCATCCAAATACCTACTTTTGATGGTTAAGGCGCAAAATCGATTGGGTTTATTGAACAAAATTCTTGTCCGTAATTAATTTAGTTTTGGAATTATCACGCCGATATATTTACGGACACATACTGTATAATTAAGCTTTGTTATTATTAAATACACTGGAGAATATTTGCATAATTAGATGTTTTTATGTAACTTAATCTTTCATTAAATTGCTTTGCAAATCTCCAAAACCTTGAGACATGTTATTATGATTTGCTACAGATCGGCGAGGCTGTGGGTATAAATAACCATTTACTCAGTGTCTTACAATTTTAAGTATTCTCTCACTTTTTGACATTATACAATGAGCAATTATGCCTAGTTAATAATGATGCTAGGAAATAACTACTAGAATCAACGTTAATGTTCCAAATTATTAGTTCACAAAAAATACGTAACTCTGAAATCATCTACTAGAAGGTAACTGTCAAATACTTACCTTAATGAAGCTTCTGTGAAATTTATTTTCCTTTCGCTAGAAGCAAGCGTTTCTTTACGGTTTTACTTGCTAATAACGGGCGAAGCACTTCACCTGGACTTTCCTATACTTCCTTCAACAATCTTTAATCTTTCATATTTTGAAAACTATTTTAATCAACGATGTATTAATAAAATACTTTATAGCGTCAATAATATTCATTTATTATAACCGTATACGTATTTCAACATATAGAAATACGTATAAGGTTTAAATATTGTTGAAGTATTCATCTTCTTTTTCTTTCAGCATTATAAAACAATATTCGTTCACTAACAATGGATTTTACGTTCAATGATCCTTAGTTACCGTGCATTATAACAAAACACCTGTGGTGTGTGGATCCAATGTTGTCAAATGTACGTTCCTTTAAAATGGTTCCTGAGGACAGAGGAAGCATTGTCCAACATTTTGGTATCAAGATTTTCGACTCAGAATTTTATGACCAACATCGCCACGTGTAGTTCTTTCACCAATTTATACACACCCTGTATAAGGTTAGATTGTGATATCTATATATTAAATCCTGATTCTTTTCACCTGTCTGAAATTTTGAGTGATGAGAGGCCCTCACTACTACATCTCACATATTTACGCGTTTTCATATAAGGCGCATATTCTTTTACACAGCAGACCGATACAATTTTTTGACGCAGAACGGTAAATTTGGATTTATATTCTTTTTTCTGTATAATTGAAACATAATCTTCTAACAGTTGTTATGTTACTGAAAAACAAACTCGCAGCAGAAAACATAACATCGAGCCGCAGGGCTGCAAATACCAGCGGACTATTTAATACTTTGGCCTATTTCCAGTACATTTGTTCTTATTATTCAGAAAAATATTTTGTATTGGGGCCTCTTTTAATCTCAAGCCACAATGCCACTGCATCACTAAGTTACGTTAAATGTTATTAAATTGTGCTATGTAGAACCTTAATTTATATGTTATATTCCTAACTCTCTCACCATAACAAGACTACAGGCGCGGGCGCTAGCATCTCGACTCAGTTTATTGATTGTTTACAGCGAGATTTTGTGTTGTTCTCGCTAGTGTTGGTATAAGTTAGTTATTTATGGCTTACTTTAATTCTTGTGGGACGGAACAAATAAACAGTAATATGTACTCAATTTTTTCTAATAACATTTAAATAATTAAGCACGTTTCAATTTAAACATTTTCGTTTGTTTATTAGAAGTAGGGAATCAAAGTTTCTCCGCCACTAATGCAACTGCTTTATGAATTAACAGTACACGGTAATTATTGCTTATGTATAGCAGTGAGTAGTGAATGGCGACTGAATACAATAAAATCTAATAAAATTTCATTATTTCACATTCAGTTTCACACTATTAACTTTACACTACGTGCCAATGTTGGCCATATCGGTCTGCTAAAGCAGACTATTATGATATGACATTATTGTTTGGAAAATCTTAAGATCATCCGCATGTAAAAAAAATTTGCAAGGTTTATCATAGCCTGATATTTCATTTATAAACAGATTAAATAGTACTTGACTAAGGTGCAAACTACGGGATTCTTGAACTAACCTCAATATTTTAGTCATGCATATCTTAACTTTTACTATCTGACATTTGCTAAGGGGGTAGCCCTCAAACCATGACAACAAACTTTAGTAAACACCAAGAGTTTCAAGTTTTGCTACCAACAATCTATTATTGACAGAGTCAAAAGCCTTCGAGAAGTCGGTATTTAAATGCAAACAACTTGCAACTTCTTCTCTAAGGCCGACACAAGATATTACGTAACTACTTTAGGATGCATTGCAAAGTTTGGCACAAATAAGTAATATTATAGTAATTACTAGGGATGAGATTTAAGTTGCAAGGAGCATCGTAATAATTAAATCGACGTTCTCACCTCAACAGTTACTATATGAATATTTTTAGCATACTCAGTTGGTTTATGTGGTAAAAAATGAAAGATAAATTCGGAAAACAAAATAAAGCATACCAAAAGAGAAAGAAAGAGGGTTAACTAGCTTCTTTAAATATTACTGTATCAAAAATTAAGTATAGAATCTTGTTCTATTGCACTAATGAGTAATGTACTGTAAACGTAAATTTTCATACTAATACTCTCTAGCAGGTGGCGCCACGGAGTATTTAAAGCATTGTGGAAAAACTTAACTGATAGCGCATCCTTAGCTATTTTCAGCAAAAAGTGTAAATAAGACCATTTCGTCAGTTCTTAAAAAAAAATTATTTTCGGCATTGTTTGAAGTTTCGGAAATGCTTTCATATCATAATATTAAACCCTTTTAGGACTGTTACGTCAGCAAAGTATATGTTAATCTACCAAATTATTTTTGGCTATTTATAAACATTAAAACAAAATTTATTAAAAAAATTTAGCAGGCGGCCACATTTTTGAAAAACTATAATGTCAAAACACAGGTGAAACGTCTGCCACCGATTTTAGAATTTTTATTGAGCTTGTTTTTTGACGAATGTTTTGATAGAGGAGCCAGTGTTTTAGAGCCGCGACATACAAATTCAAAAATTTTCTACATTACCGTCTCTAAAAATAATAATAAAACAGTCTTGTAAAACTTCTCTAACTATATTCAGCTCCTACGCCACTGCAATTTCACATTTACATTAAAGTCATTCTGAAATGCGTGTACTTTTTGAATATTTCTTATTTATGAAAAAGAATCCAGAAAAAAGTGCCGCGGAAAAAAGTGCCGCAGAAAAAGTTCCGCCGGAAAAAAGTGTCGCCGGAAAAAAGTGCCGCGGAAAAAAGTGCCGCGGAAAGAGTGCCGCAGAGAAAAGTGCCTGGAAAAAGTGCCGCCGGAAAAAAGTGCCGCGGAAAAAAGTGCTGTGTAGGTGCCTAATCTAAACTAACTCCATTATCTGTTATTCCAGCCACCCGTCTGGTTATTCGTTAGATCTTCTTCATTTATTATTACTTCTTGCAAGTTATATAGGCGTGGTGGGAACATAAGAGGGATATTACGTAACCCGAGAACACTATTTCCGCCATTTACTCCAATCCTCTTGTATTAATTATATTATTATTAAGCATAACGTTATCTATATTGTTTATATTATTTTATTTTGCAAGTGCAAATGTGCAAATTCCGCGTCACTTTTTTCCGGCGGAACTTTTTTTCGCGGCACTTTTTTCGGCAGCACTGTTTTGTCGGAACTTTTTTCCAGGCACTTGTTCCGCGGCATTTTTTTCCACGGCACTTTTTCCGCCAGCTCCTGAAAAGTCTTCAACTTTTCTCCAACCGGTTATAAGAAAAAAGAAATAAAAATAATAAATAAAAACGCTGTATCTTGGTAACCACTAGTTAGGTACATATTTTTATCTAGACTTTTGTCTTGTTGTTAAACATCCTGTATAAATTATTAGTATGTTGCACGCAAAGGTTTCAAGCAGGCCTTGGTTTATCATTATTTCCATGAGAAAGCAGCAAATATTTAATGCCAAAGCAACGCCAAGTGACAATATTTCCCAACAACCTCTGCTCATAAATTTAAAGGTGTCCTAAATAATTCACCTGTACTCGTAGTATCTAATGTTAAACTATTTTAGGGGGAAAACTATAGAACGTAGATCAACCCTTACTGTACATACTAGCTTAAAACGGTAACGGAGTTGCTATTTGGCTTTCAAAGCATAAGCAAGTGCCAGGAAGTGCAAGTGTCAACGTTTATCGCGCGCGATAAATTACGAGGCCGCTGGCTTCAGATAAGTAATATTATTCATTTATTTATTTATATGTGCATGCATAAATAGACTCAACCTGTAATCACTGTTAAAAAAATCATTAACAAGAACCCCTGCGGAGGGGTTCCTCAAACAAGATGACCGACACCAATCTTAAACGAAACAGCTCTGCTCTCTCGCCACCCATATCAGAACCGAATAAAAAGTATCTCTTTGAACCACAAAATTTAATAGCTACCAATAAATTCTTTGTATCGGCGAAACAAATAGAAAATGCCGGGAAAATAATCTATCAAGGCAAACTCGCCGCAGCCATAAGTGCCATGGATACCACCGAGGCCGCAACACCTGCTGTAGATACCACAGAGAGAAAAATAAAAATCCCACCTATTTACCTGCACAATGCAGATAAATTAAAATATCAAGAAATTATCTCTGACCTCAAGGAAATAGCCAAGAGTGAATTCACCACTGTAGCTAAAAATAAACAATTACGAGTAAATCTTACCAGTATAGAAGATTACCGAGCGATGACTAAACATTACAACGAGAACAAACTAAACTATCACACATTTAAGGACCCTGAAGTAAACAACTTATCTGTAATAATCCGAAACGTCCCCGTTTCACTTACGGAAAACGAAATTAAAGATGAACTAACAGCCTTAAATTACCCAGTACTGAAAATTGCCAGACTCTACAATAAGGACAGATACCCGATCCCACTATGTGCTGTGGATCTTAGTAATACTCAAGAAGGCAAGGAAATATTCAATCTAACTAAGTTAAATTACAGCATCGTAGAAGTTGAGATACGAAGAAAAACCAAAGAAATTCCTCAATGCAAAAAATGCCAGTTGTACGGACACACCCGTAACTACTGCCAATCACAAGCACGCTGTGTGAAGTGTACAGGCAATCATTTATTTAGTGACTGCCCTAAACGACCCGGAGAAGATCCTCAGTGCGTAAACTGTCTGGAAAAGCACCCGGCTAATTACAAAGGGTGCAGTTATTATGTTAAGATTAATCAGAACCAAACAAGAAGCCCTAGTTATCGAACACAAAATAGATTATACTCCCAAACTTTAAGCAATAGACAAGAAAGTAAGGCAAACGAGTCATCTTCTCCTGGATGCTCTGTACCCAATCCCAACACGGCCACAGCTGATGGACAACAAGAATCAGCTGACTTCATCACCACCATAATAAAGAAAATAATTGAACTGCTAATTCCCCATTTAGATAAATTTATGCCATTTCTAACAACACTACTTCCAACATTGCTAACCAATGGATCAAAATAATGCCCCATTAATAAATAACCTAACAGTGACTAATTGGAATGCCAATGGTCTCAAAGCTCAACGGTCAACTTTTATAGAATTCATGACACGGCACAACGTCGATATAGCTTGTATCACAGAGACTCATTTTATCAGCACAGAAAAGTTCAGAATCCCTGGATATCACGTGTACCGGAAAGACAGGGAAGCATTAATCGCATCAGGCGGAGTTGCGATAATAATAAAAAAGAAACTCAATCACCACCTTCTTCATATGAGTGATCTTCAAAATATAGAAGCTATTACTATAAAAATACTTATGAAAAATAATAGCTCTTTAATTCTCACATCAGCATACAAACCACCAAATAAGCGGCTTCTTGAACATGAAATTGGCAAACTTTTCAATAGTGAGGAGCCCACGATACTCTTGGGAGACCTAAATGCTAAGAACACCATATGGGGATGTCGAGCTAATAACCCTGACGGAACCAAGTTATATAATATTATGACCGACCACGGTATTATAATATCAGCCCCAGACGAATTCACTTACCATCCATATAGAGCAGATCATCAACCTGACATATTAGATGTTATATTACATAAAAACGTTACCAATCCAATATACCAAACAGTTACATCTGAACTAGACTCGGACCATCTACCTGTAATTATCAGCTTCTATAACACCCCACAAACAACACCTCCAGCACCTAAATTAGCCTGCGGAAAAACAGACTGGAAAAATTTCCAATCAACCCTTGACCTAAAACTGAGACGGTTAGGGCCAATTGAAGCACCACCGGATATAGACGATGCAGTTCGACAGTACACATCTGCAATACAAGAAAGTATACAGGAATCTACCACACCATGGAAACACAGGAAAGTTGCTGACCATATCAGAACACCCAACCACATACTCAACCTAATTAAAACGAAGAATAGGTACAGAAGGGAATGGCAGAGATCTCGTTTACCGTATCTCAAAACATTATATAACCAGCTATGTCATTTAGTAAAGCAAGAATTAGACAGCTTAAGAATCCAAAGATACAATTCCTACCTAGAAGAGATACAACCCAGCGATCCATCTATGTGGTTGGCCACCAAACGACTGATAAGACAACCGAACGTAATCTATCCTATGGTAGACAATAACTCCTCATACTCTTCCGAAGATGAAAAAGCAAACTTATTAGCAACGCATCTCGAACAGGTGTTTACACCTAACATAGGAGAACAAAACGAACACTTCGAGTATCAGGTAACAAACACAATTGCCAATTTTCAACTACAACTTAACGCAGCAATAGCCCCTGTATCTGCCCAAGAACTTAAATCATATATAGTACTACTACTCAAACGTAAGACTCCTGGGCCCGACTTAATAACTAATGAAATATTAAACCACCTCACCAAGAAGGCGGTGGCTTATTTAACCACAATATGTAATGCCTGTCTTAGACTAGGACATTTCCCGACCCCTTGGAGAACTGCAATTATACTCCCCATTTATAAAGTAGGAAAACCGAAGGACAACCCAGACAGTTACAGACCTATCAGTCTCTTATCAACCTTGGCCAAGCTCCTTGAAAAAGTGATACTTGCCAGACTACAAGATGACCTACTGCTAAATGACACAATCCCCCCTCATCAATTTGGCTTCCGAAAATCTCACTCTACCTCTCACCAATTGCTTAGAATAAGTGAAGCAATTGAAAAAGGGTTCGAGAAAAAAGAATATACTGCTATCGTATTCATGGATCTGGAGAGAGCGTTTGACAAGGTCTGGCACGAAGGGCTCCTTTACAAAATGATACTCCTAAACATTCCAAGTTACTTAATCAAGATCACTCACTCCTTTCTGACCAATAGAACATTTAGAGTCAGAATTAACTCAACATTATCCAGTACCAAACCCATAAAGGCTGGAGTGCCCCAGGGTAGCATATTAGGACCAACTTTATTTAATCTGTTCGTTCACGATCTGCCTACAGCTATCAACTCAACACTAGCCATGTATGCTGATGACACGGCGATAATAACACAGAGTTCCAGTGCCGAAACAGCAATCGAACACCTCCAAAACTCCATAAACATAACGTGTGAATGGTTCCAGAAATGGAAAATCAAAATAAATTCCGGAAAATGCCAAACGAAAATGTTTACCCTTAAACGATACGCCCAACTTACTAAAATAAAAATAAATAATAATGAAATAGACTGGAACCCAAAGGACTCAGCAGTGAAATATCTAGGTGTTTACTTAGATGCAAAGCTTAACTGGGGGTACCATGTCAATAAGAAACTCAACGAGTGCCACAGCAGACTGGGTGTATTATATCCGTTAATAAACCGCAAATCCCATCTTAGAACCGAATGCACAGTGCTCATCTATAGAGGAATCCTCCGACCAATACTTACCTATGCATGCCCAATCTGGTGCAACACATCAAAAACAACAATGAAGAAACTCCAAGTAATGCAAAACAAAGTGCTCCGAATTGCAATTAAGTGCCCGTGGTTTGTTCGCAATACGCAAATACATGACGAACTAAGTGTTCCACTAATATCTGAGTTTATCAAGAAAACTACTGTGAAGTTTTACCAAAACCTAGTTTTATGTTCCAGTGCTACTGAATTAAATCTCGGACAAAAAGATATCCACACGCGCCTCAAACGCAAACTTCCCCAAGATTTAATCTAAAGCCTGTATAACTTAAAATTAATATTTAACGCGGAAACTGTACGACAGAGGTGTGATTAGTCACTTAATCCTCTCTTGATTATAAGTTAGAGTAGTAGTTAGATGTAAGTACCTATTAACAAAGCCGTGTATTGCATATTGTATTGCAGATCCAGCTATAATAAATTATAATAAAAAAAAAAAAACGGTAACACTAACAACCATCATCTGAGCAATTGTAGCTATTGTACAAAGTTCACCCCTTTACTTGTTACTTATAAAGTTGTCGATCCTTGTAGCATTCCTAACAGCTACAATTCATCACTTGTCAGAACTTGACATCTTATCAACGTTTTCGTCGATTGTATTCTAACAAACATTTCGCAGAGGGTTCATAAGCAGAAATTGCAACATTAATTTTGCTCTGGGGAGCTGAGACTGCGAAATTCCTGCCCAAGCTCCAATATTGCTTTATTAGGGAATTATCCAGGCTTGAAGTTACGTTTTGCAGCATCTAAATTGTTGCATTTAAAATTTATATGTGAAGCGGAGTACTTATGTATTAAATTTCTTAACTAGAGTATCTACAATGGCGAGAGAGAAAAAAACAATAAGAATCGACCGGAACGTCGATATTGAAAAAAATTGTTACTGTACTACTGATATATGTATCATGATTGATAACATATTAAATAATACAAAATTTACAGGTACATAGAACCTATATTATAAGTATAGTCCGGATTTCTAGTCTAGTATTTAGTCAGTAATTAAATTATGAGGCAATCAATTATTGAGCAATTGTGGCAATATTTCATTAAATTTATAGTTGGCGCATACCTAAATTTTTAAACGAATTATCTACGAGCTTAGAATAGTAACATATCCATATGTTTGACCTTATACTAGCTTGTGTGGATAGTTATTATTTATTTGGTCAGCTGGAATTGATGCTTATGTAATAGTAAAATAAAATAAAACAGTGTTCATACGCGTAAAATATAAGTGGTCGAGAGTTTTAATAGTTATTTATGTATTAAGGGCGTAAACAGGATTTTATGGCGTAAGACGTAATTTTGAGCCCGAGGCGGCAGCCGAGGGCTAAGAATACGTCGAAAGCTATAAAAAGACGTTTATGACAAAGAAATTCGTGTATAATTGTCAATTTATGATACATCCGTGCATAAAAGTACTTTACGAAACAATTTGATGAAACTGCAAAAATATTATTTTTAATTGAAATGTAAAATACCAACCACAAATTAGTAAAAATAGAACGTGTAAATTCATTAATACAACGAGACAGTTCTACGAAAAAAAAAAGTTTTAACTATCAGTTTACTTTGTTTTTGTTTACTTAATGATTTTAACGAATTTTTTGCACTTCTGCGACTAAAAGTCCGGTCTTTAACTATAAGAATAAGTTATTTTAATTACCACATGAAAGTATTCGCCCTCTAAAGCCATAAATTTAAAATTCAGACAGTTCCAAGAGTTTTATTTCGTGATAGATTAAAAGTTTCTTGGTTGTTTCGGTAGCTCATAACGTTCCTGAAACAGAATAAGCCGCGCTTCGAATAGACGTTGATTTAGTAGACACGTTTTATGTTTGCTTTAATAAAACCGTGAAATTCAAGTTTCCGTAAATAGTCGTTTCTCTTTAATTATTCATAAAATCGTAAGCTTGTCTACAAGCGTTTTGCAGTCACACTATTAGAACAGGGAATAATAAAATATCTGACCCCAGGATCTAAAAGCGTACGATAGTAATACAATGTGCTACAAATATAGGTTAGCTCAGGGTTAATTTTGTTTATATTAAACCACTAAATGTAATCGCCGCGATCTTAGTTCCTAGTTTGGCGCGGAGCCAAATTTTTCAACGGAAGTAGCAAAAAATTATTTAAATTGAATTCCAGGCGTTAATTGCGAAAAAGTATTTTTATGTGATTTTTAATTCAATTTTGCGCGCTCTCACGGGCTTGAAATATTTAGCTAGTAAATTAATTTGAAAGTATGCAGACAATGCACTAATTTATACTACATTAAGTGTGACTGGAATTACAAATTACTTTGCATTTTAAATTTACATTGCTATTTTAAACAAAGAGTTTGATAGGAGCAGAAACATGAAACATTATGTGTTTAATAAGTATTATTGCTGCTCAACAACGTGAGACAGCAAACCAATTTCAACAATGTTTTGGAAAACAAGTTTGTTTCCAATACAATCGGAAATCAAATAGTTATATTTTGCAAAAAACTGGTTTTAAATATTATTATTAAAATGTTTATTTCAAACTTTTTGAAAGTTTATTTAATTCACTTTTTACATAAATATTTAAACTTATAAAGGTGCTCATTTATTTAAAAAGAACATAAATGTTTTGGACGGGTTACTTGGAGCTTTCCTGCTTCCATTTTCACGTCGGACAGCTAAATGACGAGGGTTATTGTTTGAAATTACGCAGGTGGGTAGGTTTTTCTATATATAACTCCCCACAAAGTGTTGTTGATGATAATATCAGGTTACACACCAAATCTTTAAGGGCTAACAAAATCGTTATTTGAAAGTTATATACATTGTTTAAACAGACGTTCAGTACGGTTGAATTTTGCAATGTAAGAGCCATAGTCAAAATTATCTGAGAAAATTTGGAAAAGGGATATTTTGGGTATTATTACAACGAACGTCCCAGAATTCAGAGGAGTTTTAAAATTTTAAATGCAGAATTATGACAGTAGCCAGATCACATTACTTTACAACTCATCAATATTTTTCTAATCATCCGCTAGATGTCAGCAGGGTTGATTGTGGTTTAATTTATTATGTGCAACAGATAATATAATTACCAAAAAGAAGAGCCTGATTTCAATTATTGACGACCTTATGCAATTTATATTGCGGTGCCACTAATCGAACGCCGTTTTACTGTTAAATAAACATTTATTGACATCCAAAATATATTTTGATGTCAACAAATAAATAAAAATGTCTGAATATTGTTTGTTTAATGTAGGAGTTTAAAACAAAACTATTTAATTATTAATACATAAAACAGATTTTTCGACTTTAATAAATTATTATTGACAACGTATTTGTTTACGTCAAAAAATAAATTTCTAACCCAAAAATAAAATAATTTAATTGACGTCTAAAACTGCTACTCTCTAACGGCGGAGCTGGCTAACAGAGAGGTCGTCGTCGGCACGTGCGCTCTCGTTTATTAACATCAAAAAATCAATTATTGAGTTAAAAAATTTATTTATCGGTTAAAATAATTTATTTGTAGATAAGGAATAATTATTTCGTTCTTTTATTATTTTATTTTAAAATTACTTGAACAGTTTTCACACGTCAAGAAATGATTTTTGGCGTCCATAAGTGGACTTCTGATGTCAAAAATTCGATTAAAGGATTTAATAAATTAATATAATTTTATAGAAAATTTGATGATTTCTAGACGTCGAAAAGTTCATTCCTGACGTCATTAATTCAAATTCCGGCGTCTACAATTTACTTTGTATCGTCTAATATTGAATTTTCGACGTAATTTTGTTTTTTCACAATTTGGGATAGGAAGTAAAACGGCATTTTATACCACTTTACATCAAAAAATACAAAATTATGTAAAAATTATTAACTAACTAGGAAAGTAGATTTATATGTTGCAAATGTATTTAAAATAATATAAATAATATATTTTATATCTTTCACTTAGTGCGTTAAAGGCATATGTCAACAATTGTAACAAAATGAGATATTGTTATTTTTTGTATATATTGACTCGTATTCATATTTCAATGGCAAACAAAGAATGGACGTCCAAAAATTGATTGAAGTCTTTATTGTAGTCTAGCGTAAGGGGTGGGCCTGGCCCTAGTGGGAAGCCCTAGTCCGTGGCCGAGGTGGGCCTAATATTTCAAATCGGGTCGGGCGAGCCGGGCTTATTTAAATCTTTAACCGGGCCTTTGCCAGGCCAGCTGAGCCTAGCAGGGCTTCGCCGGGACAGCAGGGCTTAACCGCCCCAGAAAAGCTAAAGGTAGCTGGCTTAACTACAATTTGCCGGGCTAAACTTGCCGGGCCAAATTTGCTGGGCCAAATTTGCAGAGCCAAATTTAACCATAAAACTGGCCGCACCGGGCCAGCCCGTTTTTGAATTTGTCTGGCCGGGCCTGTCGGCGCCTCAAATAATGCACCTAAAAAGCAAGCTGGGCCGGGCTAGACCATCTTCTCAATTTGAAAATTTCTTTGTTTGCCCACCTCTAAGGTCGGCGGTTGGGGATTAAGATTTTGAGATATACGTAAAAGTTGTATCTGGACGTTTCCCTAGAGATTGCATTCACATACACATTCATAGTGTATACCGAACGACTTGTACTGCTACTTTTTAAGCCCCATTTTGTTTGGCGCTCGTAGGCTATTGCGTAGGTTTGTCTGTTCACAGATCCAGCTTTGCCAAAATGTCTTAGTTTTGAGTGTGATGGTCGAAATATATAACAATTAAAGTAAGCCAGTTTTCTAATTTTTAAAATAATGAGAAACCAAATGTGGTATATTTATATGGGTATAATTTATCAATAGATGGCAGCACCTAGTCTCAGTCAATAATGGAACTTTAATTTTGACAATCACTGCGAATATCCCTGCTGCCCTTTAGTAGAAATTGCTTTAACACAAACCTCCCATTACTGTATATCGATAAACGCGCAGTAGCTAATATACCGCAATAATTAATAAAGAAATTTCATTGGTTGATTTTTATCACATAACATGTGGGGACAATAACGAGGGGAAATATAACAAAACCATTGTTTTACCGGTAAATGTTTAGTTTTATGAAAGGTTTTTTACATAGCAATAGCACGACCGTAGGAGGAGGGACTTATGCCTAATGTTACTTCGTGCGGCTGTGTTAGCTGCTTTTTGCTAAGAGATAAAGAATGTTAAGTTGTAAAACTCAAAATATATCTAAAAACTCAAAACTTGTATTTGAATATACGAACAATGTTGCGCACCAGTTGAAATTTCCAAAAACTCATAAAACGAGTCGCAGATAAATTAGTAAACAGAGACACAAACCAAATTCCAGCTCATGCCTTGTAGTAGCTTACAAAAATTTAAAAACGATCATATGTGCAGTTTTTGAGAAATATTTTTTTTTATGTTTCAAAAAGTTTTAAGAACCTTTTCACTTCGTATTTATGAATACAATTGTATTCTTACATAATAAAACTTCTTTTTTCTTCTTCATTTCGTTGATGACGAACTCGATTTCTGGGTTCAGGTCATACCGATAAGTAATCCGAAGCGAGTGCGATGAGTCATAACCTGGTTAACTACACAGTGCGACTAGTAGTAGTATTCGGATCTTACAGTAATAATAAGCGTTATTATGTTAGATAGTTATAATATAAAATATTTTTAAATAGATAAATAGTAAAAAATGTTTGTACGCGTAGAAAAGACCAGGCGAAAAGCTTTAGTAAACATTAAACCTTCGAGAATTATTATTATAGAGTCAACGTTAACTAGGTGAAAACAATAGAAAAATGCATTTTAGCATTTAATTTATGTGGGGGTCTAAAATCTAAATTAATTCGTCTCCTTTGGGCAGGTGAAAAATATTTTAAATAAATAGCACGAAATGTTTTTTCTTGTAAATAATCGTTAATTAATTTTAAATTTTATTAGATAAATTGTTGGCGTAATATAAATTTTAAGGCCGTTTTACTGCTGCAGCGAGTTGGATAACAAAGCACCGATATTTTATCGCTTTTCTAGTGGATTAATCTGGTTTACGATTGTTCCAAATTGATCAATTGAGTCACCTGACGTATTTTAATCTTTCGGCTATAAAATTTATCTCACTTTACTTCCTTGCTCTTTTATCAAAACTAGCGGAACGCTTGGCTATGCCCCACGATGTTTTTGCTCCTGTTTTCTTAACACTAAATAAACTAATTAAGTAGGTATTGTAGCGAACCGCGGATCACAGTTATTTTTATGAGTTATATGTATAGCAATTACTGTAATTCTTTCTATATATTAAATTCGGATTGCAACGATTTGCCTCAACTTGGGAGGAATACGGCTGCAGCTGAGATTATGCAACTCAAACAGCGCGATTGGTATTCTTTTCTTTAAGTGACCAAAAACGAAGCAAAGTGCATCTCTTGGATTTTCCAATACTTTAAACGTTGTTACTTATGGTAAATTCAATATTGTTTTAATATTAACCATTCACGCCCCAACATTACCGCAATAACACCCCACTATTTTCTATTACTGTACCGAGAGTATAGTTGCATAATAGCCATATTATAAGCACACACTACATTATGCTGAAGCTTCAACATTAAAATAATAATACAATGCCAAATTGATTCATTTCTAAGTTTGAACGAAAGCGTATTATATTTTTATTTTATTTGAAGCTCCACCTACTGGGTAAACTGTTTTTTTGAATTACTATTTAAACCCAAAATATTGTTTTCGAGTTCATCACAATATAACAGCACAAGCGGTACTATTCATTAAAACATGACAAGAATTAATGAGCTATTTCGTTTCTGATCTACACTATTATGGCACAAATCCCCCTGCTGGGGTTTTTGTTTGTTTTATAACGTTTGCTTACATAGTCCGTATCATTTTAGAAACAACGGTGCCCGCCTGGAACGCCCTTATCTGACCTTACAATACTTCATGATAACATCGCTTTCCTAAAATGAAACTTAAAACGTTTCAGAAATATGCAGTATGATATACGTAATGTTATTGTTTGCTTTGCGTGTTTGGTACGGAGGCATGGCCAACAATGCATTCCTTACGAGCCGCTACAGCACGCGAGTATTGAAAAAAGCCACGCATAGGCAGTCGTTTCGGCTATGTTTGGGTTGCAACTCGCGGATATTACTATTGCAGTGACCTTTTTATACATTTTACTAGCATTTGTACTGAATTCCAACACATTTCCGCACCCAACCCCACTAGTGTACAGGCATGAACTTTCGTTTCCTGCGAAAAGGGTTCTGGGTTCGATTCTGGCCACCGGCATAATATTTCTTTCATTACTTTTGTGGATTACTTTATATTTTTATTGTGTACATTGTGGCCTGCTACTGTTTATCCCTCCTGCGATGCTTTTAGCGATAGGTGTAGCGCCGTCCGGCGCTGCAAGTGTGAACGGTCTCAATGCAGCATTTCTGAAATACGCGATTGCAGCCGAAGTGCGTAGCTCAGAACTCTTTCAATACTCGCCTACTACACCTAAGATTACAAACAGGCTCTCGCAAACACTCCTGCTCTTGAGATAATTGCGACAGGTATTGTTTTAAATACCAATTTGTGAGTAGCGGAATCCTTTCCTAATGTGATGCGCCGATTCTCACATACTATTACTTTCCAGGAATCAATGCAAGGCGTAACGAAATAAACGTAGCATAAACATAAAACATGTTGTCCTAATAATCATTTTCTTCAATAAATTTCTTACGATCTAAAATAAAAAAGAAAATATTAAAAATACTATACAGTTTATCTACAATCCTGTCACCTCTTCCAACTAAATTCATCTTTCTGTTTTGAGCGTCGCAATGCTGAAAGAATTCTCAATGCTACAAGTTGGAATTCCTTTTACTATAAATCCAAAATTGAATCTTGAGGCCATAGGTAGAATCTATTATATCACGTGTGGTATCCAGAATTTAAAAATTATTATAAAGTTTTATGCAACTTTTGCTCATGTTTTTTTCACTGAATTTGAAGTTGGCTTGTCACATTTATTTTGCAAAGGAAAGATTTCCACAAATAATCGGCATGCATAAAGGGAAAATCTTGAAAGCGGTAAAACACTTGTGAAATGGTTCGTCTTGAAGCTCAAAGTGAAACTTTGAAAGCTTTCCTTTAGTTGCTTATCATTTTCCGGTGACTTTGTGTATTGATTTAAAATAAAGTAACACTTATACAATATACGAATATAAATAAAGCTCTTTAAAATACAACAATATTTTGGTTTACCAAATGATTATTGTGAAGTAAAAGGTTTGACATGAATATTCCAACCTCATTTTAACAAACAATCACAACGTTTATTATCACACCTTTGCCCAATCACACCTAGGATTTCCGCTAGGTAGTTGCGGTTTCATAACCATTGCAACCATGAAAACATGGTCAACAGATTGGTTCGATTTTTGCATTTAATAATAACAAAACAATAAATTATAAATAAATGGGTTTATTTTTTTTGTTTCTGAAATATTGTGAAAGTCCCATTTGTAAATCAAACGTTTTCTACAATTCTGTCTTTTATTGACTAACTCAGACAATATCCCTCGTCCTTACTGGTCTTTACGAACTCGTGGTGTTTCCTAGCTACACAATGTCGGTTGTTAATAAAGTCACAGAGTTAATGAAAATTTTTAATACTTATTTGAGATTGCTGTTGATAGGGCACTAAAATTATAATTTCAAGAGAGTTGTATCCCATTCATAATTTGTGTTTTAATGATTTCACCTCGCTTACTCTATTAAACTTGCTGTTACTAAATGCAAATTAATATAGCAAGTTGTACAGAGCGACTACATAAAAACATAATCGCAGTCGCCTATGAAACAACAGCTGCATGTCGTTAATCAGTTTGCAAGTCGTGAAGCTGTTCATAGTTGCGCAGTTTATTGTTTTACCATAATTGCTCATATTTAACATTTTTAAACAATTAGCAAGTGAGCATTGCAAATTATTTTTTATTATTTTTTATTTACAAACGTGCATGATAAAATATTAGTTAGCAACAGTGACTCATTTATCTCACATAATGGACAAAATTTTAAGCGTTATTTTAGTTTAGCGAAAAAAAGTGGGCTTGTAATCTGACGTCCCCGGTTGCAACTCCGTCGCAGACTTTTTTTTAAATAATTTTTTATAAAAACATAAAAAAACGACTTCGTTTGTGCCTACAACACTTTCAAAATTTTTAATTGTTTTTAATTGTTTTGTTACTTGTCTTTTTAATTATTACTTTAATTAAATAAAAACGCATTTGAAGTTATCTCCTTTTTAATGAAACAAAGATAAAAATTTAAATAAATTGTAGGCATAGGGCAAGGTAAGGTAGTAAGAGGTGTCAATAAATAAATTAAAAAATTATAAACAAATCAGTATGTCACGCGATTTGAGTTGGAGCCGCCAACTTACAAGCCCACGCCTTTACCGCTAAACCAATAAGTTGCTCAATATTTTTTCCATTGTATGAGTTAAATGGATCACGTTTGCCAACTAAAATTTATTCTGCACGTTTGTAAAATAATAGTTATTTATATATTAAGGACGTAAAGAGGCTTTTATGGCGTAAGACGTAATTTTGAGCACGAGGCGGCAGCCGCGGGCTAAGAATACCTCGAAAGCCATAAAAGCAAGTTACGCCCGTGGTACATACACAACTTTATGCACGGATGAAGATTTTTTAATTTAAAAATATTTCTAAAATAAATTGAAAATATTTATAAAATAAATTGAATTTTCCACCCACATCTAGCGTTGCATTGATTAAATTTGAGATCTGAAGCGTAACTATGGTAGCGGGTAAACAACGGTAGCCATATTGCCTAAAATCTCAGTTTCATTTTGTGTCCGGTAATTGTGCGGTTTTTAAAAGGTGGAAAATGAACGAAGTTGACGAGGCTGCAGAAAAGACAAGAAACAGTAGCTTAGTTCCCGAAAAATCTAAGGAGGTGTATGGAAAATTCAATCATGTAGCAACTAGCAACAATTCCAATTTGATGTGTAATTACAGTCGAGTGGTTGTACCTCCGAATATTAATATGGATAATTGTTCTAATTGTGTTGTTAACATAAACTAGTGTTACCTCAGCGCACAATGCACTGACAGACTGAACGTTGACAGAACCGGCTAAATGATAAGTCACGTGATGCATTAGTTCCATAAGGGAGACGTGATGTTGGTGTAGATGTCGCCTTAAGTAAAGCTCGTTTAGCAGACTTTCATATATATTATAAATTAAAATAATTATTATTGAAAAATTGACGTAGAATAAAAAATAAAAATGTTTTATGTTCCATCTGAGGATAGAGACCTTTCATTGAAAAAAAAATGGTCCAAATTGGTGAAGCGGTAGCCGCTGGAGGAACCGGAGAAAAAAACCCTTTGAGCTTTTATATATGTATGGATTACTCAAAATGAATTTTCAATAAAAAGTACAATTTTCGATTTCTAATGAAAACTTTTCATTTTGCAAGTGTTTAAACTGTTTCCATTAGGTATGATATCGTTGTTTGACGTTTTATTATAGCCCATGGCCGATAAAGAGGTCCACGGACTATAAAAAGACGTTTATGACAAAGAAATTCGTGTATAATTGTCAATTTATGATACATTCGTGCATAAAAATAATAAATATTAAAAATAATTTACAACGCTTACCTGCTAATTATTTAAAAATGGTAAATATGAGCAATTACGGTAAAATAATAAACCGCGCAGCTATGATAATAGCTCCACGATTTGCAAAACTAATCATCGATATGCCGCGGTTGTTTCATAGGCGACTGCAATTAGGTTTCTTTATGATCACTCTGTATAAAGTCTTTATTATTTATGGTATTTACCTATACGTGGAGTTTTATTAATGTTGATGAATTAGTATAGGCTCAGGAAGTAATTTCAATTAAATTACTTATTGAATTGATTATAGGTATAACAAATACTTAATTACTTCAACAAGTAATTAAGTATTTTATATACCTATACTCAATAAATATGGACTTCAATGAGGTAAAGCTAGAATTTATAAATAAAATACTTATTGAATGTTTGTTAGTAAACAAAGCTTTATTTTTCTTACTTAAGAAACCTGTTTCCAGAAAAAAAAGTAGCAAAGAAAATAGAAAACACAATAGCAAATAGCATAAACATTAAACGGAATTGTTCAAACTTAAGATTTCAGATCTACTAAAATTAAACAAAATTAAATTGTGTCAGGCATTATTCACTCTCTGGTTTTAGGCACGCTATTTTACATTTGATATATTTTTGCAGACTCAGTTTTTTAACAAAAATTAATTCTTGCTTTCTAATTAAATCCCTCTGTTCAAAATGTTACTGTGATAATCGGATTTTTTGTGCCCTATTTTTCACTGTCGGTGTTGTACCGCACGAGCAATTCTGTTAGCCAGTGGAATTTATCTGAACTACAATTTTCACGCGTGTTCAAATAAAAATGTAGTGTTACTTAAATTGTCTAACAAATGGGTTCAGTAACAACAAGTAGACGATTTAATTTTGGTATCAGGTGTACACTTTTTTACACTTAAGTTTAATTAAATGTTGGCTAATAGCTCTGCTCGTACTAAATAAATGTTGGCAGCAAAACGTTAATTCGAATAAAACAGACAGTGAAACATTAACTTGTCGCTTGCCGTAAAAGTGACGAGGAACGCAAATGTTGTAATAGCCAGTCTGTGCACGTAAGCTATTCTCTATTGCATCTTATTTTCGAGCAAATTTAAATCCAATTTTTACCCGGATATCTACCTATTAAATTACCAACGTAATAGAACGGAAATTGTGACCACCTCAAATTATAATTTTCGTTAGAAAACTTTTCTTTAATTTCTAATAATCTAAAGTGAAGAAAGTCAGTAAGACAGCTCTAAAATATTAACCTATATGATAGCATATTCTGTTGATTGCCGATTCCCTTTGAAAGCAGCACTTAAGTGGTAACTAATTCATAATCGACAATGGTCCTTTGCCCTTAATTAATTGTTGAATTCAAGACCTTGCTTTACTACAACGCCCACTCGTCTTTGCAGGGTATTGCATATTCTTTGAATATGAATAAGTACCTTTCATCATTGAAAATAAATTTTAATTGAGTTAAGAAAATGTAGTAAATTTGCTTCGGATCATTTGTTAATTAATTGAACATACATCACAAACTTATGTGCCTGCAGTTTGGGGTATTATGAGGATTTTTAGTGGTTTGAAACTGCTGATAACTAACACGTCACGTCACTGAACAACAACCTCTAGTGAAGTTGTGGGCTTAGGCAGTTTTAGCCCACCGAGAGTCATATTAAACGTTTTTCTTGTGCGTTTTACTCTTTTTGTATGAATGTTTTGTATTCCACACGCGGTTGTGTGAAGCAGTAAAGAAGAAATTCGTACAAAAACGCGACTTAACAATGTTTTGGACAAATATTTTTTAGGTAAATAATAGAGACATCAGAGAAATCTAAAAAATATGTTTTGTTCAAACAACTTCCTCAAATGTGTTTTGAATATACAATATTTTTCGTTTTTCTAAACTTTCTTTTACCATTTCCGGAAAATAACGATTTTTTAGTTTGTTTTTCTTAGAATCTGGTAGCGATTTTAATGGGCTTTATTTACTTGTAGCCCAGAGCTAATTCTTTTTTAGAATTTTTTCTTCATAATTTTTGTACCAAGGCTTTTGTCGTGGCTTTGTACTTTTCTCATACTTTCAGTATAGCAATAGTATATTTCATTAGGAGTCTGGAAATAAGGATTTTTCCATGCGCGCGTGACAAATTCTCATGGGAAGTCATGCAAGCACGGAAAATCCATTTATGGACGTGTAATGAACGATACTTTTTATTATACTTACCTGAAAACATCGCAAAAAAGGATAAGAAGTAAATTTGGAACATTTTATTTTCAGTAGTAATAACCCAAGGATATTGATAATTATTCGAAAAAATTTTATGCCAGATTTCGAAAGCATGTTGCTTGGAAACAGACCGACGCCGTAGGCGGAGGTCTGTTGCCTATAAGCAACAAGCTTGAGGAAGTTGTTATAAAATTGTTGAGCATTTATCAATGTTCGAGGGTTATTCGGATAGAAAATTTTTTGCTAATTATACAAAAAAATACAAAGCAAAAATAATTTATTTAAAGGTGTAGTTAACGAAAGAACAATTAGAAAAGTTAAATGAAGATCCAGACGTGTTAGTTTCTATAACTGATGAAGATGTATTTCCACGCATGCTGTTAATAATTTGATTATGATGTTTTTCGTCAATATTTAAGTAAGGTTTCATGGAGTTGGCATTGTTATGACCCGTAATTTTTATGAGCTCTTGCTCTTGAATACCATTTTTGGCCAATCGACTGACCGCGGTCGATCTATTGGAGTGATTAGTAATTTTTTTTCCTTAGTATTCAAGCCAATCGCTTCGGCAGACGATTTTGTCCAATTTTGAATCATATTTCTTCCAATGGGCATATTATCATACCAGTGATCATTTTCGGCTTTCCAGTGACGATTTGTTCTTACGAATAGTCTGCTTGTTTTAATATTTGGGCCCCTTTTTGACATTAATTTGTTAAATAATCTGACAGGACAAACGTTGCTGTCAATGTTTTTTACTAAAAATTTGCTTTCTGTACACATTCTCGAACCACCTTGGCAAGTCTTGCTGAATACAGGGTTATATTCAACTCGATTTGTTTCAGAACCATCGTTATTTGTTTCGATATGAAAAAATTCAGTCAAGCAAGCAGCAGCTTCCCAACCTCGCCAAGCTAATTCTACCGCGGCTATGTGATAGAATTTCCGTTGCTGCCCTCCAGGGGTGTTTTCATCCCACAAAGTTATTATTTTGGTTATTTCTACTGAACTTAATGCTGCTGAACTTTGTTTCCTTTTACAGGGATCCGATTGCAGTTTTCGTCGTATAGAATCGCGGGCAGCTCGCGCTTGTTGAAATACAACACTTTTGAACGGGTCAATTATAACTTTCATTTCTTTCCAATATTTTTCTTGTAAAAGCTTACTTGTTAGGTTCCACATGGTTTTGACCGTAGCTTCTTTAAACTCTGTGCCATCTTTTCTTCTCATGTTCACTGCCCAATCCTTTAAAATCGACGCCAATTCTTCCACCGTCCGATTTCCATCTAATTGATACTTTCTAACATTGCAAAATTCCATAAATGCTTTCCATACAAATTTTTTACTGTAAACAGTATTTTTTGGTATATTTGATTCGATAATTTCATCAATCTTCTCGTTAGTATTACAACCAAATCGTGACATTTTTAAATTTATTAATATTTGAAACGTAAAATCGAAATAAATCAAAATGTACCCATAGCAACGTAATAGAGTGAAAACAGCCCATGGAATCTGTTTTCAGTACAATGTTGTTCTGATTGGTTGTGTTCAATCAGATGACCTCAAATTAACTAATTTCATTGGATTTCTACTTGAGCAAAAAATTTTCAAAGTAATAATAATACATTGTAATAGTATCAAACATGATTAACATTTCCATAGGAACGATTTATTTATTATCGGCATTGTTTTATTTTTTGTCAGTTTAATTCATGTCAGTTTTAAAAAATATACTCGGAAGCGTCACAAGCCAGTGCTCATTTGTTACCAGCAAAATCCAGGTCGAGATATGAACACGAGTATCAACTTTTTATGGAATGGCGAAATCTCAAAGAGTTAAATAAATAAATATTGTTTTTTCTCATAATTAACTCTAATTGCATTTTTTTATCAAGCGCACGGAAAAAAATTGGAGATCGGGAAAAGTTTTCCGTGCGCTGTTTTGAAAATGCCACCTTTACGTCATTGTAAAAACGGATGAAAACGAGGTGTTTTCAGATAAGTATAAT
Organism: Ctenicera cuprea; assembly: GCA_958336395.1. Classification (NCBI taxonomy): domain Eukaryota; kingdom Metazoa; phylum Arthropoda; class Insecta; order Coleoptera; family Elateridae; genus Ctenicera; species Ctenicera cuprea. The sequence goes on from OY284494.1 coordinate 25,669,960, forward strand.
AAATAGTATGTTTATTTATTTCATGACAATAAAAGCTTTCAAAATTTTTAACAGTGGCGTATGGGTGTACGAGTGGGAGTCTATACTCGTTCGTACGTTCGTTACTTCCTACATTGAATAATTATATTCTCGTAGCGCCAACAATGACGCCATCAATAATAGCAATTATGGCGCCTCCAACACAGCGAGGAAAAAAATAGCGCCACTCAAAAATGCCGACGTCATAGATAGCACCGTTAAAAATGTCTCCGAGTAATAATGTTGCCGGTACATAATGTTGAAGCCAAAAATAGCGAAATTGAAAATGTCGTCGGCCACAAATAGCGTCGGCAAAAACGTCGCCGTCAAAAATGTCGCCGTCAAAAACCGCGAATGTTAAAACAGCGCTAAGATAACGTCGCCGGTATATAATGTCAAAGCGAAATCAAAAATTTCGTACGCAAAAAATTGCGCCGGAAATAAATGCCGCCGTGAAACACAAGGCCGGTGAAAAAACTATTTTGCACCACTTTCGTGTGTCTTGTCTTGCTTTATTTCTTCTCCGTTTAAAAGTTTCATGAATTATCTTTCTATTTTGCCATTATTTCTTTTTCTTTCTTTAGCACTCTTCTTTGTTTCTTGGTCGGCTCTGTTTGGTTACTCCGTAGAATAGTAAGAGTATGCATCTTTCGTAGTATTTTCAAATTTTATCCATGCATTTTCCTTTGCTACCTTTATCTTTTCTTTGATAATTGTTCTTTTATTTTTATATTCTTAATAGTCTTCGGTATTTCTTGCCTGGAATTATTTCATTCATTTATTTTTATTTTTCTTTACTATTTTCTTAATTATTTTCTGTCCACCAAGGTGTTTTCTTTACAAATTTGTTGCTTACTTTTGTTGTACCACATGTTTGTTTTGCTGCTTCAGTTATGTTCCTATTCAGGTTTGTCCATTTTGTATCTATTGATGTCTCTTGTTCTCCTTTTTGATTTCTAGTAGTTTCCTGTACTTTTCATGTGCCTCTGGTATTTTTAGTTTATGGTTATTTATTCTTGTTAGGACTGCTTTTTTGTATTCTTCGTTGACTACCTTTTGTTGTAATTTCCATTCTAGCGGTATCAATAATCTTTCACATTTGTATTAGTGTTAAACAAATTTAATTAACATTTGCTAACCTTAACTAATTTTTTCCAACCTTATAAAATGGTAAAATTACCTCATCGTAAAAACTACATTTCGTTAACTACCAAAACAATATTTTCGTATAGCAACGAATTATAAACGAGTAATTGTCAAATAAACTTATCCATACATATATAAAAGCACAAAGGGTTTTTTTCTCCGGTTCCTCCAGCGGCTACCGCTTCACCATTTTGGACTTTTTTTCAATGAAAGGTCTCTATCCACAGATGGAACATGAAACATTTTTATATTTTTATTCTACGTCAATTTTTTAATAATAATTATTTTAATTTATAATATATATGAAGGTCGGCTAGACGCGCGTCACTTGGAGCGCCATCTACAATAACGTCGCGTGTCATTATTGGAACTAATGCATCACATTTCGCCGGTTCTGTCAACGCTGTCTGTCAGTGCATTGTGTGCTGGGGTAACACTAGTTCGCTTTTAATAATTACTAGTACACCGCGTGGGCTATGCCCCACGATGTTTTTGTTTCTGTTTTTTAATAATAAATAAGCTAATTGAGTAGGTAGTATAGCAGACCGCAGATCGAATTGTTCATTCTATGAATGATATAGCGATTGCTGTATGTTTTCCTATATATTAAATCCGGATCTTGTAAACCTGCCCTAACTCGAGAAGGATACGGCTGCAGCTGAAATCATGCAAGCCAAGCGGCGCGCTATGTGTATTATTTTCATAAAAGTTACCAAAAAGCTGACGAAGTACTTTTCCTAGACTTTCCACTACTTTAGATTTTGTTACTTATCATATATTCAAAAGTATTTAAATATTAACGTTTCACGCCTCAACATTGACCATTCTTACTACTATACCGAGATTATAAGAACATATTATATGATACTGACGCTTACATATAAAAATTACAGTATAAATTTATATATGACTAAATAAGACTCTTTGGAATTAAATAAAACCAAAAATGCAGGACCAATTCTTCCGCCAAAAATGAGGTGGGAGGGGAAAAATTAAATAAAGGGGCATAAAGTTTCGATTGTAAAAATTCATAAGAGACGTAACAGAGAAAATAGAGAACTGAGAAACAAGCCAAATTGTTGCCTACCCCTATCTGGCTGAGGCTACAAAATTTAAAAACAATCGTGACCAGTTATTGCGGAATATAGTTTTGAAAATCATCATGCCACATTTTTTTTATTTCTAAAAGAATTCTTTTACATAGTGACGTTTTGCTACCCTAGCGCTATTATATTACCAATTTGAATACCCATCTGCTAACTCGTTTTTGAGTAGGAAGGTGTAAAATCAAAATTAGTAAAAATTCGCAGCAGCGGCGCGGCGGCCCAAATGATAGCAACAGCGGTGGCAGTAATGATTAGTAATTGCCCGGAACAACTAATAAACCGAGTGCAGTTGCAAGAGTAGTATTATGGTGATATATTTTGTCGGAAGCAAGATCCGGTCGTGTTGCTATGGTGAGACAGTTAGGGATTTAATATAGACTAACAACAATTCTTGCTTCTGAAGGAATTTAACTCAACTTTAAAACTATATTCATTTTTAAATATCCCTGTGTTAAACAACTCACAATCTTTTTGTTATATTGGGAAAGAAAAAAATATTATCAATATCGATTTAGTAAAAATTTGTGTGACGAAGCTTGTAGTTTTTCCACTTTTATTGCAAATTAAAGATAAATACTACTTTCTTAAAGTTTTTGCTTACGATTTTAGTAAAACATGTCATTAAGAACTATTTCCAAAAACTTAACAAACACGAACAAGATTGGCTTCCGTGTTTATCGCTTTTCAGCTTTTAACTGGCGATTTCTTTATACCCTGCCAGTGAAAAACAACTCGAGCTGAAATTAAACCTTTGATCACTTTCACTTTGACGCTGATAAAAGTCATCAAACGAGACCACGATAGCGCAGTTGCGGCATTTATTTGTTCAATAACACACCTTATATATGATTCCTAACACATACATAATCAAGTTTTAATGTAAAATTGATTTCTTTTTTTAAATAAAATAAAGCCGTGAAATGCAGAGATATTCCTGCTAGCTCAACAAGTGTATTAAATAAAATTTTTATTATCAAAATCCTAACATAAAGTTGGTATCAGAACGCCACAGGGTTTTATGAATTACGACGAGGTTTTACCCTGGAAAACATAAAAATGATCCCATCCATCTAGGTACCAAATGTCCTTAGTGTCTGTCAGTGTAGTAACCGAGTAAAAATGTAATGTTGTTTCCGTGAACTTATAACCATGTTAACATTAATTCGCTTTACTAGCGGCCCTAAAAGTACGTACGTACCTCACTAAACCATGATCAAACGCCTTTCTCACCTCAAAGAATATTCAGTTTTAGATATGACTTTGAATTATGCCCTTAAAAAAAATCAAATTTAAACAACAGTAATTATACAGAGTGCCCATTTTAAAACTCCGAGCCTAATTTTTTTAAAAAGGCAACATACAATGCAACCCCCAGATCACTATGCATTTCTACCATTTTTGTTTAATTGAGATCAGAGTTGTTTTACAGTACATGTATCTACTAATGATTAAGTACAAATTTAAGGTTACTTTAATAACTCAAATTTAATATTTGACAACAATAACTGCAATAATTTAATAGGAACATAGTACAAAAACTAACGAAGCAGGTGTTCAAACTGCCTTTCCCCTTCGTTTTCGCAGAGTATAATTCTTCTACGCATCGAACCGGTGTGATAGAGCGACAACATTGAATTACCCTTTCGCGTAGATGTTCTTCATTTCATATGAGCACTTCATAGACATCATTTTTTACTTTGCCCCACAAAAAGAAGTCTAGCGGAGTCAAATCGGGACTACGGGCAGGCCAAGGATGCAATGCACCTTGTCCAATTACGCGTCCCTCAAAACGTTGGTTAAGATAATTTCTCACATCCATCCCTATGAAAATGCGGAGGTGCTCCATCATTTAATAACCGCATGCTATTCCGTACGTTTTGAGGAACTGTTTAGAGGAGAGCCGGTAGTTCATTAATTAAGAAATTTAAATACACCATCTAAATTTCCATTAAACAAATGTGGACCTATTACAAAATCGCCAATAATACCGCACCACACATTAAGAGAAAAAATTCTCTGAAAATGAGTTATCCTGATCCAGCGGGGATTGTCTTGGTCGTAATAGTGGCAGTTATGTCGATTAACCATGCCGTTGTTTGAAAACCTCGCTTCATCACAGAATAATACCATAGGTACTTAAAAATTCCGCATTGCCGTTTAATTGCCGTCTAAGAAATTGACAATGCTGAACAAGATGCTCATAATCCCTATCTTCAAGATGGTGTATGGTATAAACATGGTAGGGGTGAAATTTGTTCGCCTTAAAAATATTGAAAACAGAACCTTTGGTAATGTTTAAGGCATTTGCAATCGTTCTTTGACTTGTATGGGGATTATCCGTAACCATTTCAATTACAGCTACTTCGTTATGTTCAACCGTAACTTGCCGTGTCCTTACTTTTGGTTTTGAAAATTGCCCATACGCTTGAAAATTCAGAAGAAGCATTCTAAATGTTTTGTCTGTTGGAATTCGTCTACCTGGAAAGCGTTGCGCATACAAAGTACTGGCAGCACTGCCATTTTTTCGACATTCACCTAGAATTAGAAGCATGTCCACTTTGTCAGCGTTGGAATACATTTTGCACCAAAGATTAGTGATCGATAATCTTTGTTTTGCACCGTTCAAGTAATGTGGCTTAACGAATTTGATTAGTAAACTGTCAAGTTAATGCAAACATGATTGCCCTGATCTTAATTATAAAAATATTTTGTTTTAAAATAATAGTCGGCAGTGACTTGTATTGTGTGTTGCCTATTTAAAAAAATTTAGGGTCGAAGTTTTAAAATGGGCACTCTGTATTAAGTAACATTTTAGCAAACTCTAAAATCAATTTTCGACTTGGCAAAAATTGCTGCTTGATGTATCACCAGCTGTTTTCCGCCAACTTTGTTCATTTATGCGCAAGTTTGAAATTTCACAGACATCACTCTCCCTAGGATATAATACTAGGCAGCGTTATTGTCACATAAGGAACTTGAAAGATTCGCCCTTACCGCAATACCCACAAGTGGAATTGAACAGTCATTCAAACTTTCCAGTTTTGTTTGCAACAGTTCGATTTCCTCAAACTACATTGTTAATGGACGTACAAAGAGGAAAAGCTTTGTGTTGCTAAGGCGTGATGAAAGTGGAAATTTCTTCTTCAAAAGTGCTTTCAACATGTTTTTGAATAAGTGGACTTAACATGCACATCCATTACAGGAAGTTGAAGTACTTTGAACTTAGTTTATCGATACTGAAAGTAGTGATGGATTGGAACGGCAGCATTTGCAAGAAGCTGAGTTTAGGATTTGCTCTAAAATGTAATTTTTAAGCGAACCATATCGCCGTACAAAGATAAGAGTTTATACTAATAACTCACACATGCATAAAGCAGCTATCCTATGCGAAGTTTTAGTTAGCATATGGATACTAAACTGAAGATGGGTTTTTGTCAGAATTAATCTAATACCAGCTGAACGCGCCTCCTCGCGGCGTTGGAACGCATTTCTCTACGGCAGCTGAGGCCAGACTGAACGCAGCTGAAAAGAGATTAATGAAGGGAAGGTAGGCGGCGTTTGCAGGCAGTCGAACAGAAAATCAAGCCGAAAATCAGCCTTTAATATACAGATAGGTAAAAAAGAAAGAAAAAACACTTATTCATCGTTGTAACTAAAAAAATTCTTTTGAATAGACAATTATAAATAAAAATCCTAAATTTTAAGTTTTCAAATTCGTAAAATTTTGTAAATTTAGAAAAATTTTCAAAATCAAATATTTATGACACCAAAGTTCTTAAATTTTTAAGAATTTTCAATTATTTTGAACCTGTAAAATTTTAAAATTCTTTAAAATCTTTTAACAGTCTTCTAAAAATTCCAACTCTTCAAAACAAAAAGAAATTAAAATTGTTCTAAAAATTTAGAAATTTAAATATTTCCAAAAGTTTACAAATTTTTAAAAATTATAATTTACAAGCTAATCAAAACTTAAAAATTTCTTTTTTCATTTTTTTACTTTGCTATACGAGGTATAGCTATAGAAGAAGGTATTAGGATAGTCGTGGAGGATTTAGAGCAAAATGCGTTCTCATTTAGCGAAATTTTTTTACTGACCAATATACGAGTTATGCCTAAAAGACTTTAGTTACTTTTATGATAACATTTTTAACCTAAACAATGTGACTAATATAAAATCGGATGCTGCAGAGTTTAATTTGATGCATTATAAACCGAGTAACAACATGAAACACTTAAGTGCACTATACAATTTTAAAGTACTCCTGCAGAATGTTTGCCAAAACTGGGATATTCTCTCAATATAGCGTTGTGTAATCGATGTATGTATATTAAAGTGCCTGTTCCGGGTAACATATTTCTCCCCTCTAGAATATATCACAGTACCTAATCCTTCTAATGTAGTTTATCTTTCATGTAGTGTACGGAAAACAGATCCCACAAAGTTGTGCAATATTTTATTTTTTTTTGTTTTCGTTGTTGAAAAAATATTATTAAAAAGGTTCACATAGTTTGTTTAAACAAATAGTAATATTATAAATATTTAAAAAATTATCAACAGCAATACCACAAGTGAATTAAAAATTATCGACAAACCTGTCGCTTCGGTGACAACGAAATTGTGTTGTTGCTAGACTACATCACGAGTCCGAAGGACGAGTGATATTACCGTGTATCAACACAATTAAGTTCGTCAATGAAAGACAGAATTATCGATAACATTTTAATTCATGAGTGGTATTTTTTAGAATATTCACAAACAAAAAATTATTGTGTTACATATACGTGTTGCTATAGTTATACAGCACCAATGACACCAGAGCTTCCTAACAAAAAACTTATCGCGGCCAGTCAGGGTCTAATTGGTCAAGAACCTGAAAATAAACGGCTGCCATTGGCTGTTACAGTGTGAGTAGAATATTCATAAATAATAACAAAATTGGTAACACTAAACTAGTCGGAAATGCTCGGATGTTTTCGGAAATCGCCGCTCTTAGCCATACTGTCGTTTGCTTGTTTTCAAGTGTTTTGTAGTGGCGTCCTTTTGTAAATTTAATTTTTTGACGTTCTTATTTACTGTTGCTGTAAAGTGGTTTTGTAAAAATAGATTGTTTTAGAGAAAAATCGTTAAGTGGTATTCCCTAAAATTTTTGAGGGTACGTACATTATTTTGGTCTAAGTTTTTAGTTTATATAACATATCAAAGAAGATACAATTTTAATGTAAATATATATTGATGTTTTTAATACATATTGGTATGTTTTTATTACATTTATTATAAAGATACACTAAAATTTGAGTCGGTCATGATTTGAACTATGATTTGAACACTCGCTATTCAAGTTGGTTGACATTGACATTGTTTCTTGTATTTTGCTTCTTGCTTGTGGACGACAGAGACAATTATTGTTTTTAATTCATAAATTATGTTGCAATTAAATATATACTTACTTTTGGCCGAAGCATTGAAAAACTGTATTAAAATAATAATAAAAATACCCAAAAGTCAGTGCAAATCAGTTTTAGACGCGTCAATTTAAGACTTAAGGACGATTATCCGAAGCTACTGTGGGTTTAATCACTTATTTAAACAGTACTATGAAGTTTAATCACTATAAAACAAACGCGATTGGTTTGTTTTATGAAAAGGGAAATTTGTCATTGGTTCAATGAAATGAGAGTAGTATAGTCATATTTATATTTTGGAACATATATAATCCTATTATTATAAGGTACCATATTATTACGCTCCATCGTTGGTTTGCGTAGAAATCTGGCAGATAGCTGGTAGCTGCTGCTGGTTATTTCTTCTTATCTTTGACTCGAAGTGATGGCGAGCGGATGGAAACAGCGGGGTTCTGAATAGCTCTAGGGGGAGCTGGATGCCGCAAACCTCTGAGGGGGCAATGATGGTTCAAATTCTTGGCTTCAGTAATTTGAATTAGCAAATTTCGTTTCACGACCGGGTAAGAAGGAGGGAGACGGAGAGCAGAGAGCAGTTTTCGGTGTTTCCGAAGTGAAAAAATAAAAGTCGTTGTTACATAACGCTCATAAATAAAGCATAATTGTTCCGTATTCAACGTTTTATTTAATGAATTTTTTGAGTTGCACTGCGGCACATGTGTCTTACCTAAGAAAGTGTGCCATTTTTTCGATAAAAAAAAAACAAAAAGTTGTTGTTATCAATAACCATTAGTGCAAAAAGGTGTGTGCTTTCCTCGTGGTCTTTTAAGTGATAAAAAAGACAGATTTTGCAACCTGTGAAGAAGACACCAGCGTTAAAGGGTACCCCTTTACATTGGCGAACTACCTGAATTGGCGTAGAACGGACACTTTCAAAAGGTAGGAAACCGTAATGTTAGTGCAACTTGTGTTTTTTTATAACCGCAAACAATAATTGTTTATTAAACATATGGGGCGAAGTATTTATTATCATCAAATTATTTTGAATTGATAATTTTCTTTTCACCGCTATGTGCACAGAGAGAGCGGTATCCGGAATGTCCGTGGAATAGCGAAAAAGAAGTAGCCGTTGTAAAAGACTACGTTACTCAATTGCCAATTGGCTGCTAAGTTTAAAATTGTTTATCAATTTCTTGGAAGCGCGGAGCGAAGCTGGTCGGGGGCATACAAATTTGTTAAATTATGACAATGATTACATATATAATAATATCTCAATATCTCAAAATTCAAGATATTTATAAAACCTTTTCGTTGTTTCAAATTAATAAATTCAACTCATGGAATTTGAAGCCCGTTGTTTCTGTACAGATTAGACATAAATACACAATGATTTGAGCAGGATGGAGCGACGCTTCACATCACAAAAGCATGTTTTCGATTTTCTTCGCAAGACATTTAACAATGGTGTTACTTTTGATAAATCTACGAAAGTCCACAATTGTTGAAGCGCTTTTAAATCTTGTGGGCCAGACTTAAACCCCGTAGATTATTTTACTGGGGATTTTTGAACAAAATATATTTGCACATTGGCATTGGAAAGAGAAGTGCAACACTGCAACTTTATCGTTGCTCTATGCCACAGAGTAGTCAATAATCAAGTAGTTCGATTAGAAACGTTTAATTTATTATTAGCTATTTCCTAAAAAGACTAATGCAAATGTTGATTTAATAAAACTGTGCTCTAAAGTTTACAACAAAATCGTTCATCATCTTGCGGCCCACGCTGCACAGCACATTTATCATAAATTCGTATTTCACTTTAGTCATAAACCATATATTATTTTTACCTGGGAACTGTATACTGTAATAACAAAAACTTAAACGAAAAATCGTTCGAAAACTGAAGAACGTGCAGACAGGAGCTTAACGTCAAAAAATATTCGTATAGCAGCTTTACCTAGTCAAAAGTTCAGCTAGCTGTCAGTGTACATCAAAAACCTATTTCCGTGATGAAGCCGGAATCGTAAACATATCGGAAGTCCATAACGGATCATCAGCTTTTACCCTATGACCTAGAAAAGAGCCACTATTTTATTATTAATGTTCTGCTATTTTCCCTTCAAACCTCTTTAGAATAGATATTGGTCGCAATACATATTCTCCAAATCCTTTTGTTTCGTATGATTTAAGGAACGAATATTTTTCAATTCCACAAAATGTTGCACGCATAGCTAAATTTCACGGCGGGTAATATATTCCTCACGCAAAACGTCAATCCTGGATATAGGAATATTTACTTGGAAAATCTAAATAATCTGAGCACTTTATATTTTTAGATTCAGTCGATTCTCTTAACAAGAAAAAATATATAAAGCTTGTTATATTCGACATGTTTGATTCGCACACTTATGCAAATTTAGATGTTTATAACGTGAAATGTTTGGTAAAAACATAACGGAAAGATTTAGTAGCGCTACATTTAGGATTGGTATGAATTTGCGTTTGTCGCCTAAGGCGGAGAGTAATTAAGGTGAGGTTCATATATCAAATTTGGCTCACATTTTATAATGAACCCATTTGGTTTTTTCCAGTAAATTCCGTTGCTGGCAAATACTTGAACCAGAAAAAAATGACAAAAAATTTTTGATTAACGAACCGATATATTCGCCAGTGGCACTTTAGCCATTAAATTTGCCCCACTTAATTTATTGTGCTCTCAAAATTGCTTTTGCAATAATATTATAAAAAATTTTGATCGGCCTTTATCTCTAATTTAAAAAAAAAAATAATTATTAGCTAATGAATGAGGCTTCAGTTCAAATTTAATGTAACTGTGACTGACTGGAAACTTGTATTCTCGATAAAAAGGGTATTGGAAAATGTTACCTTTTCTCATAAATTTCCCAATGACAGTGAAGTATGTTTTCAACGGTAACAAAATAGTTGAAGAAGGAAATGTCTATCCGTCAGACATGAACCTGAAATGCGGGTTGCCTGAAATAAATACGAGTTTGAACAAATAGTCAAATTCGAAACATTTTGAAATGCATTATTAACAAAACAAATTTTGTTGTAGGGGTTAACTAAAAAACCTAATAATTTAGCACAAGTGAAAGCAAAAACCCGAACTCCCAACAACCATGCCCACATTCCATTAGAAACAGATGCAGCAAAGTTTACAACAAAGTGTTTGTGCTTAATCTTCATTTAATTGAAATATGTCTTACCTTTATTGTAACTAATCCTATCAGTTCCAGTACTACACTGAAATTACATTAATGCTTTGTTGCTTCGGATTTATGTATTTTAAAGCTATCATTATATCAACATTGGAATTATGTTTAACTTTGGAAATGTATTTTGAATTTATAACATGTCACGGTTTGATTTATTTCCAACATGCAAGTAACGCTAAATTAGTTTTTGTATCGAAAATATTGGCAGTTGTTTAGAAATCAGTATCATAACATGTAAAATATTTGAAACCAACTTTTGAAAAATAATACCACACGGCGTATAGTGTGATTTACATTATAAAATCTATTTGGGTATTTTTAAATTAAAGTTATCAATTTTGTATCACCGCTTTATTAATAATTTAGAACTGCAGACAAAGCGACTTATTTAGGTTAACGAAAAAGCTGTGGATTTTGAATTTGCTACTGGCAATAGTCATAGAGGCGAAGCAATTATTAAATGAAATAAAAGCATATATTAATTATTCGTTTAAAAAAAAACCTTCAAAAACAACGTCTATCCTATATTCAAATCCATCATTCAATATGGTTGACAAATATATACATCACGCAAGAAAAGTAATCATAAGCTCATATTTACGGTCTGGAGAACAGAATACGTGCCTGAAGAATGGGAAAGATCAGTCATTTGCCAAAGAGGCATTTCCTTCTGCTGCACCATATATTAAGTTATCTCATGAAAGTGTGGAAAAACGGTTACTCGTTACGTGATAGAAGTGGTTAAATTACCTACATCATTTCCAGTGCTATAATAGCTCATTCATTGATAACCCCGTTATAAAAAAAATTGCAGAACAAATATATTGATTTATAGCAACTATCTATAGACTTTGGGCAAACCCATAGAAAAGTTGACAGAAAAACATTATAGAACGATATGAAAATCGCGGGTATACCCAACAACGATAACTATGGTCGAAGAACAAAACAAGCAGTTAAAGAAGTACAGCCAAGTCTGGAAGAAGCAGCTAAAAGTAAGGTTATGTATAAATGTTTAGCATCCTTGTTATTTTCATACCATTAATAAATTTAGATGTATCGGATAAAATGCTAGGCCCATGCCGTGTGCATCTTGTAACCCCACCAGAAGATGAAACTAGCAGCTGACTTTCAGGGTGTAGGCAGTTACTAATAAGTGCTCCAAAACCCCACATTTTAATAAATTCTTTAATTCTAAACAGAAACAAAAAACAAGAAAAGGTTTTTAATGAAGAGTATATTTTAAAACGGAGAAGATGTCGGATAAACCCGTAAAGATGGATCGCATCCACTCCAGATTTGTCAGAGAAAAACATTTTTGTGTGTTAATAATGAAGCTTCTAAACCCGACGTATCAATTTTTAAGAGACCGGTCAGGTCTCAAATGTGGCTCTAGTTCTCTTCTTCTATGACCTGGACCTGAACTTACGTATAATAGCTCATGGTGCATGCACCACTGCACGGGGGGACGTCGTTGTAACGATCACTTTAGTCACTTTCAACTTGCTATGTCCACCTCTTTTCGAAGAGGTTCACGGTCGTTTTAATGGGACGTAATTTCACGAGGTGGAGTGTACAACTAGCTCTCAGTATGGGTTCCAACCACCTGAGCATTAGCGCGTTCTCTAAAATTGAATTCCCGCTCTATAAATATGGCTGTGTGCCAGACACTTTGCTTGGGTGAATCTTTTAGGTATAAATTGGTTTCGGCGATGTACTGGTTGGTTAAAAGACATCAATGGGTAGGTAAAGGTGAGATCCAGTTAGAAATGGTGTGGCTGTTGGCATTGTAGACCTGGGCCGTATGACTGAAATTGCACTGTACCTGCTCAGGCTCACAATCAAATTTTTGACCTAATGGGTTTCATGCCTCCGGCGTTGCTATTATCGGTCACTATGATTAGATCGGCTACCAACTGATCTGGGTGGTGCGTAGTTGACCAGTACTGAAATTGCGAGTAACTTACACTGGGATAGCAGTTTCGGCAGTTCCGAACACTCCAACCAGTAATTTCGTGGTTGGGGCCACGTTAAGCAAGTATAAGCCAGTGGGGTAATTGCTCTTGGTTAAGTTGTAGAATTTGTCATAGCAGTGGTAAGCCTTTACGCGCAAGGTTCGTTTTGCTGCGGCTTGATGGGTGAGCTGCAGAATCGTTAGAGATTTAGGTGCATTATTTGGATAGAGTCTACAGTCTGCCGTTTATATTTAGAACACTTCCCTCTCTGAACAGTGGGGACTGTGACTCGCAACCTGATGTCGTACTAATAACTTGTTCTCGTTTTACCGCGGACAAGCGCGCAAATTAAGAGTAACTGAATCCTGTCAGAAGACGGCTGTGGCGGATCAGAGCTATCGCTAGGTGCCGCCAAGCTAAACAAAACGATATGGCTAAAATGGCCACCGCACAGGTACGCCGGTTGTACAGCTTGTTTTTGATTTGCTTTGAGCAAGTGCATTAGTTGTCAATTCCTTGTCAGTAATACCGTGGCCGATTAAATTGATGGCAGATGCTGCCTTCAGCTTTTTATGTAACTGTATTTTAGGCTAAGGTGCCGAGAGTGATGTACGTAGCTAGTGCAGTAGCTGATCAAAGTTATATGTAAATTAACCAACAGCAATTAATACGACCTTGGTAGCACTGAGCAGTGTTTCAGTGCCGATGGATTTTGATGTAGATATCGGCAAACCATGTCGTTGAAACAGTTTTGGGTCACAGGGCACGATGATAGTAAGTAGGGTAATGCAAAGGCGGATAAACTAGCACGACCAGGTTGGGACCACACTTCTGGGAGCTAGGACAATGGCACCTGTCTTTATTACAGATTTTAATACTCTTACACAGATAGAAATCGATTCTGAGAAGTCATACTGGTAGACGGGATAACATGGTAAGCAACCATTGCTGCACCGTCTAACAAAAAATACCTGAAAGAGTCTTAACAACAAGTTTAAGGTACCTTCTACTTAAATTTTGAAATACAACTCAGTGTATATCCTCATAAGCGTGTTGTCGTCCGTGAATTTTCAGAAGACCATAGTAGTCGCCTTGGCAAGCTCACATCATTTTGACTAACTGTTAATTGTTGCTGCACATCAACTAAGAAATGTTAAAAAATATTTTTGTAACAAAATGCTTAAAAATAGATGTAGTATTTTTGTTGTAAGTAACTCGATACAATTTCAAAGAATTATATGTATTTAAATTTCATGTTAATACGTTCACTGTCCAGTGACCCATATGTGGGGCATGCCACTATTAGCTCCGAAATCCACGAACCACATATGCGGCATAAACGTATTGCTTTGATGTATGAAGATTTGGATGTGAAATGAAGCGCTATTTATTACTACAAATTTCCAACAGTTAAAAAAATCGTTTTGTTATCTTTTATAAAAATTGAAACGACGCGACGTGTGGGTAGTAGATGTAGAATTACTAAAAATCGTATTTAAGTCAGAGCCGATGTTTTTTATTCTAAACCCTATCCGATCCAATACGATATCCGATAACTTATTGGCTATCCTACCAGAAAAAATTCGAACCCTTTTTTTAAGAATTTAAGATCTGGCACTGAACACGACCCTATACTGGATCCTATCCAATCCGATACTGAATCCGATTCGATCCGATACTGGAGCCAATCTGATCCGATACCGGATTAGATTAGATCCTTTATTGAATTCGCGCCAGTATTTAACTATATCGGGGATAACATCGTTATTTTTGATTTTGAAAATATTTCGGAAAATAGAAAATCGAAGAAAAACTTTTAAACTGTTTGATAAACTTTAAATTTTAAAACATTTTAATCTTAGATAAGTTTTTGATGTAGATATATTTCGGATGCGTCAGATGAACCCAAAATCTCGAATGAATTTCGAACCTCAGGTAATTCACGAATTTCGACTAAATTTTGGATATACAGGGTGATTCTAAATATATGCTACAAACTTTAAGGGTTGATTTCTGGGGTTATTTTGATCATAAAAGTTCATATGAATAACTAGTTATAGGATGTTTAATAATAAATTAAGAATTTGTATAGTATAACATACACCATCTAGTATCATAGTTGGCTCAGCAAAAACAATCGTTTTGAAGTAAAAATATTTATTTGTCATTTCAATATTATTGTGTCAGAGCATTGATTGGTTCATTAAAGTTTATTGGCAGCTTCTGTTAATTAAATGAATTACACAAATGCTGAGCTGTGCGATATGCATTATGTTTACGGTCTTGCCAATGGCAATTCACGTGCAGCTAGACGTCTTTATGAAGAACGATATCCGAACCGTGTAATCCCGCATCATTCGATATTTGCCCGTCTTTACCAACGTCTTAGTGAAACGGGAAGTTTGAAAAAACATACGGCTGATAACGGACACCCTAGCATAGTTAGAACTCCACAAGTGGAAGAAATGGTGCTAAATGAAATCGAGGAACATCCTACTGCAAGCACTAGAAAAATTGCCTCTGCCTTAAAGATAAGTCAGCCCACAGTTTGGAGGATATTGAAGAGTCAACAGTTGTATCCATATCACATCCAACGAGTACAGGCACTTTTGCAAACCGATTTCCCGCAAAGAGTGGCTTTGTGTCAATGGATGCAACATAAAATCGCACAAAATCCTCAGTTTTTGGCGCAAGTATTCTACACCGACGAGGCTACTTTCTCTAGAAACGCTATTATTAATTTCCATAATAATCACATATGGGCCGAAGAAAACCCGCACGAAACAATGGATGGCCGTCATCAACACCAATTCTCTGTTAATGTGTGGGCCGGAATTTTTGGAGATCACTTGATATGTCCACATTTTTTGTTGTTGAGGTTAAATGGAGAAGTATACCGCCATTTTCTTGAAGAGGAACTGCCACTACTGTTGGAAGAAGTCCCATATCAATTAAGATTCCAAATGTATTTTATGCACGATGGTGCTGCAGCACATTTCAGTTTAGTTGCTCGTGAGGTTTTGGACGGTGCATATCCAAATCGGTGGATAGGGCGAGGAGGTCCACAACCGTAGCCTCCTCGGTCTCCAGACTTAAATTATCTAGATTTTTTTCTCTGGGGTCACCTTAAATCGCTAGTTTATACGACTCCCATTGAAAATGTTGATGAACTGAGAAATCGCATTGTTGCATCATTTGAGACAAGTCAGAACACCCCCGGTATTTTTGAACGTGTTCGCCATTCAGTACGACGGAGGACAGAAGCCTGTATTGCAGTTGGCGGCGATCATTTTCAACAATTTCTATAAGTTCATTTTGTTTATTACCTACCCTTTATTGTATTCTTAATTTATGTTTAAACATCCTATAACTTTAAAACTAAGCCGTTTTGGACAGTTATTCATATGAACTTTTATCATCCAAGTAACCATAGGAATCAGCCCTTAAAGTTCGTCGCATATGTTTAGAATCATCCTGTAGAAAACTTTCGGATCTTGGATAACTTTAGGATCTCAAATAACTTTTGGATGCGAATAAAGTTACATTTACAGATTGGTATCGCAAGCTAACTTAATATAAATAAAACTTACTTATTCGATCCGATCCGACCCGAATTTATTTAAATTAATTTCGACTTTGGATCGGGTCAGATTCGGATTTAGGTACATAAAGTGTCATTTTTAGTGGGTAATAGAGTAAAGTTTACATTAGGACAGTAAACTTGTTAATAAATTATTGAAAAATAGTGAAATTAATAAACCAAACCTTTTTTGAATTACAAAAATATACACGAAGAATAGGTTTAAATGACTTCTTTTCTATTGAATAATTGTAAGCATTTATTCGTACGCTGTAGATGACTCTGTAGAAAACTGGATCTAAACTGCATATTAAACGCAGGCAAACAAAAGCTGGGAAAAGGAAGTTCGTTTTACAGAATTGAGATTGAAATTTATTAAAGCAGTAGCAGAAAATAAAAAAGAAAAGAAATTTTATGCGAAGAATACAGGATAGCTAGTTCTGTAAAACGAAGTATAAGGTATTTTTTCCACTACTAGCATTAAACGATATCATTATTTACTTTGTTTTAGAGCCAAGAAGATGAATTTCTTTCCTAGTGGTTACTAATATTTCATTATTAACTACTGGAAATAATGAAAACAATTGCTACCAATCTTTAAATTCACCATAAACTTTCATGTAAAAATCTTTTGATTTTACTGGTAATAACTGTTCACCAACACTTTCTGCACCTTCCCTAATTTCAGGAGGAGTGCAGTTTTCACTCAAATCATCAAAATTGGACATTTTATAACCACTATTATAAAATATATATTTTACATAAATGTCAATTGAAATTAACTATTCTCTTGTTTTCAAGCAAGGCTACTTTATTTTTGTGCATATTTGCATTTGTAATTTTATTTTTTATTAATGTAAAATCAATTAATTATAAAAGGAATAAACGTGCTAGTAGTGGAAAAAATAATATATAAACCACGGTAGAGAAGACTTATCAGCCTCGCAACTTATTTCCCTCGATGCTTCGCATCTCGGGAATTAATTCTGCTCGGCTGAGAAAAATGTCTTCTCTACCTTAGTCTATAATATACTATACTATTATACAGGCTCTTGATTTGAAAAGTTTCCACCCGTAATATTAAGAGAATCAAAAGAGATATTGAGATGCGGTTGCTTGTGGAAGCTTTTTAGGTGTCAAGGGTACACATTTTTCAGGTATTGGTGATGTATAGCAATTCAGCTCCTCACACACAACCTGCTCAACATTAAAAACTTAAATAACAGTTTACCAAAAAGTAAGTTTGGAGTCAAATTAAAGTCTTAGCAAAATCTAGTCTTTTGGCGCAAAAAAATAAGTATTGGTTGATTTGTTCTTGATTTATTAACTAGAAAATGTTTTTGTTGTGTAAAAAATGGGAGTAGGTATTTAAACAAATGCACCCCATTAAGTAAAATTCTAAATGGCTGAACATAAGTTCTATTCAGTTGCCCATTTAGTCGAGTTCCAAGTTGTACTCAAAAATATTCAAGATGTAATCTTGATTCAAGTTGTCCATTTTAAGGTGAGGACTGCAGCTGCAGTTACAGTTGCCAACTATTTATATTCAAAGATATACAAGAAATAATTAAGTATTTATTTAATAAGGGGTAAAAGATAATTTTTACATTATTGTATTTCTATTTTTATATGCAATATTATATTTAAATACATGTTATTGTTACTAATGGTTTTTATTCATTTATTAATTAATTAACGTTCTTTTGCAAAATTATGCTACAAGTTTATGTCTAACAACAAATTAAGTAACAAACTTAAATCAATATTAATCTTCTCTCCCTCTAGGTTCATTTAGGTCTTAGATACTTTACAAATTCGCTTACCAAATTTATCAATTTATTATATTTTCAAATTAGTAGCATTTATTATTCAAATATAAGTTGCCGCAATTTTTACAGGAAGTGCATAATTCATCAGCCGCCAGACTATATTTAAAAAATAAAAAAAATAGACCCATCAAAGTTTACGGTTTGAACTCATAACGTCTCGCTTACGAAACAAATCCTCCAGCTCGGCGCTACGAAGACATCTGCAAATCTATTTTGCAACCAGTTATATCAAGGCACTACTGACTTAATCATTAATAAATAACTTTTTTAAATAGATATTAAATAAAATACTTTATTTTACATCAACAATAATTATTTATTTTAACTTTATACATATTTCGACATGTTTGCGTGCCATTATCAAAGGTAATAATAAAGAGTAAGCCTTTGATATTGCTTTAGGAACAATAGAACTTGGTGACTTGATCTTGGTGGTCAGTGTTTGCAGATGATTTAATTTCTCTCATTCCAAAACGTCAAATAGTAATAATAATAATAATAATAATAATAATAATAATAATAATAATAAACTGAAACAGACAAAATAGAAAAGTATAAAAATTTGTCTATAGAATTAAAAAGAATATGGAAACTTACCACCATCAGAACATATCCCATCATAATCTCTGCCACAGGAGTGGCACCAATGAGCCTGAAGAGAAATTTAGAAAGATTATACTTACCACACCATCTTGGTTTTGAATTGCAAAATGCAGTAATACTCCAGAGCTGTCATATCACTAGGCGGTTCCTTACATGACAACAACACATTGTACAACATGCTTGGGATGAAGTTCCCCGCAAAATATAACCGGATTCATCCGAGATCAAAGAGAAATAATAATAATAATAATAATAATAATAATAATAATAATGTCAAATTGAACTTCAGCGTAGTAAAGCAAAAACTTATAATTACATTTATTTAAAGTATTATTTCTGATGAATTTTTAAGTAAATTGCTATCAAGTGATGTTATCTTTTCCTTGATACTGAAAGCAATAAAATTCTTTTGTGGACATAAAATAGAGTTTTTCAAGTTTTGTCATGTTAATCGGCCATGTTCCACTTCATTTGAAATTCATTGTATGTTTAAAAGGCGATAGCTTTTACTGCAAATATTTTTGTGTAATCATTATAGTGTTGTTTGTTTGCCATTACTATTTCAAAAATTACAAAGCTTTAAAATGACGCTTATCTCAATTTTAGGAGTTTTTAATACAAAGCAATAACAGCTTTTATTATGACAGCATTTTTTATTCAGCAGCTTTGTGACACTACGTCCGGTATTACTGCAATAGAACATGTCTCAGAATTGGGCATAACTTGTTTATTAGATTGTATGTTTATTACTAATTGCTTAGTTTTGTATTAACTAGAAACGCATACGCTCTATTCCCAGAAAAATTTTATTGCTTCCAGTTACTCTAAATGGAAAAATAACATTTTTTTATATCACTTGATGGCAATTTATGTGAAAACTCATTAGAAATAATGCTTTAAATAAATTATGTGGTAATAGTAAAGCCAAGTGCTTTGATATAATTAGTTGCAAAATTGATCTTCGTAGCACCGAGCTAGAAGATTTATTTCGTGAATGAGAAGTTATGAGTTCAAACCTTAATGAGGTCGACTGTTTTGTTTGTTTTGTTATTTTTTCAATTACTGTAAAAAGACATTCAGGTTTATGTTATTTTATTATAAATGTATAATTATTATTTTGTCTTGCTACATGTGAAATATAAAAGTTAAGGATAAACTTTTTACAACTAGTTAGGTAAAATTGAAACATTTTGTTGTTAATACTCAAAATAAATGTTTACTTTTAGTTATTTTGTAAAATAACTGTGCATTCTTAGATGTCGTAGAATTGGTCATGGCTTGTTTATCAGATTGTACGCTTATTACTAATTGCTTAGTTATGTATTAACTAGAGACGCGTACGCTCTATCACAATTATAATTTGATGTGTGGCACACCTACCCTTTACGGCACAACTATCATAAAAGGTACAATACGAAGTTGTTAGTATAATGTAGATATTTAATAGACTACAGCCTGTCTTTACGACACCATTATTTTAAAACATACCGAAACGTCTAAAATATTTTTTATTGCTCATAAAACTCACAGCTTTAAAACACAATTTAATCAAGACATGAGATTTAAAACTCTACTCCTCAGCTTCCCAAGAGCAAAACAAAAACACATTTCATTATTTTACGGAATTACTCCAAATGTAATTTAGGTCACAATTTTTTCAACTTACGATCTTAATGCCACTACGTAGCGAAGTAAATTTTTCATTGTTTTTATGAAATCCTAAACCTAATTCCATGTCAGATTTATTTAAGTTACACGTTACCTCCGGGAAAAATGAAAACATACATCACAAGAAGAAACGACACAATTTTACGTCACTTTTGGCACGCTGTATGATGAAATATTCCCTCTATTTGTATCAGTTTCCTGCTATGATATGGGTTGCAGGAAACTGCAGTGGCGCAGCAATTGTTCCGTGATAAGACGATTATAAACCGGCTTTCTTGGCATAATTTCTTACTATTATTGAAATGTTTTGCAGAGCAGCCCGTTTGAAAGCTTATCTCAAGCTACATACGCTTGTGTAACTTTGGCAAAGAAAGAAAATTAACTTGTAGTTGGCATTGGCGTTGTACCGGTATTTGCAGGATGCAATTTAGCAGATTCTCTGCTGCAACTTGCGATGATTCCAGGCAGGTTGCCAGTTGGCTGCAAAATTTCTGCTGTATCTGGTAATTTCGCTGCACAACACGTGCTTATTAGACTGGAACTTCTGTGATATACTACCAAATACTTGTAACTTGTAATAATGTGTCGGAAGTTATAAATTTCTAATGAAATATTAAATTTAAACGAAATTGTCTTAATATGCTTTAAAAAAAAATTGGTAAAATAATTTGCTCTTCGTATACTCATTATGTTAAATCTCGATATTTGCCCAATTATATTTGTCGCTACAGTCTACCAATCTATTATTTCTAATTACATGCATTTATCCCTTTCGCTTTGTATATTATTCCCTTGCTAATTAATTTGTTAATTAGCATACGGCAACATTGTGTTGTATTCAGAATCCGAGTTAATTAATTTTCACTTTCACACAATTATCGAATTTCTAATAGAAACTGCTTTGTGTGACTGTGAGTTATCCTTGTATACCGCGATGCAGGTTTCAGATAACATCTAGTTATCTTTACATCAAAGCTAGACTTGTTCACTTTTTTGAATAATTATAAACCTTTGTGTTATACGTAATCCTGTTTAATTTCGCCTTTTTCTGTTTCAGGTAAGTTTGAGCACAGTATTTTGGCGAGGGTCGGCAAGTCGGTAAGTGTGTAATAAATACATTATAATAATTATTGTACCTGGTTTCTAAAAAAACATTTACTACGCTTTATAACATTTTGATAAACAATAACAAATTACAGTTATTTGTGTTAATGTGAGAAATTATCTTAAAATGGACAACGTATATTTTACATAATATATTTTTTAAATCGATATAATTCGGATAGTTAAACGTCCAACTGAAAATAAAATGTCTGAATAAAGATTTGCAAAGGTGCGCTGCCCGAGAATAAATAATTTGTATCTGATTTTGATTTAATTGTATTGTTTTATACTTTAAAGTGGGAGCTCCCCGAAGACGTAATGCACTTGCCTAATAACTTTGATTTATTTACAGGAATATTATATTTCTTTCAGCAAATACAGTTTAATTAACAGTGATCACTTGACTTAGCTAAATTGCTGTGATTTAGTTTTAGTTAATCTTAAGCAGGTGGTCGTTTCGGGGCAGCTGCACACATTTTTGTACATAAATGTTAATATTGTAAAACACATATTAACACGTGTCAATGAGTTTGCCGCCTGTTGTGTGGATTATTGGGGCCAATCTAGTATTTAAAATTTCACGCTCTCACATTTTAGGGATTAGGGTAAATATTGGGTTGTAGTTATTAACATAAATTGGGAAAACTTGACAACTTCAGTTAGCACAAGTGTTCAATAAAGCTTGCGAGTATGAGACAAAATTTTATTGATACTTCTATCCAATCAAAAAATTAAAAGAGAGTGGGGTTGTAATTTTATTGGAAAAATAAACGAGACCAACCTCTTGGAGGATGGGCATGAATTTGAATAAAAGAATATGTTCCCTAAAGGAAGGGATCAATCTTCTGATTCTATAAGATCACTAAGTTTGCTGAAATCTTAACGTCAGTTTGGAAGCGTTGTGCCTAATATTCTGTTACAGTATTATAAGTCTGGGACTTGAAACTTTAAAATAAAAATATTATCTACGTGGGTTTTGGGCTACGAAGAGCACATTGCCAAAATCAAATAGGCTTAGGCGTAGATGCTTATTCTTGTCGGTGTACCTGATTGTCGTATTAAAAGCGGCGCTGTTGTCCTTCGAAAATTAGGCGTAGCAATTGGAGTGAGTGACGGCTCTATTTCCATATTGGTTGCGGCAAGACGCTTTTCGCGTGTTGTTGTTACACATTTGTACGTAATCGATTGCTGTTATTGGGTTAAGTTCTCAGGCGTATTGGCAAGCGGCGCTATTGTCCACCGGGAATTAGGCTTAGCGGCCAAGGCGATGTTACGATAAGACCTAATCAGGCTGAGAGTATTGCGTACAAATGAGTGATAGCACAGGGTCTTCCTATGAAGAAGTATAAGTATAAGTAAAACGGGGGTAAAGATTTAGATTGGCAACTTTACTCGATGCAACTGACGGGAAAATTCTATATAAATGGTTCTCGCTCTCGTAACACCCATATTTGCACCACATAAATAAATAAATTATTTAAAAGGTTTACTGTTGTTTAAATCAACTTAAAATCTTATCTTTTTTAACCTCGATAAGGACAGGGTAAATCAGCCATGAGCATTAGTTAAAGCACAACGTAAGTCCGACACCGATCATCGCAAATAAATAAGTAATCAAACATAAATACTTAATATAATTTAAATAATACATTTAAAATTTGTAAATAAAAATATCTACGGCACTGCACGATCACAGATTCGTGAAATTTTTGGAAAATACTTAATGTTAATTTCAAAGATAATCTTTGTATCTTTTACAAAAGCTGCTGCACATAATATACAAGGTGATTCTGAAGGCAGTTTACAACTTTAAATTGCTACAACATTTTAATTATTCACCTTAAGAACATGATTTAACGAATAAAATGTATCTAAAGAAATGGGAATTTATGTCTACTATAAAGAAAATGTTCAAAATGTCCACGTTTTTGGCCTATTACTAAGGTCAACTTATGTGGCAAATTGTACACTGCAGCTGACAGCATTTGTCGAGTAATCCTTTGAATATGACATTGAATGCTGTCAGGAAACTCTTCCAATGTGGTGGGACAGACGGTGTATAGTGTACGTAATACTACTCTTTAAATATCCACACAAACAACAATCTGCACCATTAATATCGGAGGATCTTGCTGGCCAATTATGATTGCAATAGTCACACAAAACACTTCCAATTAACTTTTTTTTTTGAAATGCCCAATAATTACACAATTTTGTTTAGAATCAATAAGCAACCATATTTTTTCTACAATTCTATTTCGTTACCTACATATTATTTATTAATTCATTTTCCTAACATCAATAATTAAAATGTTATAACAATTTGAAGTTGCTAATCCGCTTTATTATCACCTTGTGGTTAAAGATTTAACCTCTGGGAAGTATAACCTGAATAAATTTCACAGTTGTTGTATGTTCATGGCAAGAGTCAATTAAAAAAAATGTTATTTTGTAACAATTTCTAAGAAAAGGTTAAAAATAACATTCTAAAAAAATTTTGAATCAATTTTTCAGATTGTTTTCTAGCTCGGAAAACCTTCTGTGAGTAAAAATTTTTAATTGATTTTGAAACAAAAGAGAATTTTATCCAAAAAACTAATTTTTAAATATGAAAACTAAATCTGATAGAAGACCAAATGTTTTTTCCGAATATTCTAGCTTCATAACGGCGGGGCTATAATTTTTCGAAAATTTTAGGTTTAATGCCTTATTACTCAAAATTGACAGTGGCGAATTCGGGAACCTTAGTCAGAGAGGCTTTAGATTGAAAAAGACGCAAAGTTATACTTGACTCACCGACACTACAGCCCTAGGTTCAATAAAAACAGATCAACAGACATAGAAAATGGTTGATTTTGCATTGCTCAGCATATATCTGCTGTAATATTCGAGACTTTAAAGGAAAATAAGAAAGTTTTCTAATTTAACGTGATCTATGCCGCAGTTCAAGTAATATTATTCATGACTTACTGCTTTTCTGTATAAAAATCTAACTTCTATTTTTTAAATGAAACCCCTTGTATATTTTATTGGAATATCTCATTCTTTTTTTATAATAAATTTTATTACATTTTTTTAAAGGTTAAGAAATGCGCGAATTTCTATTATTTTATTCTTTAGGGAGACGCCGAACCCTCTTCTAGCTCCGCCACTGAAAAGCGACTTGACAGAGCTAAATCAAATATGGTTTTTTAGTAGCTCTAAGGGGTAAAATATTACTATGTACAAAAAACACGATTTTTTTAAATTTTATAGACTAGGAGAGCTAGAAATGAGTTACATGTTGGTTCGTGTGGTCCTTTAATTTTTATGACGCCTTCAATAAATTTTTAAGAATCAAAAATTCGTGTATTTTTGTTTAATGGACAGGAAACAATAACAAATTGTTGTTTAAGCTAAATTGCTCATGAGCGATAGTAGAATAGGATTAAAAATCTAATTTATAAATGCAGTTTTATTTAGGGGAGTCGACTTTCTCCCTTCTACCAAGTTTTTGACGGACGAGTTAGTCTTTGCGTTTTTTTTTTTAAGATTTTTTCAAAAAATTTCAATACTTTTTTGTTCTAAAAAATTGTAAATGAGATTTTCATTTACAACCGAGCTGTTTAAATTTCTTTAAACCTTAAACCTTCTTTCGAACTATTTTCGTTCAAGCGCCGCCGTCCATAAACGTTTTGTTCGTATAAATTTCATGCTGATCCCGCGACGTTCGCTTGTACTTAGTTAACTGTAAAATTTTGCAATTTTAGTGCAAGAAATCCGTGCTGGTAATAAATGTGCGACCGTGCAGCAGTTGGTTGCAATGATCAAACCGCTGTCTAAGAAAAGTTAACGAGTTCGTTTTATGTTGTTATTGAAGTACTACTTTCATATGGAATAGTTGAATGAAGTTGAGAAGTTTTCGTTAATTGATTTTCTTTAATGTACCGAGTGTCCGCAGATGTGGGGTTTAAAAAATCGAAAGCCTTTCAAAAAAATTGTGCTTATTAACAAACCTCTGAGTATGCAAAATTATTTTAGGTTAAACGACAAATAGTTTTAATTGCATTTTTTCTTTATATTTTGGACGGGACGCAAAAATCAAAGAAACATTCTTTAAAATAAATTTTCGCGATAATACAAAAAATCCCTATTTTGAACCTTATGCGTGCAGGGCTGTTTATTATAGAATATTCTACCTCTTCTTCTCTCTGAGCGTGCATCGGCCAGTACAATTAAAACGCGTTTTAGTTACACTCTACATTTTATTAACAGTTTTTTTCAAAATAAATTACTGAAAACTTATTTGACATGAGTTTAATTTTCAAAAATTACTATTTTTGATTTTTTTTAAATTGCGGGCAAAAGGCAATAATCCTGCAATATAAAGTTAAAACCACGACTCTCCATAACAAATTATGTCTTTCTGCAAAATTAAGTTTAATTTTTCTACTAAACCTCTATTTCGAACAAATTTATCTTCTAAATCGTTCCAACAAAACACAGAAAATATTCGAAGCATTCTCATAGTTACGTGTTCTGATAATTCAGCATCGTGCCTGTTCAGGCAGGCGCTAGGGTAATAACATTTCGGAATTCTAGTTTAAATCTGCAAGTGCGGATAATTATGAAAATGGCGGTATGTATTATAATGAGGTGTGCATGTAATTGTCTTAAAACTACGAATCCTCGAGCTTTAATTAACTCGCTTAGTTTCTAGTCGGGAAACCAGTTAGGGAAATTTTATACAACTTCGTACCACTACACACTTGCATAAATTACTCTGACAGAAGTTTGTTTAGCAGGGTTAAAGTTCACACTAGCATTGAAGAGCTTGTTTTCAAGTTTTAGTTCAATAATGGCTGTACATTCGTTGCACTTTTTGAAATTCTGAATTGTTTTAGTAGTTATTAAATAACTTTGTATTGAATTTGAAGGTTGTTAAGTTATTACAGAATTATTTACTTTCCTCGTCGGTATGCTTAGCATACCTAAAGGGAAGGTATTGTATTTGCCAAAAATGTAGATTATATAAGATTCGTTTTTAACATGGCCTGTGTGTATGTATGTCTGTACTATCTTTATAGCAGAAAAGCCAGGCACGGAGCCAGACTTTCAGTTTGGAGAAGGGGGGGGGGGGTATATATGTAGAAGCGCCAAGTGTAAAGTAAAAATTTGCTGTGCATTTTACGGTATTTAAGGCAATTTGTCCCAATATTTATTATATATACACACATTTAGCTAATTGCATTTTATTTTAATAAATCGTTGTAGATTTAGATAAATACTTAAACATTTGGTTTAAATATTCCAACATTTAATAAAGCATTAGAGATTTAAATAAATCTTAAATCATTTACTTTAAATTTTCAAATATTTGGTAAATCTTTATGTATTTAGATAAATCTGCACATATTTGTTTTAAATCTTTCAATATTTAATAAATATTCGCAGATTTAAATAAATCTTAACCGTTATAATTAAATCCTTAAAGATTTAAATAAATATTTCAACATTTAATTTTAAGCTGTCATATTTAATGTTAACTTGTCATATTTATTTGACCTTGGTAGACCCAGCCTACATAGAAGACCAAGACCGTTTACATTGGTGGTACCGTTCAACAATTATGAACACGTTTTCCGTATTTCAAGAATTTGTACAATCAATGTTAGTTCAATCATCAATAACAACATCTTTAACAACATAAACATTGCATAACTTATTATTCATACAATGAAAGTTTCCTCAACATTCCCTTGAGAATGTAATTTTCAGTCTGTTTTGTTTAAGCGTCGAACGCTCCCACCATGACCCTGCCTTGCGCCTTACTACCTATATAAACGGTCTTGGTGTCCTAACTCAGCTGGGCTCACCAAGGTCAAATAAATATGACAGGTTAGCATTAAATGTGGCAGCTTTGAACTAAATGTTAAAACATTTATTTTAATCTATAAGGATATATTTATATATGTAAAAATTTATTTAAATCTGCGAATATTTATTAAATATTGAAAGATTTAAAACCAATATGTGCTGAATAATTAAAGGTTTACTAAATATTTGAAAATTTAAAATAAATATTTTAGGATTTATTTAAATCACAACATTTTCAGATAAATAAAAGTATTTTGGGAGCAGGCATATGGTGGTCATTTCTACAGTTTTCATCTTTAGCAAAACTTTGTACTATATTTGCTTAGAAAATATCTAACTATCGACAGTGTACGAACACTGCATATACCATGGATCACGGCAATTGATTGTTCGACCAGAGAACCAGCAGACTACTTAGGGTACTACTAGCGGATGCAAGAAGCAACCTGGATATTGTACTTTAAAATGTACAATTAATCGATTTACCTAAAATTGCCTAAAGTTGTTTCAAATGTTTTAGAATTTTTGACAATTACGGTCTATTGGTGAGGGTATTAAAAAATAAGTATGACGCGGGCAGGTATACGAGATCAGTGAAGCGTTGTAGGTTGAGTAATTAAGAACGAGCTAGAGACGGCGCGTGATCAGAATGTGCTTCAATGGTATGAAAGTACGTTTTGAGTTGAATAGTGTTTAGTGTTTAGAGAGGGGGCCAGATGCAATTGCCCAACCGTTGAATATTTAAAAAATAAATAGACGCACTACTCTACTACCATCTACTACTATCTTTGATAGTAAACGTAAATTCTAAAATTTATAATTAGGAACCTATTACTGAGTATAGCTCGAGAGATTTGACGATTTTAAAATTTTTGGTTTTGTTTGATTTCAAAGCTAACGTTGATGCGATAGCTAATAGCAGTACATTAGCCAGCTGCGAAAGCGAGCAAACACAAAAGACAAGCAGAAAAGAATGATTTGACTTGAACATTAGGATATTAAGTATAGCAGTTAGCATCTACTGCGAGTAACGAACGTTTCGACCTATTCGAAGCCGAAGGTTTAGCCCGTTTTGCTGATCGGCTAAAAAAAACTTATGAGAACAAGAATTCAATTATCAGAGCTTTCAAGAAGCAAGCGGAGAGCATTTTTAATTTCCCATACTTCCATTGAAGTAAGGAGAGTTGTCATGTAAATTCTCGAATTGCATATTTTAACGGAAATCTGCGTTTTGGGGCCCAAGGAGCCCAAAAAGGTAGTTTTTAAAAAAATGTCTGTCTGTGGGTGGGTGGGTGCGTGATTGGGTGGGTGCGTTTTCCTATATCTCCGGAACCCATTGCCAGATTTTTATAAGATTTGGTGTGCAAAAGTTTTTTAGTCGCAGGTGGTTCTTTGTAAGGTTGTTAATCGGAACCGAATCTGGCAACGGAAATTAGACCGTTTTTCTTAATATCAACAATGTGTTTTCCGGCATTTACTTGATTTTAACTACGCCTATCAATTAGCTCTAATAAAAAAAATATTTTTTATTTATTGCATATTTTTGATAACTCTGAAAGTTCTTATAACGATTTTGGTTCAAAGTTTGAAGTGCATTTAATCAGCTTAAGCAACTTAAAACAAAGATAATATTGATAGCTTAAATCGTTTTAAAATGGCGGCTAATTATAACAACAAAGCGACCATTACGTAAACCTTTTCCTATACGCACATGTACGATTGTTCCCAAAAAATTAGTGCTGATCGTTAAAGTCCAATAAATTGGCTTTCCAGGGATGTACCACATAAGAACGAAAATAAATGGTAGTACCCCTCTTTCCTCCTCAAAAGAGCGGGAACATTAAAAAAATGTTATCTTATAAATCCTAAATAGGACGAGGAATGAAGTGATCCCTATTTAAAAAGTCCCATTAAACTGAACCATTTTTGTACTTAAAGTTTGTCGATATTTCTTACCGTTACAAAAAGACGGCTCAATTTAGAAAAATTTACTTCCTACTATTGGATGTGACACGTGAAATAGATGTTTTTGCTGATTTATAAAGTATATTCTCATAACATTTAAATCGACATGAGAGTAGGAGTTGGACACTCGCTTAGATTTTTATTATATCCTGTATTATTCTGTCTCGACCACGCACTCTTATTTTCCCCTTCCGACTAGCAAGTTGTGACACGTCCATCACTCGCCTCCCCATTTTACATTTAAAACAATCACGACACGGTGCACATTATGTTCGCCAAAAACACCAACACACGTTTTAATAATTTCCCACCGGGTATAATAAAGGTTTAGTGCGAGTGCGATGTTGAGTTGTCCAACTCAAACTCGCACGTGGATTCAATGTTACGTGAATAGACTTTAAGGTAAAGTAGAGTAAAGTAAAGGGAGCGATTCATCTGGTAATAGAAAGTCATTTCGTAACGGTGAGATATATCGAAAAACTGTAAATACAAAAATTGTTCAGTTTAATGAGACCTTTAAAGTGAGGTATCACTTGACATCTTGTCTTATTTAAGATTTTTGGGGTAATATTTTTTGAATGTTTCCGCTGTTTTGGGGAGGAGAGGGAGTACTAACATTTATTTTGTTCTCATGTGGTACATCGTTGAAAAGTTAATTTAATAGACTTTAACGATGAATACTAATTTTTTTGGTACATTAGTTAATGTGCGGTTGGGAAAAGGTTTATTTAATGGCCGCTTTTTTGATTTAATTGGCCGCCATTTTAAAATGGTCGATATTTTGTTAATGTTGATGGGTTTGAAAATACCTTTTAAATGAGGTACGACTTGACCCATCTTCGTATTTGAAAATATCGAGAAACATCCCTAACCCCCTGCCCCAAATACTACTCTTTTTTCGGAGCACCAAAAAATTTATATTTTAAATTTTTTTACTGAATACCGTGCGTACGATTCTTAATACAAGTTTTTTGTCTCATCCATGTAGATTTAATAGTTTAACTGTAAAAGATAGTGCGTGGGTGGTGTGTATATTACAGCTTTATTGTTAATTACTTTCTCTTAAAATACAAGAATATTCTTGTACCCAATATTTAACTTAGTCCTTTGAGCGGATATCCCTGGAGGTTTCTTTTTTTAAAACGTTTTTAGCCTTGCAACTTTTTAATGATCAGCGCTCGTTATACCCAATTCTTTGATCGTTGGAGTTTGTAAACAAATCTTATTAAACATTCTTTAAATTTTTACAGACTTAACACAGCGACTTTTCATTATTCATTTTACTCGTACCTTTAAAAAGTTTAGGAGTAAAATTACAGCTAAAATTTCTATGACAAAAGAGTGTTATCGTGAACTGCCTTCGTTATGAGGAAATGAATTGCCGTTATGGGCCATTTTAATAAAACATGGTAGCACGCAGTGCCGCTTGCTTTAATTTTAACAGAAAACGGCGCCGTCTTAAAATACGAATTGAAACAAAAAGTGGGGAGAATAACATTTTTCATTAGAAGTTTCCGTTCGTCTCTATGGATCCACTTCGAATTACAACGAGGATATTACTGTCCCATGGTAATTTTAGATTTTGTGTTTTAGGACAGTTCGAAAAGAATTTGAAAAGACAGCTCGTTACTGGTACCGAGTTTATAACGAAGAAAACTTCTACGGTCATTAGTGCTAGATTTATATTCCTATAAGTTCTGGTCGTAGTATTACATTAGCATTTCATTACTTTCATTAAAACACTACTGCAGCACTACTTGTAATTACAGGTTTAAAACAGAAATTAAACTGAATTTTATTTTATCATTTAGCATGCTTAGATCTGCATCTTTAATTAGCATACGCTGAATAATGTTTATCTTCCTGGCAAATTACGTAGTAAAAGTAAAAATAGGTTATGGTGTGCGCCAAAACAATCGACTTTGAAGTAGTAGCAAATAAGGGCGTTACCGGAAGAGAATAAAACTAGAAGTCAAAATCGATAACAAGATCAAACAACAAAATAGTCGCATCCATAACTAAGTTCAGAATGTTTTTACCTTCCCCACTATCCGGACTCCCAGAGTATAGCTCAAGAAAGGTATTTTTATCGTCGAAATTTCCGAAATTAACATTTCAATGAATCAGCACGTTTTAGGGTCCGAGAATACCAAACAGATAACTCAATTTAGGTTTAATAAATTCGTGGTCACACTGGGACGAAAACGCAACAAATTGAAATTTGTCCACCAAAACACGGCGGGGTGGAGAGGTGCACTTCAATATAGACGTGGTCGAAAAGAGAGCTCAGATTTGTATTCTACGCATGTATAATAACCCATCTGCGCAAGCGCGACCACCTTCAATCACCCCCAACCCCGTTTTTTTTTAAATTTAAGACGTTCGTTTTCAAATTGGAAATGTTCAATGGTAATAGCAATAACCTCCAATTAAGAAACAGTTAAATGGTTTTCTTTTGGTCGTTTATCTGAACAGGTTAATTAAGTATTTGGCCGAAAAACGGCCAAGATCCAGAGGTGATTCTGAGATTTCAACAGATTGGATACACAACAATTTTATGAAACCAGGAGACAGCTTTAAAAAATGCTACCCGGGCAACCGCCACGGGATCTTCCTCGCATTTAATGAAATTTTTGAAAATTTTTAATAATCAAGAAAATTTTGCCAATTTTATGGAAACAGAATATTTATAACATTTGTACCAAATGTTTATTAAAAATTTAACAATTTTTTTAAAATCTTTGTAAGGTTTGATTACTGTATTTTTTTGAAAATTGGAAGTTTTAAAATTTTTGGATATGATATACATTTTTGAAAATGTAACATATTTTGGGGTTGCTACTTATATTTTTTTTTGTTTTTTGGTTATATTAAATATTACTGAAAACTTGAGCATCTTTGATATAATAAAAAATTTTTAAAATTTTGTAAAATTTTTAAATTTAATGAAAAATTTTAAAATTTTAAACATTTTAAAATTTTGAAAATTGCGGGAAATTATAAAATTAATAAATGTAGATAAGTTTTTAAAACTTTAAAAGAACTTTGAAATTTTAAAAATTTTAGAAAATTTTGACACCTTATGGAAAATTTAATAATTTTGAAAACTTAAAAAATTGTGAAGCAAAATTTGATAAATGTTAATAATTATTAAAAATAAATAGAAATTTTTAAATTTTGAAAATTGCGGGAAATTTTTAAATCAAAAATATTAAAAATTTATGAAACTCTTAAGAACTTTGAAATTTTGAAAATTTTAGAAAATTTTGGCAGTTTTTGGAAAATTTAACAAACAAAATTCAATAATTATGTCAAAAAAAATTATTGAAACTTAAAAAACAAGTTTTAGGTTTATGAAAATTTTAATGATTTGTAAAAATGTTGATAATTTTGAAAATTATTAAAAATTATACAAATTTTGGCAATTTTGAAAAAATTGGAAAATGCAGAAAGTCGCTGCAAGAGAAATATCCGCGAGTTGCGACTTAAATGTAGCCAAAACGACTGCCTATGCAGCGCTCAGAGCTCTTTCAATACTCGCAATGCACTGAAGGAAATGTGGCAAACACTCAAACGGTTAACCACCAGGAGCTAAGGAGGATTTCCACAGAGAGCAATACCTGCCTATAAATAATATACTTTACTCATGCTTTGCCAGCATAGTAACGCAACCAGTTTAAAAAAATAGTCAACTGTGCTTTCGATGCCACTGTTTTCTTGATCTTACCCAGTACAGCGTATGCGGTGCATATACTGGGTAGGATCGGCAATATAGTGACCTGCAAAACCCACTTGGCCCTTTTTTAAACTCATGTTTTATGTGCTTGCGTTTCATGTTAACTGGTGACGGCTTCTGAAGGCTGAATATTTGATGTGTCTCAGAGTAACATATTTACAACAACTTGAGTTGACCTGCATGGAGTTTTTTAGGTATGCGACCTCGCTGCATCAGCGTAAATATTGAAGATCTTCGGTGTGTATATTGCTTTGTGTGTTTCCTGTCTGTTATATCTTGAAACTGCATCGCCCTGTTAAAGTAAACCGGTTTTATGTTTTTGCTACAAGTTTTAATTTTAGAAAATTCATTTATTTCCAAACTGATTTAGGTTTTAATTGTGTATTTCAATTTTTTTTTCTAGTTCTTTACCTATCCATAATTTTTGAAATAATGATTTAATAAAATTTGCTGGGTACCTGTAGTATATGAAAAATTGAAAATTTTTAAAATAATTTTCTAGCTATCACATTTTAGTTTCCTAGGTATAAAAGTGCCAGAAACATGTTTATATTTTTAACTCATTTTTCCCTCTGAATTATTGATTACTAATTTTATTTAGGTACTTAAAACTGCGGAAAACTTTTACACTAAATTGCCTTCTATAAAACTCAATCTACCATTTTCTAACGAAATTATTAACAAGGAAAAATAACGGGTAAATTACGATTAGGTCGTAAATATCAAAGTGTTCGCATTAATTCGAAGGGTTTTCATTGAACGCAAGCTATAAAAACGGAATTATAGGTTAATTATATATTTTAATCGATTCCTAAAATAAATGGCTTTAAATTCAAAGTGCACTCACTATAAAACCTTCCAATCGTGATACACAAATCATTTCGGTAATAGCATCAACGAAAGGTTTTGTAATATAAAACTAATTACTTCGAATTACAAGGTTATTGTACTAAGCCCTTTGTTTTGCCAAAAGATTTACGGCTTTAACACATACTTCTAAAAAAATAATAAAATATGTGTTAAATCAGACGGCGAAAATTTGAGTGTATATTACCACAAGGGAAAGCTTCATTTGTTAACCGCTTGTTTAATTTTCATGTCATATACGCAAATAGTGAATAATAAGGGAAGGGAAATTTTAATGGTAAACTAAGCGTCGACTTGATTGATCACGTCTTTGCTTTGAATCATAAATCAGTTTGATTTATGAAACGTGCGGAATTCGAGATAGTTTCAATTAATCGTAAAATCGATAGTCTATTTTAAATTTAATTGAGCAAATGTTTAGCCGCTAGATTTGTTTATTTAATCTTATTAAAAGCACATGGAAATACAGGGAACTATCAAAAAGTTAGCGTTTGCCTTCATTTTATACCAGATTCTGAAATACCAACCAAAAATCAATGCAAATATCACAGAGAAATAGTCGCTGCAAAATTTGCCTAACAAACCATAGCCCCTTAGGCTTTGCGCAGGTTATACAGGGTGGTTCACAAAACTTCTAGACTTCGGCAAACGGCATTCCAACATAAATAAGTTTTAGTAACCAAGACAAGATAGTTAATTTTACCTACTATTACGCACCAATAAGTCCCGAGTTGGCGCGGTTTGAATGCCCGTTCGATCAGCAGAGTTAAGCGTAGCTCTCTCTGGTCAGTACTTGGATGGGTATCCGAAAGCATTTGCGTCTAGCTCCTTGGGCTTACAGCCGATCCTACCTTACATGACTTGCGCACCTCCTCTGCATGCAGCTGAAATGTGTGTAAACCACAACTTCGTAGTGGCACAGATGGATATGCGGTTGTGTTCGGGTGTACTACTTGTTTACTGCAGAAGTAGTTGCGGGGTCGAATCTCGGTTGGGACCAAAATTTTTTGTTTATTTTATAGTTTTTTTTAAACACTGTTGTTGCGTTTTGCTGTTTACGCGAAGTTATTTGTTAAGACCAGTTATACTTTTAAAGAAAAAATACCAAGACAAATTTGCATTCACTCACCGATTGACGGCATACTAACACGCAAGTCTGGTAATAAATTAAAAGAAAAAGATTCGTTGTTTTCTATTGAATGCAGTTTATTAGCAATGAAACAATCGGCTTTAACAATGCAAATCTCGATGTAAATATCACACTCGCACATATGCGAGCCAATATTAGATGATATTGCGCAATTAAAGATCGGCTGTAGGCCAAGGCGCTAGACGCTAGTTCTGAAAGCCTAGTCAACACGGCGTTGGTGCTTTCGGAATGGCACGCTAATAGGTGGTCTCGGATGTTGCATTAGCAACGCGGCAGTCGTTAGTGGGGTTAGAATCCCCCACGAAAAATAGATGAATCCGTGAACGGAGAGTAAATGTAATGCCAAGGATTTGGCGTAAGCTGAGGGGGCGTAGTGGTTAAAGGCGCAATAGATCCCACTACCCTCCGGTACATAGCAATAAGCCAAACCTGGAGTGAATGGGACCAAACCACGGGCCTCATTGACCCGCAGTGCTGATGTATATATATTACGCACCAATAGATCATGTTAGTTTTGGAATACTTGAAATACATGCACCAAATATCAGCAGCCTGTATGTTTTTTTTTCCTGTTTGTAAATATACTTTTATTCATTTTTACTACAATGTATGTATAATTAATAGTTTTGGCCTTTACTTGGTGATACTGCATTTTAATTAATTATAAAAGAACACAACAAGCTTTGTAAAAAATATCACATTTATTTGTACACTACAAGTGACCGCGGTTTCGTGCTTCACATTAAATCGAATTTGTGAACTATTTTATTAGGGATATTTTGGGGTTTGTAAATTTCTAATGATTCTAGAAAGGTAAGCCTAAGGTCTTTATTAGCCAGGCGTATCACTGATAAGCTATTATCCCCAAAACAATGGTTATTATCCAAAGCATGATTGCTAAAAGTGGATGTTTTATTTTTATTTTTAAAGGCACTTAAATGTTTTTTAAACCAAGTGTTAAAATTCCCCCCTGTTTGTCCTATGTACACTCCCTAGCAATCATTGCAGGGTAACTTGTAGACACCAGGTTTTTGTAGTTTTCTTGTCTTACTTTTTGCATTATATAATAAACTGGACATTTTAATTTGAGGTTTAAAAGTTACTTATTGGTTACATTTTTTGACTATGTTATCGATTTTGTTCGATATTGGACCAAAAAATAAAAGTGTATTACAAAAACTTTGTTGATTCTTAATTACCGGAAAAATTAAGCTATCGCAAAGTTTTCTTAATTAAGTTTTGACAAGTTGGTTAATGACATTTTCTTTAAAACTATTATTTACGGCGATTTGTTTTATCACGGACATTTGTTTATTAAAACTATCACCAGAAAGAGGCAAACATACTTCTCAACGCAACATGGCATTAAAAGAACTAATCTCTTGATTCCACGAGTGTTGAGAAGTCTTGTAAATAGTCAGTCCAGAAAAAGTAGATTTCCTGTAGATGTCGAAACCGGTTTCTTTGTTGTTATGAGATATTGTAAAAAATTTTTAATGGCACAGAAAAACAATTACACAACTTACTTAATTTTTAAGTTCGGTTCATCGAGAATAAAATATACACTTGAAATAGAGACTTAGTGGAGACGAATGTCGGGTTTATTTCATTGAAACCTTCGCAGAAACTCATTTAGCTACGCCTTTTAGATCTTGTCAGGACCTTGTTATAATCTGTTAATACATTTTTATATGGGCCCAGTTGTTCAGGTTCTTTGCTCTGTTAAAGGCTTTTCGAATTTTGGTTTTTTTTCTGATCTAGTTCCTTATTTCAGCAAAATATATCTCTGGAGGTTATCTTACGCTTCAAAAAACAGTTTTTTTAGTAGGCTGATATGACAACAGGTTATAAAAGTCGCGATCTCATAGAAAATTCTTTTTCGGTTGTTTGCGTAACCACAAATGCAACACAAATTTTAGGTTTTCGTTATTCCCAAAATGGATACCTACCGCCTAATGCTTTTTTAAGAAAGCCAAACAAGTGACACGTTCGAAGCAAAATTTGAACAGTAGTAGGGCGGTTCCTGAAATTTAATTTAGTAATAACTTTGGCCTTTTCTTAATATGATTTTTGGTGTCAAACGTTTTGAAACCCACCTTGCGCATACTTTTCAAAAGTGGTGAACTTTTTTTTATCGATTCCATGAGCAGAACTCAAACAATTTTTTTTTTCAAAGTACAGAGCGAGCAGAAAAGGTAAAGAACCACGTGACCACGTAACATAGGCAACCCATTCTACAGAAGTGGTCACTCTGTTTCAGGAAACTAAATCTGACAGTTGTGGCAATTACCATTGGCGTAGCACGTACAAAGTAGGGCACAGAAAACATATTTTCTTAAAAAAATTTATTTGGCCTATCACACAATTAAAAAAACTCTGTAAAAACATTTAATAAAGCAAAAGTAAATGATAGGATTTATTTAATAATATTATTGTAGAAAAACATATTTGATTTATAAATTACAATATCTGCTCAAAATGAGTGCACAGGCGCAAATGAAACACAATGACATTGCAAAGGGAATCAGCATGGCAACATTGGAAAATAAAATTCACTACATTTAAATTAGTCAATGGTCACGTGGTTATTAACCTTTTATGCTCGCTCTGTAGTTTGTCCACTTTCTACAATAAGCCCTTCTGCAGCTTTAATGGTGTCTTGAGCAATGGCCCGATTGGGTTGTCCTAGATGCGGTGCATCTACCGTTTTAAAACATTGTTACGGTTAATATTTATCAATACTAGTTAACCCTAGTATTTCTACGTTTTATTTAAAACCTTGACTTTGAGGATTTTGCATTATTGACTGTATTTCTCGCTCTCCAGTTTAAATTACTTGAGTTTCTTAAGTCAAGGACACAGGAGGAAAAGTTTTTCGTATTAAGCTTATCACTTCCACTTTAATTTTAATGTTTGATATGACAATAGTGTTTTGAAGCTTTGGGAATTTTTTGAATAGTTAGAAAATATTTGTTACATTTTTGGAAGTTGTTTATATGATAGCATATTTATATACAAATTACATTATTTCTAAAGGTATTCAATTTGCATAATAGTCTGTACATAAAAGGTGTTAGCCGATCAATTCAGCTAATTAATTAAAAATTATAGTTACCATTTATTGTATATAAAATTTTATTCCGCGCAGTTTAGATTAGCAAGTGTGTTATTTTATGTTTTTAAACTAATTTACAGTGTCGTAGTCAATAATCTGTTTTTGAACTCTTACAAGCAGTGGTTAATTTATTACAACGACAGGTTGTGATATTAATCAGTTTATTTGTTTTTTTTTCTACATTTTAGGCCTTGCTAGTGTTTTCCTCTTTAGGGAAAAATGTATTTGAATATTTTGACTACTTTATTGAATTACTATATTGCGCTGAGTTACCGTTCTCTAATTTGTTTTGTGCATATTTATAATAACTCTGCTTAACAATATCTACTTAATTTTTAAGCATTTTATTGTTGTTCACACATTTGATGTAAGATAATTTAGGTCAGTTATTCAATTTGGTTGGCTACATCCGGTTGTTGTTGCTTATTTTGGTTCTGAGTTCTACGAATTTACCTCCATTTAGATCCGAAGGGGCTGTAGGAATGGGGCCATTGCGAGTTTATCTTAAGGATTTTGGCGCATATTTTATAGGCTATTGCGGATTTATTTTTCCATCGAGATCTATCCTATTTGCATGAACAACCAAATGACTCTCGTTAACAATACAAAAAAACACGTAACAATTTTTGCAACCATTTTACCACGGCTAAGTGTAAAGACATATTATCACAGTAACCTGTACATAATCTTCTGTAGATTTCCACTTCTTCTGCACTTAAAAATACAGTAACAGAATTCACGTCCAATTTTCTATCGTTTTCAAGTAACACTATTGATAGAAATCAGACATAAAATTATTAGCAATTATTTTAAAAGCCGTAAATGCAAATACAATAGTTAACAAGATGTCGACAAAAAAATATATAAAGAAATTCAATACTATTAGATAAGTTTGCATTATGAAAATGACTTTAATTTGAAGCAACCTACTCACATTGGGTTGCAGCTAGAGTGTGTCAGGGGTTACAAGTTTCGTGGCCTACTCTATATAACCAGCTTGAAAGGATGATTGCACTTACCGATCAATGTTAGGCTATAACGATTGTCATCTTTCCCTGAAAACGCCGTCATAAATCTCTTAACTGGAGCTATTTTCCACGACGTAACCCGCACTACTCAGATTGCTTGGTAGCTAATCTGGCTACGGAACAGCATAAATACTGCAGACTTTTAAAGAACAGTGAAGAGGGTTAACCGACACCATTACTGTGTGGTACTTCTTTCCTGACACAATTTCTTCTGCGCAATTTCTTACCCTTATTGGAAGTTTCCGTTTACTTCTTTTACAAATCGGGTGATGCTACAATATTAAATACTTGACGTTTTTCAACAAAAATTTCGTTTGCGATATTTGTAGATTAATATGTCATATGTCAAAATGACAAATATGATGATCAATTACAGTGCAGTACAATTAAAATATGACATTATCATACTAAATGTGTAGAGATAAACATAAGTGAATACAAAACATTGAAAAAAGAAGGTAAAGAACATTTATGATTATGTCAAACATGTGGAATGGACCGAAATAAAAACAGTGAAAACCATGTGAATTAAACAAGTACAAGTGATAGTGCAGCGGACCATAAAAATGATAACAATAAATGCAAAACACTTGCATATGGCGGATACAGAGGAACTACGAAGCACATAAAGCCTATCAAACAAGAAAGATAAAAGTAAAATAGGCAATGTAATAGAAAAATTATAAAAATTCTAGAAGACCAAGAGGACATGAAAATAATAATAAAAGACTTAGGAGAGCAGAACCAAAGAAAGTTTTGAACTACTATCGGCAAGGTGCAACTACTTAGAAACACAACTGAAAACAAATATAGAAACAAAAACAACAAAACATACCGGCTGGAATAAACTCTCATAAATAACC
This sequence comes from Ctenicera cuprea, assembly GCA_958336395.1. Taxonomy (NCBI): domain Eukaryota; kingdom Metazoa; phylum Arthropoda; class Insecta; order Coleoptera; family Elateridae; genus Ctenicera; species Ctenicera cuprea. The sequence goes on from OY284494.1 coordinate 25,710,185, forward strand.
AATTAGAAATCCATGGCTTATCAGAAAAAAAAAGTGGTGAAAATTTTATGTAAAGAAATAAATTACAATTTTACACCCTATGACATTAGCACCTGTTATTATAGAGTTCCATCCTACCATAAGAGCCAGAAAACAAAGTCGACAATACTACATGTAGAATTAACAAAAAGATTACGCAAAAGCACATGATACAATGCAAAAAACAAAGAAGAAAAGTATATTTTGGATTAAAAAAAATGAAAAGAGATATATTCCTAAATTGACAAATCACAACAGCTATCTACATAAACTAACAAAAAATGCAAAGAAAAAAAGGAAAAAAACTCGAACGCGTATGGGTGAGAAAAAACTAACAAACCTTCATTATAATGATGTAAGTACAGAAGTAAGTAAAATCACAGGCATTAACATTCAGAAAATAGGGTTTAACATATTACATCTTAATGCACGTATCATAAGAAACAATAGATTAAATATATTTTTTTAAATAGTATCAATAATGAACATAGATTATTATAGTAGAAACATGGTTGCATGAAAACAAATCGAAATACTACAACATAAACGGTTTTAGTAGCTTACATAGCTGCAGAACAAACAACAAATGAGGAGGCGGAGTTTCAGTCCTCATTAAGAACGAATTAAATTAGAAAATAAAAAGGAGTACAATACAGACCACGACAATATAATAATAGCAGAAATAACAAATATAAAACGGACAACAAAACTAATCGTAGGTGGACTTTACAGAACCCCTACACCTATTAAAGAAAAACGAAGAAAGCTTCTTAGAAGAACTAGAGGAAACTATAAATAGTATAAATACAAAGGCAATTATTATAGGAGATACAAATATTAATATAAATGACACAGACATGCTTTCAAGTTACGGGTTTACCACTGCAAAGATACATCCAACAAGGAAAACTGCAATCAGCGAAACACTTATAGATCAGGTAATAGCAAACACGCCTAGTGAAAGACAACTAACAGTACACAACATGTTAAACGATTTCAGCAACAACAATATGCCCTTAGTCAACATAAATAGAGCAAATGGACAACCACAAATAAAAATCAATCACAGAATGAAGAAATACCTTACACAAAATCCAATAACTTTCCTAAATGAAAAATGCTTTAAAATCGTATATCAGGATTTCAACAAGCACCTACAGAAATCAATAACAGCAGGAACAAAAGAAATAAGAAAACACAAAACAAATATAATAAATACTAACACAAAAATACCGTGAATGAATGCTACAGTATTAAATTTAATAAACTTCAAGAACGGAGAATACCAAAAACTGAAGCGAAATCCACACAACGAAACACTGAGCAGCAACTATAAACAAGCAAACAATGCAACACAGAACTAAATACTACAACGAGAAACTAACTGAAAATATTATAAATCCGAGAGCGACGTGGATGGTTATTAATGAAGCAATAGGCAAAGACACAACAAAAGCATCAAGTGAAATTACATTGAAAAGAGAGAATGGTGACGAAATTACTGGCACTGAAGAGGTAAAACACATTTAATAAATATTTTGTAAAGAAAGGACCTTCTCTACTAAAAGAATTAGGAAAGCAACTACAGGACGAAACAGTAACAATAACAAAAATAACATTGAGCGATGAAAATTTCCAACTGAAACCGGCCAATAGTAAAGAAGCATACAAAATATTATCAATCTTAAAAAATAAAACATTAAAAGACAAGCAAAAGATTACTAATAAAATACTCTAAAATCTAAAGCAAGACACTTTAAGCAAATAACACATGCTGCAAATATATCGTTTGACACCGGAATATATCCAGAAACACTGAAAATTAGCCGAGTCTCACCCATATGTGAAAACAGCAATAGGGAACATCCTGGTTACAACCGATCAATGTCTATAGTACCAATAATATCAAATGTAATAGAAACGTTAGTAGAGAAAAAGCTCAGAAAATACTTGAATCAAATAAAGTTCTTGGTATAGCAACCAATATGGTTTTATTCTAGAAACACCCAAGCAGCAGAAACAGATCTTGTAATAGAGCTACAGAAAGCCATTGACAATGACAGACTAACAGCTGTAATAGCTATAGGCCTTAAAAAAGTTTTCGACACAGTGAACAACAAAATATTGCTGAAAAGGCTAGAAGTACTAAACATAACTGAAAAACATCTAAATTGGCCAACATAAGCTACCTGAAAACGAGAAACCAGTAATTAAACTAAACAACTGCTTTGGTTTTAAACTAGAAGTACAATGCGGTGTCCCAAAAGCATCCGTCCTAGGACCCCTGTTGTTTTCATTCTACATAAATAACATACATCAATGTAAACTTTATGAAAAACTAAAACTCTTTGCTGACGACACGAAATCTTTTAGAAAAGTGAGTCAACTTAAAAAATTTTTCAAAAATGCAAGAAGACATAAATACTCTATCAAAAGGCAATGAATTCAAGGAATTCGATGAATTCCATAAATTCGATGAACACGATGAATTCGATGAATTCGATGAATTCGATGAATTCGATGAATTCGATGAATTCGATGAATTCGACGAATTCGATGAATTCGACGAATTCGATGAAATTCGATAAATTCGATGAATACCATAAATTCCATAAATTCGATGAATTCGATGAATTCGATAAATTCGATAAATTCCATGAATACCATAAATTCCATAAATTCGATGAATTCGATTAATTCGATGAATTCGATGATTCGATGATTCGATGAATTTGATGAATTCGATGAATTCGATGAATTTGATGAATTTAATTAATTTAATCAATTCGATCAATTCGATCAATTCGATCAATACGATCAATTCGATCAATTCGGCCAATTCGATCAATTTAATCAGTTCGGTCAATTCGATCAATATGATCAATTCGATTAATTCGGTCAATACGATCAATTCGATCAATTCGATCAATTCGATCAATTTGATCAATTCGATCAATTCAATCAATTCGATATATTCGATATATTCAATATATTCGATAAATTCGATAAATTCAACGAATTCGTTGAGAATTCGATTAATTCCAGGAATTCGACGAATTCAATAAATTCGACAAATTCGACTATCCAATAAAATTAAAAATTTTAATAGTTTCAATAAATTGGATAAATTCAATAAATTCAAACCTTTTTGTGTCCCCTAAAATAACTTGATCAATTGATTGGTTTTAAATTAAACTTTAACAAACTCCAGCATTTCCTTGTTTTATAAGTCAGATCGTTGGTTCTAAAATATGCACCGTCACACAGTTGTATTGTTTTGAACATAGAAACGTCTTATACGTTGTGTAAACTTGAGGTTAACTCTCTAGTTCGTTAATCATACCTTTACAACCGTTAGCCTTTGCAGAACACAACTGTCCTGCTTTTAATAGTGTTCCTTTAGGAGCTGTTAGTTCCAAGAACTTCAGATTACAAGGCACGGGGGGCATCAAGGACTTCTGTACAAGGCAGCTGCTTGTTGTGATAACAATCCACCTGTCAAGATGCTCCTCACCTTCTAAATGGGTTTTCACTGTCATTCAATACAAATACAAAGCTGCAGTAACATAAGTTATCAATACTTTATCATTTATCAATATCCACTCATGACAACCTTTAGGAAAGCTTCTGCTCGGTTTATTTAAAAACACCTCTCAATGGAGTTTGCCTGACTTGTAAGAAGTGCCCTGGTTGACGTGTTAGGTCCCTTGCCGTGATAAATAAAATCGAAGGACATCAAAGACAAGCCTTTGTATGCTTTCGATATTAACGAAAAGGAATATTTTATATAAAAAATTATTGAGTTCTTTACTAGATATATCCAGCACGCAAATATATCAACATTTATGTCTGTCAACACAATGAGATTTTAGATATATGTACGGGGGATTTCGTTATTGACAAAGACGTCACAAATTAATGTAATTTCAGTGCGAATGGCACATGTCGAACATACCTCGGTAAATTATAATAGTTTCAACAGGGTGACTACTCGGTTTGCTTGTTATTGTGGATATTGTTAAATAACAGAATATTCCATGAAAATATTTAAATCTTATGGACTTCATTTATAACACCACCGGTAGTTATTGCAATTTATACTGTTCTGAATTTATTGTCAACTGAAACACAAAAAGCGCAATTTCTGATGAAAGATAGTGAAATATTAAAAAAATTTTGGAAACTTCATTATTTCGTTCGTTTATAATACTTTGTACAAGATTCTCATTCACTGTTAATTCAAATTTTTATTTAAAAAAAACTGTATGTGGCGATAGCCTCTATTTTCATAATCTGAAGTTTAAATTACTGAAGCTCTTGAAATTATATTAAACTAGCAGAACCCGTAGGCTACGTCCCACGATGTTTTGGTACCTTTATATTCGACGCTTGCAGCTTCATATGTGTTCTGAATCGGTCATTTGAATGGCAGTTGCTACCGGAAAAAAATTCCATGAAAAACCCTGAAAATACCCGGAAAAAAAACAGCCCCGGAAAAAAATTTAGGAAAAACGAATTCCCGTAACAGCTCTGTTGCGCTAAAAAAACTTTTTAGACATTTGCATGTAATTCCAAAATTAAATGCGTCCATATTCATACAAGTCGATCGGCAAGAAAAAAAACACCCATCTTTTTCAGGGGAAGCTCTTTTTTAATTATACAGTAATCCACGCGCAAAATAAATACAAGTGCTTTTGTTTAGGAATTTTGTTTTTGGTGGTTTTCTCCGACAAATTATCGTACCAGAGTTGTTTTTCTCGGAAATGTTTATAAAGCAGCCGCGCACAGCTTTCCGATTGTTATGTTTATATTTTCCAATGTTTATGTAAGGCAGTCGCGCGATGAATGGAAGGCGCTCTTGTCATCCTTTTTTTGCATGAAAACACTTTGTCTTATGTTATATGTCACTCATTATACTTATTAAAGCGAATAAAAATACTATTGAAGCAATGGAATATATTAAAATCTAAAGTAATGTTGTACATAGGATTTGCGAAACAAATTTAAAATTGTACAAACAGTTTCCGCGTGGCCTACGATCAGCTCGTTTTTATTTGAATACTTATTTTTAATGGTTGAAGTCTATTGTCCGTTGAAAAGTAAACGCTCTGTTTCAGAGAAATAAATTTAGAATAATGCAAAAGTTACTCTGAATAGCTTTGTCCGTCGAAATGTAAATACGGCAGAACTATCTACAGCACAGCTGTATGGAAAATGTTTCGTAAAGTTACGACTATTGGGTGTAGCCTATTGTCGCTTGAAAAATAAACGACCTGTATAGGAGAAAATAATTTACAATGAGGCAAAACTATCCAATGAACAACTTGTGTATTGATTTTTTTTCGTAAAGTTATTGGGCCAGACGTACTCGAATTCCTAATATTACCTATGACGTACCCTTTGTAGTACGTAGGTCTATCGCGTACTTACCTCGATTAGAAGTGAAAATAAGACAGAATCGTGTTTCTACAACATACATAAAATATTTGCATATAGCGTATCTTATAGTTAAAATTAAAGGTTGGGGTTTAGACTGACTTTGAATTATAGTTCGAATAAATCGGTCTAGTAAGAGTCAACCGGCTTATCCCTGGCGGTTAGACGTTTCGGTCGTACGTTTTAGAAACAGAGACTGAGCGCAAACGGAAGGGAATTATTGAAGGAAAGGTAGGGCGCGCACCTAGACAGCCTCAAGCTAAATCAAGCTAAAAGATCTGTCTTTAATGTATAGATAGACTGATTATTTCACTATTTGATCATTAGATTGATTAAACATTAGATTAATCTATCATTTGATTAATCGATTATTTGATTATTGATTGTTTAAAGAGTCGATGGTTAATTAAAGGACTGTTTGAATAGTCGATGAATTGATAGTTGTTTAAATAAATACTTAACCACGAAAAGTTACGAAAGGTAAACTTTATTCTAAGAGAGGGGCAGAAATGGAACAAATTGAACCTAACGCGAACAAAGGAGTATAATAATAATAAAAAAAGTATCATGTTTCCCGAAAACATACAGTTCCTCCCAACAAATATCAGCTAATTCTGTATTTAATTGGTTTATTAATCGCTTTATCGTTACTTGATCAATGTATTTATTGATTATTGGACTTACTTATCATTGGATAATCGATTATTTGACTTTTTGATCGTTGGATAATCGAATTGTTTGATTAATCAATGTAATTATTTGATCATTTGATAAAACAATTATTTGAGTAAACGTGTATTAAATTAATTATTTACCGAATTAATTGGTTATTTAATTATTCGAGCATTTAATTAAATAATCGTTTGAGTAAACGTTTATCTAATAAATTGATTATTTAATTAATTGGTTATTTAATTAATTGATCATTTGATTAAACAATCATTTGAGGAAACGTTTATTTAATTAATTGATTATTTAATAATTGGTTATTTAATCAATTGATCATTTGATTAAACGATCATTTGAGTAATCGCTCATTTAATTAATTGAGTATTTTATTATTCGGTTATTTAATTAATCGAGCATTTAATTAAATAATCATTTAAGCAAACGTTTATTTAATAAATTGATTATTTAATTAATTGATTATTTAATTAATTGATCATTTGATTAAAGAATCATTTGAGTAAACGTTTATTTAATTAATTGATTATTTAATAATTGGTTATTTAATCAATTCATCATTTGATTAAACGATCATTTGAGTAATCGCTCATTTAATTAATTGATTATTTTATTATTCGTTTATTTAATTAATTGATTATTTGATTATCGGTTATTTAATAAATCGATCATTTTATTAAACGATCATTTGAGTAATTCTTCACCTAATTAATTGATTATTTGATTAATCGGTTATTTAGTTAATCGATCATTTGATAATCGGTTATTTAATTAATCGACCATTTGATTAAACGATCATTTGAGTAATCGTCCATTTAAATAATTGATTATTTGATTAATGGATTATTTAATTAATCGGTTATTTAATTAATTGATCATATGATTTAACGATTATTTGGGTACTTGTTCATTTGATTAACTGATTATTTGATTAATCGGTTATTTGCTTAATTGGTTATTTGCTTTTTCGGTTATTTTATTAATCGATTATTTGAGTTATCAATTGATCAACCAATTTCTATAATTTTTTAAGATAGAGGGAGAACTTCGTTTTATTAAATTAGTTCTATCTCAAGGGTTTTTGTATAAATGCAGCAACTATTCTTAACGCTTTGTACAAAATTACATACAGAAGTAAAAAAAAAACTCATAAAAAAATTATGTCCTTTAGAGAAAATTCTTAAAAACTTAACAGCTGCATTTAACATTCCAAGCACAAAACTCCTCTTGTGTATTACCGCTAAGTTCGGCAGAGTTGCCCAAAATGTGCACCAGAATTGTTGTTCTGTTGCACACAATTACATGCTTCGCTGGACTAGAAACCGCACTGTGGTTTACCTACAACCAGCATTAGTATAAATAGAAGTTTTAGTAGTACAACGAGCGTTTGTTATAGTAAGCTCGGTCTGCAAGAACTGATAACAGCTTTTGTCGAACGAGCGCTCAACTTGGGGTTGGAACAGATAGCATCCTGTATACGTGATAGATGGTGCAATCACCAGTAAGAGGTAAAGGGTGCAGACGTACTGCTATTGTGCCCCTTACTGCTTTTTTGAAATATTCCCGCGGGAGTCTGCCCATCCCGGCACAATCTATAGCGATATATTCGTTTAACTCTTGCCGAGTTGCCTTCCTTATCTCATCCCGACGAGGAATATTCAGTTTACGCAATTCCCGGGAGTAGCGCGAATTTTTAAGCGGGGTTTTATTGCTTATCCGTTTGAATAATTTCAAGAAATGTGTACATTAAGAAAATGTTGTGTCATTTCTTGCAAATGTTTGAAGGATTATGGACCATTAGGTTTTACTGGTTTTTAAGCATTTATTTTTGCTAATGGTATATTATTTAAGCATGATTAAATTATTGCAGCAAAAATCAATAATTGAACAACCTTGGCACAATAACGGATACAAATACCTGCGTCTCTATCATCGGACATTAGTTTGTTCTGACGATGTCACCTTAAACGAGGTACGAAACGTCAACTAATATTAATCAACTTTATCAGACATCTAAATAACCTTGTTATATTGTCGTTGCATTGATACCAAAACTAATAAAATAGTAGTCTACTCTCTAGAGTCGGTGTTTAGCCTCAGCGACAGAATTATCCCCGCAAATGAATATAAAAATAAAAACATGTCTTGATACTGATTACCCCGTTAAAGGATCTAGAGCTATGAAAGAAGGTCATGACAATTTCCCCATCACGTAAAAAATAATTATATCAAATGATACTATTGACGATTTTATAAATTTTGTAGTATCTAGCTACAGAAAGGAAATGAATTGGGTAATCCTTATGAGGATCCTCAGGTTATTGCGAAAATGTTTTGTCAGCATTAACAAAATGAAACAAGTTCTGAATACAAAATTCGATATGAAGACTATGTTTGTGTGGAATAACAGAAGCCTTGCGTTTCTAACTTCTAACTTGATAGAAAGGGTGTAACGTAAGCTGAAATTAATACAACGAGAACAATCGAATGGATCAACTTTCAAGTCACGAAAACTTTGAAACACTTTCTTAGAAGGTACTAGAATATATTTCGTTTTGTTCAAATTTTAAGTGATATTTGTATAAACACTGATTGTATCAAAATAATGTTACAAAAGGTTTAGAATCTGGCAAAAAGCTTTGAATTTGCAATCTTATAATCTAAAAGGGCCACGAAAGGAGGCAATATATAGAACAACTGGCCACCGTCAACAGCTCGTAACAGTTTTAAACTAAATGATACTTTGGTAAGAACAAAATGTTGTCTAGATAAATAAAAATAAACAATGCGATATTTCACGCGCGTGCCGTGCGCCTGCAACTCCTGAAATAAAGCACACATAGGAAAAAAAGCGCTTTCTTTCAGGACGAAAATTGATTTTTGCTCCCGCTAAGCGGAAATGGTCAACTTTCGTCCACCAAACAAGCTTCGGAAAGTCGACTTTCCAACAAGGTCGACGAAAAAATTTTTTACACGCTGTACATGTATTTCTAGATTTAAGAAAATAATAAAGACGAGCAAATCTGCTGGATTTGTTTTTGTCTTACGGGTTTATTAACAAAAATGAATATCACAGTAAGGTTTTTCTATGTAACTCGATTTGTTTTATATCTATACACAGGGCGATAAAAAAAATTGGCAAATTGGTCGCTGGTACATTCCCATACTATGTAAATTTTTAATAGTCTCGCCCCAATAAGTTATTTTAATTTTGAATCTAGTCATCTACACCAGGTGCAAGCTGCTTGCTCTAGACCCAAGGCGTTTGCACAGCGCAACACTTGGGATAACCTACTCACGTAAGGCGCTAGCTAGAAATTACGCTCCCGAATTCCGACTAGATATGTTTATAAATATTTTATTGGGAAAGTTATTAAAAATATGCAAAGACTGAAATTTTTTTTTTAAACTAGAGCTAATTGATAGGCGTAGTTAAAACATCGTAACTTTCGAAATAAGCGTGGTTGATAATAAAAAATATCTTTTTTTCCTTAGTTTTTAATATGGTTAAACGTTTTTGTTAATCCGAATAAACTACTTTAAATCGTTTATTAAACTGTTTAGACATTATATGAACTGGCGTTTGGGTTTTTAAATAAATAATAAATCGATTTAAAATTTTTTTTTTAATGCCTGGAGGGCGTCAGAGTAAAACATGGGAGATTAGTAAAGCAAATTTGTATTTCACATTTCACTACAAGCTCTATCGGTCTAGACAATTTAAAAAATGGTGTCAGCAATTTTTAAAGAGTAATTTATTGAAAATGTTCAAAATTTTGAGCAGGTAGAATTTTCTTATTTCCAAAAATATTTTTATTTATATTATTTTAGAAGTAAAAAAAACCGTAAACGTACTAAAATCCATTAAGTTATAGGCGAAACATGTTGCACGATTTATCAAAGTTTCTACTACTACAACTGCAATATTTGAGATACATAGTTCGTTCAGTGTTACTTTATAGTTAAGCTAAGCCAGAGGGGTTCTGCACCCCGTGGTGGAAAAATGATATTAGATGAAAAACGTAGATAGATAATAAAATGAAATATTTTGAAATTGTTTCGTGCAGTACTTTTAAAACCCGTGACCATTCATACTCTACGCATATGAACTCCGTTATCTGTTGACTCAAAATGATAAAGTAGCTGACCAAATATATAATAAGTAACCATGCGAGCTCGCATAAGGTCAAACATTGTGTTTCTGTGATCATCACTTAGATAATCTGTTTAAAATTGACTAGAAGCGACAACTACATATTTATAGAAAATATGCAGGTCCTTTGCCCATTTTTTTCTAGTAAAAACTCTGACATCGGTTTAAAAACACGGCAAAAGGTAAACATATTCATTGTTATTTTTGCCCTTCTGAGGTGACCCGTGTCCCATTGAATTATTTTCCAAGGCTGTTCCCTTGCCGCCAGTCCGTCCCTGATTTCAATACCCATTTCTGATCGTTCAATTATTAAATTTTTCAGAGCTTCTTTCAACCGATGGTGAAAAATTGAAATAATTGTTTTTTAACTTATAGTGTGTTGATTAAGCTCCTTGAATTATTCCATTGTCGTTCTCTAAAGTTACGCGCTCATTATTTACGAAGTCGTTATAAATTTTTCAACATATAATTTTATTACTTGTGTTATTTTACCGACTTTAGTAACGACAACTACTCAAACTGCTGTTAAACAGTGCTTAATGGAACAACAAAGCACAAATTTTGGACGAGCAAACTTTGCCATCAAATTAATTAAAAGCTTTAATAGTGCCCGTAGTTTGATTATTTTCAGACGATTAATATTGTCACGTAAAGACGCATATATCAGAGTCGGTCTTAGGTGAACTTAACTTTACTGAAACGTAAAATTAAATTCAAATTAGAACGGTACGTCACCTCCGTTTTGAATCCATCCTTAGAAGTTTCGGTTATTATGGGGTCAACTTTCACCACGTGTTAGTTTAAGGTTGAAAGTGACGACGGCTTAGGGTTTACTACAAATTCAAATACGGATTAGACATAGTGATCCTGTTATTTCAATTGGCAGTGAACTTTCAAAACAGTAGATTTGTTCTATCTTAAATCGTTTCCACTAAAAATATATTCTTATAATTTAATATATCAATATTAAGAAATCTTTGATTTTTCGAATTAAACAGGCTAACGAGTGTTCAATCAGGGGATCAAGTTGTCTAAATTTTGTTTATGGTTGGGTACGCCTAAGTGCATAAGAGACACGTAGGTTTGACAGATTAATTTTGGTTGAGTTCGTCGATCTTTCTATTTTTTAAGAAACATTTTTATTCAAAACTATTATAAGGATGTTTACACAATTTACACGTTGTTTGTCGTAACGGACGTAAGTTGGACGAGGTTTGGACATATGCCATACATGTCTGCCTGGAAAAAATTTAAAGCCAAATTTCCAAAAGTTGTTGACTACAAACAATTTGAAATTTGAGTATAATCTGTATTGGTGTGTTAAACTTTTTTGTAATATAGGAAGCATCGGTAGTAAACAGGGTAGCGGATGACCACCAAACCGCAGTGTAGAAACTCGAGTTTTCTGTGGGAACATGTCACCTAATATTAAAACAGAATCTGCATTTATTTTCCTGTTGACTGACTTGATTCATAATTACTGCCAGTTAACTCATCGCAAAACGTGCAGTTTTGTAAATGGTTTTAAACACACTAAATGATGATAAAAGAAAACTTTTTTTACGGATAAGACGTGGTCGGGTTATACCACTCGCAAATTATAAAAACTTGGTATGCTGAAAATCCTCACCAGTTTGCTGAGACGTCTTTTCACATTGAGAAAGTTGGGGTTTGGGTAGCCAGCCAACTTGATCCCTTTTATGAACACCCGTTACTTTCCGTTGCTACTTACCATAATTAATAATTTCACAATTATGTTTGTCTTTCATTTGCAGGTTTTGCAAGTAAACTCGTGCCTGTGAAAATGAAAGAATTAACCAAGAACAATTTAGTAGTACCACGCCTCGTTAATCATAATTTGATTAGCGTAATGAGCTTGGGCATTTTTCCTTTGATGTGAAACATGAAAATTTACTTAATGGGTATAATGCTAAATGTAAAAAAGTGGCTTGAATGTCATATGGTTATCATGATTTAGGGCCCCGTTTTTTCGTAGCCCTTCGCTTACATAAAAGACAGAATTTTAAAATTAATTTTTATAAGACGTTTCCTGTAATTTACAGACGGTGGCAAGAGCTTCTTTTTTATTAGACGTCTGGAATTGATCTGCACAAAATGAGTGGTTGTAATTAGCCATAAAAATGTTACAGAAGGTGATATAAAAATCTAACAAAGGCAATTCTGCGTTATAAACCGAAGTAATAACCTGGAATTAAAGAAGTGGAAGCAGCTACTCTAGATTAATGTGTCATTAAAAAAACCTGACGTAAATTAATAGAAAGCCATTGTGACACGCTTAACAGCACAAAGGCATAAGTAGTAATTTCCCTTTATGTTTAGATAAAAGATTGCATTGACAAAGTATTATCATTTATGCAGTTATAGTGTTGTATAGAAGATAAAAGCAGATAATTTTAATTTTTAAAGCTAGCTTGTTTCTTCTGGAAATTCCAATTGTTTGCGAGGCCAGGGCAGTGGCGTAACACGTGTCTGCTGTTTCGTCCTCCAAATTACATCCTCGGCAGTTGGGTGTGTCTATCAGCACCATCCTGTGCATTTGCTTCTTTAGAGTGCAGTGCCCAGTCAAGTTTCCTACAACCAGTTAGAGATTCGTTCTGGACAGTTGCACACAGTAATTGGCTATCAATATCAAGTGGCTGAAGGCGCTGCAAAAGCAGCCCTTGCCCGGGGACACTGAATATTAGCCCACCTTCTCGTGAAGCTCTTTAATATTTCGTAATGTAGCATAGCGCTGAATATCGCCCGGAAGATAGGGTACGGGTTCCAGCTCCTCAAGGAATTTGTTTGGAGGATAGTCCTGCGACCTCGTCAGCTTTTCCATTATTCATGTCCCTTCACTCAAGCAAGTGAAACAATATTGTCTATAGCGATAGCTTGGAAAGTTTTGTTGCACTGTACTACTCGTGAGGTAATTTTACAAATACTCGGTGTCAATAAAGCAGCTCTACTATCGCTGAAGGTTTATGAAGGAGCAAACAATTTAATTGGGCGCCAGAGTGGCCGAGTGGTTAGGGCACTTGGCTGCTACGCGGACGGTCTTGGGTTGAAACCCGAAGACTGGATGCCTGGCGGGCGGCCTACCCAGTCGCTTTTTAAAAATTGGGAACCAAACCCCTCGAGGGGTGAGGGAAGTAAGGCAGCCGTCTAAGGCGTGGTGCTTACCACGCCGCCCCGTACTTCCTAAAAGAGTGCGAGACGGCTGGATATCGAAAGCGATGGTCCGGTGGCCTTGACCCACCGCATTGCAGGCCAAACTCCTCATTGGAGTGTAGTGCCACCGACTTACTTGCTTACTATCGTTGAAGATACCAATACGTTGGTTTTTGATTTGTCGTTAAAAAACTGCATTTTCACCATGCATTATCGCCACTACCTCTGCTTGAGAAACGGTGGCAAGTTTGCCTAGCGGTATACTTTGGCGAAGGTTTAGATCGTCGGAGAAAACTCCGGCGCCGGTTCCATACCTTGTTTTGTATCTATCAATAAATATCGACTTATCTGAATGATGGGTTGCTCCAGCATTCTCATACAAAGACACTGAAGTGTCGATTAAATTTACTTAAGAAAAGGTCAGTCAACCACCGCAACAAGAAGAGGAATTTTTACGACTGCCTTATCGAGGATGCGGGTGTGTCTGCCATCCACACCTTTTTAATACAATAGCTCGCTAAGGCGTGGGCTCAAGGCAATCTTTTTAGCTGATTCGTCCAATACCAGATTGAGTGGGAAAATGCATAGGATCGCCTCTAGAGCCGTCGTGAGAGTTAAACAAATAGTTTTTGTAATACTAAGACAGGCAAGACGTTGTCCCAGTGTGGTTACAATTGTATCCTGTCTAACTCTGAGTCACCAGATCGGTGCTTCGCAGGCTTCATAAAAACTGAATATGACTACATGGTAATTCTCGGAGATAGCTTCTCAGCGCCCTGCGACATTGCCAAAAGGTTATACATATGGTTTTTCGGTCTTAGCCTGTAAGTATTTCTCTAAATAAGCTGTTTGTCAAAAATGACTCCTAGGTATCTGATGTTGTCTGATAGATTAAGGAAAGTACCAAATAGAAAGGGTGTACGTAAAGGCTGACCTTTTTTTTTTCTTGCGAATAGTACCATCTTTGTCTTTGTGAGGTTAACATAGAAAATCTATTCACTAAGCTAATCTTTTATTATCGGAAAATCCGTCTGCGTCAAGGAACAGAGCATGTCATCAGATTTACCTGAAATGAGGATGGTAATACCATTTGCATAGCCAATAGTGTAAAAGCCAGCATCGTTGACGGAGTGCAGAAGGCTGCCTACTACTGTGTTCCATAGCAGTGGGGACAAAACTCAACCTTGGAGGCAGCCAGGCCTGTAGCTAGGGGGGTGCCAGGGGGTGCCTGGCACCCCCTGGAAAAATTTGAGAACCCCCTGGAAAAATTTGAGCACCCGCTGGAGAATTACCAACATTACGACCATTTTTTAGGACTTATTTAAAAAAATATTTTTCATTTTTCTGCAATAATTATTGCACTGGAATTCTCCACGTCTCGATAGCGCGGTCACCGCGTGACGGTAGTCCTTGTCCCATCCCCATCTACAGGTAGTCCGAATTGTTGGAAGCTATTTCCACGGTTGAAGATGAAATGGATTAAATAAAATAATATATTTGGAATCGTCGTTGGGAATAAAGCTTCCATCAATAGAAGAGATCAAAGTTGACAAGCAATTTACAGAAAATAAAAGGTAAAGTGAAGTAAAGATTATCAACGACAAGGGAGAGGAAGAAAGGCGACTGGTAGTATTCCAAGAAATATATAATCAACGGTTGGTCTTTGAGGATACTTCTAATCTCTTGGCTACAGCCAGGACTTTTGCTTGTAGCACTGTAGTATGCGAATCCACCTTCTCAACGCTAACTCAAATAAATCGCCCCCAACGAATAGGCATGTGCCACCAGAGAATGGCAGATTTGATCCTGCTTGCATGTGAGAAGGAAAAACAAAAAGTCGACATAGATGCATTTACAGAAAATTTAATAACAAGAGTAACAGGCGTTTGCAACTTTACTAACTATTGTTTTGTATTTTAATCAACATGTTTATCATGTTTATTTATCGTTGTTTTTAAATGTTTATAATAAATATATAAAGGCTGTATTTAGATTTTTGGTGAAAAATATTATTTGACCCCCCTGAAATCCCATGAGCACCCCCTAAAATTAGTTTCTGGCTACAGGCCTGGAGGCAGCCCTTAGTTACAACAATTCAGGCTATATTAACCTGTACTGCTCTCATCGCAAGGAGGTGTTTCATCTACTTATAAAGAGTGGGCGCAACACCATATTTGCTGAAAGCAGTGTTAATACGCTCGAAAGATACTTTATCACAAGCCTCTTTAATGTTTATGAAAACTCCTACGATAGACGTTTGATTGTGTAACGATCTCTTCATCCAATTTGCTACAGCATGCGTAGTACGGATTCAATCTCCCAGGGATGTAAGCATGTTGCTTTGGGTGCAGTAGAAGTAAAACTAGCACACTAGCTCTCGTATTTCTCTATCACATAGTGTCTCAACCGTTAATAACAACAAAGTGAGACTGGTTGAACGTTTTGATTTAGCCAGGAAGTAGTCACTACGATCCGGTAGGTATAAATACTACCTTCACTTCCTTCCAGGTATCTGGTATATATCAGAAAGCGATACATGCCCGGTAAATACGCATCATATGGACGTATATAAAGTCCAGACCCCATTGTAAAAGAGCTGGAAAAATACCGTCCAATCCGGACGACTTTGAAGGTAAGGAATGTATTTAGAGCTCAGTGCGTCTCGGTTCGCCACTTCCCAGTTCCTCAGTTGGAGGTGGGATGTCGAACCATGGCCATACTTATGGGATAACAATACACCCTGGGAAATAAGTGTTTATTAGCACAATGGCTTTTCAGGTTTAGTTGAGAACGTCCCATCCTCTCGTTTGAAACAGTGGCTTCTATGGAATTACAGAATATTTTCCAAGAAACCCTTTGCCTACAGTAAATTTCTTTCTTATATAGCCGTTGTCGGTCCTTATATGTATACGTATACCGTTTTGATTTATTAAAAAGTTTACCTAATACTGATTTCATCTTGCACCATCAAGAGTTAGTGCGTCTCGCACGGGATTACCTCAGCGGGTATGATGTTTAAAGGATTATACCAGCAAGTTCTGCAGGAAGCTTCACACTTCCGTTTTGTGTATTTTTGTATGCAAAATAAAATGTTATCAGCAAAGGTTTAACAATTATAGAAATCTAAAGTATCTTGTTCTAGATGAGTACTGCTTAGATATAGAATTCCATAGTTTGCGCGGAACTACTGTGAAAGTTATCGGCAAAATAGTTCTTAAACTATTCCATCTTCAGAAGACTGCATCTCTATGAGGAAGAGTTTACGCTCTCATATTTATAGAAATATTTTCCTTGTTTTCATACTTTGCACCTATCCTGGAAGTGCGTTCCACATGTTATAAATTACTTTGTTTACATTATTTTTAGTGGCCGTCTACATCCACGCAATATAAACAAGAACGGAGGAAAAGTAATTATTATGGTTTAAAATAACTTAGAATTGATAATGTTCTTTTACCCCGTCATGTAAAGCAGCAGGACGGACTGTCATTGTTGTGCACAGAGAGAAAGAGACATATCCACAGGGTAACTTAAGAGAAATCCTTGTTGTTAAGGACCACGCCCCCTTCGCCACCGATTGGTTGATGAGTATTTTCTTGACAGCGTAAAGGGAGGCTCTAAGGCTAGTCGGGGGCATAAAAATTTGTTAAATTACATTAAGTTTGAGTCTGTTATTAATAAGATAATAAATAGACGACCTCAATTATCAACTTTGTTATCAACTATTCAAATAACAATTAATAAGCCAAATAAAAAATAAAATATTCGATTAATGTAATAGTGAATTTATCAAGTAATCGAATAAAACTTTATAATTAATGAAACGCTGAATTTATGGGTTAATCCAATAATCGCTTAATAAAATAATCTTTTAATCGGTTAGTCGTTTAATTAATTAAATGATTGCTGAACATCTCATTGAGATTTTAATAATTTCTATTTGCAAAGAATTGAAACGCTCATTAGACTGTCTGAAATATTAATAATTAAACAGTAATAATACACAGTATTTACTGTATTGAGGTCACTGTTACTTATCGTTTCTAACTTTAATAATTTTGGAATAACCTGTTTACGAGAATATTTTGTAAGAGCGTTTATCAAGACTCTATTTTTATGAGACCATGATGAAAAATTGTGACCCGTACACTCCTCTACAGGGCGCTTTATTTCTATTTCCTTTTGTGATGTTTTCCTATATTTTGCTTTGCGCCAATTTCATCTATAGATTCTTATTCAGACGATAACAAAGCGGCAACTACAGGAAAACCTCAGTAATATGTTTTTCAGTATGTGAATTAATCAAAACTTTCTTGAAAAAAATAAAATAAAAGTTCCAAATAAATTGTAGCTTATAACTGTGAAACACAATCGAACTTTAAAGAAAAAGCATTTGAAATTCTTCTTGAAGTGACACGTGTTTTTCGCCATACAAGTTTATTACAAAAATCCACTCCCGTCCTTTAAGTTTTTCCAAAAAGATCGTTAAGAAAGCACACGTCCATTATATTTGGAGCTTTTTTCTCTTTGACAAAGTATGCCAAAGCGTTAGCTTCAAGTAGACCATTAAATCAGCAGTTTTCTTCAGGCACACTCACCCTGATCCTCTTTAAGAAAATGAAGTCGTTTGAACCTATATAGAACATATTTAGAATTTTCTTAGAATGGAAAAGGTGCTGTCAAGCTTAATACATGTAAAACATAAATTGTAAATATTAAATCAATATTGAAGCTGGTATAAATTTATTGTTACATAAATTGCTTTAACGATTTTGTTACATTATTCGAAATAATATTTTTAACTATTCCGTGACTGAATGTAGTTTTCTAAATTTCTAGCAATTATCAGTTTTCCCCTGAATACAAACTTCAACTTGTAGCTTCATGTCTTGTTGCTGTTATTATCATATTAATAATTCTATCGCTCCAGTCTGTTAAAGAGCGCGCAAATAAATAATAAATGTAAACGATCTTTAAACAACTCGTTCAGAATTTTACGGGGAGCAAAAGCGGCTATTAAGATAAATTAAATTGAAGTATTTGTTATTTACTCGAAAATATTATGCATAGCATGTTACAGGCACATCTATAAGACTAATATATAAATAAAAATAACATTGTAATAATAGTAATCTTGGTGCTGCACGTAATGAATCAATAAAATTTAGTAGTAGATAATACCTTGTAAATATTATTACGGGACGAACAGTCTTTGTTAACTTATGTAATTTCAATAAAAATGTGTGTAACGCAATCCAAACCTTTATTTAATCTTTGTTTAAAGGAGGTATTAATATCGTACGTTTGTTCGATAAATAAATTAGGTTAAATCTAGCTATTACTGAAACGGTAGTTGCAGGAATTGTTCAATGGTTTTATAACAAAATCTACAGTTTAGGTTGTTTCCAATTACCTACACATACAACGCATCATTTTGATAAATTTAAAAATTTCGAAAAGTGATAATGTTAAATAGCAGAACCCGTGGCCTACGCCCCACGCGTTTCTGATAACTCTTTTAAAACATGCAAACTCCAGTTTCTTGTCGCCCTACGTGACTGTAACGTAAACATCGGAAACGACAAACATAGTTAAAAATAAAAAATCTGTCGAGATGTAAAAACATACCCTGTGGCCGCGTAAAGTTGAGACAGTTCCAGTTTTAATATATAGGTGGATTATTAACCCATCTGTATACATATAACAGCAGTGAGTGAGAATAGTAAACAGACTATCAGTGA
The DNA here is from genome assembly GCA_958336395.1 of Ctenicera cuprea. Lineage (NCBI taxonomy): Eukaryota > Metazoa > Arthropoda > Insecta > Coleoptera > Elateridae > Ctenicera > Ctenicera cuprea. Next base: position 25,729,388 of record OY284494.1, read on the forward strand.
AAATCATCTCTACTTAATTGGAATCTGCATATAACCATCTCTTTTTTCTTTTACTATATGTATACAGGGTGTTATTTACATTTGAGACATAGGATTTCTCCGCTAATTATTTTGGAGCAAAATGGGAAAGGATTAATATGTTCAGCATTAAACACTTCATCTATTGCATGATGATATTTTTTAAATTACAACAACCATTTTCCATAAAAATTAGATAAATCGCTTAAAAAATTAATCAAATTAATAACGGCTAGCCAAGACTTTGACAACTAAAAGAAGTGATTGTCATGATAATAATAATATTACAGTATATTTTATTTTTGTGCCTTATATAGAAGCAAGTTAAAATAATAGTACATTATACACTAAGGGGGAGAAACGTCTTATTTTTCCTGAGGTGTAATTTGAAGCCCGAGCGCTACAAATACATCGAGGGAAAAATGGCGGTCTCTCCCGAGGAGTATATGCGCTATTTTTTCTACGATCGGGAGTAAAAACACTTAATTTCATAAATAAAGCATTATAATAAATGGCAGCGAAAGTACAATATTTAGAAGCCTTTGGGATGTTTCCATGCAACGCACCATGACAACAGACATTTGTTTACAAAAATAAATCTGAAACTAAATAAAAACTTCCCTAGAGAAATTATTGTCTTATTTCGTCCCTAGAGAGTAAATGCTTTACTTTTGTCACAATTTTGATGCCATAGAAACCGGCTTCTACTCCCGGTCGTGGAAAAAGATTATTATTATAGCCTATCGTTATATTTTTGACACCAGTTACCTACAGCTTCTGCAGAAAATATTAAACACAATGAAAAGAGTGGTGTTTGTTTGAATTTTGAGATTGAGAAATCAGATCTAAAGTGAAAAACGTCGTTAATTATTTTCATTTACAATATAACAAATGACATGATTTTTATCGATGATATTTTCGAATTAAAACTGCAGAGTCAACGAATGCGAATGCACGAGTTGAATGTGCTGCTGGGTTTCAACGAAAATAAGTCATCGATAATTAATCATAACGCGAGTTATATTTAGTAAGAGAATATGATAAATGAAACATTATGGCTAACCAAAATTGATTTTCCAACGGTCATTTGATTGTGGTTGCTATCATCGTAAGGTGGTTACCAACGCAACATACGTAAGTAAGGCAATGCAGTTTTTTTTTATTACCGCTGTGATTAAATGACTAGTTTAAATAGCGTCACGTGACACACGAATTATATTCTCATACGTAGATTTGTGCAATTTGATAGCCTTTGCTAACTGCATCGCTGAAATTGGGTTTGAAGGTATTGTATTGAAAGTTGAAATGTTTCTTATCATTATGTTTTATTAAGCAAGACTAATTATGAATTTTTCCTTTTGTTTTCACAGTTGAATATATTATCTTTGACTTCTTTATTAACTTTTTTGGATAATAACCTTCCTCTACTTTCTTGGTTTGCAGTTATTTTTTTCTATTCTTTCTTTTAACATACTATATTTTTGTACCTACTAAATGTTCATGAGTGTTACTAATAAGTAAGCTTAGTGAAGAGGTAAGTAGTATTAATTTTTTCCCTTACTTACTACTTGATTGTCGCAACGTTCAAAGCCAAAAAAACTTCGATGAATGTTCGCATTTGCATTAAATTGTACATGATAAGCATATTACATTGCTTTAGCTATACTGCATATAACGAAGACGGTAAAACAAAAACAATTTCTTAGTAAACAATAATAACGTCAATCGTTAGTTGAAGCGTTTGTTTTAAACTCACTACCTTAAAAAATCCACAAAAACTGTGATTGTGAATATATCTTGTTGTTTGGATTTAAAAATACAATTTTTATCACACTTATGACGAATCTCAGCAAAATCTCGTAGTTGTTAGCTATGTTTAATCTGCAACTAATGACCAGGTTACGATAGTAGATTTTCAAAAGAGGCTGAAAGTTTGTAGAAGTAGTCAAGTAGACAGTGATATTTCCGTTACTTTTATTTTTCGCTGCCCTGTTTCTGTAGCTTATAGGCGTATCAACAGCAATACCACATGTGAATTAAAAATGATGACCATTTTTTTCTCTTCATTGACAACGAAATTCTGTTGTCGTTGCTAGGCAATATCGCGAGTCGGAAGGACGTTTGATATTACCGCACTTCAATACAATTCAGTTCGTCAGTGAAAAGCAGAATTACAGACAATTTTTAATTCACTAGTGGTATTTTTAGAATATTCTACTCACATTGTAACAGCCAATGATAGCCGTTTATTTTGAGGTTCTTGACCAATTAGACCCTGACTGGCCGCGATAAGGCTTTTTTAAGAAGCTCCGGTGTTATCATAGCAACACGCCAACAAAATTTTTTATTTTTGCATTTAATAATTAAATACTAAATATTTCTGTCTTTCATTAAAGAACTCGATTGTGTTGAAGCACGGTAATATCAGTCGTCCTTTGGACTCGTGATATTGCCTAGCAACGACACAATTTCGTTGTCAATGAAGCGACAGAATTATCGATAATTTTTAATTCACTTGTAATATTGCTGTTGAATATTATTATTAATTTCACGAACAAAAAGGTAATTTATTATTATTATAATTATTTGTTATGTACTAACGTATTAACGCATATTTAATTATTAAATGCAAAAATCAAAACTCTTTATTGACGTGTTGTTATGGTATATCACTGATAACACCGGAGCTTCCTAAAAAAAAGATTATCGTGGCCAGTCAGCGTCTAATTGGTCAAGAGCCTGAAAATAAACGGCTGTCATTGGCTGTTATAATGCGAATGGAATAATCACCGATACCAAATGGTTTAACACTACACCATGCATATGGGGTTATTTCAGCTCGTGCTTGCTTTTATATTTGATGTTTGTTTTCTTGATACAATTTTTTTCCGCATAATTATAGAATTTATTAGCACGAAAAAAGCGGTAGCTTCAAAATTTTGACTTAAATCCTTGTTTACTCAAACTAAATAGAAAAGAAGTTGATAGTCGAAAATCTACAACGGTATCAATTATATCTCATCTTATAAAACAATTAAAATTAGCAAAAGTGCAAAAAATGCAAGTTTTGACACAAACTGTCGGTACTGTTTGTTATATAACACATAGTATTATAGGAAATTGGTCGTTGTTACAATTTGGTGAACTGTTCAAAATGCAATTTGTCGTATAACCTGTCGACACAATTATTGAAGGTATTAGAGATAAAATATTCGCTTCCAAAATTATAGGCATTATACGGGTGAAATTTAATGAAAACTCAATTTACTGCTACTACTATTGTTTATTTCATTTCATGCTATGTTATATTCTCCTCGGACGCCCGAAGCGCCCAGGAAAATAAAAAATCCTGAGAAATCAAAAGCAACAGCTTTCCTTTCTTGTTGCATTAGTCCAGGTAGTTATTCTCCCCTTGTTGTGTCAACATTTATCTGGGGATATCCTGTTACATTTTATTTAATCTGTATTCTGTAGCATTCAAGTAGACGCTAAATTCATTCTCACCGGAATACCCGTTTTTCTGACTGGGAATTTCAAAATAAATGTTACACGTGAATAATTTTATTTTCGTAGTTATAATTATTTGAAACGGCTGAGTTAGTTTTGTTGTAAGGTTTAAATGAGTATTTATTTAAGATAAAATAACACCTAAACGAAAACATGTCATACCAACAAACAGCATATATTTACATGTACAGGCAATTTAAATTTTTCTAAATTATAACACAGATTTTCTCTTAAGACAACAAACCAGGTTGCATATTGGTCGATATACCGGTTGATTCAGCCTTAGCTTCTAAGCTAATATTATTTTTTTTAAGTTACCAAAATTAGCTTTTGCAGCGTCTATAGTACTAAGAAACCTTTAAACCATTACCACTATTTCCGGTTACACCGGAAGTGAATCTATTGTCTTTCTGTCTACCTTTAAGTTTTTCAGATAGATTCTGTCTATTCAGTCACATTTAATAGTTGCTCAAAAATTTAAAGGGTTAGCTGCTAGAAGGAAATGTAAATATAGAAGTTGGCCATAAATTCATATTTGAAACTGTTAAAAAATTTTTAAAAAATAGCGAATTGTCTTTGTTTAAACTTTTCAGCAATTTAGCTTAAACCTATTTTTTTATCGTCCCTGTTTATTAAAAATGCGGACATGAACACAAACCAAATTGCAGCTCATCTCAAGCTTTATGACCTTACAAAGTTTTAAAAAATCGCGTGGCCGGTTTTAGAGCAATATTTTTGTGAAAATTTTCTTTAGTTTTAAAAAAGCTTCAAAAATTTTTTGGGCAGCAACATTGTGTCTCTATAGGACTATTACAATAAAATATTTGAACACGATTTGTCAACTTGTTTTTGAATATTAAGGCTGTAAAAATTACCAAAATTTTGTAGCGGCCGCGATTTTAAAACCAAAACCTCGAAAAAACGAAACGTTGGATTTTCCACGAAGTCTTCTATCAGATACCACTTTAAAAATTTATAAAATTTTGCTTAAGAAAAAATGCTACCAGAAAAACATGTCTTACTTCCGCCCGCTTCCAGTTTCGCATTTTTTTTTAACAGCCTATAAACCCTATAAAATTTGGATATACCCCACCCATCATAAAAGCTCATCAAAATCGAAAATCCACTTGGGAGTTATGGACCGCACGGCCCACATATCCACCCACAGACAGGCATTTTTTAAAAGACTCTTTTTGGGTTCGTGGAAGTCCAAAACAGGTATTTCTGTTAAAATATTGATTTCGAAAATTTGCATGATAATTCCCTATATATTACTGGAAGTTTGGGAAAGTAAAAATAATTTATTAAAAACTGCCTTTTGCATTTTATGCAGAGTACCTACTAAATTATATTAAATTGTGTAACAAGTATTTTTTGAAAAAACTCATTTAACTTATTTTTAATATGACAGACAAAATGATTCTACAGCTTTACAATATGGAGAGTTACCCTCTACGAATATTAAAATTTTTTCTTTGTACTAAGTAGCTAACTTATACACTTTTTACAATTATTGCTTATTCAACAGTATGTAATTTAATTAAAAGCCGAGATTTATGAAAAAAGTTAGCAAAGATTCTTTTTGTCAGCTTTCACTTAATAAAAAAAGTGAATAATTATCTTAATTTTCATTACAGCAGCTTAGTGCAATGGGATGGGGAGCCCGGACACAAGATTATACTTTTAGTCATCTTAAATTTCAATTAGTTCAGCCAAAGGTCAGAGTGCTACATAAAAAAATCATGAGCAGGAACAATAAGATTTATTGTAGATTTAAAAATTTACAATATGCAAAATAACCTACAACATTTTCAATATAATAAAGCTTCACATATCACACTTTTAAAAATAAAACCCATAAATAACTCTCATTTTTTCGCTTTAAAAATAAATCACATCTTACTCTTTATTCTTAGTTAAAAGTATAATAATTATAATACATTTATATTACAATACATACATCAGTAATGAAAGAATCGGCTATGTTTATACGAAAATATCACAGAATTTATAATAAAATATTAACGAATTATTTTAACGCATAAAAGAACAAAAAAATCACTTTCATCTACAACCATTTTTTGTCATCTGCGTTGTATAAACATAGCCAGGAAATGCATTAACGGTCATTAATATCGATTTCGGCAAATTCAGTACCCAACCACCCAATACAAATGCAGTAATGCTGGAAAAGCTGAATCAACAACTCCTGCTCGTCTAAGAACTCGATTTTTTCAATTCGTTGTCGTTCAGATGTTGCCAACGCATAATAAACTTCTACCATGTCCCAGGCTCTGGAGCCCTGCCAGTTGTTGTTTAAAAACCGATTCTGCTGCGTTTCTAAATTTTTACATGCTGCAATCCCAGCTAACGTACAACCCCTGGCCCTCAAATTCCCTAACATCACATCACCAAAAGTGTCATTTATGTTACACATTTCATAATTCACAAAAAGAGCAGATTTGAATTTTGAAGCAATCCACGACAACAGCCTATTCACACAGTCATTCTCGATATACACTAATACACACTCTGCGATAAACAAGGTTGGGCTCGAAAAATTAAGTTCCGCTTGCTGGAACTTGATTTCAAGTTCGGAAATGTTCCTTAAGTCGGCACCAATTAAGTGATAGGTGCCTGCATGTAAATCGGTTGCGCTAAGTTTAACCTCGCCATCCTGTTCGTAGATTTTATCTAATAATTGCTTGTTTCGCTTGATTATGTAGCACTTCTTTGCTGTGACAGATGGAAAGTCAATTTCGATGAAATTGCTAACACGAACTCCCTCGTCTTTCAGCTTCCAGTATAATGTATCGAAACCAGAACCTAAGTTAATTATTTGAGTAGCTTCTCCGGCCTTTTTAAGGAATTTCTGTATGAAAGTCTCAACTCCCTTGACTCGAGCATAATATCCACGATGAATTTCAGGTGCCTTACGTTGTATTTGCTTGACAAATAAGGAAATGTAATTGTCTTGCCAATATCCCAGCTGCACGGCCCCTCGTTTGCATTCGCTGGCATCGTCATTAGTTGCCATCACCGGCTCGTCGTTCATTTTTGCCCAGGATTTATGAAATGCTGCAACGAAAAACAACTTATCAGATTTGTAGGTTATGTTAATAAACGTAATCGATTCGCTGACTTTTCTGGGTGTTTTACGTAAAATAAAAAGCGTTTCATAATAGAACGTACCTTTGGTTAGCCGTGGGAAATATTAAAATGTTTTGCAACACCAAAATAACTTGCCAACACTCAAAAATACTGCGTTTTATCAGCACAAACTGAAACTGAATCGCTGGATTCGTTTTCTGCTAGAATTGGCGTGCGCCATAACATTTGCGCATTGTAGAACATCGAGCGACTTTGATTGTTTTTGATGGGCACGCGCGTACCTCTATTATACCTGCCTCAGAGGCGCAGACGTGGGGTGGTATCTACGACCCCAACCCCCATTCTGTTATATTTTTGTTAGATGCTACAGCAATACCTACAAAAATTTATCATACTCAAGAGACTATGTTAGCATTTTGATTATTAAGCGATTATTTGCAATTTCTAACCATATAATTAAACTACAAATTATTCTAAAGGGTAATTGTATTAATAGAGGATTTACTCACTGTCCTGTAACTGTATTGCATATTTAATTGTATGCAATGTATATCTCTTTTAAATACAGTTTTTTCACGTAAACCGAACTAGGCTTTAATATTAATAAATCTAACTTTTTTCTTCATGAAAATAATACAACCTCGTTGTGTATTATTTGGATAGAAGAAAAAAATGCTACACATTAGGAAAAATATGGCTACAATTCATGACCACTAGTGCTCCACCTTTCTCCAGAGGTTACATATTTTAATAACTAACATAAATGCAAGAAAAGGTTACACCGTTTAGAAAATCCTAAAGATTTTCTGAACATTTCCTGAAGTTAGAAAGTAATGACAATTACTGTGCAAATATTCGATTCTTCGCATCTAGAAACTGATTTGTTAAATTTGGACAAAAATTAAATTTAACGAGAAAAATTATTTATTACATTATACAATACGATAAAAAAAAAGTGTAGCCAAAAAATACAACAAACGAACAATGTACATTGTGATAAAAATTAAATTAAATTAAACTACAATGAAAGGTAATTTAATGCACAAATTTTATAGCATTCACATCTCATCAATCATAATTGGAGCGATCTAAACAGCAGCCGGTCACATCGTAAATTTCAAAATCGTTCGGGATTTATCGTAAAATGCGACGCAAATATTAATTTTATTATACTAATTTATGCTTGTTCAATAAAATCTCAAATCAAATCGTGTTCGTAGGCATTCCGAATACTTCTGGTTCATGCAATGCTTGTCATAATTTTATTGTTACGGGCACTTATGATCACCTTGCTAAAATTAGCAGTACAATTGCGTGCATTCGGGACATTATATCTGATAATTTATTTGACATTTAAACAAATAATATGCGTGTAGTTTAAGTTAAGTCTAGATTTGGGAATTTTGATTATATTGACTTATGTTGTACAGAGAAAGCAAAATGAACGAACTTTGTTTAAATTTTTGGAATAAAACATCTTTGGTGGCGGGCGAAACATGCGATCCCGTAGTGGAAGTCATTTAACGCATGCGCGGCCGTGTTTATGTAAGTAAACTTCTAGATTGCCGCATCCGTGCGTCAGTGTGTTGCACGGTAGGTTGCGTGCAAATCACACTATTCAAAACGAGTGTATTATATTAATTTGCTTATATAGCCAGCCTACGAACAGCACTTATAGTGGGAGATATGATTTATAATATATTTGATTCAAGATTAAATTACTTTCGAATAATATTTCTTTTCTACAAAAACAGAAAAGAAGTTTTTAATTTAAATATTGTCATTTGAAACATTAACAACATTTGAATATTTGAATATTTAATTGCCTTGAGGTTAATTATTGGGTCTAATTATTTCATAAATTTAAAATAAAACGTCCATGACTGGTTACCTGGTTACCTCACATTACTTGGTGCATGGTAAATTTGTTAATAAAATCATAACCATAAGATAACCTTAAGCAAAACATGCAATGCAACGGATGTTGAAGGAGCGTCGACGGATGTTTTAATGGTTTCTGGAATATTATATATTAATTATAATAATTTTAATCGCTATGTCAGGCTATCAGGATTTTATTACATATTTGTACTAAACTTCTTCGATGATACTTTACTAATTAAATTGAATGGTGAATTGTGACAAAGCGTTCAAGAATATTAGTCAATAATGTAATAAATAGATAACACTCTCTTCAGAAATTGCCAAAACACCTGTCAACACTCTTCCAACGCCAGTTGCATCGCAAGTTAAAGTTTTAGGCTAGTTAGAATGGTTTTAGATTGTCCTATGATTATGTTTTTGCTTAGTCATTTACCACGCACCAAGGGATATAAAATTTAACAGGTTAGATCATAGACATTTTCTTTTAGTTTAACGAAACAATTATAGCCAATACATAACCTCAAGGCAATTAAATATTTCATATCTACCTTAATTTGAACAATTAATTGTTTTCGGTGGTACAAAATGCATTTACACATCGAGTCGCGTGTTTGCTAATATATCGATTTCACCTTAACTCCATGTGAGTAAAATACTAACGCGACCGCGCCATCTTGTGTGAACGAATAGTAGCCTTATCTTCACAAACATTATTTTGTTGACTTCAGTGAAATAAGATAAGATAAGATAAGATAAGATAACTTTATTCACATTGCTGCGAAAGTAAGCAGATGTGAGGTGTCAAATACAGCATAGTTATATTACATAATTGCACATAAATATACAATAACTTGCAATTTAATAACACAAATAACATGTACCAAATAAATTTACACATTTAAACTTTAAGGCAGAATACAGACTATTACATATACATTACATTTAACTACTATATCTCCTTTAAGCTATATAGCGCCTTTTCAGTGAGATAGTTCTTTAATTTTAACTTAAAAATGCTATATGACCTAGCTTCCTTGATGTCATCTGGCAGTTTGTTGTAGATTATTTTCCCAGCATGTAGGGGAGATTTTTCATGCAGAGCTGTGTGATAACGCCCAATACGCAAACGGCCACCTTCTCTAGTTTCATATTTGTGAATATCAGCGTTAGTTACAAGATTATTTAAATTTTGCCTTATCATTTTCATGAGATTATAAACATAGATGCCGTGTAGAGTCAATATTCTATGATTTATAAAGTGTGTTTTACAGGTGTCTCTAGGATTAATATTAAATATTAATCTAATCAGTCTTTTTTGTAAAATGAAGACACGGCTTACATTACTTGCCTGCCCCCAAGCTACAATATTTAGGGACATGTGGGAATAAGCAAGGCCGTAATAAATATTTAGGAGAGCTTCAGTATCTAGCACAGTTTTTAGTTGACGCATAGCGTAATAGGCTTTACTGACTTTAGCACACACGCTGTCTATTTGGTGATCCCATTTTAAATTTTCATCCAGTGTAGATCCTAGGAACTTAACCTTATTTGCGAAACAGATACCTACGTTGTTGACAGTGATATTTAGCTGAAGTGGTTCCGGTTTTAACTTTTTAAAAAAGTATACGCACTCTGTCTTGATAGTGTTCAGTATCAGCATGTTCTTATCACACCAGTTTTTAAAATCGTTGCACACAGCCGTTGCCGATGTCTGAAGTTCATTAATCGTTGTGGCTGAAATAGCAATGGACGTATCGTCAGCGAACATAACAAGTTTTCCTTTTGTTATTGCTAGAGGAAGGTCGTTAACGAACAGCATGAATATAAGGGGACCTATCACTGAACCCTGCGGTACTCCCAGATCTGTCAGATGCTCATCTGAATAAGTATGGTCGATTTTTACTCGCAGTGATCTGTTGGTTAGATAAGACATAATCCAGTCAAGAGTAATTCCTCTAATGCCTATGTTAGTTAATTTACTCGCAATAAATGGTAACTGCAAAGTATCAAACGCAGCAGTAAGATCGAAGAAAAAAGCCATCACATGGTGATCACTATCTAGTTCATCGTGAATATACTGCAAGAGATCAACATTAGCAGTCTCAATTGAACGACCAGAACGGAAACCGTGCTGATTGTTCGCCAGTATACTATTTTTGTTTAAATATGCTAATAATCGCTCATTTAATACTTTTTCAACGATTTTTGAAAACACACTCAACAGCGAAATCGGTCTATAATTAGCGTGGTCATGTGTGTCACCTTTTTTAAAAACCGGTACAACGCAGGCTTTTTTTAGTAGTTCCGGAAATTCACCGTTGCTAATGGACCTGTTGATCACGTCGGTTAATGGTTCAATTATATATTCCAAAGAACTTTTTACAACATTTGTTGGTATGCCGTCCAGTCCAGTAGAATTTTTATTTTTTAAAGATCTAATAATTGTTTCTATTTCATTGGGCGCCACGGGTTCGATGAAAGCGGTTCTTTGGGCCGATTTACAGGTAGTACAACTAGCCGATAACTTGTTACTGAAATGATCTTGCAGTTTTTTACGTGCAGTTGATGCGAAAAATTCAGCTAAATGCTCAGAGACTTCAACCGGATTATCGGTCAGAGAGTTCATGATGTTTAGACTAATTTTCCTGTTAGTGGTTTTTCCACGGCCTAATCTTAGATTAACAATACTCCAAATTTCTTTGGCTGTGTTTGTAGCATTAGTTATTCTATTACTAAAATAGTTGCTTTTAGCTGTTTTCACGTCACGGTTTAATTGACGTTTTTTAGATTTATAAATATTAAGTAAGTCAGGATTTTCAGAATTACGAACTAGAGTAAATAGTTCTTTCAGTTCCATACTTTGCTTTTTTATGTTTTGTGTTACCCAATTTTTGGCATTATATAATTCCAATTTACTAGCACTCCGGCGCACTAGAGGACATGTAACATCTAGACAATATTTAATAGTATCGAAAAAATTATTAAATGCTGCGTTTGTACAATCAGCATCATACACATTACTCCAGTCACTGTTTTGTAGCAGATTATTAAAATCAATCATGTTTGCTATAGTGAAGTTTCGTTTATAAACTGTTTTGCCTATATTTTCCGTGGTAACCTCAGCTGCAGAGGTTTTTATAGAGATAATTTGCGCGTAATGGTCTGCAATACAGGGATCAATCACATATGCACTTACGTTTGCTTTGATTATATTCGTTGCCATGTAGTCAATTGCCGATTTCGAAATATTGCCATTGGCATTCATATGCACACGTGTAGGTTCACTTATACTGAGCGTTATTTTAAAAGAGTTAAATAAATCACACAACATTTTTTTGTGCTCGTTATTTTTAAGGTAATCAATGTTGAGATCACCGCATATTACGATATACTTGTACGAGCTGCTTACCTTGTTCAAGCACGATGTTAGGTTTATGAAAAATAGATTTATATCACCTAGTGGAGGTCGATAAATTGTCAAAACACATATTTTTATATCCCTATGGCATAGCACAGCCCCACACAATTCAATATTCATTTCAGATGCATACCTGTTTACCCAATCTACACTTCTTATTTGATAATCCGTTCTTTCTGATGTATTAGCAAGGATAGCGACACCACCATGTTCACGCTCCATCCTACACCATTTAGCTATTAAGTTATGATTTGTTAGTGATAGGTAATCGATTTGATTGGCTTTTACCCAATGCTCCGAAATACAGACTATATCTAGCTTTTCGTTATCTACGAAGTAGTCGAGAATGTCCACTTTGTTGCATACACTTTGTACATTAACATGTCCTATTTTAATTTCGTTGGGTAGTTGCTTTTTACCTTTTACGCTGCAGGTTTTATTACCTGCGCATCCATCGAAAAAAATTATATCTACGGACAACAATGCCGGTAGCCCATGTATTCTCACTGTATATGATATCCTTTAAGGATTCATGCGCACCAACCTTGAATGAACTACTTGTATAATTTCGATCACTTTGGTTTATCTTTTCACAAATAAAGTCAGACCGATTAAATTTTATATTTAGATGGTCTTGCAGTTCCTTCTCGGGTAGATCGGGATGGAACCTGGACACATGCACCCAGATACGTCGTTCGCTTTGGATGGCCTTAAACTTTTGATCATCCTCCTGTCTTGTACCTATTATTTTTTGTGGGATGTTATTGTTTTTGTTTTTGTTTCTATCTGCCACTTTTCCTCTAACATCAATCCAGTCTTTGTTATCTTTTGTATCATCAAGTGAGCCTAATTGAATTATTTCTTGCAGTTTGGTTTTTGTCATAGCTTCCAAGACATCGGTAGCAACTTGCTTTTTGGTGACTTTGTTTGCTGCAGATTGTTTGGAGAGTTCATTTACCTGATTGATATGCATTGACCCTGTTTTATGTTGTTGCGAGTTTTTATTCTTAGCAGTTAGACCAAGGTGTGCATGTGTAGATATCGCGGCCGCATGTTGATGATTTTGTATGTATTTATTATGGAGTTGTTTCCTATCACTGTCTTGTTTTGCTTTTACAGAGATGGCGTTTGCATTTGCATTTAGTGTATTATGTGAAAACGCATTGCGTTCCAGAAATAGTATTTTTTCTTTTAGTAAAACCACCTTTTCTTTAAGTTCATCAATTAATTCATTTTTGATTTCTATAATTTCTTTTAGTAGTTTGTTCTCAGATTTAGAATCTAGCTGCGGAGACCCACCACATGTTACATCAGCAATGGGCGCTATATTTTCTTCGGTTTCATTACATGGTTTTTCACAGCACAGGATTGTATCCTTTTCGGTAGTCACTTTCGCGGATTTTAGTTTACTCACGCAACTATTATGATAGTATACGTTGCATAAAGCACATTTGACACGTAGTTTCACAGTGTTTGACCCACATACACCGCACAAACTAGCACTAACGTCCTGCTCGTTCGCCATTTTGGCTATAATATTTCTACACTTCAAAAAAAGTTATGTTTTTGGTAGTTAAAATGCAGCATTTACACATCAAATCGTGTGTTTGCTTACATACCGTTTTCACCTTAACTCCATGTGAGTAAAATGCTAACGCGACCGCACCATCTTGTGCGAACGAATAGTAGCCTTATCTTCACAAACATTATGTTGTTGACTTCAATAAAATAATATTTCTAAACTTAAAAAAAAAGTTGTTTGTAAACTAAAAAAACCATTTTTGTTAACAAAAAATGTTTTTTAAGGCAGAAAGTTATCTTTTCAAATTTCACACATTGAAAATACATTTTCTGTGCGTCTGAAAAAATTGTTTAAAATTTTATTTGTTTCAATTAAAAAATTTGCCAAAAAAATAAATTCTACAAAAAAATATTAGAGACAAATATTAAGATTGTATAAAATAAAATTTAGTTAAAAATAATATAATTTCCAATTCTTTAACTGGTTCAAACGGCGCTTTATTTCTGAAAAACTCAAGTTATTGCTGAACTTTCACATATTTATCTTTTTTACGAACAAAATCTTCGTGTTTACAAAACATATCAAACTTGCGCTTTAAATTGAATTTCATTGAAAATGTTCAAACAAAACATTTTAGAATTTTCCTTTATTATTTTTGGTAGATTTTTATGAGACGACATTGCAGTGGAGTTAAAGTATTTTGATTAAAACCAAGCAGACAATACGGTTGTAGTATGTTGTATTACTAATAGTCGGAGAGCCGGCTGCGTTAAAGGTACCCTGATCGAACTGCCGAACAAAATATGGACGAATCGACAGCTAATGTAGTGGTCAAGGGTGTGCCGGGCCTAATAAACCCTATAACTTGTCCGAAATGTTGAAAAAAGTGCCACTTCCGGTTTGGTATTTCGGAGTGTTTTTCCTTTATCGAACTGCCGGTTAAAACTAGTGCCGATCGACGGGGGAGGTCGAGCCCTTTGAGAAAAGCCCGCGGTGCCACCCCCCACCTTGGCGGGGAGGGCGGAAGCCACCTCTGAATGTGACTCATTTTCGTATCTGACTACCCCCATCGAACTGCCGATTTTATTTTTTTTTTAAATCGCAGCTCTAACCTCCCTGAACGTGAAAAAATGGCGGTGCCATCGGTGGCCTTGTCTGGAAAAGCTGGAAGCCATCCCAAAGGCACCCGAGTTTTAGGTCGCTATTTTGAACTCAGCCGTACTTCCCTCACGGAACTTACGGTTGTTTTTTTTTTAAATGAAGCTCAACATTCCATTTTCATGAAAAAAATAAGGTGCCATCTCTGGCCTTGAATGGACATTTTTCTGCCAGCTAATAATGGGGGTAGGGAACGCGGCAATATGTATGTATGTTTTTGGTTGGCTCTGGTCTAACGCGGCAATAGTATAACGGCTGCCACTACCACGCCGTTCGCAGATAGTGGGCCCCTCCAGGCATTAGGGCCCCTGCGACGTTGCCGCTTTGACAAGGAAAGATGCTTGAAAGTGAGGGAGATAGAAAATAGCTCTAGCCTGTTGCTGAGCGCTGCGGCAGCTATTGTTACCAGTGTTGCCAATGTGCGGGTAATTACCCGAAATGTGGGTATTTTTGATGCATGTGGGGAATTTTGCGGGTAATCAACTTTTGCGGGTAAAATGCGGGGATTTTGACATTTTGGAATTCTTATTAGTTATTAATTAAAAATTAAAATCCTGTACTTAAAACACGTCAATCTTTTTTTTGTGACGCTTTGTGGTTTCGGCAATAGTCGTTTTACAGTAGCAGACACGACTACCCTCGAAAGTCGAAGGACAAAGTTGCTGTGTACGTGTAAAATTGCCTAACAGAGCAGACAGTCTAATAGTGTTCTGTATTATCGGTAACCCTTCACCCATTATTTCTGACGTTAGAGGTTAGAATTTTTGAAGCTGAACTGTTGCTTTATATTTATTATTATTATTGTACATATTGCCCATAATGGATCGATTGTTATATACAATTTCATGTTTTCTATTTTTATGTTTGTAGTTCCTTGCTCGGAAGAGAGCCTTATAAATTAATTTTGTTTTGTATTTTCATATTTATTTTGTGTTTCCTACTTTCTTTAAATTTAATTAAAAATAGTGTTATTTTTGAATTTGGCGCCCTAATATTTATTAGAACTAATCCCCCCTCCCGTTGTACCTTTTCTAGATCCGCCCCTGGTATTAGGAACATGCGGGTTCAAAATAGCGACCTAAAACTCGGGTGCCTTTGGGATGGCTTCCAGCTTTTCCAGACAAGGCCACCGATGGCACCGCCATTTTTTCACGTTCAGGGAGGTTAGAGCTGCGATTTAAAAAAAATAAAATCGGCAGTTCGATGGGGGTAGTCAGATACGAAAATGAGTCACATTCAGAGGTGGCTTCCGCCCTCCCCGCCAAGGTGGGGGGTGGCACCGCGGGTTTTTCTCAAAGGGCTCGACCTCCCCCGTCGATCGGCACTAGTTTTAACCGGCAGTTCGATAAAGGAAAAACACTCCGAAATACCAAACCGGAAGTGGCCCTTTTTTCAACATTTCGGACAAGTTATAGGGTTTATTAGGCCCGGCACACCCTTGACCACTACATTAGCTGTCGATTCGTCCATATTTTGTTCGGCAGATCGATCAGGGTACCTTTAACGCAGCCGGCTCTTGGACTATAACATTACTTTTATTATGAAATATTTTAAGACATATCAGTATCTCCGTTCCATTGGATGAGACATCGTAAAACAGATACGAGTACCTTACTATCTATTAGAGGTTATGATTCTTTCCAGACCGCGGCCATAAAATATCCGGATAGTGTCTTATATCCGTTATTTGTCGCTTTGCAAGTTTGTTGCTCCATTTTGTCTCGTACTTTGTCATGAACATTCTTTATCGATATCCATTTCAGATTTACTTTAGAAAACAAACACAAGCGGGCTGATTTAAATTTTTTTTTATTTCAAAGGCGTTATAAGAAGTGCTGACAATTGAAACCGAAAATATTCTTTTGATATTTCAGAGAACAATGAGGAAATTTTTTGTTATTTAAAGTCATCCGATAAGGATGCCTTTTTTTGTGGATTTCCTGCTCAATCGAGCTCGCTTTCTTCGGCCTTTTATTAAGTTTTTTCTGCGTACCACTTGCATTTGCTTTTGATCTGAAAAAATATAAGAGTTTCCTTCAAGAAATACTACGATGAGTTTAATAAAAACCAAGCTTGGGGGTATACAAATAAACCGGAACTAGACTTCCCCCAAGATTAATAACGTCTTTTACTCTTCCTCATTCGACTGAACTTCAAGCGCAAATCTCTTTGGATGTTATTTGAAGTAGTAGTTGCATTTTAAATAATATATTGCTAAATCAGATTTTTCAGTATTTCTTTTACTTTAATAGTAACTACAAGTTGGATTTAGTTTTGCAACGCTATATTCAGATGGAAGTTGGAAACGTTTTAAAATTAATTTTTTTGCTGGGTGGACATGTTTTTGCAAGAAAGGGGAAGCCGGCAATTAAATAGACAGACGGACAGACGAACGGCAAAAATTTTAACTTTCTTTTAGATGGCAAGGGACTATAACGTAGTATAACTGGCGGCTTAGGTGCTAATAAGCTATACAATCATCTTTTATGTTTCAATTTAACAAAATATTGTTCACCGGCTGGCGGCCAACACGTGTTGCAGGATTCTCTGCAACAGTTATTGACTTTTTTCGTAACGAATTGTACTACTTGTATAGTTGAAAATATCACATAACAGTGGCGTAACTACTGGGGTTCTGCGAGTTGAGGGCCCGCAAGTCGTAGGGCCCGACGGGGGCCCGTTTTTTTAAAATAGTTTTTTCCCCTAAAAATAAGCACATATCATTTTTTTCGTTCTCAGTCAAACAATTTTTTTTAACTGCTTTCTCTATATCGGTATAGGTTGAAAAGGTTAGGTAGTGGTAAGTTACAAATTAGTCCCACACTTCTCTTCATATTTCAACCAGGCGATAATATGAGTGAGTAAAAATTTTTTAATTTAAATTTTTGTTTAAGTTTTTTTTCCTTCCGAATAGCTCTGACAACCCCGAGCGAGTATGGGGGTACATTGTCATGGCAACCACTTTGCTATTGCTTACGGTTTGCAAAACCGTTACATTATGTAGATATGTCTTTGTCTGTTGATAAAGATTTTTATTCGATATTGTAGTTTCTACGTTATATGGGCCTTTATTAAATAATTTATTTTTTTTGTTTGTCTTTTTTAAAAAATATACCTGTGTTTTTTTTTTAAGAATCAAGAAGCCAGCCGTGCGTGAGCACGACCCCATGATTCCCATCCCAACCCCTTACCCGGGCTCAGCACATTAAGTGCTCTTCACCGGTCTAACATGCCCCACCCCTGAAAGACATGCAACCCAACATACACACCTACATACACCATCTATGGACCCGTCGGATTTAACTTATTCAGAAAATTACCGACGAGCAGTGGACTCGAACCAACTGCCATTGGGAGTCTAGTTTCACAGCCTGGGAGTTTAACCACTAGACCACCCGCCGGCCCTAAGTGTTTCTTTGACGTAAAGATTTATTTTTATCTTTTGCGAGGGAGGGAGTTGTAAGGACTTGAATCTGTAACACAAGCCTCCCAACTTCTCGTTACGCCACTGTCATATCAGATCATTGTAGAATTCTGTACTTGAAACTGGTAAAGTGATAACAGAAAACACCTATTTTTCAGCATTGATGATATTAATATTTATGTTATAGCTCGGAGGGTTTTCGCTTCCCATACTATTATCTCGATAACCTTTCATTTTGTCGAAAAATGTACCTTTTCTTTTTTTTTGTAGCTTTATCATCGAGGATGCTAACAGTTTGTTTTAGATCTTTAAGAAAATTAATAAACGAGATGATGCTAAAAATTCAAAGTAGTGCTTAAATTACGGTGGTCGTGCTGCTACGCACGTTTCCTGTGTATCTATGAGTAACTACAGTTCCCACTGCGTTTTTTCGTTCTGCTTACCGCACCCCATACCGAATACCTCTAGAACTGCATGTTGTGGGATTTAATGCGAGTGTCAGCAAATTATTTAAAATTAAATGGCCTTTATGATTGTGTTCTTATATTTAGAAAACAATTTTTTTTCTATTTTTAAAGTTTTGACTTTGCACCTGTAATAAAATGAATTTTAGTTACATTATATAATAGTGATATTTATTCTAAGATAACAACAGCAATAATAATAATGACATATTATAGTATAATTTATTTTATCAATAACAATTAGGCATACACTTTAATATATACAGTGTGTTCTAAGACTGAGGCAACAAGTGGTGTGTATTGGACAAACAAATTCGTTTGTTATTTTTGAGATACGCCCTGCTTATCTTAGAACTAATTTTAAGCATTATTTTGATTTTTGCAAACCAAATGGCCCTTGACAGTTAAGTAAAAACAAATTTTGCTTCGGGTAATGTACCTTTTCAGCGAAAGATATGGAAAATGTTATTATTGTTCAGAATACAAAATTATGTCTTTATTATGCAAAATTTCGAAGACTATTTCAGAAATTCATTTTATCTTGAACTTCAGCTGTATTCTTACAAAAGCCGACTTTATCAAAGTGGAACTGTTTTCTTGTAATATTACTGAAGACTCGGCATTTAAATTTAAACAACTTTGTTTTTAAAAAAATTTCCTATATTTTTTGTGGAAATGACACTTTATTACAAAAAAGTCTATTTCATCAAAGTAGACTAATTTTTCCAAAATTTTGCATAAAAACATATTTTGTACAACTTTTCCCAATAACATTTTTTCATATCTTCCACGGAAAAAGTACATCAAAAAAAAGTTTTTATTTAACCGTGAAGGTCCACTAGTTGCAAAAATCGAAAATATGCTTAAAATTAGTTCTAAGATAAACAGGGCGTAATTCAAAAATAACAAATAAATTTAACTCCAAAGTGGTCACGAACTCGCGTATTTGAAGAGTTTTGTTGCTCCGAGCAAATAGTTTAAAGATGACTTTCAATATGTTTCACGCGATATTTATGTCGCATTTAACAAATTACTTTTCTATCCGTAAACGTCGCTTTTAAAGCAGCAAAAACAAATTAAAGAAGCAATTTTAAAAAAGCGTTTTACGGAACTGGTCATAAAATCCTGACTTAATAAAACTGCACTGGAATGAAGAACGAAAGTATGAATTGCTATAAAAAATACACATAAAGAAAGTACTTTTCAGAAAAAAATGTGTGATTCTAGCAATCCTGGAAAACAACCTGACAGGTAATTTCCGAATTTTCAAACAAATTAGAAATTAATAATAATTTTAAGTTAACTATTGATCAAGAACAAATTTCAGATTCCCTTTGAGTTGCTACTTATTTCGATGGCTTTTTCAAAAGCAGATATTAATAATAAACATCTACCTACAGCCATTCATGAAATAAGAGTTGATTAACTTAATCTCTAATAAATTTAGCACCGGATATTTTCTGGAATCATTAAAAACTGGAAAATTCTTTCCGTTTTAAAAACATGAGATTCTCAATCAGCTGAAAACTGTCGACCTATTACAGCTACCTCAATTTTTTCCCTTATCACGTTTAAATAATTTCTTCATTAAATACGAAATTTTATCAGGCAACCTAGGTCTACCATCTATGTCTACGGGTCTTGCTTACAATCGTATTACGTGCATCTCGAACAGCCGATCTGCGCAAGCTCAATATTGCTACAACCACCAGTGGTGAGAGTGTCACAGATTAAATGTTTGTCAAAAACTTTCGAACTACTACTTAAAAATCGATATAAACGTGTTATATAGCAATATAACAATAACAAAATATGAACAACTTTTCATTGAGCTTTTCTTCTGGTCGGTTACCACCACAGTTTAATTGTAATTGGGTAATTGTCAGAAAACAATCATTTACTTCCAAAATCGAAATTAAGCATTCAACGGATAAACATTGTTTCCAGTTTACTAGCTTTCCGGTTTTGTTACAATTTCGAATATAATGAAAACGAAGTTTGTTTGTAATAATTTCGGAGGACCCATCAAAGACTTTGAATTTTGAATTCAACCCGCAAGTTAAGTTTTACTGTTCGCCTGTGAATTAAAAACTTTTATACGTTTGTATTATTACCCCGCAAACCCGTCAAACCGCTTTAAATTTATATTCAAACTGAAAGTCAAAGATTGTATTGCGCGCCCGTGGATTACAAACCTTTATACATTTTTAATATTTCGTCAAAAACCCGTAAAGCACATTAAATTTAGACTTCCCGAGATATTCTAAAAGAATTCCACGTTTGAACTGCGCCAAATTTACCAGCCCTTCTGATCTAGTCATATTGCAAACTTTTATACGTTGTTATATTTCTGGACAACCCGCAAAATAGGTTAAAAGTAAATTAAAAACCGAAGTTTGACTTCTCCGACCGTGTTAGATCTTATTGCTACTTTGAATATGGTGAAAATGAAATCCGCGTGATCATATTCAGACTGTTTAGAACTCTGACTTGTTTCAAATTGAGTTTTCTAATTGATCACTGCTCTTTAAAACAATGCTTAGAGATTATTTTTAGAAAAACTTAGTGTTGAATTCTGGCACCCAGCATATGTACCAGATCGCGCATACACACCACAATCCCTAGAAAGCCATCTTATTTTATATTGCGACGCTCTTTCTCCCAGTTGCCTATTCGGCAACTCTGTAGTCCGGTAGTTAACTTGTATTTTGTTGTGGGCGGGATTATACGGCTGCTTATTCGTATAATCCCTGGGAAATTCTCGGGCGCCAGATTTTGTATGGAGTTTACTCTCCAGAACGGCTTCGCTGTAACAGAATGGCTTAGCGAAGACCTGGGTAACTGCAGTTGAAGATGTCGGTCTCCAGGGGTCTGTTTGATGGAATGACAGCCTGCAGGTTCTTGAAGCAGCTCTATTTAACTCGGATATATTCAACAAGTCAAGTAAAACAACGTAGAATGGTTTAAATACGTCTATTAAATAATATCCAATCCTAAATTAATAATATACAAGCAAAGCGGATTATAATAAGTAAATACGGAAGCAAATACAGTAGCGAATACGGTAGCAAATACGGTAGCAAAACAGTAGCAAATACGGTAGCAAAACAGTAGCAAATACGGTAGCAAATACGGTAGCAAATACGGTAGCAATACAGTAGCAAATACGGTAGCAATACATACATACGATAGCCAATATATATACAGTAGTCACCAGTATACGGTCGGAAACGGTACCAGTCACTAAAGCAAACAAACTAATATCCTGACACCAGGCGAACAAATTCGCCGCTATCAATCACACAACAAAGCTCTCAAACAAATAGAAAAGAGAAGAGTAAACTTTGCCCAGGAATTGTTTCGCGTAGGCGAGTTAGAGAAGTGCAACCTCAGGAAGTGTTTCGCGTAAGGTGCACTCCGGAAAACAAAAGAGTCAGAGAGAGAGAAGAGGAAACTTTGCCCAGGAATTGTTTCGCGTAGGCGAGTTAGAGAAGTGCAACCTCAGGAAGTGTTTCGCGTAAGGTGCACTCCGGAAAACACAGTTTACAAATATATAAGAAAGAGAGAGAGAGCAATATTCGACGTTACTAACAATGGTGTCAAAACATAGCTTGCTTACCCCAATGTCCTGGATGCGGTGATCGGTTACATCGGTCGGAGCACTGGTGACTTGTAGTAGTGGCTGGACTGGTACTTGGCTGGAACATCGGCGAACTGACTTTCAAAATTCAAAATTTTGAATTTATAGCCGGTCGGTATGCGCCCGAAATCGAAGCGCATCCCCACTCTACGAGAGCGGGGTTGACATAGCATCTCTGCGGCTCGATCCGCGGAGACGCGGTTATCTGATTTCCGGCCGTAAATGAAATGTTTTGAAATCAAATATACACCAAAATCACAATTCTAAAATACTGAAACGGTTGCTAAATTACGGAAACTTGCATATAGTGAATATAAAGCATAAACCAACGGCATCATACTGATTTTAAATATAAAATAAACCCCTAACGGTAATATAATATTGTAAACGGAAAACGGCATATAAACTAAATGTAAAAATTAAACAATTCTTGTAAACTCAATGAAGATTAAATCCAAAATTAGTAACGGTTCGTTACAATATTGATCGTACCGGAGTGACTTATTTAAAAGTTTAAAATAGGAAAGGTCTGTTCAAGTGTCTGGGTTTACTAAGTTGTCTTCCAGCTTTTTGCTGAATAAGGCAAATTAAATTTTGGCAAATCTAATCTATATTTATTGTTTTATGACAATTAAACGACAAATTAGCTTTACAAAATGACGATCAATTTTAACACAACACAAATATTATAATGAGAGTGAACAGCCCACATTGCTGCATGTCTAGAGGAATGCACTCGAGTTTAAATAAAGTCAAAATATTAAAAGTTATCATCTATTTTCAACCCTTTCATCCATTTAAAGTTGATAGATAATTAGTTTAACCCCACTTAAATTTAGTTAAAATCCCAGAATTCGTTTTTTTGAGACACCTATTTATTTAAGTGCACTTTATTTGTTTAGAATTTAACATAACTTTCCGACCGCATCGAAGCCCTGGACGAGTTCTCGTTATCAGTATCATATTCCGCACGTGCCAGCTTTATCGTTGAATTGACATTATTATTTTTCTTCGTATCGTGTGGAACAAGAAGTTAATTTTGTTTTTCTTATATAGCTAGGCTAGGATATTATACCTGTTAATGTTAATTGGAATTCGTTTTTAATTAGTAAATAGTTAAAACACAGTATATTGTATCGTATATAGACTTTGTTGTGTGTTATTTGTTGTAAGATGCTAATGAAAACTGTTGAATATATACATTCACGACTTGGCTCTGACCGCGCATTCAGATTTACGCAGCCCATGCGAAGCCAGTGCAATACGAATCACGTCGAAATACAAAATTTGTTTTTGTTTCTGCATTGCAAAGCGCATCAAAATCTAACCATCTTTTCGGGAGTTACGATGCGCACACACATACAACGAACGGTGCAACCCTATTTTTCTAAATCTTCCACATTAAATGCTAAGTGTAGAGTGTTATTACGCACCTGAAAATAATAACAATAAAAAGTTGTGCATTTAAAACTCAACGCCACCACTTAAATTATAAAAAAGATATGATCAAGAAAGTGCAAATAAGTTCGTAATATTTATATTATATACCCCTTGTTTCAGTAAATTATACTCTTGAGGGTGAACTTAATTATTCACGACCTTGTTATCGCTTAGCTTGCGGAATTCCTCTTTTATTTATTTGCTGAAAAAACGCTTAGTTACTTACAACAGGTCATCGAGATGAAACTTATTACAGCGTTCAGAAATGTAAAATGTTATAGCATATTTAGACTGAATGATTATTATAGGTTTCGACATATATTCTGATGCAATTTTAATGCACACGGTGAGAAATTGCATTGTGTCATGCTAGGGAGTCATTTTCTATTTTCTATTGCTTTGTTCATAGTCTGGCAGGTGTACTAATGCAGTTTTTATGTTACAGATTCATCGACACTGCTTATCTTCGGTAAGTACATTTGTTTATTGATTATAATATTATTGAATTTATTACTTTTTCTTGCCATGTATGGTGGAAGAAATTTCAAAAAATTAATGCACTTATTAGTCCTCATATTATGTATTATCTAAGAAAAACGAAGACATTATTTTGGTATTTATACACAATAATAACCGCTTTATTGTGTTGTTCTCAATTTGACTATGCCTATTTAAATGGTACAAATTTATGTTTAATATTGCATTGAATTTCCCTGTTGTAAGAATTCAATTTCCATAGATTAAGAGGAGCTTAATAACTTTACATGCACTGTATTGGATTAGAACCAACTAGATTATACGGGCTAGCTTCTCGTCCAGCGTAGTGGAGGGGATAACGCCCACAGTAAGGTGTAGACAAACGCGTTTTTATTCAAATAATTCGTGGAAGTCGAAACCAATACTCAGATTAGCGCTTTGCAGTAAATAATTTTATCTTAGCAAATTAGCAACAGTTCTCATTCTTCTTCAGCCTATTTGGATATCTACTACTAGATGTAGGCCTCTTCCAATTGTTTCCACGTTTTCCTGCATAAAGCTGTTTAGTTTTTCCAGGCTACTTTTTGGAGATAGTCTCGCCAACGCTTCTGGGGTCTCCCCACACTTCTTTTTGTATTTTTGGGGGCCACTGTATTATTTTAAGCGTCCAGTTAGTTGGATCTTGTCTTACGACGTGGCTTGTCTATCTCCATTTAGATTGAGCTACTCTTTGAATTACGTCCGTCATTCTTGTTCTGTTTCTGATATCCTCGTTTTTTATTCAAACTCTTTAACTGATTCTCAGCATTGCACGTTGTATCGCCCTCTGAGCTGTTTTGATTCTCTCCGCGCTTCTATCCATAAGAATTACGGTCTTTAGACCGTATGGGGTTACAAGTACAACACATATGTCATACATCGTTCTCTTTAGATTTATAATACCTGTCTGTGCGTCTGCCTGTGTGTCTACATACACTTTACAGTCCAGACGCTTTAACGCAGAAAAACCAAATTTGGCTCAAAACCTTTTAATTGCAATAGGATAGAACCGCAACCAAATAAAAGTGGTCCGCCAAAAAAAGGGGGAAGGAGAGGAGCTTTATTTCAAAATAGACGAGTTCGAACAAAAACCTTAAATTCGTATTCTACGCATGTCGAATAGCCGATCTGCGCAAACGCGATTTTCTTATCACCCCACCATCGATTTTTTTCCAGTTTTGGCTTTAAAATCGGTAGTAGCTTGTCAAATGACAATAGTAACAACTTTCCAATAGAAAAACACCACTGAGAGGTTTTCTTTTGGTCGATTACCTTCAACAACTGAGTATTCACCAAATTATGAAATTGACTTTGAGATTTAATGGGGAAAGCATTGGTTGGAATTAGAAAACACCAAATCTCATAAAATCATTCGACTGCTGCAAAACATGCAGGGGGAGGGTAGGGTGCTTACTTTAAAATAGATGCACTCGGAAAAGAACCTTAGATTTGTATTCTACTCATGTCAAATAGCCGATCTGCGCAAGCCCAATCTTCCTAACACTCTGCAGTGTCTCCCAACGAATTTTCGATATAAAAATAAGTAGGAGTTTCGGCTTTAAAATTTTTTAAGATTTTCATAATTTTCAAAAATTATGAAAATGTTTGAAAATAAAATGGATAAAAACTAAATGTATAAAAATTATTGACATTCTCCGTTGTTCCAAGAAAATTGTTATTCCACTTAATCGTAATCCCAAGGTTAAATTGGAAAGATGCCGTTAACATTCGGTAAAGAAAACTTGAATTTTAAAGCAAAATATAAATTTTCAACGTTTCTGGCTTCTGTGGTGTTTGGTAAAACATCCCGAAAAGAAAAAACCCAGAAAAAGGTGACCGAAAAAATTTCCGGGTAATAGACGCCCCGGAAAAAAATTACCGGAAAGAATCCCCTAGAAAAAGCCAAAGTAAAAACATCCACGGGTAAAAACATCACCTTTTCAGAATTTTCATTTGTACAAAAATTCTCTTAGGTAGTGACATTGTGTTCACCTAGTGCCATTTTAACACCAAATTTCATCCCGATCTGTGAATTCATTTTTGAGTAATACGGCGCGGCGTTAAAGTAAAAGTTTTAAAAAACGTTGCTACCGCCATTTTAAAGTTAGAAAATTGGGAATAAAGAATTGGATGTGCCCTAAGGTCTTCTATTAAATTCCGTTTTCCGAATTAGGAAATTTTTGCCAGTAAAAATGGTACAAAAGAAATACATGTCTAACTTTCAGCTTCTGGTTTCCGTTTTTTTAAAAGCTTAGTTTTGATTAATCAGAATTTTTTGACAATCTCAGGCTTATTGACGTTGGACCATTGGGTTTCTGGAAGTCCGAAACATGTATCTTTCTTAATCGAAGATTTTTTTTGAAATTATTCGTGGTTTTTTCACGGGTCTTTTGTTTTCCTGGTGTTTTTCCCGGAGATAATTTTTCGTTTTTTTCTGTTCATTGTGTTACAGGCCTCCGTACGTATGTAGTATTTTATAAATTGTATATAATTCGTGCAGGGCGGTTAAAAATTAATACACTTGAAATACCGTTGCTATTACGTATTTACTAACTGGATTATTACGGGAGCTTTCATAAAAATGCAGACATTAATTACGGTTTTCTATTTCCTATGCAATTATTCTTGTAATTGTACTTAATGTCCCTGATAGACAGACAGACAGAGTTAAACTGCTTTCAGCATTTAACTCATGTTTACCGTCTTTTTTTCACCACAATTTTCTGGCAATTTGTTTTGTAATTATTACCTTTTATTATTTTTAACAGATTTTAAACAATTGTAAATGTTGTATGTTTGCGAAACACCAAAACCGTAGTTTATTTTTTTTTATTTTCTTAGATTCTAGAATGGATCCTAGAAAATTTAGTACAGGACAAGTTTTTTATTTTTTTTTAGCTATACTTTAGATTAAAGTAGGTGAAATTTTTTCTTGAAATTTTCAATACAAGAAGATTTGTCAAGTCTTGTTTGGTCTAGAGGGCACATCACTATTCCAATCTATAAATCTACCCACAACATAGAAAATGAGCAGAGAAACTAGAAATCCTGAGTAGCGCACTAAAGGCTATTGATTTTGAACTTTGCTAATTACTAGTTGATTCCTCCTTTGCATCTGTTATAAATTATTTAAATGCTTTGTAGAACTTCCTAGAATTAAATAATAAAACAAGGGAGGACAAGTTTCGATTTAAATTATGCCACGTTTAGGTTTTATTGTATCGATCAAATAAATATTTAAATAGCAACTGTAATTAGCTGGTGCTTATTGAATATTTCATGTTGTAATTGGGTTAACTTAATAGAATTCACCTTGTACTGAGAATAATTACCTTACTATAGTTACAAAATATAATTTTATTTAATTTTTAATAAAGTACAAGATGCAGGAAGTTAATTTATGTCGGGCTTTTACTGAATTATTAAGTTGCTTGTAATGTAGTGCATTAGTGCTGTTATTAAAAATTTACTAATTATCGTTAAAAATGAAATTCACTCGATAAATATGCTAAAATAACAAAATTGCTAGTAAATTAAATGTAGAGTAGAGTAGAGTACAAACAGCCTCCACCATATAGTCGCGATTTTTGCCGTTCTTCGTATAAAACGAAAGTTTGATTGCCACTAATTATAAAACTTAACTTCAAAAACACTAAATTCGTATAAAACTCGCTTTTCCACTCTTGTTAAGAAGCTTACTTCTGAAAGAACAATTTTCTAAACTTTTTATGGAGAGTCTGGTAGTCGTTCTGCGCACGAAAACCTATCAGTTTCGTCCCCAATCAGGAAAGTACGTCATAATAGCGTAGCTTCAGAAAATTACAGAGCAACGAGCTCATGATGTCAGCTGGGAACTGCTCTGTAGTCTGCTGTAGTGTTGCGAAATGCACGTAGATTACAGACTATAAAGACTGCAGGCATGCTTTCCGAGCAAATCTCGAGTTCTTGCTGCTTTTGTTGCCTTAAAAGTACTGATGTCTTGGAAAACAAGAAGTACGTGAGTTGCTGGGGATAGCTTGGACCTTTTAGGTTTATTTACAGTTTGCTGTGCCGTATAGATCTAATTTTTCCTTTAAAGTGGCAATAAAATTTACTTCTAGTTTTCAAATATCTTTCTTATAATTAAGCAAGACAAATCAATTTTTATGTTGCAAAATTTTCCATTTATATGACAAAGTTTATGCGATTATTTCAATATTCTACAAACTTTATAGGAGGAAATCTACATAGGCAAAGGTAAAGAAAGTCGTTAGAGATAAGTATTTGCCTTTTATATTAAAATCCCGAAGAGGGGAACAGTTGAGCATAAAATTCCTATGCATTATAGGACGAGGACATGTTCTTACTAACCTTTCTTTTGTCTATTCGTAAAATATTGTGCAAAGGTTACTCTCGAAACCGCAAGTAGTGTTTTTTCGCATTTATTGTAATTTGTGAAATATTTTTGATAATTTAGACAATTTTATTGAAATTTAAAATATTGTTAAAATTTCTAAAACATTTCAATTACAATAATTTGGCTGTTTTTTAGAAAGTAATATTTGTTTTTGTAAATTTTAAAAAATTTAGAAAAGTTTGAAATTTTCGAAAGATTCCATAATTTTCAAAATTTACAAAACATAAAATTTAACAAAAAATTTGTTAGGAATTTTTAAAATTTAATTTCAAAAAATGCAATTAACAAATATTAATAACCAAAATTTAAAAATTTTGGGAGTAGAATACGAATTTAAGGTTATTAGTTAGTTATTAGAGCAGAAGTTTCTAAATTTTTGAAAAAAAAATTGATGGTAAGATGGGGGAGATCGCGTTTGCGCATATCTGGTATTGGACATACGTAGAATATGAATTCAAGTTTTTTTAGGCGCGTCCATTCTGAAATAAAGCATCGCTCCCCCCTTTTTTTGGCGGACCAACCTCTCATTCTGTTTTCTGCGTTAAAACCTGTGAACTGTAAAGTGTACACTCACACAGACGCTGCAACATCCCCTTAATCGGCCTCCTAAGGCCCTAAGACCTGCTTATTAGTCAAAATTCTTAAGTTAAAAATGTTTGGCATCAAAGTCTTTTAGTCGTAACTCGTATGTCGGCCAGTAAGCCCAAAGCGAAAGAAACTTTGCTTAATGATAGCATTTGCTGCAACTCCTACATGACGTTCACAATACCTTCTTCTATGGCTATACTTTGTATAGCGAGGAATGTAAAAATTACTCAAGAGTATAAAAAAACAGCTGCTTCATATTTCTTTTTCTTAATTCGTTGTTTCCAATTTTAAAAATTAGGAAATACTCAGTTATTTAAAATTTTTACTTTTTCTGTTTCGTTAAAAAATATAATAATATTTACTTAATATGAGGAAATTATTCAAACGAATAACACGAGATTATATCTGATTATTGATTTTAGCCGTGAACTTTATAGTAAAACTAGAGCTGGAATTTAATTTGTAAAGTTTATTACACTTCATGCCAGGTGGAATATTAGCATTTAGCTAGGTATTTAATTTGCATTTTGAGCCCACGCACATAATAATCCCTCATGCTGCAACATTAATTCTATGGTATACAAAATAACAGACTTTAACATTATGTAGGTGTTAGTTGCATTCCAGCATAGGTAATAGTAATAATAAACGTGAATTATTTCTTAGCAAAGCGATAGGAATTTTTAAATTATAAAAATATCACTGGGTTTGCGCGTGCATAGCTATAATTTACACACACATTTAACTTTAGTAACGTTATTTGGTAACTTAAAAAAATAAATAAGTTGTGTTGAGATGTAAGATATGTACTTAAAGTATCCAGCAATATCGCATATTCTTAAATACCCAAGGAGACACCGTTTATGATATGAATACTGAACTTAATTTGCGTAACTACTAATTAGTTACGGTAAAGTTTAATCCTTTGGCGTACAATTTTAACCCAGCAAAAGTGACATCAAATAATTATTACAGAAATGTATTAAAAATATTATTTTAATATTTTAATATGCAGTGTGTGGATAACGTATTGAATTTGGATACCTGTGGTTGAATAAGAGGCGTACTTCTTCTTGATTTCCAGTTTTATTACCACAACCAACCAAGATAAGAATGTCCATTCACTGAGTTTTGGTCAACCCCATCACAATCAAATTATCGGGTAAAACTTGACATAATTAATTTTAGTAGACGTTAAAGTCAAAATTCAAACAAAATTAGAAATAGCACAGTAGATGTTCTCTAAAAAAAGGTGTGTGTTCTAAGATATCCAAGTTTAACAATTATTGGTTATCCACACATTATCTATAATGTTTCGTTAAAAAATAACAGTGCTCTGAATTCCTTTTGAAAAGAGCTTTTAAATGAGCTGCCACATCACGTATTGTTCCATTAAAAAGAAAAGATCAAATCACTGCACCGTGTCACGTGACCTTTTAGCGACAGCAATATGTTTAAAATGTGGCTAGGCTAGAGTTTAAGT
This sequence comes from Ctenicera cuprea, assembly GCA_958336395.1. NCBI lineage: Eukaryota > Metazoa > Arthropoda > Insecta > Coleoptera > Elateridae > Ctenicera > Ctenicera cuprea. The sequence continues at coordinate 25,759,957 of OY284494.1, forward strand.
GTCCAAGCGTTTGTACAAAAAGGTCATACGTTTCGGGAGATATCGAATTTGTTCCACACTTTATCCACACACTGTATACAATATTTAGTAAAAATAACCACTTTTTTTTAAATTGGCCCTATTCATTAATGCCTTAATTTTAATTTCAACCTTTGAAACTCTTCCAACTCTAGAAAACGCTACCTATAATTGTCCGTGTAAGAACACAGGCTTTGGTAAATAAATTCCTATTGTATTAATTCATGCTTGTCCTTGATCCTTATTAATGGTGATTGCATATGCTAAGTCTTATCGAAAATTTTGTGCTTTTAAGTTTTAATGGTAATCCAGTACCCGAGCGTGGTTGGGCCACCGAATCGGTCAATGCACGTCACATTCATGTGATGACGTCACAATCCTGTAAAAATTGTGACGTGCATCGGCTGTTTCGGTGACTCCCAACCAACTGTTATAGACGGTTTTGAGCTAAAATAAGACTAAAAGTTATTATAAACTCGTGTCAGCAACAGTCAAATTTTCGGGTTACAATGTGTTGAAACTATTATGTTTCAACGGTTATTCTAAAAAGTTTTAGAAAGAGCTTAGAATATTTTATTGAAAATTCTTATGTCTTATAACACAACTTTTGCGGCTATGAGTAAATTTAAAAAATGCCTTCAGGGGCGTTCCTTTACAATTTTATTTATTATTTTTTTTTAATTTTAGTTGAACTGATTACCCACACATACGCACTTAGTGGCATTTTTGAAATTTAATTATAGACAAGAAGGTTATAGGCGTGATAAATTCTAATAGAATATTTAAAGCCTGTCTGAAATTTTCTAAAATAACTATTATAAAATAAAAATTTTAATACCCTGTATCTCGAAAACTAAGCTATTTGGGACACATTTTTACAGCAACTTTTTGTCTTGTTTTTAGCTAAAAGATACGCCTTTAAACGAGGGCATGTTTTTCAAAGCAGCCTTGTATAATAAAATAATGTCCAGATACTTACCCTGTTAAAACCGCAGCTTAAATAAATTGTGTAAACCTTATACATACATATTAGTTAAATATTACTATTATAAAATAGGGGCCTTGGTAGCCGAGTGTAGTCGGCACTTGCAGCCAAGGTCACAGTATTTTTCGGGAGTCTGTGGCTCTATTTGGCCCGGTGTACGAATCCGGGCCAGGGCAATTGTCAGCTCCTGGAAACCTCTTAACATAGAATAGTTTAAGTAGTTTTTAAGGACTTAGTTAAGGTAGTATGTAAGGTAGTACGCACAATGGGCCCAACAATGTGGCCTAAGTGCTTTAAAACCTAAAATACACACATACATACATACATACTATTATTAAATATCAGCGGTACATATAGCACAACTTAATAAGAGATAACGTATGGTCGTATAAGTTTGTAAAACTAAAAGTCTGGTAGCGGTCAAGCGATTGCTTTCCAATAGTACAGTAATACATTGTAAATTTATTTTTTTCATTTGCATTGAACACTGAACTTGTCCGATTCACACCAGTACATACAAATAAGCGCCTTATATATAATGGAAGCTCATCGTCACAAAAATTGAGACAGGTGGAAACGACCCAGATTTAGTATATAAATTATACTACTTATTTCATTGCATTTTAGTCTGTAATATGAACAGAAATAACAAATATATTATACGCACATTTTCCTATGTTCAGTAATAGAAGTAGACAAAATTGATTGCTATGATTGGAATAGTAATAAAAATAAAATTGCAGTTGGCATTGATTGCCATTATACTGCTTCACCTGCTGATGCCTACATGACCTTCAAATAAATTCGAAAATACGTAATAATAATACTTCCCAAGTATAAAACAGCTTTGTGGCTTTCAAAATGCAGTTTTAAAATCAACCCAATGTCGTTGCAAATTCTTGTTTCGATACCTTTGTATTGACATGTAGTAATATTTTTTTGGGAATAAAAAACGCCTTATGTCTTTGGTAATGCCAATTTTAAAGTAATCTCAAGGCCACTTCACATCACGTCACTGGTGTTTGTGGAATAACTTCAGTGTTTTTATTTTATCTGAGCTTCACAGTTTACATTCTTCGTTGAGCCAGCGGGTGGTCCAATGGTTAAAGTCCCGGGCTTTGAAACTAGACTCCCAACGGCAGTAGGTTCGAGTCCTCTGCCCGTCGGATTTTTTTCTGAATAAATTAAATCCGGCGTGTCCATGGATGGTGTGTGTGGTGTGTATGTTGGATTGCATGTCTTTCAGGGGTGGGGCATGTTAGACCGGTGAATAGCGCTGAAGTGCGCTGAGCCCGGGTAAAGGGGTGGGATGGGAATCATGGAGTCGTGCTCAGGCACGTCCTCATGATTCTTAAAAAAAAAACAGTGTTCGGAATGAGAATAATTCTCTATTTGCATGGATAAACGATGAAAGTGGCAGAAATTTTTCGTTTTCGCGATTCGAGTAAATAGAATAGAATAAAATCCTGGATTCGTGAATTTTTAGTTATTATAGTAAAGTAGCTATCGAATCGCATTACTACTGTGTTTCAATGTCGAACAAAAAACAGCCATCACCAAACTAACCAGGATACAGAGACTGGCCTGTTTGTGCATATGTGGAGTCATGAAAAGCACTCCAACTGCATCTATGGTAGCTCTTCTGGACTAATCCCTCTAGATATATATCTAAAGGGGGAGGCCTGGATTGGCGCACACAGAATGAAATCCACCGGTAACTGGGACACCAACCATGAACGGTGTGGACACAAACGAATACAGGAGGCAGTCAAAGGCCAACCCATTCTAAAAATGGGCTCCGACTACACCCTCCCCCAATACTCGTTTGACAAACCATTCAGCGTGAGATACTTTCGCAATGACTGGGCCCAAGGAACTCCACCCTTCCTGTCAAAAGGGCTAGTCTGGTACACAGACGGATCCCGCACATCAGAAGGCACAGGGGCAGGAATACATGGCGTAAGACCAAAAGAGAACATCAGTGTACCTCTAGGTACTAAAGCCACTGTATTCCAAGCTGAAATCTTTGCCATAATGCAATGTGTTCAGGAAAATGCAAAACGTGGGTACACTAAACAACACATAAGCATCCTGTCAGATAGCCAAGCAGCCTTAAAAGCACTTGAATCACCTCGTACTAGTTCCAAACTAACGAGGGAATGTTTAAACCACCTGACACTTCTATCAGAAAGGAACACAGTTCAACTCATCTGGGTGCCAGGGCACACAGGTGTAGAGGGAAACGAAAAGGCGGACGCCCTCGCGAAAACTGGTGCATCTACCTCGTTTATAGGACCGGAGCCTGTATTCGGTATACCCAAAAAAAGCATTCGAACGGCAATAGAAAAGTGGACCGTCACACAACACATTTCTCGTTGGGAGGATACACAGGGACAAACACTGGGAAAGGCAATAATTAGGACACCTTCCTCCAGACTAACAACTGACGTACTCCACTTAGGACGAACTCAGATCAGAAGGTTGGTGGGACTTGTTACAGGACACTGCCACCTGAAAAAACACCTCCAAAAAATAGGTGTACACAGAGGAGACACACTCTGCAGACTATGTGAAGAAGAGGATGAAACAGCCTCTCACATAATCTTTGACTGTCCAGCGCTCTACCGCAAGAGACAGCAGCTTTTCGGGGGAGCTCCGGATGAACCAACCTTCACACACGAGCACCTTGTAAGAAACATCCTGCAACTCGTTGAGGGCACAGGACTACTTTAAACAAAGGATCAGGGGGGCACAAAAGACCACATAGTCGAAGTGCAAATCGGGCTCATTAACCTAACTATAACCCTGCTTAAAATCAATCAATCAATCAATCACTGTGTTTTGTACTTTTAGTTAAATCCCTATATGTTATCAACCATCTCTTAGAAGCGCAAATCATTTCAATGTAAGGAGCTCGATATTTCACAGAACAAACATTCGGTATTTTCAACCCTTCTTCGTCTTTTCTAAAAGGCGGATAAAAGTCACAATCGACTTTAATTCGTCACCTTTGATAGATTCTAAAAAGCAAATTGGTACTTCATTATTCGAGACTATTCTCTTTCCGACGTTTCCTTTGTACAATTTTCCTATGTAAAACTGAAGACTTCTTTTGTACTTTACATTGACATTAAACGAACTAAATCGTTTTGAAGACTTTTAAACAGTATTAATAAAATATGTTTAAAAAAATTAAGCATCTACTTTTATTGCTGTTTATTTGTATTTAAGGAACAAAAGATTGAGTCAATTTAAATAACCTTTTTGTAAACAGAGATCTAATAAAATTTTTTATTGCAGTCGCCTATGAAACAATCACGGCATGTCGATGATTAGTTTGCAAATCGTGTAGCTATTGTTGCGCGATTTAAGCATAGTAAATTATGTTAAAATGTTTTTTGTTTTTATTTTTAAAACGTGCATAATAAATGTCAGTTGGCATTCCTGACACATTTAACTCATATACTACAAAAAACATTAACGGTTTGTTGGTAATCTGGCGGGCTTAGTTTAAATCCCGTGGCAAAGCTGTTTTTTCTTAATGTTGTTTCTTATTTAAGCGTTTTCAAAACATGTAACAACCGAGTACTTGCGTCGTTTCGATTGTTTGTGTTACAGTTTAAATTAAAGGAAAACGTATTTCAAGTTACTTCTTTTTTAACTACAACAAAGACAAAAATTTAAAAAAATTATAGGCATAAGATAAGATAAAGTAGCAGTAAGACATGTAAAAAATTAAATTAAAAAAATTAAGATAAAAACAAGTCTACAACGGAATTTGAACTGGGCATAGCTTCACGATTTGCAAGCTAATCATCGACATGCCACGCTTGTTTTATGGGCGACTGCGATTAAATTGTTATTTGATTGCTCTGTATTATTATTGACACTGAATTTTTCGGGCCAAACTTTAAGAGGCGATCAGCGTAGGTAAGTGAGTTGCGAGTCTGACTCCTGCACAGCTGACTCGTCGTTGCCAAACTTAAAAAAAATTTGATGTGGTGAGTTACGTGCTTGACCCGTAATATATCACTCAGTGTGGTAAGTCGTCAAAATAACCTTTATACAGATAAGAACTATTGAAGCTTATGACGTATTACATTTCAAGATCATGTAAAATAGACGTTTATATACTTTGTAAGAAATTAGTGCCTATGATATTTTTAAAAGTATTTTTGTATCAACGCATTAAGCATTAAAAGTGACTTGCGCCATTCTTACCACTTTTCGTGAGAATATTTTGTGTTTTAATTGCATGTTAAAAAGAAGAAGTGCTGAAGCAGAGGCAGTGTTGCTAACTCTAGAAAAATTTTCTTATTTAAAAATTTTTTAGCCCGGTTTAGGTATTATTTTATTGAAGTAAAAGTATTTTGTTATAAATTTATCACTTTATTAAATATATGTACATTTATAAATGTTTTTTCCTACCGCTTTAAATTTGCTGGTTACGTTGAGATAATTATGTGATTTACACTAATAAAAAATTAATTAAAATTACTTAAAAGCTGCACTTAAAAGTCTGCTTTTTTTACTATTACAAATGTAAATGCGGAAAAATCATCAAAACTAGTCAATACAAAACAAATAAAAGTTGGCAACACTGAGCAGAAAACGACCAGTTTTAACAATAGCTTAGTCTGTGTAATGCAGTCGTGCGCAGTTAAACTGCATGTTTCGGTCTGCGAAATATTTTTCACAAGCTTCGGCGAGAGATGTAAAATAAACTGGTTGAGCGCTTATCGGGAATTATTCGTGAAAAATACTAAAATTAGACATTGTTGAGTACTACTGAAAGTAGATATAAGAAAGTAAAAACTACAATTATTAAATGAACACTTCGTAACCCAAGGTTAACTAACCTTGTTCTTAACCTACGACTAAAGTTGAAAAGCAATTTGAAATTTAGCTAGACAGGTTATGATAACCTACATTAAAACTTCCATCAACTACGCTCTTACTGTTTCTTTTTAAGAATACTAGGAAAGGACGTAGCAAATTTAAGGTTTCGTTCACGCTTTAAAAAAGTAATTTTGTATCTCATCAATAAATTACTAAAAACATTATCAGTATTGGGCCTTGCGTATGTATAATTCTTGTACCGTTTACCTAAACGATACCCTGAATATTTAACTAGACAAATCATTATTTATAGAAAGAAACGAGAAAAGTAGGGCAAAGGCGCTGGATACGGATCTCGAGCAAAGACAAGGGAGTTCCGTATTCGACTTCTGAGTTATGTGTTCAGGAAAATTACACAGATAATCTACGTCGAATATATACCACTCTACCTGCAATTGTATTATCGTTACTAGCTGCTTTGATTTTGTCGACTTTCAAGCTGAACCAATTTTATCTTTTATAATTTATACATTAAAAGAGAGTCTGTGTTTAGTTTGTTATTAATTTAAGGGACTGCGTCAGAATCTAAGTGTTACTCATTATAAAATAATATAAAGTATTTGACAAGTTTGACAAGTTGCATGTTCGGCCATTAAACTTACCAGCAGGTACGAAACTTTCATAATAAAGATTATTATTGTTCCAACTCGACACGGACTCGTAATACTGTATGAATTATTCAAAAGACTACGCAGTTGGTAGGCTTCGGTGACTGTAAGGGCTATAAATAATTTTGTCGAATTTCAAAGAATATAAAGAGCATTAACTATCGTCTTTTTTTATCGGAAGTGCGGTGCAAAAGTTCGGTTTTAATTAACTCAGATATTTTTAATTAAAATTTTTGAATTAAAGCACACCTGTTTGGTTAGAGGATTTTGCATTAATTATAGAATAAATCTACCTTCTGTTAAAATTTCAAGATCGATTGTGTTTCCTATTTCAGTCCAGACAATGTTCTTATAAATATGCATGCGTATTGTTTCAGATTCATTAATATTAATAACGTTTGATTTTGACGATTGCGGTAAAATAAATATTATAGTATTTTTCTAGTAAAAGACTTTATTATTTTTCACATAATATAAATAAAATTCGCGTTTTTTCTTCTTTTTGTGAAAAGTGCAAGCGTAAATTTAAACTTTTTCCAATTTCTCAACTGCTATAATCGTTACATAACTTAGTTTTTTCACATTGCCGCTAAAAAAATCTACAGCTGTTGAACTCTTGGCTTTGCTTTCAAATCCAACCCTTTATCAATCCGTTTCTATTTCCTCCGGGTATTCCTAATTTTCACAAATAATCAGCTGACGACATTTACGATCTAATACGGTGGATTTGCAGCAATTCACGCTAATACATTCGCCTTCAGTTCAGAATCGCACTTGTGGGTCGTTTTCTCCTTGTCTTGGATCTTCATTACTTTTATATCTTAATTTCCATCTCTCTCAGTAGAACTTGCTCCGTCTTGATTAAATTTTCAACAAGTTGATCGTATTTTTTTTAATAACTTATATCGCAGACAATTGTTTACACTGTATTTCTTGAACTTACTTTTAAAGTTCATTCATAAAGTATACGTCTTAACCCAGATTGCTGGCGGGCAAAATCTTTAATTGAATTTTCTACGACTTTTAACATAGAAGCTTCTTCTTATCGCAGTTTCTCGGGGATTTGAAACGTTTCAAGAATTTCCTTGGGGATTTGGGACTCATTATCTGAACCACTTCGATAGCAGTTGTAACCCTTACGTTGTCGTTGGTATTTGCACGTTTCTAATGAAGATTGTATTAAATTAGCAGAAGGGCTCTAAAAGCATACTACTGGTTTGATCCAAATATTGCCAAATTACAATTACTCTCTTGGCAATAATTAGTAATTTTGGGAAAGTTTATGAAATAATTGAGTTTGTAATTTTGAAACACTTATTCTGTCAGCCGCACCAAAAAGATGAATTAATATTGTTAGTGCTGGAGGTTGGTTTTGCTATAAAACTGTTGATAACCAGTGAGGGCGCGAAAGTGAGGTAACGTGGGCGATACCCTCCCAGCAAATACGCAAAACAAGAAATATTTCATGAACGTACTCCACTTTTCTATATCATATAACACGGCTTAAGTTTTACTATTATGGCAGGAGAGCGATGTCTTAATAACAGATTGCGGGGTGGCAAAAGGTTAGATAATGCACGTCTCACAAAGACGCCGTTGCGTTTAGAACGAAACAGCGGCTATGTAAACAAACAAAATGAAACATAAAACCGCCATGGCAACCTAGCATGGGGTATCAGAAACAATTGGTGTCTGCGGTGATATCGCGAAGTTATACGTTATCGTATAAACAAACGTCTCTGTAGGGTTGAAGGGTCGTATACCAATTAGACCTAAACTGTTAAATATGAATTAAGCTTTCTTTACAACAGAGTAGAATTTAAAGAAGCTGCTGGTGCTTTAACGGTGTTACAGTTGTTTAATGTCAACAATTTAATAATAGGCCAGGCAATGGGTAGGTTCTGACTTACAAAAGGTCAAGGAAAGTAATAATTTGGTAGATTTGTACAGTTCGGTGTGCTAATTAATATTCCGAGTTTGCGACCTTGAGCGACCGCCGCTCGCGCCGCCATATTGGAAAAATGGTACCGAAAACCAGCTTTTCGAGAATATCTTTTCTCCAGCGCCATCTAGGTCAAAAATAGTTATGTTAAAAATTATAGAGCATGAAATTTCCTGCAACTTTTGTAAGAAATATTTTTCAATCAGATGAATAGTTCACGAGTTACAGCGGAGTAAAACTCAGCAAATTTCTACAATTCGCAAAATCGCTACATTTTTTCTCGAAATTTCAGTAAATACCGACATCAGTAAGTCTTTTCTTCCGTTTCGATGCCCTAGATGGTCCAGGCTCACTGATATCAATATCTTCTTGCAAATTTCTTTCCTCCTCTCCCAAGTTTTCATCTTCGTTGTCTTCTTCGACCTCGTGTGCCAATAATTTCGCAACGGTCAGGTCTTCATTCTCGTCGTCGTCGTCTTCTTCTTCTTCTTCTCCAGAGCCTGCAAAAATCTCTGCGCTGTTTTCACACGCGTCTCCATGGCAGCATGTGCAGATAACAGAACACTTCAAGCCTGTTTTCCTACACCCACAAGCTCGACCGCACCCCTTCTTGCACTTGTACGAAATGAATTTCAGGAGTGCTTCGGGTGCCGGATCTTTTGTTGTTTTCACTGGAGTAAACCCAATCTTGCTTCTTTCCCAACCCCATTGCTCTGGACTCTCGTGTATATCATACCAAGCCCGATCTTGGTGGTAGGTCCGAAGGGAATGTTGCCGTGCAGCTTCTCTTGTAGGGGGTAATGCAGCAAGATTGAATTTACTCTTCGTCGCAGATCTTGCGCAATTTTGATAAGGTAGGGAGCCCAAAGTAATGGTGTTTTTTGTGGAAACGCCGTAAAGAGCGATAAAAAAGCTTTCCCCAGCAGCAGCAATGACTTCGGGATCTGCGTTTCGCTCTTTGAAAGCTTGTATAGTTCGGCTTAAATATTCGTTCTTTTCAAGTGCTTTTATAAACTTAATTTTTCCTACGTTGAAAACAGCAGAAGTAGTGTCACAACCGCTGAACGCATGCAAGAACAATATGTTGTCCGCCACTATTTCTCCATACTGTAGAGTGTAGACCTCGAGGAGAGTAAATTTTTTCAACAAATTTTCCTCTGCCTGGTTTGCGAAGGTAAACGATTGCATGAGATCTCGCCAGTGCTGTTAGCAGGACGAGATGATCTATATCTTCTCCTACTATGAATACGGAATCAAACGATGCGGACATACTGATCGCCGCGGTGTTAACGATCAATGTGTCAGCATCTTCTGTAGCCTGTTTTACTGTGAAATTAGAATTCTCAAATTTCTTCTTTAGTATCGAAATCAAGCGAATTTTATTTGTTTCGTTTGAGAAAAATCTTTCTTGCGAAACAGTTGGAACCATCGACTCGTCGAGATGTACGTCAGCGGAAGTTTGTTTATTTGAACGGCAAAGTCTTTCTGCACTCTTTGTACTTTTGGTAGCTGCGTTGATTGGATACCCGTCAAAAACGACTGTGTTATAACCATAATGCCTTTGCACGTACCGTTTAGTCCTAAAAGAAAATCATACAATGTAATCTAAAAGTTCTGTAAATACCGTCAATTTGTTGTACGGAAATGAGTAAAAAACGGTAGTACGTACTACATATTAAGTAATCGATATTTACTGAAATTTCGAGAAAAAAAATGTAGCGATTTTGCGAATTGTAGAAATTTGCTGAGCTTGACTCCGCTGTAACTCGTGAACTATTCATCTGATTGAAAAATATTTCCTACAAAAGTTGCAGGACATTTCATGCTCTATAATTTCTGTAATAACTATTTTTGACCTAGGTGGCGCTGGAGAAAATATATTCTCGAAAAACTGGTTTTCGGTACCATTTTTCTAATATGGCGGCGCGAGCGGCGGTCGCTCAACGTCGCAAACTCGGAATATTAATGAGGACACCAAACTGTACAAATCTACCAAATTAGAACTTTCCTTGACCTTTTGTAGCGAAAGCCCTCTTTTATGTCTTCAGTGCCTGGACTATAAAGCAGTTTTCTGGATTTGGTGAAATTATATTAAAAGTATTCTGTGGTATATCCATGAGAACCGCCGAAAGCGAACGTTAATTTTTAAGTCTGAAACGTACTACTAACACATTTACGTAAAACTCTATATGAAGCAGTATCAGGTCGTGTGATTTAGCACTGTGTTCAATAGAGAACGAAAATTATTTAAAACAGCAACAATTTTTGTTACAGTGACAATTCACGAGCTGCCACTGTTTATAACAATTAAACTTCAAATTTGATGACATTATTTCAACACATTGGGTTTCTAACACTTTTTTAGGTTGTGTCGAACCATAATTATAGTATCTATCTATACAGTGTGTCTAAAAGATCGTGTTCAGCATAGGGATCTAGAAAATGGTGAATGACAGACGATTGGTTAAATTAGAGAAAGTGTTCAGTACCAGGAAACTTACAGAAAGTATCAAAGTTTATTCTCGTTCGAGCTCCACAACGAAAATTGTTTAATTGAATTTCCCTATCTTTTTTGATACTTTTTATTTCCCATACTGAAAGGTGTGGTTTTATGCAAATTTTTGAATCGCAGAATTTAACGAAGAAACACTAGAACCGGAAACAAAAATTCGACATGTTTTTTGATATCAATTTCTTTGTAAAAAACGTTTTTTTAAATTTTACAAATATAGCGTAGTAGTGCATCTAAAGGCAAATTAAATGGTTTTGTTTTAGAAAACTATATTTTCAAAATGAAGGCTGCTACGAATTTTCGAAAATTACGACATTAATGCCTGATTACTCAAAAAAATATATCTATTTGAAAACATTATTATATCAGTTTAACTCTTAATGTGATGTAAAAATTTATAGAAATATAAAAATTGTAAAAATAGCACGTTCTCAAAATTTTGAAAATAAAAAAGTCCACGCCATGTTTTTTAAACTTTGTAAGGCAATGAAGCTTGCAGTGAACTACAAATTTTCTTTTACTAATTTCCCAAATTTTATTCTGACGCCCTTCAGGAATATAAAAAACTAAAAAAGTGATTAATAATTGCTCAAAAACGCAAACGCCATTGTTATAAGCTGTAAACAATTTAATAAAATATTTACAGCTTTCATTTTTAACCGTTTTGAATCGATTCTCTTTAATTTCAACACCGCGTATTCAGGAAGCTAGGCGATTTTAGCTATTAGCTCTAGCTAAAGAATATATTTTTCATTGTTTGATAACTTTTCAAATAAACTATTTATAACGATTTTTGGTCGGCGGTTCGCATTCCAATATGTAGCGCCTTACATGACTTTGTCAGGGGAGTGGGCTCCATGCAAATCTCTTAATACCGGGTGTAGATAAAAATTTGAATAACTAATTGGCGCGAGAGTATCTAAAACGTAAAGAGTATGGGAAAGTGCCAGCGACGTGCTTTTGCTATTTTTTTCTATGAGAAACGTGGAAATTTATTTAAGTCGTAGAAAGTCATGATGTAAATGAAAAGTGATCTAGATTTCCTTTCCAAATACAGCAAATTTCACATTTATATGTTTATTGTTAAAAATAATGATCTTATTAAAAAAACAGTTTGAAAAGTAAAGTTTTAGGTTATATTGCCAAAATTAGAGAAGATATCGAAAATGTAACATCATATATATCATATAAGTAAAAATGAAGCAGAATAAATAACAATTTATCAACATACCCTTTGGTTTATGCTTTCAAAAGTAGTATCACATATCACGAGAGATTTTGGAGGTTTGCAAGCAGCGATCTAATGGCATCAAACAATTAATTTAGTACTCATTAGTTTATACGAATCTAAAATCCATTTATTGGTTACATGGTACATTATTTGATTTACAACATTTAATCGCCGCCTAAAGTTTTTATTTCGAACATGGCAAATATTTTGCTTTATTTTTTTTAAAAACTACATAATTATTTCTATGAAACTTTAATTAAATTGTACAAGAAATTAGAAATAAAATAAAAATTTACACAAATAAAAAAGTAGTTGAAATTTTAAACTTTTGTGTGCGTATTTATTTTCATAACGATGAAAGAAATTTTAACGACAGAATTCGTATTGCATAGCTAATTTGTAGTTACTGCATTTACATTAAATGACATTAAAATTAAATAACATATAATCGCTCAACGTAACGACGTTAGTCGGAGGGCGCATTATTTTCTATTTTTGTACAGCATTAAATAGCTCTCCTTGTTTCTTAACAAATTTCTGAATATAAATTTTCAATCTTCACTGTTTAATGTGTAGCTTTTTCACAGCAGCAAAGTGTATTTCAAATTCTCTTAAGTGCTTTTCATGTTTTAATTTGTTTGTTTTATGCAAATAAATAACAAAGCATGACAAAAAATTTGTCGATAAAAACGAAAAAAGGTTTTATCTCATTATAACATTATTTTAAAGTGTATGCGCTTTTCATGTCTAAACTAAGAAAACTTGGGCTATTGCGTTCGAAAATTAAAGAAATTGTCAAAGACCTAGGAAAAGTGGAGGATAATAATAGTTATTTATGTATCTAGTATCTAGTAGAGGCGGTAGCCGAGACAAAAATCATTCGAAAGCACCAAAGAAATTTCCATATTTCTACAGACTTACTGAAATAATGAAAAAAATTAAGTAAAATTATAATAAAATACAAAAATAGAGATTTATTCTATCGCAATCTAGTCTGTTTCTTTGTTACTACGGAAATATTGATGACACAAATATTGATATTCGTCAGTTATTTTTTCCTAAGCAAGTTTGGTCGACGTCTTTTAAAAAAAATTATTTAAATGATGGAAATGGAAGAAGATATAATATAATAATGCAATTGCTAACCTATTACCCGAAAAATCAAAATGTTACCATTGCTCGTCATGCACGAAATATTTTTCGCTCTAGTGCGCGAAATACTTCGTGCACTTTGCCAAGATAAACAACTCCAATGTGACATTTTGCATACTGAGATTAATGTAAAAATGTCGTCATTTTTTGACGTCTCTAGAAAAGTAAGTATTTTAATAGCGTGGCGACGCTTAGCGTCACAATATTAAACAACCGCTATAAAAGTCAGGCTATAAAAGCTTTTCATTATTCTCACAACAATTTTAGACATCGTAATTTGAATTAGAACAAACAAGATTTAGAGCTCAAGGAACCCAAAAATGTTTCTGCAAAATACCCATAGGTGCGATCGTTCCTTCGGTGGTTCCCCCCACGGATGGCCACTGTTTTAGCTGGTGTTCTTTGTTCCACGCAAATTTTGTTCTCTAAAAATAAATTTGTTTCCTTAAAAATAAATTTCTAACTATATTTATGAGCCTACGGAGTTTACATACACAGACCCTAACGCAACCAAACCTGTCAAGAGTTTTCTAATCTGAAACGTAATTATATTTGAAGTATTAAGAATTCCAGACGAAACGCTTTGTTTATTTTCCTAATAATTGACAGGTGTCTGTTTGATCACTTTATGCAGTAAATTTAATTTTGTAGAGATTCTTTTATTACTAAGTTACAATCAACCACTCAAATAAATACAACTATCAGAACCCGTGGGCTACGCTCCTTGCTGTGTTTTTGATAACTTTATACTGGCGCGCGCGTCTCGGCAATGAGCACTGCTTTCGGAAAAAGAAGCTTGTGAAAAAGCCGAAAACGCGACCCTAACCCAGAAAACAATTTCAAGAAAAAATAACCCTTTTAAAAAAACATCGAGAGAACAATCTCTTGACAAAATTCCATAAAATCTTCTGCAAAAAATTGAAAAAAGGTTAGCTAAATTTGGCCCCTTTTTCCCATTTTCGGGAGACTGTCTTAACGGACACTTACAAAATGTTTTTGGAAGTAAAAAATACGCTATAAAAAATGTTGTTGAACAGAAGATAGAAGTTTGTTCTTATTCGCCGGCGCTGTCCGGCCGGCCGTTGCTGTAGCCGCGGCCGTGTTGCGATGTGCTCTCGTTCGAGCTTGTGGTCGCAATGCAATAAAACACAAAAATATTCTACATGAAGAGAGGAATATTATAGCGGTTCACTGTACAAAGGAAAATAGTCTTTATGTAATGGCCGCGTAAGTATGTGGGTTGTGATACTAGGGGCCCCATAATACAAAATGTTGCGGCAGGCGGAAGGGTTTAGGATTTAATATATAGATAATAACTGTAATAACCGCATCTTTGCTTCCTACCCTCAAGAGTAAATTAAAATTATGTCAAGCACCAATATTAAGTAGCTAGTTTTGAAGTTTAGTAAATTTAATTTGTGTATCAGAACCTTTCAAATGTTAATAAATAAACCTCTCTAAAGCGACAAGCTGATGCTGTCATGTCATTCATTCATAAACGCGGCTACGCAGACATGAATGCATTTCACTTGCCATTTGCATACGTTGAAGTTATTTTCCGCCTGAGCATAATATCCCCCAAAGTCATAAATAACCATTGCGCGTCCATTTTCAAACCTGTCAATATCTCAGAGTTTGCAGCCACTCCTCCATTATTCAACAAAACGTTCTGTTGCAAGAAGTTCCGCAAAATGACAACAAAAGTAGCCCCGTAGCTGTCAGGTTTCAAACAACTCAATTTCCTAAAATTCTCGAATTCGAGAAGTAAACTAATTTTCATGTTTCAGAAATAAAGTTATTCATAAAACATGTAAATAGAATTACTAAGGTTGACGCGCAGTAAATAAAACAATAATCTCGTAAATTACAATAATTGTATTGCAGGTGCCTCGTTATAAAGCTTTTTTCAAAGTAGAAAAATACGTCCAAAGTATATATAATTACAGTAGAAATGCGAAGTGGAACGAGCACAATAATTCGGGAGGTGCAATTATCATGTTTTCAGTCATTTTCAGAGGGCTGAAAATAAAATCGTATCCGCTTCCTGAAACAAGGTCGTAATTACTTGTTGGAATGCCCACTTTTTGTTGAATTTTATTGTTATAATTCGCATCTTTATTATATTGTGTTTATTGTGCTTCATTTAGAGCTTTATTTGTGCAGGAATACAATTACAAATATAAATCTCAAAATAATGATCAAGCAGCTCAGATTGCACGTCTAAATAACCCCTCACGGCGAGTTCCGAAGTGTCCCTTTGCGCAATCATTGTTCTGTTTTGAATTCAAGAAGGAACTAAGTAGAATAATTAATCTTTGCAAAGGGTTAAACTTGAACCGAAAGGGAAATCCGAGGCACGTTTCGGATCTTTAATTATCGCTTAACAGGTAATCTATTACTAGATTAATTAGAGGCTTTGATTTTGATTATATAATGAATTACGCAAGCCAGTTTGCTATAGTAAATTACCCCAATTTCAAGGGAGCCGCGAGAATATTTTCCCCTTGTTTGATATTCACGAATTGAGGGGCGGTGATGTTTGAATCCCTCGGGTCTCAGCTCCACAAATAACAAGTAATCCCTTCTAAGCCTAGATAAGGAATTTGCCAAGTCCCGATTTCTTATGCTGACGAGGTGGGCTCGGGTTTACTCCCAAGCAACAAATAGAATGTAATTGAAAGGTTTGTCACTTCCGTCTAGTTACCTTAAAACATTAAAAGATGTCGAGAATGCTACACGTGTTACAAAAGCCAGTGATGAAACTTCGCCAGGCCTTTCCATTTTTCTGATTATACTAAAGTGCTTATTAGGTATTAGACATGTAGAATCGTTATGTTCAAAATAGAATAAAGAAAATACACCAAAATTTCAAAAAATACTTAGAAGAGATAGAAGTTAGGGCTAGTAACGAGAAGCTAATAACAACAGTATCAAAGTTTAAATATTTTCGGCAAATAACTTATTAGTAACTAAGCCATTATATTAATGTTATAAGTATGCATTAACTATATCTATTTTTTTTATAAAATCATTTGAAATGGCAACGTAAAGATCAATAATTTGTCGCTTTCTACCGTCAGTTATAGTAAAATTTAGTTCTGAAAAAAAATTTAATATTTTGCTGTATGGGAGGTGTTATTGCACATACAGGGTGAATAAAAAGTAAGGAACATCGATGAAAAGTTTCCAACAAAAGTTTCCTATCAAGTTTTTTGCCACAATTTGGCGTTTTTCATTTTTTTTTTTCAATAGTCATATGTTTCAGCTATGATGCCATCTACATTTTATTAAATGGCAACCTATACTTTTTATGGCATAACCAGTTAGTGCTTTTTATTCCATAATAATAAAAATTTCAAGAAAAATCTGTATAAACATTTATTTTTGTCACTGGCAACATTCTTCATCAGGTACACTTATTGCAAGATAAACAAACGACAATAGCAGGTCCACAAATTAGTAAACTAGTTTCAAATCATATTTAACATCAATTTAAGAAAGCAAATGTTCAAACTGTTCGCCATTCACTGCCTGACAATTTTTAGATTTTCCAAATTGTCTGGTCTGTTTGTATACACTGTACTTTTAAGATGGCGCCATAGAAAGAAGTCAAGCGGGTTTAGATCCGGAGATCGCGCTGGCTACTCAATATTTCCTCTTCTTCCTATCCACCTATTTGTAAAAATTCCATCTAAATATTGACGAACATGAATGCCATAATGAGGTGGAGCGCCATCTTGTTGCAACCAAATTCTATCGTTCGGCGTGTTCTGATTTTCTGCATTTGGAAATAAAACAGCTAACGCGGGAACAAGTTCCAACCTCAAAAAATCCAAATACCGATCAGCATTTAATGTGCCATCAAAGAAAAAAGAACCCAGAATTGTGTCTCTTATAATTCCCGCCCACACGTTTACTTTTTGTGGATACTGCGTGTGTAATTCTTCCATCCAATGTGGGTTATGTCGCGACCAATAACGGGAATTGTGCCGATTTACAGCTCCATTTAAAGAAAATGTGGCTTCGTCGGAGAAGATAATAAAATTCACAAACTGTGGGTCGTTATTGCACCTGTCCATCATTTCTTCACAAAACTGAATTCCCCTATCAAAATAATCTTCTGGTAATTCTGGAACAAGTTTAACCTTATAAGGATGAAATTTTTCTGTATGTAAAATATTCAGTACAGTTCCTTGACTAACATTATTATCCAAGGCTAATTGTCGAGTTGAAGTATGAGGATTTTCGGAAACTGTAAGCACAATGTCCAACATTTTATCGCCTGTTGCTATTTTTGGACGGCCAATTTTATCCAAATCTTCGACGTGGCCCGTTTCTCTAAATTTTCTATTAATTTTGGTTACAGTGGACCGCGTAACAGGTTCACGATTTGGATGTATAGTATTAAAGAAAGCGTACACATCGTCGTGAGTTCTCTTGTTACCACCGTACCCGATCATCATCAAAATTTCGATACGTTCAGTTTCTGTTAAACGTACCATGATTAGAAATTCGTATTTAACACAGGACACAGACTAAATTTTATCATTTATTAATGCTAACTGTCACCGAATTGACATTACAGATTTGCATTTGTTAAATTTTAAACATTTTCAAACAATTGCCTACTATTGTCGTTTGTTTGCCTTGCAATAAGTGTACCTGATGAAAAATGTTGCCAGTGACAAAAATAAATGTTTATCGTGATATTTCTTGAAATTTTTATTATGCAACTGTATGATATTTTTACATGGCTGTATAGAGAATAAAAAGCACTAACTGGTCATGCCATAAAAAGTATAGGTTGCCATTAAAAAAAAATGTCGATGACGTCATAGCTAAAACATATGATAATTGAAAAAAAAATGAAAAACGCCAAATTGTGGCAAAAAACTTGATAGGAAACTTTTGTTAGGAACTTTTTTTCGTTAAGTTATTATTTAAGGCAGTAGCATCGATGTTCCTTACTTTTTATTCACCTTGTATATAAAACTAATGTAATATTAAACAAAATTTAAAGAGGAATACATTCTAAGGGCGTCTTTTGGAAACAAGCTTTTTCTAGCAGGCTTTCGAATGCATAAATTTTATTTCGACGGCGCTATTTCTACAAGCTGTTTCAGGTTTGCTTTTGAGCTCTCTCCGTTTTTCCTATTCAGGAAACTTGTTTTTATATATTCGCGGTTTCGAGCCAGATAACCAAATTGGCAGTAAAAGAAAAACATATGAAATATCTGCAAGACTTCCTTCATAAAGTGATACTGTAAACGTGTGCCCCTTTTCGAGTTATTTGCAGTATTAGAAAAAAATATATAGGTACCGTTTTAACTTATTAAATTAAAATACAACCGGCCTTTAGAAGGTTAACGCAATTAATACTACTGTTGAATATTTTGAAGTTATTGTTAATACCTAGTGTAGACGAACATAGCTCGTTTTCTTCTGTATTTATTACAATAAGCGATTGAAAATTTCAATAGTCGTATACAGAGCGCGGATTTATAGACATTTTAGTTTTAAAATAAGCGCTTAGAATAAGATTGATAAGTCAGGTAAAAAAGCATGAAAAATCACAAAATAAGCAAAATATAAAAACCCAAAATTTTTATTTGTTTTGCATAAGAATAAGGTATTATTACAAATATTTCAATACAAAATAATAACTAGAAAATGTAATTAACAACACAAAAACTTACTTTGATTTAAATGTCCTTGCCATTAAAGTATGTTTTTATTGAAAATTTAACTCGAGCATATTATGAGAAAACGACAGAAATTTTATAAATCGAGTTTTAAAAATATAACATATTTCAAAGACGTAACTTACGGTTTTCATGCAGCTTCTACAAAATATTTTGTTATTTTCAATAACCAATTCAGGAAAATTTTTAAACCGATACGGATTCATCCTTCACTTTAGTGATTTTATAATTTCAAACCAAAATTGTTCACAAAACATCACAACACAATGGAATGCTCCGGATTACTGATGTTGACAAAAGACAAAACAATGTTCTTGGCTTTTTTACAAATAAACGCGATAGACTATTGTGTGTGACTTTTGATAGAACACAGAACTTGGTGATTCCCTGAGTGCATGAAATATATTTTAATATTGCCATTTATTAATGAAATGTTACATCATTTAACTATCAGCCTCGAACAGGCATTTGTTTACACGCAAGTGCAAATTTACCATACACCACTGCAGCTAATCGCCGGAAAAGTCTTGAATTTTCTCTTGAATTCGATCTTTTAATTGATTAACATTTTGGGGGCGGTTTGCAGCTTGCGCGGCAGCTCCGTCTTGCTGGAACCAAGAATTAGCTGAATAATGTCGTAGCGATAACAAAATTGTTCAACGATTCCTGATAACTAGCTGCTGTCATGGTTACTGTGATACTAAATATTTCCCTCACAAGAAAATTTGGACCAATGATTTCATTCCATTTTCACTATAAGTTATCTTAAAATTGACATCAAACAGTTTAATTTATAGTTGTTTTTTTTTTACTTAAAGTGGTGCCTGATTTCACTATTTAGATGGAAATACTTTTGTATATTATTTAACAGTTATACTACCAATTTATTGAAAATGTTAGGGTAAAAAAATAGAATTTTGAATAGCATCCAGTTTTGCTTACTATCGCACGGAAAACATTGTTCTTAAGCCAAACTAACACGAGTTTCTACGCAGGACGTTTGAGCAATTTTCCCTGATTATTTTTCAATTCGCGAATGGTATATGATAGGATCGAATTTCTTAAATAACTTACTTAAATTTATATTACTTGTACGTCAAACAAGTTGTTATTGTTTATCTTTTAGATTTGCGAGTTTCGAATATACGTATAGAATTGTTAAATTGGATTTTCAAAACTAGCAAATACAGTCACCCAGCAGTTGCTGAAGTTTATTCACCGAAACATTTTCTACGTCAAAACTATCGGGGTTAAAATTTTCTATTGGCTGGTGAAACGATAAATGCGAGGTAACGATTGGTTGATATACAAAGTATTTCGAAAAAATGTAGCCAACCCGATACAGCAGAAACTAGAAACAATAATAAGCAAACTAGTTTGCCCAGATTTTTCTATACTTTAAAGCTTTTACATTTTATATTTCCAAAAGTATTTGTGCACAATGTTGTAGTACCAACAACTGTGGCGTGTTTAAGCGTAAGTTACTAACGCGCGTCCAGAATCCTTAATGTTTAGCGGCCCCAAAAGCAAAAATGCACTATTTCTAAGTTATAGAAATACATCTTTATAGTAAATAAAAATGAAAAACAAGAAATGAAATAATATACTAGATAATATTAGTTGCAGCAAATACAATGCCAATAATGGAACAGCAATGCAAAATCACAGAATTGTTTGTAGCAATAAGTGCCAGAAAAATGCAAAGCGCTTAAAGACACACACCCAACCCGCCTTGATTTAGAAAATCAATTTTTTTGTGAGAAAAAAACGGAATCGTTTGATTTTTTGCAAACAGATTCCTTGACAATAACAAAAACTCAAGACAACACAGCATCTGCCAGCGGGCTTGATTAACGAGACAAACATCTCTAACAAGAAGCTTTTACTATAGGTATGTACGGGCTAACGTTCATATTAACACTGTTGCTATAAAAGTTTTGTAGTAACAGGGAAATTCAATTGCCAAAAATGGAGCGGAAAAAGGACAACTAAACCCTCTAAATACTGGTGGCTTTCATTCTATTATCACGCATTTTAGCCTAAACATAAATGTTTTATTGGCCTACGTTTATTAAATAAAAAGCATCGTTTTTGAATTTTCAAAAATTTATAGAAGGCGTCACATCAAATTTAGTGCATTGGGACCAAACCAAACCAAATTGCAGCTCATTTCCAGCTCTGTCGCCAGTTTTTGAGCTGTTTAAAAAAATCCGTACTTTGCGGTCTTAATTTTTTGTATTAGTAATACTTTAATACCAAATTTGATCCCGCTCTGCCAACTCATGAGTTAAAGGCGTTAAAGTCAAAATTTTCAAACAATCGTTGGTCGCCACTTTGAAGCTGGAAAGTTTGGAAAAGAAGAGTTGGCTTGGCTCTAAGGTCTTCTACCAAATTTAGTTTCAAAATTTAGAAAATTCGTTTTCCGGACGAATTGCTACAAAAAAACATGTTTACTTCCGCTTCCGGTTTCTGATTTTTTTAAAAGCTTATTTTGTCGATAAGCTTTTAATGTATCGACACCCACTTTCCAAAGCTCATCGAAATAAGTCAATCCGTTCGGGAGTTACGATGCATCACTCACATACATACATACATCCGGCTTGCTGTTAAAATTATTTTTAAGCGACTTCTAATCCTGACTTTAAATCAATACTCACATATCAAAAAAATTTAAGAGACTATATTAACGGCGCGCTGCACTGGTTTAATTACTGATTTGCTACAGTTCGGCTTTAACGTGCCTTATATTGCATATACACAATATCTGGGAAAATGCAGTGACTGAGATTCGAACCCACTCACCTTTGGCAGAGTAGCTTCAAAGCGTAAGACACTCTCCCGCCGGCTCCAAAAACCAAACAATAAAGCAGACGAGCTTTAAAATGCGATGTTATTGCACTGACCTTGGTATTTGCAAATTTTACAAGCGTTTTTCAATCCAAAAAATATTATTTTAGATAAAATTTAAGTTTTCTAGTTACAATCTTTCTAAAATGAAGTGCTTAAAATTGTTCCATTTTCTAAACACTTTTGCGTTGTAAACTGGCGGTTGTAATTTCCGAAAATCAAAAATTACTCTTAAAGCAGATTCGTATTACATAGTTTAACTGAGATCGAGATCACGAACGGAATTAAGAAGTTAATTAAATCGCTTAAGGAAATACGGTTTGAAAAGAAACTGTCTGTGTTTACTGTGCATTTCAAACCGTTAGTACTTTACGATAAGCCTTATCTTATTAGCCAATTTTAGCACTCAAGCGAACATTTAGCTACGCTTAATGAATTTTTGTAAATTTTCTGGAATTTAAATTTTTTTTTTAATTTTTATATAAAACCGTTTTCTTTTGACTCAAACTAGTTTTAATTACAACCAAAGAAATAATAGAGGTTAGGAAGGAGCTTATGCACATTGGCAAGTAAACCTTAAAGGTGTCTGAACATGATTGCCAAACTGTGACGTAGCGGAAGTGTCACCAGGGGCATAACGAACAAATTATAAAACATGAGTATGCTGTTTTAGTTGCCAATTTATTATAGAAGGAAACAAGAAATATTGACCTCTCCGCCACTGTCTTAACCTTATACGTCAAATTGACATTTATTATTTACATTTGGTAAAATACTTACGTATGGAAAGTTATTCCTTTCTGCTTGTTAATTTTAGTACTCGAGCAACCACAGCAAATACAACTAACCATATTTAATAACAAAATTTGTAAACATCACCGGCACAAATGAATCACCAAAAGTGTCTGAATATGGCGGCGATGACGTCACATCCGTCACAGTGCTTTAAGTGCAACTAACTCGAAACCCTCCTTCCTAACCTCTATTACTTCTTTGATTACAACATTTAATATTCAGTGTAATGCAACTGTTTCCCAATAATCTCTTGTAAAAATTTAAATAAGCAAACGCATAATCTGGAAGCGATTGTATTTACTTTACTTCGCAAAAAAAGTTTAAAACCGAAAAGTTAATTAAAATCGTTTGGCCTGAAAATTTCTGCCCGTTTAAAGTCATTTCACTGTGCTTCTTTTAATTGAATGTGACTTCTGTTAATTAAAAAAATCTCACACACTTATTAGCTTTATAATTAAAATTATTTGCCAGATTTGCAAATTCTCATACGTTACAACTGTACGTTTTCTAGCATACGAAATCGAACGAAGTTTAAATGTTTTAAATAGAAAAATATTTTTATTTCCTCACCCCACAGTCACATATATTTTTGAAACATGATTAGTACAAATATGTCATTATTTTCTTAATTTTAAAAAAGAAGACATTTTTCTTGTACTGAAACGAAAATACGCTGCAAACTCCTTTGTACGTTTCAGCCAGTATACTTGGCTTCATACGATTTCAATTTGTTAAAAGCTTACATCATACAACTGAAATCTTTTGAAAAGTAGATCTTATACGTTTTCAGTTTAGAATTAAGGGATGTAAATCTTTAAAAAACACACATGTACAACCTCTTGTGTTCAGTGCGAAACATTAAAGGAATGAATTTCGAAAATAACAAAAAGCTTCAGTTAACGATTCTTCATTGGTGGCGAAACACAAATTTCAATTTTCCAGCTGTTTTATAAAACTTTTGCCTTGTTCGCAAAAAAATGTGGATGTAGGCGACTTTAAATTTACGGAGCTTAGACAGATACGAAGGGGAGGATTACGCACAGGTTGGGATTTTTAGGATACACTTTTTCTTCTGATGTTGTTTCCGTTTATATTTCTCTAAAATGTGCGGTAGATATGTTGGGCGCCGGGACTAAAAGCGTAAAGTAAATATTTTAGCACTTTGAAATTCCAACTGCTACAATTTAAAGGCAATTGCCCGCAGTTACATCTGCCGGAGCTTTTAAGGGTAATATGAAGAGCTTTACTTGTTACACGCTACTGTAAAGCGATGAGTTCGCAACTTGCTATTAAGTGCAGAGAATATTCGCATTTGGGATCAGGTTATGGGGACAATAGTTAATAAATATTTATTAAGGAGAAGGGTTTAGCAGAAATCTGTAGGGGGTTGTCCCATGGTTATGTAATATCTGGAAGCTGTCGTTAGCATACGGGGTCGGTCGTGTCACCGCGAACTGTAGGTACTTGAGAGGTTGCGTTTCAACACGAATACATTATGCTAATGTTATTGACATATATCGAGCTTTTAAAGTTTACAACTTGGTGACATATATGGTTTTATTGTTGGAGCGTTTTGCAAAATTTCTAGATTTTGAAAGCAATGTTGTTGGTTTAAGAAATCTCCGTATAATTTTAAAATATTGTTCAAAAAATTTAGCTTTGATGAGGCGTGTCAATAGATCTTTCGTAGAAACCAGAAAGCAAACCTTCAGTAGATATGTGCCAGAATAATATTTTCAAAAAAAATCTAAGGAATTAGAAGAGCTTCACTTAAAATTTTAAATTATTTATGTATAAATACACACTTTATGCACGGTGTTACATAATTTGTGGGATGCCTTTAAAAGATGAATTCAAAATCTGAAAACAGTGCAAACGTTTTTGCAAAGGGTTTGGTAACGCTTCCTTACGGAGTTACAACGTTCTAAAAATCTATTTTAATTTTAATCTATTTTTTGTTGGAAACTTTTGCAGAAATTGCACTGAAATGCCTGATTGCTTTGATATTTCTACCAATTTTGGGTATGGATAAGAGTACCAAAGATAAATAAGTCTCACATTAGGAGGTCACCTTATATTTTTATCTAAAAATACACAAAAAAATGTACTCTTGCTGAATGTCGCTAAATCTGCCAGTTTGCAACATAATTTAATTTTGTGAAAAATCAAGTTGCCATGAAGGTCTGGGTGTATTCTGAAAATTGTTTCGTATAAACTTTAAGGGTAAGGAGATAATAAGCGTTCGAAAACGCTCATTACGGAGTTAGAGCCTACGGAAAGGTAACAGACTGAACTTGTGGAACTGTTTTCATTTCTCGAGATTGCAACTCCGTAACAAAGTGTTTCCGGGCTTATGTTTGCCCTAATTTTCTTCGATTTGTAGAACGTACCTTCACAATTTTTGGAAACTATTAGGGCATCTTAAGGAAACACCTAGAATCTCATGGTAAAGACGGCTCTGAGTGAGTTTTACTCACGTTCAAGGCGTGACCCATGGTTCTTAGTCAAAATTTCATATATAACCATATAAAAACGTTTCAATTTTCAACTAACAACAAATGTGGTAAGGGGAATCACACTTCAGAATTTTTACACACGTTTAGGACGCGACCTACCGTGACCCAACGTGACGTTCCTACTTCATGCATGGTAACTTGATATTTGACAAAAACTAAATTATCCCGAAAGTTGTTGTATCAACAAAATCTTTTTGTTTATTTTGTATGAAGCATAAAATTTTACAGAAAAAATATAAAAAATTCTAAACTTGTACTAGGCACATTTAATATTTGAAACTATTAGCGCAACTACTAAGAAAGGTACCGACAAAGAAGTGATTATACTGTTCCATCTTCAAGAGACTGTAACTCCGTAAGAAAGCGTTTCCTGGACCATATTTATAAAAACTTTTTTTATTAATCCCATATGCTAATTCTTTTCTGAAAGTGTTTAACATGTTATGAAACACTTTCTATTTGTCTCATGACGTTAACAATTCTTATACAATGCTGAGTCATGAAAAGTGACTAAATTGTTGTAATCACTCGAATGCATATTTTTTAAATTAAGTTTATAAAATCACACTATTCGCGATACAGATGTCAGGATAAATCTTGTGATGTGTACCTGAAATCGAACATTAAATAGCATATTAACAATAATTAAACAAAACAAAAGCAATTAGTGCAACATTAGGAAAATTTGTACAATAAAATAGATTTACTTAAAATTTTAAGTTGACTTGTTACTGATGATTATGAATTACTTAAATAATTCGTATAGAACGATTAGTGTTTTATTCACATGTTTGTTCATTTCAATTAGGAAAATTTTTTACAAAAAGGCAGTTTCTGAGAATATTTTTACACAAAGGAGTGGGTGGGTGAACTTATTCGTTTCTTTTCTAATACCTCTGAAACGACCGACTGGTCCGATTTTGATAAAATTTTAATTCGGACACGGGGAAAATCGGCTCTAAAGAATTCAATACTGAATAAGTTAGTAAGTTAGACATGTGTTTTTGTTACGTTTAGCTTTAGCAAAATGTTACTAATTTTTACACAGAATCTCATAGAGACAGTTCAAACAGTGATTGCCAAACTTGTGCCGTTCAGGTAATTTTCGGGAAAAGTTATTTGGATAAAACAGTGCAATACTAATTACTATTTATTAAAAATAATGCATTGCTTTTATATTTTAAAACTAAATCAAACCTTACAGTGCTAATATTGCTCATAAATCTCAATCGGTTGTTCAAGCTACGCGATGAAGTACGATTATTTCTATTAAATATAACGTTTCTAGTGACCTCTAAATTCACGAATTTGCCATGATTAGCCATGCTGGATTTTTTGGCGTACACTTTGTAGCTTTTATAATAAACTCAATTTAAGGTTACAAAGAAATATTGTTACTTCAAGGTTGTGGAAAGGTGGAAGCTATTTTAAAAAAAGTTGAACGTATGGAATTAATTTAACGTTCATTTCTTCTTTTATGCGACTTTCTCTGTATATCTGAAGAGTAACTTTGAAAACATATCCTTGATGCTATTACCCGATATCTAAGAAGCTTTCAAACTGAATTAAAATTGTATTTTTTCAAAATCCATTTGTTGCTATATTGGTCTAACAAATTTATCGTCAAAAGAAAAACAATTTTAGAGAGAATAAAAATATTGTTTATTAATACCAATATTACAATACAGGATCTAATTATTCTGATCGTTTTAGGAATCACAGAAATTTCTAATGCTATTTTCTACAATTTACTTATGCGAGCGTGCTTTTCTCATCCTCGTCAATATGAAAGCAAAATTAGAATCCGACTAGACACCGTTTCTCAGAAAAGTTAACTATATGCAAAATGCATGGGGCATTACATTTTCCATATTTTGTCCCCAGGATACTTCGCTCAAGAATTTAAACTGTATTATTGTTATTAGCTGTTATTGGTGAAGATTAGTTAAATAAAAAAAATTTTAACATTCACTTTTAAGCAAAAATTCAAATAAATAATATTAAACTAGCAGAACCCGTGGGCTACGGTGTGCGATTTTTTAACATGTTAAAATAAGCTACCAAAGTGGGTAATATAGGGGGCCGTACATCTAAGTGCTATAGTTTTTTGAATTATATAGAGATTGTTTTAATTATACATATATGTATATAAATAGTTTTTAACTAATGTTTGCACAGAATTTAAAGAAAAACGAAAACTAAAAGAGGAGGCAGAAAAATATTGCTGCATCTAAAATTTAAGTTCTGAATCGTATTCTACCGTGTGTTTAAAAAGTAATTACATAAGGGTTGGCCATAAAATTTCTGTCTTTGCATGCTTTAGAATTTACCTGTCATCACTCTGTCAGTGTCACTACAAATAACAAATTACAAGCTTAACCTTAAAATTTTAAGTGACATTATATTATTTTGTCTAAATTCTAAAGCATGCAAAGACAGAAATTTTATTAGCCATGGCCAACCCTTATGTAATTACTTTTTTAAACACGATACTATTACTCATAAGCACTGTATCTCAAACAGAAATTTTCTATCCTCTTCCGTTTATTAAAGAGAGGGACCTGAATTTTCAAAAAATTATAGAAGGCGTCACAGGCCAAATTGTAGCCCATCTATCTCTAGCTCAATAAACTTACAAAATAGAAAATAATCGTGTGGCCAGTTTTTGAGCAATATGTTTATGACGATGTCTAAAATCTTGTAAATATTTTTACTTCACAGTTTTCATTTGTTCAAAAATTATCTTGCATAGTAAGATTGAGTTCCTCTGTGGCTATTTTATTATCAAATGTAATCCCAATCTGTAAACTCGTTTTTGTGTAAATAGACGTTAAAGCCGAAAATGAGCAAAAATCGTAGCGATCACCATTTTAAATCTAGAGTGCTCGGAAAAAAATTGTTTTCTTTATCCTAATCTGTTTTTACATTTCTGCATTTACGTGTGTAAAAAAAACTACCGAAAGAAACATGTCCAACTTCTGTTTTCGGATATGGTTCTTAAATTAAGACTTATTAGCTCGACAACTTTTCGTTGTGCCTAAGTATATCAAATTTCATTAAAATCGGTCGTGATCTGCGCAAACGCGATTTTTTTATCACACCCCACTGCCTCCTCCAATGAATTTTTTTGTTTTTTAAAATATTTACGTATTTCGACTTCAAACTCGATATAAGCATGTTAAATGACAATAAGAACAACTTTCCATTCGGAAAATATCACTGGTAGGTTTCCTTTTGGTCATTTACTTGAATAGTTTAATTGTATAATTGCCAAAATAGACTATAACTATACATAATTTCTAAATATATCTAAAATTTCAAAAAATTTTCAATTCTTTAGTATTTTCAATCTTATAATTAAAAAGAAATTGTGTAGTAATGAAAATTCTACAAAAATATTGGAAATAAAAAAAAACATTTTAAATTATTAAAAACATCCGGTTTAAAATATATTCGAAATTTTTATGAGAATTTTAGAGATACTCTAAATTTTTAATCAACTGTCAAAATTTTTGAGATAAATTAAAATTTTAAAAACCTCCACAAATGCGAGGAAGGTCCCATGAGGGTTGCCCGACTGCTTTACTATTTGTTATTTTCACATATTACTCGAGCTCGTAATATGTGGGTCCAGGTTTGTTTCTGATAAACAAACTACGATATTACCGATTCGTTTCATTTCAGAGCTGTCCGTAAGCCTAAGTCACTTAAAAAGCTAAGAGATTTGAATTTAATACATAGATATTTTTGGTTTTTGAATTTCCTTTTCACATGTATTCACATTAATATACAGTTTTTAATATTCGCGGGCTGTAATACGTGCGAAAGGTATTAGTTATATTTATATCATTATAACGTAAACGTGTGCGTTTGGAACACTTAACTGTTGAATTCCGAGCGTATTTAATTGTTTATTTTATAAATGTTGGAGCGTAGATCATTCTCGCAATTGCTTCTCGACAGATTTTTAATAATAAAATTGTATATTTTTCTGTCCTTCAGAATGAGATTAGAGTAAGCCATATATAACCAAATTGTAGCAAGAGTAGTGTCTAGAAGTTAAACAATCAATAACGTAAGCCAACATATACAAAGATCCGCCGGAGTGTTATAGTGACAAATTTTTTCTAAATGTAAGATTTATTCGTTTTGTTATGGTGAGACAGTTAGGGATTGAATGTATAGATTCACGAAGTGTTTTTTAATCCCAAAGTAACAACATGTTTTAATGTCTTTGTGGCGACGCGGTTTGTAACGATGCCTTCTACGCAAGTCCTGTGTGCCAATACTGGCAGCGATAAACTATTCTTTATTTTTTGATTGTTGTTTATTTAATTTTTATACCACTAGTCAGTTCTACAATCAAATATAAAAAGAATACGATTTGTACAGTAAATTATAAAAAAAAAGATACAAGACTTAAACTTCTATTAAGTACGTTAACATCTTCAGGAGTTTGGTGCATTTAAGTTTAACAAAATTTTGTATTTAGATTATAACATTTAATTCAAACAAACAATTAATATATTAACAAAAAATTGGGGGCTCTGACTAAAGCTTCAAAACGTTGTGGTGCGGAAACTTTCATTTCTTGGTGATAGTTTTTGCGGGAGATTTTGATCATATGGTACTCTGTCGAGACCTGGTGTAGCCGCTGCTTCACTCACGAAGCTGTCGGAGTTTGGGCCATCAGCTTGCTTTCGATCCGGAAACCGAACTCTTGAAAGATTTTGCGGGTATGGTTAGCTTTAGGCTAGAAGCTAATGTTCGATCCTGAGACAGATTCTCAGGCATTGGGTTTTTGGCCGGAAGTTCTTGCTGATTTCTATAAATAGGCTTACGTTGTTGTCCAAACGCGTTGATTATATGTATATGATTTCGTTGCCTAGCACTGTTAGAAAATGGCATAGCAACATCTACACAACACAAACGAAACGACCTGGTGCTTTTGTTAATGGCGAGTCAAAAATTTACTTTTCTCATTAAATGAATTCGACAATTGATGATTTTCCACCGCATCGTAGATGTTTTGCAGAGAGAAAGGGTAGCGCATATAAATTATATTTTTTGTATTATTTCTTTTCTGTCGCAACGTAAAAGGCTGTCATAAAAGGTATCAAAGCCATAAAATAAGTCAAAGTAACACATTGCATACATTTTTGAAAACTGACCTCACAGTTGAGCGTAATAGGAGTACGCTGCTCTTATGCGATAATGTTTTGAGCCAAAACGTTTTAATGTAAAATTTTTGAAAATAAAATACTCGTATTTATTAATAACTATGGCCCCGTTCAGAGGAAGCTCTTTGCCTATATTTTTTTTAAGCTTTCGATGAGGATACAGCCTTGACTAGCATGCGTCATGTTTTAAATATAACAAACGTTCAAAAAAAATCCTAGTCAAGTGACCTACGCACTGTTCATATTATTGTTGTGTACATAACATCACTATAAACATGACATTCGCGTGTACTAAAACACAATGCCACGTTTATCAGTACCGCTGTCAAATGTCGCAACTAAACATTTTGTATGGAACAAAAGTAATAAGCGAGGATGGCGTTAACGTTAACAAAATCGCGCGGCAGCCTACTTCACTAAAAAGAAAGTTTTTGAGCACTTAGTATTCAGAACAATCTATTTAAGATTAATATCAAACTTTCAAATTGTTTTTTCAATACCGCTAACACGTGATCCACGCTGGTCTATGCATACTCTAATGCATTTTTTGTGGAACGCTCTGTATAATAGATATCGTGACCTTATTCAATCTAATTTTCCTTTAACATTACTCATACCAACAATATGTCAAACGTATAATGGCACAATGCAGAACGCTTTCAATTAATTTGCTATTAAATTAATCTGCATTATATTTAGTTTATCGTGGGTGTTGAAAATTGAAAGACAGTTTTCCCTGCGTTGACTAGACACATTTTGCGAAGGTTATCAGTTAATCAAATAACGTAATTAATTAATTTCATATCTACGTCCTATTTACTAAATACAACCACGCATTTGAATTGAAACAACATTTCGACTAAGCTAATTTACGTAATATCTTCAGAACTCCGTCCTTCTCTATCGAGACGCACAAAGGGTTTTGTTGATGGTAATATCGTTACTTAACAGAAGTGCTTACGCACTGAAAGGAACCCGTACACCAATTCTCATATACTGTAGCAAAATGTCCTGTAAATGAGGTGAAAGAAATTACGTGGACTTCACATACTTATTTCAATATTGACGTCGGGAAAAATGTCTCAAAAAATATTTATTGTGGATTAAAAATTCAAGAAAAGACAAAATTTTAAATTTATCTGGTAAGCGTTCCTTTAAGCGATAAATACATGAGGCTTATAGTATGAAAAATGAGAGTATTCGGCAACTTCTCGTCTTATCGTTAATTATGATGGCGTATTCATCTTCTTATCAACTTCAGTTTCAAAAATTTTATAATTAGTATAATAAAATTTGAATCCTTTCACCTATTTCACCTTTTAGTATGGCCGGACCGCCGCTAGTAGAAGCCGCATATTTACGCGCCAATTCTATAAGGACTACATTCATCTGTGCTGATGTATATCGGACAACTATAGTTTTGGATGCAAATTTTAAAGAAATGGGTTTAAACGGTTCGGTCAGATGATTGGAGCCATCGGTGACTCCAGAACACGGGCGCTTACGCACCTACAAAAATGTGTTACAACATGACTTGTTCAACTAAAAAAGAAATTGGACAAACAGATATTCAAAAGTAGTAAACTACAACGGCTTTAAACTCCCGCTGAGTCGGAATTTGATTAAAAAATAATTAACAATAACATAAGCAGTTAGTAACACATATTAAATACAGTAAATATGTACACCTTGCGTATTTGAGAATGTCGCACAGTGGCGTTACTACAAAACGATACGACCTAGTGAGGCACAATTTGAGAGCTTCCTCATACCCATTTTAATATAAGTATTTATTTAATGTATTTTTTTAAAGCATTCATAAGGCACAATTTGATATAATGTCTATTATTAACAGAGAATTAGTATAATACTAAAAAAACAGTGCACAAAGAACATTATTAAAATTTTATTAGAAACAGCATTTATAATTAGGGTTCGCAGTTTTAGGCACTACCTTAATTAAAAATAAAAAGGCAAAAAAGTAGAGAAAATTTAAAAAACGGAAAGTGGTGTCAGGCAAAATACGGTCAGAAACAGGTCACAAAAGTGTTAACAAAAAAAATATATCTTACAACCAAGAAAATAATTCTTACGTTTGTAAGGAAAATGAAAGTCTATTAAAAACTATAATAAAAAAAAAACAAAACAGTATAGTACCAACGGTTCTCTAATCAATTTATACCTATGAAGCTCTCAATATTGTCAGAGATTAAGTAGTGACTATGGTCTGGTAACATATTTAAAAATTAAAATGTAAAGGGTTTTCCACTTCAAAGGGAAAGACAAATAAACTTAAAATTATGTCATCTACTAGTAATAATGTGAAATCAAATATATTTTGTATTCTAATTAGAAAAGCTTTTCTGATAAAATAATAACCTACTTGAGAACACGAATTTGCACGCAAAACTTTAATTCATTCTTATGCGTTATGCAGATGGCGGCCAAATTGCCCTATTACTTTGATGGCACAATTAACAAAAATATTACCAGAATAGGAAAAAAATTGGGCGTGATAGCCCAAATTGCGGTCATAAAAACTTAAAAATAGGCAAAACAGTTCAAAAACATATGGTTCAGATTTAAAAACTTTTTCAAATCAGATAATATTAATACTCAATCTTAGGCTGGGCCTGTAACCTACACAAATAGATACTTGCCTAACAAAGCCTCAACGCAAGTGCATTGAATAAATTGGCATAGTTACGCCACTGCGGACGCATTTAGTACATGTCTTACATCTGGACGTAGGAAAGTTTTAATTTTTTCAAAATAAGTTGCAAAAAAAGTAGTGAGGCGTCGCCTACGGGTTTGCGTAATACATATTAATATACCTATTCAAAATTATATATGTTATAACCAACAATAATTTTAAAAACGTTTGTTGTTTGAGGCAATATTAATTTATTACTAATTTATCACTTCCGTTTGACTGAAATGGCACCAACTTCATATTCTTAAATAGCATACTGCATATTTTTTACTTAATATATTCTTGTAGAGCACAAAATTCTCTTTCCATTTCTTTTCCAAATTTTAAATTAATTATTTAATTTTAAATTTTATTGTGATCGTGAAGTTACCAGGCAATACATTCTTGTAGCGGCCATAGCTCACTGGTAAACGCGCGGGCTACCATAACAGTGGACCCGGGTTCGACTCCCTGCCTGATCCTTCTCCCTCGCAAGGCAACGGGAACCCGCACGGTGGATTTTTGCACAGGAAAAATTTTTCTGGAGAAAATTGTATGCACCTCCTGTGGTTCGAAGCCCACGTTAAACTGTAGGTCTCCTATATTTGTCTGTGCCAAATATTTATTTCCGCACACCAAACACAGACATAGGAGAGATATCACCAAAGGGTATGGCACTACAGAAAAAAAATATTCTTGTAGAGCACAAAATTCTCTTTCCAATTTTTTTTCAAATTTTGCATTGGTTATTCAATTTCGAATTTCATTGTGATCGTGAAATTACTAGGTAATAAGCATTATAGAAAATTTCAAAATTTATTCTTTTGAATACCCCACTCACATGGCAGCCGTTTATTTTCAGGTTGTTAACCAATCGCACCCTGACTAGCCGCCATGATACTTTTTTAGGAAGCTCTCTGTAACCATAGCAATCGCATCAACTACAATATTTATTTCTGCATAGAATAATTAAAAACGCGTTTGTACCTCAGTTAGTAACAAATAATTATACTAACTACAAGTTTTAATATTTAATAGAAGAAAAATTCTGCAAAATTTCACACGTGAGTTAAAAATTATCGATAACGACAACGAAATTGAATTGTTGCTAAGAAACATCGCGAGTCCAAAGGGGGGGAGGGTGATGTTACCGTGGCTTAACACAATTGAGTACTGTTAACGAATATTCCACTAACGTTGTAATGGCCAATGCCTTGATTGGCCGCGATAATACCTTCTAATTAATTTCGGGGTTGTCGATGCTGTGAAACCATAGCAACACCTCGACAAATGTTTGTATTTTTTTATTTAATAGTTAAACAACGCGTTTGTACGTCAGCAAGTAACAAACAATTATAACAACTAAGTGTTTTTATATTTAGCTCATGAAATATTCTGAGTAATTCCACCTGTAAATTAAAAACTTTCTATAATTCTGTATCTCATTGACGATAAAGCTACAAAATTATCGATAATTTTTAATTCACTTGTGGTACTGCTGTTGATAATTTCCTATGCGGTACTAAAAATTATGTGTGTCAAAAATCGACGGAAAAAATCTATTTCAGTGTAGTAATTAGCAAGTATTAGCAGAAAATTGATATCTTTTCGTCAGGTTTTCCTAAGAAATCGTTATAATACACTTTTTTTTATAAAACCGTTTTCAGATGCTTTTGTCGGGACTTACACGCGAAATTAATCTACATGTTCGAGAATGTAACTCGTACGTCACGTGACGCTACTTAAACCAATCAGATGCTAAAAAATGCCTGGTTACATTTCATCACAGCGGTAATAAAAATAAAAAATTCTATCGCCTTATTTACGAATGTTGCGGCTTATGATCATAGCAACTACAATAAAATGACACTTAGTAAAATAATGTTGGTTAGCCGTAGCGTTTTATTCGGTATATTCTCTTACTCAATATAACTCGTGTTATAATTAATTATCGATGATTTATTCTTGTTAAAACCGAAGCAGCACATTCAACTCGTGCATTTGCACTCGTTGAATCTGCAGCTCGGTTTCAACTCGAAAATATCATATCATCATATCACTTGTTATATTATAGCTGAAAATATCTAACGGTATAAATAGTAACTACAGTTACTATTCAAACCATTGCAGTGTCTAGCGCTATCTATCTCTTAACCCAGCAACTTCTCATATGCTGTTGCTCTTGCTGTTTGTTTTTATTGCCATCAGGCTCAGCAACTTCAGGCATTTCGTGATTTAGTAAAATTTCTAAACTGTTTTTATATCTAACGATATCAGTTGTTGAAAAATATTAAGTAATTAATGTCTAATACCTATGAAACGTGAGTTAGATAAAAAACTTGATCATAGAAAACCATTTAAATATTGTATTCTGAAAAGCAGATACTTTAAAACGTCCTTTTTCAAATTCTTATCTATCTCATTCAAGTAGAACAGCTGAGCGATTTTCCATAATAATTTTTTAGCTTCATTTCAATAAAATAATAAAATTTAAAACAAATTTATAAATTAGTCAATTATTATTGCATGATGTCTGTTTGCTAATCAATGTTTTGTATTTGAATAAGTTATATATTTAAATTTGTTCATGAAAATAATCTAAATAATTTACATTAGTAAATTGCCTACTTAATTAAGTTGAGAAATTCGAGAGAGGTCTTATTTCAACAACGGCGAAGGTAAATACAAAGGAAATCACGTTTCATTCCGTAAATACCTGCGTAAGCTTAACCAAATGAATTAATTTAAATTAATTTTGTTAGTTTACTGAAACATCTCCATGAAACGAGTCAAGGAAATTTTGAAAGTTAATATTGCTAGTAAATATACAAATAACAAGTTACCTAATAACTTTCTTGATCAAGCAATAAATTCAAAAGTGAAATATTTTCTGATTAAAAACTTAAAATGATTTGCGTGAAGTTTTTAAACATAAAATTAATTATCTGTGTGTAATCAGACTGTTAAAACATGGAAAATGACTTAAAAGTACGAAGTACTGACGCGGCTAGGTTAGGTTGTAAGAAATTGGTGTCTAAAAAATGTTTGTCCGTGGGTGGGTATGCGTGTGCGGCTCATATCTCTCGAACGGATGGGCTGATTTCGATGAGCCTTAGAATGTGGGGGTATATAGAAAATTGTCCTTATTTAACGAAAACAATAAAACATTTTTATTTAAACTAAATGACTCACGAGTGATAGTAGAATAAGATTAACAACCTAATTTTTAGATACAACAATATTTAGGCGGGTTAAGCTTTGCTCCTCCCACCCAATTTATAGCTGACAAATATCCTTTTTGGTCTTTGGCTTTCTTTAATCTCAACTTATCGTATTCTTAAAAGTATTTTTTTTAGTTTTCTCAAAAATTCGTTTGCTCGAGATGTGGCGGCCGGTGGCTCCCGCTAGAGTGATAGGAATATTGCAAGTCACTTCTGGAACGTAAAACGTTGTGTGACGCTCTTCGTTACGGGGCTGGGTCTGTGTTGCGGGTGGGATTGTACGTTAGCTTGTACGTACAACCTCGTTTAACTGCTCGAGCGCCAGATTTTAACTAGCGCCTAGATGGTTAGAATAACAAACTGTTCCTACTTTTTATTGGTGCATTTCTATTGCGCACGCATTCAATTAGCACTTTTATGCGATAACCGCCAAGTTCGTAGTGGCACAGATGGATATGCGGGTGTGTTCGGGTGTACTGCCTTTTTATTGCATAAGTAGTTGTGGAATCGAATCTCGGTTGGGACCAAAATTTTTTTGTTTTATATAGTTTTTTTAGAACACTGTTGTTGCGTCTTACTGTTTACGCGAGGTTATTTGTTAAGAGCAGCTATATTAAAAAAAAATACGAAGACAAATTTGCATTCACTCACTGATTGACGTCAGGATCGGCGGTTAATCTAAGACACTAGCGTCTAGTCAGATTTTATAATGGAGTTTACTCTCCGAACGGGAGAGTAAACTGGCAGAGAACTGGGCGAGGGCTTTTCTCTAACAAAATTTCACTTTCTGAAGAAAGCTTTTCCCCAGTTTGACTTCGTTTTTGACGCGACGCGACGTGACTACTAAAATTAATACATTTATTTATTATTAATATTGCCTTATACTAATATTAAATAAATGTATTAATTTCTTCTAACAAATTTGGTAGCATTTTATTTAAAGTTATCGAATAAAGCGTGCGGCATAGCGCACGGGTTTAGCTAGTAAAATATAATTCATTTGTGGCAGTAACATCGTTTCAACGAGCTTTATAACGCGTTCTTTCATATGAGCTTAAAATTAGCATTTACGTTCTTCTTTACCTATTATTTTCGAATTTTCAAGATAACATTGAAATTTATGCAAACATGAAATTCATTGAGCTGTAAAATTAATGGCAGAATAATAGGATTCTTTTTTTCAAGTTCAAATGAAATTTCCATTGGGAGTTTTCGTTTAATTCTGATTTTAACAAGACGATGTAAAGATTTGTCATTCAAAAGCTTATTTTTAGACGTAAATTGGCTGTTTGCTTAAATAAGAACTTTTAATGACTTCTATTATGTTCAGGTACAAAATGAAGTAGCAACGGTCAATAATCAATGAAAACGGAGGGTTGAAATTCTACTTTTGTCAAGTTTCAGTTGACTTAAGGTTCCTAAGGGATGTGCGGTACTAGCGCTTCTTAATTAGAGGTATTTTCATTAGTAATTAGATTTCTGTACTAGTTTGGTCTCTGGAGAAACATGCACTAGCTGGGTAATAAAAAGGAACCATAAATATTGCATAAGGTAAAAGCGTTTACATGTAAATGTCAGTATCGCAGAAACAGCAGAATACGCCCTCCTGTTTCACAATTTCGATGCTACTTTGTAGCTGTTATTTGTGCGAGCTACAGTGTTAAGGCCATGTTATGATATTGCTCGGCTATGAATTCTGCTGACGCTTTATCAGCTGCAAAGATCATTTTCTTAACTGCAGATCTACAGTTAAAATAAAATTTCTTATCGGATTTTTTCCTCCCCCGCCTGAGCTTGTGCTGATACAGGCCTTCATAGAATAGACATAAACTGTTAAAATTTTTAAAAAGTTTTTGTCTTTTCAATGCAGTTCCCAAACATTGTTACAAAAATTATTTAAAAACCGCAAATCCTATCCCATCTGATATTATTTTTAATTAATATTTAAAATATAAAGTTTAATCTATAAGTTTCAAATTTTACAATTCTAGAAAAGTATTAGGATAAAAAGAATTTGGACAACAGATAGGTTTTAAGAACAAATGTACACCATTATGATTTTTTTCTAAAAGTGCCCGACTAGCCCAAAATATTAATTATAAATTGAATGCTTGCAGGACTTTTTTATACTTTATTAACTCTAACTTATCATTGTTCAAAAACATTTGTATATCAACGTTTTACGCGCCAACAGCAACTGTAAGCTCGCAGCAGCGTATGACACATCAGGCATAGCATACCCGCAGGATCGGTTCGTTTAGCAAGTTTTTGAGTAACATGCGATCGCTGCATTTAGGTGTCGTCACATGCAATCCCCGTTTGCCTCGGAAGAAATACAACAAAACTAAAAAGTATAATATTAGTAACATATAATTATTTTAATGAAATCTGAGGCTGCATTGTTGGTGCAATTTGGTCGATGTTTGGTAATTTATTTAAATATACAGTCAAAATTTGAGGTTATCTGGTTTGCTTGACGTTTCCTGAAATTTTTGCAACGTCTCTCAATTGGTTGCGATCCCACCACTTGTGTTCTACTACTCTAGAAACCCTATAGCAGGATCCCTTCCTCCTGTTTTATATTTAACTGCCCCCGTGCCCCGCTGTTAGACGCCACATCTAAACGCGTCACTTATATAAGGCATATGTTTTTGTTTTGTTTTTGACGCCAATAAGAAAATTGTGTTTACAAGCTACGATAAGATAAATGGAGCGCAAACGCCCCAACAGCCTCCATTTGCAATCCAATATTTGTACCAGACGCATTGCATAAGCAGTGTTCTTGATTTATTTTATTGATTATCTAAAATCTTACATAACACACATAAGGACAGACTGCAAAAGGGAACATTGTGTTGCAGTAACTTAATTGCTTCTTTTAAATTATTTGTTTAAATATGTTAGGATAATTTTTTATTTACTGGTTTAACTGTCATTTTATGTTATCTTTTAGTCACCATGAACTCTAGCGAGTCCTAAGTAACAAACACTAACATGCTTAATTACACATTATAAGTTCAGTATTTATCGCTGACTCTTTGCGATTTGAGAATATTGCACTGTGGCGTCGCTTCAGAGAAGCACAATTTAAAGCTCCCTGTCTCTCATTTTTTATGACTTGTTTTTAAGAAATTCATGAGGCGAGTAAAAATATAACTTAATTTTATACGATTTTTTTCGCTATCAAAGAATTAACAATACTGATAAAGCATTGCACGGAGAACATTATTACAATTTTATTATAATCAGCATTTATAAAGAGGGCTGGGAAAGTGTAGGCACTGTATCATATTAAAATTGGAAGACAAAAAATAGGAAAAAGTTAGGTTTTAACAAAGAAAACATATGTTTTAGACAAATTGGGGTCAGATATAGGTCATAAAAAATTTCTACATTTACAAGGAAACGTAAAAACTGGTTAAAAATACAATACAAAATGAACACAGCACTTCGCCTAGACTTTTTTATAGTACTTGAGATTTTGTTATTAATCGTATATTTAAAAGTACCTTATTCATAACTTTTTCGCCCCAACATTGAATACAACAACATCCCACCACTCTTGCCGCTGTACCGGGAGCATAGCTGCATAATAGTTATTTTATAAGAACACACTAAAAGCTTTCAACGATTTCTTGGGGCTAAAAAAAACTAAAGAAAATTTCGTAGAATAAATGTTGGGGAGGGGATAAATTAACTCCCCAAATTAATTTGAGAACTTTATTCTACTATCACTTACAAGCAATTTACTTTAAACAGAAAGTCTTATTGTTCCTGTAGCAACATCAACCTTTTACTTTTTATCTTGAATTTGACATTGACTTGTAAACATGTTGAAATACGTATAAGGTTGAAATGAAAAACCTGTTGAAGTTAAGAATTGTTTTATTTACAATATATTAATATGAACTTCAATGAAGTCAAGCTCGAAGTTATCAAATTTTTTTTATGTATTTATTTTTTTTGAGGATTTGCCGTTTCGTTGGGGGCGTCATTCAATGGAGGCTTAAGTTACCAGAACAAATAAATTGAATGCCTCCGAGGGCATGACAATTAAAAAATGTTTGCCATTATTTTATGGCTGTTTCATTCTCTCACTGTGAGATTTTGGTGTTTGGGCGTAACATAATATAAAGTTAGTTTTCAAAACTCAAAGAAAGCAGCCCGCGACTAAACGTTGAAGGGGCATGCTCTGTAAATTTTAATTTATAGTTTCAAGCAATAAGCATCAGCTCTAAAAGTGGCAAATGATTATAACAATTCAAAGCTTTGTAATTATCAAAGACCTGATCTTGCAGACTAAATTTAACATGCACATAAAGATCTGAAATGCTTACATATTATTTTTTTATTGTTTAAGACAAGTGTCGGTCTAAAATTATAATTTTGAAAAGTGTTTTTTTTTTAATATTAAAGTAATGGCATGAAAAATAAGGCCAAAGGCTGATATATATTCGACTATAGTTAAAGTTGATAAAAGGTTTAAAATATTAACATTGTTTTTGTTTAATATTATAAAGAAAATTGTTTGGAAAAGGATATGAAGTGAACGCTTCACTTTTCCTCACGCTTTCTTTGAGTTAAGACCAACAAAATAGCTTTTTCGCACAGTGCGGAACTGAACTGTTACGGATTATCCATGGGCTTGTAATTTGTGCATTAGGAAATTCGGACTGTTAGGTCAGTGAACACCGCTCCATCTGGATAATAAATAGAATCGGGTTGCTTGTATTATACGTGCGACATCATAAAATTTTGTAGTATCTCTGGATAGTTCGCTGATAACAAGTTGTTTTTAGAAAAGAACGAGGTAATCAAGCGGTTCACGTTGGAATTTTCTTGTTTCAGTTCAGCAATCTCGTCAAACGCCAAATTCTTAAGTGTATCGCCTGGTTAAAGCGCTTGCACTAGTAGCGTTTTGTATGCATGCCAATAAATCATCCTTCGTAAAGTTCTTTTTTCATTCGAGAATAGCTACTGCATCTTTCTGACTGCCTATCTTATAAATTTCTAGGGATTCTGGAGAAATATACGGCGTACGCGCTCGCAATTGACGCTACAACGTTCTATGAATTTTCTATTCCAAATTGATATTGTGTTCAGGATTGGTATTAGATATCTACTGTATAAAAATTTCTATGAATTTGAGTATCTAATTTTGTTTCAAAAAGTCACAGACCACTGGGTGTTTTACTATGGGGCCTCCAATTTCAATAATAATTGACTTCCAGTCTACAAATTGTTGCGTTTTGTTTAAAGTATTAAGAAGCACCATCGAAAAATATTTTCTAATCACATTTTATTATATTTGATCAGAAGCTAATAATTGCCATACGTTTGCAACTGTGAGAAAATATAATTTAGGAATTTAGGACAAGAAATAGGGAATTTAAGTGTAAAAATTCATTTAAATATTGTTACTAGCATGCAATCACGGTACCATAGCACCTAGAACATATTTGCACTTAAATTACAACTAATGCAAGAATTTCGTTCTAGTTATTATATCACAATACATCAAAAACAACGATAATAGAAAATGGCAACCAATGCATGTCCGCAATCTAATCAATTACTCCTAGTTTCGTTAACACAGCCAATAATTTAAGATTTAAGTGGCGTCACTCTTGGCAATGGTTTATTATCGTCAGTTTCGTGTTGGTAACAATTCTACGCTACCATGTAAAAGTAAAAAAAAGTAAATAAAATAATAAAAAGGTAAATTCAAAAAAAATTCTTTATTCTTGAAATACTTAACAAGTTGTTTCATAGCAACGGTAAAAACAATTTATTCAGTGATAATCCAATGGGTCTTGTTACTTTACTACTGATAATTTAAATGTAGGACGTGCTATTTGTTTGTTACGATTATTTCATATAAAAAATAATTGTTTGTAAGTTGTTGACATTAGTTTTTTACAATTTTATTTAGTTAACTCATTTTTGTATGCTAACTAAAAGTGACGTGTTGTTACTAGGTAGCGTATATTTAGGCAGTTAACAAAGTCTACAGAAGCAAGCATGTA
Organism: Ctenicera cuprea; assembly: GCA_958336395.1. Classification (NCBI taxonomy): domain Eukaryota; kingdom Metazoa; phylum Arthropoda; class Insecta; order Coleoptera; family Elateridae; genus Ctenicera; species Ctenicera cuprea. Next base: position 25,802,283 of record OY284494.1, read on the forward strand.
AACACTAAAAATGTTTATCATAAGCACTAACATAAGCAGTAAACAATTGAAAAAAGCTTTAAAAAACTAAAGAAGGCACTGAACACAAACAAAAAAGTCTTAAAAACTTAAATAAATGCTACAAATTGAAATACGTGCCAAAAATCAGAAAAACGCATTACATATTCAAAACATCTATATCGTAATTGCCGGATTCCTTTCATCTGTCTCAACTTTTAGTGGTGAAGAGCCTTCAGTACGAAAACCCACGCATTTACGAGGCCATTATAAACACACCATTTTTCATTCTACAGTGGACTGCTATAACATTCTACAGAAATTAGTTTCTATAGTGTTTACTATTTCTTTGTATTAATAGAATATAATATGCTGCTATAATTTTGAATACAAACACAGAAAATGAAGCATGCAGCATCTAGATGTTTATTTAAAAGTCTGGCACAGCACTTCATTTCAACAGCTTGCGAAAAGTTGTTGTTAAAGATACGATACCGCGCGCTGTAGACTAATGTAATAATCATATTTTATTAATAACAAGATCATCAACTCTATTAACAAAGATTTTCTGGGTTACACAATATTTCGTAACAAGGAAGAAAGCTATATGCTCTACGTCAGCACTATCGCTCAAGGTCCTGGGCTGTAGCAGTCTTAGATACCACTTTGTCACGTCTGCGGCACCAGATAGACCAAACATTACCTTCTCTGAAATGCGCTCACGCTAATAACATGCGACTAAAAAAAAAACGTATGCTTATAGAGGCCATTTACAGTTTACGGTAAAAAAAATCTCTAAAAACAGTCCGAGGACAAATTTGCTGGGAAAAACATTGATGGGGAAAATACCCGCCGACAAACATGTCTTCTTTGGTGAAGACATGCTTAGGTAAACACATTCCCCGAAAAAAAAAACCAGGGAAATTAATGTCCCAGAAAAAACAAGAAATAAGATATTAGTTTTTTTTGCTGATCGATTTATTTGGATAAGGGTGAATTTTGTTTGTGAAATATATGCCACTGTCTAAGAAAATTGTTTCAGTGCGTATTTATTAGTTTCAAAAACCAGAGAAATGCCTTAACAGCTAAATCTCACAGACAATTCTCAAAAGTTTAGCGGAATAGCTAACTTAAAAAAAAATTATTTTGAAGCAATGTAGATTTTTTTCGGAGCCGTTCATTACTAATTTATACAATTTAAAGTGTTATATTGCCATAACTACGCCACGGCTGCGAAGTAGTGCAGTACATGTAACTTTCCTAATTGCATTTCTAACAGATTTTTTAGACACACTGCGATCACATTATGTCACTTCTTTTATGACAGAAAAAAACAGAGATTCAAAATTATGAATCCTGTAAGTAACTTATGTAAATATGCATTTTAACAATAATTCTTTTTCTTCTTCAGTCATTTGCTTCAAAAACACTTTCTGAATATTTACACAAAATCAGGTGACGGCATTGGCAATAAGCTGCTTTATATGTAGCCTGCATCTAATAACAATTAAATGTTTTGAAGATCATTGTTGGGTATATTAAAAATGTAGTAACAGTTTACCCTTTAATTAAAAAAATAAGCTGTTCGTTTTGTTAAACTTGAATCTTTTTAAACACAGCTGTAATACTTATAGTATTCATACTATGTATAACTATGAACAACCATAACGGTTATTTAAAAAACAGTCTTTTTTGGATAACATTTGGGCAATATTTAAAAACGGTTATTGAGCATCTGCCTAACCGCCATAGATCGCTTAAAAAATGCAAAGCCATATCCTAGTTTCGAATGCTAACCAAAAGTTAACCTTTTCAGCTAAAATAAAGTCAACTTTTTAGGATAATATTTGGGAGGCTTTTAACGACGCTTATTGAGCATCTACCTGAAAGCTAACCACTGCAGGTAACTTAAAAGAAGGGCGATCGAATCTTATATTTTAATGATCTTCATTAGTTAACCTTTTTGGTTACGATAAAGTTACCTTCTACAAGATAACTGTTAGTTAGCTATAAGTTAAAAATTAAGAACACTGTGCTTGCGGCAACCATTACGGATGCATCAAAGATATAATACCATGAGCAAGCCATCTTTGCGGGTCAAAAAATGATCACTTGCTGGTCAAGGTTAACTTTGGTTGTGTGAGAATAAGTTAATTTGTTTGTTTGTAGAATATTCTACAAAATTCTACTCGCGAATTAAAAATATTCTATAATTCTGTCTTTTACTGTCCAATTTACTATATCCCTCCTCCTTCGAACTCGTGACATTTCCTAGCAACAACACAATTTTGTTATCAATGAAGCGACGGAATTATCGATAATTTTTAATGCACTTGTGGTGTTACTGTTGATAATTTTGTATGCGCTTCTAATTGGTACTTCGAGTAAAACTTAACTTTAATACAAACAAAATACTTTACCAATTTACTTCCTAAGATCTCCTCTTGATGCTGCAAATGTAAACAGAACGCAAGCAAAAAATATACGAAAGTATCTTGTAATGGAGATCCAATATTTGCTTTTTAAAATCAATATTGTACATGAAACCCGCATGAAACCGCCTCGCTACTGAATATAAACATGTAACTTGCAAGTTTTGTTTGAAAGACGATTGTTTACCATTCCTTCCCGGGCTGAACCGACTAACTTAAAGGGAATGTGCGGTATTGAATAAATATCAGTTTTCAGACATATATGTCAGTAACAACAGTTTCAGGCTTTTGTTTTTACCTGTTTTTCCATGTTTATATTTTGAACGGTGCCTGAGGTTTTACTGAAAATTAAAAACCAATCTTTCAGCATTAAATACTCGCTGTTTTGAATACACGTTTTTATATTATTTTTCATTGAAATTTAAACATTTATAATTAAAAACAAATACCGAAAACTAAATCATCGGGAAATACAAAAATTAATCAATTTCATACCTGACGGCTATTTGCTAATCGGTTCATGTCTTAGGGTTGCAAACTGTAAATTATTTCAAATAATTTTTCTTCCAAACTCAATAGAGCGCTGTTGACGGGAGCAGTTTTTTACGCTCACTTTTGTTATTTGAAATTCAATAAGCTTCAAGTAAGAATTTAATTTCAGAGTGGAGTAATTAGGCACAGAGGGGGTTGTAAAATATCCTTTCAGAATCCAAATGAATAAAAGAAATCAAGTTAGCTTTTCAGTAGCTTCATCCAAGTTCGCTTTTATCATAAAAATATTGTTAATTACCGTTTTGTTCAAAAACATGGAGTAATTAATAATTCAGTGGGTCTCTTGGGGGAAGTCTTAACCTTAACCCTCTAAGGATCTGAACAAGGGTTTTCCTCCACTTTTTTGATGAGTTATTCAACAAAGTCAAATTTTATTTCTCTCTATGCGCTAAATTGTTTCAAATAAAGTAAATCATCTAAGCAAACAATGAAACTTGGTTCTCATGGGAAATATGAAATCTCCTCAATTCAAAGTATTGTCACATATCTAAGATAATCGAAATTCCCAAGTCTGATTTAAGAGAGCCGAGGTGGCAATAGATAACAAAGGTTGATAACGAGGGCATAGGGAAATCGAAAGTCTCACCACAAATCTAATGCGAGTTAACCAACTAGATCATGATTTATTATCAGACTTAGGTGGCGGCCTATAAATAAGACAAACTTGTACTTCTTGCTGCTAACAAGACCTATGAGAGAGACGCCGCCGATGAATGGAGAAACTGGGAGAATCTGCTTGTAATAAAGGATTACAAAGCGAGGGGTGTTACAACTTGTTACGCAAGTTCGCTGTTTTTATAGCTTTCTGTGCCAGAAAGTAAAGACAAGGTAAAGACCTGATAATTTGTGACGTTTTGAATTTTCTTGATGTTTTCAGCGATTTTCAAAAGTAGAAGTTATATTTTTAAACCCCTTTGTTCTATAAAAGTTACTTTGTATATAAATATTTTTGTTTTCTTAGAAATTATATTTGTAAACCGCTCAAAATTTTTTTGGTTCAAAAAGGGTAGCGATCGGTAACCAACGAATAATTACATATAACTAAATAACTGTGGTGAATTACAAACTTTTATTTTTTTAATGCTTATCTGTATATAAAATACTTAATTACTTTAACAATATTTATTTATTTTAACCTTATACGTATTTCGGCATGCTTACATCCAATTGTCAAAGGTTATAGAAAGTAAACAGTTAGTGTTGTTATAGCAATAGAACTTGATGACTTGATCTTGATAATCGTCTGCAGATAACTTGATTTCTTATTCCAAAATGTCCAATAGAGGAGAATTTAAGAGATCAATTTGCTCATTCATTAACGGTACAGTTTTTAAATGTTTGTGAATTTCAAAAGCTTCTAGTATATCTAATTTACGTTTATCATCACAAAAGTGTAAACATTTTATGGTGTTATTAGATGTCATTGAATGGTTGTGTTCTAGTAGGTATTTAGCGTAATTAGATTTATGTGGGTGTTTGTATTTGTAACAAAGTACGTGTTTTTTATACCTAATATCAAAATTTCTAATTGTCTGGCCTATATAAACCGAATTACAATGCGAACAATTTAATTTGTAAATGCCTGATTTTAGCAAATCGTTTGTTTTTGATTTTGCATTAAACAAAGTGTTTAAGATGTTTCTAGTTGTTTCAAAACTTACTTTATATTTATTTGTTTTGTTTATAATGTATCAGTAAGTTTAGTATTATAACCATTACTGTATGCAATTTGTTTAATAATTGAAATTTCTCTATTATAATTAATTTCATCTAAAGGGACCGTCAAAGCCCTATGTATTAGGGACCTGTATGCTGCTAATTTATGTGTTTTACGATGACGAAAAACGTGTGGTATTGTAATGTCTGTTTGTGTAGGTTTTCTATAAACTGAGTACTCAAATTTACTAGTTGAATTAATTTTTGTTTAAATCTAAAAAGTTAATGGACTTATTTTGTTAAGTTTCTATATTTTTTTCTTGAAGTAGCTAGAAAGCTTTAAAACAGCATTTTAAATAAGAATCGACAGGAAAATCGATGCAACAAAAAGGGCCAAGTCGACTTACCTTTTAAACGAGCTCACATCCTATTAATATTTCCTTCTTTGCATACATGAAATGTATTACAACGCGGTATATTGGAAATCTTTCACACTAGACTGTTAGACTTTTATAAATGAGTAATTTAATACATCTATCGATGTCTTATCAGGTTTGTAGTTTTATTGGTAACTAAGCACATCTAGATGGCATGAAAGCAGGAGTTTTAGTAGGTTTGAAGGTTTGATTTCGCTGATTCCAATGAACGGTAAAAGCAGGCGTAAATTTTTAATAAAAGTATAAAAGTGTATTTTTTAGGAAACAACCTACTGTATTTTCAATAGAAAGTAAGCAGCTTTGAGTATTCGCCTTTATGTCGAAACGTATTTATTGCCAACAATACGGCGCAATCCGCTTTATAGCGAGAAACAATAGTATTACTGTTTTTTTTGCTTAAAAACATTAAGTCTGGGTTGTAACATTGCGGTTTCAAACTATTTACTTTGTTTGTGCTGTTTTATATATTCTACGTTGTTTGCTACTACAGCGTGTTGTATTTTTGCAAAATTTTATAAATTGTTTACAGAGGTAAGAAGAAGACTAGTTACGTTTCACTTTGAAACATGCTGCAATATTCTTTTTAACAGCTTTTTAATAACTACTTTTTTAAATTTTATTTAATAAAAATTATACGTTAATAACGGTAGGCTGGTGGCCCGGTCCTATGAACCGAGAGGAAGTTTTGGGGTTCAAATCCTCGCCAGCTGGGGGGTAAATAAATGATCTCAGCAATTGGTGCCTACCGTTAGTGTCGTATTTGTCACCGGTACGTACAATGCCAGACTTTTACTGAAAAACTAAAAAAACTAAAATTTATGAATTACACCGCTGCTTGAACTGCCGACGTTTCGTCTTCAGTTACACGGGACATCTTCAGGGCTGCGGTCACAGCCCTGAAGATGTCCCGTCGGCAGTTCATTCATCGATGACGCGGCTCTAACCCGAAGCCTAGATGTTGTTAACAACGGCCGCGGAAGCCTGCGACTTAGATTACATTTTAATTTTTTCTCAGATAAATTGCTAAATTTGTTGATAATATGTAATAGTTTTTACGTGTGACCTAATTACAGTAACGCATGTTTAAACTAAAATATACAGTTCAAGCGCAACAGCATAAACCATCCAGTTAAAGGTTTCATATAAAGATGGGCACGTGAGTGAGTTTGCGAAAAATACTCCGCAGACCGAAGCATGCAGTTTAACAACGGCGCACGACTGAATTAAACAGATTAAGTTTAAAACTGGTCGGCTTCTGCTCAGTATTGCTAACTTTTAATTTTTTGATATCGTATGAATTTCGTTGCCACGGAAACGACAGTATTAACGATACTTTTTAGTTCACTTGTGGGTTTGCTGTTAAAGATTTCATGTATTAACAATTTGATTTAACCGCTACATACACATTTAGCTTTTTTTGCCGCATATTACTTAAGCTATTCTAATATGGCGTGTTCTAAAATTACACAGCACTGTTATTTTAAATCTAGTGACTATAATAATACAGAACTCGTCTTTGGTCTTTAAATAGAAGAAAGTTCGTTGTGAGGTTTTCTGGAATCAATCTTTTTCCTAACCATATATCAAACGTCTTACAATCTATTATTAAAAATATGAAGTATGTAAGAATACGGTAGGAGTATGAGAACGGCAAAGCAAATAGTACACAAAATACTAATAAATTATGCAAAAATTGATGCAATATAAAACATAAAGAAATTTCCGAATTTAACTATAATATACACACAAGTGTACGTATTGTTATGGTAAGGAAAGTGAATTGCTTAACAGAAAATCAACTTCCTGTAGCTACTTCTGAGCAGTTTAAAAGTATGTTCATTATAACCAAAGTACACAGGGTGTTTCGAAACTCGCGTACACGGACTATGGAACGGTATTTTACCGTTAAACAGAACAAAAAGTTCCTCTACGATTTTTCGATTCGACTAATGTTTTGGTATTATTAAAATTTTAAAAAATGTGAAAATAATCAAAAAAAACATTCAAACTCAAATTTAAGTGTTTGATTAAGTATTGAAAATAAATCCATGTTACACTACAAAAACGAGAGATAGTTCAAAACGATAATACGAGAGAAAAAATTACAAATATTGTTTAAAATGTCTGAAAACTGAAATTTACGTATTCAATTAAACAGTGGCGCGCTATTGGCTGTTGAAAACAGCACATAATTAGTTATTTGTTTCATAGTTCGTCATTTGTTTGAGTTAAGTTCCTAATTTTGCATTGTGCAATGTCACTTATTATGTTGAAATCGGTCCAAAGTGCGAAAAAATGGTCGCGTATAAACGTACCGCTCGTCCTGCTTCTTTATTAGAAGAAAGAAACAAATAAACAATGACGTGCTGCTTTCAACATCCAATAGCGTGCCACTGCTTAATTTTTTTTCTCAATTATTTAAACTACCTCTTGTTTGTTTTTTTTTAATTTTTCTTGAATTTTTAGTACTTAATCCAACACTTAAACTTACTATGAAAGTTATTCTTTTTAACATTATCAAATTTTTTTCAAAACCAAAATAACTCTAAAAATGTTGGATTATTAGAAACATCGTACAGAAACTTTTTGTTTGGTTGTTTTCGTGTCCGCAAGTTTTGAAACACCCTGTATTAAAAACAACAATTAATATTTAATGTAGTATGCAATTTAATTCGTCATCTGTGTACTTCATACCCGGATGTATACGTTTTAAGTGTTTGTTATGAAATAAGCCAGCCAGACGCTGCTGCTTGACTAAATACCTTTTAACCAAAGAGATCAAAAATATCTACAGAGTGGCTAAGAAAACCCCGGCCACTTTTCTTGCGGCGCTTCAGTAAAGAAAAATTAAATTAAAATACTGGCAACAACGCAGAATCCAAGACGCTTTAGTTATTAAATCAAAACAACCAAAACGTCTTGGATTCTGCGTTGTTGCCAGTATTTTAATTTAATTTTTCTTTACTACAGCGCCATCTCTTGACCGCCCCAAGAAAAGTGGCCGGGATTTTCCTAGCCACTCTGTATATACTAATATTAGAGAATTTTTTACAAAAATGTTACGTATTTTTTAACCAATTTAAAATTAAACTCAATTGCATCGGTAAATCGGGAAATAACTTTCTCAAAATAGGATTAAACTTCAAAGTATGAACAGCAAAAGTGCAGAGGCGAATTAATCTATAGTCCTTCCGTCACTGTTGCGGCTGTGGTAGCGTAATGGAGCGATTCCTGGCACGTTTTCGATTGTCAAACCGTCCGCTTGGACGGTTCCCATTATTTTCTACGGACGCTTAAACATTTTGTGATGTAACATTGAAAGCTTTCCAACTTTGCACGTGTCTCATTGTGAACTCAGTGAATTACAAGCATGCATATGCAAAGGGTGGAATAATTGGATTTGAAAGACAGGACTTTGTGATTGCAGTAATTACCAACTCACAAGGCATTAACGTAGCACTGATTTTCAACAATTGCGTTAAGTAAAACTAACCTAAACACTTTGCCTGGACGTTCTGACTTATAAAGTTACAACACAAACAGTTACTACAAAATCAGAATATTTACTACAAACTTGCTCATATATGTAAAACGAAGGTGATGGTCTGCAGAATAAATAGAAATTAAAATACACCTACACACACTAACAATAGTAGACTCGAAGCAATCGATGAATTCTGCACATAGGCAGTAATATGACCATAGCTGGTTGCAATAGAAAGAAGATTATAAGTAAAATACAGCAGGCACAAAAAGCATTTTGTAAAAAGAACTGACTCAGCTTAAGTAACATCAACCTCCAAAGAAGAAAGCAATTTTTAAAGCACGGAGAAAAGGAGAAACACCGAAACAAACATAAAAAGGAACGGATTAATCGAAAAAACAAAGAAGCTTGTATTCGTATTCTACGCATCTTAAATAATCTGTTTTTGTTACCTATTTCTGTTCTTTATAAAATTTTGGAATTCCAACTTCATAATCGGTATAAACATGCTAAATGACAGCAGAAACGACTTTCCATGGAGAAAAGACTTATAAGTCGTTTACCTGAACAGTTTATTTGGGTAATTACCAAAAAACGATTATTGTTTTTGAAAAATCAATTTTCAGCTTTCAGCAGAAAATTCTAGATAACATAAAACCAGATAACCACGGCCAGATTTCTCAGGCGGACTAGGTAATTGCCTAGGGCGACAATATTTTAGAAGCGGCCAAATTTCGAAAAATATAAAAAATACAGTATGATCAGAAAATATCGATAAAAATCGGCCATGAAAAAAGCTTTCAATATTTTATATGCTGTATGTCAATAAAATTGCTGCATGCCTTTATGAATTTAAGGTTACATAGATATTAATTTTGTATGATATTCAACAACAAAAAGGGGGGCAGCGAGTGGTCTAGTGGTTAGAATCCCAACCTCTAGAACTAGACTCCCAACGGCAGTAGGTTCGAATCCTCTGCCCGTCGGAAATTTTTCTGAATAAGCTAAATCCGGCGTGTTCATGGACGGTGTGTCTGGTGTGTATGTTGGATTGCATGTCTTTTGGGGGTGGGACATGTTAGACCGATGTATAGCGCAAGTCTGCTGAGCACGGCCTCATGATTCTTTAAAAATATATATATCACTTATAGGGGTGTATGATTTTGTTTTTTAGATTATTTAAAATTGTACAAATGTACCAACGTACTTTATTTAAGAAGCGGCATCGGAAACTGCGCCTAGGCGCGTAAATGTGTGAAACCGGCTATGCAGATTACTTCAAAAAACAAAAGGAAGGAGGAAGCCTAGTTCAATATAACGCGCTTGAAAAAAAACTCAGATTCGTATTCTACACATATCAAATAGCCAATCTGCGCAAGAACGATCTTCCTACCACCCCCATCAAAGTTTTGTTTTTTTTTCATTTACGAATTTCGAATTTATAATTGGTATGAACATGTAAAATGACAAGAGGAACAACTTACCTTTGAGAAAACACATCTGGGAGGTTTACGTTTGGCTGTTCACCTGAACAGTTTAATTGGATAATCGCCAAAACAAGCGGCTACATTATAAATTCGATTTTAGATCAACCAAACATACTGTTTGCATTTAGATAGTACTAAACATCAACAAACTTAAAGATTTGTAAAAAATTATTAATATATTTTCAAAATTTCCAAATTCTAAAATTTTTTGTATAAAAAAAATTTCAAAATTAGGATATTTTTAAATTTTTTAGAAATTTTTAAAATTTCCAAGTATTGTCAATATTTGCAAAAAAGAATTAAATTTTACCAATATCCAAGACCTATAAGTTTTTAAACATTTTTAAAAATTTTAAAATTATTTAAACATTTCCCAAAATATTTAAGATTTTCAAAAATTTTCAAAACAATTCCAAAATTTTTAGAAATTTAAAAAAATGTTCCAATCATTATAATTTTTGAAAATTTCATGGTTAAAAAATTTCAAAAAGATTTATAACTAAACGTTCAAAACGTTTTTTGAAAATTCTTTAGTATGGAAGATTTTTAACCATTTCTCATTATTTTCAAAATATAACATACTATTCAGAAAATTTCTGATTTCTTATAAAATTATTAAAAACCTTAAAAATTTCAAAATTTTGAGATTGTAATAATTTTCATTGATTTGAAAATAATTTGAAAATTTTCAAAAAATTCAATAAAAGTATGGACGGTCCCGTGGGGGTTGTCTGACAGGTTTTCTTTTATAAACAATTTGACGCATTCTTTCAGAGTCAACTCTTCTTTTCCTGGTAACCGCGTTGTTTATACATGATTTCGACGCTTATCACAGTCAAAAAATTGCATACCAACGGTTAAACAAAATGTACCAACCGGGGTTATGTTTTCAATAAACGCAGCAGAATTCGATTTTGTAAAAAAACACGCCTTTCTCGACATTGTTTAGCTGTGGTTGAGGCAGTGGGTTGAAGCTTCTCATTATTTTGTAGATCTCGTAGAGTGAGGATGTAGGCTACTGGTCGAATACATTTAAACTACTCATGTTAGGCCATTTCAGACAAATGTGGATCATTTGCCCCTCGGTTTACTGAATACAAACTCATTAATTTTCAAATTTTTAAAATTGATAGAGGGCGTCACATATAAATTAGGGCATTAGTGTAGAAAACATACGATATAGCCCATTCTAACTATTTTTAGATCAGAATCTTGAAATAAACTGTAAAATTTGAAAAAAGTATTTTTAGGCGACCTTAACAAAAAATTGAATTTTTAGTACTCAAAAGCGGCCAAAAAGTTACCGTTTTTTTGGCCGAGGACGAAAAAACACTTTTTAGCAGTGGTGCACACAAATGTTTTTAGGCGACCTTCATTATAAAATTTACAAATTTGTTAGATTTTTATTTATGATTTATTGATATAATTATTTATAACAACTGAACAATTGTACATATTTGTGACTCTTTCAGAAACGTTTATATTTTCTTTATTTACACTCGAAGTAATTTCGGCATGTATAGCTTCATTATTCGTATGAACAATTTGTGTGCTTTTTGATGTTGCTGCAGCAGTAATTTTATCTTGATTGTTTTAAGTAAAAATGTAACAGATTTGTAGAAAAATATAAACGTTTCTGAAGGAGTCACAAATATGTACAATTGTTCAGTTGTTATAAATAATTATATCAATAAATCATAAATAAAAATCTAACAAATTTGTAAATTTCATAATGAAGGTCGCCTAAAAACATTTGTGTGCACCACTGCCCAAAAGTTTTATTTCGTCCTCGTCTGCTTTCTGGCCTCGGCTTCGCCTCGGCCATTAAACTCAGACTCGGCCGAAAAAAATCCACTTTTTGGCCTTGGTACACAAATAACTATTCTTTTAAATTTCATAATTTAGAAACATATAATTTTATCTTATTTTAAAGTTAGCAAGTTTGAAGAAAAAGCACTTTATTTATCAAAACTTTCTATTTCTTATTTAAAAATTTTTTTTATTAAAACGTGGTAACTTTTATTTTAAAAATCAATTCGCAAAACATGGTTATTTGTATTCGAGAAATAGGAAATGTTCATGAAATCGCGCTATGACGCTACTGAAAGTATATAAAAGTAAAAGGAAATTTGTTTCTACATTAAAACGTTAAATGGTGTGATTTACCACCAGTCTGCCGAAATAGCTTCATGATTATAATATTTGCATCACAAAACTGACGTGCTAGACTTTAATGGGAAATTATGGATCATAATGCATTTAAAATCATGTCACGCACATGTTGGCAACTTCTGAACAGCACAGGTTCATAAACTTTCCAAGTAAAACCAAAAGATATTGAATACCTGCCTGAGCGAAATTTATTGCGCAATTTTCCAATTCTTATAAGTAGGTTATAATTCCTTGCATGCTGAAGTTTTGGTTAGCGTGAATATGGTGTCGAAAACTTAAGTATTCTGCAATTAAGTATTTTAGTGCTCTTCATGACTGTTAATCTATAAATAACACAATCAGCATGCAGTTTTTTTCACTTTATAACGCAGAGCTCTACCAGTATTGTATTTTGGTGATTCCCCTTCCCTTTCCCACTCCGTTTGCTACCTGCAACAGAAATATTTACGATACTTATATTCTCTACATTGCCATGCATATTTACCTACCTATATACATTAAAGGGGTTGAGTGTCTAATGTTTAGACTATAATAATTGATCTTCGTAAGCTGTATGTAAGTGCTAAAATTGTATATACATTCTGCCAGTTAATTTTTCCATGCAAGTAAGAAGCAGAGATCACTTTTTGAGTAAGCACGCTTTGTTCGTCTAATTGTATATACCGGAATTCCAACGCATTTTGTTTTCATAACGGCAACATAATTCAAAGTCAGTTTAAACACTAAACTTTATTTTCAACTTTATAAATATTACCAAGAGTTAATACGTGGCGTCTAACTTTGTATTTGTTTCGGTTTAGGGAAAAAGGATACGTGCGTTTTTCTGAATTAGGGCGATTTGTATTTTGAAATTATATGTAAAAGTCTCACGAGATGTTTTAGTGCGTATTTATTTGTTCCAAAAACACAACTTAGGTCAACTAAATGCACTTAAATTTCAAGCACAAAATACTTACTGGCATGGTCATGGCGCCCACGGACCACGGTCGCTATGGGTTACTTGTTTATGCTTCTGACATTACGAACTTCCGCATAGTTGACTGATGTGAACTATCGAATAAAAGCTATCGAACTATTCGATATAAGAAAACTATTGGAATTATTCGATAGTGGAAATCTATTCCAATGAAACATATTAATTTAGTACAGCTTTAATAATTTAGAATAACTCTCATTTTCAAAATAATAAGGTAGAGATCTTTTATTAAGTTGTGGTGTGTATTCATTACTCAGTGGCGTAACAAGACTACTCGCCGCTAATGTACGTGCAAATGCAGGCGCTTATTAATAATACCATTCACCAGAATTATTTGGATTAGATTTTCTGAAGAAAAGTCGGTTAATTTGAAATTTTTTACAGTGAATTTGACAAAATGAAAAATATACTTATATCACCTAATAGAACAAACATTAAAACTTAATATCAAAATAAAAACTATCACACATATAGGCATACATAGGTAATCAGATAATAACCTATACTTGGGTATCTGTATACTAAATTCCTAACTGTCTCACCATAACAAGACGACTAAATTTTGCATCTCGGCGGGCCTTTGCATGTCGGTTCAGTTTATTAATTGTTTTAGCGAAAGTTTCTCTTGCTGTTAATTATGTTAGTACAATTTGGTTATTTATGACTTACTTGAATTTTAGCGAATTGGAAATGTGTATTTATCGCGCTGACAACAAACAAATATATACCAGATAAATTCCAGATAAATTCCACCATTCATTGTCTTAAAAATTGGAAGCTCGACGAAGTTTCACTTAAACAGTGTTTACTACAAAAAGTTTTGCAACCAATTTTAGATGCTTCTCTGTAGCAACTCTACTTTTAGTAACGATGCATTCAGTGCAATGTCCTACACCTCGAGACAGCTTAGATATTTATTATGTTTCCTATATTTCCTATATTTACGTTAAAATTAGGTAGAGTGATTGGGGCCACGAAGCTGCGATATCGGAGGAATGTATTAATTGTATCATTACATCTCGGATTTATATGAATAAGGGCGAATATAATTTAAATGCAAATGTTTAACATTTTTTTAGTGCGTTTTTAGTAGTTCCAAAAGCATTTTGAAAACTCTGTTAAGGCACTTACCCCGAAATAAATGAGGACAAGTGAAGAGTTTAATAAATTGTGTTCTAGCTTTTATTTTACTTTTCTGAAATTTTTTTGATAGATGTTTGCCCAAAGATTTTGCGAGATATTTTCTTTCTTCCAATTTTTTTCCGATTTGTTTCGGTTTTTTGGAAGGTATCGTTTTTGCGTAAGCAACTCTTATTCTGCTCGGCTCAGCGGAGGAAACATTCGAAGCAGCTAGCGCCGGGTATGACGTTACCAAAAACATAAACATTAGAGGGCTAAGCCCACGGATTTTACTAGTCTTAATTAATCATACAGATAAAGACGAAGTTTTGAGAAAAAACGAACAATATACTGGTTTAATAACTTTAACTTTAATTTCAGAGAAAGTCAGTCCTGTTCACAAAACGAACAATTTAACAGAGCTCCCGCATTGTAAATTTGAACCAAATTCATACCTACAATAAATTTTGACAGGAGCTAAATATAAATTACAATATATCTACACCATTATCTAGATATTATCCAAAGTTTGGAAGTTAGTTTTAGTTGTGAATTTATAACGATGTTGGGAGAAAGTTCGAAGTTGTACTAAAATGTCTTGAGAAATTTATCTTTCGTTTGTCTGTGTAATGTCCAAGACAGACGGAATAAGCTCGTTGAGTTAGAATGAAGCATTGTCTTGCAGCTCTTGCTGTCACTGGCGCTTGTATAATGTTTATTAATTTTGTTTCACATAAATAATGTTGCGCTTAACGAAAATAACAAAACCAGTCCTATTAATCCATACATATATAAAAGCACAAAGGGTTTTTTTCTCTGTTCCTCCAGCGGCTACCGCTTCACCAATTTGGACCATTTTTTTTTAAATGAAAGGTCTCTATCCACAGATGGAACATGAAACATTTTTATATATTTATTCTACGTCGATTTTTCAATAATAATTATTGTAATTTATAATATATATGAAGATCGGCTAGACGCGCGTCACTTGAGGCGCCATCTACAATAACGTCGCGTGTCATTATTGGAACTAATGCATCACGTGACTTGACATTTCGCCGGTTCTGTCAACGCTGTCTGTCAGTGCATTGTGTGCTGGGGTAACACTAGTATAAATTAATGCAAAATGTCAAATATCATTTCAAGCAAAAAAATTCAATTTTTAACAAATTTTGAGCAGTTGTAGATAAAATTTTGTATGTCACAAGTGGTATAATGCATTATGATGGCACTCGTTTGGCACTTTCAAACTCGTGTTATAATAACGCCTTTATCTCATAAGTTAAGATAAAGTTGATAATAGATATTAAAGTTTTAAAACAACAACACTATTATTACTGTCTTACTTCTAACTCGGACTGCCTAGAACTTTATAATAACTTTGGTGAATAGAACTATCAAAAGTCCTGTTTTAAATAATTACATTGCCGCCTTTTCAATATAATGTACTCAACTAACACGCATTTTTGCTGTTTGACATAGTTTACGATTACAATCAACCCTTACTAAATTAATCATTCCGTGAATAAAACGCGTTTATTATCGAGTTCTACTTTCTATATGTTAATTTTATAAACGTAGAATGATTTTATTTTGCCCTGTAGGTATGCAACAACTTTAAATTAACGTCCTGGTGACTACTTTGAGCAAATATACGATTTTAAGCCGATGTATTACACATTATACCGGAACTACACGGACATTCAGAATAAACACCTCAGAACACAGGCAAATACTAGAATATACATACAGTGGGCGCCAAAGTTATGGAATAAATTCATTAAAAATTAAATTTAAACTGAACGTCAAAATCTTTGATGAGGTCATCACTATTATCAAGAAAAATGTAAGCATTATTACGTCAGTTTACCAGGGGCATAAAATATCTAAAGAATAAATAAATATTGTAAAAACCATCTGGCAATGAAAAAGGCTATAAAATCAAAGCATGTTGATGTCTCAGTTTGTCTATTTCTTGCAACAATTTTTATTTTCCTATTTTTTCAGCATAGAAAAGTATAGATTTCATGCAATATTTCAGTTTTTGTGTTCAAAAATATCTGTCTGTGGGTAGGAAGATGGTTTCTATAACTCTCTAACGGGTGGTTCGATTTCAATTAGCTTTCGAATAGGAATCGGAAGTTAGACATGTTTTTTTGGTAGCATAGACCTTAGAGCAAATCAAATAATTTTTTAAACCTTCTAGCTTAAAAATGGTGGAAAATACGATTTGTTTGTAAATTTTGACTTTAATGACTTTGTTAATCAAAAACGAGTTGGCAGATCGGCATCCAATTTGGTATTGTAATTGCTCTAGGGAGAGACAATATTACTATCTACAAGGATTTTCAAAAGCACAAGTTTATCGGTAACAAATTGCGTATATGTCCGCTTTATCGGCCGTGGTTTAAATACATTGTTTATTGCTAAAGATACGGGGTCACGCTAGGCGGCTTTCAAATAGCAATCATATTTTACTCATAGAAGGCATACAAGAATGCAATCATGTGTTTGACAATGTAGGGTTAATGTTTACAAATAACCAATAACCTGATTCTACTATTTGGAGCCATAACAAACGCTAGAAAGTTTTAAAAGTAACTAACCCGCAACCTTTGCCTAGCACTGTCGACGCGTCATATTTCAAGCATAAAAGACGTTATAGAAGAACATATATCTATCTACCTAAGATTTTATGTATTACAAACTATCGCGTAATACTAAAATCCGCCAACTGCTCTATACGTCTGCACTGTCAGTCGAGATCCCAGCTTGGCCACGTCAGCAGCGAGAGTGGCACAAATTAACCAAAACATTACACTAGTAGCATGCAATAAAAACTATAGTTGTTGTTTTTGCGGGTTGTTTTCGTCCCTGAAAAAGAGCTCACAACAAAAACGTTGGACAAAACCATTGATAGAGAATACATCCGCCAATATCGTCTGGGAAAAGGCTATGGTAAAAAAACAGTAAAATCACTGTATGTTTAAGAAAGAGCTTTCCCTGAAAAAGGTACGTGTTTTTTCCCTTGCGGATTGATCGGGCAAAATTCATTTTGTAATTATATGCAAATGTTGAACAACATTTGTTTTGGCATATTTATTACATACAATACATGCCTGTAAGGCACTCCCCTGGAAACGAGGAAAAGTTATAAGTTGAACAAACATCTTTCCTGCTGTTTTTTAAAGGAATTTTTTATGGGGCTATGAAAGGAATTATTCAAGGGATATTTATCCTAACAATTTCATAGAGGTTTTATTTCTTAAAATTTTTTTGTGGGTGTTTTTTAAAAGGGCTTTTTAGAGTTTTTTTTGCTGCTGCTGTTTAGGTTTTTTTCGTTTTTTCACGAGATTCTCTTTCTGGGAGCAGCTCTTAATCTCGATACCGACTCAGCAGAGCGGAGGAAATATTTGAAGTTATAAGAAAACAACGTGTTCTGCTAGTATATTTAAATTCTAAAAATGCTTCAACATTACAGAATCATATTAGGCTATTAAAGTGTATACAAAGAAAAATCATTTACAGTAGCGTTCTATCCTTCAACAACGCTGAATATATTAAGCTCAAATTTAAATACTTGTAGCTGGTAAAGTTACTGGTTTTATTCTTCTTCTTTATTCTATATTAACATAACTTGGCAGTTCATTTCCTTTGAAAATGTTAAACCATAACTTTGCACTAATTAAAAGTACAAGTAATTACGTAATTAACTAAAATTCAAGCACAACCGTCACGCAATTAGCCTTACTTGTTCAGTCTCATTCGTATTTTCCTTTTAATAACATGTACGTTTCTTAACCCGTCCCTGAATATTCATAAATCATGAGGTTCAAAAGCACAACTTGTTTACAAAACAAATTTACATATCAAAAAACAATCAAAATCTCTCCTGCGAAAACTCAAAACGAATTTAAACCTTACAGACAATGGTGGAAATATAAACACAAACAGGCTTTCCCAAAACGCAACAGAGTGCTATTTACAGACGCATGCCCTCGGATTTTCCCATTAAAATGAGCAAAAAGTGTAAAACTCAAAGCTACTAGGCTTTAATTCCGGGCGAAATCACACATAAGGACGATAAAAGGGCATTTCCGTTTACTCACGTCCGTTTCCTGAGCAATTCCAGTTTGCTCGTCCTCCGTGAATTCGGACTCCAGGGCTCGAACCGCCTTATGGTCGATTGCATCTCGTTCAAAATTGCACATAAAA
This sequence comes from Ctenicera cuprea, assembly GCA_958336395.1. Classification (NCBI taxonomy): domain Eukaryota; kingdom Metazoa; phylum Arthropoda; class Insecta; order Coleoptera; family Elateridae; genus Ctenicera; species Ctenicera cuprea. Next base: position 25,820,810 of record OY284494.1, read on the forward strand.
ACCAACGAGACCGTCTTCTTTTATTTTTTGCTTCAATTTTGAGGGAAATTATACAAATTTATGTGAATGGTTCATTGATTTCTCGTTATCCCGGAAATTTTAAGGTTGCAAAAGAGTTTCGTCACGTTTTTACGATTTAAACGAAACTTTTTTTGGACTATATTAAATTAAATCTTTCAAATTTGATAAACTTTGCTTTAGGCTAATTTCTTATTTTTTTAAAACGCTAAACATTTTTATTTTAATTTTGTCAGTCATTGGATGGGTGTTTTTTAAATAAAAAAATGAGGATTTGTGTGTTTAAGCTGACAAATCCTAAAGCTTTAATGGAAAAATGAAAAGTAGAGTAGATTACACTGACGTCTGAAATATCGATGGGCAAAATCGTCGTGGATTAAGTACGTGCTTATTTCATTCAATTTCCCTGACTTCTTTAGTTACCTGAGTGCTTTCGCGAGTGCTTTTATCGCAATATTTCTTTCTTGGAAAGTAAATTCTTATTATTTTTTTATCAACATTCTTTCACGCCGCCCCAAAAGAATTTGATTTCAATGTCAGGTATTTCTTTAATACCAATATTTCATTTCGTGGACGGAATCGAATGCAGCGCAAAAAAATAAGAAGCTTTTGTTGTTAAAAACAACAAATAACAACTGAAATACAGGTCGGAGTCAGGCAGCGAATAATTAATAGATTTAATTGTGTCTTGAGATCCATTGTTCATTTTGGGCGGCTTTGTTCGTGTATCATCTATTATGAGCTTATGTCAACAATTCGTTAACGAGAAAGCCCTGCACAACTAATCGTGTTAAAGATTTGTTTGCACAAATCTAATGCAAAATGAATTAATATGCAAAAATCACTTTGGGTTCAGAGTTGATTATTAATTAATCTGAGCAAAAGAATAAATTCGAAACTCTAGGTTTCCGATGTCATTCAGAGACCGTTTCTAAATTGTTACCATCCACACAGACTAGGGTCAATTTCGAAGAACGGTAAACAATAACAATAAAATTTAAAACCCGGTATTAGATTGGCCCGACAAAGACATAACCAAAAGGAAGGTCAAAGATGTATTTTTCTATTTTGGTTCTTTACTGACTACTTTATGAAACTCATTTGGATTTCATTAAGCAACTCTTTAAAGAATTCAAAATTTTAGTTTGTTAGGTTGGTGACAACCATGTGACAACAACACCTTCACGCGTTATAAACATAACCTTTAAATTGTAAGTTCTAAAAATTAAGATTATTTAGCGTATTTTCCGCTACTTTGCGTAGCTCGGGTGGGGTGCAAGATAATTCTTCTTCCATCTTATCTTCAAATCTTAGGTATTTTAAAAATTAAATCACTCTCAAACACAGTTTGTCTTAATTTTAATTTGACAGTAGTTTGAATTGTTTGAAATTATTTTGAATGTCACCAACAGCCACAAAACCAAAACAAAATACAAAAAATTTTCCTATCGATTATATTTTTAAATTAAAATATAAAATAAGGTAATTTTTAACTTTTTGGACCAAAATAGAAAAAATAGTATAAAATACACGTTTCATAAAACATTTAAGTGCACTTGTCCATTAGAAAACTCGCCGCAAGCGGCTCGTTTTCTAACTTTGACGCGTGCTCTAAAATCATGTCTTATGAAACTTGTTTTTTAATATACCATTTCATAACCGTTTATAAGCCGAAGGTACACTTTTAACTAAACTGCGCCAAGAAAAGCGAATAAATAAATAAATAATGTGTACTTCATTTACATAAAATTTTACGAAAAAATCTACGCTTTGAATTTGACATAAAGAAAAAAACACTTAACGAAAAAACCCAGGAAGAATTGTAGTAGGAAGAAGATTATCCCTACAAACATCAGATTCATTTTAAAAGCAATAAACAAAGATAAAATATTAAATAATACCCGAAGTTCTATCTTTTCGCGATGTTTAGGGGTAGGAAAGCATTGCTTTTTTAAAATTTTTCCAAATTGGTATTTTGCGGGAAACAAGTTTTCGCCCTCCTGGAAGCCAAAAAGTAGTTTTTTTTAATTTCTGCTTTTATGTGGGTGTGTATATTCCATAACTCCCAAAGGAATGGTCCCTACCTCCTAATTTATGTTATATGAATTTTGTGTGTCGCCTTGGATTTTCTTTAATACCAAGAAATTCGTACCAAAAAAAATTAAAAGATTTAATTTTCATTCATAAAAAATTTTGTTTTCTATATCCAGGCGGATATTGCGTAGACTAACTGCAATACCTTGTCAGAAATTTTTTACTATAAAGTATTCATAAAACTTTGAAAACGTGCAATTTTTATATTTTTTGAAGCCGCTAAACATTGGGGATCCTAGATGTGCGTTAGTGACTTACTGTTAAACGGCGCCACTGTTATTAATACTACAGAGTTGTACATAAATATTTTTAGACCTATAAAATCTACAAGCTTAGGAGTAGGGATGCAACGGATATTCGGTTTTTATCCGTTATCCGGCCTATTCGGCCATTTCACCGAATATTCGGTTTGGCCGGATAATACGAAATATCCGGCCGGAGATTTTTCTTCAAGTAAAAGAGATTATGCGTGCAATTTGATCTGGAAGTATATACTAAAATAATTGAAAGTACGAGAGCAAAAAGCCCATAAGTCCAGTATTTTGCAGATCGGCATAAAATTTATTTATATATTATTTATTAAAACCACTAAGTAGGCAAACACTAAATTTCAAGCTTCAATTTTTGAAAAGAATAGTCTGCTGTGGAAACAGTAATCAAATTCTTAATGTCAAATTAATAGCAATTAGTTTTTTTTTAATTTAGCATAAAATTTGTGTATTGTTGATATTTTATGTTTTTAAAATAATAGTCTTAAAAACATTTTGATATTCAAATAATTTTGCGTTTTATTCACAAACATACTCATTGAACATAACCTCACACTATGAGGAATAACCTTTCTCTCTCTATTATTTTCTGTACAGTTGGTTGCCTATAGATTGCAGTAAAACAATGCATTGACATGTTTTTTATAAAAATATACATAGCTGATATGATACAAAAAAGAAAAACTCACTGTATAACATAAGGAGGATGCATGAACCGCTTGTTGCTATGATATGCAGGTTTCAATTTTGCAGTACATGTGACATGTGACATGTGAGAGATCCGAGACAGGTAACCTATAAAAAGCACTCGATCGTCAATATTTTATTTAAATGTCGCTAAAAACCATATATATTAGGTTATGTCAATTGATTTCTTGATGGTGTCGGATCTATTAGGACAGAACACGTTTTAGTTTTAACAGTTGTTGAAAATTATAAAGTCTTGAAATTACAATCAAATTCGTTGACGGATTTCCAATCTTAATTGTGAACAAAAAACAAAAGTAATCAAAGTGGGGTGAATGAAAAACAGCTTTGGCTGATTTCACTCCATATTTGGATCTTATGTAGTATATTCTTGTTCTATGTTTTTTGTTTTTTTTTCTGTAATTCTCTTGTTTTATTTGTTTATGTGCTGCAAACAACTATTATTTTTATTATTACTAGCGTTACCCCAGCACACAATGCACTGACAGACAGCGTTGACAGAACCGGCGAAATGTCAAGTCACGTGATGCATTAGTTCAAATAATGATACGCGACGTTATTATAGATGGCGCCCCAAGTAACGCGCGTCTAGCCGACCTTCATATATATTATAAATTAAAATAATTGTTATTAAAAAATCGACGTAGAATAAAAATATAAAAATGTTTCATGTTCCATCTGTGGATAGAGACCTTTCATTTAAAAAAAAATGGTCCAAATTGGTGAAGCGGTAGCCGCTGGAGGAAGGGGAGAAAAAAACCCTTTGTGCTTTTATATATGTATGGATTATTATAGCTAATCAGCACATCTTTAAAATAGTACATTTAGTAGTTTCCTTGTCTCGGTGCTCTCTCTCTCTCTAAAACACTACAGAATAATACATAAAACAATTTTTGACATAACAAAGTTCTGAATTTGTGTGTTCAAAATGACAAAACAAACAAAGAAGGTAAAAAGTAGCTTATTGATAAATAAAATAATAAATTGAGTAGTAGGTGGTTCCTACATTAGTTAAATATGTTAGCAATTTATTTTGCTGCCGTATTGTGATTTTCGACTAAACGAACATGTGATGATTTATCTTGAAAGCCGATGTACGTTTAGCCGGCAGACTATAACATCAAAAGCAACTAGAGAGTTTTACATGTATTCACATTAATGCACAATTTGCTGTTACCTACGAAATTCATTGTATCTATTGTAATTAATTTGACACCATTTTTTTAAGAGAGAAGTGTGGGGCATAATCCATGGGCTTAGCTGATTTTCTGAATTAATTTCCAATCCATACATATATAAAAGCGCTAAGGGTTTTCTTCTCCGGTTCCAACAGCGGCTACCGCTTCACCATTTTGGACCATTTTTTTTTTCAATGAAAGGTCTCTATCCTCAGATGGAACATGAAACATTTTTATATTTTTATTCTACGTCGATTGTTCTACAATAATTATTTTATTTATAAAATATATGAAGGTCGGCTAGACGCGCGTCACTTGGGGTGCCATCTACAAAACCGCCGCGTCTCATTATTGGAACTAATGCATCACGTGACGCATTTAGACGGGTCGGCCAACGCGAGTCTGTCAGTGCATTGTGCGCTGGGGTCTCACTAGTTAATTTAATTATTGTAACGTAAATGTGTGCGTTTGCATCAATTTTCAAAATTGGGGCATGACCCACTTTAAATTATCGTTCCATTAACAGAGCATTACAGCAAGTGCCATTTAACCTTGCAAAAAAAATGACGATAAGTTTAAAAGGCGAGAAGCCGTTACACTCTCAAGCAAAAGCAAGGTCTTTTATTACATTTCTAGTTTCTTTGCTGTATTTTTTATACGTAACCTAAATTATCGTTAATCCCTCCTCAAAGCAAAATGTTTCTAACCTTATGGGGCACGGCCTTTTAATTTGTCAAAAAATCCACAATTTTTCGTAAACCATAAATAAATTGACTTTCACTTTTTAGTAGAGTGTACCACACTGTCCAACAGCCAATTAGAGCTAGTTTAAGTTACGACTACCGACGAAACAAAGCGCAAGTAGCCGAATCAAAGCCCACTAAAATTTGCAAGGTTAGGTGGCACATGCTGTACGTACATTTTTTGTATACCAATTTGACGATGTAGTTTCTAATTGAATTATTTTCCCGAATCTTCTTTCATGGGAAATTCTATGCAAACATCTTTTTTAGAGATATTTCTTCAAACTTTGAACGATAAATATGAATTTTTAACGCCATACTTTGACGTATATCACTAAACCTCAAAACTTTTCAGAACTAAGAAATTTTTGGAAGAAGACATTTAATTAAGAATTGAGAATGTTGTTTAACATGTTATCAATTTATAATTTTATAAGCATTAAATTACTGCTAAAGTAATCACATAACAGTAAAAAAACAAATCTAACCCCAAACTTTTTTATCTATATTTTGTCATGGTAGTATAAAAATGTTGCAATCATGCAAACTTCAGTATTTTCTTCTTTTTAACCCCATCCAAGCAGTTATTTCTACTGTACAAGGACTGTATCAGCACAGTTTAAAAAATACCAAAACGTAAAAGTTCAGTGGATCGAAAGCAATGACATTTTCCGCATGCCATACAAAATCACCAAGGCTAAATTACGTGTGTGTAGTAAAAATTTGGCAAAAAAAGCTTTACTGTTTACATAAATATGAATTAATAATGTTTCTAGCTTCAATCAACATTTACCAGTTTTTTCAGTGCTCAGCTATCCTTCTGTTTTTTTTTCTGCCGTTTTCCATACCGCTCTCCCTGTTTCTGTGTACTTTTATTTTACTTCTTTTATAATAATAATTCCTTTTTCTTCAAACGTAAAATAATTAGGTCATAATTTGACTGAGGTGGCTGCGGAAAAATGCAACTTTTCCGCCGGCGACAGTTTTACTTTTCCTTTTCCTTCCATGGAGGGAAAAGTGTTGCTATGGAAACGCTAAAATAATAACACACAACAATGAAAATACGAATTTAAACGTCATTTTTATTTGTCAAACTAATATTAAACGTGCAATTTGTCAATGTTGCATTTTGAAAATTAAAACCATGCAGTACTGTAGGAGTCTGTGCAGACGAAGTTAAATTTTCTGCAACCAAATGCGATGCCGATGGTTCAATAAGATTTGTCTTGCTGCCACTAGGTGTTATAACTTCATTCAAGTTTAATATTTTACTTGCATTCTCATTTTTATTTCGTAGCGACTCCTCTGCGTAGCCTTCTGCTACACTACTTGATTTCCAGCCCCCGTGCCGCTTTAGCGACTCAATATTACCTCCTCCATCAATTAATAGTGTAGCCGAAGTGCGTCTTAAAGAATGGCCTGTGTATTCTTTTGAATTACTTAATTTTAAGAAAGTTGCAACCTTTCCAGGAACACTGCTAATAATGTGTATTCCCATTACACTTCTGCAGCATTTTCCATTTTGATATTTTAAAAAGAATCTAGTTTCTGGCATATCTTTTGGTCTTAACGCTGCGTATTTTCGATAGATTTTGACGTAATTTTCTCCAATTATTGTGAACGATCGATCTTTTCTAGTCTTACTATCCGGAATTTTATTTTGACGTTTAATGGTTTGACATAAAATGTGCACTTTTTTGCACAGCCTACGAAACGCTAATTCAAATGGTGTACCACTACAATACAAATCCCAACTAAAACTACTCACAGAATGATTTTAAATTGGTTCCTCTATTTACTAGATATCCTTTACTTAGTTTTGAAGAAGAAACACTTGAATTATAAAATAATAACACTTGAAAAATACAGCACCCTTCCACACAAGTAACTAAATACCAAATACGTACTTCGACAGCAAAGTTATCATTATCAGTACCACTTACCACTGATGATGATAGCTGTGCTGTTGAAATACGTATCTGGTGTGTTTAGTTACTTGTGTGGAAGGGTGCTGCATTTTTCAAATACTTAGTTTTGGAGCTCCGAAGATTGACGAGTGAAAACATAACTACTTGTTTGTCGTTTAAAGCTAACAAGATGTAGCTTTTTTTTAAATAGGCCGAATGTATACTGTATGAAAACGAACGTTTGAACATTTCATATTTATGCAGAGGGAGTGTTAGCAAGCCTTGGTATCGGATATTATTCAAGGTGTGTACATCCGTGGGAAATGTTAACCTGTCATAGATATCCAGGTAGCATGAACTAAACGCCTGTTATTCTTAGCAAGCCACTTTGTGGTAGCAAGAGGTGCAGAATATGTAAGATTCACTCCTTGCGTCTTATGCCATAGATACACCTAAGACATGAATTCTGTACCTTTTGTGATCTGCGTAAGCCGTAAAGAACATCACAAGAATTAAATGTGGCTAATATAAGAGAATCGCATAGCATTATTTTTAACTTTCGGTTTAAAAATTCCTTGTAATTAAATAGGATTTTTAGTTTACCAGAAGCACCGTGAGTGAATGTGTTGACGAGTTCTTTAAATTTTAGATTACTATCAACAATATGGCCTAGGTTTCTGGCAGAGTTAAGCACGGGTACAGTCTCATTGTTAATGAAGATATTTACAGCCTCAAGTGTATTAGCTCTTTTCTTTATTTTGCCAAAAAGTACGTACACCGACTTAAATGCCTTGATTTTAGACAGTATGCTTTTTGGATATGTATACCAGATTGGCGCTTTTATTATTTAACGTACGAATTGCAATGTTCACGTCACTATCTGCAAAAAAAGATAGTTTTGAGTATCATCAGCGATAATGAGCATTAAACGTGTCGAGGGAAAAAGTTAATGCTAAAAAATGGAATAAAGCAGTGGGCCCAGCATAGATCCTTGCGGTACTCCAAATATTTGACCGTTAGCAATAACTTTCTGAGATCTGTTTTTCATATAAGAATTAAACTATTTATTTGCATCAGGGGAGATTCCAATATAATGTAATATGGCAAACAAAAGATCGTGATTTAAAGGAACAAACGCTTTGCTGTAGTCAATGAGCACTAAATCAGTTAATTTTTCGTTATTAATTGCTTTAAATATATTGACTGTGAGATTTAATAGTGCAGCAGCACAGTTATGATGAATTTAATGTCATCAGTAAACCAGGGTTGCCTTGGTTTAGCAGTTTTGGGAGAACTCACAGGTGGATGCGTATTAAATAAAAATACTATATTATCGTTATGTTATTATTATGTATGTCAAAGCATGTAAGTCGGCCACAAAAGATTCATATATAAAAATTTTTAAATCTCTGAATGTGTACCGTTTTTGCTTGCTGTGGCGTAAGATCATTCTCTGTAGCAATGTAAGCATAAATTGTAAGTAAGCTGTCTGGCAACCGCTACGAGACATTCTTTGCATTTATGGAAATTTTTGAAATTGTTTTTAAATTTCGATAATTTTTGAAAATTATGAATATTTGATGTTATGAAAATTTTTAAATAATTTAAAATTTTGAAGATTACAAGCAATTTAGAAAATATTTGAAAATTTGGAGTGATATCCGCAGGCTAAAATTTGCACACCGACTTCCCCTTACTAAAACACTTTCCCCGGTTTTCTTTCGGACTTACCCGACTCTCTCCAGATTTCTTTTGGACTTTCCCGACATTTTTCGGACTTCCCAACTTCCCTTAGACTTCCCCGACTTCCTTTGGACTTCCCCAAGACTACCCTTAGATTATTTTTTGTAATACGCAAGTTATATCATTTTAGTACTTACAAAATTATAGGATATAAAACTATTCTGAAGCTTAAATGCACAATACGTCCTTTTTTTAAAAAAAAAAGACCATGAGGCCGTGCGTGAGCACGACTCCATGATTCCCATCCTACTCCCTTACCCGGGCTCGGCGAACTTGCGCTATACACCGATCTAACATGCCCCACCCCAGAAAGACATGCAACCCATCATACACACCACACACACCATCCATGGACACGCCGGAACCTACTGCCGTTGGAAGTCTAGTTTCAAAGCCTGGGACTTTAATCACCCGCTGGCCCAAAATGCGTTCTAAAAATATATTTTAAAATAACGTAAGTAATACATAAAAAAGTTATAAAATATACTGCATTTAACTTCTAATAATGTAACTGTAATTATATGGCATCTATGATATCTAAGAACTTATTATTTGTGATCTTTGCACTTAAAACTACGGTATTTGTTTTACGCAAGCTGAATTTCCGCTCAAAACTCTGTATAAAGGACTTAAATGACAATTGGAATAACATTTTGTAAACCTTGTGGAAGGTTTCCTTTTGCTTGCTTGCCGGGACACTTTCTAATTGCACAATCAGACAAAAAACAAATTTTAAAGTTGATTTTGAGATTTCAACAAACACATGTTGTTTGCAATTAGAAAAAAAATCCTAAAATATCAAAAATAAAAATTGTTTTAAAAAATGTTGAATCTGATAGTTTTGAATGTTTCGTTTTGAAATTTTCAAAATTACGAAATTTTCAAAACAATTCAAAATTTCAAAATTATTCATATTTTCTAAATTTTTAAAATATTTTAATAATATTCGAAAATGAAATATTCAATATTTTAGAAATTTTCATAATCCACACATTTACGCTTTCATTATTATAGCTCATATTTATTTGCACAGCAAACCGGTACATAGTGCAATGAAAATAAGCTACTACTTTTGGTGAACAATCTTTGCTTGACTGATTGGGTCGCGAGGCGCTGAGCATTCATTCCCAATTCGAACACTGGCACATCCGATACGTAATTAAATTGTGCTACAAAATGTCCTACAATATTACTGAAAAATGAGACACTCCTTAAGACATGTACAAACAGGTAAAGGCAGCAATCAATAAATAGACCACGATTTCACTCCACACTTTATTGACCCAAATATGAGGAGTTCAAGTTACACTAACAAATGCATTTAAGACTATGATAACTTTAAATTAACTACGAATTTTTAAAATTTGAAATTATAAAAATTCTGAATTATTTTGAGTATTTCTGAAAATTTTAAAAAATTTTGAGCTTAAGAAATATTTTGAAAATTTGGAAATTTTTTTGTTTTTAGTATTTGTTAATTTATTGTAAACAATAATTATACATTTAAATCTAAAATAGATTGTATTATTTGGTTATAGTCTTTGTTTTGGGGGTTATCCATTTAAACTGTTCAGATAAACGACCAACAGGACCCCCCCCCCCCCCAGTAGTGTTAAACTGATAATTTTCAATTTTTCTTTTGAATACAAAGGATTTTTATGGGTGTATATCTGACTGTCGTACGTGGAAGTGCAAAGCTTCGCCTTCCCACTTAACGCTGGCGAGAAACGTTTCAAAATAAGCACTGATGAAGCTCAAACGTTAATATACAAATAGTTTTAAAAATACGATAAGTAACAATTCGCAAAGTATATGTAGGATTTTTGGTCTATTTCATGCTGATTATAGAATTTCTTTTAAATATTTTTGTATTACCTTATTTCCAATTTGTGCGACGTAATTTTCTACTCCAATAACTAATCAATTGTTTTTATTACAGAATAGCTTAGAAGAGAATGCCAATGTCAGACTTTCGTAAGAAAAAGCTCCTTTATGTTTTCAACGTATTTTTCGGTAAGTAATTTAGTAATCTCACTTACTTAACATTCTGTTGGTCTTTCACTTTGCCGGGCATCAAAATACCCAAACTACTAATTACGGTTTTATAACCCTTGTATAAGTTGAGCTCGCCCTACTAATTGTAATACAGATAAGACAAGGCAATTTAGGAACAAATGAATAGAAATCAGGGTAGTTCGGGGACAGGCTGCTAACATACAAATTCCAGGCAGGGCGAGCCTGGATGCAGTATCTCATGCACCCTGGGTTATGAAATGGAACTTGTCGCGGAAATAATCTGCTTAGTTTCATTGTTCGTCTGGTTGCTCCGGAATTAACTCTTCTGTTGTAACTAATTCCCGCAGGAGCTTCTGGAAACATCAGAGCGTTGCAGAGTACTAATAAAGCTAATATTTTTACTGGCTTCATATTATGTTCGCGAACAGATCCTTGCAGTTCGACTTCAGGTAGAAACGTTTGGTAGTTAAAACAGAGTTGGGAATATAATTACATTATATCTTCTACATGCGACATGAAATAATGAGCGGTTCGCTGGAGAACGGACACCATAATTAGTTGTTTTGAATGCAGGCAGGCTATGCAGGATGATGTCGACGTAATTTAACAATTCGCATACATATTTGTGGCTCCGTTATAGGGCCAAAGTTTGAAAAATATTCTAATAATTTTCTTTTAAAATTTATCAGCTCAGGTGTTGTTTTTACTTTCCCATACTTCTACTAAAGTAAGGAAAGTTATGATTTTATGCAAATTTTCGAATTTTAGATTTTAACGGAAATATGCCAAAACCCAAACCCAAAAAAGTGGTTTTTAAGAAAATGTCTGTTTGTAGGTGAGTGGGTTCGAACACTTTCGTATCACGCACAGTATAAATTACTGACATTTGTTACACACATAATCTGTATTATTAGCTCTAGTTTTGCATATTTGCGCGGGCTTGTTAATGAGAGAATGCATCTGAAAGCCAATGAAAATATCACATAATTTTTTTTTCGCCCATAAGAACTACTTAATCACTTGTGCTCAAGGCTTTTCCTAAAATTAAATTTAATTTATTAAAAAATTTGTAAACATTGCCATACATGGAGCGATAGACCGCTAAAATATAATAAGAAGTTTTTGCAATCGTACACTTAACACCAACACCGAATGCTTTACCGCCTCTTTAATTTCTTCTGTAAATCCTTAACGTAAATGCTAACACCTCCGTGAACAATAGTACGTCGAGAACGGCAAGCTGCTACATAATAGCCTGGAAAATGAACCACGTTGTCGTCCTGCAGCCAGTGCTCTGTAGAGCACACAATATCCGGCCTATATTTAATTATTTATCCAAGAAGAGTTTCATTTTTTTGATTTTGTTGAAGAAAGATTGAGTGTTGATGTGAATAACAGTTAGATAGGTTGGGTTCAGTGGTCCTCCTTCATCTACTGTTGAAAAAAACGCATTTATGGCCACACTGCTTTATCTTTCATCTTATCAAAATTTGATTTCAAATATTTGTACTTTAAAGGACGAATAAAATTCTGGTTTGCTTGAATGTAGATTTTTACACGTAGCTTCTTTAAAATGTGGCCAGTGGCGTAACAAGAAGTTGTGAGGCCTGGGTTCTACATTCTGGTCGGGCCCCTATAACACCCACCCTCTCAGAAAAAACGCAAATAAAGTATGTAACAAAAATATTTAAAATAAAACTAAACTAAACTTTTTTTTCTAAAAATTTTTTGTAATAACTTATTTAAGTCCAGATTTAGTGCACTGATATTTTCAATATAAATTATTGCTAGATATGACAATCTGCCTTGAATTCTTAAATAGTTCTGAATTATTGACAATATCATCACCTAAACAATGTGTAATACTTAGACTGAATTTAGTAAAATAGCCAATAGAGCTTACATTTTTAAGTGTGAAGCGCCATTAATGTTTATTTAACCACCAAACGTATTTTTAAAAACTATTTATAAAATATATATAAAATTACAGAAATGTCGAAGTAGTTCAATCCGGCAGCCTAACTTCAAGCAATGCTAAAATAGAACTGGCTCTAAAATCAGAAGATTTTATATACAAAAAAAATTATCGTAGCAAATGCAATATAATTTATTCAATGCAAACTTTATTTTTAGTCCAGTCATTTAAGCAAAAAAATGGGGTCAACTTCGGAATGAGAGATAATAAGCTGGAAACTCGTATACACCTTCATTTTGGCGTTCTAAAAGTTGTCTCAAAAGTCTCATAAAATCTCGTGTCTGCGTCGTAAGTTATTCAAGGTCAAAGGTCACAAAAATCGGTTTTTCGCGATTATCTAGGTTTCTATAGCTCCAATGATGTTAACATTTATTATAAAAATTGTAGAGCATAAAATTTGTGACAAATTTTGTTCCAAACATTTTTTTATGCGCTTAACCGTTTTTGAGATAGAGGGCGGAGAGCGCGCAGCGCTCAGCCATACATACTGTAATGCAAGGTCAACTGTGAAATACTTACGCACTCAATTACATCTAGAAGAAATTTTCTTTCAAAAAGTTGGAAAAGGCAATGTCAAAACACACATCTATTCTTCAAAAGGTTTTGACAAATATCCCCTTTCTAAAAAACATATTTTATTTTTACATGCATTCAGTGGCTGTGATACAACTTCTGCGCTGTTTAAAAAAGGGGAAAAAACTTTCATCAAATTACTACAAAAACTTGCCAATTTCGACCAACTGGCTCAAGTTATTCTACAAGAAAACTGCCCTGTACAACAATTATACGAAAATGGAGTACGCATCTTACTAGCGATATACAATGCTCCTAAATCTGAGGACAATATCGATCATCTTCCATATACTCAGTTCGTTAAATCTACAAAGCTTCATAAACCTGTCCAGTTGTCTAATCTTCCACCGACAAGTGCAGCAGCCCATCAGCATACAAACCGTGTCTATTACCAAGTTCAAAAATGGTTAGGACATGATTTAGAACCCCAGGAATGGGGTTGGGTGCTGCAAAATGAATTCCTGGAGCCAATGACAACAATATTACCACCAGCTCCAGATGAATTACTTAATACTATATTTTGTAATTGTAAGAATGGATGTGGTCAACGCTGCGGGTGCAGAAAATCGGGGTTGCAATGCACTTTAGCTTGTGGCCACTGTAATGGGCAAGCTTGCTTCAATGCTGTTTCATTGCAAAGCGACCCCGAGGAAGAGAGTACATTTAACCCGGAAATTCTAGAAGGCCTGGAAACAACGATTCAAGACAACGAAGATGGACGATGAAACAGAAATTTTCGAATGCCCGAAAGATGACGACGATGAAGAAGAAGAAGAAGAAGAATAAAATTAATACTTTTGTTCTTTAAATTATTAAAGATTTGTAAATTTTCACTTCACTTCAATTTAAATTGTAAGAAATATACAGCTGCTGAATAAAGATAAAATTAAAATATATTTACTCGTTTTATTTCTACTTAAAATCTATTTTCAATAAATTAATATAAAATTAAGATATACAATAAGTATTACATTTAATGAGTTTTTAATTACACAAAGTAGGTAAGTATTATTAAATGAATATATTAGATATATGTAAAATGTTATTAAATACAATGTATTAACTAATAAATAATACAAATTATTCATTGTTAATGATATTTTAATGATTTAATAACTTTATACAAGGTATTATTTACCGAGATTCACAGTTGACCTTGCATTACAGTATGTATGGCTGAGCGCTGCGCGCTCTCCGCCCTCTATCTCAAAAACGGTTAAGCGCATAAAAAAATGTTTGGAACAAAATTTGTCACAAATTTTATGCTCTACAATTTTTATAATAGATGTTAACATCATTGGAGCTATAGAAACCTAGATAATCGCGAAAAGCCGATTTTTGTGACCTTTGACCTTGAATAACTTACGACGCAGACACGAGATTTTATGAGACTTTTGAGACAACTTTTGGAACGCCAAAATGAAGGTGTATACGAGTTTTCAGCTTATTATCTCTCATTCCGAAGTGAAACCCCTAATATGACTATTTAAGACGTAAAAGAGAAAAATATTTAAGAATTTTGTTTAAAATTTAATTATTTTATTTTTTTCTTGAAAGTATTCCCTCATAAAAATATTTCTCTTGAAAAAGTTTTCTCAGAAAATATTTCTCTCTTTGCTTTTACTGTGTCTGCCTTTTTTCACCTGGGTGGGCGTTCCAGCTTTACATTGAATTGATTATTTCGCTGTTTCAAAGTAGTAGCACTAACTACTACTACTACTACTAGTGCCATCTATTTGGGTCATACGCAAACCACGATTCTGGGAGAAATTTTTAGTGGCGAGCTGAATGTTTTATGAGAGAACTTCATGTAAGAGCAACATTTTTCATTTTTTCCAGAAAGAAATTTCATATTGGCATATCTTTTTTTCGTTGCATAAATTCTTTCTTAAAAAAAAGTTCTTATTTAATAAATAATATTAAGAAATATTTGAACATCCGATTTAAAATATTTTAACAGTTGTGTTGCTCATTCTGCAGTTTTTAATGTCTACACACTTAACTTCAAACGTTGTTATTGAAGCGATATCAACGCTGTGGCAAACCGTATCTAACAGCAATGCGGTTGCCATGGTAACGTACACCCATGCTCGCCCGGGTGTTGGGAACGGAAAACTGTCATATTACTAACTCATATTATCGCCTAGTTGAAATATAAAGAGAAGTGTGAAACTAATTTATTGCTTACCAGTACCCTAGCATTTTCACATTATTTTATGATATGTTGAGATATTTGCCGAAAGACAGCTGTTGAAAAATAATAATTTGGCTTAGAACAAAAAATAGCGGATATTTGCCTATTTTTATGGGAAAGAAATGTTAAAAGGGCGGCTTTTTGGCGAGCCCCGGTAGTTACGCTACTGAATGTGGCTTAAGAAATTCTAGTAAATTATTTTCATCGGTCTCAGTAGCCAGACGATATACATGCAATGCAATTATTTTTGGAATGCCCCGAAGTTTACCTTCGGCGTCTCCTTTGCCGACAATTATTGGCGCTTTACGTTTTCTAATTTTAACTTGTTTCCAGCCAGCTTCATCATTATAATTCCCTTCTATACTAGAGTTGTTATTGACTATTGACTAATTCTGCCGATTTAGCTAAATTTATGTAATCTGCATTTTTTTACGCATTCGAGCTTCTGCAATTGCAATTGCAACTTCTTTCTTACCAAATTTAAAATTGGTTTTGGCAACAACATTGTCAGTTTTTGTAGAACCCTTTTCAGGCGGTTCTTTATTATTTAAAATGGCATTTTTATAATTTACCTGGTTTGCAGGTGCCACAGGCTTGTCCTTCGATTGCTCACAGGAAATCGAGGCAAAATCACGCGATTTGCAAAATTCATCAACCTGATTTGTTAAAATTGCAATTTTCTCGCGAAATATCAAAATAATTATGTCCGTTTGTTTAATTATATCATTAGTCTTGCATCAAATTCATTGTCTGGCGCCAAGGGTAAAGTGAAAATGTGCTGTGCATTTCACGGTATTTAAGGCAATTTGTCCAATATTTATTATATATACATACATTTAGCTAAATGCGTTTTATTTTAATAAATCGTTGTAGATTTAAATAAATCCTTAAACATTTGACTTAAATATTCCAACATTTAATAAAGCATTAGAGATTTAAATAAATCTTCAAAGATTTACTTAAAATTCTCAACTATTTAGTAAATCTTTATGTATTTAAATAAATCTGCACATATTTGTTTTGAATCTTTCGATATTTAATAAATATTCGCAGATTTTAATAGATCTTTAACAATATAAATAAATCCTTACAGATTTAAATAAATATTTCAACATTTAACTTTAAGCTGTCATATTTAATGTTAACTTGTCGTATTATTTTGACTTTGGTAGACCCAGCCTACATAGTAGACTAAGACCCTTTACACTGGTGGTAACGTTCAACAATTATGAACACGTTTTCCGTATTTCAAGAATTTGTACAATTAATGTTAGATCAATTATCAATAACAACATATTTAACAACATAAACATTGCATAATTTATTATTCATACAATGAAAGTTTTCTCAACATTCCCTTGAGAATGTAATTTTTAGTCTGTTTTGTTTAAGCGTCGAACGCTCCCACCATGACCCTGCCTTGCGCCTTACTACCGGTGTAAACGGTCTTGGTGTCTTAAGTTGGCTGGAGTCACCAAGGTCAAATAAATATGACAGGTTAACATTAAATGTGGCAGCTTAGAATTAAATGTTGAAACATTTATTTAAATCTGTAAGGATTTATTTATATCGGTAAAAATTTATTTAAATCTGCGAATATTTATTAAATATTGAAAGATTTATAACAAATATGTGCAGATTTGGCTAAATACATAAAGGTTTACTAAATATTTAAAAATTTAAAATAAATGTTTTAGGATTTATTTAAAACTCTAATGCTTTATTAAACATTGGAATATTTAAACTAAATGCTTAAAACTGTAATTAAATCTAGAATAATTTATTAAAATAAAAAGCATTTAGCTAAATGTGTGTATACAGAATAAATATTGGGACAAATTGAGTAAACATCGTGAAATGCAAAGCAAATTTTCACTTTACACTTGGCGCCCCATACTCACGATAACGTTACCGTGAAGAGATTTAACATTCTTTAAAAGTTAAGCACAACTTGGACGGTAATGATTTTCACATATTTGGCATTTAACACCACTTACTACCTTGGATTTACATCGTTTGTACGAGAACACCGGCGAAGACCCGCCTGAACCGTCAGCTATATTATCGGCTTCTTTAGATAAAATTTTTAATAATAGACAAATTTTAAATATTAATTAATGGTTATAATACGCCACTTATTGGTGTATTAATTAGAGAAAAAGGTTATAAATTAGCAATTCAAAAACATGCACCCAAAAAGTCTACCTGATTCATAGTTAAATAAGCTTCTAAGCCATATTTTGGCGATAAATCGGAGAAAATACTTAGAACTATACACAAAACAAATAAATGTAAAATAATTTTTAATACAACTAAAACCATTTTTAACACTTTGTCTAATGCGAAAAAACAGATGATTTGCTCAAATCAGGCATTTACTAATTAAATTGCTCCCACTGTAGTTATATAGGCCAAACAGTAAGAAATGTTAATATAAGGTACACAAAACATATACTATTTTACAAATACAAACACCCACATAAATCCAATTACGCTAAACACTTACTAGAACAAAATCATTCAATGACATCTAATAACACCATAAAATGTTTACACTTTTGTGATGATAAACGTAAATTAGATATACTAGAAGCTTTTGAAATTCACAAACATTTAAAAACTGCACCGTTAATGAATGAGCAAATTGATCTGTTAAATTCTCCTCTACTGGACATTTTGGAATAAGAAATCAAGTCATCTGCAGACGATTACCAAGATAAGTAAAAAAGTTCTATTGCTATAACAACACTAACTGCTTACTTTCTAATATAACCTTTGACAATGGCATGTAAACATGCCGAAATACGTATAAGGTTAAAATAAATAGATATTGTTAAAGTGATTAAGTATTTTATATACAGATACTCATTAAATTTTTGAAATGTTGTTATGGTAAACGTAAAATAGATATTGATATTTAAAAACATGTAAAAACTGTACCTTTAATGAATGAGCAAATTTATCTCATAAATTCCCCATTATTAGAAGTTTTGTAATAGAAATCAAATCAGCTGCAGACATAAGTAATTAAGATCAAGTCATCAAGTTTTATTGTTGCTATAGCAACATCCATTGTTTGTTTTTAATTTGCCTTTGACAATGGCGTGTAAACACATTGAAATACGCATAATCTAAAATAAATTAATACTTGTTGACGTTATTAATTATTTTATTTGAAAATTTTAGTGCTGTCAGAGACGTCAGAACAGAGACTTACAATGGATAAAATTTCGGGAAATCAAATTGTAATTTTAATTTATTTTTTTAAAGTTTCAAGCAAAAATTTACAAAAATTTTCCACATTACTAAGAAATTTAAAAAAAAGTATATTTTATCTATTTACTATCAATCAAAAAATGACCAGTTTTTGTGTTATTTTTGGCTTAAAACTAAAATTGACGAACACTTTTTTTTCAAATTAAAGCTACAGTAATTTCAGAGCGGAAATTCTCAACGCATAGATAGGAAAAGTATTTTATATTTTCCATCTTTGCCGCAACTCTCTCCTGTCCATTAACAACCGCAAAGGAAAACAAAATTGCAATTTAAATCCGGAAATTAAACCAACGTATACAACTTCCGATTTGTAAATTCTGCACTTAAAAGAATTAACAAAGGTAATTTTTTCTGAGCTGAAGTGCTATAACAGGGGGATTTTTTTATAGCAGCAACTGCGGCAAGAGACAAGCCTTAAAGTTAAGCTAAAACGCCTCGTTATTGAGGATTATGCCCTATAATAAAGTATCCGAAGGTTTTCCTTTACTTTAGGAATTACCGCGCTAAATCAGGTATTAACTGCTTGTCGAGAAAAAACAGTCTTGAAAAATGACGTCGTTAATTTTGGACTATAAGCAAACTCTTTGGCGTTTGAATGTGAAGGAAAAACTTTAACTTTTAATAAAAATTTTGTAAGGTTTTTTGTTGCTTGTCTAAAAATTTTAATTAAACTGAGAAAAATCAAACAAAACACATGAAATATTGTAGTGGAAAAACCAAAGTTGCTCCAAAAGCCCGGACAAAATTTCTTTTAAGAAACAAACTGTTCCTATTTAAATTAAAAAAAATACATTATAAAGAAATCTTTAACATAAAAGAAAGTAAATACCTAAAACGTCGTGATTTGATCAGAAGCAAGTCTCGCTTGCGGGCTTTACATATCAAAAATGTAAATTTGCGGAGAGGACCTGAGCGATGTTTTTTCCTGCAAAGAGTTTGAATAATAAATCAAGCAGACATCGAGATATCTTTTAGGGTTTTACAGGTAAAAGCGGTGATATTCCATTTATAACGGGCGCATCGGTTTCGTGTCAAGTGAACGAAAAAGCTGCAGATTGTTACATTTTATTCGTTTTTCGTTAGTCTAGGTCACATTTTTTGGTTGCTTTTAAATAGAGGTTTTAGACAGCAAAGCTAACGATAAAGGATGCTCAACTGAGGATGTAAATTAATAGTTTGAGAAAGGATAAAACTTAGGTTTAATTAATCCGAGCTTTTCCAATAACTGTCTGAAGATTTTAAAATATTTTGTATACGGAGATGAATAAGTTGGAAAGTTTGACCACAGCTTTGGTACATTATTTTAATTTTTTTTTACTGAGATAAAATGCTGATTAAGTGTCTTAATTAGCAACATTTAATCTGTGATTAATTATAACCTTATCTTATTTATTTATAAGTTCTAGCTTTACTTTGTTGAAGTCCATATTTATAGAGTATAAATAAAATACTTTTTACTTACACAATATTTATTTATTTACACCTTGTACGTATTTCGGCATATTTACATGCCATTGTTAAAGGTTATATGAAAAAGTAAACAGTTAGTGTTGTTATAGCAACAATAGAACTTGGTGACGTGATCTCGGTAATGGTTTTGCAGATGACTTGATTTCTCATTCCAAAATGTTCAATAGAGGTACAGTTTTTAATATTTGTAATTTTAAAATGCTTCCAGTATATCTAATTTACGTTTATCATCACAAAAATGTAAACATTTTATAGTGTTATTAGATATTATTAAATGATTGTGTTCTAGTAAGTGTTTAGCGTAATTGGATTTATGTGGACGTTTGTATTTGTAACAACGTACCTTCTTCATACCCAATATTAATTTCTAATTGTTTGGCCCATATAAACCGAATTACAATGCGAACAATTTAATTTGTAAATGCCGGGTTTTAGCAAAAACATCTGTTTTTGATTTTACATTAAACAAAGTACTTAAAATGTTTTTATCTACTACTGCTTGAATAATGACTTATTCTGTCATTCATTTGTGTTAGGTAATAAAGTCAATATCGCACTAATGTAAAATGAGTTAGGTAATGAATTTATTACACATAGTATCGAACAAATTGAATCTATCTCGTTCTCTTTATTTTAAAAAAGTAAGAAAGTATTTCAAAAGTGACTTAACGTTTGCAATTAAAATAATGTGAAATGTCAAATATTATTTCAAGCAAAAAAAATCTATTTTTCACAAATTTTGAGCAGTCGTAGATAAAATTTTGTATGTCACACGTGGGATAATGCGTTATTATGGCGCCCGTTTGATTACACGACCTCGTCGTACAATTTTCAAACTCGTGTTATAATAACGTTTTTATGCCACTAGTAACATGAATAACTAATAAAACTTACTTAATATTTATTTGTCTTGTTTATAATTTTAACAATTTTTTCTGATTGTCACCAAAATATGGGATCGAAGCATATTTAATTGTATCGGATGAAGTTGGGGTATTCGTGAAAAATTATTAAATGGCTAATTTATAATCTTTTTCTTTAATTAATGTATCAATAAGTTTAGTATTAAAAGAACTATTACTGTATGCAATTAGTATATTAATTGAAAATTCTCTATTATAATTAATTTCATATAAATGAACCGTTAAAACTTTATGTATCATGGACCTGTATGTTGCATGCTGCTAAAGTGTTTTACGATGACAAGAATCGTATGGTATTGTAATGTCTGTTTGTGTAGGTTTTGCATAAACAGAGTATTCAAGTTTATTAGTTGAACTAATTTCTATGTTTAAATCTATAAAGTTAATGTACCTATTTTGTTTCTAGTGTAAATTTAATGTTTGGATGCAAGCTGTTAACACAAACTAAAAATTCATTCATTAAATCAAATTAACTATTAAAACATGCTAAAATGTCATCAACATAACGATTGCAAAATATAATTTTCTCAGATTGATTTGATTCGAATATTTGTTTTTCTAGATTTTCCATAAATATATTAGCAAAGAGAGGTGGAATTGGACTTTTCATGCATAAACCACCTTTTTGTAAATAAAATTTATTATTAAAAGTAAAATAATTTTGATTGATGCAAAGTTCAAGTAATTGAGTCAACTCAAACTCAGCCTGTTTTATTAATTCAACATTTTTGTTAATAAGAATATTTATTATTTAACAAAAGAACACACTTTCGAGGAGGTATTTGAGAAAACATATTAGTAACATCAAAACTAACTAGCTTGCTTTGTGGCGATAAATGTAAATAGATAATTTAACAATTAATTCGGAAGAATTAGTAATTGAATATTTTGATTTATAATCAAAACTTGTAATTATATTATTTAGTATTTTTGCTAGCAAGTGGTTGGGTGCATGTATGTATGATACCACTGGTCTAATGGGCATGTATGGGTTTATGTATTTTTAATAAACCGTTTAGGTTTGGTGGTTGTGGATTTGGATTTATTATTTGTCTTTTTTGATAATCTGTTAAACAAACCTGGCAATTTTCTAATGTTTGTTTTAATTCCATCTGCTATTTTTTTGGTGGGGTTACTAGTTACAGCTTTTAAGTTTGAATTGGTTATGAAATCATTAATATTTTGTAAGTAAATATTATTGGGTAAAAAACTAAATTAATTTAAATTTAAATAAACATAAATCTACAGTAGTTTATGCAATCAATTGGCAAAGGTATCCTCGACGTTCAGCAACAAAATTCCTTTTATTTATTTTCACATAAACTTGAACAGATTTGTACATGTTACCAAAAAATGCAAAAATTTAAGTCGCTACTGATAAAACTTTTTAGTGAAAAAGCTCCATTATTTTCCACTTCTAAAATATTGGTACGAGATGAAGCAGAATGTGCTGATGAATGTCATTTGTAAAAGGTACAATATGGTGCTAGTTCACTCGTTTATATAAAGTTGGAAATAATTCAAATTAATGGTTTCACAAAAATGATTGATTAACATCTCTGCAAAACGATGACCATTTACGAAAAACTTTCTGATGAAGACAAATGGTCGGGCGCACAACACACTGTTCCTAAATGACCGTTCGCCATTTATCATAAACTTATTCAGTTTTAGAAAAATTATTAAATTGTCCCAGTAGTCGATTGGCATTAATTAAAAATTTTTAAAATATCGAGTTTTGCACGTATGGTGAATGCTTTTATGGCTAAATTATCTGCAATCAATAATTGTTATAAACATGACTGGGATGCTTGAAAACAGTGTTTAATGCAATACTAGTAGCAGATCGTTAAATCATTAATTATCTGAACCAGTGTGCTAGACAAAAGAGATTGACAACTTGTATATTAAACAAACTTTTTCTTTCCAGTTAAGATAAACTTTTATTTGTAAAACTACTTATACCCGTATTAAAACATTCTCCCTCTCGAGGAAAGGGAGGCTTAAGTGTATTCTTATTTAGGGTGTACAGTTGACAGGTAATTCATTTGCAAGAAACACAAATTATTAATGCTTGAATAACAACTAAATTAAAGAACAAGATAAATTATCCAGTAGCAATCTACTATTTCTTCTTCTGGGTGCATTTTTCTGAGGAAGATTATCGATTATCATTGCTATCTGTACTTTTGAAGAGGCGGCTCTGAATAGAGTCGTCGTACTTTCTCCGTACTATTCTTGGAGGTTCTTCCTTCAACCTGGACGTCTTTTTCCTTAAATTTTCGGTTGCTTTGCAAGCTGAAGGATTTTATACTTTTCGTTTGTCATCACGTAGGCGAAGTATTCGGGTTTTAACGGTGTACAAGATCTCTGTTTTTTTACCAATTCTGTCCAATACTTCGGTGTTTTTTACTGTATCGGTTCACTATATTTGTGGAATCTTTCTGTATCTTCAGCTTGCTACGTAGTTTCTTCATCAGCGTTCATCGTTCTTGGCCGTACAAGGGAATGAAGAAGGCAGCGCACTGGGCCATTCAAACTCTTAGTTTAAGGTTTAGGTTTTGCTTACTCAGTACTGGTCTCAGTTTGCAGAAAACACTACAAGCCAGTGGCGGTTTCTCCATTGGGTCAAATGGTCATTGACGTCCCAATGAAATAAGAAAAAATAAATAATTACTTTTTGTTTGAGTACATAACATATTATGCACTATAATATTTAAGAAATCTTTTATTGTTAACTTTTGTATGAAATTTCTATGCGAGGATATTTATAAAAAAGCTGCCGCAGGACCCGAAAACGTATGGATGCTGTCAGTCCCCAATTCAGCTATACGCCACCGAATAAAGCCGCTGGCTTAAAAGGCCTTCAAATGATTAAATGTGAAATAGAAAGCTCATTGCGGTAAAATTCATATTACACAAGCTAAAAGAGGATAGAAGTATTTGCGTATTAAAGACTTCAGGGTTACGAACCCAGAACTTCCAAAAATTATGCTGTCAGATGTCCGTGATAAGCGCATGCCAATAGCCGCCTAATTTGCGGGATTCGCACGTACACGACGTGGTAGCGTGAAAACAGTTGTTGGTTGTGTAATCATAATTTAGTAGTGTTGTACGATGTGCGTGCAAAATTATTTAGAATTGCATGAATTTTAAAATGCTTTCACTTGTTTCCACTGTCCATTTTGTGATAATTTATTGTGTGATATTGACTGCAAACATTTAAAAACTAAAATTCCAAAACACATTTTTTATCGTCAACCACATGAAGAATATTGTGGATTTTGACACACTGGCAGTGTGGGTATCAATTTACAATAATTTTATTAGAACGTGCTTATCGAAAGCCTGTTAAAGACTTCAATGAAAATGTTGGTAAAAATAGATCATTTTGCCAACGTAAAGGATGGGTTTGAAATATAGGGCTACCTAAAACTTAGGTAAAAACAAATTTTTTCGTCAAACAGTGCCTTGACTTGCATAAAGTGGTTGCTATAAAGTAAAACAGTAATTTAAAAATGAAAATCATAATTTACACGTGCGACAGGTCAAACTTATAGAAAAATTTTCAGAATATAATTTTATTTAATGAATAGAATTGATAACTTTGATTTTGTTAGCGTTTTTAAAGAACATTTTCTTTAACCAGGTATTTGCCGGTAAGCCGTAAATATGTTACGGAAATAATGTCCCCTGAAAAAAGTTGTTTGTTTGTAAATATGTAAATTAGAAATTATAGTCGCAAAACATAGTTTCGTTACTTAACACTATTTTCAGAATTAAATAAAAATTATTAAGTTTGAATATAACTGTAATGTTCTGCAGTCTAAGCGGTTTCTTTCCCTATTCGGGTTAATTAGCCCCTTTCTTTCGTAAATTGCTTAAGGTGAAATTTAAATTTGTGACTGTAATTTGAACACATTAAGATTATTAACGTAGTAGTGGAGATAACGCTAATACTCTGCAGTTCCAACAGTTTCTTTATTCATTGTAGGTATACTTTAAGATTTTTTTAAGGGCTATAAGCCATAATATCACACGAAGTGGTGTATGCTAGCTTCGTTGTTTAATGTAGCGACTTTAGTGCTACCATTAACTAAGAAATGTAGGGTTAAACTATATCTGCCTCAAGTAAATTAACGCAATTGAAATTAATTCCGTGTGACATTTTTTCTGTGACGTTTTTTTCGGTGACATTTCATCCCTACCCTTAAAATGTAGCACACTTGAGAGAATCAGAATTTTATTTTATAGTTACTAAAAGTCAGTGGCATTTCTTGGCTTTATAATTTGGATAAGCACATGACAATCTAAAAATAATTTAACATTAACATTAAAAAAACGAAAAATTATTTATTTCAAAAATTAAGCTCGTTGTCCTTATGAAATATTAACAAAATAAGTATTTGTTTTTTAATAGTTGGTTCACGAAATTTTCCATCTTTGCTGTTAACTTGCAAACTACGTATAAAATAAGTAGAAACCTGCACGCTGAATCTGATTGCCGCTGACCGACTCAGGAACAGGCGCGCCTATTCTGTGGTTATTGCGCCATGACGTTCTTGTCAATCCCATCGTTGCATCGGACCATTGTATTACCTTACCAATGTGCATGCAGACATACTAAGAATAACAGACGGGTTGATTGTTTTATGGCTGGGAACGACAAGGCTCGCCTTCGCGTATGCAAAACAATGTTTACAGGCAACGGTTTATTTATTTGGCGCCCAATTTTTAATGTCACGCAGCGGTGTTTAAAAAAGTAAGTAATGTAATAACTATACGTAAAAGTAACTGCTTTTTTATCAAAAATTAGACTTTGAATTATGTTGATTTGAAAAATTATGGGTAGGCACTGCCTCAGACGGATCGCCACTGCTAAAAGTCGACTACATAAGCCTGAAATAACCGGGTGAGGTAGGAAGCTTTCTACGTATTGTGTAGGGTTTACGGTGCATATGGTGGCCAAAAAAAAGGTGTATACAAGGTTATTGATGTGTCCTTATTTATTTTGATAGAGATATACACATTCAGGGCGTCATCAGTTTGTTTTCCCTGTATTGTTTTGATTTAAGTGTTTAATAAATAGTTTCGGTATTCGTATTTTAAAGTTTGCTAACTGGTTGATCGTAACTAACTCATACTACGGTGTTTTTAAAATTCTTTTGATTTTCGTAGTGGAAAACGATCGTTTTTGTTGTTAAATTTCATTTCAGTCTCCTTTGTTTCCCTGCTTACTGTAGTGTAATAGAACAGTAATGTAAAACAAATTATAGTGCATTTAGAATGAGCACCATCTGTGAAAAATATGGAATATTATAGAAAAATAATAACAATAAACTTGTATAGAAAATTTTTTGCACGTATAATATTTAACAGATTGCCTTCAGGATGTTATTAACCTTACCTGTAAGTGTTGCCAGTACATAGCGTTTTTTCAGCAAATTAAAAATTTGTCAAATTGAAAAATAGTAAAACAGTATTGCATGGTTGCACCTATTTGTTATAAATTTTATATTGCTTAAATAATGGGGTGAGGGCAGTTATTATTTTGTACAAACTCGTCTATAGGCTAGAAACGGCTCTGGAAATGACCATAGAAAAATCGTTTTGTTGCAGAAACGCTTTCAGAGAATTACTTGTACAGAATAACAGACTAAGTTCTCATAGATTTGAAATGTTGACGAATAATATTGTTTTAGACTCATTCAACTCTATGAATTCGTCAATGTGAATTTTAAAAGAGGTGCGTAAAGCTGCCGCGTTTAACTTTAACATTATAAACATACAATACTTTAATTATTTTAAAAGTATCGCCATCTGCCGATCATTTCGACGATTCGAAACCCCTCTTTATTCTACTACTACTACTACTATTTTGCGAATCTTCATCGGTTATGCTATGGCTATACATAATCTATACAAACTATATAGGGTATTTTTTGCTTAGTTAAAAATAAGACAAAAACTACCCATAAACATGTGTCCGCAATAGCTTAGTTTTCGAGGTGAAGGGTTTAAAAATTTTCATTATTTAATGGTTATTTCAAAAAATTTCAAAAAGTGCTTTAAATATTTTATTAGAATTTATCATACCGTATAACTTTCTTGGCTATAAATAAATTCCAAATATGCCACCAGGGGTCTACGTGTGGGTAATCGATCAATTAAAAAATATGAAGAAAAAAAAATTAACAAATAAAAATTTAAAGAGACGCCCCTGGTGGTTTGTTCTGAACTTTAATTATAGCCAAAAAGATTGTGTTATCCGCATGAAAAATTTCAATACAATATTCGTAACCGTTTCTGAAATTTTTTGAGAATAATAACTTAAAAAATAAAAAATTTAACACTTTGTATTTCGCAAACAAAGCCGTTACGGACACATGTTTATAGACACTTTTTGTCTTACTTTTAGCTACGAACTCTGCACCCGTATTTTACAAAACACCCTGTGCAGCTTATGTATAGGTTTTTGGTGTTGTATAATTTGCTAGATTATAGACTTTCCTAATAAAACTTGAGTTTTTAACAGGTTTAAGCAATCCAGTTTTTTTCGTAGTATTGTTATTGTCTTATGGAAAAAATTTTTTGAAATTTGATGACTGCGTCTGCAGTCTTTATTCATATTTGGAGCGGAGAAGTTCCTAAACAGTATGAGAATATTTGTACAACATATCTTTACGTTTTTATGTACCTGCTGTCTTAATTTACTTAAAATCCCTATAAAATGTTTGCTCCTGTGTCAAAAAGAAAAGTTGGTGAATTTTAATTAATTTAGTTGGCAAATTAAGAATTGCTGTCCCTTCTCCCAATTTTGTTGGGCCCATCCTTGGTTACAGAGAAGTTGCAAGAAAAATTTTGTTATGTCAAAAAGTAGTGACAAACTCGAAGACATTGCAAATAATAAAAAATGTATCTACATGCATTTTATAACACCAGAATATTATAATATGTAAATGTGTTAGTTGTACATGTGTTCTTACTCAGTTCTTAGTAAGTAGAGATAATTATTGAGTAAAAAACAGTAAATGACGCTCATCTCAAGTTTCTCAGAAACTGAACAATTCATAAATATCAACAACACAAGACTGATAGTGATACAACACAAAAAAAACAATTCGCAAGTTCGTTGTATACATATACATATATTTTCTTACGTAACATTTTAATTCAAGGATAAACTAAAAATTTGATTTATTAACCCAATTTATTAACCAAAAGTGTTATTATTTCAATTAAGGTCACCTTCGCTGCGCAAATGACTAGCCTTGAGGACAAACAGGTTTAGGACAACAATCTGGGTATCTCTGCTTCACATTTTCGTTACCCAAATAGCATTCCGCTTTAACTTTAACTCGGGGGCATCTGAAAAATGAGAGTATTAGGCAGTTGTTAAAATATAATACTTCAAAAACTGCAAGAAAGAATATATTATAACGATAAACTTACAGTGAAAGCGCAACTTCGTTCTGTACAGCGTTTAGGCAAGTAGCTTGCATGCATTGTTGAGGAACCGTAATTTTCTCTCCTTGGTCAAACGCTACTCCCCATTTTTCACAGTAAGGAGGTTCTGCGCATAAATAGAACATAAACATTATTGGTTAATTTATGCATCTCTCCTTAAATTTCACTTTCACTTAAACACAGTAAATATTTAAAAACTTTTTTAATAGATAAATAAATTTTGTTACGTTCTGACCTAAATAAAATAACAAATAGTTATTAAAAGTTTAAACAAATACTACAAAACTAACACCAGTGATTACAATATTATTAAGATAACTTACTTTGACCTTCCTCATCACTTTTCACATACAAAACTGCACTTGCTAAGAGCACAACAAAAACAAATGCAAAAAATGTAACCATGTTTCTTGATATAAAACAACTACTTAAAACAATAATGTAGACCTTGTGTACTAGTACTTGTTTGGCTGACACAACTTCTTTAAACCTTGTTTACATTTGAATCAATGCAAACGCTGTCATGTGATGAGCGTTTCTTGAAGATGACGTAATGCTCGGGGTACTGAGAAGATTATGTAATTTTATTTGTTAGTAGGCCTTTATCAAAAACATTACAGTAATAATATTAATATAACATTAAAATATATTTTAACCAATTCCTTAATTTAAGGTTTCTCAGCAGTTTTCTTGCAAACAGCGTGAGAACAACAATCAGGATACGGTTTAGAAGGATTAACTTTAGATGCGTGACAGTCTGGAGGAACGTCTACTTGCGGACATCTAAGAAAATAATATTATTAGAACGCACAAAATTAAATAGGGAATTGTACTTACATTGTGAACAGCATCTCGTTAATTTCTGGATTTACACATACTACTTTTAAACATTGTCCTGGAACGGAAACTACTTCCTTGTCCTTTTCGAATTTTGTGTTCCAATCCTCACAGTATTTGGAATTACCTTCAATTAAAAAAAAAGATTTATGACTATTTATTTGTTATTTAAAAAAATTTAAAGCAGATTTTTGCTTGTTTCTTCTCTAATAACACAATTAAGTAGTTTAAGAAACGTAAATTATATCTTACCAAGACTTTTTTCGCCAGGAGTAGGTGAACATAAAACAACTCCAACTACGAAGGCAAAAATAAAAATCACAATTTTCGTCATGATTGTGAACGTACGCTTATTTTCACTACACGTTGTAAAATGCTGAAAATTGTTTACTCATTTGCCTTATAAGATCATGTCAATAATTATTAATAGCCTTGTTGTTATATTCCGAGAACTTATAAATATGAATTCAGCCAAATCATTTGATAATGTTTTAATTAGTGTACAACAAATGTGCCAATAAGCATCTTGAACGAAGGGAAAGGGGGGAAGTTGATCCCCTTGAATTTATTATTTCTAGTAGGTCTTTCAATTTGCGGCCAAATGTATTAGAAGTTAGAATTAACAAACGTACATGATCCTTAGCCAAAGCCGTATCTGCGAACAGGCAATTCCTAGGAGCGCTAAACAAAATGGGGCGCTTAAAATTCCTTAAATCATAGAAACTATGATTTAGTTTGAATTAATTATAAGCAGATGGTCTCAGAGCATTGCGTACATATTTGTAGACAAATTTTGCTAAAATCGGGCATTTACAAATTAAATTGTTCGCATTGTAATTCGGTTTATATAGGCCAGACAATTACAAATTTTGATATTGGGTAAAGAGCATGCACGTTGTTACAAATACAAACACCCACATAAATCCAATTACGCTTAACACTTACTACAACACAATCATTTAATGACATCTAATAACACTATAAAATGTTTACACTTTTGTGATGATAAACGTAAATTAGATATACTAGAAGCTTCTGAACCATTTAAAAACTGTACCGTTAATGAATGAGCAAATTGATCTCTTAAATTCTCCTCTATTGGACATTTTGAAATGAGAAATCAAGTCATCTGCAGACGATTACTGAGATCAAGTCACCAAGTTCTATTGCTATAACACTAACTGTTTACTTTCTAATATAACCTCTGACAATGGCATGTAAACATGCAAAATATGTATAAGGTTAAAATAAATGAATACTGTTAAAGTAATTAAGTATTTTATATACAAATAATCATTAAATGTAAATAAACCATGACTGAGAAACATATTCAATCAATTTGTCACTCATTTGTGTCGATTGGGGTTGCCAATCTGATATTTAGTGTTTTAGGCTTTCAAACTCAACAGATTAAGGTAAACATTGGGTTTTAGTTGTTAACATAAACTGGACAGACGTGACACTTCTAATTACCACAAGTGTTCAAGGGGGCTTTAAACCGTGAGACAAAATTGTATGATATTTCTGTCCAATCAAAAGTTAAAAGCGTGTGCAATTTGATTGCAAAAAAATACAATCTAAATTTTTGGAGGTTAAATATAGATTGCTATGATATTTGGAGGTGTATGTTTTACTGGGATATTGTAGTTTCTGGAAGGCAATTTTTGGGATGCCTGCTGCAATTCATTTTGCGATTGGAGGTTTATGAAGACTTTAAGATTTTGATTTTCTAACTTTTAAACTCAGGGTTGCGTATTTTTGCTATAATTTCTTGTTATAAATTGTAATAATTTATATTTTCATATTTGTGAGGTTTGTTTTTATTGAAAGAAAAGAGAAACACAATCAGATTGATACGATTTTTATCTATGTTAGTTTTAATTATAATTTAGTTCAGAATTGTTCAAAAGGTTTAATTTATAAGAAGTTTTAGAGTTACTTGATTTGTGCGTCGATTAATGTCAGTTTGGATGTCAGTGTCAATGTCACAAACGTATAAAAGAATACTCATGGTCATGAGATTTATTTGTTTGTTAAAAAAATGGGAATCAAAGAAGGAAGAAAAATGAAATGGAGAATTTGTTGTAGTTAGTTACGACTCGTCTTTGTAAATAAAGAGAGAGAATTTAGATCCTCTGGAAATATAAAGAGGAAAAACGAGTAAAAAAGTAACGTAAAAGTAATTTTGAATATAAACGAAGAGGATACAAGTAATTAGCAACGAATTGTGGAAAGTCCAGAAGTATAAAGCGATCCAGAAAGTTTTTCCAGTGGTGATGGTGGTAAAACCAAGTATAAAATAACCTAAAAGCAATACAGAGGAGGACTCAAATTAAAGGCGAGTGTTTGTGGTTACTTGAGGAACCTGCAAACTAGTAAAATAGAAATTGGATATTCATCGTTTGCCTTTGGTAAAGGACATCTCTATAAGGAGACATTAAGATAAGTGTTTTTAGTAAAGGACGATAGTAGTTAGTAAAACCTATTTGATTTTTCGAAAAACTTCATTCAAAATTTGTTTTATTAAATTAAACCTTTTTTTTGCTGTAACGTTAATATTGTTTTGTGTTTGTTCTATTTCTTATTTATTTATTAATAAAGCTAAATAGCTAAATAACGACCCTGAGAAAGTTAAGAAGAGTCTCATACATAATATAATTTAGAATTGCATGAATTGCGGGCATTTAGGGAATTGTTTCCTGGTAAGTACAAGACCACGCATATCAATGCAATTAAAATTGGCACCCAACAACGTGGGGCTCGTTAATGTACACCGTGGCATTTTGGTAAATGTCGGGATACAGTTTTTCAACAATAAACTCATTTAATAAAGAACCCAAGTAGCTAGTTATTTAGTTTTCTTATAGATTTAAAAGGGTGACATTTTGATTAAAAAAAATGACAGAAGAAAATAGCAGAATGATGTTAAGAAGTTCGAAAAGGAAGAATGATGCAGAAGATTCAAATTCAGAAGGTGAAAATGAAGACCACATAAGAGAAGAGGTGGTAGCGGTCATAGAACAGCAGGGTCAAGAAGAGGTACAGGGAGAAGTACAAAATGAACCGGGAAAAGGAAAAGAAGTACCACAAGAAATAGATTTGAGAGCAATGTTGCAACTGATGATGATAAAAATGGATGATAATGCTAAGAAAATGGAAGAGAGTATGGCTAAGAAAATAGAAGAGACCGCAAGAGAAACTAAAGAGAGTTTGGAGAAGAAAATAGATGAGAAAATGGACAGTTTGGAAAAGAAGTTAGACGAAAATTTTAAACAGCAGATCCAAAGTTTGGAAGACCGAATTGTTAAAAATATACAAAAAGTTACTAAAGAAATTGACAGTAAATTGGGAGATCAGAATGATGAGGTATTGGGTGTAGAACAGATTCAAGATAACATAACAGAAATCAAAGAAAATCAAATGGAGGTACAAAAGGAGCAGGTAGAACTGAATGAAAAGCAATTGGAGTTTGAAAATAGAATAAATCGAAATGAGAATGAACTAACAATAGTTGGGTCTGTGATACAGGAAGAAAATGGAAACCATGATGAGGAACTTGAGATAATAGAAGAAAAACTGGAGAACGTAAGTGTTAATAGTTCATCAGGATATACTATCATGACAATAATGGGGGCACGTCAGTTAAAAGGTGCACAAAAATTGAAAGGAAACATTAATAAATACTTCATAATTTTTATGGAAAAAATGGACCAAAGTTATACGATTACTGTTGCGGGAATCAGAAATTATGGACATAACAATCTGTTAAATTATAGAGAGAGGAAAGTAAGATGATGGTGATGTAAGTTCATACAGAACAACTTCAGTTTTTATAAAAATTTCGTTTATTTAAATAGTTTAGAATTGTTTGTTATTAACAACCACTTATGGGCACCCACAAGAATTTTTATTATTTGATGATGAAGAACAATATGAGGAAGCACAATTGCCTTTCATTCGTCTAAATTTTAGTAACAAATTTTATTTGGCCTTAATTGACTCAGGAGCGCAAGCTTCTTTAGTCAAAGAAAAAATAATTTTGGAAAATAAAACTTTAACAAAAAAACATTTAATTAAAATAGGGAAGTTGGAGTTGTTGTCGGCAACGAAGAAAAAAGTTTCTACAATATTGAAAGCAGTGAATTTGGAAGTTACTATAGGAAATAAAAGTTATGTGACAAGATTTTTGGTTGTACCAGAGTTACAATTAGATTTTATAATTGGAATAGATTTCACAGAACAAGAAGGGGTTAAAGTTGACGGCGAATATAAATGTATAATAATAAATAATGTGAAAATAGAATGGACAAAAGATGGATTATATAATAATAATAATATTAAAATAAATAATTATGTCATAAGTGACTTTATAAAGGAGGAGCAGATAGGAATCCCTTGTTGGAAATATAAAGTACAATTAAATAACCTGGTACGTGAAAATAGTGACCTCATAAATGAAAAACCGTGTGTAGCAAGAAATCACATACATAAACTTGAAGTAGATGACAAAGCTCCATTTAATGTTAAAGTTTATCCGATACCTTTTTCGTATAGAATCCAAGTTAGAGAAGAAATAAATAAAATGTTGGCAGATAATATTATCATCCACAACTAGTTATGTGAACCCGTTGGTGGTTGTTAAGAAAAAAAATGGTAGTCTTCGATTGTGTTTAGATGCTCGTAAAATAAATAACATTACCAAACCATAATATGAATCTCCACAAACGATTGACAGTTTATTGGAAAGAATCAAGGGAACAAGACAGATACTCAAAAGAACGAATTATGTACAACAGCATGCAGAGGTAGTAGAAGATATACGTGAAATTTTAGAACAAGCAAGAATTAAGAACAGCGCAGCATTGAATAAGTATGAAAGAAGGAATAATAAAAATTTAAAAAGAAAGAAGTTTTATCAGATAGGTGATTTAGTAGTAGTTAAAAACTTAAAAGTTGCAAATAGGGGAAAAGATTTGTGCAAAACTACAATTATCTTATATAGGGCCGTTCAAAATGAATAGGATTTTTGGGGAGAATACTTTTGAGTTAGCTGAGTTAGAGAGTGGAAGAATTAGGGGAAGATTTCATATTTCAATGATTTTTCCTTACAATATTAAAGAACTTTAATGTTGAAATCGATGAAAATAAAATTTTTTTTATAAAACTTATTTTGTTTAATATTCTAAAATTTTATTTTAATCTGGGGGCAAAAATGCTATGATATATGGAGGTGTATGTTTTTACTGAGATATTGTAGTTCCTGTAAGGCAATTTTTGGGATGCCTGCTGCAATTCATTTTGCGATTGGAGGTTTATGAAGACTTTAAGATTTTGATTTTCTAACTTTTAAACTCAGGGTTGCGTATTTTTGCTATAATTTCTTGTTATAAATTGTAATAATTTATATTTTCATATTTGTGAGGTTTGTTTTTATTGAAAGAAGAGAAAAACACAATCAGATTGATACGATTTTTATCTATGTTAGTTTTAATTATAATTTAGTTCAGAATTGTTCAAAAGGTTTAATTTATAAGAAGTTTTAGAGTTACTTGATTTGTGCGTCGATTAATGTCAGTTTGGATGTCAGTGTCAATGTCACAAACGTATAAAAGAATACTCATGGTCATGAGATTTATTTGTTTGTTAAAAAAATGGGAATCAAAGAAGGAAGAAAAAAAAATGGAGAATTTGTTTTAGTTAGTTACGACTCGTCTTTGTAAATAAAGAGAGAGAATTTTGATCCTCTGGAAATATAAAGAGAAAAAACGAGTAAAAAAGTAACGTAAAAGTAATTTTGAATATAAAAGAAGAGGATACAAGTAATTAGCAACGAATTGTGGAAAGTCCAGAAGTATAAAGCGATCCAGAAAGTTTTTCCAGTGGTGATGGTGGTAAAACCAAGTATAAAATAACCTAAAAGCAATACAGAGGAGGACTCAAATTAAAGGTGAGTGTTTGTGGTTACTTGAGGAACCTGCAAACTAGTAAAATAGAAATCGGATATTCATCGTTTGCCTTTGGTAAAGGACATCTCTATAAGGAGACATTAAGATAAGTGTTTTTTGTAAAGGACGATAGTAGTTAGTAAAACCTATTTGATTTTTCGAAAAACTTCATTCAAAATTTGTTTTATTAAATAAAACCTTTTTTTTTGTTGTAACGTTGATATTGTTTTGTGTTTGTTCTATTTCTTATTTATTTATTAATAAAGCTAAATAGCTAAATAACGATCCTGAGAAAGTTAATAAGAGTCTCATACATAATATAATTTAGAATTGCATGAATTGCGGGCATTTAGAAAATTGTTTCCTGGTAAGTACAAGACCACGCATATCATTGCAATATTTTAATAAAGAAAAGTGTGTTTCCTAGGGGAGAAGGGATCAATCTTCTCAAAGATCATTAAGTTTGTTTGGATCTGATTGTCAGTTGCTTAAGCACTAATATTTAAACTCTGGCGAATTAATACAAATCTTAGACTTAAATTTTAATTTAAAAAATCATCACTGTCGGTTTGGCCTACGAGGGGCACAAAATCAGCAAGTCTTATTTGTAGATTTTTACTCTTAGAAGTGTACTCGGGCGTATTAAACGCGGCGTTATTGTACTTCGGGAATTAGGCGTAATGTTGGGGCGCTGTTTGAAAGGAAGCTGATTAGGGAGTTACGGCAAAACACTATTTTCATTTAATTGTGCGTAATTACATAAATATTTTAAAAGATTTACGTTTGTTTAGATAACATCAACATCTTTCCTTTCCAACTTATCCTTTTTAACTTCGAGATAGTGTAAATCAGACATCAACATTAAATAAATCAGGTCCAACATCGATCATCGCCAGTAAGTAACCTATCAAGTTCAAGCGCTTAATTAATTTTAACAATTAGTGCTATTAAAATTTATAAATAAGAATATCTTAGACACTGCACGATCACAAGGGGGCCTCCGAATATAAATTACCCAAAGGCGCCAATAATACAAATTCAGCTCTGTATATAGCGCTGTGCTCTGATGAAAACTGTCTTTTAAAACCGTTGAATTTTTTCCCCTAATGCTTATTCTGTATGCAAAACAAGACAGGACGTTAAATGTTGGCTACACGGTTAGCACGTACAGCTTGACAGATATTAGGTTGCAAAAGTGAGCACTAGGAGGAACAAAGACTGAAATTTGAGTCTTGCCATAGCTACGGTTTACTTGAATTTTTACTTTTAACCCCTCTACCAGCTAACCGTTTAACTTTTTTTAGTAGTTTTTAAACATTGCTGAATAGAGAATTAAATTTTCTATCGGAATATATCATTCTTCTTCTTCTTTAGCCATCCCTTTTTGCCGTTAGGGTGCGCCATCTATTACCATTAAAACTACCCGACTCGCCTTTGTGTTTATCATGTTTAGAAGCTTCGGTAAATAGAAATCGCTGTCAAACTACATCATTTTCCTTAAATTTGATTTAATTTTATGTCACTTTGAATTTACGGATTTTTTAAATTCCAGTGTTTAGTTATCGTATTAAAGTATTTGTTACAAAGTCTTTAAGCAACTACGGGAAAATAAGTTTTAAAATAAACATTTTCAAAAAGCTTGTATATAGGTATGAAAAATAGACTTCACAAACGTTACAAGATTTTTAAAGCAGGCCCAAAACTCCCTAAGGTCTCTCTTTTGATTAAATCATGTTTTGTACTACATGTGGATATCAGCTTCCTACTTTAATTAGTAGCAATAATAAAATTTTGGAAATAAACTTCAAAAATTCTAAAGTTTAAAAACAAACACATTCTTGTCAATGTAAAATGCAACCCGTTTCTAAACGACCACTTCTACGTAAAACAAAACAACTTTTTGGATACTTGTAAAATTAATATGAGATATAATAACATATAACTAACTAAATTGTTGTTTTTATATATAGTAGAACACTGCGAATGTAACTAAATTAATTGTTCATGCATAGTTTATATGCATGTAATAACATTCAAAACGCGTGAAAATATAATCATAAAAAGGTCGCAATATTAGCTTACGTAGGGGTTCATAATTAAATTGTTCCAGATTCAATTATCCCACACTGTTCCATTAGTGCTCGGCCATTTTCTCATACTCCAAAGTGTCTCATCTGTATAAAAATATACGGCTTTATGTATAAATAATAGTTATCTATTTATAGTAGTATATTAAATCCCTAGCTGTCTAACCATAACACGATGACGAGGTTTTACATTTCGCCACAGTTTTTCGGTTCTGCTTTGGAAATAAATTGTGTTTATCGGCCGTGTTTTGATAATACATTTTATGTTGCTAAACACGAGACCGCGTACAACGAGTTCAAAGAAACAATCTTATTTCAGACACGCTCATAAAAAAATATTGGTGACTATTACTTGCTCTCATAAGGCAAACAGACCGAGTCATGCCAGCAGAGCGACGGGCGCGGCGCTCACATAAGCTGGCCCTATAGTAAGAGGGATACGGGTAAAAAGCGGCATTTTGTGATAAAAACATGAAACCTTGTACGTTTGTAGACAATGTATAATATACATCGTCTACAAACGTACAATATATACATTGTATATAGGTAAAAATTTTAAACGTGGGAGAAATTCCAAAATCACGTCAAAGTCTAAGATGGCGGGTATTTTCCTAAATAGCGGTTCTATTTTGTTAAATGTCGTACTGCGCCGGTCGAAGATTCTTTGATTATGGTTTCGAGGGTGAGGAATCCGATACAACTATTAAAAAGTCTAACTTAAAAAACAATCCCGATTACTTACAGTAATTTTAATGGTTTTCTTGAATTTGTCGCTTTAAAAAACATAATAAAACATAACTCAAACGGCCAAACAAAATATTTTAAACATTTTCAAAAATTTGAATATTTTTTTCGAATAACTAAGGTTTTTAGCGTAATTTTTAGTGTCGGCTTTTTTAATGGTTTGAGTGGATTTTTTTCTGGGTCTATGATATAGGAGTTTTTTTTTTCGGGGATGTTTATCGTGAAGATTTTACTGGAGTTCTTCTGTCTTAAAATTGTGTGTTACGGGTCTGTTTTTTCCGCTCTTATTTCCGGGTCTGTTTTTTCCGCTCTTATTTCCGGGTCTGTTTTCCGTGCTTTATCGCGGCTTTTAATATATAATTATATATATAAAAAAACTTTGTTTTTAAATTACAAACAAACAATAATAAATACAAACCGTAGTGTATATCGAAGGCACAAGATGTTATTAAGAATTGCAAGACGCAGGAAATAGTAGGGAATTAACAGCAATGGGAAACAATCAAAATTGTGACAAAATACCGGAAATGCTACCTAGAAATAATCTTTGCTTAACAGTTATTTACATCATGTATTTATTTATTTAAAAGTTCACATTAACCAGTTTTTTTTTGTAGCAACACAATTGTTGTGCCAAAGTTAGAGTAACTTTTGTGAAATAAATTTGAAAAAACTCACATTTCTCCCTTTAGATTTGTAAAGTACTGAAGAAAATAATCAAACGCAGATATTCTTTTACAGGTTATTTTTTATTTACAATAAATGAAAAATTTTGCTTACAAACAAACAAAAATTACAAGCCAATATCATTGTGCTATATTTAAACTAATCCTGGGGGACAAACAGGTTTTGGGCAACAATCTGGGTACGATAGTTCCAAATTTTCATTAGTTAAATGACATTCCGAACGAATTTTAAACTGCGGGCAGCTGAAAAACGAGGTATAGTATAATTTACTATTTTTATTTTTTGTTCAATGGTCTCAAAAGAGTAAAAACTTACGTTTTGAGAGATATTTCGCTTTTTGAAGCGTCTACGCAAGTAGCTTCCATGCAGTGTTGCGGAACAGAAACTGCTTGTCCTTGGTCAAACGTTATTCCCCATTTCTCACAGTGACCATCACCTGCAAATAAATAGAATACTGTAAGTTTTTAACTTCAAACATTTTTCTTTCTCTGCTGTTTAAAAATGCCTAATTAGATAATCTAACATTTTACACATTTATTAACGGTGTTGCAGACACTGACTTGAATTTTTTTCTACTTTTACATTACTAATAAATTGCCAAATATTCTATTTTTATTACTTACTTTGAGCTTCTTCATCGCCTTTTGTATGCAAAACTGCGGTAGTTAAAAATACAATAAAAACGCAAGCACAAATTTTAATCATATTGCTTGAACCGCTAATATCAATATACTTAGACTTTGTACACTTTGCTTGGCTTATTCGTTAAAATGATGTTTACCTCGCAATTAATGTAAATGTGATTACAAGATGAGCATATCGTCAAGGTTATGCTATTCATGGGTTATTGAAACGATTATCAAGTGCAGTTTTATTCCTATTTTTTTTAATTTTATATTTACTTTAGCAGGGTCAAAAAAATAGGGAAAATAACAAACGCATGACTAAACTGTTAATAAAACTACACTCGGCAAAAGCCCCAGTCAACGAAGCCAAAGTGCATTCTTGCAACCCTTTGCGAACTTTACTTAAATTACCTTTATTTATAAATAAATGCCTTAAGATACAAGAAACATTTACCAATTATAACTTCACCAATATAACATTAGAAAAACAGGTAGAGAAGTAATATTACACTAACAAAGCCTGGTCAAAATCTTACAATTACTTACAAGCGAAGGTATTTTCTCCCTGGAATTTCGATGTAGCCTACAGTAATTAATCTTTTAAGTGTCCTGCACCTTTTCCAACGCACGAACTCCATGTACCTTTAACCTGTTTAAAACAAAACGCTTACTGCGCCAGGTATTGCTCATAACACTAATGAAAGGCATAATCGAATGATTGCCTTTCGAATGAAGTTGATAATCGAATGATTCGTTCGGATAAAATCATTGGGATGTTTCCAAGCGGGAAATAGTAGTAAAAACGCTCGCCACTTGCATCTCGAATGCTCCTATAAAGGAATTTTCGTTGTCATCGTCTTTTCTCGGGCTGCTTGGCAAACAGCGTAAACCTTCAGCTGAATATTACTTTTATTAATTTATATCAGCATTATCATCAAATATAAACAGTCATAAATGTAATTATTACACTTTCGGCACTGTGCGTTTACTGCGAATCTTAAATTTAATACTTGACTATATCAGTCTACCTAGTTTAGTGTTTGTTTGGTACGTTTTTTCAGACTTTTGTAATTGCAAAATCTTGCAGGTCATTGACGTAATTCATTGACTCCGCTCTGTATTGTATTTCACGCTTTATATTAAAATTGTGCTAGGACAACACGGCCCGGCCCGATCCTGCTCGTAGTGCTTTGTATTAAAGTCGGACCTGAGGCGTCTGGCCTATGTGAATCATAGGCCCGGCTCGTTTAAGCCAGGCCCGTTCAAGCCCGGCCAGCGGGCCTGGAAACCTAGACCCGTACATGTCGATCCGACCCGTGCAGGGCCGTGTCTCACGGTCTAAACACCATATAAATTTACAAAAGCCCGTATCTGGTACAGCCTGTATCCGCTTTGTAATAGGCCCAGCCCAATCTTGCTAGTTGTATTTCGTATTAAAGTTGGATCCCGGGGTGGCCCGCTCCGTACGAGTCATAGGCCCGGCCCGTACTAGCCCGACCCGCGGGGCGGGTTAAGCCTGGGCCC
The DNA here is from genome assembly GCA_958336395.1 of Ctenicera cuprea. Taxonomy (NCBI): domain Eukaryota; kingdom Metazoa; phylum Arthropoda; class Insecta; order Coleoptera; family Elateridae; genus Ctenicera; species Ctenicera cuprea. Next base: position 25,861,814 of record OY284494.1, read on the forward strand.
GTATAGGCCGACCCGGCCCGTGCAGTGCTCTGTTTTATAGGGTAATTAAACTATTTTTGTTTTTTCTGATTTTGTGGGTTTCCGTAGGTAATGAATCCATATCGATTAAATAGAGCGGAGCTTCAATATGAATTATTGGCCCGTGGAATAAAAATTACGGCTAAACTGAGACAGTTGTGACTATGCGTTAAGTTAAAATTGTTTGGTGATTTAATTGTCGCTGAGTCTTTTAAAACCCGATATTACTACTGAACTTAAAACATGTACTAGGAAAAGTTGTGAGGTGACTTTGTTAACAATTTTAAGGGCTGTTTTGAAACTAACGATGCTAAAACTATTGATGCAAAATTACATCTACTTTACTGCATTTATTGAACGTGTAGAAGAGTAATAGGGTAGCAAGAAATGCTTCGAAGGTAGAATTACGTAAATCAATTATAGACTTATTTCAAGGTAGCGCGTTAATTTGGTATAGGTCCATTCTAACAGAAGTAACGTCATGGATAGATTTTGTTAAACGTCTGAGAGACGAGTACTTACCCGTGGTTTATGAAACAGAATTGTGAAGCGAAATTCGTAACCGTGAACACTGTACAGAGACCTAGAGAGAAAGCAAGACATTACTTTGGATGTATAGTCAACCTTTTCGCTAGACTTCCTCAGTCTTCTACTGAACAGCAAAAATTATCCGTTCGTACTGAAGCAAGAACTATTACTGCTATGTAAAAAAACTGGAAACCACAAGAGAATTAGCTTTCGGATTTCGTTTACTCACCATTAAAAAATCAATTTAATGTAGCTCGATCTAGCTTGCCAGTGGCGTATATTGATACTAATTTGAGGCAGGTATGTAGATAAAAAAGGCGCATATTATATGGATACTTATAAATTTTTATTGGAACTTTCCTAACCTATAGCTACATAATTTGTCACGGGTATCTGGACCAATAAATAAACTATATACTTAAAGTAGACTTTTTTTATTACGTTACATTTTCATGAATATATACATTTTAAAAATGTAAGAAGTATGTGAGTGACTCGACCCTATTGTATATACGTACATACTCTAGTGTAATAGAAACATAGAATTTATTATAATAGCATACTGCGATGTTTTAAATTATTAAACAAGTCTATTAACTTATTTAAGTCTATGTTATTTGAAAACTCCCGCTCAATATTTAATATGGCCAAATCAGACAGCCTCATTTCAGACATTGTAGATCTTAAATATGATTTTATTTGTTTCAATCTACTAAAGCTGCGCTCAGCAGATGCGCTGCTGATTGGTAGTGTCAAAAATATTTTATATAAAGTATTTAAATTTTTAAAACTATCTGTCATATTATTAATATACATAAAATTTAGAACCTGGTTTATTTTAAGGTTTTCCTCTTTTGAGGTAAAAATTTGTGTGTACAGATTTCTAAACAGCTTGTATTCATCAACAGTGCTGCTCATTTCGTCTAAATCTTCTTCGTAAGCTAATGCCAAATCCATTACTGCTTTTATGCTGTTTTCTTCGTAAAAATTGACGGGCTTAAGACATGAAAATGTTGAGGACACCTTGTGAAAGTCTTCAAATCTTTCATTAAATTGAGTGTGCAGATGATCCAGCACTACGCGATACACTTCTATCTTAAAACTTTGTCTTGAGTCTTCAATGGGCTCATCTCTTGCCATTTCGTCAAAGTGATTCTTCCGTCTTCTTACTCGAGGATTCTCATAAACTGTTGAAATGTCGCATTGTTCTGCTAGTAATTTTGCTTTATTTTCAATAATCAAAAATGCTTCATCACATCGTAAATTTGCTAATTCATTTTGAACACTTTTGACCATTGCAGACGCTGTTCTAAGATCTAAATCAACTTTTTGTAAATATTTGGAACAAACATCAATTTTTGTCAAAATATCTTTCCAAAATACGAATAAAATCAGAAATTCAAAATTGCAGATCTGATTCAATAAGCCCATGCTTTCTGATATGGTTTTTGCTGCCGTATTTGGAATAGTTCCTTCACTTATTAAATTTAGACAGAATTGCTGATAAACTTTGAATGATTGCAATTAAATCATGTTTATGACTATACCAGCGAGTATTCGACAGACGTTTTAAAGTTAATTTTGATTTTACATTTTCAACCTTTTCTCTCTGTTCTTTCTTTAACAAATTTAAACGAGGTATGCTAAAAACGTGTATATTGTTTCCAAATTTCCAAAAACACATTTTACTTTTAGGCACGACGAAATAGCGTCGATAAGAACTAAATTTAAATTATGCTCTAAACAATGAATATAAACGGCATTTGGCTGTTTTTCTTTGACTGGTTGTTTTAAACCAGATACATGGCCAGACATGGTAGCTGCTCCATCGTACGCTTGTCCACGGCGAAACTTTATGTTTAAATTCAACTTATTTAAAATTATCATTAAAGTATTTGTATTTTTTACAATAATAAATTAACGAAGAAATGTTTAAAACACGCTTTTGGGGCGGAAAAACAACATTTATGAAAAAATATTTTTTACAATTCTTATTTCTTCTAATTTGCAGCTCTTTCTGTCAACAGATAATGAATTAAAACACTTATTAAAAGACTTCATTTTCAAAATTTGAAGATTCCGTGCATACCCAGGAAGCATGGTACAATATTTTGGTATTAAGATTTTCGACTCAGAATTTTATTATCAACATCGCCACGTGTAGTTCTTTCGCCAATTGATACACACCCTGTATTTAAACTTCCTTGTTAACATTTATATTTATATTCACATTAAAAGTGAAAATATTGTCGGTTTTTACTCACATTCACATTGATATTATTTGTATTTATGTGGTTTAAGCCGTTTAATTTATCATAATGACAATTTTGACAGTTTTGATTAGTGACAACTTGCTACTCTGATCTTTCATATAATTTAATTCGATGTTTCAAAATGATCAATGTCGGTATTAGCAATCCACATAATTATGCCTCTACAATATTGTAAGTTGTGGATAAAATTTTGTATTGCATTTGTGGATTATCTGCAAATAAAACTCTTGAACATTTAAACACTCGGCCTTGCGGCCTCGTACCTTTACTTTTACGCGAGTTTTATTTGCCTCATAATCCACTCATACAATAAATAACTATTAATTAATAACGCAATACAATTACAAAATATATAATTAATAGTTATATAGTTTACTACTATGTTCTTACATAAAGTTAAAATAAATGGTAAGTGCATACAAACATCGAACAAACATTTGATCTTGAATTTTCTGTTATTGTCTTTTCAATACTTAATCCTTACACTCTTCAGCTGGACAGCAATCTGGATACGGCTTAGATAAATCTATTTTAATTGTGCGACATTTTGATTCTAATCGAGCTGACAGTTGCCACCCAGGGCAACTAAATATACACATAATATTTAATAAATTATGAAAAAAATTTAAAATTAGAAGTTACTTGCGTTAAGACTGAAATAGTATTGTCTGCTGCATTTTTGCATGCATATTTCTCACACACTCCTATTGGTGCAGGAACAGTTTCACCCTCTTTAATAGACAGGTCGCCCACCTCACAGTATTGAACCTTACCTTTAAAACACAAAGATGAATTAAGGTTATGAGACTGGTAGTTCGTTTTCTAAGTTTTAATGAATAAACACAGTTAAATTCAAAAATATATATTTATCTCATTTTGATACAACGATGTGTTAAAGGGCAGCAGAGTTGTAGAAATAATCTTACAACAAGAAATATTTTGCGTTTTTATAAACGATTTTTTTACGAATAACAAACCTAATACGCGTTTTTGATAACTAATCAATCAGGAAACAGTTTTTGTTTTGTAAAACCTTTAATAAATTACATTTACATTATTACAAAGTAGTTGTATTCACTTAGAAATAAAAAATATCTATAATGGTCGCAAAACAACCAAGAGTAATCACTTACCACCACCCTCGTTTGATGTTAAACCTCACACAACAGCTAACAGCACCAGAAGAATGGAAATTGACGATTTCAACATGTTTGTATGCATTTCTTGTCTACCAGTCCGTGCAATAATATGCAATCGAGATTGTCGCACTTATATACTCTTCTTAATCAGCATTCGTTATTTTTTATCAATTAAGTGATAATGTTTAATTTGGCAATATTTTGTTGGGGTTATTTTAATGACTTGTTCTTTTAAGGATCTCATAAGAGATTAAAATAATGTAAACAAATATATTACTATCAAGTAGGCGGTAAGACTAAATAAAAATTAATCTATTGAATTACTTTATTTAACAATTCCAGCTTTACTTCGTTAAAGTCCATATTTAATGAGTATCTGTATATAAAATACTTAATCACTTTAACAATATCAATTTATTTTAACCTTATACGTATTTCGGCATGTTTACATGCCATTGTCAAAGGTTATATGAAAGTAAACAGTTGTTATAGCAATAGAACTTTGTGACTTATCTTGGTAATCGTCTGCAGATGACGTGATTTCTCATTCCAAAACGTCCAGTAGAGGAGAATTTAAGAGATCAATTTGCTCATTCATTAATGGATGAGCAAATTGATCTCTTAAATTCTTAATTCAGGTGCATGGTTTGAACCAACTAAGGAAACAAAATAGCGATCCAGAAATGATTTGAATATTTTCTTAAATAATAATTGTAGTGATGAAGTGTTGACCCTTAGCAACAGACATGGGGTGACGTTATAATATATTAAGCTACAAGGGTGGTAAGTAAAGCTTACCAGGTCGAGGTGGTGTTTGTAGAACCGAGACTCAAATGAAGACGCGCATGGCTTACCGTATTTTTTGCACGATCGATAAGTTAATTAAAAAAAATTTGTAAAATTTATATTCACATTCAAAATATTTTGTTATCGAGTTCGCCAAAGCCAGCTAAATTTGACATATTTTAAACTTCCATGCTGTGGTTGCTAATTTTTTACCGCCATTGATACGTAATGTATATAGCAGCCCTAACGCGGAAACACAAACTTATTGCGTTGACAGCAACGCTAGTAAGTAAACAAAATAGTATATAAAAGTATGATCATATAAATAAATAAATAAAAAACAAACATTATCTGCATACTTTTTAATTGTTCTTGGATAATGTTAAAATAAATTGTAACTGTACAAATAATGAGCATAAATTTGTTCGTAATTATTGTTTGGATGAATAAGCAACAATTTTTTCAGCCTATTCTAAATCAACTACTCCTCATCACAAACTTCATGTGGACAACATTCTGGATATCGCTTAGTTAAATCTATTTCAGATTTGTGACATTTTGAGCCAGGTGCCAATTGCCACTCCGCACAACTAAAAACAAACAAGTAAATATTTGATTGTTTATAAGATAAAACTTCACAGTTATAGGTAACTTACGTTAAGGATGAAATAGAAAGAACTGTCGCATTATCGCATGTAATCTTCTCGCACTGTCCTATTGGTGCAGGGACAGTTTCACCTTCTTTAATAGACAAACCGTCCACATGACAATATCCAGCCTCACCTTTGAAAACAGATAACAATTAGGTTTATCTTGCTGTTAGTTCGTTCAATAGGTTTTAATAAATACAGTTTAATTTAAAGGTATTTTCGACGCGTGTTTTAATCTAACAGGTTAAAGATCATGAGTGATTTAGAGATAATGCTACAACAAGAAAACTTTTCCGTTTTTCGCAAACAATTAAATTTAACAAAAAAAACTAATACATTGCTTTATATTTAGTTATAAACTAAATTTCTTCCAAACTCTCAGCAAATGTATTATATTTACGTGATTACATTGTCGCTATACAGAGTGCCCATTTTAAAACTCCGAGCCTAAATTTTTTTAAATAGGCAACACACAAATCAACCCCCAGATCACTATGCATTTCTACCATTTTTTTTTAATTGGGATCAGAGTTGTTTTACAGTACATGTATCTACTAATGATTAAGTACAAATTTAAGGTTACTTTAATAACTCAAATTTAATATTTGACAACAATAACTACAATAATTTAATAGGAACATAGTACAAAAACTAACGAAGCAGGTGTTCAAATTGCCTTCCCCCTTCGTTTTCGCAGAGTATAATTCTTCTACGCATCGAACCTCTAACACGAGCTAACATTTCCGGTGTGATAGAGCGACAACATTGAATTATCCTTTCGTATAGATGTTCTTCATTGCGTATGGGCACTTCATAGACATCATTTTTTACTTTGCCCCACAAAAAGAAGTCTAGCGGAGTCAAATCGGGACTACGGGCAGGCCAAGGATGCAATGCACCTCGTCCAATTACCCGTCCCTCAAAACGTTGGTTAAGATAATTTCGCACATCCCTATGAAAATGCGGAGGTGCACCATCATTTAAAAACCACATGCTATTCCGTACGTTTTGAGGAACTGTTTGGAGGAGAGCCGGTAGTTCCTTAATTAAGAGATTTAAATACATTTCACCATCTAAATTTCCAAATAAGAAATGTGGACCTATTACAAAATCGCCAATAATACCGCACCACACATTAAGAGAAAAAATTCTCTGAAAATGGGTTATCCTGATCCAGCGGGGATTGTCTTGGGCGTAATAGTGGCAGTTATGTCAATTAACCATGCCGTTGTTTGAAAACCTCGCTTCATCACAGAATAATACCATACTTAAAAATTCCGCATTGCCGTTTAATTGCCGTCTAAGAAATTGACAATACTGAACACGATGCTCATAATCCCCATCTTCAAGATGGTGTATGGTATAAACATGGTAGGGGTGAAATTTGTTCGCCTTAAGAATATTGAAAACAGAACCTTTGCTAATGTTTAAGGCATTTGCAATCGCTCTTTGACTTTTATGGGGATTATCCGTAACCATTTCAATTACAGCTACTTCGTTATGTTCAACCGTAACTTGCCGTGCCCTTACTTTTGGTTTTGAAAATTGCCCATACTCTTGTAAATTCAGAAGAAGCATTCTAAATGTTTTGTCTGTTGGAATTCATCTACCTGGAAAGCGTTGCGCATACAAAGTACTGGCATTCGACATTCACCCAGAATTAGAAGCATGTCCACTTTGTCAGCGTTGGAATACATTTTGCACCAAAGATTAGTGATCGATAATCTTTGTTTTGCACCGTTCAAGTAATGTGGCTTAACGAATTTGATTAGTAAACTGTCAAGTTAATGCAAACATGATTGCCCTGATCTTAATTATAGAAATATTTCGTTTTAAAATAATAGTCGGAGTGACTTGTATTGTGTGTTGCCTGTTTAAAAAAATTTAGGCTCGGAGTTTTAAAATGAAATAAAAAATAATGATTCCATCTTCAATCTGGTACAAAAACACATGTTTGTGTTTAATTAATAATCGCTTACCATCATGCTGGTTTTCAGAAGCCGGTAAGCCCCAAACAATAGCTAAAATCACCACAAGAATGGAAATAGACAACTTCGACATTTTTGTGTAAATTCTGGTTTTACAGTTCGTACAATAATATATATATGTATTTCAAGTTGTAGTTTGGCACATTTATATATGCTTTTCTTATCAGCGTTTATTATTACTATTAGCTATGATGATCTAATAAAAACAAATTTATCAATTTGTTGCAGGATACATAATTTAGTAATATTCTTTTGGGGCTACTTTAATAATTTGATAATTTAACGACATCTTAAGAGGTTAAATGTAATCAAATGTATTATTATTAACTAGACGATAAGACTAAATAAAAATAAGTCTATTTGATTACAGAATCCGCAATGTCAAAACTAAAATAACTAATACTAGATTAATAACTTTCAATTATGTAATTTCGCGAATTATTTTGAAATTAATCATACGTTCTGAAATTGCTTTAGCAATAATTTAATTATGTAATTATTTGTGTTATTATAGGAAGAATTACGAATTCTTTTTCATTAATCCAGTTTTGAATATGGTTACATTTATGACCAGAGAGCGCATTTATAAGCATTTATTTTTAGAAAATAAGCTTGATAAATCAGAAAAACAGCACAAAAAATCACAAAGTAAGCAACATTGAAAAAACGACAAAATATAATTTCTTTTGCATAAGAATGAGGTATTGTTACAAATATTTTAATAATAAGAGACTAGACAGTGTAATTAACGGCAAATAAAAATATACTGTGATATAAATTTCCTTGCCGTTCAAACGGTGTTTTTATTAAAAATTTAATTGAAGCATATAGTGGGAAAACGATAGAACATTTTAAAATTAGCTTTTAAGAATAAGAAATATTACACAGGTGTATACAATAACGGTTTTCATGCAGCTTCTGCAAAATATTTTGTTATTTTCAATAACCAATTCAGGAAAATTTTGAAGCTGCCGGTACGGATTTATCCTTCAATTTAGGCATCTTATAATTTCAAATTAAAATTATTCACAAAACATCACAACACGATGAAATACCCCAAATGACTGTAGTTAACAAAAGATTAAACCATGTTTTTAGCCTTTTTACGAACAAACGAGATAGACTATTGTGTGTGGTTTTCAGAACACCAAACTTGGTGATTCCCGGAGCGCGCTATTTGTTTCTCTCATGGAAGTTTGTTTGGACTAACAGGGGATTTGTGGAATGCGGTGTAAGTTATACGCCGAGTTGTTCAAACCGAAAAGTAGTAAAGTAATTAATGTTTTAATATTAGATTTTTCAAACAAAATAAGATACAAAAGCTAAATAAGCGCATATAAGCAGTTTAAGGAGCAAAACGAGACGATAACTAATAAGCAAAATAAAAGTGGTGTCAAATGATTACAATTTTCATGAATCGTAGAGATACAAAAGAATTTACATTTGCTTACAATCATAGTGCATAAGCAAAATGCTTAAAATTTGCGCTCTGATTATTACAGTATGAAGTCGTAAAGTCTAGAACGTTCCCAAGCGTTTATTTTGAATATTATTTTGAACTTTTTTTCTAATGTGAATTCACTCATTAACAGGTAATGATGGGGCTGGCAACCGAAGCCAAATTTTCCAATATTCGAATATTTGTATCTAAATATCTACAATAGTTTATTCGTGGTTAAACAATTAAAGGCAACACAAACTAGTCGGCAGTATTTCATTGTAAGGCGGCAGTATTTCATAACTAAAAAAACGTTTGAATATTTTTAGATATGTTAACCATTTTAACAATCGTATGAAATTTTAATTTGCCGTAATAAAATGCTCAAAACTTAAACCAACTGCAAAGTGGGATACATCGTTGAAATCAGAATTAAACATTCTCTTAAAATATGGAAAAATTAAAAATGCGAACCATAAGAAAAAGAAAGTGGACAGTCGAAAATGAACAATGGTAGCAGTTATATTAAATCTGATACAAAATTTAGATTCAGCATAAAAAAAGTGTCCTAATAATGCGAAATATGTAACATAAATGATAAATGTGTTATAGCCGAAAACAAAAAATCCAAAATTTCAGTTTTTTTCCGATATCTGAAAAACCAGAGTGGCTACTTTAAATTTCTTAACAGATTATTGTTAGGCATAAAATTTGACAGCTTTACCTCAAGTTAACCAACGCTCTATCTTTTCAAATAAGCGAGATCCCCATGGTGGGGCTCGAATTTGAAACAGCCTGTATGCAGGGTGAGTTATGAGTGCAAGATTGTTTTCTAACGTCTTTACTACAACAGCAAAAAATGGTTCAAAAAATTTGTTTGCTTCGTTACTGTGCATAACCCAATACTATTACCAGTTATACTGGGTGTTTAGTTATGCCTGTGCAGCACATTACTTTGTTATTTTAATTTTAAATGTCATTTTAGATAAAGAGAGAAAAATATTAAGAATGTATGATCTTAAAATTAGTGATTTAAGAAATATTATGAAAGGTTTTGGCATTTGTGACAAAGTATTTTAAAATTAATGCTTTAATAACGAAAATGTTCAGCCCACAGACTATTAACACATTATAACGTATTCAGTGGTATGATAATAAAAACAGCAAATTAGTACTTAATTTAATGTCCATTATGCAAAACTTCAAATGTATATAACTTTTGTTATTCAAATCGAACACCCTGTAGTTTTTAAAACCGTCAAATGCAGAAATAAATTTTCTTTCAATTTGATGTACAGTTTTGTATACCAAATATTACGTTAGGGGGAATTTTAAGATCATAGATTCTTAATACTTGTCTATCAAAAATTGAATGTATATTCTAAAAATGCAATAATCCACAGGGTTTACTCTTTCAAATAACACAGTAGTGTGCTGTACAGGCATAACTGAACACCCAGTATTATTGGGTTGTGCTTAGTAATCCAACAAACAATTTTTTGTTTAACAATCATTTTCTAAGTTTTATAATAAAGTCGCTTGAAGTCGATCTCGCACTTATAACTCATCCTGTATATAACCTCTACAAATAAAATTCATCTATAAATACAACGTAGTATGTTTTTGAGAAAATTGTTTCGATTTATTTTTGAAATTGAGAATATGCTAGTAATACGTATTATAGTGGATTGGAATATGTTTATCCCCTGAAATTGTGCAACCGTTATTTTACTGGAAACATACCCAACTAATGAGATGGAATATGCTGAAGGGCCAGCGGGGATTCACATAACCACGTATACTATTAAATATTATTTAAAAATTTAGATATTTATTTTAAATTTAAAAGCATTAATGGATATGTGATTCGTTAGTTGACCCGCTTCTCATCTCCCTTCCTTGACGCATCAATCAGTTATCTTTCTCATCCTTGTCGCACTCATTCGTTTCCTATGTTTGCATTGAAACAGAGACAATCTGTATGCAAGTATTTTAAATTAAATATGTAATTATATGGTTTTCGGTCAACATAACAATTAAACTGTCACACAATTTTGGAAAAAGAAAAATTAATTAGAAAACCTTCAGGTTTAAAAACCTGAAAAACTTCTAAGCAAAGTCTGAACACTTCAACTTTATTTAAGTAATTTACACCCAATTTCCATTACTGCAATTCATAAATTTCAAGAACATAACCATAACATACGTTTTAATTATTGTAAACAATTTTTAACAACTCAAATGCAGAGTTTGAACGAACTAAGGAAATAAATCGTTAATTATTGTCGTAGAAATAACTACAAAATAATGATTGCAAATATTTATTAAAAAGAAAGGTGTAACGGTGATATATTTAGAAATAATATACCAGAATTTTTTAATTGTTTTAACGCAATATATTTAAAAAATTATAATTATTTGAATTGTTTATAACTATCATATTATATAGTATTAAAATACATTTTAAGTCAAATAAAGAACAAAAATTTGTAATCGTTGTATTGCTTAGTTGAGTATGCAACATTTTTTGCAGTACTTAACAAACTTCTTGTGGACAACATTCTGGATATCGTTTAGTTAAATCTATTTCAGATTTGTGACATTTTGAGCCAGGTGCCAACCGCCACTCAGGGCAACTAAAAATAAACGAATGGATTATTATTTATTACAAAAATTGTAAATTAATCTTGAAACTTACGTCAAGGCTGAAAAAGCAATATCTTTTCCTTTAGCTTTATCGCATGTAATTTTTTGGCACAGTCCTATTGGAGCAGGAACAGTTTCACCCTCTTTAATAGATAAGCCGTGCACGTGACAGTAACCATCTTCACCTTAAAATCACAAATCTTGGTAAGATTACGTTTATGTCACTGTTCGTTGGTCGTATGGCTTTTATTAAGTTCACAGTCAACAAATTTAAATATATTTTTTTCTCTCATGTAACAGCGGGAGAAGAGATAATATGAAAAAAAGTTTTCCATTTTTCATAAGCGATCATAAGCGCACACAGCCGGGGAATCTCGAGCATCCCTGGGAGCTTAATTGGGGCGAATTCTGAGCAAAACAGTGACGATTTTCAAGTTTACAAAACTTACTACATTTTAGAAATCTACAAAATATTCTCCAAATTCTCAACATTTTCCAAAAATTTCGAAATTGTAAGATTATAAAAAAATTAAATTTCAAAACTTTTTAAGTTTTAAAAATTATTTGAAAAATTTAAAAATTTTCAAAATATTTATATTTGCAAATTTAAAAAATGCAAGGATAGATTGTGCAATTGAATTTAGTTGGTAAAACTTAGTTTCCTTAACAGGAAACATTAAAGCATCGCATCGTAACAAACAAAGTTAATTTATAACTTATTCAATACCCAAAATCTTACTACCCTAAGGAACAAAATTTAATTAATAATAAGTAGTAACTTACCATCATGCTGGTTTTCAGAAGCTGGTAAGCTCCAAGCAACAGCTAACAGCACTACTAGAATGTAAATAGACGATTTCAACATTTTTGTATAAAAGCTTGTCTTACAGTTCATACAATGATATTTATTTCTAGTTGTAGTTTGTTGGTTTTATATACTCCTCTTAATCAGTATGAGTTTTTTTTGGTGATATAAGAAAAAAATTAATTTAAATATTTCTAGCAGTAAATTGATGATAAACAATTGTGTAATACTATTTTGGTGTAACTTTAATGACATTTCACTGATAATTAAAAGATATCTTAAGAGGTTAAATGTAAACACAAGTATTTTTCCAACTTGACGATAAGACTAATATACTGATACAAATATACTTAATTACAGAATCCGGAATGTCAAACTTAAAATAATAAATAGTGAAATAAGAAAAGTGCTTTCAATATAGTGATTTGACAATTTCTTTTGAAAGTAATCATACTTTCTGAAATTGTATTAGTAACAATTTAATTGTGTATGTATATGTTAAATCTGATACAACATGTTAAAAAAAACTTGGAAAAAAAATCTAAAAAAAACGGAAAGAAACTTCCAGGAAAACCCCGGAAAAATATCTGCAACTTTTCAGTTTTTCTGTTATTGCGCACAAACAACACATCTCGGCAAAATCAGTTTTATATAAAATTTCTTATATTATGTTACATAGGTATTACTTAACACTACAACCGTTTGCAAAATTCTTAAAATCTAATATTATAATATAGCGTTTAAAAAATGTTCCATATTTCGAGCTCCCTAAATACCTCTTCGGGGCCGGCGGTGTTTTAGTGATTAAAGTCCCAGGCTTTGAAACTAGACTCCCAATGGCAGTTGGTTCGAGTCCACTGCTCGTCGGTAATTTTTCTGAATAAGTTAAATCCGACGGGTTCATGGATGGTGTATGTAGGTGTGTATGTTGGGTTGCGTGTCTTTCAGGGGTGGGGCATGTTAGACCGGTGAAGAGCACTTAGTGTGCTGAGCCCGGGTAAGGGGGTGGGATGGGTGCTCACACACAGCTTCATGATTCTTAAAAAAAAGAACTCTTCAAAGACAAAGATAAAAGGAGGGCCGTTTCAAATGGCTATTTATGGCAAGCAAAACACGATTAGGATACAGAGCATGTACTAAAGATACATAACATGCTTATTACGCAATAAGTAGGGCTAATTGCTCGAGTTCATGTCAACCAAAAGACGTTAATTTCAAATTATTGTTAAGCTGCAATCATGCTTTCTGCGATTACTTAAGAAGTTCTTGTTGTTTGTGCCGATTTCTGTTTAAATTTTGTAATAAATACCAAATAAATAAATAATAAGTAATTTTAACTGGTCTTCATAATTATTTTGACATTATTATGTTTTTCTCCATGGTTTTTATTGCGGTTTTTTTACGAGATTTTTTTTCCGGGGGGTTTCTTTTCCTGGAGTTTTCTTTCCGGTTTTTTTTCCCAGATTTTTCCCAGGGTTTCTTTCCTGCACCCGCCGCAATCATAAAAAAAATTACAAATTTGTTTTTGTTAATTCGGTTTTGCATTTAGATACAATTACGACAATATGAAGGAATGAAATATAAAGCGTTGATAAACGTTGAAGTTGAATATTATTTGGAAAATCCAAATTTTTAGATACCTGAATTTCGGTTTCTGAAATGGTTAGTTTAGATTAAACAACAAAATTGTGATTTGTAATCAGCTAATCACGGTAGTATTTCACAATTAAAAGCACTTATCTCCGCCATCGACGATTCTTTATTCTTGTCTGCCTCGACCAGTGGCGGAACAAAAAGTGTTAGGCCCCCCCGCAACAAACCAGTATGGGCCCCGGGCTCAAAATATGAACGTAAAAAAGTATCATAAGAAGCGGCGTGTTCCTCGAGAGGTTTTTGTCCATATCTAAGTTTTTTGTCCATTCATGTTCTATACTTATCAGAGATAGGTCTGAAAGGCGCTGTTGTCCCATAGTATTGCATAAATAGGTTTTTATTAGTATAAGTTTTGAAAAAGAACGTTCGGCCTTCGGCCGAAGATACACTCACAGGAAGAGTTAAAAACAGTAACACTGCACTGCTTACATCCGGTAAATTGGATGCAAGACACCTATTTTCAATAAAAAAATGATGTGCAAGGTCCAACATTGTCTCTAATTTTGATATGCCGTCGCTTAAACCTTTTTTAAACTAATAATTTGATAAGGAAAGTCGTTTAACAAATCTTTCTTATAAATGGATTGCAGTTTTCTTGATCTACGAATTCATCCTCATTTAAAGTAATAAAATTTTGTGGAAATAAAAAATTTAAAATTTCTAAAATTGCGTTAACACTGTTAAATCTTTCTTCTAATTGAGTAGTTAGAATGTCAACTGTGCAGTAAAATATTTCCACTTAAAAATTTCTTCCGCATTACTTAGTCTCTCATCTGCAGATAACTCATCAAAGAATTTCTTAATTTTCTTCTTTCGTCTATTTTCAAAAATAGGCATTATTTTGTACGTGTTAGCTATATCCACTGCCTTATTTTTAATTTTTGCGAAATCTTTTCTCATGTTTTAACTCTTTGTAAAGTATTTTTTAATTGTTCATTGGCCGAGTCTAAGCTAGCCAATGAATATTGTAGGGAATTGAATTTTTAAAAGTTTATTATTTAATGAAAATCCTGTAAATAAAGGGCATCAATGAATAAGTCAATTACAACACAAGACGGTCCCACGATGTTGGTACAAAAAGCTAGAACTACACATCGCGGACTTTTCACAGACACTGCTAAATCAAGTGTAAAATTAAGTAATAAACAAGTATGTTCGCTCCTGTTACATATTAATATACAATGCATTAGAAATAAGTATGACGACCTTAATCTTTATTTAGAGGAAAACAGTAGTATAGATGTATTAAATGTCAATGAACATTGGTTGAAAAGTTCGGAAATACAAAATGTAAACATTACAAATTTTTATGTGGCTAGTTACTTTTGTAGGTCAATCAGACATAATGGAGGTGTGTTAATTCTTATAAAAAATGAAATAATAATTCCAGTGCGTGATGATATCAATTCGTTAACTGAAGAAATGGATTGTGAGTTAGCTGCTATCGAGATGCAAAACAAAATAATAATTAGTATTTATAGATCACCGGCTGGGAACTTTGATACATTTTTAAATATTTTCGCTAAAATGTGTGACATTCTAACGCATGAAAAAAGAAAAGAAATACTGATAACAGGTGATTACAACATTCATTTTAATTTTAGAAGTGATACAAAAAACAGTAGGTTTCAAGATCAACTGAACTCGTATGGACTTCAATTAAATACAACAGCAAGTACCAGGGTCAGCGCAACCAAATCAAGCTGCATTGATAACGTAATAACACCTGTGCATCAAAATGTGGATATCAAATAATCGACCCACACTTATCAGACCATTTTGCACTTGTGAAAATACCAATTGTTAGCATGACACGTGTAAGTAGCTTTAAAACTAGACCGATTACAAAAAAAGGCATTGATTTATTTCAGAAAAAATTACAATGTGTAGACTGGAGTTATATTGAACAAACACAAGGCTCCGAACAATGCTTCAACTGGTTTTTTAACATCTATAAAAATTTATTTGAAGAAAGTTTTCCACGAAAAACTCTTAAAAGTCGACGACAGACACAACAAATTAATGGCTGGTTTACGGAAGATATTGCGAGAGAGAGGCACACTCTCCATCTATTAGACACATTGAGAAAAAATGCTGAAAATCCAGAGGTACACCATATGTATAAAAACCACAAAGTTGCATACAAATATAAAATTACCCAGGCAAAAAAACGACATCACTGCAATTTAATTAAAACTTCTGTAAACAAATCCAACGCATTGTGGAAGATTGTTAATGATTTAAAGGGTAACAAACGACAAAATGAAGAACCCTCAATCAAGGCTGATGATTTTCAAAATTATTTTTCAGATGCAGTAAAGAACGTAGTTAATACAACACCAAACACGTATAATATTTCTCCAAATGAATTACTTAGAATACACAAGGGTGTGGCCGATAAATCACTATTTTTATCGCCTGTCACGCCACAAGAAATTGAGTCTATAATTTTCACGCTAAGTAATAGTAAATCAAGAGATACTTATGAAATGTCTAGTTTAAGTCTAAAAGTAAGTGCAAACTTAATATCGTACCCTTTGCACACAACCATAAATAAATGTTTTCAGGAGGGCTATTTCCCTACTCAGCTTAAACAATCGAAAGTCATACCAGTACACAAAAAACGAAGCAAGAAAGAACCGGCCAATTACAGGCCGATTTCCATAACTCCAATCTTATCAAAAGTTTTTGAAAGGGCAATTTGCACAAGAATTGTAAGTTATTTTGAAAGAAATTTTTTATTTACCGACAAACAGTACGGCTACAGAAGAAATAAATCAACAATCAACGCAGTTACAGATGTGGTAGAAGGAGTTTTAAAGGGTTTCGAAGAGGGAACTACAACGTCGGCAACTTTTCTTGATCTGTCCAAGGCGTTCGACTGCATTAACCACAGTATATTAATAGACAAACTTGATTACTACGGTGTTAGAGGTAATCAGTTACAACTGATATCCAGTTTCCTAAGATCCAGGGAACAATTTGTGTACTACAACACCAGGAGATCGAAACCTGAAATAACAAATACGGGAATTCCCCAATAGGCCAGTCGGCAGGTGCACTGATAGCGGGAGCAAATCCGGACAAGCTGGAATAAATTTTATTTTGCTTGATTTAGTGTTAGAAAGCACGTATTAAATTTGCACCCCCGCCAAAGCCCGGAATTGGCCGCCATCGTGGAAAAAGTGGCTAAAAATGCATTTTTTTCCATTATTTGTGAATAACTCGATTCCTATCAACTTTAGTGCAAAATATGTAGTTACCAAAATTGAAGAAGAGTAAAAACTCTATAAAAAATGTTCTATGTGTTTTTTCCGTGCGACTACATGAAGTATCGAATTTTAAGGGAACAAAACTAAAGTTCGATATAATATACGTGTTCGATTAGCCGGGGTTAAATGTACTTGTTTCCACACCACCTTGAGCGGCATCCCCGAGAGATAAGGCCTACAAACTTAGTTTGCTACTGGTTGGAATAACAATAAAAATTAGACCTGCTGCGGCCATCTTGAAGTTTCCATAGAAACGCAAAGGAAATTTTCACTATGACTGCAAAAGGTCGCTACGTTTGTATTGTTGCGCGACTGGTGGAAAATCAAGTTTAACGGCCTTATCTTTCGGGGTGCTGCCTTGAGGTAAAGTACCCGGCGCGTTTTTTTTTAGTGGTCTCCCCAATAGGCCCAATCCACTATGTCACCAACTTAAGTTTCTTTTGAGGTGGAAGGCTCATCAGAGTTTCTTCGTTTTTTTGATGTTACCGGTTGTTCAATATAATCCTCAATATCATCCTGAATATCTTCAACATCTGTATCATATTCCGGATCTGGTTCATAACGTGCAGAATATCCTCTTGATTGGTCTTTATCGATAGGAAAATTCTCCTCGTAGTCTTCTTCGTCTAATTCTGCCACCTCCAAAGTATTCGAACAAGATTTGCTCTGGCAACGTGCACATATTACCGAGCAATGCAAACCTGCTTTGCGGCAACTACAAGATGCATTACAACCTTTGGCACATTTACAAGAAATAAGTTTTAGTAATGGGAGCTGCATCTTGTGAAGTAGTAATGGGCATCAACCCATTCTTTGAATTTTTCCATCCCCAATCCAGAGCTGATTTTTCATATCCATACCATAGCTGTACCTGATTGTAAGTACGGAAGGAGTGCAAGCGAGCTGCGTCTTTGGTCGGCGGTAATGATGCTAGGTTTGGTAAGCTTTTGGTAATAGATTTTACGAAACACTGGTATCTGTATTTATTTAATGAGTCGCATTTTTTGGATCCATATAGATAAAGAAGAAATTGTTCTCCAACTTTCTCTATATCTTCTGGGAATGCGTTTGGGTCTTTAAACGTTTTGTACAGGTTTATGTAATTCTTTTTCTTTCTGTAAAACTTTAACGAATTTAATTTTTCCCTGTCTGTATAATGCGGATCTGGTGTCGCAGCCACTAAATGCGAGTAGAAATAAAATGTTGTCCATAACTGAAGCATCTAGATTCATATTATGGGGTGCATAAGTTCTACTTTGCGACTTTCCCTTGCCTGGCTTTAGAAAATAAATATTTGAGCGAGACCCATTTAAGACAGTAAGAATGACGAGTAAATCGGTGTCTTCGCCGACTATAATTACCTTTTCACTGTGATTTGATTCTTCAATGGCAGTGTTGACAATCAATGTATCAGCATCTTTATCAGCCTGCTTCACTCTGAAGCCCTCGTTCGTCAAACGATTACACATCATTGAGATTATTCGACATTTGTTCCTCTCATTTGACAAGAATTTTCCCTGAGACACTGTTGCCGTCATTTTTTCATCAAAATGAATTTCCGGTGATAAAGCAATCCTTAATCGGCGACGTCGCTCAGCAGTCTTAGTGCTTTTTGCTGCAGCATCCTCGGGGTATCCATCAAAAACTATTATTGCATTTGCTGAGTAATGTCTTTTTACATACTCAACGTATTTATCTAAAATGGCAGAATATGATTCTCCTTGATGCCAGACAATTTTATGAAGTAGAAATCTTCCGTCTATCACATGAAGAGTATTTTCTGAGTCTAGTTGGCTTTCACTGGGCACAAAGGCATCGTATAGGGCAGATTTTTGGGTTTTGCGCATCCCTATCTCGTCGAAGAGTGAAAGTGGATAAGGAGCTAGTTCGTATTGAAAGTAACGTTCTAACTGTTCCTCAGATTTCTTGAGAAATGAAATTCTCTGGAAAAGCAAAATGGGGTTTATTGGAATCGTCTTGTTTCCCACTTTTACTCCTGAGTTAGTAACTCCAATTGGCGATACTCTATTCTTTCGTTTAAAGTTGATACTGCCGAAGTTGGAGTCACGAAGATCTGTCATAGCAGAAATGCCAATTTCATATGCGTTTTGGCAATTCACTTTCTCATCTCCAATAACTCCGGTACTGATAGACCTAATGTCACTGGTAAATGGAAAAGGTGGATGCTCAGAGAACCAATCTGTGAACTTCTCTGTGTCGGCGTTGTCTCTTAATACTCTTGTAGTTCTGCTATCTATGTGCTGTTCTGTGGTATGTAAAGAAATATTACAATAATTTTCAATTGCTTCCGAAACACTTGATAAAATGGGCATTGAAACAATCCATTTTGACAGCGTCGAGTCGCTGATACCTCGTCCATGAGTGAGTCCTCCACTGCTTTTCATAGATCGTATTAAAGTTTGCTCAATATCGGTCCAAAGTCCTGCCCAAAACTTGTCTGAGCGCCTAACTGTGAAGTAGCCTTTTTCAACGAAAGCGGAATATTCGTCGGGATCTAACTTTTCCCGCAAATTAAGCATGTCTTGAAGGTAGAGATGAGCTGATTTTGCGTAAAAGAAATGGCCACTTGCATGAAAAAATGGTATCATCTTTAGTTTTGTTCCCTTAAAATTCGATACTTCGGGTAGTCGCACGGAAAAAACACATAGAACGTTTTTTATAGAGTTTTTACTCTTCTTCAATTTTGGTAACTACATATTTTGCACTAAAGTTGATAGGAATCGAGTTATTCACAAATAATGGGAAAAAAATGCATTTTAAGCCACATTTTCCAAGATGGCGGCCAAATCCGGGCTTTGGCGGGGGTGCAAATTTAATACGTGCTTTCTAACACCAAATCAAGCAAAATAAAATTATTTCCAGCTTGTCCGGAATTGCACCCGCCATCAGCTATTTTATAATACTTGGCGACTGGCCTACAAGGGTCGATATTGGGTCCAATACTGTTTATAATCTACACCAATGATTTCTCGGCGAATATAACCATGGCAACTCCATACCATAGATTAATAACTCCTTATTATTAATCTATGTCCATACGTCTATGCAGACGACACCACACTGATACGAAAAGCAAATAACGACCATCTAAGGCACGAAGAACTGCGAGAAGCCAGTGAAGAAGAAGCAAAGAAATGGTTTACTGTAAATGAACTAAAACTTAACGAAGGTAAAACCTCCCACTTATACTTTACATTGAGCAAATCACTTACAGCAGAAGAAGATAACAACACTTCAGAAAAATTTCTAGGTTTACACCTAGACGGAAAGTTAACCTGGAATAGACAAATAGAAGAAGTAGCTCAAAAACTTTCGGCAAAAATATATATGTTACGAATGCTCATTTCCACTACGGTACTGAGCTATGGATTATTACTTTGGGGTCACAGCGCAGACAGCGAAAGAATTTTTACATTGCAGAAGAAGGCAGTAAGAATCATAGCAAATGTCGATCAACGGACATCAAGTAAACCACTGTTTATAAAGTTTAAAATTCTCACTTTACCGTCGCTCTTTGTTTACAGGTGCGTAGAGTACGTAATTAAACGTATCGACGCCTTAAGTACAGTCTCTGACATTCACAACTATAATACAAGACAAAGGGAAGATCTTTATTTACCACACTGCAGATTAACCAAAACTAAAAATCATTTTCAACACCTCTCAGTTAGGTACTATAATGCACTTCCTTTAGCAGTTAAGCAGCTACCTGTAAAACTCCTGTTATTAAAATTAAGAAACTGTCTAGTTGAACATCCTTTATATAAAAGGGAAGAGTTCATTACACCGTCAAACACATACCATTTTAACATGTAAGTGAAAGTCAAATGTAATATTGTTGAATTTGTTAACGTTTTGTGTTTTCAAATGTTTATATTATAATTTACTTTTATTATATTTTATCTCAACTTGCCTCTTGACAAGGATAAGTACTTCTAATGTACAAATCTGAATAAATTTATTTATTATTTATTTATTTAGCATCACTTTTTTCTAAACTTTTTGAACACAAGTGAATATTTTCCAAAATTTATTATATGTATAAAAAGAAATTAAATTCAAACTGTTCCATTTTTTTTCGGATAGCTGTAACTTCGTCTATTTCGTCTCTTTTTCTGCTCGTTAAAATAATATTATTGAGAACTTTGAGGATGGAAACAAAGTTGTACCTTATTGCCGATACCGAATGCCATCGAGATGACCACCTAGTTGTACAATGTACATAACGACTTAAGTGTGTGTTTTGTACCCTCGTTTGTCACTTGTAAATCGCCCCACCTTTTAATACTGTAATTGTAGAAGAAACAAAATAGTGGCGCTGACGCCACGCGCTAATTAACGTCTCATAAATAACTAACGAATTATACAAACAACTAAATCCAGGGAAAAACATTTGTAAATCTTGAGAAATGCACAAAATTTAATGATAAAATCATTGTTAATTTTTCAGCTAATAAAGTTAGTTGAAGAATAACATTGGTTTTATTATTAAATGTTAAATATGGACTTTAACAAAGTAAACTGAAATTTACAAAAAAGCTTAAAATTATTTTTTAATTTGTTATGGTTCCCTAGACGCGTAGGCCCCTAACTGTCTGGCGCCCCTCCCCGCAATGCGGGAGTTGCGGGGGTGTTTGTTCCGCCACTGGCCTCGACCCTAAACTTTCACACTGTCATATAGTTTTCTTATCACTTTACTAATTTTGTTTACTTTACATTCCATTGTAATAACCATAAAACCGGTACCACTCAAGTTGGCTGTGATTTAATAGACTGCAGTAATTTGCGCCTGTGATTGTTATTTACTTTTGGCAATGTACAAAACATGTATAACTGCGGGGCCTATGTGAAAGGTTGTAAATTACAGATTCTTAGTCTATCAAAGATAGTTTCAGCAAAATTTCTCGACTCGGTGACCCCTTGTCGACACCTCTGTACAGGTTAAATATAGAACTTAAGAAAACATGTTAGATATTATCATTGACTATACCCTTAAGGTATATAATCAAAGATATTATGTATGTGCAGATTCCTACTCTCAATTCTAAACTGTAATAAATCGTAAAAACTTTCCTCGGTACTCGATTTTTCCCGTAACGGAATGTCATGCATTCCGCAATATATTATTGTTGAAAATTTTGTAATTTTTATATTGCCTCTTTATGCCAAGCGGAATTTAAATGAATTTTGTACTGTTCGGAAAAGTGTTTGTACCGTACGAAAGCGATTTTGATAAAACTGCTTTGCATATAGCGATGAAGTGATCGAGGAAAAATTACGGAATGTTTGCAAAAGGCACCTTTAAAATGAGCAGAATAAACAAACCACGATTTGTGGTCAGACAACCAATTTCTATTAAATGTTCTTTGATACATCCACATCATTTTCAAAATTATAAGTAGAATTCCCAACAACCCAATATTTAGTGTTTTTTTTCTTAATCTTTTATTTAATGCACGACTTTTTTTTAAACGTAAAAATAATAAAGTTGCTTGAAAGCCGGAGGGGAAGCAAAATCTCCTCCCCCATCCCGCCTATAGAAGGCGACGCTCATGAGGTCAATATACGTCAATATACCAATCGAATTGTTGAACTATTTGGGGCAAATTGATGTGTGCATAAATTACATATGTATTAGCTAGAAGACTTACAGACTTGACACTTCTAACCAATGTCTGAACTTCAACTTCGCATACAAAATTTTCATGAGATTTCCGTAAACTTCCCGTAATTCAAAAATAAAAAAAAATGTTTTAATTACTTTCAATAATTTTTAACAATTAAAATGCGGGGTTTGGACAAACAAAAGACATAAATAGTTAATTTTCGTATAAATAGCTACAAAGAATGTTTGCAAATTTTTATTAAAATGAAAAACATAGTGGTGAAATGTTTAGAAATAATAGACGTACATTTTCAGCATATATTGTTTTCAACAAATTAAAGAAAATTATTAAAAAATTGTTTATAACTATATCATTGGATAACAATAAAATAAATTTTAAGTGTAGAAATAAAGAACTAAAATTTGTTAAATGTTGTATGTATTGTTTAGTTGAGTATGCAACATTTTTTGCAGTACTTAATATCAGCTACTCTTCATCACAAACTTTATGTGGACAACAGGCTGGATATTGCTTAGTTAAATCTATTTCAGATTTGTGGCATTTTGAGCCAGGTTCCAATTGCCACGCAGCACAACTAAAATTAAATAAAAAGATTATATATAAACAAATTCGTAATCTATTCCTGAAACTTACGTTAAGGCTGAAATAGCAACATCTTTCCCTCTTGCTTTCCTGCATGTAATCTTTTTGCACATTCCTATCGGCGCAGGAACAGTTTCACCCTCTTTAATAGACAAGCCGTACACGTGACAGTAACCATCTTCACCTTAAAATCACAAGGATAAGATTATGTTTATGTTACTGTTTTTTCATCCTATGGATTTTAATAAGAAAATACGGCTAATAAATTCAAATATCCGGCCTCTCATTTTTACGTTGCAGGAAAAAATTCGGAAAAAATGGAAAGAAACGGAACAAACGGGGAAAACAACGAAAAAAAGATTTTTTTTTCGCGTTTTTTCCCGGGAGTATTTTTCCGGTACTTCATTTTTATATAACAGGTTAAAGAGGGGGACCTTTTGTAGAGACGTGTTAAAAAAGAAACGTTTTCAGTTTTTCCTACACGAAAACGATTCTAAAACAAAATTACGTCTTAACACACGTTCTTTACTCTACATTTTATTGAAAAATAAATTTGTGCGAAACGCTCGGGAAATAGTTTCCTGTGGCAAGTAAGCAAGTAAGAAATAAAATATGTTTACATTTTTACGAAAGAATCATGTTTATGTTTAATTAATAATAAAAAACGATTTGCGCTTTTACAACTTTTGCGTTAATTTTGTTTTATTGCGGTAGTAGGATTTCGAGTCTTAAATAAATTACGAATCATATTCGTTTGTTACGTTCCATAGCTTTAATATGTGCCTCCTCTTCAAGCACTGTAACATTTTAATATGAAATCAAATTAACTAACAGATTAAGTAAAATAATTCCATTAAACATGATAAATGTGTGAAAACAAACATTAAAACTTAAAACCGTAACAAACAATTACATTTGCAATTTATAGAATACCGGTAACCCCACTACTCCAAGAAACCAAATTTAATTAATAATCACTTACCATCGTGCTGGTTTTCAGAAGTTGGTAAGCTCCAAACAACAGCTAAGAGCACCACAAGAATGCAAATAGACAATTTTAACATTTTTGTATAAATTCTTGTCTACAGTTCATACAATATCTATTTCGCGTTGCACGTTGTTAGTTTTATATACTCATCCTAATCAGCAATCGTTTTTTTTTCGGTGATATGATATAATATAAATTTAAATATTGTTAGCAGAAAATTGGTGATAAATAATTTTGTAATATTTTGTTGGTGTTATTTTAATCACTTTTGATAGTTTAAGGATATCTTAAGAGGTTCAATGTAAACACAAGTAGATTTGAGAAGATTAATACATAAAAACTAGTCTATTTAATTACAGAATCAGGAATGTCAAACTTAAAATAAAAAATAGTGAAATAAGAATAAGTATGTACTTACAATATGGCAACTTGAAAAATTGTTTTATAATTAATCATCTTTCTGAAATGTATTAGCAAGAATTTATTAATGTGATTATATGTCAAATTTGATACAACATGTTATACAGGGTGTTTCCAAAGTACGTGTAGAAAATTCACTGGCATTTCTCTTGGCTGATTTTAAGACAACTGTTCCTCCTAACCAACTTGTTTATGCAAGTTTTGTTTTCAAAATAAAGGGTGATGAAGTTGAGAAAAAAAAATCGTAAATTTTGAAAACCCGTTGGGATATTAATTTCTAATTTAGTGTGCGCACATGAAGCGTCAAGATCCATTTGTGTGTGTTAAAGAAACATTTTTCAATTCACCAGTGGCGTGCGCATGAGTCGCGCTGCACGATTGAATTTAAAAAAAGATACGCCACTGCATATTTGTTGAGTTTTGACAATTTTTTTAATTCCTCGAGTAACATTGTACAAAAAATGCCTCTTACGTTTTTTTGTTACAATGGGCCATTTTCGACAAAATCAAGTATGCGTCTATCAATTTATGACATTTTTAGTTGTAAAATTACAAATTTATGATCAAGATTCCCAATTTTTTCTCATGGCAACCTACACAAACGCCGAAATGGCTAATATGATTTACGTATACGGTCTTGCTGATGGAAATGGCTATTAAAATAGACATATTTACCAGTGGCGTTCCGTGGGTTTAAAATGTGAGTAGACAACGGCAAAAATTATTTAACATTAAGATTAAAAAGTAATAAAATTACGGAAATTCCAATTTACTAAAACCTGTTGGTAAATGAATTAATCTACGCATAAAATTCCTGTCAAATTTCACTTTGTCATTGACGTAATTTACAAACGGAAAATTAAAAAACCACGTACTGTGTTATAAAGATAAACACAGGTTTCAAGATACCAGAAAAATTGATTTTAATCAAAAAAATCTTGATATAAATCAAAAAAATCGATTTTTTGTTTATAAAAATACAACAGACTAAGTTTCTTAGTCTGTTCTTATAACATAATTTGGACTGCATGTTTTCTTGATCAGTTTTAATTAAACAAAACTCTGACTATCTTTGCTTAATTTAACACAAAATATATTATTAATTTACTTATTGTATTTGTATTAACCTACAAAGATTTTCGTTTATTAACAATTTAAATTCAAAGTATATTCTACGAAAATAAAAAAGAAACACGAAATTGTGTGATTATAACTAGTACATATCAATATAAATTGTAAGCTTACAAATAAAGAACTAATCTTTGTTCTTAAACTATCTGCACTGCTAAGTTGAGTATGCAGTAATTTTTTCAACACTTAAAATCAGCTGCTATTAATCACAAATTACTTGTGGACAACAGTATGGATACAACTTAGTTAAATCCATTTCAGATATGCGACATTTGGAGTCTGGTGCGACATGCAAGGCAGGGCAACTATAAAAAAGCAACATTTAATTATTCATAAAGACAATCTTTAAAATTATAAGCACCTTACGTTTCGCTTCTAACATTGTGTGGATTGCGGCATATATACAACAAACATTGTCCTATTGGCGCAGAAGCTGTTTCGCCCTTATTAATAGTTCGACCGTGCACCGTACAGGCACCTAAAAACACAAATGTGGATTAGTCAGACTTATCTTGCTGAGTTAAATAAAAATATATCTTGGTTTCTCATTTTTATATAACACATAAGTTAAAAGACACAAGTTTTGTAAAAATAATGCCATAAAAAATGTTTTCGCTTTAAAAACGATAATTCAACAAATGCACCTTCATGCTCTACATTTTATTATAAATAAAGTCGTCCCAAGCGCCCAGGAAATAGCACTTTTAGTTAAAAAATTAAAGTTACAAATAACGAATTTTAACCACTTACCATCATTACCTATTTTAAAAGCTGGTAAGCCCCAAACGACAGCAGCTAAAGGCACTACAAGAATGTAAATAGTTAACTTCACCATTTCTGTGTAAATTCTATAACTATATCAGCTCTTACAATAACATTTGTCATGCAGTTTGTGTGTTTTATATACAAATCGCAATCAACAATCATATTTTTGTTATTTTGCTTTTAACTTAACAGCGTTGTTGTTGCAACATTGATAATCTACATAATTTAGTTATATTTTGTGCGCATTATTTTAATGGCAGTGATAAAATGATTTTATGCAGCGTGAAAAAAATGTTGCATCAAATACACGATATAGCCATATAAAAATAGGACGTAGACGGTGTGGTTTGAAAATCCCTAATATCACACATAAAACAACAAAATTGCGCGATGACAAAAATACTTACAAGATTCTATATATAAAAGACGTTGAGTGTCTAACAAAAATTGATCTTTGCAAGTTTTATGTAAGTGCTATAATCGTTCATACATTCCGCCAGTTAATTTTTCTATGCAAATAAGAAGCAAAGATCCCTTTTCGAGTAAGAACGCTTTATTTGTCTAATTGTAATTACCGAAATGCCAACGCAGGTTTTATACCGAACACACAATTCAAAGTCTGTCTAAACACTAAACTTTACTTTCAATCCCGTAATGTTTAGACTAGCATCCATAGATAGTAAACTATTACGGTTGCGGCATTGCACACCAATATTAAATATTTAACTGCCTAAAAAATACTACTTTCTCTACTTTAGTAAGTTACATAGAGAATTGCGTAAGTAATAATAAAGGACAGTTATTGATAGATGCGCACTATTCCTTAAGGTCAGGGACCTGATTTACATCAACATTGGAGATTATAAACATAACAAACAGTTAATTCGTGGCGTCTAACTTTTTTTTTGTTTCGGTTTAGGTAAAAAGATACATGTTTTTCTTAAACAGAGCGATTTGTGTTTTGAAACTATATGCAAACGTCTCGCAAGATGTTTTAGTGCATATTTATTTGTACCAAAAACACAATTTCTTAACTTATCTAATAAACAAACTCTTACATAAGTTGTGCTGTATTTTCATTATTCAGTGGCGTAACAACACTATACGGCGCCGGTGTGCGAGCAAATGGAGACGCCTATTAATACTACTACTAATAATAATAATTTAAATTAGGATTGTAAAGATGGATCTGTTATTTTGGCATTTTTTAAAGTGCATTTCATAAAATAGAAAATGAACATATAACAGTTATTATTAAAAACAAACAATAAAAATAATATTAAAAAAATAAACATATAGGCATATAATAGGTAATCAGATAATAACCTATACTTAGGTATATGTATACTAAATTCCTAACTGTCTTCCCATAACAAGACCACTTAATTTTGCAGCTCGAAAAAGTTTATCACTAGAACACAACGGCTGGTTCTTGCATATCGGTTCAGTTTATTGATTATTTTTAGCAAAACTTTATATTTGTGTCACTTGTGTTGGTATAGTTTGGTTAATCATGGCATACTTTTAATCTGGGAAATGTGTATTTATCGCGCTGGCAGCAAACAAATACATACCAGACGAATTCTGTCATTCACTGATCTAAAAATTGGAAACTCTACTAGGTTTCGCTTATTATTAAAAAGTGTTTACTACAAATATGTTTACTACAATTTCTAGATGCTTCTCTGTAGGAACTCCACTTCTAGTGACGATGCATTCAGTAACATGTCTTACACCTCGAGACAGCTTTTTGTTATGTTTGCGGGTTCCAATATTTACGTTACAATCTCTTAGGGTGATTGAGGTCATGAAGCTTTCGGTGAAATGTATTAATTATAGCATTACATCTCTGATTTATATGAATAATGGCGAATTTAAGAAATATGCAAATGTCCAAAAGCACTTTTAGTGCGTGTTTACTAGTTCTAAAAACATTTTGCAAATATTTGTTGAGGCACTTACCTGGAAATGAAGACAAATTTTTTTCCAGCTTTCTTAAAGGAACTTTTCCGGGACCATCATAAGACTTTTTCGGTAGATGTTTTTCCTGAAGATTTTACGCCGGTCTTTCTTTGTTCAAATTTTTTTAGGGGGCTGTTTTTCCGGGCTTCTGATTGTTTTTTGTAACTTATTTTATTTGCCAGAGCAACTCTTATTCAGGCCGGCTTAGCTGAGGAAACATTCGGAGCAGCAAACGCAGGGTGTGAAGTTACTAAAAAAATATCGGGAGGGGGTAACCCACAAGTTCTGCTAGTTAAACTTAAAAAGTGAACAAATCTAATGTTTGCTAGCTAGAAGGAATGACACGAGACAATATTTAATACCTTATCATTTAAAAAGTGTCTTCCGTAATTTCACCAATGACCCTAAAAATCTGCAGCCAATTTTATGCGTCTTATAAAGACTGCAGTTACTTAACTAAGTTCATCTCATCATTCCAGAATCCAGCGGTGAGCCTCATTTTAGATTTTGTAGAATAGCTTTGATCACATTCCTTTCATCTTGCTTTTACTCTATACATTTCTTGCGGAGTAAATTTCAGATTTAATTATATATTTTTATAAAATTCTTAATTAAATTCCGCCCTGACCTTATAAACTTGATAAGCTTGGTTTCTTTTATAAACAGACTTTAAATTGCTTGTGTAGTAAAATAGGATAATATAAATAAATAAATTTTCCGCACTAAAATGTATAGAGGCAAACAGATCATAACAATGCATAAACCTTGGCAGCAGAGATAGACCCACAATAAATAAATATATAAAGAGAGATAAACTAACTATAGAAACCGTTACCATCGACATTTCTCTTAATTTTCATCGCGGCTTTATCTTAATTAAAAAAACATTAACTGAAACTACTTACGGGCATGTTCTGCTGCAAAAGACTCTGGCGACCTCAAAACAGGCATAGCTTAAAATGCATCAAAAATGCCAATAGACGTTTCCGACATTTGGTACAATTGTTTAGGTTTTATTCCTTATGGTTCTTATCAATAACTTTAAATATGTTTTTTACGGTAGTATATATAACATACAAAAACAAATAAAAATTTCCTTGACCTTTAAAACATACGACCTATATTCGAAAAGTTTGTCAAGCTAATATTATGATAACCTATTTTAGTAACCTTCTTGCAACCTTTGAACTGACACATTCTCAAATACTATCTAATTAAATATTTTTAAATAATAATTAATTGTTAAGTAACGACGCGTCTACGTACAGCGGTCCTATTGACTTGGACTCTACTGGACTATTTGATTTTAACATACCGTTGTAATAATTGAAAAACCGTAACCAATTCAGCTTTTTGCTGTGATTTCATCAACTGCAGCAATTATTCGTCCACAGTGCTTTCTTTGCTATTCGTTGTTTCAAACTATTACAGTAGCTTTATTTATAAGTTCTAGCTTTACTTCGTTGAAGGTCATATTTAGTATGAATGAACTACTTTACAACTTTAACAATATTTATTTATATTAACCTTATACGTATTTCGACATATTTACTTACTATTATCAAAGGTTATATTAAAAAGTAAATAGTTAGGTAGCGTTGCTATAGAAACAATACAACTTGGCGACTTCATATCGGTAATCTATGACTGCAGATGACTAGATTGCCAATAGAAGATAAATTCAAATACGCCTCAATTCCATATTTTGGCATACAATCAGAAAAATTGCCAAAATTATAAACAAACCCAATAAATGTAAAATAACTTTTAAAACACCAAAAAACATTTTAAACACTTTGTTTAATGCTAAAAAAACACACAATTTACTAAAATCAGGCATCTACAAATTAAGTTGCTCGCACTGTAATTCGGTTTATATAGAACAAACAACTAGAAATTTTTATATTAAGTACAAGGAACACGTACGTTGTTACAAGTATAAACACCCCCATAAATCCAATTATGCAAAACACTTATTAGAACACAATCATTCAATGACATCTAATAACACTATAAAATGTTTACACTTTTGTGATGACAAACGTAAGTTGGATATACTAGAAGCATTTAAAATTCATAAACATTTAAAATCTGTATCTTTAATGAATGAACAAATTGATCTCTTAAATTCACCGTTATTATACGTTTTGGAATGAAAAATCAAGTCACCTGGACGCAGATATGGAAAACCAAGATCAAGTTATGAAAATTTATTGTTTCTATAGCAACACCAACTGTTTACTTTTAATCTTGCTTTTGATAATGACGTGTTAACACGTTGAAATACGTATAAGGCTAAATTACAAAACTTGTTGAAGTTAAGAATTGTTTTATTTACAATAAATTTCAATGGAAGTCAATTTAAGAGATCAATTTGCTCATTCATTAACGGTACAGTTTTTAAATGCTTGTAAATTTCAAATGCTTCCATTATATCTAATTCACGTTTTTCACCACACAAGTAAAAAATTTTCAAAGTGTTACTAGATGTTATCATATGATTGGTTGTGTTTTAATAAGTGTTTAGCGTAATTGTATTTATGTGGGTGCTTATATTTTTAACAACGTACGTGTTTTTTGTAGCTAATATCAAAATTTCTAATTGTTTGGCCTATATAAACCGAATTACAATGCGAACAATTTAATTTGTAAATGCCCGATTTTAGCAAATCATCTGTTTTTGATTTTGCATTAAACAAAGTGCTTAAAATGTTTTTAGTTGTGTTAAACTTTACCTTATATTTATTTGTCTTGTATATTTTTTTTTTAATTTTTGTCACTCGTTTGACCGATGGGATGTTATTGCAGTCAATGTTGGGGCGTAACACATTAATAATAGAATACTTTTGAATATATGATAAGTAACAAGTAGGAAAGTCCAGGCGAAGTGCTTCGCTCATTTTCACAACCGATATGCATGGTTTAGAGGAGCTAAGGAAATAAATCGTTAATGGTTGCCAAATTTCTATTAAATAATGTGAAAAACATATGAAACGAGTGGTAAAATTAAATAAGTGTACTGTAATTCCTTAAATTCTTTATTAGAATATTCTTGGATAATGTTAAAATAAATTGCAAGTTTACAAATACAGAACTAAATCTTGTTTTGAAAGTTCTTTTAAGAAAATTGCGGCTAAAATTTATTTTTAATTTTTAATGTAAACAAAAAATTAGAGCTACCAATGGGAAAATCAAAAGAACTTTGGAACAAAGTTCGAATAACCAAAACAAAAGTTGTTCAGGAACTTTCAACCTTAAGTATTTGTCATGAAATTATTCACACAAAGAATTTACATTACATTTCCATTGTTGATAAAGAATTGTTAGCAAAAATGTTTTAAAATTAAAAAGGTGAAAGGTGGTAAAATGTTTACAAATAAAAGACCAATATTATCAGCATGCTTTTTATTTTGTTATCAAATTACGCAATATGATAATTTTTATTATATACAGTATTTATACAACATTATTGGATAATCTTAAAAAAATTTTAGTACAAAGAAAGAACATAATTTTGTTCTTAATTTTTTTAATGTTCAGTTGAGTGTTCAACTATTTTTTAATACCTAAATTAATTAGTGACAATTTTCAGCTGGACGAAATTCTGAGTATGGCGTAGTTACTTCAGCTTATCAAGGCAATGTGCTCTAAACAAACAGATATTTAGTTATTTATATACACATCTTAAAAATTATAGGTAACTTACGGTAGAGATTGCAGAATGTCATTAGTTTTTGCATCCACGCATGAATACAGCTCACACTCCACTACTACAGTTTCATTTTGTTTAATTTTGATATTTCCCATTTGACAGTAGTCATCTTTGTCTTCTAAAATCACAAACATGGATTAGGTTTATGTTAGCTTGTTTAACAGGTTTTAATAAATAAACACAGGGACATTCAAATACCTTGTTTTCATATAAAATAGAATAAAAAGCAATATATTTGTAGAGATCATGTTACAGCAGAAAGTTGTTCCGTTTTTTCTATGCGACTATTGACCAAAAATTTAATACATGTTTTTTACATTTAAATACAAATCAGATTTGTTGCTAACGTTCCCAGTAATAAGTCTCGTTTTCCAAAAATGTCTGTTAATAAATAAAATGTACGTGATTAGGATTACAACAATTTCACAAGTAAAACTCACAAAATAAAGTCGAAGGCAGTTACAAAAGAGTTATGTTTATGTTTAGTTTATAATCACTTACCTTCTTGCTTGTTTTCAGTCGTTGGGAAGCTCCAAACGACAGCTAAAAGCACCACAAGCATGCAAATAGACAATTTCAACATTTTTGTATAACTTCTTGTCTTACAGTTCGTACTACAATATACATTTCTTGTGGAAGTTTGACTCATTTATACTCTTAATCAGCATGGTTAAATAACATTAATCAACTATTTTTAGTAGTTCACTCATGATAAATAGTTTGGAAACACTGTTTTGCTGCTAGGGACGATAAGACTTAATAAAACTACGTCTATTTAAATACGGAACCCGTAATGTCCAACTTAAGAACATCATTAGTGAAATAATAAAAGTA
Organism: Ctenicera cuprea; assembly: GCA_958336395.1. Lineage (NCBI taxonomy): Eukaryota > Metazoa > Arthropoda > Insecta > Coleoptera > Elateridae > Ctenicera > Ctenicera cuprea. The sequence continues at coordinate 25,895,052 of OY284494.1, forward strand.
CTTTCAATAAAGTGATTTGACAAATTATCTATATATTAAACTCGTAACTGTCTCACCATAACAACACAACGGTCTCTTGCATATCGGAAAATTTATCACTGTTACACGACGGCGGTTCCTTGCAACTCCACTCAAATTTATTGATTGTTGACCGCATTTGCTTATATTTCTGTCACTAATATTGTTATAATTTGTTATTTATGGAGTTTTTTTTATTCTGGAGGGTTGGCAAATATAAACAGTAATATATTAATTTAATTAATGCAACTGCATGGCGAATTTGCATTACAAGCGATCATAAATAAATACCATCTCAGGTTTACGAAATGAAACAAACCCAGTCAATTCCTGTTATAGCATTGACGTTTTACGATACAATAACAATAACAAGCTAACGATGCTGTGTCTAGCACCTCGCAGAACTACCTGAACCCTACGCCCTACGCATTTTTACTTTCCTATACTTTTATTATTGATTTTATGCTGAATTACGAATTTGATATTTTGCTGGAAATGCATGTTTTGGACTTCTAGGAACCCACAGAAGTTGTTTTTAAAAATGTATGTCTGTGCGTGGGTAGGTGTGTTTGACGAATGGATGGTCCGATTTCGATAAGCTTCGGAATGTGGAGGTATTTCAAAATTTTTTAGACAAAATAAGCTTTTAAAAAACCGAAAGCGGTAGCGGAAGTTAAACATGTTTTTTCATAGCATTTTTTTCAGAAACGAAATTTTTTAATTGAATAAAAAGTCTGATAGAAGACCTTAGGTCAAAGTGAATGTATTAACATGACAACCGCTACGAATTTTTACAAAAGTTAACAAAATAATTTTTTTACAATTAATGTTGCATTTTTCAACTGTTTGATTCGTTAACCAGTTGTCATATCATTGTTTCTTGAGTTTTACCGCTGCTTCTATTTTTTTACTTCCACATATCTGGTTTCGTCTATTCTTGGATTTCATTTCTCCTAAAGCTCTTTCAAGCTTCCGCTTGATGAATGGCGTCAACTATATTTTGCTGTTCATCTTTAAATCTGCTACTATAGGTGTCCTGTTTAATCATATCTTTTATTCTTCTTTTATAATTTCCTAATACTCTCTTCTTGCAGAGACCCTAGATTGCATTTTCTGAATTCTTCTTTTTCTAATCTGTGTTTATTGCGATGTTCTCGTACATTATCAGTATAGTCCGAATTTTTAGTCTAGTATTTAGTCAGTATTATAAATTATAAAGCAATCAATTAATAATAATTTCTGGCACAATTTTTTTAAATGTTGTTAATTGCCGCTTATATAAAATTTCAAACGAATTACCTATGAGCTTAGAATAGTAACACATTCATATGTTTAACCAATTTTAAAATTTAAAATTTTAAAACTTCAAAAAAAAACTTAAGAATTGCAGTACAAATCAAAGCCTTTGACCTGCCTGTATCCTAGGCAGGAGCCTCTACTGTGTGCTATCAGCCAGGCCAGCTGACCCCAAGTCTTTTAACGAGGTTTTTACTACTCTTCCTTCTTACTTTCTCATTCGGGCTTGCGTCCTCGTCTGGACCGACTGATATGCTAGATAATAAATAAATAACAGGTTTTCTGAAATTATTACAAACCAACTTTGATTGCTTTAATATTTCAAGTTTGCAATAAATTTAACACGGCGATCAGGTTCAGGTAATTTTTAATTATTTAACGGGTTCTCTGAGAACTATTACAAACGAACTTTGATTGCTCTGTTATTCAAATCTGCAAGTAAACCAAATCAGGAGAACTAGTTCACTATTTGAATTTAAAGTGGGAAGAATGAGGTGGAAAGGGAACTACTTCTAATTTTAATAAAATTTCGGAATGGGCGCTCAGACTCGGAATACTTTAGAGGGGGAGGGGTTAAGAAACTAGTTTTGAGTTAGATTTTACAGGTTACTTTAGTACGTTCAGAATTCTGATTTGGAGTAGTTTCTCTATGAAGTACTCCAGATCAGATTCTCGAACGCACTGAATGACAAACTTAACCCAATAATTCTAAGTGATTTGTTTTGTTTGTTTGAATTCTAAAGCATGCAAAGACAATAATTTTATTTTCCATGGACAGCCTTTATGTGTTTTTTATTTGAACATATTTTTTATTTAGCATTAAACGCCATCTTACAGGCGGTACAAAAATTACACCAGACCACGGGTGAAGCCCGTCAGTACCTAAATATAAATATCCATAACAAAAGTTAGATTATATGCTTTCTTGATCAGCTTTATTACTCAATCAAAACTATGACCATCTCTGCTTATTTTAACAATTTAAAAACATTATTTATTATATTTTTTTTAACATTTAGTATTCAAAGTCTATCCTACTAAAATTTAAATGACAAACATGAAATTGTGTAATTCTAATTAGTAATTATGTTCTCAAACTATGCAATGTTTAGTTGAGCAATGCAGCAATTGTTTCAGCGTCAAAATCATCTACTATTAATCACAAATTTCTTTTGGGCAACAGTCTGGAAATTGCTTAGTTAAATCCATTTCAGTTTTGCGACATTTTGAGTCATGTGAAAAGCCAAACAAAGGACAACTAAAAAAAATAAATATTTAATTATTTATAAAAAAAATCTCAAAATTGTAACTCACGTTAAGGTTATAATATGGTTAGCTGACGGCTCGTGGCATGTAAATGTCAAACACTCTCCTATTGGCGCAGAAGCTGTTTCGCCCTTATTAATAGTTAGACCGTGCACGGTACAGCCACCTAAAACAGAAAGTTAATTAGGTTTATATTACAGTTTGTTCTTAATGTAGGTTTTAAAAAGTCAGTTAAATCGATTTAAAAAAATCAAAATAACCGTTCTTTTTGTATTTTTTGATTAAAACTGTTAAATGAGACCAGTACGGCAGTTAAGACTTAAGTTTTCTCTCTTCTGTTGTAATTAGGTTTTGTTTAAATACACAGAAATGTATTTAATAACAAGTTATGAAATATTTAAACAAAATCTTATATATTTTAGTTTAAATTAAGCTATATTTAAAAACTAATTACAGTTTAGATAATTCTATTAAAGAAACTATTGCGGATTATTGAAATACATCACAAAAACCAAACGAGAAACTGCAATTAAAATGTAAAATGATTTAAATCATTAATTAAAATATTTTAAAAACTCGTGATATAAATCGTGATTTAAATGAAATGATTTTAATAGTGCCAACTTTGTTAAATTCAAATATATTTTTGCTTCTCGTTTGGTACATTTGTTTAAAATGCAAAATTGTATTTCAAAAACGGTATGTCAACAAAATAAGTTAAAACACATTTTGTGCTTAACACGTTGCGATAATTAAATTCGTCCAAACACTGAGAAAATGGCACATTCAGTTAGTGAATTAAAGTGACATGATCACAAAGTAGCAGGAACAGGTAACAATTACGTAATAACATTTACATCCTCGACAAAAATACAAAGGTAAACAACCAGGGGCGTGCGGTGGGATTTAAAGACAGGGAAGCAAATTTAAAAAACTTACTTATTTATAGTGTAATTCGATCCTCCTGTCCTTTTTAGCAAATTCAGTAATAACGTTGTCGTAAAATCGTGGATGTTCAGACATTTCCTTAACGAGATCTTTTTCTATAGATAAAACTGATAGTTTTGAAAGTCTATCTTGGCCCGTTGAATTTCTTTAAAGTTTTTAATGCGTTTTAGTACAGAAAAACTGCGTTCAACTGAAGCACTAGTGGCGGGAATTGTCACCACTAACTCGCACAATTTAATCACTTCCAAATACGCCTTATTTAACCCTGTCTCGTTTAAAAAGTTCAGTAAGTCACTAGCATTATTTTTTGTATTTACTTCTTCAGTAGCATATATTACGGTAAGTTCAGACCGCAATGCAACTATATCAAAATTATTTCCATAACTGTCAATTAAGGATTGAAAAGCTTTTTCCGGAAAAGGTTTATTTTTAAATTCACTAAAATTACATAGTTCGAGAAATTGTAAATTATTAATATTTTCAAATCTATTATTTAATTGTTCAGAAATCTGGTCTATTATTTCAATCAAAAGTCTTCGATATGAAGTTTTAAGGTCCCCAACATTGTCAGTTCGTATTCATTTTCTTTGGGGTTGTAGATGTTCCTCGGTGTTAACTGTATTTTCCCAAAATTTATCAAATTCATTTCTTTGTTTATTTATAATGTTTTTAAATTCCTCCACTTTTTTAACACAGAATCCAATGTCATTTGATTTATTTTGTAATATATTAAATAAATTATCAGAAAAGGGAAATATCTCTGAAAAAATATTTAACAGAAAGTTAAAGTTAAAGTCTCTTTTTAAACAATCTAAATAACCTCTAGAACTATTCAAGGTCTCAGTGTCCCAATCACAACTTTTTTCTAAAATATTTTCAAATAATTCAATTAAAGGATGTCGATATTCACACACCGTTAAGAGAAGCCTTCCATTGTAGTTCCATCGTGTAGGAGCAACTTTGGGCAATCTTTTTTGTACTATCAAATCTAACGCTCGAGTACGTTTTGAAGATCTTGTGAAAAATGCAGCCATTCCACTAAGGGTCGAAAAAAAGATTTTACATTCCTTAATGTGTGCTACTGACTGCGACAGAACTAAATTTAACCGATGAGCAAAACAATGTACAAATAAGGCACTTGGAAAAGACTCCCTTACTTTGGTTTGAAGACCCCCTAATTCTCCAGCCATAACTGCCGCTCCATCATAACTCTGGGCAACGAGTTTAGAACCGCATTCAATATCTTCGACAATATCACACACGATTTTGTATAAAGATATTGCTGTCCTATCCGCTGTTACGTCGAGGAATCCTAAAAACCGTTCTTGAATTTTCCCATCGGTTTTTACATAGCGTACTACCGCAGAAAGCTGACTAATATTTGTAGTGTCGGTTGTTTCATCTAGGACAATTGCAACAAAGCGTGCTTCTGTTATTTCTTGTTTAATTTTTTCCAAAACAACTGCAGCAACAGCAGAAATTAAATCATTTTGAATGCGATTTGATGTTCCGCGAAATACGCTAGACTGTTCTAAATGGCATTTTAAAGGTTCGTCATATTTGGATAAGAACGTAAGTAGATCCACGAAATTTCCCCTATTTGCGGAACTACTAGATTCATTATGACCTCTAAAAGCAAGTTCACGTTCTCCAAGAAAACAAACAGCATCAATTAACCTTTTTAATATCACACGATTTTTTTCCACCAGTTCATTATGCTGACGATGACTTATTTTCAACTGATTATCTATAACATGCTCGATGCGTGACTTTCCAAATAATTTTTCCTTAATTACCGCCTGCAAGTGAGACCGAGATGCATGCCTCTTTATAACTTTATGTACATTATTTAAGTCGGAAAACCCACTTTTATTCCAAACGCCTTTTTCATTTATGAAAAGTAGACACGGCCAACAAAAAAGTTTATTTGAAATTTCACAACCGGTTAACCATTCGTTATGTTCGTACATATCCACATTAAAATATCTAGTGCACGTTTTCACTTTAGTTGTTAAATGTTTTAGCGCGGGTTTTGGTCTACCTTTTTCAATTATTTCTAATTTTTCCCTAAAACTGTATGTGGAAAATCCTTTTTTTAATACACCACACACAACACAATTACACACACTTGGCTGTATCGCCTGAATATTTATCCCGGACATAGAAAACGAAGTTGAAGCCATAGCTATTTTGTTAAGAAGCAATTCAAAAATTGCGTACTTGAGTCACTAAGGGGCATCCACTAAATCGGCAAGGTCACCAGCCTGCAGCATGCTTTGCACGTGCGCACTTCATACAAAAAGCGTACGCAGTAGGCAGACTTTTGAATTGCTTCCATAAATTCACCACAACGCACATGCGAAACTCGATAGAGATGAGTGTGGGGCTGTGGGTGGGCGGTTTGCATTAATAGAGATTAGTGAATTGTGTGGCAGCGTTATATTGTTTTATAATAAATTTTTATTTTCTAACAAAATTTAAAGGGAAGCAATGCTTCCCTTGCTTCCATGGAGCGCACGCCCCTGTAAACAACTTACCATCACTGCTCGTTACAGAAGCTGGTGAACCGCAAACGATAGCAGCTAAAAGCACCACAAAAATGTAAGTTGTAAGAATGTAAGTTTCGCCATTTTTGTGTTTTTTCTTCTATAGTAGCTCGTACAATAATATTCGACTTGCACTTTGTCGGTTTTATGTACTCGTTGCAATCAACATTCGTACATTTGTTTTTTTTGTGATTAACTGGGTTGTAACATAATTTGATAATATTTTGTGCGAAACAGTTTTGACAGTTTTTGATTATTTAACGATTTATTGCAAGGTCTGTAACCAAAATTGTTATTATCAATTGGAGGATATGATATCTACTATCAAATAAAAATAAGGCGGTTTGAATACAGAATCCGTCATCTCGCCAGGGAGGTACACTGAAATAAAATGTTTCGATTTTCGGTTACGGTTCACATTGTATTACAATTTTGGTTACGTTTTCGGTTACAGTTTGATGCTATTCTAAATTTCGGTTTCGATTACGGTAACCGGTATTTACCGTTATTTCTTTGAGGTTTTATAGATGGAAAAATACATTGAATTAAAAACAAAACATACAATAATATGCTAATATACTCTATAAAACGGTTGAAAAATCCATACTTTAAAAAACTCTTTCGTAACGTCAAAACTAAAAATCAATTCAACGTTAAAAACATTTTCTTGAAGAAAATCCCCGTCTGTCTCCATACTTTTGGCTCGCTCTGTATAATTCATTTTTGTTCAATGAATACAATTACAAATACCAACTAGCCCGCCCACAAAAACTTGATGTCTATTGTAATTATATATTATAATATATACAATTATAATAATAAAGTTGTAAAGGTACGCCATAGAAAAATAAATTGTGGGTGGGTAGAAGATAATAGGACTATTTTTTACATTTTCGTAAATAATTCCTACTGTAATATTTAACATAATTTTTCTTTTCAGGTAAGTGGAACAAGTTCAAATTCGAATAGTTGGCGGGTCTGGTAAGTGTGTTTTACTAAGCACAATGTTCATCATTTCAATTCGAATACGCAATGGTGTTCTAAAAGTTTTTTACTCCAAAGTTTATAACAATAAACGAATGTTTGTATTGAACGCGTTGAGTGACTAATGTAAAAAAAGATCTTTGTAAGCTGTATGGAAGTGCTATAATCGCATGTACATTTCCACAATTAATTTTTCAATGCGCATATGAAGCAAAGATCCCTTTTTGAGTAAGCACGCTTTGTTTGTCTAATAGTAATTAACAGAATGCCAACGCATTTGTTTTTACATCGACAACATAATTCAAAGTTTGTCTAAACACTAACCTTTACTAATAATTCCGTAATGTTTAGCCAAACGTTGTTTTATAGGAAAAATTAATGGTTTATACGCACTCTCTTATAAATGAAACAGTATTTGATGTCGATAACGCTAGATAGGGATATAAATACAAATTAATAAACATCTGCATGATTACTTAGTAGTTACGTATGTTCAGTTCAGTTGCCGACTTTCGTATTTGGGAATATACAATACTGCGGGACGCATTTGGAAATATTCAGATTTGTTATTTAATTAAAAATCTGTCTGTTTGTTCTTACATTTACAAAATGCAGTCTCGGGTCGGGTTTACATGCAACTACAGGACGTAAATTAGGGTCATGTTTGCAAACATGTGTACGCTTAAAACACAAACCACACTTTGTTATCCCAAATATACAGTGAGTTTGTTCTTTTTTGTATACATACCAGCTATGTATAGTTTTATAAAAAAACATGGCAATGCATTGTTTTACTGCAATCTGTAGGCAACCCACTATACACTACATTTCAAAGCTTCAATTTTTGAAAAGAATAGTCTGCTGTGGAAACAGTAATCAAATTGTTTAATGTCAAATTAATAGCAATAAGTTTTGATTTTTTGAATTTAGCATAAAATTTGTGTGTTGTTGATATTTTATGTATTTAAAATAATAGTTTCATTAAAAAAATTTGATATTCAAATAATTTTGCGTTTATTCATAAACATTCTCATTGAACATAACCTCACACTCACACCCTTTCTCTCTTTATTGTTTTCTGTACAGTTGGTTGCTTATATATTGCAGTAAAACAATGCATTGACGTGTTTTTTATAAAAGTATACATAGCTGATATGTATACCAAAAAGAAAAACTCACTGTTTACGAACATAATCGATATTTGCTTGCTTAGGATTTACAAAGCGTCATCCCGAGTGTTTCCTTACATCCGTCAAGTAGGAATTGTGTCACAAATTTTCAGATACAGTTCGGTTGGAAGAATTATTGCAATCGCAAATTAATTTATAAAACTAGCATATTCAATGCATAATTCTGGCCTGCGCTACACGCTTTTCTTTTTAAATAATTACTAACTGCAGCTGATTTTATTGCGAATGTGATATTTCTTTGTTAAGCGCATCTTAAACTTTACAATAAATTAGCAGAACACGTCACACGATTTCCTTTGGAAAGATTTGCTAGCAAATTTATTAGAAGATATATAGATGTCATGCATACAGTCTACCAGTAACGCAGCTTTATGGCACCGAACACTGCGTAACTGCTACATAAACATTTAAACTCGTACACATAATAATAAGATACATCGGGAATGTTAAGCCCGCTACGCTAGAACCTACTTTACCCGCTTATTTATTGTTAACGAAAAAACAGAGGGCATAGCCCACGTGTTTTAATCTTACTCGTGATTCCTCACTCCTGAATCAATTTTTAGTGGCGGGGAGCCCCCACTACTAGAAGCCACATATGTACGTGTCTATTATATAAGGCGCGTATTTGTTGGCACAGCGGACCGCTACAGTTTTCGATAAAGATTCGTAGTTATTTTTTGTAGACGGCGATCTGGATGCGTCTTAATTAAATCTTTTTTGAATATGCGACACGTTTATTTCAATGCCAATTGAAAATGTTCATGAATCAATTTGCGCAAGAATTAAACCGCAGTTCGTGGATAGCTTTGTTAATATTATTTGTTGCAGCACCGTACTTTGTTAATTATTTTTAGATTTTACTTTTAATTAGAGTTATAAAAGTATCAACATAAAATGATCTTCTTAATGGGTTTTTAGTTGCATTTTTGCAGAAATTGTGGCATTTGTTGACTAAAATCTTTGATTATAATAGTCAATGCTAAACTTTAAAAAAATGAATATTTAAGATACAACAACCTTTGCGGTGTCCTATTTTTCACAAATAATTACCACTTTATAAAGCATTTAGTGGTATGTTTAAAACAGCAGATTATTATATAAGGTGTTCATAATTTAAAGTCCATTTTACAAAACTTTAAATGTCAATAATTATTGTGTTTCCAGTAGAACACCCAGTAGTTTTAAAACCATTAATTGTAGAATTAAATTCTCTTTTGATGTGACATAGAGTTTCGCATACCAAAAATTAGCCATGTAAATGGTATTTCTTTTTTCTTAAATTGTTTTTTAATAACAAATTGAAATCGTGTGTTATGAAAATTCTGTTAGTTTATGTTTAAAGTGATATATAATGTCCAATTATCCTATTTCAGTGTGCGTGTTAAAAAATTATTTAATTGCTTTTTAAATTTTTTGATAATACCACTGTTTTCGCAAAAATATATAATTAGTGACAATATTCAAAACATTGCTCTTATTTTAAAGATAAACAGAAATTTGAATGAAAAGTACAATTTTCAGAAAAATCATAAGCATTCCCTCTTGTTAACCCCGTCATGAGACAAATTGTATATTAATTTATATAATTCAAATATTGCAAACTGCTGTTTTAGTATTTTTATTAGGAAACTAGTCTAAAAACAACTTCATTGTTTTTAATGGCTAAGTGGCAGTTGATAATTTATTATTTCATAAAAGTTTGTTGGTATAATTGAAGGACCTTTGATAATTATTAGATTCCTTATAGTTATCAAACAAAGTTTTTTGCCAAACGGAAAATAACCGTTTTTTAATGTTTTCAACATCTCACGTTAGGTAATAATGTTAATATGATAATGTAAGTGCTTTTAAAAATACGTTTTGACCAAAGTGTTAAAGTCCATAAATAATAAATCACATGATAATTTTTGCCTAATTAATGTGTGTTATTTGAAAGAAAAAAACGTCGCAGAGAAATTTAATATCAACAAGTTTTGTAACATCTATTGATACAGTTACAATAAATGCCACCAAATTATAATTTATGTAATTACTTCTTTCTAGTGCTGAAAATCTTTGAATGACTTACGATGAGTACAAATTGGTATAGGACAACACTGACGCTACAATAATTTTATTTATTATTAATTACGTGCTCCATAAAAAGGCGCACAGCTGGAAAACTGTATTGTAACAAAAACATAAAAATGTGTCGTTTAACTTACGGAAAGCTCGAAATATTATTTGATGAAGCATCATCGCAGATTATTTTGTAACAATTTTCCACTGGACCAGCAATACTTGCACCATCTTAAATGTTGATACCTTCATAGTGGCAATATCCTGGTTTACCTAGAAAAAAATATTTTAATATTTGAAAACTATTAATCAGGAAATTAACTTATTCGCTACCCGTATTTTACTAACAGAGAAATAATATGGATGCATTATTTTCCATATAAATCTTTAAGTTAAAAAAATAATCGTACCCCATATATTTTTTTAAAATATACCAGGTGTCCCTGGATCGATGGCATTTTTTTTGTTTTTAGTTTGTTTGCCTGAAAATATTTATTCGTATAACTAATTATTGTTCGCTACTCTTACACTGTAGTCGATCCGGGACACCCTGTACAGTGTCACAATATCTTAACAAAAACTTGAAGAAAACTGCTGATATGCATATACGTAATATGTATTTAGGCTGAGGTTGTCCTCTCACTTCTCAATATATGACCGAGTCATCCAATACTTTGTGCCTTCGTAATTTTACTATGTCTTCTGCTTCTATTTCTGCTAACTACTCGTATTTCATTCTCACTCAGTTGTTTTTATTATAAACTTTTATAGACTCTCGGTTTTGTTTTGCTACTAATTTACTTGTTTTCCAATATGCTTTTATTTGCGTAATTTGTACATTTACTTCTCAGTTTTTTTTATTGTTATTTTGTATTTGTACTTCTAAATATTTGAATTTGTTCACTTTGTCGAAAACGTATTTATCTATTTTCTGGTTTCTCCTGACGTATACCTCTTGGGCATTTCATATATTTGTTTTTTTTTATTAAACTTTGGTCACATTTTACTTGCTTCTTATTCTGTTTTCTTTAGAGGTATCTATTATCTTATGGATGATGTTAAATAATGTAGCTAAAACTGTATCCCCGTATAACATAGATTTAGAAAACGTGTAGGTGTAGTGGTCTGCGTTACAGCGTCGGCGATAAGCCTTAGTAGCAAAGCTAAACCGGCGATAAATTAAAAAAAGTAAATCAGCTGACTACAGAAACTGTTACCATCAACATTACTGTTGATTCTCGTTACATTTTTATCTTAGCTAAGTAGTTTGCAATGTAGTAAGCTAAAACTCAAATAATAGTACTTTCGTGGTAGTTGCAGTGACGTAGCTATTATACCGCCAATGGCGATGCAGCTCCGAAGATTTATGGGCCCCTTTGGGCAACCGGTTAAAAAGAAATTACACTGTATCTATAAAGTAACCCCCCCCCCCCCCCCCCCCCCAACTAACTTTTGAACGACTTGATATTTTTCCACAAAATTTGGTGTGCTGTAATGGGAAATTAAATACTATCTTTCAGACCATATTAATTTGTGTCATCCGAAATGGCGACTGGGCGCCATTTTGAATTGTTTTTTAAATAGAAAGGGGGTCGAATGACACCTCACTGGAAAGGTCTTTTAGTTCTGCGTCTGATCCTAGAGTTTCAAAGAAATATATTCAGCCATAACAAAATGAAAATTTTTGAAGATATAGAAAAACTAAGAATTAAAGCTTAAATTAATTAAATTAAGTGTTCGAAATGTTTACCATTCGCTTCTTGGCACATAAAAAGTCGGTTATGAAATTCCTGCCTTACATTTTCATAAGCTTCTGGAGTGATATTTCTGCAAACTTCTGTACTGCGTTGCTTCAGTTCTTCAATTGTTTCTGGACAGGTTCTGTACACTTTCGATTTCAGATATCCCCATAGAAAAAAATATAAGGAGGTTAAATATCTGGGGAGCGAGTCAGCTACTGGATAAAAAAATCAAAACAATTTTGAAGTGAGTGAGTCCATTTGTTTAGAATCCGCCATTTTGTTATGGCTGAATATTTTTCTTTGGAACTCTAGGATCAGACGCAGAACTAAAAGACCTTTCAAATGAGGTGTCACTCAACCCTGGATAAAAAAAAATCAAAACAATTTTGAATTGAGTGAGTCCATTTGTTTAAAATCCGCCATTTTGTTATGGCTAAATATTTTTCTTTGAAACTCTAGGATCAGACGCAGAATTAAAAGACCTTTCAAATGAGGTGTCACTCGATCCCCTTTCTATTTAAAAAGAAATTTCAAAATGGCGCCCAGTAGCCATTTTGAGTGATGCAAAATTTAATTTTTGGCTAAAAAATAGTATCTTATTTCCCATTAAAGCACATTAAATGCTGTGGTAAAATACCAAGTCGTTCAAACGTTAGTTAGGGGGGGGGTTTACTTTATAGACAGACGGTATATCAAAATTCGTAATATCGGATTACGGACAGATTACAGCTTTTTTTAAAATCTATACAAAAGTTATATAGACGGTGTTAATTGAATAATGGAGCATCATCTTTTTTTTTCTTTACTTATGATAAATAAATGATGAAATTATAGTATGTTTTATAGACCATAAAAGCGCATTATATGGGCTAAAAATTCGACGACTTTTATTTCCGGTTTCACCAGAAATGACATACTTTTCCTTTTTTTTTTAATGAAACATCTTGTGTATTTTTGCATATTCGGAACTAGTATACAACTCTGAGTCTGTGTATGCTAGTTAAGTGAGGATTTGACTTCCCAAAAATATTGTTTTGTTAATTAATTACGCAAATTGATTATAATTAATTTAGATACTGTTAATAATTGTAAATTTTTGTTTTTTTTTTTACTTATAAAACTTACTAGCAATGCTACTTGTAAGTGGTAATTTATTTCAAAAACTCGACTCAAGATGGTTTGAATTAAATTTATATGCAAATACTCAATATCCAAAGAAAACACAAGTTATGGGTATCATTGAAGTTCTTGAAAAATTCTGTTTTTAAAATAATGTTACTTTGTAAAATACTTTTTGCAAGTTTTTAAATGTAATATTTCAACTGGTGTGTTTCCTACGTTGTAAATTTTGTTTTGTGGGCGTTTGTAACTTGATTAGAATCGATTTGGGTGGGTCAAAGCACTCTTAATAGTGAACAGAAATTAGAAAAATCTAAACGTTACTTAATTGGCATACATAGACTCAGAATTTCATGATAACTTGACTTAACGTGTATGTAATTTTCGGTGAAACCGGAAGTGAAAGTAGTTAAAATTTTACCTCATAGAACTGGTTGTTATATCATATACTAAAATTGCACTTGTTTGATCTGATTAAATACAGAAAAATGAGAGTACGCCATGTTTCATTAACACCCGGTATATAGTATAGTAGATTACACAACAGTAAATTTAATAGGGTCTGCATCCTAGTGTTTGTTTTTAAAAACAGTTTTTGTTTTTCTTTTTAAACTAAAATGTTTAGTGCTTTGTTATTTTTTAGTGCTTAATTTTACATTACGAAATCTAGTTAATTCTTAAAGTCAGTGGCGTATTTTCGGTCAAAAATGCTTTAATTTAAGGTGCCCACGCCACTGGGTAGTTGTAGTGGTATTTTAGAATGCTTGCACTTAGGAAGAACATATAATTTAGAAAATTATACTAGTAGCAATAAATTAATTTAAAACAATTAACTGAAACTACTTACGAGCATGTTCTGTTACTGCCTTAGTAAATTCTAAACGGCCAAAGCCCAAAATATAATAAAAATGCAAATAAAAGTTTTCGGAATTTGGTGAAAATTGTTTGCGCTCTATTTTATATGGTTCTTCTTATCAATACTTCTAATTATTTTTGTTTTTGTATAATAGTATAAACATCATACAAAAATAAATGCAATGCCTTGACCTTTAAAATATGTATTCCATATGTTGGAAGTTTGGCAACTGATATTATTTTGATAACGTAGTTATGATTAATTGCCTTCTGGCAACCTTAGAACTGAAACAACCTTGAATAATATCGAATTATTTTTTAAAATTAACTAACTTTGTGTACGAAATCACCAAATCAGTCATAAGTACAAAACAAAAAATAGCCAAACAAACATATTCGTATATACATTCGCACGTCACATTTGTTAGAACACTTTGCTCCTTATTAGCAGTTCCAATAAACTTGAATTAACTTGTGTAATATTCGAATATGGTAGAATATGAAAGCAAGCATAAAAATATTTTTTCTACTACTACTACCAAGTACTACTAAGTAGTACTAGGTGAAGTACTACTAAGTAAATGACAAGCTTTGCGTAATGCAACATTTAAATATTTATTATCTGTTTGCACAATCAAACAATTAACTAGCAATAAAAGTTAAATAAAAAGTTTGCCTAAAAGCGTGTTAGTCTAGAATTAATTTGGCGGCCCAACTCATACAGTAGCACATACAATAATATTGTATTACCTACCTAATAAATAAAACTATTATTCATGAAATAACGTTTGTGTTTGTTATTTTAATCCTCAAAATTTTGGTTATTTTTATATTATACCTAAAGAGAAACGTCTGTTTAAATTTCATTTGTTGATTGTAATTCACACTAGCGGAACCCGGGCGCTACGCCTCACGATGTTTTTGTTTCTATTTACTTTACTCATAAATAAGCTAATTAAGCAGCTAGTGTAGCGGACCGTGGATCGAAATCCTAGTTTTATGAATTATATAGCAATTGCTGTAATTTTTTGTATATATTAAATCCGGAATCCTTCGATTTGTATCAACTTGTCGCTGAGATTATGCAACTCAAGCGGCGCGTGGTGGGTATTATATTTTTTAAAGTTACCAGAAACTGAGCGAAGTACTGCTCCTGGACGTTTAAAAATATTTTCGATATTGGTACTTATGATACATTCAAAGGTATTTTAATATTAAAGTTCTACACCCCAACATTGACTACTGTACCGAGAGCATAGTTGCATAATAGTCATATTATAAGAAGTGTCAAAAAGGCTTTCAGTCCTGGCCGGCTATGGATTCTAAAACACATGTCTTAACTATCTTGATAAAATCTAACCTCAAACAAAACGTCATTTAAGATGACATAATTGATGTTTTATATTTTATCTACGTCTGCTAGGATAAGAACCTATTATATCATTCATTTGAGTTGCATAATGATGTTTATTATCCAACTCAATGGGATAAGGATCACTTATCCCACTCAGTGGGATATGACAATTTTACACCATAAGTTTTATTTTTTCAATGAAGAAACTACCATCGTTGCAGCTTCTTCTATGTCCGACGGAATACTGTCACAATCACTCATAATTATATTTACCGGCTTTCTCACAATTTTCACCACAAATCAAGGAAAAATTAAAAACAACTCAATTATTGACAAAAAATGTTTGGTTGCTATGACGATAATAAATTATGTAGATACAATGCTACTCTGGTTTTAAAAAATACCATGCTACTCTGATGTTAAATAAAAAAGATGGTCTGTCAAAATTATATAATTTTTTCAATTTTGAAAATTATGTAATTTTTTTTCAATTTTGAGCAGACGTAGATAAAAAATTATATTATATACATGTGATAAAGGCCATTAACATACTCATGCTCGTACTCCGACTCGAGCTAACGCCCTCGTCGGGCAACTCACCGCATTCGTATGTTAATAATGCCCTTATCCCACTGATATAACTAATCTTAAATAACGTTTCGCTTGAAGTTAGATTATATCAAAATAGTAAAGAAATGCGTTTTACAATCCACAGCCGCCCAGGACTGAACGACTTTTTAGGAAACTCGTTATAAGAACATACTGCATGATA
Organism: Ctenicera cuprea; assembly: GCA_958336395.1. Taxonomy (NCBI): domain Eukaryota; kingdom Metazoa; phylum Arthropoda; class Insecta; order Coleoptera; family Elateridae; genus Ctenicera; species Ctenicera cuprea. Next base: position 25,911,203 of record OY284494.1, read on the forward strand.
CTGAAGCTAAAACATAAAAGTAATAGTATAAACTTTCCGAAAATTTCAATTTTTTAGAAATACGATTCCTTGGAATTAAACAAAACTAAAATGACAGGAAAAATTCGTCCGAAAAAAAGTAGATGGGAAGGGGAAAATTACCCCCTTTATTTTTGCAACACTTAACAATTAAGTTGTAAGCCATATGCTAATATACTCATGATCAATGTAGCGTAAACTAAAATTTGTATGGTCCCTCGTAGATTACATAAAAATACAGAAATTTTGGATTTAAAAAATGCATCCAAAGCGTTCCAGAGGAGTTAGCAAACTGGGGCACAAACCAAACCGTAACGTATCTGTATGAGCTTACAAAATTATAAAAAAATTCGTTTGGCCAGTTTTTAAGTAATGTTGTTTTGAACGATTTCACGCCATTTTTTTATTTTTTAAAGAATTCTTTTAGATAGTGACACTCTGCTTTCTTAGGATTATAATAGTGCCAAATTGCATCACTGTTTGTCAACTCGTTTTGAAGTAATAAGGCGTTAAAGCCAATATTTTCAACGATTCATAGCTGCCGCCATGTTAATGCTAGTACGTTCAAAAAAAACACCTTTCCCCCTATGGTATTCTGTCAGATACCTTTATTTAATTTTTTTAATTTCCGTTCCGAATAAAATGCTAACAAAAACATGGTAACTTCACTTTCCGGTATCGATTTTTAAAAGCTTATTTTTCCGTAAATTTTTGAAATACCTTCACATTCCGAAGCTTATCAAAGTCGGCGATTATAAGGTATTACACACAAATACACACATGTACAGACATACATTTTGAAAAATCGCTCTTTTGGGTAACTGGATGTTAAAAATATTTATTTCCGTAAGAATGTAGTTTCGATATTAAAAAAATCAATGCTGAAAGTACAGGATAGTTAAAAAGCATATGGTGTAGGGTTCAGCTAGTTCTTTGCATTAGGGTCGAAAAATCTTTTATTTCCTATTTCTAATAAACAAACGAAAATGTTTTAATTAAAGCATGTTCAATTCTTTAAATTTCTTCATAATAAATTGAGGACATATTACTGTTTATTTGTTTCGTCATAATTGGAATCCTGAATTCTGAAGAAACCACGAAATCTTAAAATTTAAACATGGACGTTTTTGAAAATACGAATTAAGCGTCTGTTGCTAAAATATTTAATAATTATATGGCTCTGTTGTGGCCAAATGGAATGCAGTATGAGAAAGTACTTTTCTTTGTCGCTGACGGAGCATCAAACATGTTGAGAGCCGGAAGTGGACTTTAAATTCTATATAGTAAAAAGTTACATTATACTTGTATTGCTCACGGCCTGCACCGGGTAGCAGAAAAAGTTAGAGAAATATTGTCATAAGAATGACCTAGTCTTAGTTAGAATATTTAATATTAATTATTAAAGTAATTAAAATATTAAAATGTGTCACAATATGGTGCAATGCGTAATTATTGATCTGGTCACATGATCCATCTCATGTTATTTGAAGAACATCCAGGGGTTGTATGCATCCTTTCTTTGTTGCACTCTTCTGAGACAATTACATACAATATTGATTGGTCTATTTATAAACCAATCCGGGTCTCAGATGCATACATGATATCTGCATTGCGCCATATTGATTATGAATAAAACCCCCAACTGCTCTGCATTACAGAGTATAAATAGGTCTGAAGCTTGATGGTACAATAGCAGTTATCAGTTAACAGTCGACAGTCGAGCTACTTGGTCTAGTCCCAATCTAGCCTAGAGTCGACATTAGTCTCTGCCATCTACAATAGCTACGACTCAAATACCTCTCGCATATTGGGGGCCTTGAGCCCCAGATTAACGAAATGTATTGTAACGCATGTAAGTAATTTTAACTTAGTATTAAATAGTATTGTAAATCATTAATTAAATATATCTCTGTTGAATTTTGGTTATGTTCTTATAATATACCTAGACATTATGTAACAAGCTAAGACCCCCTAACGTGACAATATACTCTAATACGAATAACATTATTTCTAATGTTAAAAAAGCTTTTTGCAAAGCCCCAAATCGTATACAAATATTTAAAGAAGTATATAAATACTGACAAGATGAGGTACGTGGTTTTCTGCAGCAGAATATTATGCCAACAATGTCAAAACAATTTAAAACACTCTCAGTAAATTAAATAAAGATGGTGCATTGTGTATAGCTAATGCTCTAAACGCATTTAATGAAAGAGGGGTTCGTGAGGAATTGTTATTTATTTTAAATAATCTTTTATATATTTCAAAATCTATAAAGACATTGAAAAAATCAGGAATTTCATTTGAAGAAAGTATTAACTTAGTTCACTTTATAAGCCTAATTCGCCCAAAAGATCAATCATAATACAAAAATTTATAAATATTATAAATACAAATGTAGTTAATTAAAAATCATAAATAATGTATTAAATGGACAAGGTAATTTTAATTAAAAGGCTATTATTCTTTAGATTTACATAAATTTAACCTCTTACATCTTGTGATGTTGAGAGAAGCTGCTCGAAATATAAAGCAATTTTAGTCGATAACAGGCATAGTTTTATATTTAAAATCTAAAAATGCACGTAATTGGAAATTGCAATTATTTACATTGTAAAAATAATTCATAATTAATGTTATTAAATAATAATGTTTAATACTTATTGTTAATTATAATTATAAAATTATATCTTTTTTAGATTAGTAGCTTGTAACATTGAGATTTATTTTTTAAAAAACGAACCATAATTAAAAAATTATCAAAAATTTGTAAAAGTGCATTTCCGACTAGATTTTATGTTATAAATGCATAAATTGCATATTATTTTAAGTGCATAATTATATAAGTGCATATTTGATACATTTATAGTGCATAATAATATGCATATTATGGAAATTTTAAGTGCATATAAATCCAAGCCCTAGATTAGTGTAGGTAGATCAAGGTGTAGCTTTTGGATGATGTCTAATAATTCATTTTTACTGTTAAAGGTGCGGAAAGGTACTCGTACTAAAAGGTGGTTTTAACTTTTAAGTGCAGTGGCGTAAGTACCATGGGGCAGAGGGCGCAAAGGCACCCGGCCCCGAGGCCTAAGGGGGCCCTGCCACGAGCCACGAGTTTTTCCTTTTTTTTTAATTTCCAAAAAAAATTTTGATTTTCGACGGTCTTTATTTTTATATTCAACAAAAAACATTTTAAAATCTATGTAAGTATGTACTTATACAATGAAAAATACTGAAGTGAGATTATATTTAGTAATAACACAACACCTACACTTTTTGGTACCGACCCAGACACATTAACTTCAGAAAATTTAAGGTTTGCTTATCTTAATTAGACACGGCTTTAATATATTTATTTTCATTTACTAGACTAATTTCGTTCCTATTGAAGACATTGTTATTATTATCAATTACTTTATTATTGACGTTTTTTGAGGATGGGGCCAGGGCCCTTCAGGTATCTTGCCCCCGGGCCCAAAATCTGAAGTTGTCATGTTTGTCAAAAGTAATTCTTTAGTGCTAGTGTTTATTATAATTGACTAAAAGCAGTAAAAAGCTTATATACTTCTTATAAATTGAACATTTTACCCATTTAAGATGATCTATGCGTAAACTTGCCTTTTCTAGTCACAAACTCCTTTGGCTATGTAAGGGACAGGTAAAGATTATTGCTTACAAAATTAAAATTCTGATAATTCTACCAATTCGGTTAGTGCTGGGAATTTCTCGAGTTGCAATGTGTTTTCTTTAGTAATTCTAAAATATTTTAGTAACTCCATAAGTATTGAAGCAATTTTAATTAATTTTATTGTGTTGTTATTACTTAATACCATACGGAATACTGCTTGCAAACTATACGGCAACTTATGTTAGTATAACTAACCAATTCCATACATTTCAAGATAATGTTAATATATATAAAATAACTGTTTTAATTTTAAGGTATACTCACTATTTCTACGTCAATTCTACCAATTTTAAGTTGATTGCAATTAAATAGCGTAATTACACAATAACCAATTTTAGGTGAACATTATCTTACTTGTCAGAGAACCTGTCACAGAACTTTAAACTTTCAAGTGCAGTTTGTAACCATTTTTAATGGCAAACGAAGTTTTATGTTTTAGCAAGGTTATCACTCGTGTCAAAATCCATAGATATGCGGATTGGAGAAAGTATATAATACTGCAAAATTGCATAATCAATTTATTGTAGAATTTGTAACGCAAACATAAAAATGAAAACTTTCTTTTGCATTCTTGTTGTTATTCTAACGGTGGTTGTTGCGGAAGGAGCTAACAGTAAGTAGTTAGTTAACTTTAAAGTTCTTAGCAAATTTCTTTGGGTTTGTTAATACATTCAGTAGCTTTAAATTCATTTAATTTATCAACGTTTAATTGTGTTAACGAAGTAAATCGCATTTAGTATTTTTAATGGTACATATTAATAATTCGTATCATTTTAGAGCTAACTTTTACTGTTAGAATTATTATGAATCAAATCAAAGTTCCCTAATTTTAAATTTTTTACTATTGAAAAACTGTTTACAATTAACAATTGGTAATACTTCATCAATAAAGTTGCTAGATTACTTATTAAAAAAATGTTTAAGTTTATCCAGATAAACCAGGATACTGTCATACTTCCGGCATCGACATTAAAGAGTACTTTGTCCTTAGTAATGCATTACTAAATTCTTTTCGCATACAATGCAGCAGGTACTATATTAAAGAAGTTATGCAATGTATCAATAAATATTAAATATACTTTTTACCTTATTTGTTATTTGTCTTTGCACAATTATTTACATAATAGTTTCGCTATTGCCGCCAGTACTTTTTTTACCTCCCTTAATTACATAAAGGCGGTTTTTTAAAAATTTAAAATTATTTTTTTGTAAATACTCATATTAGGTTCTGGCTCGGATAGGAATGAAAGTCTAACATGCATATTAAACCGGCAATTTGTAGACGCAGGTTCGATTCCTGCTCGCCCCAGAACCGAGTTGAATTTTTACAACCATCGAACTGTAAATTTTCCTAATACTGCTTTTAATTAATTAAGGTAGTTGAAAAAAATAAAATATATTTGGATCACAGGCGAAACTTTTATATAAACTGTTTCCTATTTTCTTCTGTATATGTGCTTGTATCAACCAGCGTTAAAATCGTATTTTAGGGCTAGCAAATAGACGATTTGTGGTCGTTTTTATCATAATCGCCAATATTTAATTTAGCATACTTCCAGCATCAAAAAGCGTTGATTTTATGGAAATTTTGACTTCTAAAGATTTATTTTTTCAAATTTGTTTAAACGCATGTTTACTAAAAAACGAGTAAAATAAGCTATAGTAATAACCCTTTCCCAGGTAGAACAATTCCTTTCTGTGACGTTACTAAAACGATTTCCAAAATTACTTGAACCATATCAATTGATGAAAAAAATAAAATAAATGAGTTTGGTAAAGCCTTTATTTATAAAATACCAATTGTTATAATAACCAGAAATAACTATCATAAAAATTCATGCAGAAAACCAAACCACTAAGAATATTATAAACATAATATTTCACGGCACATATTTTTATCTAAATATTATTAGCATGTTACACATTGCTACAGAAATATGTTTTAATCTAGTATAGAACAGAACTTCAATTACGTTATTGTAAAATATATAACTATTTTATATACCTGTATGTAATACATAATTACAGAAGTATTGTCGTACATACTTTTAAATCAAACAAAACAATTTTAACATAAAAAATTTTTTAAATACTGAAAACGAAGTGAATAGTGCGCAATTACCGTCGAAAATCATGTTTAAATGTTCTAGGGCAGATTTCTGCATACTGCATTTTAATACATATACATAACTTATACAAGAAAATCCGTACGTAGAAATCGTAATTATTTATAACTTTCCATGGTACATTGAACTCTTGAATAATACAAAAGTTCTTAAAAAATAAAAAATAAAAATAAATACATACACTAATAAAAAAAATAAACCACCCCAAATACCTGCTTTCAGTAAAGGGTGCTTTCTACTGTTGCAAAGGTAAGTTGAATTAAATAAGCACAGCATGTGCTAGTGACCATTAAGCATTAATTGTTACCAGATGGCGAAACTCGCAGTTTGAAGACAATCCAATCCACATAATTTTACTTCTTAAATTATCTAAAGCACTTTACCTTCACATTTTTATGTAGTTGTTATATACTCTGTATTAGCCAACTGAATGCTGTTGCACTACTATTAAACATAGGTTTTTCATTCGCAACATTTCACTTAAAAAATAACCTCTTTCTAAATAATAAATTAAAATTTTTACGTTCCATGCAAGCGTTTTTAATTTTATTTCTTAAACCTTCTGTATTTACTTGTTACTAATGTACTTCTAACAAATTTAGAAGAAAGTTTGAAAGACAGTGTTGTATATTCAACTGCAGTAAAGCAACTGGGTTTAAACAGAAATTAGAAGGACATTTTCAGAAAGTTTTGTAGAGTTAATTCCAAAACGCACAAAAACACTTTTTCAAATGTTTATAAAAATTAAATCAAATGTTTGTGAGAAAATGTTCTAAAACGCAACCAAAACGTATTTATGAAATATGTTTTTGCGCGAAATAAAATAATTTTGCTGAATGATGCCTTAACGTTGCAAAATCGTTTCAAATGAAACGTTTTGCAGTTTCACCCTTGTAACATTTATTTGTTTAACCGAAACATTTTAACTATAATTCCGAATCGTTTTTTAAGAACATATTTTAGAAACTACTGTGCAACGAATTGAAACGTTTCAGAAACGATTTGTTCTACTTGGGAGAGTGGCACATTGTTATTGTAAAAGGTATTTTTCAATAAAGATGGTTAAAATCAATAATTTTCAAAAAATAATTTTTTGAACATAAACTTCTTCAGTTTAGTATTTCAAACTCATTCTTGTGTCAATAAGTGCCCCAGGGTGCCTCATCTGAGAAGTCACTTAGTATTTTTTTTGAAATATATTGAATATCTACAATTTTTTTTGCCTGTAAAATCTTGTTCTCTAAACAAAAAGGACTCTTATGTAAAGTTCCTAAATCTAAAAGTTTTAGAGATAATTATATAATTTTTGTAAAAAAATCAAGATACCGTGAGGGTCTAAGAGTTTCCTAAACATGCGAAAATAATTTGTACAAGTTTTGGGTGTAAATTCTACTTATCAAAGCAGTACAAAGAGTTCCGTTAAACATAAGTTTGGAAATACTTCCTTACAGACTTACAGCATCCGGAAGAGGCAACAAGACGAGTTCTTCAAACTAGTCTCACTTCCGGAGGCTGCAACACTGTGTTTTGGAGGGAGAGTAAAATCTTTTAACCAAAAATTCTAAAAATAATATTCAGAAATATTTCAAAGAAAACATTACGTCGCTTCTCCATATGAAACACATCTGGTGCGCTTATTTAAACAAAAATTGTTAGAAATTCTAAGCTAAATAAGTTGTCTGCACTACACAATTTTAGTGCAACTACTGCAAAACTTTTCGACAAAATGTGATTAGACTGTTCCATCTTCAGGAGACTGTAACTCCATAAGGAGGAAATTAGTGAGGAAACACCAAATTGTTTCATTCTTAGCTGTATTAGCCAATAATATTTAAAACAATCATCTTATTTACCTCTTCAAAAAATAATTTTTTTGTAAAATTATTTATTTAACAATTTTTATTAAAAATAACTATATACAATAAAATTGTGTCGTTTTAGGGCTTTTACTATAGCTCATTTTACTCGTTTTTTAATAAACAGGCACATAATCAAATTTGAAAGTAGAAAGCTTTCATGAAATGAACGCTTTCGATGCTTGAAATATGCTAAATTAAATATTAGCGATTACGATAGAAGCGATCACATATCGATTATTTGCTAACCCTAAAACACCATGTTAATCCCAGTGTATACAGGACACATATACACGCAATGAAAGTCAATACTTTATTTAGACCGGCCGGCGGCATACCTGTCGAAACTAGAACCCAAGGTGAGCTTTCACAAAAATTTAATTTCAAATTCTTAAAAACCCGCCTTTATGTAATTAAGGGAGTTAAAAAAGTATTGGCGTGAATAGCGAAACTATTATGTAAATAATCGTACAAAGAAAAATAACAAACAAGGTAAAAAGTGTCTTTAATATTTATTGATACATTGCATAACTTCTTTAATATAGTACCTGCTGCATTGTATTTTTATTTATTTTGCTCTGCAGGCCATGAAGGCCTAGGGCATTATACACTATTTTTTACATAATTACATAATTACTTCTACATGACATTTCTTATGAATTTATTTATAATTTCTTTCCATTCCCTTCTATTTGCCGCTTTTATCCTCCAGTTTGCAACTCCTATAGCATTTAGGTCCTCTTGCGCCTGTTCCAACCATCTCTTTCGTGGTCTTCCCTTTCTTCTTTTACCTATTGGCTTTCTATACAAGACCATCTTGGGCATTCTCCCTCCTTGTAATCTTTGCACGTGTCCTAACCACCGAATTCTTTGTGATTTACCATATACCGATATCCTAGGTTCCTTATATAATTCTTGTATTTCCTTATTTGTCTTTCTTCTCCAAACCTCTTCTGTTCTCGTCCCACCATATATGGATCTCAAAACCTTTCTCTCCCATCTGTCCAATAGGTCCCTTTCCGATTGTTTCAAAACCCAAGTCTCGCATGCATAAGTTACCGTTGGTCGAAGCACTGTCCTGTATATCCTTGTTTTAGTATTTCTGGACACCAATTTAGATTTCAGTAGCGGTCTCAGAGCAGCATATTTTTGATTCCCTTTTACTATTCTTGCTTTTACTTCTTGATCCTCGCTTCCGTTTTCATCAATTTGCCTCCTAGATAGACAAACTTATTTACTCTTTCAAAATTGTACTTTTCTCCTTCTCTAGTCAATATTTCTAGCTCGCTTTTTATTGTCCTGTCCTGGCTTCCCATTACCATATATTTAGTTTTTTCCTTATTTACTTTAAGACCTACTTCTTTTGCTGTTACCTCCAATTTTTTGAATATTTTCTTTAATTCTTCTTCTGATTTTGCCATTAGAACCACATCATCCGCGAAGGCCATACATTGATGCTCATTGTTGAATATCGTTCCCTCCCTTTTAATCCCACTTTTTCTAATTATTTCTTCGAGTACTAGGTTGAATAGCACAGTAGATACAGGGTCCCCTTGCCTGAGCCCTTTCTTTATTTCGAAATCGTCTGACTTATACCCTTCCCATATTACTGCACTACTCGATTTTTCTAAGGTCATTCTTGTTAATTTTGTCAGTTTACTTGGTATTCCTAAACTATTCATGGTTTCATATAGTTTGCTTCTCTTGATCCTGTCGTAGGCTTGCTTAAAATCGATGAACATTACATACAGGTCCACTTTATACTCATAGCAAGTAGCTTGCAATTCCTTTATAGCAAAAATCTGGTCTGTTACTGATCTATTACCTCTAAAACCGGCCTGGTACTCTCCTAATACTGCTTCGGCACACTCATTCAGCCTTTTTCTTAGCACTTGAACTAAGATTTTATAGCAGGTATCTAACAGTGCAATCCCCCTGTAGTTTGCACATATTTGCTTATCCCCTTTCTTGTATATTGGGACTATCAGGGCTTTGGACCATTCTCTCGGCATTTCTTCCTTCTCCCATATTTTTTTATTAAGTCTGTATACCTCCTGTTCTAACGCTTTGCCTCCATTTTTCCACATTTCTGCTGTTATATCGCTTTCCCCTGGGCTTTTATTATTTTTTAAACTTTTTATTATTTCCTCTATTTCCTCTTCTTTTGGTTGTTCTACTTCCGTTCCATTCTGCACTTGTATATTTGTCTCTTCTTGCTCCTCTTGCGTATTGTCGTTGAGGAGCTCCTCGAAGTACTCTTTCCATATTGCCACTATTTCTCCTGGCTCGCATACCAGTTCCCCCTGCTTATTCTTTATGTATTTGCTTCTTCTTTGGTATCCCTTTTCTCTTTTCTTTATTTCTTGATAAAACGACCTTATTTCTTTGTTTTCAAATTTTTCTTGTACCTCCCTCAATGCTTTTTCATTATACTGCCTTTTCTTCCTTCTGCATGTTTCCTTCATTTCTTTTCTTGCTTCCTTATACTCTTGGTTACACCTTTCGCTGTTTTTCGTTATTTTATTTTGCCTTTTCTTTTTTAAGTTTTCGAATTTTATTTTACACTCCTCATCAAACCATTGCTTTGCTTTTTCCTTCTTGTTTTTTCCGGGTATCACTAATGCATTTGCCTCCGCCATTACTTCCTTCATATTCTCCCATATTTCATCTATTTCAGAAATTGATACTAGATTATGTAATCCTGTATTTATTGTTTCCTCATATTTTTGCTTTGTTTTTTCCTCCTTTAAGGCTTCTGTATTGTATCTTTTTACTGCCGCTCTTGCTTTTTCCACCCTCTCCCTCTCCTGATAGACCTTTTTTCCCGTTATTACTACTAGCAAATGATCCGATCCACTTTCAGCTCCTCTCCTACTTTTAATGTTTGTAATCATATTCATGTGTTGCTTCTCTATTAGTACATGGTCTATTTGGTTTCGTGTTTTGCCGTCAGGCGATACCCATGTTTCTTTATGTATCTCTTTCCTTTGCATTTGCGTACTTCTTACAACCATACTTCTCTCTGCTGCGAAGCCTATCATTCTTTGCCCATTATCATTGGTATCCCTGTGCTTGCTATACTTCCCTACTGTATTTTCATATATCTCCTCCTGTCCTACCTTAGCGTTATAATCCCCAATGACTATTTTTATATCATGCTTATGCAATTTATGATATTCTTCTGCCAATTGTTCATAAAATATGTCTTTTTCCTCATCATCCTTCTCTTCCGTAGGCGCATGCACATTTATTATACTTATATTCCTTTTTCTTCCCTTTATCCTTATAACACACATTCTTTCTTTGCTGTATTGTATGCGAAAAGAATTTAGTAATGCATTACTAAAGACAAAGTACTAAAGGACAGCAGTTTGGATATAGCAAGCTTAAGTCCGGTTGAGAAGGGTAACAAGTTGAAGTGGGTTCTATTCCTAACTCAGGACAACTGAAAAACCAAGTAAGACGTCACCTTAATTGAGGACAATTAATATTTTAACTCACGTTAAGCTTGAAACAGCATTCGTGGAGGCATCATCGCATTTAAAGTTGTGACATTCTCCTTTTGGTGCAGGAACAGTTTCGCCCTCTTTAATATCGATACCGGAAATGTGATAACATCCTGCTTTACCTTAAGAAAGTGTTTATGATACTTTTCTTTTAAGTAATCTAATAACTTTCTGCTTGAAGTATTACCAATCTTCAATTGTAAACAGTTTTTCAATAGTAAAGAAACTCAAAACTAGGGAATTTGATTTGATTCATAAAAATTCTAACAGCAGGAGCTACCTCTAAAATGATTAGAAATACTAAATGCAGTTTACTTCGTTAACGCAATTAAACATTGATAAAGTAAATAAATTTGAAGCTTTATTTATATTATCTAAACTACTAAATGTATTAAAACAGTAATTTAATAAGCCCTTTAAAGTTAACTACTTAAGCTTCTTCCCCCACAACCACAGCTAAAATAACAACAAGAATGCAAATAAAAATTTTTATTTTTATGTTTGCGTCAGAAAATCTACAATAAATTGGTTATGCAATTTTGCAGTATTATATACTTTCTCTAATCTGCATATCCATGGGTTTTGACACTAGAGATAACCTTTCTAAAAAATAAAAAGTTTGTTTATCATTAACAATGCGCTTTAAAATTTAAAGTTCTTGTGACGTAGGTTTCCTGGCAACCAAAATAATGTTTACCTCTAATTGGTTATTGTGTAATTAAGCTATTTAGTTGAAATTAACTTAAATTAATAATAATAATAATAATAATAGTTAAATTGGTGGAATTAACGTAGAAATAGTGGATATACCTTAAAATTAAATAAGTTGTTTTAAATTTATTAAAATTATCTTCAATTTTATGGAATTGGTTAGTTATAGTAACATAAGTTGCCGTATAATTAGCAAGCAGTATTTCCTATGGTATTAAATAATAATACATTAAAATTAGTAACAATTGCTTTGTTGCTAGTGGAATTACTGAAGTAGTTTTAGAATTACTAGAGAAAGCATGTTGCTACTCGAGAAATTACCGACCAACCGAATTGATAGAATTATCAGAATTTTTATTTTGTATTAAAAATAGAGATGTGTGCCGAGCACGCAAGTTCTAAGTGAAACTTCTTAGCGTGTTCGCAATGAAAGTGAAAATTAAATTGTATGATTTAACAGAAAACGAAAACGGTTACGTCATGTTCTAGTTAGTTCTAGGAATCGCCATAAAAACGATAATGTGCGTGAGTGAGTTATATTAACAGTAACTAATATATGTAATTATTATTGTCTTGTTTTTATCGTAATTATCGTAATATTCGTATAACTTTATGAAATAGTTCGGCTATATGGAATCTGCCATCTTAAATGTTATAATTTAGATCGTGAATACGTAATTAGCAGCCCCAATTCTCTAACCAATTACCATGCATAAAAACTAATTTCTACACGATTTTCAAAGTTTTTTCCCTTTTCACCGTTAGAACCGCATACACAGAAATTTATAATAATTTTCGGTTTACCTACCATAACTGAAATACTTAATTTTATATCTTCTTCTTCTTACAGTGCCATACCCTATTCGGGGCGTTGGCTACCTCTCTCCTATGTCTGTGTTTGGTGCGCGGCGGTAGATAATTTGCACAGACAGACATAAGGAACCTACAGTTTAACGTGGGCTCCGAACCACAGGAAGTGCATGCACTTTTCCAGAGAGGTTTTCGTGGGGAAAAATCCACCTCGCTGGTTTCCCGTTGTCTTGCGAGGGAGAACGACCGGGCCGGGGATCGAACCCGGATCCGCTACATTGGTAGCCCACGCGCTTACCACTGAGCTACGGCCGCTCACTTCTAAATTGATTTAATTACGTTAACACGGTACACTACTGTCACAAGAGTTACTACCTATAGCAGCCATTACTAAAGTACAAATTACTACCGCTAGGCGTCGCATGGTTAAAATTTGTTCTCTGTAGTGGTCCGTTTTTAAAACTACCTTATCACAGGCATCTACCAAGCCATACACTATTGTATAGACGCTCTTCGTTTGGTTTCGACCGGCGCTAATTTAATTATTTTCCAAAACTTAGCAGAAGCTTGACAGTTGCGTGCTTTTAGGCCCATTTGGTTATAAAACAAGATGCGCGCTGTAAAATAACATAATATTTAAGCATATTTTCATTTGAGATTGTATTACCCTAAGTAAAATATTCTTTATTTCTTTCTTCGTACACACGTACAACCCACAGCGCGATCATGTGCGTACTGACGCTAGACGCTTGAAGAGATGATTCTCGGGAATAACGGCGGCATGTCCGTTACATGATTTCCGTTACGCACCATCGCATGTTACACCAGCCGGCAAAGAAATTTCACTTCAATAATCTTTACCTACCCTATAAAGCCCTAAAGCCAAAGGAGACCAGAAAAGGCGCATAGATCGTCTCAAATGGGTTAAATGTTTAGTTTATAAAAAGTAAAGTATCTTTCCGTAACTTAAACAGCAAAAATGAAAAAAAAATTAGACATTACCCACATGCTACGGCTTAATGTACCTACACTTCTTAACAAGCAAACTTGCTCAAAATAGCAGTACTCGCCCCCTACTAACTAACTAATGTCACTTCCTAACTCGCCGCTTTTTACTGCTCTTATGATTTTATGTACATTTTGAAATCTCATATTTTAACAGAAATATACACTTGGGGTCCAACGAATAAAAAAAATTGGTTCTCAAAAAATGTCTGTCTGTGGATGGGTGCGTTGCTTTATATCTACGGAACGCCTTGGCCGATTTATATGAAATTTGGTACATATAAGTCTCTTTAGTTGCAGGTAGTTCGTTGTAAGGCGTAGTATTAAACCCAAACCGGAACCGAAAAAAGAAATTAGAAAATTTTTTTATTCAATTTTTTTTTGTAAAAACTTAAAATGAATTATTGTATTTCAATGCCCTGTACTCATAAACAAAATAACCCTTTTAAAAATAGAAGTGCAATTGGTACCTTTTATATATATTTTTGATAACTCTTCAAATCAACGATTTATAACGATTTTTGGTACGTATTTTAAAGCCCATATCTGATTAAACCTCAACCATGGCACGATTAATTGATTTTGCGCGTTTTGATCGAAGTTATCGCTGCTTACACTATGTTTATGTTTCATATTTTACCATTTACTGTCAGCAGTCGTCGCCGCACAGTATTAAAGAGCGCTGGTACGGTATCATATTGCACAAGTTATCGCAAGTTTAAATCCCTGTTGGGGCGTTGCTTTTTTTCACATCGTTTATCGTTTTTTATTATTAAAATAATAATAAAAACCAATGTTGTTACTCTTTTATTGTCTCAAGAATATTCAAAACGTTAAAAGTATGGGAAAATATCAACGAGGCGTCGTATATTGATCGGTAAGGCATAGATTAACACAATCTAGATTCGTCTCCAAGAGAGAAAAGAAAAGCATTCTACAACAACACTTCACCTAGATTTTTCTACATAATAAAATTTAATGACATTGTTTATAATCTGCGCCCTATGTTCTTTTGTTTGGTAACTTCTTTTAAATGAAATAATAAATAAGCTGATGAGCTTTATAGTAAATAGTTGTAACTGCTGCGTAAAGGTATATGAAATCCTCTAAATGAATACTAGAAGGTTATTCTGAAAAACTACTCTACGTAAGCTGTTTTCCGCCTTGCGCTTCCTGGAGGTCAGCCGCAAGACTTCGTCCGAGATTCTTGTCGTAATGACAGGGGCAGCTATTAGCGGATTGTGTTCTAATAATACAAACAAATGGTATCCATCCAAGTTTGTATATCTGCATCGAAAACTGTAGCGGTCCACTATACAAACGAATCTGCACCTTATACAATAGGTATGTAAATTTGTGGATTTTAGCAGCGGCGGCTCTTCAACAGTAAAAGTCGAGACAGGTGGAAAAGATCCGGATTTAATACATAGATAGATAAGTATATACGATGTAGTATAAGACAGTCTTTCTCAAAATTCTTTCATACAGTACCATTTATTTCTTTATTAAATTTTTTAGAGTTTGCCAAAAAATGTTATGCACATAATAATTCAAAACTAATTTTATTCTAATAGGTCTAAATTTGTTTGTTAGGCAGTTTTTATATACAAAGTGTTTAGAAATATATAGTAAATATTTTGAGGACATTGTTATTATTTTATAAACATGGATTTCGATATGCCTTCTTAAGGAGTTGCAGCTTCCTGAAGATGAAACAGTCTAATCACACTTTAATTATCATTTTCTTTAGAAATTGAGACATTACATTCAAATTGTGT
The DNA here is from genome assembly GCA_958336395.1 of Ctenicera cuprea. Lineage (NCBI taxonomy): Eukaryota > Metazoa > Arthropoda > Insecta > Coleoptera > Elateridae > Ctenicera > Ctenicera cuprea. The sequence goes on from OY284494.1 coordinate 25,926,704, forward strand.
ATGTCTATTAAGTGGTGGTTTTGATTTCGGAACATTTTACCGCCTAGACTGTGAAGATGTTTTTTTCTATGAAAATCACCATGAGCCGAGGACGATTGGTAATTTTCTTGTAGCAAAAACAACGAGACGTGCCAGAAGGTAAATTTCCTTAGGTAATCAAAACCAGCACGAAATAGATTCAGCTAGAAAATCGCATTTTGCGTTTAAAATTTAAATTTAAAAAAATGAAAATTATTTAGTTGCTTTGTGCGTAACTTAGGAAATAAAACGGAAACATGGGAGAAATTAAATTCACGGTGGTGATTTTCGGAAATCAACATGGCAAAATGAATTTCCGTGAAATCAGCGTCAAATTGGCGATAATCTAATTCAAATCTGATTGGTTGAAAAATATATAATGCGATTTTCGTTTAAATCTATTAAACAAGGGCGTATGTGAAATGGGGTGATCGACGTATCTCTTAACATATTTTTACACATTTAATTTTTATAACTTTTGGCTTGAAAAACTTATGTACTGAAAGTACACTCCATGCAGTCTGAGTACAAATTTCAAGTACGTATTACAAGTACAAGAACAAAAAACTTAGAGTACTAGTACAAGTTATTTAAAAAGTATTCTAGTACAAGCACTGAGTACGTAGACAGTACTCCGAGTACACATTTTTAGTAATTGTACCTAAGTACTGCCCAGCTCTATTAATAACATATATGGAAACGCTTCCTTTCGCGGCTGCAGCATCCGGAAGAGGAAGTCCCTCTTGCGTTTTCATGCAAATTATGGTCACCAAATACGAAGAAAATCATTGTAAATTTATTATATCGACATAAAACAAAACATGAAAAGACACGTTATACCAACACAGTATTACTTCTTTTGTGTCAAACGACGACTTACCCCTGAATTTTCTCCCGTACCCCAGTTTGAGAATCACTGGTGTATGGGTTAGCTACTACATAAAAACAGATGCTTCAAGCCATTTGTGTAAGAAAAATAATCAAGTGCTGTCGTTTGGTTAAAAAATATTGTTTGGAATTAAAGGACACCAGAGACCAAAGACTTAATTTATCAGCCAAACAAATTGGAAGGGAAGGCGGGTAGGCTACCTTTTTTAAATTAAATTATGTTAACATTAAAATTATAATCTGGTTCTGCTATTTCTCATGTAAATTTTAGCACAAACAAAAATATTTTATCGTTTCCGTCTATTAAATTTTTAATTATGAAAACCACAATGTAAACAGATACAAAGACGGTAGAAAATGATAATACATTTATTGATACATGTAAGTATTTTGATATACATAGTTACTGCTACAAATCATTGTATGGAAGGAAATTCATACTAAGGACAAACTACTAGAGGGCAACATTCTGGATAGAGCCGCGGTGTGCTTGGTCCAAGTGGAAAACATGTGGAAGTAGGTGAGATTTTAAGATCAGGACAACTGAAAAATAACACTATTAAACTACCCTAATTTAAAGAAATGAAATATTTGACTCACCTTAACTTTGAAACAGTATTTGTGGAGGCGTCATCGCATTTAATGCCCTCACATTTCTCGTTTGGAGCAGAAACAGTTTCACCTTCTTTAATATCGATGTCGGAATGATGACAGTGTCCTTGTTTACCTATCAATAAAAAAAATTGAGTAAACATTTCTTTTGTCTAATTTAGCAGCTTAATTACTGAAGTTCCATCAATTCATCGAATTTTATTACAATCAGTTCTTTAATCTTAAAACGTTGTATTAAAAAAATATTAAATAATATAGTTAACTCCAGTTAAATATATAAAAAATGAATCAATTTAATGCGTATATGTATAATCAAGAAATTGTATTTCTGGTCACGAAATTTGTTTTATCTACGACTGCTTGAATGAGGACTTATTATGGCATTCATTTGCGTTAAGTGTGTGATGATGTTCATTATCACACTAGTGAGATAATGGATTCATTGCCCAACTCATTTTCTTTACACAGACAAAACTGAAGCTTTGTTAATAAGAAAAATGACTGGTTGCCATAGTATTGAACAAATCGAATCTACCTCGTTGCTTTGATTTTAACACAAAAGTATTTTAAACGTGACTTGACATTTGCAAATGAATTAATGCGAAATTTCAAATATCATTTCAAGCAAAACTATTCGATTTTTAACAGATTTTGAACAGTCGTAGATAATATTTTGTATGTCACACATCGAATAATGCATTATTATGGCGCTCGTTTGATTACACGACTCGGTCTACGACCTCGTCGTGCAACTTTCAAATTCATGTTATAACAACGCCTTTATCCCACTAGTAACATAAATAACTATTATTGAGCCTAAGCTACCAGATGTATTTTTTAAACTTTTAATGTAAATTATACGTAATTCAAGAAAAAAAATTTACTTAATGTTAGCGCCTTCCACAACAACAACTGCTAAAAGAGCAACGATAACATAAACGAAAACTTTCATTTTTAACAATTTATTATTTACTTCCACAAAATTTCTTACAATAACTCTAATAGTGTAATTTTGCAGCTATATATACTTTCTATAACCCCCCGTATCTACAGTTTTGACACGAATGATAACCTTACCACAAAATGGTTTTTCTAATTCCCATATTTTTAAAACATAATGTGCGTAACAAACTTGCTATAAAAAACTTATTTGTTTACCACTAAAAATATAGTTTACGCAGTAGCGCCTCGTGAACATTTACTGCGAGAGGGAAACAGAAATGTAAAACAAAAAAATCTTATCTTTCAATTAGCAGTTAAGAAATTAATACTCTAATATCAGCTAGGCTTCCGGGTTGGAGCCGCGTCATCGGTGCATGAACTGCCGACGTTTCGTCCTCGGTTCCACGGGACATCTTCAGGGCTGTGGTTACTTTGGGATCTGGAACACAACTGGCGAGACCGGTGCAGGCACCGGGTTTATAAAGGACGGGTGGGTAACAAGGTGTGAATGCTAGGTCTGTGATTGGCTGTCGGGCTGTAGCGGTTGAGCGGTTGCAGGGCGGGGCTTGGATTTAGTCGGAAACAGTAGTTTGTAGGCATTGTGCAGGGGATAGCTGTGGTCTCGGTTAATATTGTTAGGAGTTTTGTGTATTTCTATGGATTCACGGATCACACGGTTGAGGTAGGTGGAAGAACGGGCTAGGATTTTGGTCTTGTCAAGTTGAATGTTATGGCCTGCATCGAGTTTATGCTCTGCAAGAGCCGACTCTGCGGGACGTTTCAGTCGAGTGCAGCGCTCGTGTTCAGAAAATCGAACGCTGATCGGCCTCTTCGTCTCACCGATGTAGGCTTTCCCACAGGAGCAAGGTACACTATACACACTGCAGGATTGGAGGGTAGGTAACTTGTCTTTGGTCGGAGGAAGGAAATTGGATGGTTTTTGAAAGGGAGTAAAAACGGTTTTTATATTTTGTTGTTTAAGTAGTCTGCTTATGCGGTCGGTGGTTTTGTGTATGTAAGGTAGAAATGCTATATAGGTAGGTGGTGTAGGCGTATTGGTACTGTAATGTTTGGGTGCGTGGTTGTTAAATAAAACACTGATTTGAAGGAGAAAGTTTAATGGAGTTTTCACTTTACAAATAATTTAGATTAATTTGTTTTGATGAATGTAAATAGCAACCAAATCGCTAAGTTACCATATACAATACACCAAGGCTACTACATTAATACCCCCCCCCCTTTGCAGAAGAAAAAAAGCTACGCACCAAACGTGAAGCGCATGCTATCTTAGCTACAAAAACTTCTGATCTTTTTTAAAAACAATACAAGTAACGTAACTTTAATTGAACATTATAGAGAATTAAATTAGCTTGAAGTTGCTTCTAGTTCTTCTAGTCGTGTGTCCAATTCTTGAGGTTCTAAGAGCAGAGTCGAAAAAGTTCAGTTCACTAAAAAAAAAGCAGAACAAAAAGGGAAAAAAATGTGCATAAACAAAAAGTTGAGTCTTGTGGCAAATAATTGCCAAATTGCCCCAAATAATCTAATTGACTAACCCCAAAAAACATTTATCAACGTTCAACAAAAGTCTGTATCTATTCAAACGTTCAAAAACCATTTTTACATGACGCAAATGTTCTGATGCTGTTAAAAATTAATATATCGTCGAGGTAAAAATAAATGTAATACATCCCTGTAAGAATCTTCTGGACGAATCTGGAGCAGGAAGAAGGAGTGTTTCTTAAGCCAAAATTAGGTCTTGTCCATATCATCTGGATGCAAAGGAATTTGGAAGTATGCTTTCTGAAGGGAATTGTATAGGTATCCGGAACTGTTACCGCATTCAGCTGCCTGTAATCGCCACAGACACGATAGCTGCCATCAGGTTTTAATACCATATGTATTGGGCTACTCCAAGGACTGTCTGCCTGCTCGATGATTCCAGCACGTAACAGTTCATGCAGATGTTTTTCTAAAAACAGTAATTGTGTTGGATTAAGTCTTCGACACTTTGCACTAATTGGCGGACCGTTAGTTTTAATTCGATGCACTATATTATGTTTAATAGGGGTGTTAATGTAGAATAATGTAATGTTAGGTGATAAAGATTGTAAAGGGAGTGAGTTAGAAGAACTTCTTGAGCATTAACATATACTTCTACCGTAGAAGGCGATTGGTAGTTGTTAAGTTCAGAAGAAAGAAGATTGGAAAGTTGATTAGGATGTATGATTAGTTGTGATGTGTTTGAGAGAGATGATTGAGAGATTGGTTGGATGTTTGATTGTGATGAAGTGGGATGGAGTGATGGTTTGTGGAAGAATGGATGATTCACGAATGTCTGAGTCGAACATTATAGATCGATTATCATAAACTCGTTCAAACACTCTTCTTACAGCACAGTCTGTCATTAAATTATGCATGTTGCGTGGTTTTGAAAGCCATATATAATAAGCGTTACTTATCTTGTAAATTGGAGTTTTGAAGATCCGCAGGTCTGTGGCGATGTAGCAGCTGAATGTGCGGTTTGTGGAGGTTTCGAAATTCCGAATTCTGTTTGAAAATCTCAGGAATCTCACGTTGGGAGGGGTCCGTGTTCAAATCTTGTCGGAGGGGTCACCAATAATGTAATGTTTGGGTGCGTGGTTGTTAAATAAAACACTGATTTGAAGGAGAAAGTTTAATGGAGTTTTCACTTTACAAATAATTTAGATTAATTTGTTTTGATGAATGTAAATAGCAACCAAATCGCTAAGTTACCATATACAATACACCAAGGCTACTACAGTACGTTCTGTGTTTGCGGATTGGGCCTTTTGAGTAATAGCGTGTTGGATGTCTCGTTTGTTGTAGCTGTTTTGGGAAAGGACAGTCGTAATGTGGTTGAGTTCGTCTTTCAGGTGGGATGGTTCAGTCAGAAATGGCAAAGGCTCGGTTAACTAAGGAATTGATGACAGAATGTTTCTGGGCGGGATGATGATGGGAATGTGCGTTTAGGTAGCCGTCTGTGTGTGTAGGTTTGCGGTACACGGAATGTCCTAGTTTGCCGTCAGAGCGACGACTCACTAGGACGTCGAGGAAAGGAAGGTTGTCATTGGATTCAATCTCCATAGTAAAATGGATGCTAGCATGTTGGGAATTTAGGTGAGACAGAAAGTCGGAAAGGGAATCCCGTCCATGAGGCCAGATAACGAAGGTATCATCGACGTATCTGAACCAACATTTAGGTTTTAAAGGTGCGGAGTCTAGGGCTTTCTGTTCGGATGCTTCCATAAAAATGTTAGCAACGACAGGAGAGAGTGGGGAACCCATGGCAGCACCCGACACTTGTTCGTAATACTGTCCACGGAATAGAAAATAGGTGGAAGTTAGGCAATTTTCTACTAGGAGGGACAAGTCAGTGGGTTGGTTGTGTAAGGAAAATATGTCCTGGATTAAAGAAATGGAATCAGGAATAGGAACCTTACTGAACAGGGATTCGACATCAAAACTGACTAAGATATCATTAGGATTCATAGACAAATTTTGAAGTCGTTGAACAAAATGGTTGGAATTTAGGATGAAAGAATCAGTTTTGCCAACATAAGGTTTAAGAATTTTGGAAAGGTATTTCAAAAGTTTATAAGTGGGGCAGTTGATAGCACTAACAATGGGACGTAAAGGAATATTAGGTTTGTGATTTTAGGAAGTCCGCACAGTCTTGGTGTCTGAGAATGTCTAGGAATTAAGGTTTTTTGAATTTCTTTTGCAACTGAAGAGGATTTGGGTGTTACCCACCCGTCCTTTATAAACCCGGTGCCTGCACCGGTCTCGCCAGTTGTGTTCCAGATCCCAAAGTGACCACAGCCCTAAAGATGTCCCGTGGAACCGAGGACGAAACGTCGGCAGTTCATGCACCGATGACGGGCTCCAACCCGGAAGCCTAGCTGAAACTGATACTCGTTTATTTCTGAATCACAAAATTGTCATGATTTTAAATAATGTTTTTTTACCTTTACTTTTACCACTTAAATATTTTAGATAAAACTGCAGCGTAAAATAAGGCGGCATTAAATAAATATTAAAATATAATAATTTTCTTTGTTTCTGACCTATGCTACTACGGCAAAAAAAATCTATGGTAGCAGTTTTGTATGTTTTACCTCTTTGTGTAAATAGCCGCTGTGACCTTTTTAAAACAACTGCGCATATCTGAACATTTGCCACCTTACAATTGTTTATGAAAACATCGCTTTCTTGTTGTAAAATTAAAATGGTATTACACGTTTTTGAAAAAGTATCGAGTATGTTATGTGTAATATTTCTTGCTTTTGGTGTTGTTGCCCACATTGTATCCCTTACGAGCCGCCATTAAAATTACGAACTTTAAATAAGGCGTTCTAAACTAATTTAGTAATAATTGTAACGTATTCTAATATTATCAACACTATTTTAACTTATCTTGCTAGTAATCAAGACTCCTCTCTGTTTAGAAGTTTGAAAAAAAGGCGATTAAAAAAATATGTAATTACGCAATTGTTTCTCTTTGGTGGCCGTCTAATGTGTGGGTAATCTTGACCTTGTGATTGCTTGTGTTCTGATTCTTATTACCGTATTTTCTTGCCAAATTTATTATTGATAACAAATATTATAAAAACCTGTTTATAGTCGATGAAATTATAAAAACTTTAAATCAGCGGCGATAGCAGAAATTAACTGAATTGCTAGACGTAACAAAATTGTTTTGTAATTAGTTCACTTTCGTTGAAATTGTTAACTGTTTTTTCGTAAGAAATTAACCCTTTATGACCTCTAGATAAAATAAAGAAATTGTTCTAAAAAGTAAAATTGCGTTAACAAGAAACATAACATAACATAAAAAAGCTGCCGGGCAACCGCCTTATCAGACTTATCTATCTATCTATTTATCTATGTATTAAATCCTTAACTGTCTCAATATAACAGCACAAGGGGCTTTTGTTTCTCGACAAAATTTATCACCATCATACGACGGCGGCCTCTCGCACTTCAACTTAGTTTATTGATTGTTTACTGCAACTATTTATGTTTGCTGTCACCACTGTTGCTATAATTTAGTTATTTATGGTTTACTAACGATAAACTGAGAGCGGCCGTAGCTCAGTGGTAAGAGCGCGGGCTACCAATGCAGCGGATCCGGGTTCGATCTCCGGCCCGGTCGTTCTCCTACGTAAGGCAACGGGAAACCAGCAAGGTAGATTCTTCCCCAGGAAAACCTCTCTGGAGAAGAAGTGCATGCACTTCCTGCGGTTCGGAGCCCACGTTAAACTATAGGTCCCCTATGTCTGTCTGTGCAAATTATCTATCGCCGCGCACCAAACACAGACATAGGAGAGAGTTAGTCAGCGTCCTAAATAGGGTATGGCACTATCAGAAGAACGATAAACTCTAAGTTGTAATCAAATTTTTCTTCAGACAAGACAGAAATGCTTTGTAGTTGTTTAGATTGGACGTTTCAAATAACAATGAAGTTCGACGTCGGAACAAATAAACAGTGATGTAGCCTCAATTTATACTAATAACATTTTAAAAATTCGGCATGTTTGGCGGAAGAATTTGTGGTCTTATTTTTAGTTTTCTTGAACCGAATCTTTTTCCCGAAAACTTCAAATTTTCAAAAAATGTATACTATTATTTTTATGCGTAAGCTTCAGTATTATCTAGCATGTTCTTATATTATGACGATTATACAGCTATGCTCTCGCTACAATAGTAAGTATTTTCGCTTAAGGTTCCACCGTAAATCACGTCAACTTTCTTATTTTTAGTGGAACAGCTTGTATATTTTTACATATTCGGAACTAGAATGAAATTCTGAATCTGTCTATACTAATTAGTGAAAGTTTGACATCTCAAAAATATTCTTTTTTCAAAAATTATAGCAACGAAAACCGTATTCAAAATGTTATTTTATAGCGCTAGTGCTATAATTTAGTCTTTATAGCACTAGTGCTATAAAGTACACTTTTTTGTTGTCAACAACAAACATCTTCTGTTATTGTTTTGTTTCAAATGGTATAATGATAATTGTATTTCACGGATTTTCACGAATTTTGTTTGTATTTTTTTGAAGAAATTTGTGCATTTTCTAGCATCTTTAAAAAAATAGTTACTGTACCTCGTTTCCAAAGTGCCTTTATGGCACTCACAGTTGATAGACGAGAGACGCAACCTTTATTACTCAGAACAGTGATAAAATGAAATATTTTATGACAAGTGTAAGAATGTAGTTTATTCCGTAATTAAACATTGTATGAAAATGCTTATCTTCTAAAACAGTCGTACAAAAAAATATTTTGGTAATTTGTGTTGTTCTTCTAAAAGTGCCTTAATCGCCCAAATTGATTCTAATCAGTTTACATACTGTTGTTGATTGTGAATTTTAGTTGTTTTTTTTACTTATAAAATTTATTGGCAATGCTTTTAGTAACTTTTTTTCATTTGTATAAAAAACACTACTAGGTTCAAGATGTTTGAAATCATGTTTGCTAGAAAATAGTATTAAAATGTTAAATCAAGGTTAGCATTACAAAGAGAAATGCAAATTGTAAGTTAAAATATTTGAAAAATTGTTTATTTTAAATGGCGTGTGTGCCAACATCTTATAGTTATTTTGAAAAATACCTGTCGGCAAAGTTTTTATTGTAATAATTCAATTAGCAGGTTTTCAAGGTGCTATATTTAATTTTTTAGGCGTATGTAACTTGATTAAAATCGATTTGACTGGTGCAAAGCACTCTTAATAGTAAACGAAAATAACAAAAGAATATTTTTGGAATGTTAAAACTTCACTTAGTTACTATAAACAGACTCAACATCTCATTCTAATTTTAAATACGCAGAAACATACAGGGTCTTTAAAAAAAATAGGAACGTTGATGTTATTTCCGGTGCAACGGGAAGTAATAATAGTTAAATTTTTAGCTCATATAACGCGTTATTGCGGTCTATGACACATACTAAAATGTTATTTATATATCTTAATAAATAGAGAATAAGAGGGTGCGCCATGTTTCAATTAACAATTTTTTATCACAACTGTGTGTGTATACAACAGGCTATGAAATAAACTATAAAAGAAAGTTTATTTGTATTCAAAAGGGTGCATACTCGTTCTCTCAATATCAGTAGTAAACAGAAGTTTATCTAACCAACAACAATTTCTCGGTACGAAAATGTATATACGACGCAATACAGCTGAGGTGAATGTCAAAAAGGTTAAGAGCTGTATAATTTTTATGCAATTTAGATAACGCATTAAAACGTGAACGTTTAGGATTCGTATTAATTATGTTATTAATACCATTATAAGAAATAATAACATACAAACCATATTTTATTAAGAGTTTCGTGTTTAGGTTGTGGGAAAAACAAGAATCTTTTTGCAATCTCAGTGTTTTTTTTAGAAACCTTTATCGCAAATATATCGCATTTTAAAAGAATAGAAGGGTTAGTGTTATGGTTATTTAAAATAACTATTCTTAAATTGTTTTATACAAGTAAACTTAATTAAAATATAAATGATTTTGTGTGTTGATCAGCTTTATTCGATGAACTATTATTCTTTTTGTAAATATTTAGCTATTAAAAATTGATAGTTTATTAATAAAATAAAGCACCTGGTAATTGTTTCACAATTTGTGAACAATTGTGAAACAATTACCAAGTGTTTTATTTTATTAATAAACTATTAATTTTTAATAGTTACATATTTATATTCTTTGAGGCTTTTGCGGTTTCTCGAACTGTCAATATTACGGCTTAGACCGCCTCGTCATTTAGGAACTACATCCAGCATAATCAGGTAAGGACCGACTTGTAGCTTGCCTGTCTATACAAGCATTTGCTCTAAAAGTTTGAGCAATATTTGTATGTAGGCCCGCCTGCCTAAACAGGGCCGTGTACTTGGATTATTTAAACCTTGGGGCGGACAAAGATTTGACCTTAATGTATTTTGTTTGCCAGGACAATAATAATTAATCGCCTTATGCCTATTAGCTGTTTGTGAACCCATACAAACTGACGATTCTCAAGACATTGCAGCTTGCATCTTCAGAGTGAATAAAACACTGAGCTAAGCACACAGCCCTGTTTAGGCAGGCAGGGCCTATGAACAAATATTGCTCAGACTTCTAGAGCAAATGCTTGTAAAGGCAGACAAGCTACAGGTCGGTCCTTACCTGATTATGCAGAGTGTAGTGCCCAAATGACGACGCGGTCTAAGCCGAAAGTAAATTGTAATATTGACAGTTACATATTTATTAATAATGTTTCACCGCGTGCCTACCATACAATGAATTCAAAATATTCTTTTTGTATTGTTGAGTTTTTAGGGTGTTGACAAAAACCCTCGAAAACTAAAAAATATTTAGTGTTAAATAGGTCTTGAAGGATAAGTTCAGCGGCAACAGCAAAATTTTGTATATCTTGGAAATTATTTTTTAAATTAGGGTTGAATTGAGTACCTCTATTAATGACAACTAATTCCTGATTTTTAAAAGTGGTAGTCTGTAAATTAACTAACCGAAATGAAAATTCTAATTAAAGGAATCTTATTGTTTTCGAGAAAGTAGATGTTGAGTTGAGTGATCCTCAAAAGATTAATCTTGTAAATTGTAGAAACCAGATATGGCCCATAAAACGTGTTTTCCATTACCTCTAGAAAGTGAATAATATCATGATATCTGTGCTTTGCTATATTGAAAGTATCGGAAACAAAAAAGATAGAAGGGGATATAGAACTTGGACAAGTGGACTATGAGGTAACCCTAAAATACGATGTTAACCTCATTGTTTACAGACATATACAATTATACACTAACAAAGAAAGTAAGAAGTGGTACCACATTTATTGATACATTGCATACGCTTTTTACTGCTACAAATCATTGTATGTAAGCAAAATTTAGTAATACGTTACTAAGGACAGACTTGCAGAGGGCAACAATCTGGATATGGACGCGGTGTTTGCGGTGTAAGAGCAAAACAATATTTATCTTCTATTTTAAGCTCAGGACAACTAAAAAAAGAAATTATTAATTACCTTAATTAAAAACAATCAAGTATTTTACTCACGTTAACTTTGAAACAGTATTTGTGGAGGCATCTTCGCATTTAATGCTCTCGCATTCTCCTTTTGGTGCAGGGACAGTTTCGCCTTCTTTAATGTCTATGTCGGAATAACGACAATATCCTGGTTTACCTTTCAATAAAAGAATGCTGTATTTAAAACACATTTTTAACTAAATCTGCCAACTTTATTTCTGAAGTGATATCATTGTTTAAGTAGTTGTTTAATCTTAACTAAACTCAAAATTTAGTAAGCTTAGATACAAGCCCCCCCTCTCTCGAAGAAATAAATAAATGTATACGTAATTATCTAAGGATATATTTTATGTTTTGTGGTTATATTCTAAACGCAATTTTAATATTAAATTTCGCATTGCATTTCGCCCTCCCCCACGAAAAACAACTCAAGTTCGCGGTGGTATCGCATGAATACAATCCTAAAACGTTTTTGCAGTAAAAACTAAATTTATAATATCATTTTGCACTTTAAAAAAATACGAATATAATTTATTTAGTTAATTGCAATTAAACTTTGTTAAAATAAATAAATTTAATATGTATATGTGTAATTAACAAATTATATTTTTTGTCGGGAAAAGTGGTCTTTAATTTTCTTATTGAATGATCTAATGAATGCATTTAAAAAGTAACCCTAATAAAATTTGCAGTTTTCAAAAAAATTAACTACTTACTATTAGCTCCTACCACAACAACAACCGCTAAAACAGCAACGATAATGCAAACAGAAGTTTTCATTTTAATGTTTACTTGAATAAAATCTTTTACAATAACAGTAATAGTATAATTTTGCAGCTATATATACTATCTCCAATATCCATATCTGTAGTTTTACTACGCATGATAATGATAACCTTAAACAAAATTCCTCTCATCCCCGTATTTCTAGATTTTGATATGCGTAACAAACTTACTAAAGAAACAACTAATTTGTTTACTACTAAAAATATAGTTTATGCAGTGGTGGTTCGTGAACAATTACTAAGGGAACTCGACACAAATTTAAAACAAAAAATCTTAGCTTTTAGTAAACAGTTTGGAAATCTATGTTTTTCATTCTGATCACAAAACAGCCACTATAGACACCGTAATCTATTATTATACAAATATACCAAATCCAGACCCTAGTGTTATACATACTGCAATGATATGCTTGACCTTGTTACTACTAGAAAACAATCCTTAAACTGTTTGCAATTCACGCAATTAAATTAAACTTTCTATGAGACTCTTTTAACTTTCTCAGGGTCGTTATTTAGCTTGTAGAATAAGTTGTTTAAATTAATTTTAAATAGAAATAAACACACACAACGATATCAACTTCACAAAATAAGGTTTTATTTAATAAAGGAATTTCTAAATGTGGTTTCCGAAAAATCAAAACGAGTTTTACTAACTACTATAGTTTTTATTTGGTTAAATAGAACACTTAACTTAGCTTCCGTACAATTACTGTTATGGTCCTTGACTTGATGACTATTGTATGATATACTCCTCTTCTGATTAGATTATTTCAAGGAAAACACACCAATCGGCTCCAAATAACAATTACCATTTATTTATTCAAAATTGTTAATGTAATTTTGCAGTTTCTTCTTCTGTAGCCTCAAACACGTATTCGATTGCTTCACTGTCTTACTTTTGAATACTTTCAATATGATTCAAATTAATTTTATCCGCTTTGTTATAGATTTCATCTAACTAGTAAACACTATTTTCATTCAATGAGACTGGTTTTCTTCAGGAGTTTTAAAAATCCTGCCCCCTTGTTTACCAGACGACTCGTAACTAATTAAAACAAATTCTCTTCTTTTTTATATCTTTTGTCTTCCTCCTTTGATCCCCATTTTTTAAACAAACACATCAGGAGTATCCTTTTATATGTTTTTGACTTTGACACTGACATCCAAACTGACATTAGTCGACGCACAAATCAAGTAACTCTAAAACTTTTTTATAAACTAAACCTTTTTAACAATTCTGAATTAAATTATATTTACAATTAACATAAATAGTCTTCGTATCAATCTGTTGTGTTTGTCTTTTCTTTTAGTAAAAACAAACCATATGAAAAATAACAATTTTTAGAATTTATAACAGGAATTCTAGCAAAAATACGCAACCCTGAGTTTATAAGTCAGAACACTAAAATCTTACAAGTCTTCATAAATCTCCAAATGCAAATTAAACTGCAACAAACAATCCAAAAATTGTTTTCCATCAACCACAATACCCCAGTCAAATCAAACACCTCTAAATATCATAGCAATACCTATTGGTGTAAAGTTTTACACACAATCTCTATTTTTTCTACTGTAAGATTGATTGATTTGTAAATTAAAACTAGTTGACTACATACTTTTTACACTGTGTCTATCCGATTTGTACCGGCCGCCACTAACCCGACCGGTACCGGCTGCCGCTGATCCGACCGGTACTGGCTACCACTGGCCCAACCGATGCTGTGTTGTGATTTCATAGTTAACACCTTTTATCTTCATCTGGTGGATCAGGTAGCTTGCATAGGGGTTTGGGACCTATATTGTCGCTAGTTTAAATTCCCTTCCGGCAACTTTTTTTTTATTTTTTATTCTAACGCTTTTTTAATTATTGTGTACTGTTTATTTGCTCTGGGATTTGTTAGCGACAGGTGTAGCGCCGAGGAGCTGCAAGCGTGGACTGTCTGAATTGAGCGTTTCCGAAATCGGTCGGGCCAACGTCGGCCGGTACCGGTCGTCTAGTAACAGAGTATTTTTTATTTAAAACTTTACCTGCTAAGTTAACTGCTGCAGGTTTTTTCATAAACTCAAAATATATATACCAATAAAACACTCTCTTGTGTATCGCCAAATTTATCACTATAACACGACAGCGGCTCTTTGCAACTCCATTCAAGTTTATTAATACGCCGCTAAGAATTATTGAAAATTATGACTTTACCGCCGTCATAATACTCAAAAAAGAATTGACAGATAAAAATGCAATTTGGTACTATTAAAGCCCTAGGAAAGCACAAAGCCACTATGTAAAAGAATTTCTTTATAAATGAAAAATTGTGGCGCAAAATTTTCAAACAAATATTGCCTTCTGTGAATTTTTTCAAACGAACGTCTAAGACCCTTTATTTAATAAACTGGCGACGATGTAAAAATTTTGTTTAAAATAAATTGCTCATGAGAAATAGTAACATAAGGTTCACAAGTTAATTGTTAGGTGTCGTCGCAAAAATAAGGGGGTTTAATGTCTTCCCCCCACCCCCACCCAAGTTTTGGCTGACGAAGTTGTAGTCTCATTTCTAGTTTTCTTTAATTCTTATGAAAAAAATCAGATTTTCAAAAAGCTTATTTTATGTGCAAGCTTCAGTATCATAAAGTGCGTTATTAAAATATGACTATGAAAATAAGAAAATTTTAGTTGTATACTCGAAACATTGTTGCTTGACAACGCACGAGAACACAAAACATGCATATAAAATTTCCGACTGCGGATCAGGAGGGAATTTTGCATGCTTAGTCGTTCGATTGCGTTTGCCAATAATGTTGAGAATATACAACTAAAATTTACCAAGAGAAAAATGTGAGGTCGAGTTATATTTAGAGAGACAAATTCTCGAATAATTCAAACACAAATTTTCTAAATTTTATTAATTGAAACAATGTAACTGTTGTAAACAAATCTTCTAGCAACGAAAACAAGCCTTGCCGACGGGATTTTATTGCAACAACGAGATAGTTTCGCAACAACGAGTTTTTTTCGAGATAAACAAAATGCTGACTCACATTTTCGTTGCTAGGCAACGAATGTATGTGGTATGAGTATTTTTCGTAGCTTATCAAATTTTTGACTTTTATCCTTAAATTGATAAAAAATTTAACAAAAAACAGCTCTTTATGTTAAGCGGCTTGGGAGTTATCTTCGTAAAAAGAAATGCTTGCATTAAATTTAACATGGCTGCCTATTTTTTTCAAAATGGCGGGAAATCCCCAACTGTATTTTTTGCCTTTTCTGAAGGTTAATGAGGAAATGATAGACAACAAATTCCAATAAGTCTCATTTTTTTATTTTAAGTGTCTACCTCAAACCTTATTTGCACTACACTAGTGGTGTGAACAAATCAAAGACAAATTTTGATATTAAAACTTTATTTAAAATTTTCAAATAAAATAACCTCACATTTTACAAATAAACTTTGAAATATTTAAAGTATAGCATTAGATTCGCAACATTTAGTTTTACATTTTTTTTTTCAAAGCATACACAGGTTAGATAACTATTTACATGTGCATAAGAATCTCTCTCTAACATTTAACTTGAGGACAACACTGTGGGTACTGCTTGGAGAGATCTACAGCTGTTACATGGCAATCTGCAGGGGGGAAGTACGTTGTACAGCTAAAACACAAAATGAAAATATTATTACATATAACATAAAAGAAAATTTGCAAAACTAAATAAAAAATACTTACAATACGTAGGAAACCTCTTCAAATTCAGGATCTACGCATGTTGCTTGCTCGCATTTTCCTGGCACAGTTATTTTCTCTCCTTTTCCAAACTTAACTCCAGATTCTTCGCAGTACTTGGCCGATTCTGTAGGTAAAGTAATAGAGACATTAGAATTAAGGTATTTGCGTTAAGTAATGACGTTCATTATCACACCAGTGAAATAATGGAATTAACTTGCCGGTTTCATATAATTACAGCTGCAAGCTAAAACGCTTACAAGTTATTTAAAAACAAAATTCCAAATGTCTGACACGATTTTCAACAATTCTGATTAAGATTAGCAGGAATGATGCAAAAAGTAACTTACCAATGCCTTTGCTTAGAGCAAGAACAGCCAGAATGGCAACGAAAACGTAAAGAAAAGCTTTCATCTTGTAGAAGTAATAACAACACAATTCCTTGATCGGGTGTTATATATACCTACTCTTGCAATCAAGTTTGTTTTTCATTATTTTAGTTTATTAAAATAACGATAAATTTAATCAGCAAAACTTATGTCTAATTAATATGATAGCTGTTGTCATCTCAGCATTTGCAAGTTAATTGTATTATTTAGCTCAACTGTTTCCAAAAAAAACACTTTAATATTTTTTGTTTGTAAGTGCCGTTATACAAGAAAACACATCCATCCATAGGTGGCGTTTGGGAAGGGCAGCGTAGGTCGTGCCCCCCTCCTTCTACCTGGTCTATTTTCTCTTCGTTATGGGTACATTAAGTGTTTGGGGTTGGGTATAAAGAGCCAATAAAACTTTGTACATGCTAAACTGTGATAAATTACCCATTTTGAAATTTTGCCGGAGAAAATCTGACAATGGGCACTACCGCATTGACTTATGCAAAATTTGTGAAAATAATAAAATAGATTTACAGGAATTTCTAAAACTTACGAATTTCTAAATTTGTTTTTAAACAATTGCAAACTGTAACCGACCATTTCGATATTGATATTAGAGTATTCGGTCAGGCAGCCAGAAACACATTTCTTTCTCCCTCTGATATTTTAAATTTTTATGCGATATAAGCAACAAAATCAGTTTTCAAGTTTTACGGCCCACATGATTTCTGTACAATAGTTATTTTGTTCATTTTAGCGCATTAGAATAAAATGATGTTTGGCGAGGCGTAATCTCAGTCTCACCATCGCTAGAGAGCGCTAAAGACATTTTGCGAACGAGGTGCACAAACTATTTTTTCTACAAATGCATTATTACAACATTAAAAACGCAAAAAATCATTATTAATTTAATGATTATTTGTATATAAAATACTTAATGACTTTAACAGCATTTGTCAAAGGTTATATGAAAAAGTAAACAGTTAGTGTTGTTATAGCAATAAAACTTGGTGGCTTGATTTCGGTAATCGTCTGCAGATGACTTGATTTCTTATTCCAAAATATCCAATAGAGGAGAATTTAAGAGATCAATTTGCTCATCCATTAACGGTACAGTTTTTAAATATTTGTGAACTTCAAAAGCAAGTAAGTGTTTAGCGTAATTGGATTTATGTGGGTGTTTGTATTTGTAACAACGTACGTGTTCTTTATACCTAATATCAAAATTTCTAATTGTCTAGCTGATATAATCCAAATTACAATGCGAACAGTTTGATTTGTAAACGTCTGATTTTGGCAAATCGTCTGTTTTTGATTTTGCATTAAACAAACTGTTTAAGATGTTTCTAGTTGTTTTAAAAATTATTTTATGTTTATTTGTTTTGTTTATAGTTTTAGCAGTTTTTTTCTGATTTGTCACCAAAATATGGGATCCAGGCATATTTAATTGTATCGGATGAAGTTCGAGTATTCGGTTAAATTTTTTGAATGGCTAATTTATATTCTTTTTCTTTAATTAATGTATCAGCGAGTTTAGTATTATACACACAGAGAAACAATTACTTGTTTCAAATAGGATAATCTTAGATCAAGAATATCTCTGTTTTGTATATCCACAAGTAAATATTATCTTACTTGAAGAAAATAAAACTCTTGAATTTAATTGCTTGTGTTAAATGGCTAATAGTTTTAAATGAAAAATATTCATTTGCTTGGATTAAGTAAAAAAGAAATAATTGCACTAAGTAAAAAAAAATATTTGCTGTGAGCAATATTATTTGCTTACAACAAAAAGCTGAATAGTTTTGAATAGAAAATGTTTATTTCTTTGGATTAAGTAATATAAATATCATTCCAGCAAGTAAGTGCCAACATTTGCCGTGAGTAAAATAACTTGCTTAGACCCAGTAGCTGATAGTTTTAAATGAAAATAATGCTATTGTTTAAATCAAGCAATAAGACATGATTAGATTAGGTAAACACAAATATTGATTCAAAATCAAAAACGCCGTTCCTTTCTTGGTTTGTGGAAATTGTACCTCAGCTCCTATAAAAATTTGTTTCTAATGTTATACATAGTATGAACTTATTGAATGTCAAATTGACGCCACATGTCACCGTCAAAAGTTTTTTTTTTTATAAAAAATGGTCTTTAGTTAGATCTAATTAATTTTGATATTCGTACGAGTATTCTTTTAAAACACGATTTTTTTTTTTGGAACTGAGGAACAATCGCCCACAAATTAAGAAAAGAACTACACTTGTGGTTTTGCAATTTTGCATCAATATTGTACAGCAAAACTGAATATTTGGATTTGTATACATACTCCCCAGAAATTCCATCACCTAAAAGGAAAGAAAACATAAAAACGGAAAACTGGCATTACTTGCATTCTATTTTTTAGTGGGATGTATTTACAGGAAATTTTTTATTTCTTTACTTTCATAAGAACTACAACATTATGTCTACCTTAAACTTTAGGTCATTTTTGACATAGATACAAACTTTTCAGCATCTAATACATGCAAAATTGTGGGTACATTAGAATAAATATTTTTAATTGCTTTTTGTGAAGTGATATTTACTTTATAAGCCCTATAGTGTGAATTGAAATTTACAGTGTGTAGCAAATTATAAACAAAAACATAAACTAGAGTCTTCTTTATTTATTAAAATAATTTTGATCTGACTAAATTGAGGTGTATTGTTTACATAGTCAATCATGATCACATCTGATATATTATAGCGAATACCATTTATTGCATACCAGTTTGTGGAAACTGAATCATCAAAGATTTTTGAATTTACTAATTATCATCGTCAATAATATTATTTTCCAAAATGTTGTCTTCTATTTTACCAAAGCTAATAATATCAGACCTACATTTAAAACTAGTCTTGTAAGAACTTTTAGTTGCATTCTAATGGCTAACGTGTATGGCAAATTTCTGCGGCTACGAACATTGTTGGAATTAGTTTTGAGGTCTCTATGCTTGGCTTCGAATCTCATACACGATAATTTTAAAAGAGGGCCGGTCTTTAAGATTATTCTTTTATAATGCAATAAAAAATGATGTTTTGGTTTTAAATTGCACTTAAAAAATGAAGTGTATATCTCATGATGCTCTGTAACCAAACACTGCAGTAATTCTAGCAACTCTGCAGATACACAAGTAGATGTAAGAATATCAGTAATTTGTAACAACTTCAGATAGAAGTTCCATATGGGATCACCCTCTGGGACTAAATTTTCGATTATGAAGCGAAAATTTCTCACCAAGCATAGCATTTCTGAAGTAGACACGATGATGCATCCGTTTATCAAATGTTCATTTTTAATATTTGGGGGAATATTTTTCTCGGAATGCTCGTATAAAAAGTACTTGAGTTTTGAATTGAATGTATCAAGTGTGAAATATTTTTGTATTATTATTATTATTAGGTGTCGTATTATTAGAGCCATGTCATATCTATGCACCCCTTCAAATAAGTCATGCATTACGTCACATGCCCAGTTATAATATTGCAATGATATGCGGGTGTATGTACTCACTAGAAAACAATCCCTAAATGCCTGTAATTCACGCAACTGCAATTATATTTTGTATGAGACTCTTATTAACTTTCTCAGGGTCGTTATTTAGCTATTTAGTTTTTTAACAAATAAATAAGAAATAGGATAAAACACAAAACAAAAATCAACGTTACAAAACAAGAAAAAGGTTTTATTAAATCGATCAATTTCTAAATAAAAGTTTTCGAAAGTCAAATAAATTTTACTATGTGCAATCGACCTTTTAAAAAAAGAACACTTATCTTAAAGTTTCCTTGTTGGAATATCCTTTACTCCAACAAACAATAAATGTCCAACTTCTACTTCATTAGCCTGCAGGTTTTTCAAGTAACCACAAACACTCGCCTTTAGTTTGAGTCTTCCTCTGGATTGTTTTATGTTATATTAAACTTGATTTTACCACCATCAAAATTTGAAAAACTTTCTGGATCGTTTTATGCTTCTTACTCTTCTGGACCTTCCACAATTCGTTGATAATTATTTATATTTTCTTCTTTTATATTCAGAATCACTTTACGTTTTAAACCGTTCTTTCCCTTTATTTCTCCAGAGGATCAAAATTCTCTGTCCTTATTTTCAAAGACGAGCCGTACTAATTAAAACAAAATCTCTATCTTTTGTCTTCCTTCTTTGATTCCCATTCCTTTCAACAAACAAGTAAATCTCATGCTCAATGAGTTTTTCAAATTGTCAAATGACACTCACATCCATAATGACATTTATCGCTGCACATAACAAATAAGTCTAAAACTTCTTACAAATTAAACCTTTTGAACAATTCTAAACTAAATTATAATTAAAACTAACATAAATAAAAATCCTATCAATCTGATTGTGTTTTTCTTTTCTTTCAATAAAAACAAACCTCACAAATATGAAAATATAAATTATTAGAAATTATAACAAGAAATTTTAGCAAAAATACGCAACCCTGAGTTTAAAAGTTAGAAAATCAAAATCTTAAAAGTTCTCACAAACCTCCAATCAAAAAATGAATTACAGCAAGCATCCCAAAAACTGCCTTCCAGGAACTACAACACCCCAGTAAAAACATACACCTCCAAATATCATAGCAATATACATGAAAATGTTGTAAATCATGCCAAATGCAACCTTCTTTAATTCCAAATGAAAAGTTGTTAAGGTGTTCACTATAATCAAGTTTCTGTTTAATGGAATTTTCATTTTCTATATTTTGTTGCTTAGTAATTGTGTTAGGGCTAGTGCAAAATCTGCAATAGTGCTTGGCAGAAAAACTTTCAGTATATCCAAAAATAGAATGCAATCCTAGGTTATCACCCACGATCAAAGTCACCGTAAAATATACTTGAATATTTCTATCATTTAATTGCAGTGTAATGCCACTGTCCTCCAAAATTGTCAATTCATTTATCAATGGATTAAAGGTAGCTCTGTTTCCAAATACTGCCTGGTCTGAACTATGGAAAAGAAAAGCCAAAAAGATATTCTCTAGCCTGCTAGAATATTCGGGATATAATATACTGCACCTAATTTATAAACTCCTACATGACTACCAAGCGGATTGTTACATTCAAAATCATCAAAGTATAAGATAATTGGAAACACTATTTTATCATTATATTTAACTTGGATCGATTGCCATAATGGACCTTGCATTAGATTAGTTATCACATTGGGTGAAATATTATTTTGGGAAGTTTCTAGATAACCAAGAAGTTGATCAAACACACCGGAGAGTTCTAGAAACATACGCAGGTTTTCTCTCATAGGTAAAAAAGTTGAAGTAATATTTTTGAGAACCATCGACATTTGATTATTCTTTTTACGTTCTTCAGGGCATATACCAACTACACACTGAACCGGTTTAATCAATTTATCAGATTTATAAAAAAAACAGTCTCCGATATTCTGTGTGTAGATTAAATACTTGAAACAGATTGTGTATCATATTCAGCATAATTTTCAAGTATTTAACAATAGGCTGCAATTCTTCTACATCATTAAAATTTAATTCGAGTATTTCTATTACTGCATCAATTGCTTTGTTCCGAAACTTCATCGATAACACTTTGAATGCAAGACCGTGTTAGTGACATGTTGTCATAAAGTTTTGACACAAACTTTTCAACCGATTCTTTCCAAACTTTTTCAAAAAAATTAAATTTTGATTCAGTATACTCATCTAAATTATATGATCTTTTACTATTATGACGCTCGAATGTGTCAGGAGGTTGTTCAAAATCAGCATCGTCTAAGTTTCCAAATTTGGAATTTTCCGAAACATTATTTACATGTTGCTTAAAAGCATCTTTCCTTTGAAAAGAACGTTTACAATTACTTATAGGGCATATAAAGTTATTTACGATCTTATGAGCATACTCCAAATGTACTACAAGTTTATTTGTTGTGTCAAATAGTTTTCCGCAATGGCAATTCATAATGTATAATGAAATGATGCTAGATTAATTAAATCAAATAATTTAAAATTTAAATTATTATTAGTAGGTATTTAAAACAGTTACAAAAAACAGAAAACAATGAAAATATAAGCAATAACCAATAATAGCTTAGGTAATTATAACTGGGAATTAAAAACATAAAAATAATAGCTACGTAATTAGAAATTCGACCATAAATCAAAAAACAAACTAAGCAATTATTTCTTCCTCCAAGGCCTTCAGTAAGTATGTAGTATAAGGAAACTCCTTATCATGTATGGTTTTTATTTTAAAAATAGCTTGTTGGACCAATGTCCAGATGTGTTCGCTTTGTACAGGATATTTAGCATTGAACAAATGGAATATTTTAAAAAGCGTATCAAGACCTATAATTACAGAATTGAACTGGTACCTTATAGTATCCACAACTACAAACAGACTGTATGTCTTTGAAACTAGTACCAACTATCAACAAATATGGCTGGACTTGTTGCTTTCGAAAAAGAGCCTTTTCTTTTTGTTTATTAATGGTTCTTTCTATGTCACCAGCAGTCTATAAAAAATCATATTGAAAACGTATTACCAATTCATGGAAAGAAAAATCCGACTTACATTTGACTGTATAATTATGCTTTCTATGCATTCAATAATTGTAAATTTCCAACCGTCATTTCTTGTGATTTTAATTCTCCCCTTGGGCGTTATCATGTGGCACAATAAATTAATTTGACATTTTTGAATCTAAAAGTAAAACAAATAGATGTATGGTTTAAGAGACAACATAGGTAAAAAAATGTAGGTATATGTGCGTACCATCTGACAATTCTCTTTTGTCACAAATTTCTGAATAATTTGATAAAACTTCCTTATCCCTTATTTTTGTTGTTCCAGCAACTCCAATAATAGTGTCATTAAATTTTCACCAATTGTTCAACAAATTGAAGCCACACCTCCCATAATAGAAATAAAAATCTAAATTAATCTGAAATGAAAATAATCATTAAGAGTGTGCATTTAAAAGCAAGAAATGTTTGTTTTTGTATACATACCAACTGTTCAGCTCGAAGATCATTTAAAATTGGCCATTCACTCAGAAACGCCTCCACAGTAATCTTTTTGGGAAGAAAAAAATTATATGTAGCTGTAGAAAGAAAAAATGTACATACTTAATTCTAATGTACTTTTAATCTTAGAAGTTAAAGTAAAATGCTTTCGTGACTAAGAAGACTGTATATTTGATACTTTATCATGAACTTCTTACGTAATCCTAAAACAGGAATAAGTTCTTGAATATCTTTTTCTTCTAGGTTGTTAAATACCTATGTCCTCATCATTCTGATTGCCTTAAACAATTTATATATAATTAGATTAGAAATATACCGCTGAAATACTGAACTACTTAGTTAGGTACTTCGTTTAGTATGGAATGGGTTTGCAGTAAATGTGCAATAGTCGAAAAACTTTATTCGTTTGGTCTTAGTGCGAGTGCGATGTTACACTAATTTATAGAACAGAAAGTACCTACTACACCAAATTTAGACTTGCGATCATAAATAAAGAAAGAATTTACGAGATTGCAGAACACCGTCGCATTATAATATACAATGGTAGAAGGTTACGCGACCCTGAAAGGGCTAGTCGCCGCGATCAAGAGATTTATCGATCTAACCACAATTACCTACGATTTCATCATAAACATTACTAATTGCAAACATGCGATTACACATTACTTAAAATTATAAGGCACTGTATTAAACAATAAAGTAGATACTTACGTTGAAAATCTGCTTGGAGATTTTCTAATTCCCACTCTGCTAATTTCACTTCAACGAACTCGTCCATGATAGGTATATAAGATTAAATCAATAAACTCTTAGTTAAGATGAGTGAAAAACACAAATAACTACAACAGCTTAATGCACGGTGTATTACACAAGAGACTACCGAACAAATCACATATCCGTTCGTCTGCGCAGCGAAAACCGATCAGGGGAACCCCCGAGCCCAATGTATATATCTGATACGTATTACACTTTCTTGCATCAGAAAAACTGTTCAATAATGCAAACCAGCACAACAACCGCTGTTGCTAAAGTGAATTTAGCAACACAATGTACTACTTGATTTAAAAAAACATGTATTCTTAAAGCTGAAAAAATATGTTATTTCTCTTCTACTAAATAGTTGTCTCTGCTCAAATACAATATTTTGAATCAAAACAATATCCTAGGAAAATATTATTCTTGAATTAAGAAATTTGTAATTCGTTAGTTAAGCCTACATTTTCAATTCAAAATTTTATTTGTTTGAATTAAACAAATAATTTTAAGAATATATTTTTACTTGATTTAAAAATGTATTTCTCTGTGTGTAACCATTACTATATGCAATTTGTTTAATAATTGAAATTTCCCGATTATAATTAATTTCATCTAAAGGGACCGTCAAAGCTTATTGTTAATTTGATTGCAAAAAAACTTAAATTGTCATTTTAAAACAAAGTAACATTTTGGTAACTAAGGAAACGATTATATTGTTTTACAATTCTGTATCACACGAGTTTAATTTTGTTTTTGTTGGCTTGGTTTGTAAAATGATGAATAGTAAAGGCGAAGGTAAATTTTTGGCACACCCCCAGCGATAACAAAAGCCGCAAATTCTGCAATTTTCAATCGTTTTGCCTGCGAAATCAAAACTAAAGTACGTGGCATTTTTGTAAGAATAATCTGAAAAGGTAAAGGCCTGAACGCTATGATTACCGTATTCAATCCTAAACGCAACGCTAAATATTTAGGAAAATATTGATGTACGAAAGTTTCGTAAATTGCTGCAGTATCTTAAAAAAGAACATCATTGGGATATGGCTCTAGAAAGTCAAAAATATTGAGAAGACAACAAATAAACACGTTTATAACGGAAGCTAATGATGAAAATTATATTGCATTTTTAAATAAAATATTCATTATTAATTAATCCTCTGATTTTGTACTTATCCTTAAATCTGTGCTCAGAAGCGTGAAAAAATTGTTTATTGCGCATGTGCTATAAAAATCTTCGCATAGACTTTCGCGCACGTATCAAGGGTAAACTAAAAAAACAACCACGTCAGCAAAAGAGCTACTTTTCGCACTAAAATTATTGCGTAAAATCAACTTTTTTGACTGTTGTAAAAAAAAATTTGGTTTCCTACTGGCCTGCAGGAAATAGGCCTTTCTAGACGCAAATCGAGTGCCAGATGTTACTGCTTTCCACACGCATTGCGGGAAATAATAAAACTAATTTTTAGAAAAAAACAATACATGTTACAACTACAGCAATAGAGGTTTAAAGCTTCATGGCAGCCTAGTATAAAATGTAAAAGTGACAACTATCACTAAATTTCTTTCAAAAATGTTACATGATTTGACGTATTCAGAGGCCCCACATAGGCTTACAGACCATATCCAGCAACACACGGTGAGGAATTTTAGAGATCAATTTGTTCATTCATTAAAGGTAGAATTTTCATATGTTTGTGGATTTCAAATGCTTAGTACATCCAACTTACGTTTATCATTATAAAAGTGTAAAAATTTTAATATTATTAGATATGATGAAAGGATGCAATCTATTTAATAATTGAAATTTTTTTATCGTAATTAAGTTCATTCAAAGGAACCATTTAAGCGCTGTGTATTATGAACCTGTATGCTGATCAAGTCATCAAGTTTTATTGTTCTTATAGCAACACCAACTGTTTAATTTTAATCTTACCTCTGATAAACCACATTGTAAAAATGTCGAATAACGTATCAAATTAAAATAAATAAATATTATTGAAGTTATAAAGCATTTTCTTTATACATCAACATGAACTTTAACAGTAAAGCTAGAACTTGTTAATAAATACAGATGTCTAACCGGGTGATGCAATTTACTAATAATAAATTAATTGTTTTACTCCGCTCAACCTATCGTAATCAGCCATTACGTCCCACTGCTGGGCACGGGCACTCTTCTCTGCCACATACTCTCCTTAGCGCTAAGGTGGAGTACGGGGGACCTACAGTTTAACGTCGAATACGAACGACTAAATTCCAGAGAAGGTTTCAGGCATTAAGACCCCACGGCTGTCTACACCGGATTGGGGAATGTGAGTGGCGGGTTGCGGCATAGATTTTTATTGCTGCATGGCTTTGGCGGGGAATCGAATCAGCGTTAGAGACTGAGCGCCCAACCTCTGAGCTACCACCACTCCTCAACCTATAAAATAGTCTAATTTACACGAAACAATGTCGACTAACATAAACATGAAGCAAGTAGAACTAGGAGTTAAGTTATTTATTGTTAGTTTCTTTATGGGACCATTATCAGTTGTACTTTTTTTTGGTTGAAATTGACAAGTATATATAGAAATTTATATTAACTTCATTTTTAATGCACGAAAACATTTTGTTACTGTTAAAACATGTTTTATAAATCTATGTTTCCCTATAATCCAAAACGTTTAGAAGGTAAAAAATATAATTTTTTCTACTCATATATGTGAAAACAGCAATTTTCCACGGCTTACTCTACATGAAAATGATATTTTTTAACTCTAGTAATTTGCATTGTGACAGTTCGTTTTGAGTTAAATTGAACTTGAAAGTTTTGAACTTGAAACTGCAATATCGTAGAAAAAATTGCATTTCCTACTCGAGATGAAATACGTTTTTCTCTTTTGCGAACTTGCCCCACTCGCCGCTAACGCGGCTCGTGAACAACTGTCCGCTCACGAAAAAACAGGTATTTTCATCTCTTGTAAAATATCTAGTTTTTGCCATTGTAATGATTGTAGTAATGTAGCTCGACCTCTATTTTGGTACAATTAACCAATTTAGGACAACATTCTGGAAATGGTATTTTCACATTTATACTTTGCATGTTGCATTTCAAGTCACTTCTATCAATTGAGGACACCTAAAAATAAGTAGATCGATTAACGTATATCAAGGAAATTTGAAAGATACTTTACATTATGTAGCCCAAATAATTCCAAGTTGATTTCCGGCAAACATTTTGAAACAAGCTCCTTTCCTTATGTAATCAGCTTCGCCTTCTTTAATGTAAATACCTCTGCTATGGCAGTATCCAGGTTTATCTTTAAGAAAAATAGATATTTTAAATATTATAAAGAAAGGCAATTAAAAAGCGAACAAGAATATGCAAAAATATAAAATGTTCTGTGCAAAAAAAACAGATGCTTGATATACAATTCTTATACAAACCCGGTATAATTGAAAATAATTTAAAATTGTGGTTATCTTAGTACCCTATAATTTTTATTTGGAATTTGTTTGTATATTTTAGATAGTTCAGGTTATATCGCCCATATCTGTTTTGTTAATTATCTGAACTATCTTTAAGAGTGGACGGTGATTCGATGTAAAATTAACTAACGGCAAAAACAGGACTTTGAACTTCGCAGATCCATAGTTAGTAAACGAGCAGCAAAAAAAGTCAAAACTATCAACAGCAATACCACAAGTGAATTAAAAATTACCGAACGATATCGTCTCTTAATTGACAAGGAATTTGTTTTGTTGCTAGGAAATATCACGAGTCCGAAGAAGGTGTGATGTTGCCTTGCATCAACACAACGGAGTTGGTCAATGAAAGACAATTATTATAGGAAATTTTTAATTCAAGGTATGACTTTTTTAGAATATTCCACGAACAAATACATTAACTTATTATGTTTGTAATTATTTGTTATGTACTAACATACTAACGCGGTTTTTAATTATTAAATACAAAATACCGAAACATTTTGTTGACGTGTTCTTATGGTTATACAACGCCGGAGCTTCCTAAAGTATGGTCGCGATCAGTCTGGGTGCGATTGGCTGAGAGCTTGAAAATGAATTGCTGGCATTGGTTGTTATAATATGAGTAAAATGTTCATGCAAATGTACTCAGATAAGCATAATCTTGCAAATTACAATAAATAAACTTATTTGGCGAATTGATTTTAGTTTTAGTACAATTACTAACATGTATAATACGTGTAGTTCGTTACTCTTATTATGTTGAGAAAAATCAGTTTCTGATTTTCAAGGCATACAGGGTGTTAATTAAGTACGTAGACAACTTTACAGGGTGATTTCTTTGTTGACTGAGTTTTCAAGATACAGGACGTTGAATTTTTGAAAATAAAATAATTTTTTTGCAAAAATCTGGAAAACGTCAACAGGTACTCTATTGAAACTTGATGTAGGTTAGTTAGTATTGCATCAAGTGTCATTTTTTAGTCAAAATAACTTTAATTTATTTCCACCTCTGTTCGTTACTTTAGAAAAATCTGGTACGTCACTGTTTTTGAGCAAAAATGACTAGTTTTTTGGATTTATCCATTAAAACAACACATAAGGTGTCTTTTTTCTTGTTTTGGAAAAATAAATCGTTTTCGAGAAAAACGGAAAAATTTGTAACTGCAATTTCATTAATTATAAAAATAATTTCCATAAAAATAAAGTAAGCCATGATTATTATAATTATTATTTATTTTTAAACGAAGTGTTTTAAGAGGTACAAAACTGGAAAGTAACATTCCAGATTTTTTTGAAAAATTTTTTTTTGTAAAATCCTGTATCTCGAAAACGAAGTCGTTTAGGTCCCATGCTTATATAGACTTTTTGTCTTAGAATTAATCAAGAAATCTCCTTGTAAAGTTTGTCTATGTACTTAATTAACACCCTGTATAGCAAAAATATTGTAACTAGATATTTCAAATTTGTCAGATCTTTATCAAACACCTTATCCCTGATTAAAATTATATAAATTTAATTAACTTACAGTAGGGGTCATCATCTTTGTTGTATGCACCCGAAACAATAACAAATAAAACAGCAACAAACATATACATAAACATTTTTAACATTTTTGTAAATTATCAACCCACAGTAACATGCAATAATAACTTCAATATTGTAAATTAGCTGTTTTATATGCGTTTTGTTATCACACTATCAATGTTAATAACTATAAAATTATATAAAAATAACTTAAATAGCACAGAATGCCATTTTGATAACAATATATTCTGAAAACACAGTTTGCGTGCTTTCTTTTTTCGCAGAATCCAATTAAACGTATTTTTAGAAAATTGATTGTAGTTACTTAATGTAAAATTGTTTATTTCAAAGTCTACTACTTTGTTATTGTTATTGTTCTTGTATTTAAGTTTTTCTTAGTACCTAATTGCAGTACTGCTAATCACGCATCATTTATATTAACGACAAAACTTTTTTACTTTCACGTACCTCGGGTATAGGGAAATATTGATTTCATGAAAATTTTCGAATTCTAGATTTTAACGAAAATACACGTTTCGGGGCTCAAGGAGCCCAAAAAAGTGGTTTTTAGAAAATGTCTGTCTGTGGGTGTGTGGTGGGTGTGTGGGTGACGCTTCTACAGGCGAATGTACGGGACCGATTTTGATGAAATTGCAAATAAAGGTGTATATCAAAAATTGTAGTTCTTGTTAAGCTTTTCAAAAAAATTCAAAACCGGAAACGGAAGTTAGATATGTTTATTGTAGCGTTTTTTTCCAAAACACAATTTTAGAAATTAAAGCGCGGAATCTGAGAGGAGGACTTAAAGCAATTCGAAAACTTTTTTACCGAACTCTCTAGCTATAAAATGGCAGCCGCTACAGTTTTTTGAAAATCTCGACTTTAACGCCCATTAATTAAAAAAGTAGTTGTCTGATCGGGATCAGCCACCACTTATTTGAGAGCCCTTTTTAGGTAGCAAAATTTTAAAAATTGTCAAAAAAAATTCTCAAAAACCGTCTACACGATTTTATTAAAACTTTTTGAGCCGATAGAGCTTGCATTGAACTACAAATTTATTTTTATTTATCTGCCAAATTTCACTCTGACGCTTTCCAGGAATTTTTGAAAAATTTGAAATTGATTAATTATTTATTCAAAAACGCAAACGCCGATCGTTATTAACTTTTATTAGTTCGATAGACTATTTAAAGCACTTTATGAAGATTTGCTGAAATTATAAACTATTAAAAAAATTAAGAAAGAAAACGATACTTTTTAATATAAACAACGCGTATCCTGGCATTAACGTGATTTTAACTACGCTTATCAATTAGCTCTAGTTAAGAAATATATTTTTCATTCTTTGCATATTTTGGATAACTTCCCAAATACAGTTAATTTAGCCATTTTTGTCCGACATCCGAAGCGGAATTTATAATCCGCCGATAGGCGCGCCGGCGGGCGCTTACCTTGCTTTGGCGGTAGTCGCGGCTTTTATGGGTATAGTTACGGTACGGAAACCAATTGAACAGGCTATCGCAAATTCAAATTCCCACTGCTTGTTTTCTTAGAAATGTAATAGTCCCTGAACTGTACACCGTTATAATTAATAAATGTTACACTTTTGCAAATACGGCAACGGCAGGTATTAGTAACTTAAGATCAAAAAGTCTTTGCGTAGCGGTTGCTGTATAATTGACAAGTCATCTATGAAATTATTTATTTCTATTAGTTTTGACATTTACTTTCAAAAGTCAGCGAATTACAAATAAAAATGTTTCAAACAGAACATAAAATTTGTATGATTGGAGCATATTACCGTAATGGAAATCGTGGTGAAAACGGTAACTGGGTTTATTCACCTAATTTATGTTTAAATCAATTCCGTGAAAGATTTCTCAACTTTGTGATAATCGAGCGAGATTTAGAAGTAAGTAATTCTATAGATAGCGTTGAAATTCCACAGCAACCGCGATCCAATGACTTTTTGATCATACTATATGTAGTATTGATAAGTTTTAGTATGGGAAAGTCTCGAAGTCCACATTTCAGCTTATTTATGTTGTGTTGTTAAGTTACGAAACAACGTATAATAATAGTATTCTAATATTTAAAGGTGTCACTTAAGTCTTTTATTTTTCTGTAACTTAGCGTTTTTAAATAAAATTGA
Organism: Ctenicera cuprea; assembly: GCA_958336395.1. Taxonomy (NCBI): domain Eukaryota; kingdom Metazoa; phylum Arthropoda; class Insecta; order Coleoptera; family Elateridae; genus Ctenicera; species Ctenicera cuprea. The sequence continues at coordinate 25,958,065 of OY284494.1, forward strand.
TTTCTGTTTCTGTCAGATTTAGTATAAAGGTTGAAATGGAGGATTGTTGCACTTTGCAGCAAAGAACTTTTTGAGCAAAATTTAATACACGCTTCGCTCGTTTTGATTATGCTGGTCGGCGATGCATTAACAAATTCCGCTGAGGAATACGTCTGAAGAACACATACATTGAGGAAAACCACGTCAATTTAGCGCGATTTATTCCCAAGGCGCCTAATTCCGGGGTATGGTAATGTCAGTTGACCATCGATATATTCAGATTTGACAGCACTGAATTTCTTTCTCTTGGGGTCTTTGAAGGATTCTCGTAATCATATTTCAATGGTATACAAAGGATGAAAGTTCAAAAAATAATTGTTTGTATCTGGCGGTTGTCCATTGCGATTTTGAGATATTAAAGTTGTATCTGGACGTCCACCGCAAAAATTTAAATTAAATTAACAATATGCAAAACAATTTATGTACCAATGACTTATGGAGCCGAAAATTGGGTCAGAAAAGAAGGAAACAATCAGGGAAATCCTGCAAGTCAACTCCTTAAACAATATTATAATAAGATCAAAAGCTAAGATGGATGAGGCACCTAATAAGAATGAGCACTGACAGACACGTACAGAAAATTTGTGAACCCAAGGTTACAGAAAAAACAGAAGAGAGAGGGCAAGAGAGACATGGAACAACAGTGTTAAGAAAATTCTTGAAGAAAGGGGGGAAAACACGGGCTGAAGCAAAAGAACTCGCAAACGATTGACAACAATGACAAAGCTTGTGCAAGCACAAGCTATGAAGAAAGAAGTACCCTCGGGACCTTTTTTACAACGAGGGGGGGGGGGGGGGGGGTTGAGAAAATGAGCATCTGTAACTTTTGCGTTTTGTTTAGTCGGTTTACCTAAGATTACAATCTTCTGCTCATTACAGTTCTCGAGGCCCACCGCTTACCACGTTAGATATGTAAATATGCACTCACAACCTCGGGTCAAAATGGTTATAACAACTTTATTTATAGAGTTATTCAAAATATGCAAGAAATCATAAATATATTTTAATAAAGCTAATTGATAGGCGTGGTTAAAATTACGTAACTGCCGGAAAACGCGTTGTTGATATTAAAAAGTATCTTTTTTTTTATTTTTCAAAATAGTTGAAAACTCTTGTGGATTCTAATAAAATACTTCAAATAATCTATCGAAGTAATGAAAGTTTATAACGATCGGCGTTTCCGTTTTTGAATAAAAACTGTATCAACTCCAAATTTTTCATAAATTACTGAAGGGCGTCAGAGTAAAATTTAGGAAATTAGTAAAAAAACATTTGTAGTTCATAGCAAGATCTATCGGCTTAGAAAGTTTAAAAAAAATAGTTGAGGCAGTTTCTGAGGAACAATTTTTTGAAAATTTCTAAAATTTTGAGCCGCTAGTATATTTACAAAATGCTATCAAATAGCATGACCATTCGTATTAATTTGTATATAGTTTTTGAGTAATAAAGACATAGCATTTGAAAAGAACGCAATTGATTTGGCTTTAGATGCACTACAACACTGTGTATTCAAAATTTTGAAATAGTGTTTAGAAAATATTCTATACCAAGGAAACAAGTCTAATTTCCGTTTCCGGTTTCGGTTCCGATTAACTACCTTACAAAAAATTACCTGCAACTAAGAAACTTCCACGCACTAAATGTTATAAAATCGGCCAAGGGATACCGGAATATATGGGAACGGGAACGAACGCATCGCCCGGAGGGAAAGTAACTTTGCTCCCGATTTAAATGCAAATCTTGGTTACGCTTTGTTTATTTTACTTGGATATCTTGAGTATATTTTAATATTAAATTATATTCATCAATATATTCCAAATTATAATATATGGTTAAGTCGTTTGGAAAATATTTAAATCTTTAAAAACTATTTAAATCTTTATAAAAAGATTTAAATCATTGAAATTTATTTAAATCTCTATTTTTCACATCAAAGATGTAAGATGATTTTCAACAATATTTAAATCATAGATAATAAATCATATGCTGAGAAAACTATCTTGAATCAAAAGATTTAAATCAAAAAATAAATTTAAATTTTAAAATGATTTAAATATCCAAATACTTTGCAGCTCTAATTGCAGTCGATCCAGCTAAACGTCGCATTTGGTTTAAGACAACATAACTCGCTATCCAAATAATTCTGAATTTCTTTTCACAGTTTAAAAAAATTACGTTATTACACAGCAGAAGATAAGAAAGAATACGTTTTTTTCACTAGCTACAATTTTATTAAGATGTTTATTTTATGCACATCAACTAAAAACTTATGGTCGGTCGTGAAGATAAAGAATGCGCTGGAAAAGGAACATATTTTGATTAATAGAGTATGAAATATTTTATTTATAATTTCGAGTTTTACTTCGTTCAAGTTCATTTTAATTTATTGTAAATAAAACGCTATTAATTTCAAGGTTTTGTATTTTAGCCTTATACGTATTTTAACATGTTTACACGTCATTATCAAAAGCAAGATTAAAAGTAAACATTATTTATAATTTATAAGTTCGAGCTTTACTTCGTTGAAGTTCATTTTAATTTATTGTAAATAAAACAATTCTTAACTTCTTCAACAGGTTGAAGTTAAGAATTGTTTTATGTACAATAAATTAGTAAGAAATATTGATTGTTGAAAATAAAATATATAAGCTATTATTTTGATAAATTGCGTATGAGTACTATATTAAAATAAATAAAAATGAATTACTCTCGTTATTTCGTTATAAACCAAATTTAAACTTCTGTAGTATATTAAAATAATTTACAAGCACAACAGAGCTTTGCTGCTATTATTTCCCTTGCAGACATTTCCTACTAAAGTGGTGGTAATTGCAACTACGTTCTCTCACTTTAGTGTCATCTTGCACGCTGTTAAATTACGCCTGAATGTGTTCACACACCTTTATAACTGTTAAACGTCGGATGTACAGCGACAACTTTTCATGCAACTAATGTATCGGAAAATGTCTGGTGATCAAATTCCTTTGTAGTGTCTAATGGAAAATATCGATTATCTACTGGTGTGCATACCGTTACCGCTTTACTAAATAGTTTATTTCTTTTTCAGATGTAAACCAAAGCGGGACCATCGACAGAAAGGATTTCGAATTAGCAATAGAAGTGAGTATGAATTAGCTGATATTTAAATACGATAATTCCTAGCACATAAATATCGGTTTTGCAATTTGCATTCTGGAGCATTTGCAATTTCCATGCAGAGCAAATGCTCGTTATATGTAAAGCTGTGATGCTGCAGCAGTTATACTAAACTATTTGAAGAGCAATGTTTAACTACATTTCCACCAGACTACGTAATTTGCATTAGTAAAAGTTGATGAAAACATCTACGGCTTAATCAACCTACATCAAGTTGTTGAATATTCCGGAAATAGCAATAATTTAACTAGCTTGCAGTATTTTCAACAATACAGTTTAAATTGTAATTAGAGAACTTGAGTAATTCCGTTTTTGCAATTGTGAAACATACTCGAAAGCTTCAAGTATACACAAAAATTTAATTAGAAATTTAATGAGGCATGATTAATAATAAGTAAAATTTTGTGCCCTCAATCTGGCATACTTTAAAATAACTTCTATTTTCACTTTTTTATTTGTTTAGGGACCTGTAATTAAATTTTCTCGTGTGTCATAAACCTCAACACTTTCTAAATAAGTACGTTTATAAATTGAAATTACTGGGCAAAATAACTCTTTTCCATTCTTCATTAATAACTTATTACGTTCTATACTTTTAAGCCTATTTTATGTTATAACCTAAATACTAACCCCACATACGATATAACACCAGAATACCACTAACATGAGGCTACATTAGGCACTAACATGTCAGACTACTCGTTTCAACTCGGAAAGCCCATAAGAATACAAGTTTTCCTAAAACTTGTAACGGTCGCCATTTTGAAGCTAGAAAGTTTGGAAAAAAGCGTTAGAGTTGCCCTAAAGTCTTCTATAAGATTTACGTTTTAAATTTTAAGATATCGTTTTCGAAAAAAAAATGCTACTTAAAAAACCTGTCTTCCGCTTCCGGTGTCGGACATTTTTTAAAAACCACTTTTTGGATTCCTAGAAGTCCAAAACATGTACTTTCGTCAAAATTTTGATTTTGTACATTTTTATGAAATCAATATTTTCCTATGCTGAAAGTACATGAAAATAAAAATGTAAGATGCTATTTCAAACGAAGAAGTTGACTGAAGGTAAAAATTTCAATTATTTTTCAAAGAACTATAAATATTGCATGTGTTTCTAAGTACCATAAAGACATTAAATAATTAACATATTTTTTTTTAATAATTGACATTTTAGGTTGAGACATCTAGGGTGAATCAAAGCACCTGTATGTTCAGCGGCGGGGTAGTGTGAGATTTTTACTTACTAAAACCCCTCCTCCTCTTCACAATGACGCGACGGAATCGTTTTTGCATTACTTCATGGGATCACCTGTCTTCCCTATCCTTCTTCTTCATTTTCATCCTTACCCATCCAGCTGTCTTACCGATCCCTAGCCCTTTCCTTTTCGTCAAGTTTCCTTTTCCTAATAATTTCATTTCTCATGTCATCCGCTGCTACCCATCATTCTCTTCCATCATCTGATTTATAAGATATTTCCCGTCCCATCATCATCAGTATAAGCTACTGTCACGACACCTTCCATCAGACTCAGTCTCAGGACCTCGTCGTAGAGGATATTCTAGAGCAGGTGGCCTAAGCTGCTGTTCTGTGGTACCCCGGCAGTGATTTTTATCTCTTCCCCTTCAGCTACCTCTAGTTGCCTGACCGCAAGATAGCCTTACACGATTCACAGGAGATACTGTGGCAGCCGTCGCCTCTCCAGTTCTTTCATAATCAATTGCCATGATGCGGTATTGAACGCGTTCTCAACATCTATAGTTATAACCGCGCACAGTTTTCTAGTTCAAAGGGTCTTTTCTATTTCTTGTCTGACAATACCGCAAACTCTGTTCAAAACATGGATTCTTGATTTCCCTTTCCTGAAGCCATATTGCTTTTAGGATAGGTTGCTGGCTATCTTCCACCTTTCCGTTTATCTTAGTTACCCTAGAGTGTGTATGTGTAAGAGGCATAGAGGTCGGAATGATGAGGGCTCATTGGTTGCTTTATTTGGTTTCCTTAAAAGAACCAATCTACCTTTCTTCCACGGTCTGGCGAAAACTCCTCGCTCCAAGGTACCATTAAAGACATCCAGCAAGAGTTCGTGAAACGTTTCCACTTTTAACTTCACCGCTGTTTTACCCATCTTCATCTTCTTACCTGCTTTCTTTAGTTTTTTCATGGTAAATAGTTCTACGGGGCAGTCCATGCACAGGTTTCATTTGATTTCATTCTGACTTGAAAGTAATTCCTTCGCAATTTCCTTTTTGGTTTTCAGGTACACCCTGACAAAGGTGCGAGCTAATGACTATTTTATACCCTTGCTCCTAGATGTTTTTTTTCAACCTCTTCGCACAGCTTTATCCAGTGTGCATCTTTGGCTTTGCAGATGGAATTTCTCAGCTTTTTCTTAGCTTTTTTCTAGTCGGTCGTAGCTATCTTCACCTCCTCCGTATGTCTTTTTTCCGTTTCCTTTGCATCTCCCTTCTTTGTTGTTGTTGTTGATGCATTCACTTTTTAGTTGTTTTTTTATGCATAGCTGCGTCACAAGCCTTGCCTATCACAGTAATACTCGTATCAACTGTTTCAGTTTTTAAATTTTCAATATTTTCGTCCATAGTTTCTACGAATTTTTTCTTATTGAATTTTTTAAACGCCCATCCTTTGCTGGCATTAGTTTTCTTTTCTGTGGCAATGCTTGTTGTGTCAATTTCCAGATTTAAGTATTGATGATTACTGAGTGTTTCTTCTTCTCTTTTTTCTTCCTTCCATGACATTATACATCTAGTTATCCTTTCCGTCATGTTATGTCTATGTAAAATGTTGTCTCCTCTCTCTCAAATGTGGGACTATTCCTATTATTATAAACCACCAGGTTGTTAGTAGCTATAAATTGCGTTAGGATGCTTCTTCTTTTATCGTACCATTTAGAGTCCTATTCTCGTGACTTAGCAATAAATTCCCCTGCAACCATTAGTTCTTCCTGTGCATTATGAGTACTAGCTTCTAATTCGTCAAGAAACTTTTCGAATTAGTTCATCCCAAAGTTCGGCGACACGTAACAGCTGTAAATTTGTATTCCATCTAGGTCCACCCATACATATACCTTGCCACATCCATACCCATTAATCACTAACCTATTATTTATTACTTTAATCGCCACATCAGTACCATCATCTACCATCCATGTAATTTTGTTTATTTTTCTGTAGTTCGGTTGTCCTACCACCAAAACATCTATTTGTAGCCAACCTCTATTTCTGTTACGAATTCGCTAGATTTTTTGTTGCCTGTCCTCACGTAATTTCTCGTGGTCTTATGGAAACTTTTTATTCTAGGTATTAAATCAACACTTATGTTCCTTTTTCTCAATGTTTTCCATAGTTTTCTTTACTCTTGGTAATTTATCGAAAACCTTCTGTAGATCAATAAAACAGTAGAACACCGGCTTGTTAGAGTATATGGCTATTTCTGTAATTTGTCGTAAAGTAAAGATGAAGTCTTGGGTACTACACTGCGGTCGGAAACCGCATTGTTCCTCTTCCAGCTGTTGTTCAAGTTGTTCCCTTAGCCTGTTCTCTATTATTCTCTCATACACCTAACTCGCTATACTAAGTAGCGAAATTCCTCTGTACTTCTCACGCAATTTATGATCACCTTCCTTAAATGGCGGCATTTTAACAGCTACTTCACAGTCCAATAGTTTCTGTTTAAGTTTCCATGCCAATACCAGTATTTTCTTCAAAATTGCCTGCCCCTTTTCTCCCATAAATTTAAGCATTCGGCTGTTATTCTCATTATGCCCTAATTTCAGATTTCTCAGGGCCGTTTTGACTTCATCATCGGTAATTTCTCTATCACTACTTTCTTCCTCTGTTTCTATAGTCATTCTATGGTTTCTTTTTCACTGTTAGTATCGTACCACTTTTTGCTTTTGTCTTTTGGGGAAATTGGTTTGTTTTTTGAGAACCGTTTGAGTACTGTATAACGAGTTTTTGGGCGCCAGAGTGGCCGAGTGGTTAGGGCACTTGGCTGCTACGCGGAAGGTCTTGAGTTCAAATCCGAAGACTGGATGCCTGGCGGGCGCTTTTTAAAAATTGGGAACCAAACCCCTCGAGGGGTGAGGTAAGTAAGGCAGCCGTCTAAGGCGTGGTGCTTACCACACCACCCCATACTTCATATAAGAGTGCGAGACGGCTGGGTATCGGAAGCGATGGTACTGTCGCCCTGACCCACCGCATTGCAGGCCAAACTTCTCATTGGAGTGTAGTGCCGCCGACTTTACTTTATCTTACTTTTTATAACGAATTTTTTATTTTGTCTACTGTTTTCTTCCATTTTGACAGCAAACTCTTCGGTTATCGATTATCATTTCTTTCACCTTAGTCTTTTGCAGTTTGTAATCATTCTGTGAGTTTGTTCATAGATATCTTTTCTATAGTTGCTGTTTTTTTTTCTAACTTCAGACTTTATTTCCTCCGACTACCAAGATGGTTTTTTTTATTTCTATCTGTTCTGCTTTTCCCAAGTGTGTTTTCCATGGTTCTAAATAAGATTTGCTTGAATTTTGACTTCACCACTTTCAGGTCGTCCATTTCAATAAGTTTGCTATTTGCTTTAAATTGCTTCTCTAGCTCTACTGCGTACTCCTTTTGCACGTGTACATCTCTCAATTTAGACGTTTTCAACTTTTCGCGTCAATCGTATTTACTTCTAGTTGTATTTGCTCTTCCTTAGCATAAATTTTACTATGACTATCCTTGTTTAACTCTCGCATCCTTTTTTTTTTCTTTTTTTTTATTGTTATGTAATTATTTTATTATTATATAATCACTTTTGGCAGATTCAACCCTTATAAATTTGTGTATGTCTTTGTGCTGAATAATGTATTAGCAATTACTAAAATCTCCAAATTATTATTTAATAAATACAGTACATTCCTATATCGAACGAATGTAACAAATAATGTATGCATGCATTGATTTTTCAAGAATCTCTGCTTTAATATTATAAATCATGGTTTAGCCAAAACACAGAATCAAATAACTAATATTAACAAGCTACGAAGTTTTCGTACTTAAACCAGTTTACTAAACTGAAAATAAAATACCTACGCTGAAAGAAAAGTTAGGCATCGTTTGTTTTCCCCTACTTATCACTTTATCACAAAACTTTCAAGTAGTTCGGTTATAATAAATTGGTTGGAAAACAACTTGAAACAATTCCATAAATCAATAAATGACACCCTAACCCTACGTGTTAGAAATGCGTTAAGAGGTTAATTCTCGTGCGTAGAAGAGTGGCAGTTGAATTAAAGACAAAGCAAAATTAATGGTCTGTGAATAGGACACCAAAATAATCTTGAAGTAAAGTTCAGGTTCTGAAAAACAAATCACATTACAATAAAAACTTAAAACACAAAATACATTGACAAATATCATCTTTTTCTTTGCCCAGAAAATGTTTGTTTCGAGAAACAAGTGGATATGACTGGAGCGGCAATGGGTTGCGGTCCATGTAGTAACGAGGCTTGCGGCTTGCACCTCCTTTTAGTAGTCTTTGGATGTTGTTGCTGCGTCGAAAACGGACCTGGTGGGGGCTGAGGCTGTCATCAGGACCTGGTTGGTGGCTGTAGGGTTCGTGATGTAGAGGGCGGCTCAGTCTAGTCCTGGGAGGGGTGCTGTTTGACTTCGGAGCTGAGTGCTGATTGACCTGTGAAGAGGAGTTGTCTCGAACCAGAGCTAGTTCTTGCTCGGTGGAGGGGGGATAATTCATACAACTTTAGGAGGATTTCCGTGACCGGAAGCTAAAACTCGTTCTCGTGACCGTAGGCTGTAAGTCGATCTGGGGGTAGTGCTGATGACCGCTGCTGAAACTCCATATCAAAACCGTTCAATAAAGCGTGGTCTGTGGTAAAGTAGTACTGGTAATCGGGGGCTAATGCTCGATCTCATACCTGGAATCTGAAACTTGATTTCTCAAGCGCTTACCTTACCACCGGTCTTATTCGATCCTAAAAATAAACCGATTCTCTGCGTTATTGCCTCTTACGTTTGATTTTATGCGCGTTCGTTGCGGTGACGAGTTTTCTGTCAAAATTGTTCCTGCGCTTTTGTAACCCTCACGGTAAACTTTGTTATCTTTTTGTTTTTACGTAATTTTTTATAATGTCGTGAGAAAATGAAACAGACCGGGGTTGTGATGCAGAGGGAGAAATTAGAAACGGTTTTCATTCCGTACACGATGCTTAATTCGTAGACGAAATTTTGTTTTGCAAAGAGAGAAAGAGAGAGGGGATGAAAGAAGAATGGGAGAGGGGGCAAAGAAGGGGGCGAAGTTTTAGTCGCATTGGTTGTCTGACTACAGGGACATTCAAAGCTGTATATTGGTGGCGATGGCGGTTTTGTCCGCGTAGCAAACATTCGCTGTTAAAGCATGTCAAAGGAAAAGATTAGATTAGACAGACTTTTTCCAAGTTATTAAATATATCGAGTGAGCATCATAAAGATGAAAAAGGATAGGCGGTGGACTTTCCTATAACTTGAAATTGTAATTTATCAAATTTACAAAAGCATTTTTGGATCAACGTTCTGTGCCTAAGAGGTGCTATAATAAATGGTAACTTAGGTTGACTATTCCAATGAAGCCTGCTTTATTTTTAGTAGGGGCGCGTAGCAAAATGTTTTGTAACTGCTTTGCAAGCGATAGGAATATAGCCACCTGTCACAGGGATGTTATGCTATGCTATGATTCAATGATGCACTAAAAAAAGGAAACGGCAACAGCCGCGTTGGAACTGGTTAGAAACAGAATTTCTAAGTTTTGTGTGAGAAAAACAACTCGATTGTTTTTATTTTCTATAAACATAGTTTTTTGAAGTGAAACCAGAGACCGAAGGCGAAACTCAAATTAAATTTTAAAAGAATCTTTGGGCCGGCGGGTGCTCTAGTGGTTAAAGTCCCAGGCTTTGAAACTAGACTCCCAATGGCAGTAGGTTCGAGTCCACTGCCCGTCGGTAATTTTTCTGAATAAGTTAAATCCGACGGGTCCGTGGATGGTGTATATAAGTGTGTATGTTGAGTTGCATGTCTTTCAGGGGTGGGGCATGTTAGACCGGTGAAGAGCACTTAGTGTGCTGAGCCCGGGTAAGGGGGTGGGATGGGAATCATGTGGTCGCGCTCACGCACGGCTTCATGATTCTTAAAAAAAAAAGAATCTATAAAAAATTCCACCTTATAGTTATATTTATATTATGTCATGATAGACACATCCACAACTGCGAATTGTCACTGTCACACCGCCCAGCATTGTGTGAATAAAGCCAAAGTTTACCGCCTATGCCTAGCCTCATTCATTTTTTATGCTCAGCCGTTATAAACTAATTACGCTTCTTTCTCATCTTTATTCCAAATACGAACGCACACATAGCCATGTACACAAACACAAATACGCAGGCATACGCACATACTTCACATTAAATCTCGAAGTCATTTTTGGATGAAAACACTTTCCACGCTGGTTTATCATAAATAATTATTCCGAAACACTTGATAAAATCTTTTTTATGCAAAAATTTTTGTAGACGGACAAAGATTAATGAGAATGAAGGAATGGCGTTTCAATCAGCTAAAGTAAATTTTAAATTAATTAGACAGGTAAGGGGTAATCCTTGTCAAAATCCTAATCAAATTTTGTGCTTTGTTGGCTAGCCTTTGATGTTGTGTCGACTTTATAACTTTCGTTTCTTTGAAAAATATTTAATTTTATCAACCTCTCGTAGCAACAAACAAATAGCACATCACATAGTAGTAAAATAACTGTAATCTATAATCAATACTAACATTACCACCAGACAATAGCACTAATACATTTTCACAGCACCCCTGGACTTATGGTGGTAACATTGCCATTCCACAACAGTATTTCATATTAATTCTCTGAACGGCAGGCACGTAGGACACCTAAAATAAACTCGAGCAAATTAGCAAAGCACCACCGATGATTTGCAGCTTCCACTTCATTCCCATGCGATCGAATTTAGTTTATCGTGTAACTTTAATTAGAATGCAAATGTAATTTTCAACATTTTCTACAAGTGTAGAATAAAAATTTGGTATTATATTTTAAACTTCACAGACCTTTCTAGCTACCCAAATAAATATTCGTTTTGTTTTGTTTTGCAGTATTTACATTTTATTTATTCATAATCCTACTAAACAAGTAAATTGAAGAATAGACAGATTAAAAATTAGGAAACTTGTTGCGTTGCAACGAACGTGTTTTTAAGCATAACAAATACTAGTTGCTATGCAGGATATTTGAGCAGTTTTGCCTAGTGTTACACCCATAACACGCACCCCATTCTATAATATAGTACTGGCGCCACCTGTACGGGTCGCGCAGTACACCAGGAGCGAAACAAGTAGCGCGTCACCCGGCTAAACAGCGGCAGTCCGACCAGACCACCGCTAGAAAGCAGCAGCGGCGTATATTGAATGAACTGTCAACGCCAAGCAAACAACAGACTGTCTTGTATTAGGATATCTTCTCTTAGAGAAGTATCTGACCACGTTCGACTTGATACGGCGGAAGTTTAATTTAAATCGATTGCCTTTTCAGATTCATAAGTAATAAATAATAATAAATGAGTACTATATTTTACGCTGGGTATATTGAATTGTCAAACTAAATGTATTTGTTAAAATAGCAAATAAACAAACCAATTGTTGACTTAAACGTATTTGCGATAAAATTTTGTACGACTAAAACGTAGTGTTGGTGTGGCATAATCAACTAAAAGAATTAATAATAAATGACGCAAAGTGAAAAATGCAAGAAATTACGAAACTACGCAATCAAATTTTTTTCCAAAAGTCCGCATTCTCTTGTTCCTATGACCTAATGAATCTCCTTAACCCAGACTACTGTCTCAAAAGCCCCCTAATAGAGTGCCACTTATATGCCTCTCGTTCTTTAGTTAAATAAGTGAACATTTAAGCTGGAAAAGACAAACCACCTTACTATTTACAAGATAGAATAATGCGGGACAAACTTAGAAAAGTTCAGTGTGAAAGGAACATTACTAAACGAGGAAGGTTTTCAAGACTTCACAAGTTATGTAATAAAGTTCACGACGCAATCCGTCATTCGGGAATTTAATGTACGCAAACGAATATGGATTTCTAGCAGCTATAATCCTGGGGTTAAATGCTTTCAAGGATTTTTGAGGATTGAATTTTTGATTGCAGATTTAAATTGAAATTCAAATAGAAGAGAGGAGTTTAAATAGGTTAATGCTTTTAAATATTTTGTAAAGCAGATGCCGATGTAACACTTTGACATTAATGGTAACAGTAACAGTACATTTTTCAAAACTGTTTTTATAGCATAACGTTCTAGGCCCAACAGTTACGATAAGAACAGAACACTGCGGCTAGCAACGCTTTAGCATATTGTGACGTTTAGCGCTAAGACTTCAACGCGTATAAGAATACAAGTGTACTTAGAAGTTGTTTTTCTTTTAGTTTATTTTTGTGGAAAACCATGGAGTGAGTTTAGCTTCTTAAATATTACTTTATCTAAAAGTGAAACTTACAATTTTGTCCTACTGTCACTGCTAAACCATTTAGCTTAAATGTCGATTTATCAATAGTTCTCGTTTATTAAATAAAAAGTCTTTAATTTTTAAATATCAAAAATTTATACAAGACGTCACAGACAAATTATACAATTTCGGCTATATGTTAATTGTAGTTTATCTCTATCGCTATAGGCAAAGAAAATTTAAAAAAATAGGTATGGCTGGTATACTAAGAAATAATGTTTCAGAAATTTCTGAACACGCTGATTTGGCAACTCATTTTTAAGTAAACAGAGTCGATTCAATTTTTTTGTAGAGACCGCTAGAGCTAAAGTAGAGCTAGAGGTTATCCTAAATAGAAATTTTATATAAAATTATTTGTTTCAGAAAATCTGTACGCTAAGAGGATGGTCTTCAGGCACTGAACAGTATAAAAAGACGTTTGAAAGCATGATTCAAATCTGGGATGGATTACGAAAGAGAGCTGATGCGAATAAAGATGGACAGGTAAGTATCTTTTCTTGAATACTTATGGTTTCATATTTTGATTTTACAAGTTTGAGATTTTGTTTAAATCTGCATCATTTTCATTTTTTAATTTTGACTGAAGTGACTATTTTCAGTCATATCTTGTCCCAGAACAAATAATTGTATTCATTTACATTAAATTATTAATACCGAAAATATTTAAAACGAACATCTCTTACATTCTGTCAACATTATGCACATTTTTGTAATAACTGTTTTTTGTCCAAACAATGCAGGTTTTTACCCGGAAAAAATCAGGAAATTTTGTAACTCGTGAACATTATACATTTGAGTGTTTCACTTTACTCAGCTGCTACAGCGAAACTATTAATTTTACGGAAAAACGTTTCAAATATAATTTGTAGAAAATGTAATCTTCTTTGATTTTGATACGAACTATTTTTGCTATAGGAACCTCTGGAAATAGGATATTTAGGAAAAACGCCAAAATTGAAAAAACTGCCCGATTTGTTCCTGGGTAGCGATTTTGTAATAGTATGTTACACTATTAGGTTCGTAACAGAATCGACGAAAAGTTTGAAAAATCGAGACCCGAAGGGTCGAAACTTTTCAATTTCCGAGATTCTGTTAGGCACGTAACAACCGTGTAGAGTATAACGTTTTTCGCACAATCGTATTTACAAAATAAAGGGGCCAAGGGAGTTTGTAAATAAATGAGCCATCTGTTGGTGAAAACTATTACTGAATACTCACAACATTAGCAGTGGCGAAACTACCATGGGGCAGAGGGGGCAACGGCCCCCGGGCCCGAGGCCTTAGGAGCCCTGCCACGGGCCACGAGTTTTTTTTTTCCTCTATTACGAAGTTTATTCAATAAAAATTTTTGATTTTCGATAGTCTTTATTTTTATATTCAACAAAAAACATTTAAAATTCCATGTAAGTATGTACTTATACAATAAAAAATACTGAAGTGAGATTCTATTTAGTAATAACACAACACCCACACTTTTTGGCACCGACCCAGACACATTAATTTCAGAAAATTTAAGATTTGCTTATCTTAATTAGACACGGCTTTAATATATTTGTTTTCATTTACTAGACTGCAAATAATTTTTTTCCTATTGAAGAAATTATTCTTATTATCAATTACTTTATTATTGAAGTTTTTTTGAGGATGCGGCCAGGGCCCTTCAGGTATCTTGCTCCCGGGCCCAACATTTTGAAGTTACGCCACTGAGCATAAGTGCTGTTATGAAATAGAACAACACTGTTTTTTCTTTGTTTCTATGGAGAGTAGCCACAATTTTGTTTTTAACTTAATTTAATTTGCAACCTGCTCTGATGAGCAATAAGTAAATCAGGTGGATTACAAAAAGAGAACATGTTGGATGCCGTCCCAGTGGCAGGCTCCCACAAAATAATTACTTATTAGCTATGTACAGTGTTGTATATTCAATGTACAGCTTGTGTCAACAATGACAGTAAATACATAGAACAACACGATTATGCGAAAAATATATACATTACTATAGTGCAGACCACGCTCATGACGCTTCCTATTGGTTATTTGAAATTATACACGCGCCCACACAATTTCATAAGACGTGCATTATACCATGCAGGCTTGGTTTTTTAATGAGTTATATTTTTTTTAAAGTTGATAAAAGTGGGTAGACGTACAATTAAAACTAATTAGTAACGAACAACTCGTATTAATTAGACCAAACTTATATTAAATTTGATAACACTCGAATAATTAATGATAAATTAAGGTCAGGACGACCGTGAATTAAATAACTGCAGATATTTATGAAAATATACTTTTCTATAGTGTTCTTTAGACACAAATTAATTATAGATGTATAGAATTCCGTCCCGTTTTATTAATAACTAATTAATAATCTGTGTGTCTGACAAAATTTGCATTTTTGTTAAACAAATAATTCGACATTCCATTTACGTGAAAAACATTTTGAAAACCGTAACCGTTTTATTCAAGCGGTACTTAAAATGTACGTACTAACAGAACCTTTTTTTTGTATATTACTAGAAGTTTTTATTAAAACATTTTCCTTTGGTTTTTTTAGGTCAGTGTGGACGAGTGGTGCGTTATGTGGGACGAGTTTTCCAAAGCTCCCGATAAGCCCCTCGACTGGCAAACACAATACCTCAAGTTCATGTTCGATTTGGAAGACGCCAGTGGCGACGGCGCCATAGACGTAGAAGAATTCACTAGCGTCTGCTCCTGTTACGGCCTAGAACCATCTGAATGCAGACAGGCTTTTCAAAAAATGTCTAGCGTAAGTAAAGAAAGTTTTACTCGCAGCGAAGTGGAACAGAATTAATGAAAGTTAAGGGCATTTCATATTTAATTTAAACCCACGTCCAAAGCGTTTGTGTTTATTTAGGAATGTGCGTGAAAAATTAGGAGTGGGCTTTGTGAAAAACCATTCCACTGTCAAGTGTGTGCTTGACGCTGAATACGAGACAAATTATTAAATCCTTCGCAGTACTTTATTGTTCAGAGCCGCTTTACTATTTGAAATTATTAAATTTTCAGCATATTTGCGATTGTATTAAAATTCAAACTCGCTTCCATGTAATGTATGGTTATAGAAGCTTGCTGAACAATTTCTCTATTTCTAAAAAACTACAGAGCGATTTAATTTTTTATTAATAACAATATATAATAAACTTTAAACATAATGCCATTGATAAAGTAATAAGCTATCAGCTGTTTAAAAAAATTTAAAAGTTGTCGTTGTCAGCAATCGAAGGGAACTGGGTTGTTTAAAAGTTTCAATAGTTTTCTTAATAATGCATATTCCGCTGTAATAATTTATTAAATTTAATTTTTTTTCAATCTCAAAAGTGTTTTCATCTTCCTTTGTTTTTCATTTTGACTATCCATACATATATAAAAACTCAAAGGGTTTTTTCCTTCGGTTCCTCCAGCGGCTACCGCTTCACCAATTTGGACGATTTTTTTTAAATGAAAGGTCTCTATCCACAGATGGAACATGAAACATTTTTATATTTTTATTCTACGTCGATTTTTCAATAATAATTATTTTAATTTATAATATATATAAAAGTCCGCTAAACGCGCTTTACTTGAGGCGACATCTACACCAACGTCGCGTCTCCCTTATGGAACTAATGCATCACGTGACATCATTTAGCCGGTTCTGTCAACGCTCAGTCTGTCAGTGCATTGTGCGCTGGGGTAACACTAGTATAATTTAATGTGTGTGTAATTATTTGCATGTCTATGCTGTATGCAAAATTGTATTTCCTATTTGATGCCTGTTATTGGGCCTAGGCCTGTTGGTAGCATTAATAAATAAATAAAATAATGAAAGTACCCAAAAATAAATACAGATTTATTTTCACAAAACAGTGATGGTTAACAATGTTTATGTACTCTAATAACTCAAAATGTATGTTCAACATGAGTACCATTTTGGTTATTAATAAGCAATAACCTAGCCCTGTATGTAACTTCACAAATATTGATTCTACGAAAAAAATAAGCGAAGCACTTCACCTGGACTTCCCTATACTTTAGAAATTGTTACGTATCATATTTTCCAAAATATGTTTGTATCAACGTTTTACGCGCCAGTAATGATTACACCTACCCCTGCCCGTATCACTCTAGCGGGAAGCACAGCTGATTTACTATACGGGGTTGGGAAAAAGTACGAAACGATGCAAATATCTTTAATACGGCAACCACGATTTTGACAAAATTTTCTACGTGAAGGTTTCGGTATACGGCTGATACAATGAAGGTACCGGCTGTTTAAGAGGACTTTTAGTTTAGCCGGAAATGATATCAACTTTTTTATTTTAAATGGAATACCCTGTATATTTTTTGATATATCGATAGAACTCCTTTTTGCGAGTTCAGTGATATAAGGTTTTATGCCTTTACTTTTAATAATTCTAGAGATATTGAAGAATAATGTTTCGTAATTGTTATCTAGCAGCTCATGAAAACAAAAGAACGTGAGAAGCCTAAACAGTTTTGTAAAGTTGTCAAATATGCTTGGTTCGTGTTGTGTTGTTTTGATGTTTGATAGATTGAGCAGTGTGGTTGCAGTAATCAGTTAAATATCCAAAATTCTTTAAAACTGCTGAATTTAACATCAGAAATAGTTCAATTAACAGAAAGACAACTAATTCAAATTTTAATTATGGTTGGTTTTGGTGAGCGTCGTAGAACTCAGCAAGAAGTTTGTACTTTATTTAAAAATTTCCAATCTTTCTGTTAATTGAACCATTTCTGATGTTAAATTTAGCAGTTTTAATTAAGCAATTTATGAGCAATTTATCTTAAACAGAAATTTTTTCATCTCCCGTTTATTAAACAAAGTCCCACAAATTTCCAATTTAAATAACTCATAAAAGGCATCAAAGACAAACTAAAGGGCTGGGACCTGAACTAAATTATAGCTCATCTCTAGCTCTGTTAGTTTATAAAATTTTAAAAACAATCTTATGCCCAGCTTTTGAGCAATATATTTTTTAAAAGGTCAAACTTTTCGATATTTTTTTCAGTTCACAGTTTCAGTAGTTCCAAATTTTGTACCCTTAGGGCATTTTCATTATCAATTTTCATCTCGATTTTATTACTCGTTTTGAGTAAATTGGTGTTAAAACTCACAAACTTGCAAAAATGCATGGAAGACGATAGAGAGAAATTTACGAGCTGAAACAGAAACCAAATTGTAGCTTATCCTCAGCTGCATAAGTTTACAAAATTTAAACAAATTTAAAAAAAATCGTGTCAGCTTTTAAGCAAAATTTTTCAAAAAATTGCCGAAATTTTGGAAAAGTTTTTGTGCACATAACATTGTGTCTCTCTATAGGGCTACTACGATGCAACATTTGATCCCGATCTGTTGACTTGTTTTTGAGTAATAAGGCGCTAAAATTAAAGTTTTTACTAAATTACAGCTGCCGCCATATTAAAGCTAAAACTTAAAAAAAACAGCGTTGGATTTGCCCTAAAGTCTTCTATTGGATTCAGTGTTTCAATTTATGAAATTTGGTTTCGGAAAAGGATGATACAAAAGACTTCCGCTTCCAGTTTCGGATTTTTTAAAAGCTTCTTTGATACATTTTTGATATCCCCCCCACGGTCCAACGCTTATTGAAATCGGACCGTCCGTTTAGGAGTTATGGAGCGCACATACCCACCCACCCACAGACAGACATTTTTTTTAAACCACTTTTTGGTGTTCCTGGAGATTCAGAATATGTATTTCTGTCAAAATCTCGATTTGTAAAATTTTCATGTAATCAATACTTCCCTATATTGAAAGTATAGGACAGTTAAAAGTCCTGTTCGCTGTTGTTTCGGCATTTCATTCAAATACTTTGTTATGTAATTCCATGAAAAAATATTGTGCCAGAAAGAGAAACAATATTATTAACAACTCTGACCTGAAAGTCTGAGAATTGTAAATATACTATCCAATATAACCGTGAAAGATTGTTTCTCTACATTTAATTTTAAATCTTCATCCACCCAACAACGAATTGCTACAAAACTAAACACAAGCACGAACGAGGTAACAATAAGGTCAATGAACACGTTTCTGCTCTCTGGAATCTGAAAAATATATTAAGCAGGTCAGAACAACCTCTATCCACGCAACTAGCGATGGGTCTGATCGTTCACTTGATGTGAGCAAGCACATATCGTTCAGCTCACTTTAAGGAGTCGTTCAGAGCGAGTCGTTCATTTGAACGACTTGCTCTAAAGGACTCCTTGCGTGCGTGCGCCTTGAGGCTTTACTTTGAATATGGCAATGTGCAAAGCAGAGAGAGAGAGAGAGTGTTATCGCATGCGGTGCTTAGACGCAATGTGAACGAATCATTCAAACTGAACGACTCTGGGTACAGAATTTTGCTCGTGTCGGATTCGGATTATTTCGGAATGACACTGAGACGAAGATATGCTATGATTGTGTAATGGCGAACTGAACGATTCATTTGGCAACGCTGAACGACTCGTTCACGGCACAGTAAAGTGAGTCGTTCATTTTGAACGACTCGTTCACGAACGACACATCTCTACACGCAACATCATCGAACCGCAGCAGTTGCTGAAATACACGAAATGCCTACCAACGCATGGCATACTCTTTATATTACATTTATGTTATAAAATCCTAAAGAATATTTTATTAACTGATATCTACTTTAATTGTATGAATATCTTTTATTAGGTATATTAGAAGTAGTTCAGATCTATACAAAAGGCACAGTTTCTTCGCAACACTTAAATGCTATAACGAAAATAGTAAAGTATGTAAAACGACATATAAATGTCAATAAGCTATTTAAATCCTAAATCATATAAAAATTACATAAATCGCCAATGCAAAAAAGTGTATTCAAAGTACTAATTCTAATCCTAATGCGTAATATAGCTAAAGTAAGGTTAGGTATTCGTCGTCGTTGATTTCGGATTTATGCCAAACAGTGGACGTGATTCTTGCCAGTTTTACATTTTTTTAATTTTTAGCGGTTACACTTAGGACGGTTAAACACACACCCACCCCTAAATATTGAAAATTTCAAAAATTGCAGAAATAATTCCTTCTTTTATTTTCTAACCACCATAAATTGCACCCCAACTCCTAAAAATTGAAAACTAGTATATGTGTCGAAAATCATCACCTCTTTTAAAGTACCATCTCCAAAGCAACCTAAAGTGCACTCTAACCGATAAAAATCAAACATTTGTGTAAATGGCGCGACACATCGCCTTTTTAAAGTAATATATCCAAACCAGTCCTAACTATTAAAAATTGAAAATTTAGAAAAGAAAAGAGACGAGACAAAAAAAAAGTTAGCATGACTTCTATAATGGAAAGTAATGTAATAGTTTGAATCTGAAAATAGGAAAGAGAGCAGGGCAGGGCAGGGAGGTCTTGTGGCGGTTGTCCGGCTTCGTTGTAAAATTTTTTCATATCTTTAGTGAAGTTAATAATTTAAAAAAAACTGAACTGTTTACTTCGAATGGATTTTCCCTATACCAGAAATTAATACTTACCGTATTTGCAAAAGCGTAAATTTTATAATTATAGCGTTGCGTTGTACATTTCACCAACTGTTAGATTTCTAAGAAAATAAACTATATAAGCAACTCTCTATTTCATCCATACTGCAACCTTTATTACAGCTCAGTCAATACATGACGTCAAGAACAATGATCCCTTTGATTTTATCGGATCCTAATTTGTCCAAGTCCAAAAATTATTATGCGAAATTTTTTTTTAATTATTATTTAGAATTTACATTTTCTACCTAAATTAAACACAGAAGGGGGACGTGCAACCCCACCAAATACAAAATTTTCTTATAACTAACATTAGATTTTGATTCTACTAGTCAAGATGAATAATTCTTTCAAAGCAAAAGTTATTCATTGTTTGCAGTTTAATCAATAAAGAGGTACCAATTTTTGATTTAAAAAAATTCTTGAGGGTGCTACACTGGAATTTGGTATTTAGCAAAAATCCAAATTGTCCCAATTGCCACGTTCGGCTCTATAAGAATAGAAAGTTAAAAAAATCGTATAGCCAGTTTTTCTGAAATATTATTTTGAAAATTTCAAATATTTGGAATTAACATTTTCTATACTATCCCCACCGAGTATAAAAGTATCTAAAAACCAACATTCGATTAAGGTTAAGATAATAAAGGGGTGCCCATTTTCGATAGTAAAAATGCATAGAACCCGCCACAGTGAAATTATAGCTTTCAGCAGAAAACAAAATTATAGCCAATCTTTGGTGCTAGCAGCCTACCAAATTTAAAAGAATCGTGTCAGCAGTTTTTAAAAAATATTTATTTCAAAATATATAAAATTTTGAAGAAAAGCCATGCCATCGTTTTCAGATTTTCAAAATTTCGTCGTATACTACCTAAGAAGGTCTCTCAAACAAGTTGTAGTTGATCCCGACTAGGCAACTACTTTATGAGTAAATGGGCGTTAAAATAGAGATTGTCAAAATATCATAACAGCGGCGATTTTAAAACTAGAAATTTGGATAAAATCAATTTGCCTCAGATCCTGTGTTTAAATTTCAAAAATTTAGTTCTGGATAAAGCGCTACCAAAAAAACATGTTTCACTTCTGCTTCCGGTTTAGAATTTTTTTGAAAAACTTAACTAGAACTACATTTTTTGATATACACCTTTATTTACAATTTTATCAAAATCGGTCCAGTACTTTACACATCCACACATCACACGCAAGCGCACACACTCGCACGCGCACGCTCACGCCCATGCACACGCCCATGCCCACTCTCAACCCCACACCCACGACCCCACACACACACACGCGTACACCGCACGCACACACGCACATGTACACACACATTTTTAAAAACCACGTTTTTAGCTTGCTTGATGTGTATTTCCGTTAAAATGTAGAAACGTGAAAATGTAACGGCTTCTTTGAATAAAACAAATGTTTGCTGAAATTATCATTGGCAGGCGACTCCACTAGTACGGAATAAACATGTTAAACACAAAAATAGCTACTACATCGTTTTACACAAAAAATTTCTAATAGTCTACGTTAAATAACAGTTGTCTTGTTTTTTCACAATTGCATGAAATAACGTTTTCAGATTTTTTTGTAAAATACCTACATCTTAAATTATCTAGAATTAAAATGTGTTGCCTTTTTAGTATTTTGGACGACGCTGTATTTGAAAACAAATAAAATGCGAAACTAGAAAATCACGATGCCCAAATCCATTACTCGCGGTTCCATACGCGACTTCCTGGTTAACAAACACCTTCACTACGAATGACCACACTGCATATATGTTCAGGATGTGTCAAAAATACAAATATTCAAAGCAATAATTAACTGGCCCAAGCAGAATTCACTGGTATCATTCACTTTTCAAAAATCATTTGTCTGTTTTATTTAAAAAAATTAAAATAAATAAAATAAAAATTTGTTTGCCGTTTTGATGTTTTTAAGTATTTTAAACACAACTTTCCAAGTTCTAGATACCTCGGTCGCGAAACATTTTACAATTTGGCGACTATTGGTAGTTTTTAAATTTGGGCAACAAATTAACGTTTAGCAAATTAGCATTCCATAAGTAGGTATACCAGGAAATATGAAATTATGTTACTTAAAGTTCAAGTAACAGGCATAAACATATCAAAAAATGGTTTTACGAGTATAATGGGAACGTCACAGAAAATATAACATTTGTTTTTGTTTATCATCCTTGCTAATAAAGCAAGATAATCCTTTTGTTTCGCACGAATTAAGGCCGGGACACACATGGCCGCACCGCGCCCGCACAGTGTGACGCCCGTGTGTTGGATGTCGCACGGCGAGAGAATTGCACAATGGATAGGTCCGCGTAGTCCCCACCTTACCGCACCGACACCACCGCACCGAGGGCGCACCGTGCCCGACTAGTTTTGTTTACTTTTTGACGGGCACGGTGCGGTGTACGAAGTTTCAATCTATTAAACATTTTCGCTTTCAATTTTATTTTGAATATTAAATTAATATAATACTCGTATATTATTATTATTATAATAATAAATATTATTAATATTAAAATGGATGTAAAAAAATTAATGATTTCTTCTCCAATTAACATCTTCTTCTTCTAAAGCAAGTGCTACCATCCCTAATTCACTATTTGTAAAACTTTTCAACATTTTGTCTCCACGAAACAGCTGCATAAGCTTCAAAAAGAATACTGAACTGCAATCGTGAGACAGACCGCACGACCGACACACGGATCACGTACGGACAAGTGTGGTTTCCCGTCATGGTCACCGACAGTCGGCCGACTTGCGGTGCGGGCACGGTGCGGACGCGGTGCGGTCATGTGTGTCCCGACCTTTACTGCTTTGTTCTTATAAGTAGTTGTACCATGACCGTTTTAATGCTGTGGTAATTATTCGATAGGTACAACACAATTAAACAGTCAACAAAAGAAAGAAGTTTATATGTGTAACAACTAATAATATAGTTTACATCATTCTGCTGCTTCCTATACAGGGTCCGCCACCTAAAACTCCCCAGGCCTGTAACTTTTTTATTTAAAAGGGTGTCATGACGGACACGATTTATTAGATTGGTTAATTTAAACTTAAAAGTGTCACTAGATCTCTTATAACATTATGTAACACTTACAATCTTCGTGGCTGAATGACCCTTTCGTTTTGTAGTATCTATAGATGTAGCAGAATCAAACCTTCTGGTATGTCGCTGCGTCATGTAGGAGTTTGGGCTATATCATTTTAAATATATTGTAATTTAGTTAGAATCAAAGTAGGTTGTCTACACAATTATATCACATTACATTGCAATGGGAAAAAATCACGTCTTTGATGGTAGCGGTCTTGAGATATTGCATACGCTTACAAATGCGGGGAGTTCGGTTTGAATTTCTATAAAATTTTTTTTTAATTATTTTACTCTTACCCTTACTTTTCATTTTTTCTTAAAAAGAAAGTAGTTGAAATACTTTTTTAACTATAATTAATTATTGTCAGTGAGAGCTGGACAGTAACTAACTGTATACTTATTACATTACTAATTAAATTACTTTTTTTGAAAAAGTAATGGTAAATTGCATTACTTTTACAAAATTGGTAATAGTAATTGGTAATTGTTAGTTTTTTCCAAACTTAATTTCAAATTCCCTTTTAAAAGTATTAATTATCACGTTTAATCACCTTTAAGTAATAGCATTACTTATTGAATAATTGCATTAAGGTAATTAAATAATTTGTTGAGTAATCTAAATATACAGGTGATTACACTATTCTGAGGTAAAGTTATTACTTCTAGAGTAATTGCATTACTCTAAAAATAATGTAATTACTCACTGACAAGCAGTTGGTAATTTAATTCTATTGTGTATAAGTATCTAAACCAGTACTTACATTACTTTTGCTGAAAGTAAACGGTTATTAAATTTTTATGTTTTGAAGTCATTTGATTACTTCTGGCAACTTTTAAGTAATTTAAAAAGCAGTTACTGTTTTTGGTTACTCATTACCAGTAATTGGTAACTCAATTACATTTTCTGAAATTTAATTAAATTACCTAGTAATTTTCTTAAAGTAATTGGTAATGAGTATTTACTTTTACGAACAATTTTGAGTAATTAAAAAAACATTTCGATCACTTCGTAGTAAGAGGATAAATAGAACATAAAAATTAACTTAAAAAATTTTTATAGGAAATGAACCCGGTTCCCTTTCATTAGTAAGCGAGTGCTCTGTCTCAAGAAATTATAACATGGTTTAAATTGTATGGCCCTACTTCGTAAAACATACTGTATTTAAACTGTCCACTGCTGCCCTGGGCACGTCAACGAGGATAATTATGTAAATATGACCGACCGTATACTAATGCACCAAACTATTTTTATAATTTTTGGTACTGACAGTAACATAAAAACGAAATTAACGGATACCGAAAGAAAAAATATTTTTTTATATTACACCAGCTTAATTAAGTTCGTCAGTAGTTTTATACATAACTAGTGTTACCCCAGCACACAATGCACTGACAGACAGCGTTGATAGAACCGGCGAAATGTCAAGCCACGTGATGCATTAGTTCCAATAATGACACGCAACGTTATTGTAGATGGCGCCCCAAGTGACGCGCGTCTTGCCGACCTTCATATCTATATATATAAAAATGAATCTCCGTTCGTTAGTCTCGCTAAAACTCAAAAACGGCTTGACCGATTTGGCTCATTTTTTTTTGTTGTGTTTGTCATTGTCAGGACAAGGTTTGTATGAAAGAAAATTTTGGGAAAATGCACCGGAAAAGTCGGAAAATTCGGAAAATTCAAAAGATGATTTTGTATGGTATCTTCTACAGATACAACAAAAAAGGCTTACTTAGAACCAGCAACGCGGACCGGGCCCAGCTAGTATATTATAAATTAAAATAATTATTATTAAAAAAGCGACGTAGAATAAAAATATAAAAATGTTTCATGTTCCATCTGTGGATAGAGACCTTTCTTTCATTTAAAAAAAATGGTCCAAATTGGTGAAGCGGTAGCCGCTGGAGGAACCGAAGAAAAAACCCTTTGTGCTTTTATATATGTGTTCAAAATTGTCTTTCCGCAACTTATATTCGTTCCTTCCGATTTCTTGCGTTATTGAATTCCTCAAATCAAGCCTAGGGTCCTACAACTCACTAATTTATCAAAAAGAAATAATTTTGGATGTACTAGATTGCACCTTCATCAACCCTCTTGCTGAATCATTTTCCCCAGCTTGATGTTAATCTATGAAATTTAAGTGCTACAGAAACGGATAGAATTTAGAACAATATTTATCTCAGAACATTTACAATAATATCAGGCAGTAAAATAAAAAATATTAAAAATAAACAACGAATTTCGATTAAATGTTTAATTAAATTCCTTTAGTGTGCACTGCATTTGAAGTGGTTCGATATGCCTATACAAAGCACTTGGTAATCCCAATAATGATTTGATTTCTGACTAATCCAGCATGTTGACTTTACTTTGATGCTATTAACAATTTGCATTCTACATAATGAGTAAACCACACATAGAATAATTAAATGGTAAATTTTATATCAGTATTACATGGTTAAAGTATGTATCTGTATTTATAGTAACAACCTTTGGACTTCAGTAAAACGGCTAAATATTTATATTAATAATTTTGATGGACACAAAAAATATAACTACTAAGCTACTTATTTTCCTTATAATTCTTCATTTATAGTATAAAGCTAGTATTCATTCATCATAATATATCAGTTAACATCTCTACTATGCAAATTGGAAACACGAAAAATGTTTGTGAGGAATAGGATCTGTACCGCAAGTTTGCGTGTTCCTCTGTAGGTCTGCCTCTATGGGGCGCCAAGTGTAAAATGAAAATTTGCTGTGCATTTCACGGTATTTAAGGCAATTTGTCCCAATATTTATTATATGCACACACATTTAGCTAAATGCTTTTTATTGTAATAAGTCGTTGTAGATTTAAATAAATTTTTAAACAATTGGTTTAAATATTCCAACATTTAATAAAGCATTAGAGATTTAAATAAATCTTAAAACATTTACTTTAAATTTTCAACTATTTAGTAAATCTTTATGTATTTAGATAAATCTGCACATATTTGTTTAAAATCTTTCAATATTTAATAAATATTCTCAGATTTAAATAAATCCTTACAGATTTAAATAAATATTTCAAGATATAATTTTAAGCCGACATATGACAGGTTAACATTAAATGTGACAGCTTAAAATTAAATGTTGAAACATTTATTTAAACCTGCAAGGATTTATTTATATCGTTAAAAATTTATTTAAATCTGCGAATATCTATTAAATATTGAAAAATTTAAAACAAATATGTGCTGATTTGGCTAAATACATAAAGGTTTACTGAATATTTGAAAATTTAAAATAAATGTTTTAAGATTTATTTAAATCTCTAATGCTTTATTAAACATTGGAATATTTAAACCAAATATTTAAGAATTTATTTAAATCTAGAATGATTTATTAAAATAAAAAGCATTTAGCTAAATGTGTGTATACATAATAAATATTGAGACAAATTGCTTTAATTACCGTGAAATGCAAAGAAAATTTTCACTTTACACTCGGCGCTTCATATGCCTCGTTATGTTAAAACTTTTTTTGACCACCGCATAGAAAGAAACTGGAATAAAACATTTGATACTCCCTCACAAATGTGCTGTGTGATAACTAAGGTCGGTACGCCCAAAAAATTGAGTCAAAACGGTGCTTATGATGATGCCGAATTTTAAATTATGTTGAAATAAAGCAATGGATTTCTTTTCTATTCACTACAAACAGTCTATTGAGGACGTTTTTTTTTAGAACTTTTCATTTTTAGCGGCAGGAAGGTTTAAGGACTCGTTAAAAAGAAACGGTTCCAGCAATTATTTCTATTGTTTAGCTCTAGTCGATAAGAAGGTGCTAGGGCATTGTTTGCAGATGACATTTCTTAGCAGTTTTAAGACTTTTTATTGTTATTGAGGTTAGAAGCTAAAGTATCCTTGCAGGAGTTCCACAGGGTAGTGTACTCGGTCCCACGCTGTTCAACACCTACATACACGACATTCCACGTGGAAACATCGGCAAAGTGGTGACAGTCGCAGACGATACTGCAATTATAGTAGAAAATGCCAACATCACGGAAACCATAGAACGACTTCAACGGTCAATAAGCATCATAAATAAATTGTTTACAAAATGGGGTATAACTATCAATTCTTCGAAATTTGCTAATAAAATCTTCGCGCCAAAATGCTTCAAAACACACAATTCCATTTATCTTGGTTACTAGGCATGCTACGTTTAATTTTTACTTCGGTATAGAGAAGTATTGATTTTATGAAAATTTTCAAAATCTGGATTGTAACGGAAATATGCGTTTTGAGGTTCAAGGAGCCCAAAAAAGTGGTTTGTAGAAAATTTCTGTTTGGGGGGCAGTACATGACGCAATCCGAAACCAGAACCGGCAGATAGACATGTTTTTTGGTAAGCTTTTTTTTCCAAAGTGAAATTTTGAAAATTTGAGCACGGGATCTGTGAGAAGAACTTAAGAGAAATCGAAAACTTTTTTACCAAATTTTCTAGCTTAGGTAAATGTCGTGCCCGCTATGATTTTTTGAAAATCTCGAATCAACTATGACTTGTTTGGGAGCCCTTTGTAGGTAGTATACGATGAAAGAAAATTAGTTTAGAAAATCTGAAACCGATCTAATGACGCTATACATATTAAAAAAAATAGTTTTCAAAAACTGCCCACAGCTAGAAATTTCACTGTGGCGCTTTCTATGAATTTTTAAAAATCGAAAATGGGTACGTACCCCTTTTTTATTAAACGAAGTCCGACAAAAAATTTTTTTCTTAAGCAGAATCGCTTATCATAACCGGTATTATTCTTTGTGGGGCTACTGTATAAATGTAAATTCTAATATTTAATAAGATTTTTTTAAACTGGCCATGCGCTATTTTCTTTTTTTAGTCTTATAGAGCCAAACTTTGCTGGATACGATAATTCCACTGTGGGATCCTTTTTGATAAAAAAAACGGGTACACTTTTATTCATTAAACTTTCCTAAACTTCCTAAACAATTATTTATTAAACGGGAAACAAATTCTGCTTAAGAAGAATTACTCGTCTTGACTAATAGAACTAAAAGCTAGTGTTAATTATTAGAAAATTTTATATTTGGTGGGGCTACACGTCCCTACCCCCTCTAATTTTTTGCCTGACAAATTTCGGGTTTCGTTGGCTACCGTGGAAAATGTAAATTCTATTTTTAATTGTTAAAAAATTTCTCACTTACAAAAATGTTTTGGACTGGGATAAGTTAGGATCCGAGCAGGAAGGATCATTTTTGGTGACGCCACGAACTGACTGAGCTGTAATAAAAGCTGAAGTATAGATGGAATGGAAAATTGCTATATAGCTTGTTTTCTTACAAATCTAACAGTCGGTGAACTGTACAACGTTATAATTGTAAAATTTTGCAAATGCGGTAAGTACTAATATTTAGTATGGAAAAGTCAACTCGAAGTGAACATTTCTAGGCGTTTTCCAAAATGTCCACAACATCCAATTTGCAACGACTACCACTGAAACTGACCATAACCTGCGCTGTGGACACAATGCCTACCAATATTTGGTAGTTTATGACTATAACGCACACCAGTTCAGGTTCTAGTAACTGTCACATCACACGATGACAGCCATGCGCCATGGCTAATGAGTGCGTGCTGTACTGGAGGACATTATGAATTCGGTAAGCGTTGTAACTCTACCATACAAATGTACCTGTTGTGTCCACGGTGGATGGTAACCCCATTTTCAATGGTGACCGTTGTAGACGGTGGTCATTGCCGCCAAAAATACATGGTGGGCGTTGTGACCACCGGGCATTGTGTCCGAATTCCGTTGAGCCAGTTCAAAGTCAACTAAGTATCAGCTAACTGATATGTACCTACTTTACTGATAGGCAAGAAAATATAATAGCAATAATCACGGCCAATCTTGATTAATATGATACATTCCCTGACATGTACGGAGTGAAAGGGATGCTTGCACTGCCTTGAATGTTTCAATCCCACGATCGATTGTTTGGGGAGGATTATGTAAGTAAATATTTCTGCCAAAGTTTTCCGTCCTTGAGAAAAGCAATTTCCATGCCATTTAAGTACATGTGGAAAGCTGTAACGGAATTGTTATATTTTCTGTTAGTATAGGAATGAGGAAATCAGTACACAATTCTTCAAACTCTAATGAAATTAAATTCTTGCATAACACAAGCTAAGTAATACAAAGCCATCATAAATGCTCGAAGACCACGTGATTAGTAACTTTTGGAGATTTAGTGAATTTTACTTTATTATGTTGCTTGTAAGCAGCGGTTTGACGTTTCTAAACATTGGAGTTCGTAGTTTGTTGATTAGTTTCCTTTATTCTTCGCGCTTTTGTTGACGGTTTGGTGTACGCCACTGTCGCTGCCACATTTAGTTTTCCAAACCAGTGGTGCCAATCTGTTAAATGGGTTTCCTATATTACAGTGATCACGTGGTCTTCGAGCATTTATGATGGCTCGTTATATAGGTATATATATGATATACCAATACAGAGAGAATACATTTTCAATATTGGTAACATTATTTGCCGTTAATATCCCTCAATACGTTTCTACAATAGGTTTTGGAGCAAGCTAGCGTTCATGTGTTTTGTAGCGTTCGTTTTCCCTAAATTCCTGTGAATCCGAAATTCCTTTCGCCGTTGTTCTACCACCCGTACTGATTTATTCAAGCAAATATATTATTGCAGGGCAACCCGAGTGTATCGTACGAGCAGTTCCAGAATCTTTGGAAGCAGTTCTTTGTGTCGGAGAATTCTGCCGACCCCGGTAATTACATCTTCGGTAAGACCAACTTCTAACCCCATGGTATAAGCATCGCATCCTTAATTGTACTATTTCTTATCTATCGACCTTTTTGCTCATGAGTGAGAATATGATATCAATACATATATTACATTGTTATTAATTGTATAATTGTATATTAAATTTATATTGAATTATTCAAATGTATCCACTTTGAAGGTAATTGAGCTTGTAATTGGGCTTTCCCGTTGAAACTTATGTTGCTAAAACGTCAGTGGGAGATCTTTTCAAATGCTTTTTTAGAAAACACGTCCATATAAGGATACCTGTTTCTCGTGTATAGGCTTTTAACTCATGCTAACTCTAAACGCTGCACCGAATTAAATGTTATATACAGAAGGTTCAATGGGAAAGCCATATTTGGAAAAAAAAGTTGTAGATGTACATGTGAATTACAATGTTAGAAGTAACATATCAGTTCCGCTTGGTTAAATAATATCGATAATGTACGAATTATCTAAGAACTTTAGTCAATTAACAATATGTAACATATTGAAGATTATTAATTTGTTGTTATTTCAGATATAGCGATATTAATTCTTTTATATTTTATAAATGCTTAAGCGTGTTGATATTTCAACCAGAAAAATTAATTAATTAAAGCTCCTTTTACGTTTTGAACATAAAAGCGTGCTTCTTAAAAGGCGATTTTCATTCCGTGCCTAGACAAAGGAACACTCAGTAGTTCACATAAAAATGTTTTTACTTTTTACATATTTTAAAATGAAAACGTCTGAAAAATACCTTAAAATTTTAATAAATAATTCAATTAACAACTTTCTGTTTAGAAAAACTAGTCTTCAATACTTCAGTACGAGCAAATAAAAATTAATTTTTCTGGCCTTCTTTAAAAGCATATCTAAGTAACCATCATCTACGACAATACTTTTGGAAGAAGTTTTAGGATGCCATGAATGTGCTTACAGGTTAATTTTACATGTTTTATATCCCCCTACTTGTACCGTTGTAATGATATACAATATACATGTTATGTTTCTCATTATTGCAAAATGGAGACTAAGTGTTGAAAAATAAATGTATGAGTAAAGTAGTATATTTATTGATCCTTTGATTAACTTCTCAGTTTCACATTTTAGTTATACAGGGTTGGGCAAAAGTACTGAACAGTGCAAATATCTTTAATACGGTAGCCGCGATTTTGACAACATACATTGAAAGTACCGGCGGTTTAAAAAGACTTTCGGTTTACCCGGAAATGATATCAACTTTTTTATTTTAAATGGAACACCTTGCATATTTTTTGATATATCGATAGAACTCTTTTTTGCGAGTTAGAGATAAAAGGTTTAATGCTTTTATTTTCAATACCTAGTTCTAGAGATATTGAACAATAATGTTTCGTAATTGTTATCTAGCAGCCCATGAAAACAAAAGAATGTGAGAAGCTTAAACAGATATGTAATGTTGTCAAATATGCTTGGTTCGTGTTGTGGTGTTTTGATGTTTGATAGATTGAGCAGTGTGGTTGCAGTAATCAATTAATTAACTACAATTAATTAAAACTCTGAATTTAACATGAGAAATGGTTCAATTAACAGAAATATTGCAAATTGTTAAACAAAGTACAAACTTCTTGCTGATTTCTACGACGCTCACCAAAACCAACCATAATTTAAATTTTAATTCGTTCTCTTTCTGTTAATTGAACCATTTCTGATGTTAAATTCAGCAGTTTTAATTAATTTGGTTAATTAATTGATTGCTGCAACTACACTGCTCAATTTATCGAACATCAAAACAACACAACACGAACCAAGCATATTTACCAACACTACATAACAGTTTAAGCTTCTCACATTCTTTTGTTTTCATGAGCTGCTAGATAACAATTACGAAACATTATTGTTCAATATCTCTAGAACTATTGAAAATTGATTGATTTGAAACGGGGAGGGTTTGTTACGCCCTTTAACACTGCGGCTTCTTGGGCCTATTGTGTATCCCCTTCGGTCGCTAGTCGCTGTCAAGTAGATCCGTTCTCTTTAGCAGATCTAGGAGTTTGTTGACCAGACTGGCTGGCGGTTGTATCTCATTGGGGTTGATGCCCTCAAAGATTTGGAATCTTCTGCGAGCTAGGGCTTCGCATTCGAATATTATATGGGAGGCTGTTTCTTCTTCCTCGCCACATAGTCTGCATATGGGATCTTCATTATATAGCCCTATGTTATGCAGATGTTTTCTGAAGTGCCAGTGTCCCGTTAGGAGTCCCGTCACTATTCTGATGTGAGTCCTGCTAAGTTGCAGGACTGGTTTTATCAGCTTATGGGGATGGCTGCCCATCATAGCTTTGCTTTGTCTCTGTCGACATGAGAGTTTCCACTGTTCCGAGTGTTTTATTGAAATCCATTCTTTAACTGCTCCTCTCGCTGTCTTTTTAGTTGTGCCAACCACAGGTTCAGGCCCTGTGAATGGTGTTTCAGATCCCTGCTTTGCTAGTTTATCTGCTTTTTCATTTCCTTCTATGCCTCTGTGTCCCGGCACCCACACAAGTTTTACCTTGTTAGAGTTTGCCAGTTTCAAGAGGCTACAAAGGCAGTTCCAGACAAGCTTTGACTTGATCTGGTTTGAATTCAGTGCTTTTAAAGTTGCCTGACTGTCAGAGATGATAAGGATGGTTTTGTTCGTATACCCCCTTCTTATGTTCTTTTCTATTGCTGCTAATATTGCATATGTTTCTGCTTGAAATATTGTGGTAGATTGACCCAGTGATACAGAGGTGCTATATTTTGGTTTATTACCGTATATTCCAGCTCCGGTTCCGTTGTCTGTGCGTAAACCGTCTGTATACCATACTAGGCTTTTTTGCAAGTCTGGTGGTTCTCCTTGTTGCCACTCTTCACGGTTTATCCGTACTTTAAATGGTTTGTGAAAGGAGTATTTTGTTAACATGTAGTCCGTACCCATGTCTAGCATTGGGTCGGATACTACAGTTGTTATTTAGGAGTGTCCCCATATCTGTTGGCTGCTTCTCTAATTGCCCGTGCAGTTTAAGCGGTATGCTCCCATGCGTGCCTCGCCCTTGATTATTAGCTCTAGGGAAGGAAGTTGCAGAAGAGCTTCCAGTGCTGCTGTCGGAGTACTCCTGAATGCTCCAGTTATACAGAGACAAGCCAGTCTTTGAACACTAAGAAGCTGGTTAATTGTCTGTCTTTGATTTACTTTGGCTGTTGTGTATAACCAGTAAACCATTTTGGGTTTTAATCTCCATTTATTTCCAAAGGTTCTTCTTGCCATCATCAAGGATGTTTTTGCTTTATTGGTAGTTCTCTGTAAATGTTGGTTCCAAGTCAACTTGGTATCTAAAATTACACCCAAGTATTTGACTTCCCCCTTAATTTGTAGAGTTTCTCCAAAGAGTTTCGGTGGGTTTATGCCTCCGTGGTTTCTTTTCCTAGTAAATGGTAGGAGACTGTTTTTTGCAGGGTTTTTCGTAAGGTTTTCCTTGTTGCACCACGTCTCCACCTTGAACAGAACATTTTGCATTATTTCTGAGATTATAGTGCCGTGCTTACCTTCTATAAGAACGGCTATGTCATCTGCATAACCAAGGGTGAAGTAGCCTTCGGTATTCAGATTTGTGAGGGTTCGTTTATAACCAGATCCCAAAGTAAGGGGGATAGTACCCCTCCTTGTGGACATCCCCTAGTTACTGACACCTCCATCTTTTCACCACATATTGTGGCTTGTACTTGTCGACTTTGTAGCATGTTTTTTTATCCACCTACACAAGGTGTCGTCAATACCATGTCTTTTAGCCGCTTGAATCATTGATTCAAAGGAGGTGTTATTAAAAGCTTCCTGTATGTCAAGAAAAACACCTAGGGCGACTTCCTTGTTTTGTAAGCAGCGCCCTATCCTGTTAACAAGGTTATGAAGAGCACTTTCACATGATTTACCTGGTTGGTAGGCGTGTTGGTTTTGGTGTAGAGGTTTCTCTATAAGTGCCCCTTCCCTTATATGCCTTTCTACCAGTTTTTCCATCGTTTTCAGAATGAACGACGATAGACTTATTGGTCTAAATGCCTTGGCTTGGGCATAGAAGTAACGACCCGGTTTTGGTATGAAGACCACTTTAACAGGTTTCCAGGCTTGAGGTACATGGCCTAAGGCCAAACTAGCTCGATACAACCTGCATAACACTGGTATCAGAACTTGCTTCCCCTCTTGTAGCATTACAGGGAGGCATAAAAGCATAAAACCTTATATCATTGAACTCGCAAAAAAGAGTTCTAATCGATATATCAAAAAATATGCAAGGTGTTCCACTTAAAATTAAAAAGTTGATATCATTTCCGGCTAAACAAGAAGTCTTTTTAAATCGCCAATACCTTCATTGTATCCGCCGTATATCGGAACCTACATGTAAAAAAATTTTGTCAAAATCGCGGTTGCCGTATTAAAGATATTTGCATTCTTCCGTACTTTTGCCCAAGCCTGTATGATAATATAATACAAGGTGTTTTTACCCGCAAAAATCAGAAAACACCATCGTATTGGAAAAATGGCACCAAAAAACATTTATCCGCCATATTTCGCTTCCAGTGCCTACTACATTAAAAATAGTTATTATGAATATAAAAGTGAATTTAATTCTCTACAAATTGTGCTTTATACACTTGTTTCATAAAATTACTAGTTTCAATGTAGCAGCCAATGAAAGTGAAGCATATTTTACTCACTATTGTTAAAACTCTCGTTTTTCGTTTGTAATTTCTTAATTATCAGTTTCAATTAACCGTTATTGTCATAAAGTAAGATTGTTTTTAAACACAAAGCGTCATAAATCTATATTTTTTAATATTATACTTCACCTATATTGGTTTAACTACTCTGCGCGTTGCAAACGCAAGATTATTTCCGCATTTTTTATTTCGTCGTCTTCAACGGTATGAATTATGGTGTCTTGTACGTTTTCTCATGACTATCTCATGAAAACTGCCAATTGCAATTTTATTACAAAAGGGAAAAAAATATGCTTCACTTAACCACTACATCTAAACTATTAATTTTACGGAAAATGTGTGTAGAGATAATTTGTAAAACATTTAATCCTCTTTCATTTTGATACGAACTATTTTTGTGGTAGGATGCACTAGACACGAGATATTGCAAAAACACTATTTTGTGGCGCCATTTATTCGGTATGGCGACGCCAACTACAAAGCACTAAGGTACAAATATATAAGTTATTAGAGCAAACCCATGAAATTTCCAAGTTACAAAATTTTCCGATTTTTTTCCGGGTAGTTCCCTCCTTATTTTGGCGTGTTACCTGATCTATGAAAGAGAAATAACATAAGAGTAATATTATTCTAAAATTCACCACTGATAAATTCTTCATCAAAATCGTAGCTTTTTAGTCCAGACAGCAGAGGCCAAAACTGAAAGCCTATAGACGAAAAAATCGGAGAATATTGTAACTTGAGAATTTAGTTGATTTGGATGATTTTATTAACATACTCGTCCTTCGGACTCGTGATATGGCCTAGCAACAACTCAATTTTGTTGTCAATGAAGCGACAGAATTATCGATAATTTTTAATTCACATGTGGTATTGCTGTTGATAACTCAGAAGCCAGTATTCGTCCGAAACAAATAGAAGACTGTGAATAAAATTTATATACAATGTTAATTACTCCTGTTTATACAATTGTAAATATCTGTGTGTGTATTTCGTGTAATTAAATTATATTATAATGGTTACAAAATTAAATAACAATTAAACAATATGCTCCTCCGAAACGGTACGTCACTCGATGTATTTCCCCGTTAGAATGGTACGTTTCTGGTGGTTGAACGAAACGTTTCTGGTTGTTGTATGAGTATTGTTTTTTCCCGATGTAGGCTGAACAGCCTGTCGGAAACCCAATCGAAAAATGTATCGATGTTACTGCGTCTTTTGACCAAAATGGTTGCCAGTTTAACCTCTGCAAATTTCTGCAAATAAAATAAAGTTTTGCACACAAAAGTAATGTATTCACTCAATCTAAAGTTCACTGCCGTCTGTAATAAAATAAGAAGTAATTAAATAGCTTGCTGTGCTACTTCCACACTTTGTCTGGCTCAGATTTCAGGTATTTTGGTTATCTGGGAAAGACAATTAGTTTGTGGTGTGCTTTTTAGTAATGGCGGGTCGTCGGGTTTTATACCTGATGAAAGTGATAGGGAGGTCAGATGGGAGACGAGTTTCTCCGAAGAACAGCCTTCCGGAGCGATCTCTCTGCGTGTTGAAATGCACTTGAAGCGCCATCTTCGCGTCTTCTTAAAACCAAAGCAGCAAAACAAATTTAAACAACTTTTAAAATTATTGCCACCGGGTTGACATAGGAACATTTACTTCCAAATCAAAACAATTCTAATTCCCTATGTTTGGTGTTTAATATTATTGAAAGCGTCTCGCTGTCGACTGCGTTATGCATGTGAGTTTTGTTTAGATTTAACTGCGCTAAACATTGTTTCCATCGTCATCTACAATGAGGCAATACCGCAAATGCAATATTCTCGTATCGTCGTAATCAGCCTTTACGTCCCACTGCTGGGCACCGGCACTCTTCTCTGCCACGTACTCTCCTTAGCGATAAGGTGGAGTACGGGGGACCTACAGTTTAACGTCGAATCCGAACGACTAAATTCCAGAGAAGGTTTCAAGCATTAAGACCCCACGGCTGCCTACACCGGATTGGGGAATGTGAGTGGCGGGTTACGGCATAGATTTTTATTGCTGCATGGCTTCGGTTTCTACACAAATTATTACACGTTATTGTATCATCACTTTGTTTTTCATTAGCAACCTTTTTCCTATTATTTAATAATAGCAGTAAATATCGCCAAATTTTGAGATTTTTTTCTCCAGCGCTCGTAGCATAGTCAGGTTTTGAGTTTATATTAACAGTAGATACTTGGTTCAATATTGCTTATTCACCAGAATCAAATTTTTCGTAGTTTTATTCGCCTGATGCGAGCAATTTTCCAAAAGCAGTATCAATTTGGTCGCCTTCATCAGTATCAATTATTGTTTCATGTACGATTTTTCATAACTGTTCATTGCAAAAATCACAATTAACCGTTCATTTTAAACCGGCGTTTCTACAACAGCATGTTGAGCCATTTTTTGCATTTGCAGCAAATATATTTCTGCAGGAGATTGACAGCAGGACTCTTAAACGTCGTAACTGGAGTATTGTCCTGATTAACTTCTTTTTCGTCCCCATTCCTCATGATTTTTCGTGTGCCCAAAGACACGTTCTGTTTTTGATGAACCATAGAGGACGATATTAAACCAAGTACAGTTGCAAACCTGTTTTCTTCAAACTACCAAAACGGAAAAGAAAAGTACGTTAACATTGTTAATTGTAGATTATGCTTATATGGTGTTAGTAAATTAGTGTTTCAATTGCGAAAATAATTTTTCCTTGTAAGCGCGCAGAGTAGTTAAACTCAGTTGTGGTATTTTTCGATGTGCGATGGATGTTTCAGCGCATTAATAAAGATCATTTGTGCTCAAAACAGAATTTAATCATAACGGTTGACGAAAAATAATAATTAAAGAATTGGAAACGGAAAAAGAGTGTTTTAGCAAGTGGGAAAAATATGCTCCACTTTACTCAGCTGCAACACTGAAGCTATTGATTATGCAAAAAACGCATATAACATAATTTTCAGAGAATTTAATTCTATTTCATTTTAGCAATCAATATTTTTGCTCTAGAAGGCACTGAAAACGAAATACTTTGGAAAACCTGTTTTTGACCCCAATTTCCAATATGGAGCTGCGAGTGGCAACACTACTAGACCGAAAAACTCTTAATGGGAACACCCTAATCTACTGAATTTCCAAGTTACAATTTTCTGGAATAAAAGATCAAAGAAGCAAAATTTCCGTTACCTAGTAAACAATGTTTAAGCAAATAATAAACGCCAAAGTGTAAATTTTTCAGTTATGATTTTGATTTCTAAATTTTCCAATGGCTAAAACACGATCATATTTACGCAACAAATCAAAAAGACCTACTACATACAACTTAAGTAAAAAGAATAAAGAAGGTTCAAGAGACAGTCTACGTTTAAAAAGCAGAGCAAGAACACCATCCGCTAACTTCAAAAATAAAACAGGCATTTCGATTGTTTGCAGAAAAAAGCATGAATCTGGAGTTTGCCACCGTTTCAAAAATATAGAAATGGAACCCTTGCCCTCTACGAGTACTCAGCCCGAAAACGAAGAACGTACAACAGTCCAATTAATAATGGACGCTATTATTAATCTAGAAACAAATGAAAATCCCGGAGGATCTTCTTATAGAACAATTGTTGAACACCTTCGTCGCAGTCAGCAGGTACCGGAAGATACGTTAGAAAATTGTGTAACTAAAGTTTTACACAGTGCGATGTCTTTTGGTGTAATAAAAGAAACTAAAAGCACGTATAAAATTAATACTGACTTTTGGAAGCGAGATGTGAGCTACGATCCTTTGAAACAGTTCAAACCTGAGTTGCTTTATATACCTTTACAAAGATGCAAGCGATGTCATAAATTTAAAAATCCGTATAAAAAATTACTTAGGGAATCTCGTGCAGAAGTAAATGTGCAAGACGACAACTTTTAACCAAAATTTGAACAGTGTGCCACTACATCTATTTTCAACGTAATGTAGTTAATCAGTGTATTTTGTTGCAAAAAAAGATTTTAACTTTCTTATGGTTGTTTATATTTGTTTGGTATATTATTTAGTAGTTAATTTTATATATAATGCTTGCCAGTTCTTCCCTAATTTGCTGACCTAATTATTTTTTTTAGTATAAAGTGACTTCGACTACAACAGGCCATTTGTCGCTGCTAAACACAAATGGGTAACAAATCCGTTCAACATTTCCCTACCTACATATAAGCTACGCAATATCGGTCACTTCACAATAGACAAAGACATCACATGTTCCTGAGCAAGTTATTTACTGTTAAATATTTTGCAACCCTAGCCTCCGACTCCTATCTGTATGACAACGTTTCCGCTATATTTTCCGACATCAGCCGTTGCGGAACATTTCGATACCTGGCACATACTTGTAGAACTCTGAGATTTGTATTACATTCATTACCTATAGGTAGCTGCATTCCTTGAAGGGGTAGAACGATGTAAGGCAAGTATGACCTATTCTAAGTTGTGTTATTGCTACTTGTTCTCTTCTGGTTAGTGATGCAAATTCACATTTGTCTACGTATGGTTTTATCTGCCAGAACTTAGTGTTAGTAATGCTCGACTCATTTTGCCATTCGTTTTTAATTTTCTGCTAAAACAACGCTTTAAAAATCACTTGGTCTTAATGGAATCTACTCGAGCGGTTTTTTTCCAGTAGCTTGACGTGCTGCTATGTCCGCTTGCTCGTTTCCGGTGATTCCCACATGTCCAGGGGTCCATACAGGACAGATTTGCTTTTTTTTGCTGTTAAGAGAATAGACAAGCGCTAAAATTTGTTTTACTATCAAATCGTTGTTGTATGGATTCGAGGCTGCTTGAATTGTGCTTGCCGAATCTGTACATGTTAGAAAGTAGTTAAAATCTGACATATCGACATTATAGTAAGGTGTGCCAAATCGCATGAAGCTCTGCAGTATACACACTTGCAGCAGGGTGCAAAGACTATGAGTGTGATGTTTCTCCTGTGACTGGCTTAATTTTCCTACTTGATTTTTTTATGATCTAAACTCGTGTCTACCCTAATAAATTTAAATTACTGTGCTTACATTTAAATGAACGTCCGAGCAAAATCCAAATGCTGAGTAATTTAGAAATAATCATCTCCCCAGAGGGAAATGTTCCCAGGAAAGTGGCACATTAGGTCGAGAAATGGTAATGCTGCAAGAAGTGCGATGGAATACAATTGTGATTCGCTAGAGAGCTACATAGAAAATTGGCCTTTACTGGTGAAAATTTTTAGAAAAAAATTAAGATACGTCAAACGACTCCTTTCAAAAAATTAATTCTTAATTCGATACTGAAAAGAAATTGAGGATTAATTAAAAATCTATAGCTACACCATTAGATCAAACACAAAAAAAATGAGATTAAGATTGGAGATGCCATATTCATCAGGAAAACTCTGAAACAGAGTTTTGGAGTTCTGGATTTTAATAAATTTAATCAATTTTTTTATTAATGTTTGCTTAAATGTATCTTAAACTGCTTCTTAACATATCGCCATTATGGCCCTTACACCCTTCGGGTAGGAAAGGGATTCGATTATATATATTTAAAATCCTAAAAAAGGGTACGATCAGTGCTTGACTCAACTATTAGCGTTGATGCTAAATCCAAAATACATTTTGAATAACAAATACTCTTAACAGCTTTGGAAAATGAAACAGCAATAAATTTCGCTCACGAAAAATATGGAGTCGACTTATCCAAAATGGGCACATGTAATTTCACATACACGAACCGTTTATTGGCCAAAGCTACAACTTCATATTAATGCAAAATCCATACTCGATGAATTTACAGTTTTTATTGAAACATATAAAAGATGCGTTTCTGAGGAAAATATAGGCAATATCGTACAATTGTTTGTTCATCGGGCAGGATTGATAAAACATTTTCCACATTTATACTGGTCCATTCAAAACTGAGGAATAAATTCGGTGTGGAAAAGGCTTCAAAATTAGAATTTTTGTACAAATTACTGTACAAAACTATTTTAACATAAATACAAGCAAGCAAAAACGGCGAAAGACCACGTGATCACGCAACATAGGCAACCCATTCTACAGAAGTGGCCACCCTGTTTCAGGAAACTAAATCTGACATTTGTGATAATTACCATTGGCGTTGCACGTACAAATTAAGAGCACAGAAAACATATTTTCATATAGAAATGAATTTGGCACGTCACACAACTTAAAAACTGTAAAATGTATTTAATAAATCAAAAGTAAAGGATATGATTTATTTAATAATATTATTAAAGAAAAACATATTTGATTTATAAATTAGGAGGCATATCCACAAACTATGTTCCAACTGGTCATAAAAACTACAAAAACTTTGTTTCAATTTTTTTATTAATGTTTGCTTAAATGTATCTTAAACTACTTCTTAACATATCGCCATTTAAATTTAAACATTTATCCTAGCGTGGCACAAGCTTTTGATACCAGTATCTGTGAAATTGGCGTCCAACTTTTTCATCCAATCTTCAACTACTGTTTTTAGTTCATTATCGGTGTTGTATCGCTGGCCTGCTAAAACTTTGTTAAGGTAAAGAAAGAGATGAAAATCACCAAGTGAAAGATCGGGACTGTAGGGTGGATGATCAAAAATTTTTCATTTAAAATTTTCTAATTTTGTCGTGTGAGAGCGGGCTGTGTGGTCGCGCGTCGTCCTGCCTTCGTTAAACTGTCTGCACCAGCTTCTTACCATTCGTTCACTAATTGCATTTTCACCATATACTTCACAAAT
This sequence comes from Ctenicera cuprea, assembly GCA_958336395.1. NCBI lineage: Eukaryota > Metazoa > Arthropoda > Insecta > Coleoptera > Elateridae > Ctenicera > Ctenicera cuprea. Next base: position 25,999,802 of record OY284494.1, read on the forward strand.
TTGCCAAAAAGTTTCTGCAGGTCGAAAATTTTTTGCGTTCAAAAATTTAATCAAGGACCATATCTCACAACTGGATGGATTTGTACCAACGGACACCTACATTTTCTCAGAACGTTTTATGCTAGCGCATCCAGCCCTATCTGCAAGACACAAACTTTAAAAATAAAACATCAAATTGCATCAACATGCTTTTATTAATTGCAATTGCAATAAAATTTTACAGTATAAAAAATAGGGAGAATACTTAACATAAACTTTCTTAGCGTGCCCTAACAAAGGACGTTTTAATATAAAACAACACCCTTCAACATTTCCAGGCCATCAACAAAACTAGTGAAGCAAGTAATAAAAAATGCTCCCCTAATCACAATCATTTCTCCCATAAAATAATATTTCTTAAAATTTAAGATACATTGCCAAAATTTAATTTTTTTTTATGAATTGTTCTAATATACATAAATCATAATACTAAAGGCAATAAACTATTCTACAAAATTAAAATTAATACAAACACATGAATATTATGCAGCATATAAACATGCATAAAATTATGCATCAATAAAAAGTAACCCCAAATCGTTTTATCAATTCTTAAACATAACTCTTAAACATTAAAATAATTTCTATTAATTAACACTTCTAGTAGTACGTAACAAACCAACACTTGATTAAATTTACTTTGTTAGCAAAATCTGCATAAGATTATTCCTGAAGTTATTCACAGTCCTTTCAAGTTCTTCAACCTGCGCTTTCAGTTTCGTATTTCGCTCTTCAAGTTCGCTTGCCTCTTGTTCTTGTCCAACTTCCTTCAGTTTTCTCTTAAGCCTTGATTTTCTTGATGCTTCATTATTCTTATCTCTCAGTTCTCTGTATTTACCAACATGACAGTCTTCTGAAGAAATAGAAACATTTCGTTTTGGTGGACGGCCTCGGCGAGCTGGTTTAATTTGAATTGTTTCATCATCGCTACTATCACTATCTGAATCATACAGTGGCAGTTCCGGTTCTACTTTACGACCAACTACTCTTTTTTTGGCAGGTGGTACATAATCATCATCATCATCATCATCTTTTCTGTACCTCCGTTTAGGTGCAAGTTTGTTTCTTGAACTGGCAGCTGTTTGTTGTGGAATGACTGTTGATGATAGAGCAGGTAGATTGATTGTGGATAGAGCAGTTGAAGCTGTATGGATATCCTATACAAAATTAAATTTATATTTACAAATAATCCCAACAGAATCGTTCAGTACATTAAAATTTGCAATTGGTTTTTAAAATTTTTAGAAAAGAAATGGAAAAAATTCTTACCTCGTCAGTGATGAAGTTGAGAATATTGAATCCTTTTTCATTTTCAATGGCATCAATTGTGTTGATTATATCAGGAGTATCAATGATGTCTGTAGCTTTGTATTTACTGTCAATATTCAGCTTCAATGGTGGACTGGCATTATTGGAGTATTCAGATGCACTTCTGCTGGTATCGGGTGTATCAAAAGGTGCAGTTTGAAGAATTATGTACTGCTGCGATGGGTCACTGAATTGACTATTGCTGTTTTCGTTGCAGATGTTTATGCCATAATCATTGCTGTTATTGTTCAAGAAAATGTCGCTGGGATTGACTGCTACCAAATCGACATCATCTTCGATTAAGTCCTTATACATTGGGGTTACCTTATCACTAGGATTATGATATATATCTTCATATTCCGAATTATTCGGATTAAACACATTAGAGCTGTTAGTACTTATACCCTCACTACTGATCACTATATAATTATTCACAGATCTGCCCATGTGGGTATTTATATCAATGGGCGTCATATTTGAAATGTCTTTGCTTTCACCTTCATTAAATGCTATAGTGTCTTCTTTAATCATAAGATTATCCTCTATATTTACATTATCGATGCTCGATACTTCCGTTTTTATTTTAAAATTGAATGGATCTTCTGTTGAAGTAAAAACATCCAGAAGTCCGGAACTATGAAATGGGCGATCATAGTCAAAAGGCGCCTTTTCTGTAAAGCAAACACAAACCATTACAATTTAATCACTTCGCCACTAATATTATACGTAATAGTTCCTTTTGTTTAAACGATTTAAATTACTCATACAAGAAAACACTCACCGAATACAGGAGTATTAAGTTCATCTACAGCGTTTTGGAACAACTTGGTGGCAGCCATCACCTTGGTGGGCTGCCAATACGCACTGAGGTCTCCAAAGACCTCCATTTCCAATTTCAACTTCGACTCTTTGGGCTCGTAAAACACACCACTTGATTCTGCCTGGCCTCGTCTCAGAACACTGACGGTTTCCTGCAAAGTCCACAGTCTCAAATCATCCTACCCATTTAAAATTTACAAATAAAATTGTCAGTTACGGGAGCTTACCTGCAAGATGCTTGGAGGAGTTGCAGCGTTTAGCACTGAGAACGAATTTTGCTCGACCTGGCGGGGAGTTTCCAGTGGACTCGCGAATATGGTTGGCAAACTTATGAAGGTTTCCAGATCTAATAGATCTAGCTTTTGCATATCCAAACTTGGGTGTAGCAGATTTGCCAGTATGTTTGATTTCTCGCCATGATGCACAGGAGAGAGTTGCGGCGGCGAGTACAGCCATGGTTCACGGGACTGTAATATAATGTTTGGATTAGTTACCTGGACATAAAACAAACTAGAAATTATTGAACAAAAATGAATAAAAATTGGTTTTACGACATATGATCCATTTTATTCTTCTTGGAAAAATGAAGGAACAGGAATGGGAATTAAACAATTACAGTAGGTGTTATAGAAGTTAAAGCACAAAATAAAAAGAAAGTGTATTCCTCAGTTGAAGATAATTGGCGAATGTTCATATAGACATGGGTCCCAATCTGCTGTGTGGCAGTATTCCAATACTTTACACCAAAGATACACTATCCCACTTAAATGAGGGACGAGGGCGTTCTCAAATTTTAAAAACAATCAAGTTGTTATAATTGCAGAACCACGGTAAAAAATCTGATCATATGGATGTTGTAATACAAAGAATATTGCAAGAAATTCTTTTGACTTCAAACTACCTTCATATGGTTACATATTGCTCCATAGATGTGTCAAAATTAATAACATGCATAGATATTACGAACATCCATACGGAACAGAAGGGAATGCACATTTTTCAGAGCTACAACTTCAAGTTCATACACAATACAATGATCTAAATGATCAGAATCTATGCACAAATTCAAGCAGCTGCAATTCCAAAACTAGGCGTATCTTATATAAGAAAGATACATCATCCCACTTAAGTTAAGAATGAGAAGTTTCTTCAATTCAAAAACAATCAAGTTGCGTTTCGGTTACAGAATCGTATGAATGTAGTTATACCACAGCTATTGGAAGCAATTCTTTGGACTACAAACTACGTTCATATGAACAGAAGTTTATGTCAAAATCACAACTTCCAGTAACATTCTCATAATTGGCATACAGCAAACATCCATATGGGACGAGTCACTCTTTTTTTAAACTTTAAGTTTGCACAGGCAATGATCCAAACAATCAGAATCTGTGTACTTTCAGTTGCTGTAATACCAAAACTGCAACTTACTATCCCCCCCTTCAATTTTAAACTTGGGATGTCATAAGCAACTTGATTGTTTTAATAATTTAAGAAATTCTGCATCTTCGAGTTAAGTTGGCTATTGCTTCGTAACAAATGCGACCCATGTTCATTGTTCGAACTATCTTTGAGTGAGGAATACGCTCCCTTAGTTGTGCGAACTGTATTTGAAACATCTGTTTTACCATCACCTGGTTGTCATTTCTTCCAAACCTTAAAGAAAAATACAATTTGCTCATTAATAAGCTGTGTTACGTAAACCTATACCTACTATACAACTTAAGTAACTACCCTAAGTAGGTATGGAAGTGTTATCAGTTAGTATTACCAAATGCTACTAAGGAATCAAAATGAATGAACTTGATAATTTCATTTGATGTTTCCTTTACCGTTTGATCACAAAGTGCAGCTGAACCTAAACCACCTGGGTTTAGGGAGCATTAAAAAAACAAATGTTTAGACGTTCCAAATAATACTCTGAAAAAAAAATACTCATATTTTATACCACACGATTTTTGTTAAGGAGGCTCCTCAAACCCAGATAATGGGTTTTATGGGTTACAACTTCTACTTTTTAATTTCCTAAATAAAACCTTATAGAAATAGTAACATAACATATATCTCATTAATAAATGCAAACTTACATAAGGAGATTCGCCGTGGGTTGTTTTAAAAATGTTGACTCCTAGGGGGTCCTACCAAGGGAAGAGTTGAGTGCAACGTGTGCTTCTCAACCTGCAACAAAAAAATAAAATTTAATAAAAAATACACATCAATAATTACACATTACATAATCTTAAACTGCTAAGGTCATGCTTAAAAATTTGGCTCGTCTATTGTGTGGGATGTATTTAGAAGCATTGGTGCTAGGAGCGAGTCATGGGAATTCCCCTATTGCATGCCCACAGTAACCAACAGTTGGTGGGGTCTGGAGGGGAGATAATTGGGAGTTTCAAGGTGATGGTAATGAACATGAACTTCCTGTAATTTTTATTTCTGCAACTTTATAGCAGGAATTTGTTTGCAATAATTATGAAATAAAACCTAATCAACAAAGGCGTAAACACATTTAATAATTTAACTACATGGATTGAAAATTGGTTGTTATAGAGTGCAAGTAGGTGAACACACCGCGCATAGATATAAACAAAATAATTAGAATAGCTCACACTGACTAGGTACCTATTTTTGGCCAAACAAAATGATTATGCCCTTTTTAACAGTTTACCTTTTATATTACGTGGGGAATTTTAGCCTTACAGGGATTAGGCTGGTCTTACGCGCGAAACCCAAACATTAAGTTATCAAACTTTATTACTTTCGATACTGGGAAACCATAATAATCAATTTGTGTACTTGGCACTGACGTCAATGGCTAACAAATAGTCTGGAGCGTGTATTCTAAGCCTGAATTTGGGATCAAATGAACAACGCCCACTTATTCTCTGAACGTAAGTAATACACGGATAAAGTACAAAACTAACTCAATTTCGCTCTTCGTAATTGATTTTGAGAATATTCTCTTCCAACAATATTGCTCTACATTTTTAAATTAAGGCGGGTAACCTTGATATCATTTACTTTGAAGGTATTATGTGACGACATCAACATGGTCGCCCAAGGTTTTTTCCTTTATCAAATGAAAGGGACTGTATTTGGACGCCGATCCACAACAAGAATTCAATTGTTTTGTGTCTGTTGACGTCACAAGGGCGTTCATGCCGACTTTTACAGTAACGATGCGTAGGTAGTTACCCCGTGCCAAGGGCACGTGGGCATCACATGACGGAATCTCCCCGATCAATAGTCTGTAAAAATATTGTCGTTTTGAAATTCAAACATACGGTAAGATTATACACATTGTGTCACTTTCTCTGCAGCCGTTTTAATTTTCAGGAAAACGTCGAGTTTATTCAGTTGGTTGCCATGCAAGATAAGATAAAGCCACATACAGAGATAAACAGCCCTTAAAATAAAAATCGGGAAAAATTCTCAAAACCAATTAATTTAGCTAATTAGACTAATTGTACGCATATGCATTAAAAAATAATAAAACTAAAAACTCCTTGAAAAAATCTTACCCAAGCGCGTATTTGTTGCGCTTCACTCTCTGAACACTGTTTTCGCTACAACGAAGACGAAAATTTAACAAATAATCGCACGACTTATAACTGCAAGCACTGCACAATAGGAAAAGGGCTTTACTGAAGCCTTGTGAAAGCCAAAAAACTCGAAAAAGGCAGACGTATCTAAGACACGTCTTTCTTGCACAAAGTTACAAAATGTTGTGAAACAATTCCGACTAGAGATGTGTCGTTCGTGAACGAGTCGTTCAAAATGAACGACTCACTTTACTGTGCCGTGAACGAGTCGTTCAGCGTTGCCAAATGAATCGTTCAGTTCGCCATTACACAATCATAGCATATCTTCGTCTCAGTGTCATTCCGAAATAATCCGAATCCGACACGAGCAAAATTCTGTACCCAGAGTCGTTCAGTTTGAATGATTCGTTCACATTGCGTCTAAGCACCGCATGCGATAACACTCTCTCTCTCTCTCTGCTTTGCACATTGCCATATTCAAAGTAAAGCCTCAAGGCGCACGCACGCAAGGAGTCCTTTAGAGCAAGTCGTTCAAATGAACGACTCGCTCTGAACGACTCCTTAAAGTGAGCTGAACGATATGTGCTTGCTCACATCAAGTGAACGATCAGACCCATCGCTAATTCCGACTATGCTCCGAGCTTAAACCTCAATTTTCCACCGTTCCGACAGCGCAAGCTGTCTTTCTCCCACTACTGCAATGTCGCTTGCGTCCTTTACTAACAGAGCTGGGATTGGCTCTCTTGACGTCACGAATATCCTATGATATTATTGAGTTTAGTCACGAGACTTTCTTTTCCAAGAAGCACGGCGGAAACTAGTTTCGAGCCCTAGCGGTGATGTGATGAGTCACCGTTACAATGCGAGTTTTATATTTTATATGTGTACTTTACAAAACGTTCAAAATCGAGATTATAAGCGAATTATTTTACAACAAAGGTCGCGTTATGTAATGCAACTATTACCATCATTTAATTGTGTTGACCGTGATTTTTAACTATTTTTGGAATTCTCTAAAGTAAAATTCATCATTTGGGTATTCAGCAAATAACCTGCGGCAACTTGTTTGCGAATAACAGACATGTACCAACTTGTAGCGAGGCTGATATTTTTAAACTCATTTGTTTTACCTGCAATATTCGCGGTATTTATGAAGGCTACGCGGAAAACTGTTTGTTTCTTTTGGCCTGTTTAAAATATAATTTTTCTGAGAATATAAACTTTTAATGATCGTTCAATCACATCTTAAAAGTTAAAACAACCTTGAATTTCTGTTCACCGGATGCGATATTTATTATTCAGATTCTGGTTCATTTTATTGTTTTAGAGATGAATTACGAGGAGAAATTGCTTTAAAAATGTGATTTCGTTAGAAAACTAACAAAAATTTCGTATTTTTTATTTTTAAGGGCTTTGAAAACCGGTCTCTATAAAATATGGTAACCTATCTCGGTAAATAATACACTAGCAAAGAGATTTTTAGAAAATCTAAAAAAAGCAAAACGGTTTTAAAAATTTTTGAAGAGTGCGAATGTCGTATAGGTACAAAATTATTTCCGAAATGTAAAATCGATAACAATTGTTAAATTTTTTTAGCAAATCGAAGTTGAGTGAATGTACCTATTTATTTCCATAAAACACAATTTTAAGAGCTGTTTTCGGCGTGAATTTTGTGAGACATGTTTCTAAAGCGTGCTTCGCCAAGATGGTTTTCCATCAACAGTTTTCCTAGAACTTATGTGCCCTTGTTGTGTATACAGGGTGCTCCAAAAGTATGGATTTTTGGCTTTCACGTCTTGATTATTAATTCTATGTTTTATCAAACAATCTGTTCTAATTTGGACGGTTTGGTGTAAAAATGTAGTATTTGTTTTCAAAATCTGCTATGTTCAAGTCATTGAATGTAATTTACGATCGCAGCAATTTACTAATGTTTTGACGTTTTCTAAATGTTTGGGTGGCCAAACGATACCGCTGAATAGATTTAAAAAAAATGCTCTATCCAACGATACCAAATTAGACATTATTCCACTTAAAAAAATATGGATAACGCCATAACTTCAAAATGGCTGCGCATAAATTGTTTAAAATGTGACTATATTCATTTTTATCAAAATTTGTAGACCCCTTAAGGGACTTTTCGATAAAACTAATAATCAAGACGTTACAACCAGTATTCCATACGTTTAGCGCACCCTGTATAATTGCTGAAAATCTTTAGGGTTTAGCAATATACCTACCATACGTAACGGATATATTGTTACAAGATTCGTTTGCGAAATACACTCGCGTCGACTTTCTCTAATTCTGGGAATAAGAAAGTACTAAATTGCTTCGTTTATTTTATAAGCATCTGCAAAACTTCGAATCAGTTTCGACCTCTTACTTTATTAATAAAATTGTAAAAATCTATTTTAAAAAAGGATCTACGATTAGAGTGGTTTTAAGAAATTTGGACGCTCTGAGCTTCTAACCTGATATATTAGTGTGTAGAGGTAAAAATTACTTGACAATGAACGACGCAGTTCAAATAAACTACATAATTGTTTAACATTTTGTGTATTCTATTCTATTCTAAGCCTACTGCCAACTGGTGAACATGAAAACGAAACCCCACTCAAAAACCATTTGATTTAAATCAGTGATTTTTAAATATAAATCGTTTGATTTAAATCATGATTTAAATTACGACTTAATCAACTTGATTTAAATCTTTGCATCCTGATACAATTCCGATAAATAATGTCCGGAAGCGTTTTTTGTACGGAGTTACAGCCTCCGCAATATGGCGTACTTTACCCTAAAATTTGGTTATTTTATATCTGAGGATACAAGTTAGGATTTCTACTAATTTTTGTTGAAATAAGTGCACCCGATGATTCTAATAATCGTAATCTTTTCTTCTGAATATTTCAGGTCATTACAGTTTTTGAATTTTTAATTAGGAAATCTGATTATTCTTATTCTATTACATACAAAAAAAAGACTGTTGTTGAAAGTTCTCTTTTTGATTGTAAGGATGTGAATTTTAAAATTTTGCATTTTTCACTAACAAATAACATCACATCTATTTGTTAAGCTGAGACAAAAATATCTGGAAAATTACAATTTGCTGTAATACTGATATTTAAAACGCGATAGGCATCAGTTTCACACATTCCTATTGAATAGTGTGATGTTACACACCTGATAACTAAAAATAAAGCTATACGTGTTATTGAATCAGGTACAATATGATATTAAGATAAAACTGTTTACTTTTTCTGATAAAACTAATTATTATTGACATATTATCTGTTATTTAGAAACGCGCCAAGTTACGTCGTTGGTTGTTACATTATCTTTTGAAGTACTTATCACTAATGACTTGCAAATTATAGCAAATACAAGCATTAATCGTCGCCACCTAAGGTACTTGATAATTTGATATTACCTAAAGAGCTTACTTCACACATATTCTAGGAAATTCTCAAATACTGATAATATTTCAGTTCTACTAGAAGTTTTGAAAAAGGTAGTCATAATGATATTATAAGCTCTGCGACTGGGAGTGAAAATATGTTTATTTAACCGAACTTGTCTATATACAAAAATGCTTCGTTTCAGAGTTATAGCGTCTTATAGTTGAAGATGCAACAGTTTTAGTTAATATATTTAAAACGATTTGTGCTATAGCTTTGAAATTTGGCATGGGAAAACGATTTTATATAAGACATATTAACACTAGAATAAAAATCCCAATTACGAATCAGTGGCGTAGATACGCGGAGGGGCGTGATGTTTTTCTTTCATACCTTTTTAATTGGTAATGTTTTCATAACTCTGGTTTACAGATTTGAATAGCTTAAACAAAAATACAAAAAACTTTATTTTGTATGTTTTTTGTCAGACCAACCGTTACAGAGACAATTGCTTTCAGAGTTCCGCGTATGTAAATGGGCCGAAATAAAAATTGGTAATTGTTATCAAAAACTTCAACATGCCATGATTTTAATTACAAAATCGATTTGTGATTTTTAAAAGCAAACGAAAAACTTAAGTTAGTGTCAAAGTTGCTACTTTTTTTTGCTCTTCGTCCTTTGTCATATTTGGTTTCTGTCAAGTTCTTTATTTTTCAGTTGTACCTAATTATTTTCCAGTCTAAATATTACAAGAATATCAGGTCAGTCGGGATACGTTGTATTGTTTTTATATTGCAATCTAGTTTACACGCGCGAAGCACTTGAGGTCTAATAATTCTGTAGTGGTTGGTCTGATAAAAAACAGAATAATGTTTTTACGTATTCTTTTCAAGATATTAAAACCTCTAATCAGTTTTAGAAAAGAAAAACAGAATTTAAGAAATGAATAAATACATGTACCTACGCCAATGATTCGTAAATTGTTTTATTTTATTAAATTGGTAGTGCTTTGTGTTGTGTAAAACCATTCTTCCATGCTAAATTTCAAAAATATAGCTCAAACCGTTACAATTTCTAAAGATATTACATTACATACAAATAGGTAAATCTGTTTCATATTCATTAGCTTCTACTGTTACAGGTCGCTCTTAAACAAAGCACTTTCACATACAGGTTGGTTATAAATTCAGAGCCAGTTGATTTGCTCATTTATTATTGGTGCTGGAAAAAATATATATAAGTAAAAGTTATACCATTTATAGTGACGAGTATTTTGGGCATACAAAACAAAATGACCGACTTCCGGTTTAAGCAGAAGCGACTATATCAATAATCTTTTAAACGCCCCCCCCCCCATATTTTCAGGCAAATTCGACTGCACAATAAATTCTCTTTAAAAAACTATAATACAACTGTAGACCTAAATCTAACAGGCGAGATGTTTTGATTTAAAGCAACGTATGTAACCAATGGCAACGATTCTAAATCAAGTGATCTTAGGAGGCTGTTAGTAAGAAAATGATAAAAGCAATAAACAAACGTTCAATTCATGTTAACTAAGCATCCGTTTTTTTTATTATATGTAAAAAATCTCCAAACAAAAAATTAATAGGAGTTAGGTCAGGTGAGGTTGACAGCTAAAAGCGCCTTGGTTGGCAAATTAAAAGAAAAGTGGCTTTTACTTATACATTTTTTTCCACAGCCAATAATACATGAACAAATCAACTGGTTCTAAATTTATAATCAAACTGTATACGTTATATGACTAGTTTCGCACCCAGAATGTATAGTTTCACTTACGACTACTTTTTCGGAACATTCCGTATAATAGATAACTACAACTTTTTTAATACCTAACTTGAACATATCTCGATTACCTAAAAAAGTTATTGTACTTATGAGTAATATAATTTGCGTCACGATTTGCGGTTTTCATGTCCTGTAGCACTAATAGCAGTAGTTCTCAACAAACCACAAACCACATTACCGTTACTTGGGCATTACCTAAATAGTTTGCATTTATTTGCGGGTAACTGCGAGACCGATTTATTACTTGGGTCAAGTTATCAAGTAATAATGTAGTTCGTACTTTTAATCTGTTTTTTCAAATAATTTAAATGCACTTTAATGCAATGGCCGCGTACGCGTTACTGATCTGTCAATAGGGAATGTTATGTAATGCGAAGCTCAGAAAAATCCCCGAATTGTACACTAAACATAGAAGGACCTTTGGGAGCAAAATCTCAGCTAAACAGTGACCCTTTCACACTGATAATTAAAAAAAATTAATAAAGCCAATTTTCTTGTTTTGAACACTATAAATAAATTAATCATTACCATTAGTCAACATTAGTCATGTTTAAATAGCGACGGCCGGCAAGATAATTCTACTATCAGTTTTATTTATTTAATTATTTGTTAGGAATGTGAAAAAATCAAAGTTGTCTTTATTCGTTAAATGTAAAACTTTATAAATAGGAGATTTAAATGTTTAAAATTGAATTCTTATTAAAGTAGGCTTTTACACATATTTCGTATTAAAACAATAACAATAATAACTGTCATATTGTAAAATTAATATTAAATTTAACAGACTAAAGTTAACTGTGCTTTGATCCAGTCAGCGATAATTCTACACACATGTGGGGTTATACATATATTGTAAATTTGTAACTATACTGCCTCGTTTTAACTGTAAAAATGCAAAGTTAGACATATTTCAACAAACTTGTGAAATTTCCGATAAAATCCTTTAAAGCAGCATTCAAAATATGGCAGTGTAAATGGAATTCGCTGTCAGCAAATGACAAGCTGATGAGTGTCACCGTTTTGAAGTAACAAAAGCGATTTCTTATCATTATTAGTATTATTATGTGATGCAAGTACCTACAACCGGCATTTCACTGAATTTAAACACTGCCAAAATGATTATAAAATGAGCTATTTAATTTACATATTTTCAACATTTTATTATTTTTTTTACAAACACACACTGAAAGTACTATTTCATAACTCCCAGATCCTCCCGTCTAATGAGTCGTGCATAACACTCGAGCCCATACCTTATTGGCCTTGATCATTCTTATTATGACCCCCCCCCCAACCTTCTACATTTTTTTAGTTACTTAAAAGTTAACTTCAAAAATAAATTTTATAAAGACAGCTATTTATTCTCTCACAAAGGCTAATTACTACGCGTCGGTTAGCCCCAGATCAAAATTTTTTAAAGAAAAAAACTACAAAGAAAATGAAAACCTCTTATAGAAAAATAAAATCTTTAACGAAAAATTAAATTTCTTAAAAGAAGTTAAATTGTTTTAAAGAAAAAAATGTATTTTTATTTAGTCGTTCTCATCTTTACTTCCATTTGAATTTTATTTCTTCCTTTAAAACTTCTCTTGAACAAAAGAAAAATTTTCTTCATTCTTTTGAAAATTATTACCCTTCAACAAAAAAAAATCGTTTCCTTCTTAAAAATATTTTTTTCTCTTGAAGACCAAAAATTAAAATATATGCTCACATTTACAAATGGAACAACCTAAGACGCGTTTCGTTTTTATTAGGACTCCTCAGTTAAGTATAGTTCTTATTTGTAAATAAAAGCATCGAAAACACATATGGCGTGCCACCAATAACATAAATGGTGATAGATGTCACGAGAGACATCTATGTAAAAAGCACGGCGAGAGAATAAATGTAGCAAAGCTACAATCCGCGCAAAACTGCGATGCACCGGCTAAGCTGGTATCAAAGTTTCGTATTGTATTTGTACATGAATTGCTGTTAAATGGAAAAAGGGGACATATTTATATTGTCTATAAAATGAGTTACCGGTATTATTGCCTTATTTATATAGCTAAACACAGCTGCGAAAAGTATATCCACGTAAAAAATATCCCCGTGATAAACATCCCCGGAAAAAAAAAACGGAAAAAGCATCCCCGGTAAAAACAACTACTGAAAACAGCCTCGATTCAAAATATCTTTAAAGACAGGTAATAAGCACCCCAGAGCAAAAATCGTTGTTTTTGCCGTGTCTAATTTTACTTATTGCGCTGGAATTTGATTTGATAGTCACGTGACAGGCTATTCTCTGTTGGAGGTTGTTTTACCACAAATTAATCACTTGAAAAACAATCTGCTTAAAAATTACGAAACTTGTTGCATGGAAACGAGTGTAGTTTTGTTTGAAAATTATTCTTCTCGTTGGAATAGCGTCCAAAACTGATTTCTTAATCAAAACAAAACACGCCCCACTCTATATTATTAAAATTTAGCATGATTTATTTAATAAGTAAAAGTAAAATCATTTGTTTAAAATTTAAAAGATTACTATACAGGAAGTTGATAAGTGTTAATGTCACAAGAAAGTTGACCCCGACCTATAACTTCCTCTCCGGCAATTATAATTATCTTCAGCCACAATAAAATTAACGCTCAGAACCATCAAAAACAGCCAAACACTTTAGACATAGATAATAAGTGATATAAGCGTACATACGTTTATTTCCAGAATATAAATTATAATAACAAATTAACAATATCAGTTTAAACATGTTTTTCATCACGCTTTGTTGTGCCGTGCCGTTTTTGCCATAAACAAAATTTCTTGAAGAAAAAAAATTTCTTACAGGAAAATAATGTTTTTTAACTATGGAATATTAATAGCATTAAAAATGTTTTTATGTGACTATCGAATGACATAAAAATGTATGCCATTTAAAATAAGTGACGATGAAATCTAACAGAAACAATAATTCACACTTGCGCCCCACCCTGTACTTAAAAATATTGTAAAGATTTTGAAGACCCCATCCGTAAACAAGCACTTTTGAATAATAGAGTTGTGTTTAAAAAGCTTTAAAAGTTTTTTATTTGCAAAACGACATCGACTTGTTCGAAGTATAAGTTTTGAAAACAATACACTCCCAAAATTATCAAAATCTCATTTTTAACAAGCATGCAAAATGTTTGTGGAGCGTAAAATATTTATATATGTTTATATTTTGAGACGTTTCCAAAAATTTTACTATAACAATTTAGAAAAGGAGTTGTAGCCTATGTAAACTACACATTAAATTCCATTTGTTTCACTAATTTTATTTTCTTTTATATAAATGCAGAATAAAATTTATTTATACGATTTTTATTTGGAAAAAAGACTAAATGAGAGTTCAAGTTCAGAGGTCATAACTGAGAAGTCGGAGATAATTAAAAGTGCCTACGTAAAATACGGAATTCTACTATACCTTTTCCGGTGATTTTCTTTTATTGTAATGTAAATGTGGGGTCTAAATGTGAAATACAAAACAAGGCATGCTGGCAAACTAAAATAAATACAAGAAGTATTCTTGCGTTCAGACTATCTCATATTGCATCACCCTCAAAAATTAATCATAACGCTTAGACAAATAAATTGACGTCCGTAATTACAACAATTAGTATCGATTCAAATCGAGAAGTAAATAAATAAATAAATAACACATTTCTAATTTAAAATTAGGCTTTGGTGTAAAATTTTTCATTAACTTGGAGATTTCGCCAAGGCAATTCCTTTTATTTTGCAATCAATTTAAAATAAATGAATTTTAATTATACAGACCTTTTCTTAAACTTACATCATTCTGAATAGGATGATGAAAATGTTGCATGCACTAAATGTTATAAAATGGAACTAGCGAAGAACTGTTTTAGCACAGAATTTTAATGTTTATTTGGTCTCAGAGAAGGAAATTGAAGAAGGGGGAAAGCCTATGGCAGCAAAGTGAACTGGAAAGCAAAATACAAATTCCCTACATATTTGAGTGACCCTTAAAATTTTTGTAAATTTCAAAAAACGTATACTGGGTGTAAAATAAACACCTCGACATTTTTGGAACTGAAATGTAATTTTACGCATAAATATATTTGTAACACCAAAAAGCTATTTTCGACAAGTGTGTAAAAAAATAGCATCATTATTTAAACGTTATAAAGTTAAAGTAATTGGAAATAGAAAACCAGACACCAAAAATAAATTACCATTCAAAAATTAGGTGGGAGGAGAATATTTAAACACGTAATTATTGCAACACTTAACAATTAAGTTTCAATTTCACACATGAGCAATTGAGCGTTAAAAAATCTTTTATCGGTCTGCTTTTATTAAGGGTTATATTATTTTTAAAAATACGTAGAAGGAGCCCCAGAGCATTTAGCCACTAGAACCCGATCCAAATTGTGGCGTACCCCTATCGTTATAAGCTTTCAAAATTAGAAAACCAGCTTCAAAATTCAAAATTAGAAAACCAGCTTCAATAAAATTTTCTACTTATTTTTCATTTGAACAAACATTGGACTACGTATACCGATATTGAGTTTTTCTAGAGCTATTATAATACCAAATCTCATCTCGATCTTTCAAAAATTTTTGTGCACAGTAACATTGTGTTTCTATAGGGATATTAGTATAAAATATTTAAAGCTGATTAGTCAACTCGTTTTTTGGTAATAAGGCCTTAATGTCAAAATTTTCAAAAAATCGCAGCGGACGCAATTTAAAAGCTAGAAAGTTCGAAAAAAAGGATTAGATTTGCTCTAAGGTCTTCTATCTGCTTCGGGTTTCATTTTGTTATAAAGCTTTTCTTGTCGAGCGCCAATTCAAAACCTATTCAAATCGGACCATCCGTTCAGAAGTTATGAGACAGCCACACACACACAAGCATTTTTTTGTTCCTAGAGGTCCAAAACATGTATTTCCGTCAAAATAGCGAATTCGAAAGTATTCATAAAATCAGTACTAAATCCCTAAACTGAAAATATAGAAAAGTAAAAATACATTAGAGCCGTCCTTGAATTGTGTGCGTCACGTCACGCCTTGGCTATCTTTACAAAACAATTATTACAAATGTCAATGTCAATCTTAATTGTAGTTTTCTGAATATATCTAAGGCGTAACGCACGCTGGTCAAGGCCTGGTCTAATGTATTTTTTATAGAAAGCTCTAGGCAACTAATATGTGTGACAAGGAAGAAAAACGAGACTAATGAGTAATAAGGAAAAGAGATATTGGCTGTCCAAGTGGGGACTCACGTATCCATAAGTACGTTTTTCAATTAAATTTAAAACCATTACGTTCCTCCCAGCAAAACAGTAACAATTTGTATAATATGAAAACAAAAAGAAAGAAAAACAAAGGAATGGAGCTGTAGGTACTAAAATTTCCACAACACATACAGATACATAATTTTACTTTCCCATACCTTCGGGATAGGGAAGTATTGATTTCATGAAAATTTTCGAAATCTAGATTTTAACGGAAATACGTTTCAGGGCTAAAGGAACTCAAAACAGTAGTTTTAAAAAATTGTCTGTCTGTGGGTGGTTGCGATTGTGCCGCCTCTACAGGCGAAAGTACTGGACCGATTTTGATTAAATTATAAATAAAGAGGTATGTCCAAAATTGTAGTTCTAGTAAAGCTTTTCAAAAAAATCCGAAACCGGAAGCGGAGTTTTGATATGTTTTTTGGCAGCGTCTTTTTTTAACTAAATTTTAGAAATTTGAGCGCAGGCTCCGGGAGTAGAGCTAGAGGCAAATCAAAAATTTTTATAGTGAACTACCTAGCTTCAAAATGGCGGTCGCTACGATTTTTTTCTTAATCACAATTGCTCATCATAACCAGTAGAGCCAAAATCTAATATTAGTTTTCAGATACTTTTATATTTGGCGAGGAGTGCTATTGTAGAAAATGTAAATTCCAAATATTTGAAGTTTACAAAAACAAATTTCTCCAAAAATAGCCATATATTATGTCTCTTTTAAAACTTTCTAGCCAACATAGGCACAATTTGGTGTTTTGCTGAACACCATAATTTCTCTGTGGCACTTTCTATGAATTTTTGAAAATCAAAATTTAGAACTCCTTTATTTATTAAACGAGAAACAATATGCATACAACTTCTGCTTAAGCAGAACTACTTACCTTGACTAGTAGAGCTAAAGTCTAATGTTAGTTTTTAGAAACAATTTTATGTGATGGGGGCGTGAGGCTACCTACACGTCACTCCTCTCTAACTTTTTAGCTAACGAGTTTAGAATTTGGTTGGCTACTGTAGAAAATGTAAATTTCAATTAATTGTAATTAAAAAAAATTCTCTCGATATTTTCCATTTTTCACTACATACATGTTATGGATTTATTGGTATTTGGTCAAATCTACTTTAACATCGTAAATAAAATGTAAAACAAAATTCGGTTTGTAAGAAAAATAGTGATACATACATTTTCAAACTACAATTTTACTTCGTAGTGGAATAATTTTATGGCAGTATTACACAGTCTCTATAATAAAAAAATAATTTTGCGCTAAAAAAATGTAGACCAAAAGTCCATTTTTTAAGTAAAAACTGTGTTTTTTTTGTTACCTTTTATTAATAGATAAATGCAATAATTACTTCTTCTTTAATTTATTAATTATCAGCAATATCAGTGGAGTGCAGTCTTACACCCCAAGTTTACAAGGCTTAAAACTGTTTCCTTTAAATGGTTTAATGTTTAAGATCACGTAGTTAATCTGGGGTAGGTATGTTACCTACACATTATACATAGTATAACGTATAGATAACGAATATAACACTTCCGGTTTAAACGTAAACGTAAATAGCACACTCAGAAATGTAAGTCGCAAATATTCGCACCGAACCTTTAGAAACTTTAGGAAATATTCGCGACCTTGAGAACAAATATTCGCTTTTCAATACACGTAAGCGCGATCGTTGGGGAAGTACACAGTTACCCAAAATAAAAGGTCAAATCAGGATTATGCACCGGAGCAGTGTTGTTTCTCGGTGACGCAGTTCGCTTTTTTTATATTTTTACATGCTAAATAGTAATAAAAAAACAATTCGATCTTAATTAGGTACGGCATTATTTATATCAAACTATAGAAGTAGTGAGCTCAATAACAATATAATCAAAATATTCTCAATTTTACTGAAGTACTAAAAAACTGAATTTTTTTATGAAAACACTGGCTATAACAGCATTTTTCAAATACCTTTGTAATCAGACAGTTAAATCATAATGTTATTATAAATAAACAAAAAAGCCGCAAACTAAATTTGTTTCTATTCTATTACGTTAACAAAAAGTAATAATATAGAAATAAAAACGATTTTTTTTGTTTAACATTATGCTTTGAATGCCTGTGATTAGAAATGTATTTAAAAACCCATTAAAAGAAAACAACAATCGTGGGTGCTGTTATTTTTACAGAAATCTTGTGATTATAGCAATTTATTTCATAAGAAAATTCAGTTTTTCAGTATATTTTTTATAAAAATTCAAAACATATCCTAACTATTGATGTAAACTAATTTTGATTTTATACTATAACATGTCTTCAATAAATTGCAACTTCTAGTTAAAAAATTCTAACATAAGGTTTCAATCTAAAAAAAACTCGGAAAGATATTTTTATGTTCTACACGAATCTATTAAAAAATATACAGGATGATATTTAAAAATATGTAGGCATCATTAATTGCGGTTAAACCGGAAGTTTTAGATTAGTGTCCAATCAGTGCCGGTTTAGATGTAATTCACCCCTAGGCACAGACACCTTTTGCGCCCTTGTAACGAAGGTTAGGGGCCCGACCGGGGGGGTCCGGGGGTTCTCCCACGTAATTTTTTTTTTTTTTAGCAAAATACACAGCTTTACACATCAAATTGACTATTATCGTGATACACAACGTATTCAGGTTTTGTATTAAAACGAAAAGTTTAGTTTACCGAAAATATTTTAGCATTCATTAATATTTACAGAAATTTTGTTTTTTTGCTGAAACTCTCCCCCCCCCCCTAGAGCCGGCGCCCCTAGGCACTGGCCTATGAGGCCTAGTCGGAAAACCGGCACTAAAGTCCAATACGCTATATAATGCGCTTTAATGATAATTAAACAACATCCCCAAGTTTAATTTCATCATCATTTGTGTATTTTGATAAATAAAGGGGAGAATGGGGGGCCAGCCATATATCGTTTACACAGTACCATATTAAAGATTGTTACAGACTTCTCCAATACCTTAATAAATTTAAATTAAATTGTTGCTCATACTTAGAATTATTACTACGAAGTTCAACTTGATAGCAACAATTTTTTTAAATTTATATACCTACTGTCTACATCCAAGATTATTCCTCAAATTAGGTATAAACTTAAACCGGTCCCTTAGGAGAGGTTTTTATTAATTTTAACAACATTAAAAAATGTTAATAAAGTAACTGCCAACTAATTTTCATTCCACGGTAGCCTCATTATCAGTTCTGTAAAAAAAAATTAGCAGCCTTGAGGTCATAAAACTGTACTAGTGTTACCCCAGCGCACAATGATGCACTGACAGACAGCGTTGCAGAACCGGCGAAATGTCAAGTCACGTGATGCATTAGTTCCAATAATGACACGCGACGTTATTGTAGATGGCGCCCCAAGTGACGCGCGTCTAACCGACCTTCATATATATTATAAATTAAAATAATTATTATTAAAAAATCGACGTAGAATAAAAATATAAAAATGTTTCATGTTCCATCTGTGGATAGAAACCTTTCATTTAAAAAAAAATGATCCAAATTGGTGAAGCGGTAGCCGCTGTATGAACCGGAGAAATAAACCCTTTGTGCTTTTATATATGTATGGATGAGTAAGGTGACATAATAGCCAATGTTTTGCTTGGTTTAGAACAAACAATAAAAAATAATAACAACAAACTATCATTCCATTGTTGTCCTTGCAAAGTTGGGTTACTCCAATTAAACGTATAACTAGTTATGCCAGCAATAATAAGGATGATTCATGAACTTGATAAGCAGGTGCAAATAAAAATTAAAAGATTCTTACATTCCCATTGTAGTAAAACCCTGCATATTTGTTAGGCCTTTAATACACTTTCTTTTAATAACTGATTTTACAAATAGATGAGATGTATGAAAAACGCCGTAAATTTGGGAGTGTGTTGCAATTTTGGAAATAATTGGCATGCCAAGGTAATGATTTTCGCTATACAGAACGCTCATAGTATTTTTGAAAAACGTTGTTTAAATATTTGTTTAAACGCACTCCTATAAGAAGTTACACAATTAATTAAAATTATATATTATTATCGCAACAAAATGTTTTGATGGATTTTCCAAGAAATCTTTCTAAAAACCTCGAAGTTTGAGATAACAAACTGATGAAATTTCTGTAAAACGACCGGAAATTAAAAACCGATTGTGTAATACAAAAACAAGGGGCGCAGATTATTTTAATTCGATATTAAAAACACTTTGCAGCAAATTGCACAATGTTGAATCAACCTTCTAGCTAAGACAGCTTTCGTACTACAACGCGCCGCTTTATCCCGGAACGATTTAAAAGAGAAGCTTCGCGCGCATTTATCGGATATTGAAGTGTTGTAATTGGTCGATTCGCACACGTACAGCGCTCTACTACTGGCTAGGAAGTGTACACGAATTTTTGGCCAACAAAGCAGGATGATGCAACTCTTTTCCCAGCATACTCATCAGTTGAGTTTTGTATCTGTAATTTGTAGGTAAACAACCTAGATAGAAAACATGTGATTTAAAGCTATGAATCATGACACATTCCACCTGCTTAATTAATTTCCCGTTCTTTTTGCAAGAGAATTTAAATTTCTGCTGTACAGAAAGAAATGTTTAAAATGTTCATTTATTTGGTTGCTTCACGATTTAAATTAATACAAAATTTTAAGAATTCTGTACGTTTCATAAATATTTAATAAAAAAAATAGCAAATAGTAGTACCTAATAATTACTTATTATATAAAACCGTTTTGGGGATATAAACCAATTTTAATGTTTTATTTGAGGGAAGAAAAATACAGGGTGGTTCAATAGTTATTACTGAAGGCCGAATTTATATGTACTAAAAAAGTCGAAATTAGCAGGCAAGATATACACCTAAAAATACAAAATGTTCATTTAAATATGAAATATATGCATTAAAAATCAAAATAAGCACACAAAACTTTCTGTTTAATATTAATTTGGAGAAAAAAGAAATACCTATTAGAGACTAAGAGCACTAAGTTAAACGTGTTTCTAATATTGCTAAAATAAGTTTATTAAATTAAAAACAAATACAATTTTCGTTTAATTGCTATTAAAATGGAGTAAAACTTTGTCTTCTGTCAGGCAAAATATTTTTATATCGTGAAAACGATCGTTCGACATCGCAAGATGTTACCGGTGCATATTTAAACTGTGGCAACTTTTCTACGTCTATGGTGCAGCTGATCGCACCAGGGCCATTCAACACCTGGGATATTTCGGATAAAACGGAAAATCCAGGATTTTTTGTTAAAGTAGCTTCAAGTCTATTATACGCTTTTTATGCAACCTTGCCTGGTGCACGTGCAAGAGATTTCTGAATGTTTGCTATCCTTTCCCAATTTTTACTAGGATTTCACCTGCTGATTCCAGAGCTTTATTTGTCTGAACCAGTATTGTGAAGTGAGTGGCAATGTAGGCTAATTCACTTTGTATTTTGTTATTATTAAATGCCCGTTGTGCTTTTTTTATTGCTACTGATGCTGAACTCTCAAAACTATCAACAACCTAAAACCAATGACAACATTCTGAGATATTACCACAATTTCTATGTAGGTATAACAGAACATACATCTTTTATGACAGTAAAATTTTCTTGGTAGAAATTTGCTGCTTCAAGCCAAGTGTCCCAACGCGTTAGAATTGGTTTTGATGGTAATTTCAAATTACGACATTTTTCTGCATACGCTTCTCTACGAAGTGGAGTGCTGCTTTCAAAAATACTTATTTAGTGTTTGATATTAATTTGTCGACTATGGGGAAATCATTCCTCACTATTTCTGCGACTAAATTTAACAAGTGTACAGGGCAAGTAACGTGCAGCAAATCTGGACTCCATTCGTGTATAAAATTTTAACTCTTTGTTCATTACTTCCTGTAGGTCATAGCACCCCTAAATAAAACAATATTTTTATTCAAAATTGAAAGAAAAATTATAAATATTAAAAAGATAAATTTACTCAGCGAATCATTAACAAATCTTGCTATCGTGTTAGAATTTGTTCTCTCCAAATCTTTGGATGTAAGAAGATACGGTTTGCAAAATTCACTTGCACTAAGTGTTCCGACAACATATGTTCTACAGCATTTCCACATATACCAGTTGTTTTTTGTTATTTGATTTTTTGTATTTGCTGCGAAAG
The DNA here is from genome assembly GCA_958336395.1 of Ctenicera cuprea. Classification (NCBI taxonomy): domain Eukaryota; kingdom Metazoa; phylum Arthropoda; class Insecta; order Coleoptera; family Elateridae; genus Ctenicera; species Ctenicera cuprea. Next base: position 26,022,165 of record OY284494.1, read on the forward strand.
GAAATGGAAAATTTAAATAATCTCTAGTACTACCTCAAATTATGGAACTTACCACATCATAACATTTGTTTAAATTTTTTTGGACGTGAACTCGTTTGGAATTTTGCGTTTGCAATATTTTTCCAACAATAAATTAAATTTGGGATTTTCTATTTCCGTCCAAGAACTATTTGCTGCCAAAAATGCTTCACTAGGGTGGTTCTAATTTTGCGACCTCGGATTTTTTTTAGCCGCACCCCCTAAAGTCGTTCCAATGCCGAAAAAACAAACCTATAAAAATTTTGAGTTCAATCGAATAGTATTAACACGTGCCACCGAGCGCCGGAAGTTCCCAAATTGCGGATTTTAATTGAATTCACTTGTTATCAAGTAATAACTCGCGAACAGTAAGTCTTATCGAAATTTTGATAATAACATAAATAAAAGGAAATTTAATTGACTACAATTTCTGTTATATGAAGTTTCTCCGAAAACCTACTGGATATTCAAGAAAGTTGCGTAAGTATTAGAAAAACGTAAAAAAATCGTGAAAAAACAATTTTTTTTATTAATAATTTGAAAATGTAGAAGTATTACAATTTGCAAGTAAATTTCAATCATTTATTCAATTTTAGGCTAAAATTTGATAATACAAGTAAATAGATCTTGTGACATATAAATGTTTGTCGTTCTGTAATAACAATCTTCTACCTACTTTAACTATATTGAACTATGAATCAGTTACAAAAAAAAAACAGAATCGAACGGTCAAACACTGGTTCTTTGTTTGTCTTTAATGGCAGCTGGAGAAGCATTTGGAGTAGATGTAAATAATTTGTTAATTAGTCGAACATCTATTTATCGAAGCCGTGAACGACTGGGAACAGAATACGCTGAAAAACTTCGAGCTGAATTCAGTTTATCTGAAAAGGATGTAGTTGTCGTTCACTGGGACGGCAAAATTCTTCCAGCATTAACAGGAAAAGACCATGTTGACCGGTTACCTATAATTTTATCGTTCAAAGGGTCTCAGCAATTGCTTGTTGTGATACGACTGCATCTAACACAGGGCGATTAAAAGGAGCCTGTATAATATTAGAACAATTGCTTGAACGTGACATCCTATACTTTCCTTGCAGGCACCATATCTACGAAATTGTACCGAGAAGTGCTTTTGAAGAAAAGTTTGGAGCAACTTCAGGTCCAGATGTACTGATATTTAAACGTTTTCAACAAGCGTGGAGTACAATTAACGTTACAGTTTTTGAACCGGGAATAAATGATTCAGTTATTAGCCAAGCACTACAAGATGTAGTACATGAGATGCTTTCATTCTGTATGGCTCAACTACGCAAACAGCAGCCACGAGAGGACTACCGAGAGCTCCTAGAATTAACAATAATTTTTCTTGGTGGTACACCTCCACGACGAATATTTTTTCGCGCCCCAGGAGCAATGCATCATGCTCGTTGGATGATGAAGGCAATTTATAGCTTAAAGATGTTTTTATTTCGCGGCCAAATCAAAGAAATAAAAATAAACGAAATTGCACTCCGTGATATTTGTATCTTTTTAGTAAAATTATATATTAAAGCATGGTTTGGCGCACCTGTTGCTGCTGAGGCACCGCATCAAGATTTAGTATTTCTTAAAAATTTAATTAAATATGAAGCGATAGATGCAAAGATATCACGAGCAACATTAACAAAATTTTGCGGCCACTTATGGTACTTGAATCATGAAGCAGCAGCGTTGTCATTTTTTAGCGAAAATGTGACTTGTGAAACAAAACAAAAAATGGTACAAGCAATTAACTCAAAAGAGAAAGATTCAGAAGGCAGTAACAAACGTATTATATCAAATCCGAATGATGCATTACAATATCTGGAAAAAGATATCGACGAGTTTATTACAACAGAATCTGTTAACTTTTTCGATCGTTTCAAGATATCTAAAGAATTCTTGAACTTAGAACCATCAGAATGGAATGTGAACGAAGGTTTGGAAAAAGTAAAAAATCTTCACGTCACAAATGATATTGCGGAAAGAGGTATTAAACTGATAGAAGAATATAACAGCTTAATTACCAAAAAAGAGGATCAAAAGCAGTACTCGCTACAAGTTGTTAGTGATTATCGGCGTCAATATCCGGAGTCGAGCAAAGCTTCTTTAGCAATCAAAAAGTAATTATTGTGATATGTATATTTCATTATTTTATATTTCTTGCTGTATTTGGTTTAATCTTAAGTATGTATATATAATTCTTTAAATTTATGTAATTTCGGTAATTCATTTTTATTGTTCGTTTTTTTTAAATTGGTAAATACATATATTTGTTTTCAAATTATAAATAGAAAATAAAAATTATTATTAATAGAAATTAAAAATTTAAATATTTTTACGTTTTTCTAATACTATACGTATATTTTTTGAGCATCCAATAGGTTTGCGGAGAAATCGCATATTACAAAAATTGTAGCAAATTAAATTTTCTTTTATTTATATTATTATCAAAATTTCGATAAGACTTACTGTTCATGAGATATTACTTGATAATAGGCGAATTCAATTAAAATCCGCAATTTGAGAACTTCCGGGGCTCGGTGGCACGTGTTAATATTATTCGACTGGGCTCAAATTTTTTATAGGTTAGTTTTTTCGGCATTGAAACAACTTTCGGGGGTGCGACAACAAAAAATGAAATTTTTTTTTCTACTAAGTATAACGTAGAACCACCCTAATGCTTCACACATATCAAAAGCAAAATCATCATGAATTAATTGATTTTCACCTAAAAACAATTGTTTTAAAGGCTTCTGTTGCTTTTTTGCATCTTCCTTATGCAAATTTGTGTTCAGGTGCTAGTCGACTAGATACTTTTTTCGCTTGATACCTTTCATTTAAAAAAATCTGTTGTAAATTAAAGACTGATTTGCGTAATATTTTTCATAAATCTGCGCCTTTTATTTTAACCAATAGGAAAGCTTTATTGTGCTGCCCCTATTAAGAGAGTTCATATTTTCTAATCCGGCGTTTCCGCCCTTTTAAGTACTGAGTAAAATCAGAAAAAAGATGTACCAAGCAATATTTTAGCATTTCTAAGAAAAGTTAAATTTAAATTTCTTGAAAAACCCAAACAAGCTTTTAGATTTTAAAATTTTTATAATGACAATTATAAAAATCGCAAAAAGTACTATACTGTTAATGAATTGTAGGGACAAACTTCTAGGGCTTGCAAAACACAGCAAAGCAAACAAATTTTGTTAATAAATATGTGGTCAGGTGTTTCCTTTCAGCAATAGAGCTTCTCAAAGATTCTTTAAGAAGCGCCTAAATGTAGGCAACTCAATTTACTACCTACTATTTGTTTCCATAACGACCAAAATTAATACAAGATAAATAAAGCCCTCTTTCTCACTTTTCAAATTCAAATTAAATTTAAACTAAATTAATTAACAAAATGTTTCAAAACTAAGCAATAGAAAAAACCAAAATTACAAAGCAAAAATCAACTATTTAAAAAATTTACAATAACTAATCCAAAAATTAACAAAATTATAGTGAATGTTCAAAATGTCGCTCCCCAGCTTTTACACAGGAAGCACATCTATGAAGTAAATTCCTGCACACTGCTCCAAATATACCAGGAGTCTGTTGAACTTCTTCACGTGCAGCAAGAATACGCGCCGTAAGTTCTTCTACAGTTTTAACTGGGGTAGCATACACTAACGTTTTAACATGACCCCACAAAAATAAATCAAGTGGAGTCAAATCAGGAGAGCGTGGAGGCCACGCCACATGCCCTCCTCGAAATATTCATCTGTTGGGGAAAGTGTTATTTAAAAATTCCCCGACTTCCGCCAAAAAATGAGCAGATGCACCATCGTACTGCAGCCACATTTGAGGTGGAACATCTTCCAAAAGTTCAGGCAAGACATGGCGCAAGAAATTTAAATAAATTGCTCCTGTTAACCTTTGGGGTAGCAGATATGGACCAATGAGTCACAATCTCGGCCCAAATGTTCACTGAAAATCTTTACTGGTATCCTTTTTGAACCACAGCATGGGGATTTTCATCGTCCCAAATGTGGCTGTTTCTACTGTTGAATATTCCTTCTTTCGTAAAATATGCCTCGTCACTATACAGAACGTTTACTTGGAATTCTGGATCCTCATTACACCGCCGCAGAAATACCTGGCAAAATTCTACCCATCTGGGAAAATCTGCTTGAACCATCGCTTGTACCTTCTGTGGATGGTACGGATGTAGCTGCTGCTTATGTAGTACCTCCCTTACTGAAACATGGTTCACTCTCATTTTATGAGCGATGGCTCTTGAACTAGTGGAAGGATTTTCAGCCACTCTCTCCAAAACTTCTACCTCAAAATCCACCGTTCGCCTTGTTCTGGTAGCTCCACAGTTGTCTGTTGACAACAAATGCACCTTCCTCTCGCAGCCGACGTGAAACTACACTAAATTACTATTCGGAAAATGTTCTTGGTACAGGCGAGCTGCTTCGCGTGCGTTACCCCAAGCAGCTCCATACATGAACATCATGTCATGCTGTTCGGCAAAAGTATAATTCGCCATAACACAAAAATACGAAACACAGAACGAAAATAATTATCAATAAAATCACAGAACGAAAAAAACAAATTATAAAAAATAGGATGCCTACTAGAGAAATGTTACAAGTTTAATATTGACCTTCACCAACTTTTTATTGACTACAAACAAACATAGAATGGTGTGTAAATCCACACCAACTGTAGGCTAACATCGCTGCCTTATACCTCTTTTAGTTTTTGAAATATTACAATATGTTTAAAAAAAACGTAATTTTTGTATTTCATCGAAATGGGGTTAAAAATTAATTTAAAGGATGAAGGCAAACCCGGATTTCTTTGCGCTTTAAAAACGGATTAAGCGGAAAAGTTCACTCTAGATGATGTCATAGATATTAAAAGTATGTCCGAAAAATGCATAGCACTGAAAGATAAACGTCTGTAGATCCTCGACTAAGAATAATTATCGCATAATAAGGAAACGAGCAACAATTCGCTATAAAAGAAAGAAACTTATGCTTTGTGTCGAGTATAAGCTGGTTATATAACGACAAAGAAAATTTTGGGTTAGGAGAAATGAGGGGCTCTACAAAAAGTATATTTTTTAAATAAAAAATACAGGAGTATTACATGTCATCCTACAATTTAAATTTGAATTTTAAAAAGTGGCACAGGATCCCATGATTAATGGGATCCTAAGAACGGTATTGTTAAAAAATTGAGAAGATCGAAGATTTGTGGGGCCTTGCTGTGGAACCCATGTCTCTATCCGGCCCTGCCTACCTTTAAAACATTGGAAACAGAACAACTAAATGTAATAATTAAATGAAAAGAAAAAAAAGGCCAAGTATTTGTAGATATTTATTATATATGTATAATTCACCTTATGAGATGATCAAATCTACAAAACATGGAATATAATATATTTGCATCATATAAACTCTTGTACGGTTGTAAAAATTAGAATATTTAACAAGTTCTTTGTTCATAAGTACAATCTTAAATAAAACATTAAAAAAATAGAAACTAAAATGCCGCATACACAATGAATTTCTTTTAAATTCCATCAAAAAATACTGAATCAAGCATCCACAATACTGTTTCACATAAAACTCTTAAAAGAAAAATCTAAATACAAAAATTGTGCAAAAACGTTAATTTGGAATGTCTTGCTGGAAGTTTCTTTAATGGCATCTTTTTATTAAAGGAATATAATTGCTATTTTCTTATTTATTTATTTGAGATCCATTCTCAATATATTAAATTGGTTTATTATGATCATAAGCATGTCATAAAAATTACAACTTCACTTTCCTAAGTTATATATTCATTATAATTTAAATTATACATTCCTAATAAAAAAACAACGGTTTTTAACAAATCCTGGTAAAACAACGAGTCGATTAAAAGAAATCGAATATGATAATTGAGATATAACATTGTACCTAGAAAATTTATTTGTCTTTGTATTGGTGTTTCATTTCATGACTGTTGTAATTTTTATAGCTGCTAATTCGACTACTTTCAGTAGTCAATACAATTTCACTAAATTTGTAAAGTCGTATTTAAAAATTACAAAAATAAAAAAATTATATTATATACTCAAATCAAAATTTGGAACAAAATATTATTAGGCCTTGGATATTTTAAGAATTGTTAGTACTTAGTACCTAATTTAGAATTGTTTTAGATTTTTACCTAATTTATTGCTTCAAATCTATAGTTAACGATTTATAAAAAATACTGACAATGGTTTATATACGACTTTACAAAGGCTCTATTTCTTAATAGTAATAATATATAGATATTATAGAGTACATATAAATTTAAATATCCCATAACATAAATCTTGCTAGCATTTAAATACAGTTACTTAATTAATCTATATGCATAAAACTGCACTCTACTATTTAAAAAATGTATGATACTTTACGTCTTGGTTTATAATATGGAAAATACCATGAAGTACATAAGTTTTCAAGGTATTTCAATGAAAAAATTGCTTTAATTTCATGCCGACTATATTGTGGACTTTATTAGAATTGATTAAATTAAAAAATAATAAAGGAACTGCAAATTTTCTATAATTTAGTAAAACAACGTCCATAATATAGTAACAGCACACTTCGAGCATTTTCTGAAACACCCTGTATAGTATTGAGGTCCCTAATATTTCACAAACTGTGTAAATCAGTATAACATTTATTGTTTCCATGTAACTCTAAAACCAATCTGAATTTGCTTTTATACCGACTGTGAAAGAAATATGTACTACCTCCTTTTTGTATTTATTTCAATTTTGAAATTTTAATTAAATAATCCCAAGTTTTTTATTTTAAATGGAACACTGCATATTTTGACATTTTTGGGATTTCAGAATAAAACTGTATGCATGATAACACGTTCGCTGCGGATACCTATTTTGTATACTATTTTAATATGCGATACAGGCCAAAGTGGCGGCGTACAATATTGGCTTGTGTTTCTTTAAAAAGAGCATGTGTAGCGTTTCGTATGACACTTAAATTTTTGTGTGTATTTTCATGACAATCAAATTTTATTTTAGATTTCACACATTTACTAATGTAGCTGTAATCAAAACAAATGAAGAAAAACAAAAGAATAAATTTTGAAAAAGGAAACAAACAAGGTGGTTTGAGGATGTTAAAACAGTTGTAGGTTTCAAATGCAAGCAACTGGCATAAAATAGAACGAGGTGGAAGCAAGAAAAGGAGGTCTACGTCACAAAGTGGACTGAAGAGGACTAAAGAAGAAGAAGAAGAAGAAGAAGAAGGAATGATATACAGATTCATTTGTTTTGTCACTACATAGGTGGTACATGTAGAATGTATTGGTTAATATCTTAAATTGTTAAATAAACTTTGTTTAGAAAGAAAATATTTACAGAGATTCAAGGAAAATATTGAGTTACAGGTGTCATAATAACAATAAATATATTTTTAAAGAACAAGAAATTGATATCATTCCATCTGAAATTCAACTTTTTTTTAAAAACTATTTCCAGTAACTACAAACCATTTTACTGGAGTTGCTCAAAAAAAATCTGACCTTAAAAAGGGTACTATCATATGTAGAATTTTATTCCAATTCCAAAAATGTCAAAATATACAGGGCGTTTCTTTTAAACCCAAGATCAATTCCAATTAAACCGGGAGCGCAAAAAAAAATTGAAATTTACACGACATAATAGGAATTTGTGTATATTAATCACTCCAAAATTCATTTGTTTAAATTTAATAAACAAAAAAAAAGGGGGGCGAGTCACGTTTCGCTCACACCCAGTATAAAAGCAAAACAATGCTGGGTGTGATTTTATACAAATTTTTATAAAAATCTATTTGCAATTGACTGACAATTTTTATCTATGGAGCGAAACCAATAATGGTTCATGTATTCAAAAATGCCCTTGGGTCAATTTCCACTCACAGCAGAAACTCGTGGGTATGATACAATGTATTTATTGTAATAAAAGTTTAACATTTTATTATTTTAAATTTCTTCATGTGGTGTTCTTAATGTTAGGAGATACAGAACAATGTTAATTTTTTAACAGAGATCTACCGACTTTTTAACTGATATGAAAATTTGGTACCGATATTCTGTATACAACTGTACATACATATATTAAAGTTTAAGTAGTGTTTGTGTATCAGATGGGGCCCTAAGGTCAATACTTCAGGTTAGTTTGTACATTGCACTATTCATTCTTACTTAGGAACGGCTTTCCAATACATATTACTTAGAAAAATTGGTCACTACGTCCAATTTTGCTCTTTATTTATTTATATTAATAAAAACTGTAATTTGTTTAGCTTTTATATCTCAGACTGTGACAGAAATAAATTAATTTTTCCCTAATAGATCATTGGCAATTTTCTGCATGAAACTGTCTCAATCTATTATAGTAATAATAAGTAATAACTATATAAGATATTTGTTACTTACACATACAGCGACTGGCACAATAAACAAAATTATTCACTTCTTGTAATTTCACAGCTCTATGTTAGCATATTCTTCCACTGGCAGTGATTTTATATGGAAAAATTTTAGCTTATCACCACACAACCAAATCCGTTAAATAAACTGACTGAAATTTTCTACATTTTCCCCAAACTTATAGAATAATTATTCGATTGTCCATTCTTCATACAGTCAATAACTTAAAATATTAAATATACTGAAACTGTTCTTCAAATCACACAATAAAATCGCAACACAATATAAATAACTGAACAAAAAAACGCAACAGATAATATAGATATGTACATAAACAAATCATTAACACAAACAAAAATCTTTTCACAATATATCTTGCAGATTAAAGCCGGGATCGTTGTCAAATGAATTAAGCAATTCTTGTTCTGTGAAACCCCCTGAATCTGTTGTGGGTAAATTTTCAAGGAAGTCTAAGTTGAAATCTGCCGCTTGAGGATTGAAATTGCTAAGAGAATTCGATTGATTGTTATTCGACGGACTATTCATTAACTGCTGTTGATGACTATTTAATTGCTGCTGCTGAAGGGTTTGATTTGTAACTGATAATGATTGTGTTTGCTGCATACTCATGTTTGTCATTGACATCTGAAAATATAAAAGTTGCTCGTTCAAACACATGTACTTTAATTTTTTTTTAAAGCGATGAAATACCTGATTGGAATTTTGTTGCTGCATTAGAGCTTGTTGTTGCTGCATATGACTAATCATTTGCTGATTTAAATTATTCATTTGCATGGGTCCTTGGCCCAGCCCTTGTGCTTGTCCCATTGCTTGTCCCATACCTTGCCCACTCAATCCACCTGCAACCATTCCTTGCTGCCTCATTTGTTGATGTTGTAATCCTGTCATCTGCATATTGCCAGTGTTCATACTAAAGCCACCACCTGCAATCACAGAAATAAATATTTTTGAATGTAGATGGTGAAGTGAAACATCTTTCTTTTTCACAACACTGACAAATATAACTAACAAAAGCTACAATAACACTCCCAAATGATTCCGATTTGGATTATGGGAAAAAAGAAGAGCTTCAAAATCTTGTTTACGCCTCCAACAATTTGTTTTACTTAAAAATTGCTTGACTTTTCCAGGTTTACTATAATAATAAAAAAACATATTAAAAAAAATAACGTAGCTAGTTTTTTTGAGCAATTTTTTTTAAAAAGTCAATATTTTAAAACTTTTTATCTTTTAGTTTCAGTAATTCATCAAATTCCATCCTGATATGATAACTCGTTTTTGAGTAGGCATTAAAACCAAAATTTTCAATAATTCATAGAAGGCGTCACAGAGAAATTCGCGAGCTGAGACACAAAGCAAATTGTAACTCATTGTCAGGTCTATCAGTTTGCAAAATTGAAAAAAAAATCGTGTTGTCAGTTTTCGAGCAAAATTTTTTTTTAATATTCCCAAAATTCTGAAAGTACTTGTCACTTTATAGTTTTTACTGTGTCACTGTCAACACTCAAAGTGAGGTTATGTATGTAAACAAGCAAGCCTTGATAAGTTAACAAATGGCTTTGGAATTTTTGGATAAAAGGCTTACCAACAGTGTAAGTTGGGTTGCCTATATTTTGTGGTCACGTGGGTGTCAGTAATTAATGAAGGCTCTGTACAACAAATAGGTAAGTTTAATTAAATCGAAATTTTGTACGCCTATAATCTATGGTGGTATCATTGATGACTATTTTTATAGAACACCCTGTATATCAATTTGCTTTTTCATAGCTCATGTAATAAAGAACGGTTGATATGACAAAGAGCATATAAATAAATTAACTAATTGAGAATAAAAAGTGTTAAGTGTTAAAACTGACCTTGATGTTGGAAATTAGGCCTCATTTGTGGACTGAAGTTTGCATTTTGCTGCTGTGACATGATTAAATGCCGCCACTCGGCGCTTCCATGTTGAGGCATTGATTCAGGACCACCCATTGAACCCTGCGGTCGGGGGTACATATTTCGAGTTGTCATATGTTGTTGCTGCATTACATACATGTTGTGTGATCGCATCATTGGACCTAACAATAAAATTCCAATTTAAAGAAAAAAGAAAGTAGCGTTACTACTGCAATGCATTTAACCCATTTTAAAACTTTACACTTTAAGAGTAGATAGATGTGATTGATTATTGTCGCAAAAAAAACCTAGCAAATTTACCTGATGGTGGCATTGGTTGCGGCATTCTTCTTGTAGTGGGAGGTCCTGCTGGATACCGAGGTTGCATACCTTGCATTAATCCCGTGCTTGCTTTATACTCAGGAGGAGGGGGTCTAACCATGTGCTGCTGCAACATTGCTTGCTGCGCTCTTAGCATCTGCTGATGTTGAAGCAATTTCTGCTGTTCTAATGTTTGTGGTGCCATTTGCCGTGGTCCCATACCACCACCCATTGGACCTGCCGATACCATTTGACCTGCTGATCCCATTGGACCTCCTGTATTCATTTGACCTCCTCCTGCATTCATTGGACCACCAGGTCCCATTGACACATTTGGACCCATAGGTGCATTTGGCCCCATGGGTCCATTTGGTCCTAATGGACCATTTGGCCCCATTGGTCCATTTGGTCCCATTGATGTAGGAATTCCTGTAAAAAAACAATAAAAAATTAGGATAGTTTAATAAAATAAATATGAAATTCTCTTCTGTTAAAAAGAATTCATTGTTACTCACCATTAGCTCCATTAACTCGTTGCCTAAGCGATTGTTGTGTAAAATTGATAGTTTGAGTTTGTGACATGGAATACATATCACCTCCTAATCCCTGTTGATGTTGATTTGCAGTCATACCAACACCATGTCCCGAAACCACTGGCATTCCAGCGGATCCTCCCATGCCACCTGCACCTAACATCCCTCCACCATTTCCTGGCATTCCCGTACCATGCATATCAGACATATTTCCATATGGTCCTTGTGCATGTTGTTGACTAGCATTTTGAGCATTCAGCTGATTATTAGAGAGGTGACTACCCGGTTGCTGTACATTATGATTTTGTTGGCCTTGCTGATTTCCTAAACCACCGGGTCCAGATTGCTGTTGGTTTACTGAGCCTTGCTGTTGACCACCTTGATTTCCTGGTCCCGAATTTTGTTGTTGATTGGAGGCGTTTTGTTGTGCACTAGAGCTCAAATTAGGATTGTTTGCTGACTGCTGCTGATTAAAGTACATGCCCTGTTGTGTTGCAATGGATACATTGCCTTTGAGATCGCCACTTAGCTGTAAATGCTGGCCTGCTGATACCTGAAAGAAAAAATTGCTGTTAATAAGACTGAATTTATTGAGTTTCTACTTATGTTTGAATGGATAATTACAAAAAAATCTATCAAATCATAATAAACAACTTTCCCAAGATAACAGAATTAAGATCATACAGGAGTTATGAATTTCGTCTAACATTTAAAAATGTCAAGGCCGGTCACATATCAATGGTTTTCCTGATATGACTTTTTTGTAATCATTACTGCTCCAGTACTAACAAGCGATAAACATGAAAATAATAAATTAAGACGTAAGCACATCAGTCATGGAAAAGTAACAGCAAAACTGTGTAATTTGCTGGATATAAACAAGATTGTGAAAATTACAAACAAATGAATAAGAAAAGGGCATGGTGGGTGAGGAAATTGTGGAATATCGACGGCAATACAAGAAATATAAAAGAATTTGTAAAATACGCGAATAATTTAGTGAGAAAAGGGAAAATGGAAGGAATTGTATAAGAACTGTTTAACAAATATGATGTTAAATAATTTGAAAGTAATCGCTTAACGCTGGCATCAAAGGAGTATCGCACTTCCTTACATACTAGCCAAGCAATAAGCAAATGGGTGATTTAGTTTAATGTTTTCTACTAAAGGCAATAAAAAAAACTCTTATTAGATTCCGACTTCTAAAAAACCGTTTAGTATTAAATCAATAAAACCAACCGATAGTCCATATTTACTTTCCTATACCTTCAATATGAATTTATGAATAGAGAAATATCGATTTGATAAATATTAGCGAATTCGAGATTTTGACGGAAAAACATGTTTTGGATCTCCAGAAATCCTAAAAATTGTTTCTAAAAATTTCTGTCGGGAGTGCGTGGGTGTCACAACTCGTAAATTCCTGAACGGATGTGTCTAATTTCGACGCGTGTAGGAATACAGGGGTATATCGATAATAATTAATATTCACAATGAGTTTTATAAAAAAAAACCGAAACCGGAAGCAAATTTAGACATAATTGTTTTGGTAGCGTTTAGTTCGAAAACGTATTTATTCAAAAGGAATTCTGATAATATACCAAACCAACGTTTTTTACCCAAGTTTCTGGTTTCAAAACTGTTGAATGAACTAGTTTTCAAAATTTGGATATTTAAAAATTTTCTGATAAACTGGCCACACGATTCCGTATAAATTTTGTAGGCTTATAAGACTAAGAATAAAGTACAATTTAGTTGCCGTCTCAATCCGCTAATTTCGTTGTGACGCCTTCTATGAATTTTTAAAAATTCATACCCCTTTCAGTTAATTCAAGGCGAACAATAAAACATTTCTACTTAAACTAAGTTGGTGATGAGTAACACTAAAATAAGAGTCACAACTAGAACGTTTTTTTAATACCTCTTTTTCTTTATTAGTTTAAAAAAAATCAAATTTAGCAAATTTTCCCCGTAGCAATTTGTCGAATTGGTAAAAGCAGAATTCGCCATATATTCGCCATACATATAATAAATTCGTCAATACTTTTACAAGAATTTCAGAAAAAAGTTTTCAGTTTTCGTTTCATTTTAAAACTTTCTAAAATCTAAAATTTGATTGGTTCATTTAGTACGATTAAAAAGACGCGAATTTCAAATTTAGCTGTTACGTTTAGTAGCAAGTTGAATTGACAACGATTTGTAATTGCCAAACGACAACAGTGGCTATTTGACGACCTTAATTTTTTTTGGTAAAACTATGCTAAAAACAAAATTTGTGTTGGATTATGACCTTAACAAACGAATTTCACTGGAATCAATTTATTCCAAAACAAATTGGTGATTACCGATTTAATATAAATACTAGTGTTACCCCAGCGCACAATGCACTGCAGACAGCGTTGACAGAACCGGCGAAATGTCAAGTCTGTCAAGTCACGTGATGCATTAGTTCCAATAATGACACGCGACGTTAATGTAGATGGCGCCCCAAGTGACGCGCGTCTAGCCGACCTTCATATATATCATAAATTAAAATAATTATTATTAAAAAATCGACGTAGAATAAAAATATAAAAATGTTTCATGTTCCATCTATGGATAGACCTTTCATTTGAAAAAAATGGTCCAAATTGGTGAAGCGGTAGCCTCTGGAGGAACCGGAGAAAAAAACCCTTTGTGCTTTTATATATGTATGGATTATAAAAAAATGTTTTTTAATTTAATATTTTTGTTCCACAGTTTGCTTAGAAATAAGATTTGGAACACCTTTTCACTAATAACTGTTTTTTTTAAATATTTTATCAAATAAGACGATTTTCTGCCAATTCGTTAAATCTTTTTGGATTTCCCAACAGACTTGAAGTCACGTAATCAATTTTTAGGTTATCTGAGATGCAGAAGCAATTCCAAAAATTAGTTTTTGAAAAATTCTAGTTATAAAAACTTTCCCCATATATTGCAAACATTTTGCCGGCCACTGTCACCGATCATTATAAAATAATTTGTAATTCCTCAACTGGCCTAACAAATTACCTAAACAGTTTTATATTCAATTTTTTTTATTGGAGATATTTTTAGCATAAATTGCATGCACGTAAAGCACTTTTTTTGCCCTTTACAACATTTTGACAATGAAGAGATACATTTTGGCCAAAATTTTAATTAGCATTGTTAAAAACTACGACAGATCATCAATCAGAAAAAAAAACCATATCCAACAGTAGTAGACATAAATTTAGGATTTTTAGGACTGATGCTGGTACAAAACAGAAAACGCTCTTTTCGACTTCACTATTGTCGGTTGAATTGTCATTAAAAAATCAAACGTAAACTGCATTCTCTGCAGTAAAAAATCGCCTAATTTTTGGTCCCGCAAATCCCGTCCCGGAATTGAAGCTCCTGCAATTCCGGAATTTTCTGCACCAAAAACATGCTGGGATCCCGGGATTGTATTCCTTAACTTGCGATCTTAACCGAGTCGTCAGACGGTACAACGGTACACTTATTTTTTGCAACTACGGAAAGTAACAATTATAGGAAAGTATAGGCGAAGTGCTTCGCTCATCTTTATTTACGTTATGCCAATAGTAATAAGTGCTTATGTTGTGGTAATACAGTCTTAAAACTAGTTGCTTCGAGTAGTCCATGTGGGGCCAAAGAATTTTTGCGTACCGCAAAATTTATTATACAAATATATTTATTAAAGAACCAACAAAATAAAAACAATAATTTGTAATATTTGGCTAAGTTTTATTATTGAGCCCATTACAAAGTAATACTTCCCCCAGCACTGCTTCCCTTGGGGCCATCTAAATCCGCTACGGCTTTACAATGAATGAATTATTCGTAATGCAATAATTACTATTAAAACTTGTTTCATGCTTATGCTAACATTATTATTTAAACCCGTTAAATAATTACATTTAATAATTAATTATTTATTTAATGTAGTTACGACTCTGATTAAATATATTAACAACATTTCCATTGGGTTTTGAGTCAACTAATTCATATAAAAATTGGTTTAAACTTGTTTATTCATAAAAATTAGAACAGCGTTTCGGTTTGGTCCTCAAGCATCTTCAGGTTACCTAAATCATCAAGAAATAAATAATTATAAAAAATAACCTAAGGAAATTATCGAATTATCTTTACATTACCGCAGGTTACCTGAAGAAGGCTTTGAGAACCAAGCCAAAACGCTGTTATGATTTTTATGAATAAACAAGTTGAAATTATTTTTTTGGATGAATAAATAGATACAAAACTAAAGTGACCATTTATTTTTCTTTTAAAAACGGGACGTGTTTTAAAAATTAATTAAAATTAAATAAAAATCGATAAAAACACAAAATATTGTACGAAACACACTGTATTGGTTTTATTGTCAATAAAATATTAAAGAACACATTAAGTTTATTGGTTTATTAATGTTATACTTATACATATAAATGAACAAGAAAAGAAAAACAAATATAAAATAACTATCAATATTTTAAACTCATTTATATTTCTCTGAAGAACAAATTTGTTTTAATAGTGCAGGTGACGACTTCAAATAAGTATAAAACTCTTAACAAGACTGATTTATATTACCTTTAGTTATTAACATTGCTTTTAGATGAGTTATACTACTGCGAAATGCCAAATGCAATCTTAGCAGATTCCAGCGTTATATGGGGTGCCAAGTGTAAAGTGAAAATTTGCTGTGCATTTCACGGTATTTAAGGCAATTTGCCCCAATAGTTATTATATATACACACATTTAGCTAAATGCTTTTTATTTTAAAAAATCGTTGTAGATTTAAATAAATCCTTAAACATTTGATTAAATATTCAAATATTTAAGAAAGCATTAGAGATTTAAATAAATCTTAAAACATTTACTTTAAATTTTCAAATATTTAGTAAATCTTTGTATTTAGATAAATCTGCACATATTTGTTTTAAATCTTTCAACATTTAATAAATATTCGCAGATTTAAATAAATCTTTACCGATATAAATAAATCCTTGCAGATTTAAATAAATATTTCAACATTTAATTTTAAGTTGTCATATTTAATGTTAACTTGTCATATTTGTTTGACCTTAGTAGACCCAATCTACATACAAGACCAAGACCGTTTAAACTGGTGGTAACGTTCAACAATTATGAACACGTTTTCCGTATTTCAAGAATTTATACAATTAATGTTAGTTCAATCATTAATAACAACATATTTAACAACATAAACATTGCATAATTTATTATTCATACAATAAAATTTCCTGAACATTCCCTCGAGAATGTAATATTCAGTCTGTTTTGACTTGCCTTGCGCCGTACTACCGGTGCAACAGATATTGGTGTCCTAAGTCGGCTTGGCTTACCAAGGTCAAATAAAGATGAGAGGTTAACATTAAAATTGTGACAGCTTAAAATTAAATGTTGAAACATTTTAAATCTGTAAAGATTTATTTATATCGGTAAAAATTTATTTAAATCTGCGAATATGTATTAAATATTGTAAGATTTAAAACAAATATGTGCAGATTTATCTAAATACATAAAGATTTACTAAAATTTAAAGTATATGTTTTAAGATTTAATTAAATCTCTAATGCTTTATTAAATATTGGAATCTTTAAACCAAATGATTAAGGATTTATTTAAATCTACAACGATTTATTAAAATAAAAAGCATTTAGCTAAATGTGTGTATATATAATAAATATTGGGACAAATTGCCTTAAATACCCTGAAATGCACAGCAAATTTTCACTTTACACTTGGCGCTCCATAGACTTACTCTTACTACCGAACTGGCGATCATATAGTTTAGTTATCTGTATGAAAACATTATTGGCCTTCATTTCAATTTGCAAACAAATGAATATGAACAGTATTGATTCAATTTTGCATAACGGGACATTTTTGCGTCCCGAGTGATTTCTCGGGGACAACGGGACGATGATTTAAAAAACGGTACTGTCCCGTTGAAAACGGGACGTATGGTCACTTTATACAAAACCCAACACAAATTTCATTAATATTAATTAATGTTTTTAAATCGTAATAAGACGCAAATAAGATTGTTGATAAACTAGTAAAGGTTTCTACAGTAACACCCGTAGGCATATTTATTTATGTCTAATGTTCAAGATTAATCGTGTTTGTAATAACATTAATACGCGGTACAAGATTAGAACGAGTATCACCAAGAATTAATTTAACAAGCAATTAGCAGTATCAAATAAAATTTCTAAAAATAGCAATTACATTCAATACAACGCACTGTGTTATCAATAATCGTTTTACGAGCGCTATTGCCTATTTGCATTCAAAATACGTGTGGTTTGTTACCTAACAAATTGTTTTAATTCCAACTAAAAACGACATATTTTATTCGCCTTAAATCAAGGCCGCTTAGTTTCCAATGTATTATAAATCCCACTGCTGAAAATTATTTGAAGTCAAAAGCTTATCACGTAATCAGTCTAAAGTGTTGACATAAGTGCAAGTTATTCAACGTTTTAATACGAAACCCGAGACCCGTCTGCAGATTTCTTAAACAACCTCGTTACATAAAAAAAATCCCCATGACCTGTTTTCTCTATTTCATCAGAGCATTGTCCCTGATAAAAATGGATTCATTTTACCGTAAGTAAAATTATGAAGTCATCGGGCAGGAAGTGAACTTGTGTGTTAACTAACATCGTCGCTCAGTCGCCTTCCGCACGAGTTCGGCTTTATCAGTTGCCGACAAAGACACCTTCACTAACGCACTTATCCCAGAGAGAGAAGGGTGAACGAAACGTGGCTTAAATTAATCAGGGGCGCGGGTGTGTGGGGGCGGATCACAACTTCGCGAGTTGCTCAGGGACTCATGCCATAAGCGTGCCTCAACAGACTTTTACTAGAAGTTGGAAGTGGAATTATTGTCAACAATGTTTACCACTTGCAGATGTTGCGAATTTAGCCAAGGAGCTTTGTTGGAATCTTACAGTCTGCGGGATTAAAAAACATACAACGTACCTACCCACGGGCGCTCGTCTCTCCCAGAGTGCTAAAAATTAATACAAGAGGTGCAATTTTCAGTAATGATGCCTTTCATTTCGGTTGTCGTTCTTATGCACTTTATAAAGAGCGAGAAAGTGTTCTCACCTTGTCCATGAATAGATTTATTATTTCTATATTTTGCGTTAAAAATGATGAGATTATTTGTAGGGTTAAAATCAAAATTTACTCTTCTGCCTTTATTATTTTTTCATCCCATTTCAATAATTTTTTACATTTAGCTTTCTGCAATTTGTTTAATAATTTTACGTTTTACTTAGGTACCTACTATCATCTGTCTTGAAATTTGTGAAAAGGTGATTTTCTGCGGGTTAGTGTTAACTAAATTTCCAGGTTTTTTTTATAATAATTGTCAAAACAAGCCGGATTGATGCACCGAAAAAAAAACCTTGTAGGTCATCCTAATTACTATGATACGACTATGACGTCATAATTTCATAAATATCGTGTTTTTCAGAGGTGGGAATGATGTACCTAACCTACTATACTATATTTCAAAAAATGTGGAAATCACACGACTTCAAATTCATAATTCTTCATTTTCCTGCCTATTATAAAAATACCTTGCTCTTCTCGATTTTCTTTGTTTTCCAGGTCGATGAGAGAACCCTTGCACGAACATTAAAACGCGCATGTAGTTTATACCGCGCTAATGAAGGCAATTTACAACTTTTTTTCATTTTTATTAGTTTCAAAGAAAAACTGCAATCTGTAGCAAAACAGGAATTTTTAAAAAATCCTACCGCCATGCCGGTTCTTCTACGTTTGATATTTCTAAAAAGTTCTTAAAATCAAAATTTTAATTACCAACTTACTTTTCAGAAAGTTTAAAATGATAAATGCTAAACCAGATTAATATTTTTACTTTCCTATACTTTCAGTACATCGAAGTATTGATTTCATGAAAATTTTCGAAATCGATATTTTGACGAAAATACATGTTTGGGACCTAAAACAGTGTTTTATAAAAAATGTCTGTCTGTGGGTGGGTATGTGCGCTCTATAATTCTCAAACGTATGTATTGTCCTATTTCGATGAGCTTTGGAATGTGAGAGTATATCAAAAATTTCTCGGGGAAAAAGGCTTTTAAAAAATCCGAAACCGGAAGCGGAAATGTTTTGTTTAGCATTTTTTACTCAAACCAAATTTTATAAATATGATAACAACATCCGATAAAATACTTTAGGCTAAAACAACGCTTTTTTTTTAACTTTCTAGCTTCACAATGGCGGCCGTTACAATTTTTTCAAATTTTTGCCTTTAGCGCCTTGTTACTCAAAAACAAGTTGACAGATCGGGTTCTAATTGTTTATCGTAGTAGCCCTATAGACACAATATTACTAAGCACAAAAATTTTCGAAAAGTTAAAAGCTATGAAGTGAAAAAATTTCCAAAATTTCGGAATGTTCAAAAAAATACTCCGCAAAAAATGGCCACCGTTTTTATTTTATTTTGTAAGCTCATAGAGCTCAGAATAAACTACAATTTGGTTCGTGTTCCCGCTCGCAAATTTCTCTTCGACGCCTTTTATGAATTTTTGAAAATTTGAGTTTTAACGCCTATTTACTCAAAAACGAGTTATCTGATCGGAATGAAATTTAATATTGGAAATGCCTTAAGGGTACACAAACGTTACAAGGTACTAGAACTTTTGGAACTACTAAAACTGTGAAATAAAAAAAGTATACTCCCGTGATAATAGTCAGAAGCTGATCTTGTAGCTTAGTAGTTTGTACCGCACGACCCTAAAATTTCTACCCAGCAAGTGGTTTAGTTGTCCTTATTGCAATGAGGGATTAGCCGAGTTGTGTCGTAATTGATGTGATAAGATATATAAACGCAAAATGTAAAAAATAGCTCGTAAATAGTCGCAGAATATTATATTTTAAAGTACTTATAAACTGGCCTTAATACTATCAACACCAAAATCCAAGGTCACAACATGAGCGAAGCATTTCGCTCGAACTTTCATATTCATAAATATTTATTGTGCCCCGTTTATTAAATTAAAGGAACATACATTTTTAATTTTACAATATTCATAAGCGTCACAGAGAAATCAGTTTTTGAGCAATACTTTGTTTTAAATTTTCCATATTTTTCCTTCCGTTTTTTTTTTTAAAGTTCACATAATAGCATTGTGTTCTAGGGTAATTAAAATATCAACTTCGATCCCGATCTGTCCATTCGATTTAGAATAATAAGTCGTTAAAGTTCTAACTTCTGCTACCGGAAAAGGAAAGTGAAAATGAATATTCTTGAAAAACTCTTGCAATGCCAGACAATTATGATAAGTTTGTACTTAATTATTGTCTTTTATACTGGCTTAGTCCATTTGCAGATCAGCTATTATAAGTGCAGAAAAGAGTTAGTCGAATTATTAAAGTGGAAAAGACAAATTTGGTCTTATTAATTGTATCATCTCCGAAAAAATGTGAAATATTCATTTTTTTATTTTGTGGCAAACAGTGTCGACTAATAGGTATAGTGATCAAATTTCTTGTGATTTTTGCTTTACAAATAGCTTCCGTCTGCGCAAATAGAAATAGTGGCCGTTTGTATTCATTAATTTAGATTGTTTACATGGTAGACTGCTGCTAGTCATGCTCCGCAGCATGGTTTTAATGTAATGGCCGTGCACGTAAGGGTGCGAGCTATCAGGGCGCAACCATGTGCACATGGACGGCCTCCTGACGCGACGGCCAGTATTTATATTTACCCAGTCAAAAGGTATTTGCTTAAAATAACCAGTATGATTAAAAAAGAAAATCTTTGATTATCGTATATACATAAAGCAAAAAAGTTACAGCAAAACTTGACCATACTAACGTATTTCTAAGCTCTTTTTACTACAATATATAAAATATAAACTCGTTACTGCAACGAATAATAAGCGAGGAACTATATTCACTCAGGAAATGTAAAAACATTGTTTGAATCTTTGGAAATTGCTTCAAGTTTTTTTAAATCACTGGTAATCAGTGCGACAATTTCGCTTGATTTTAGGACGTTTTTCACATACCAAATGTAAACGAAACATTTTCTTTTAATTTTAAAATTCGGTAAAATTTAAAACTTCCCCAAAAATTCAAAGAATAGCTGTAAAATCATTGAATTTGGACAGAAATTAAGTCATTGGTACAAACTCAGAGACGTTTTTTTTTCAATTTTTAAATAAGACGTCGTGTACCTTTAAGGGGGAGGGGTGACTACATACAACATCTAAATACGTTATGATATTAACACAAAACTGCACCTGTTGTTTTTTTTTTAAATTTAAGTAAATTTGTTTTGTGTTTTGTTAATTAAGTGTCCGAGTTGGTGGAGTTTAAAACTGTACCAGTGTTTGGCAGGCCCAGTAAATAGCCCAAATTTGTCTTAACTACTGGAATCGATGTAAAATTCTGTATTACTTCAACTAACTCTCTACGTCCTGTAATAACAGAGATAGACAACAGTGACCCATAAAATATTTCCACCCAATACAAGGAATTATGCCTATATTCAAAAATTCAGTTTTGTGAAAAAGGTTTAGTATTTAGACGTTTAGTAGACGTTATTTGGTTATTTCCTTTACGTAATTTTTAAAAGTAAGTTATTTGTAGCGTTATTTTCAGAAAAAAGTAATGTTTAAGAACGACTAAATCATGTTTTTACTGCTTGTTTTTCGCTTGAAAAATCCTATCTATTATTCTAAAGCAGGAAAGGAAACACGCTATACGATAACTCTTCTAAGATAATTTTAATTCATGATAATTCTCTAGTCTTCAAACTCATTACATCACGTTTGATAACGAATTATACGCGTTGGGTTTAGGTTTTAGTCTATGAATTTCAATGATAGCTTCGCTTTTACCGCCACTATTTTTTAACTGTCTCAATTACACGAGGGCAGTATTGTTAAAATTTGAAAGCTGTGTAAACTATCGCTCGGAATTTAATAACACTAACATGTAAACATATCGAGTTCAGTATATATGGACGCTTTGCGTATTTGAGATGGGATAGCGGCGTCGCTTCAGAGGGTCACAATTTCAAGACACCTGCCATTCCATTTTTATTTATTTATTTATTGTTATTGTTGGTCAGCAATACATGAGACGAGTATAAAATGTAACAAAATGTGATATAATTTCTCTTAATAACAGAATTAATATAATACTAAAAAAATATGCACTAGGGCTGGAATTTTTAGATATTATATTTATTCGAAAGGTAGAACACTATTACATTTTTGCAATCACGAATAATATTTGTGGCAAAATAAGGTCAGATTAGACCACAAAAGTATTATCAAAAAAACATCTTTAACAACAAAAAAAAATGTTTACGTTTTTAAGGAAAACTAAAAGCTTCTCAAAAACATAATAAAACAATTAAGGTGGTGCTAACAGTTCTTCAATAAATTAATGTTTGGTGTTACAACAGCAAACAATTAGTATCTTAATATTGTCTGAGGGTAAGCTGTGACTATTGTTAGTTAATATAATAAAGTGAAAATGATCTTTCCACTTCAAAGGAAAGGTCTGTCACAACAGACACCGAATATTATGGCGTTATGGCTATGGTCATAACGGTCACCCATCAACTTTGGTCACAACGGCCATCTCTGCCTAAAGATTTCAACTTCAAAAATTATGGCCGTCGTTGTCAATCTTTACGCAGAGATGGCCGTTGTGACCGGAGTGGCCATTGTGACCGGTGGCTTAGGCGGCCATTGTGACCAAAGTTTACGAGTGATAGCTATGACCAGGTTGACCGTTATGACCTTAACCATAACGGTCAAAATAATCAGTGACCGTTGTGACCACTGGATGTTGTGGCCAGATTCCCAAGAAAAGTGAATGGGATCTAAAAATCTAAAATTTAGTGATCCACTAGCAGCAATGTTAAATAAAATATGAAAAATAGTACCAAAATAGGCATAAATCGAAAAATTAGGCGTGACCTTGTACCCATAAAAACCTAAAATAGGGAAAATAATTCACAAATACTTATAATCGCCATTTTAGGCAAAAACTTATATGATTCAGATTAAAGCAACGTTTTTCAAAACAGATAATAATAATAATATTCACTTTTAGGAGCCTGCAACCTAAATGCAACTGCGTTAGCTGAATTGACGTAGTTACGCCACTGTGTGCAGATTAAGTACATCTCTTACATCTCGACGCTGCTTATTATTTTTTTAGTTATAGCAAAAAAAGCATTGGGCGTAGCCCACGGGCTTTGCTAGTTTTTTTAATATAAATATTAAATCCAGGCCCCTTCGGCCTGCCTCACCTTGAGAGGCATACTTCATTCCGATAACTGGAGGTGTTATAGAAAAAATAATCTGACAATAACTCAATGTGAAGAAAAATCTCTAGCTTGGTGCTATTTGTAGATATGTTTGGAAAAATTATGATAAATGTGTCGAAGTTAAATCAATACCCATAGCTCAAGTTCCCATTTTAATATAGATGTTCATGTTTGTACAACCACTTTGTTGTTTTTCTTTTAGATTTTTGTCCGAGACAGCCGTGCGCTGATACATATTTATGTTATAGTTCGATTGTGACGCTCACATTGAATTTAGTTAAAGATCCTAATGTGAATATTTTAAGAGAATTTCTTCCATGAACAGAAACAAGAAACAGGCTGTCCAATAATTGGTAAATCCACCTTTTGCTTGGCGTCTTTCCTAGTCCAAAATAACAATCTGTTCGGGTAAAAAAGAACCCTCTCGAATTTTCACCTCTTCACCTGCCAATCTGTAGAAACTCCCAGTTAAGGTGCTGTTTTAAAAGGATTTCAGAACATTCCCTGAATTTTTTTGGTGGTACTTGAATGTAAATTTTTTTAGCTCATCGTAACAAATGTTCCACTAAAACTCTCATAAAATTCGAAGCCCACAATCATTCCACTTGATTGCGTTTCGTACAGCTTCTCCCTTGCAAATAGCAACGTAAAACCAATTTGACGATAAAATAAATCAAAGGAATCCCTATTAATCAAGCCGGGGAAGCAATACAGAAGTATCGGCCCCAATAATCAGCCATCACTGCTTTGGAATATTTCCAAATGATAGCGTACATTATGACCAAAAGTAAAATTTGCTTTATAACTAGATATAAATCCTGAAGCATATTGCACTATTTGTCAGGCGCCACTGTTCATTAACATAGTGAATGTCGATCGGCTTCAGTATCCAGTTTCAATCTATAGTTCGGAACCAGGATTTAGGCAAACTTGAGCTTTGTGTAGGGGTGCTTTGTGTGAGCTTTTAGAGATGGCTGCTCTTCCTCTCATGGCTCCTCTTAGTCAGTGTCGTGTTTCATTTTATTTGAAGATGGGGTTTAAACAATTATTCATATCTTACTGAACATTAAATTAGAACTGTAGCTCGATTAAGGTCGTATTATTTTATGATTGACGCTTATTTAAAATTACTCTAATTTACGGTCTTAGAGTTGCTTTCTTTGTTCCTTCGGGATCGTTCTAACTTAATATAAAAAGCAGTCTCCGCCGTTTTCAGCAAAAGATGTTTAAAATTGTACATAGACAAATCGGACCTATGTATTGTTGTAGCGGCAATCATATGGGGTAATTTCCCATTTTATTAGGCAGAGGGGTTGCAAATCTATTTATAGAACGCTGTTGGTAATGCATGAATGCCATATAGACTAAGTTAAACTCGGTAGGTTACATCATTTAGTAAGATAAAATTCAAATATTAAGAGTCTCTAAGTATTATTTTGCCACAAATTAATTAACAGAACAAAAGTACAAATTAAAGTATTCATTTTTCAAACACTAATGGTATTAAACTATACATCATTTTCACAATTTATTTAATTTTAATAACTTTATTAAAAGAAATAGTTTAGATCATTTAAAAAATATAAATTGTTAAGAGAGTGGTAAAGAGAGGAGAAAGAAAAAGAAGAGGAGGACGAAAGTGAGAAAGGTATACAGAAAAAAGTAGTGGAAGAGAGTGAGCGGATATGAGAGGTGAAATGGTGAAAGGTGGGGCGAATGGTGAAAGGTGGGGCGAATGGTAAGAGGTGGAGAGAAAGGAGGAGTGAAAGATGAGAATAAAAGCAAAAAGCGAGAGTTGGAGAGGAGCTGAGAGGTAGAAGAGAGCCCCAGAGGAGTGGTGGAAGAGGGAATAAAAGATAGAAAGTAAAAAGGATAGGTGAAAGAGGCAGTACATGAGGGAGTGCGGGGAGATTGCGCGAAAAAAGCAAGATGAGAAGAGAAGATTGATATGGAGGAGAAAAAAAGACGGATAGGGATGATACTAAAAAACCATGTCCAACTTCCATTTTCGATTTCAGATTCTTATTAAAAACGTATTTTGCCATTGCATTTGTTGTATACACTCCCAGTCCCCAGATTCCAAGTTTCATCAAAATTCGAATAACCGTTAGGGAGATATTAACAAACAAATCAACTAAGAAACGAACGCAGTTAGAAATAAGCTGCTGGCTGTAAACAGAGACTGCTGAAAGGTAGTTGGGTAATTCAGCCATGTACCGATCGTATGCTTCGGTCTAAGCCGTAAAAGAAATATCGCTCACAGGCTTCAGAGATTGAAATTAAACTGGTAATGCGCTAAAAATGTTGCTGTTCTTTGCAAGATTCTTTGGGCCTAAAGAAAACGGAAAGACCAAATTTGTCTGCCAAAGTTTAGGTGCGAAGGGAAAAATAGGCCCCCCTAAACATTGCTGCACTTAAAAGTTGTGAATCTTATTCTACTTTCACACATGAGCAATTTACTTTAATTAGAAATGTATTATCGTTTCCAGTGTATTAAATAAACGGGTAAATACGTTCGATTTTCAAAGAAGGCGTAACAGAGAAATTAACGAACTGGGACCAAAGAGTAACGCATTTGTAACTCTGACCCAACAGCCTTAAAAAAATCGTGTAGGGGTTCCAGTTTTTGAGCATAATTTTTTTTTTAATTTTTAAATTTTTTCACTTAAAAATTTTAGTAATTCTAAAAATTGTAAATCTAAAATTGTGTAGATACAGTGGCGTAACTACCATAGGGCAGAGGGGGCAACGCCCCCCCGCCCCCGGGCCCGAAGCCTTAGGGGGCCCTGCCACGAGTCACGAGTTTTTATTTCTTTTTTCTACAGACGTCAAAAAATGACGACATTTTTACATTAATCTCAGTATGCAAAATGTCACATTGGAGTTGTTTATCTTGACAGCGTGTACGAAGTATTTCGCGCACTACAGCGAAAAATACTTCGTGCATGACAGTGGTAACGTTTTTAAAATATTGTGCCTTTGATTTTTCGGGTAACAGGTTAGCAATTGCATTATTATCCACTTATCAAAAGGTATATCTTCTGCCATTTCCAATATTTCCATCATTTAAAAATAGGTTTTCCAAAAAGGACGCCGACTAAACTTGTTTAGGAAAAAATAACTGACAAATATCAATATTTGTTAAATTTTGTTTCCGTAGTAACAAAGAAACAGACTAGATTGCGATAGAATAAATCTTTATTTTTGTATTTTTTTATGATTTTACATAATTTTTTTCATTATTTCAGTAAGTCTGTAGAAAAAATGTTGTATGCAACTCGTGCGCGAAATTTCTTTGGCGCTTGAGAATGAAAGTTTTTTGTCGAGGCGGTAGCTGAGACAAAAAACTTTCATTCTCAAGCACCAAAGTATAATTTCGCGCACTAGATACATAAATAACTATTTATTTCTCTATTACGAAGATTTTTCAATAAAAATTTTGATTTTCGACAGTCTTTATTTTTATATCCAAATAATTTTTTCCTATTGAAGGAATTGTTCTTATTATCAATTACTTTATTATTGACGGTTTTTTGAGGATGGGACCAGGGTCCTTCAGGTATCTTGCCCCCGCCCCTAAAATTTGAAGTTACGCCACTGTGTTGATACATATCTCTACAGCATACACAGTATCAATTTTTTTCCTGTTCATATCAAAATCAAAATTTTAACAAATTCATTCAGAAGGCGTCACAGCGAACTTAATGGGCTAAAACACAAACCAAATTTTAGCTAGCCTACAGCTACAGCACAATATTATTTTGCAAATTTCAAAATTGAAATAATCTTTACATCGCAGTTTTCATACGTTTAAAAATTCTCGTGTAATACTGTGTACCCTTAGAGCTACTACAAAGCTAAATTTGATCCAGATCTATCAACTCGCCTGTGAGTAATACAGCGTTAAGACAAAATTGTCAAAAAAATCGTAGCATTCCCTAATTTGCAGCTAGAAAATTATAAAAAAAACACCGCTTTGTTGGGTTCTCCATCAGATTCCGTTTTTAGATTCAGAAAATTCGCCTCCCGAAAAAAATGCTACCAAAAAAACATGTATAAAATCCGCTTCCGGTTTCGGATTTTTTAAAGCTTCCGATGCTTATCCAAGTCGGACCATCCGTTCGGTACTTTTAATTTACTTATTAAGCGTGCGCTGCCTATACTAAAATGATACCAATTTCGATACAGATTTTCATTATTAAATGACCCAAACTAACCAACAGCTGCAAAGCATTGTTTAAACTGACCAATAGCAACAAAGCATTGTTTCTGGTAACCATGGTTACAAGAGTTGTTGACATTTCTCCGTTAACATCGCAAAACAGTACGATTTTTTTGCATAAAAAAACTTTTTTAATGAATATTTTTTAAATTAACTAAAACAGTGTACGCAACTCGTTTGAATTATGACACTCGCTGCCGCCTGTGTCGTAATCTCACTCGTGTATTAATAGCTATCATTATAGATTCGATGCATAATATACTATTAAACCACTCTTTTGAATTCCTCAAAAGTTGTATTTCTGTCAATATCTCGAATTCCAAAAGCTTTCATGAAATCAATACGTCCCTATACTGAAAGCATAGAAAAGTAAAAAAATGAAAGCCTACCAAATTTATTTACTGCGGCATGAAAAAATTTTACCAGAAAAATTAATCATTGTTTTCGTACACTAAATAGTTAGGTGCAATTTTTAAGATTGAGTCAGGCTCACGGAACTTTTATCTTCTACGGTTCTGTGTCGTTTTATAAATAATACATATTTTGAAATATGTGCAATAAAATTAAAAAAAAAAATAATATTTTTACAAAAAAAATTGGAATAAGCCCAGAAAACAATTTTTTGCTGTTTTTCCTAATTCCTACTATAGTTAGCAATGGAAATATTTTGGTTATTGCACGACCAAAACCAAGGTCCGGACCTTCCTCAAGCTACGAAAATATCTCTTTCGAGGTCTACTTTGTTCTGCCCAGATTAGTAGGTTAGGATCTCAACATATCGTTAACGTCTCAGTTAAAGGTTTAGGTAACTTTGAGTTTTGTACCCCAGAGTTTTGTGGTGATCAAATTTCTGACCTATTAAGAAAAATCTCATTTAATCTCAAAGCATTTAAAATTGTGATATCGATTACACTGTCGATTCTTATTAGAAATAGTTCAGTTGACTGCCTGTCTTTAGATAATTGGAAGTATAAGAAAAGCCTCCCACAATTTTACCTTCAAAGGGCATTGAGTACATTGGGGTACAGAAAAGTACCGCGGTGCAAAACAGGTTCATATTTTTTACTGTTTTCACCTACTGTATCATTCCAATACATCAAAAGGAAAAACTTCAAAGTTTCAGTTGTCTGTCGCTCGTTATTCTAGTGGTTGCTAGTACTCATGCAGTCAGGTAGGTAAAATGCATACGCTTTGTGTGTGTATAGTTCAGGTAACGAGCATGTAATATTAATATCACTCGGGCAGGGCAGGCGAAGGAGGTTCTGGATGAACCGCGAAGAGTATTTTACCGCTTCCTCCTCGGTCGCATCGCATGTGCAAGCGGTCACGTTCGAGATCATTGCACTGGCGTGCGCCTCGGGCGCGCTTACTACCCACTGTCGGGTGTCGGAGCTCTATGACCACGACAGGTTCAGCTTGTAGAAAATTCTAATTAATTTTAATAATCCACAAAAAGTTCACGAAATATCTGGGGCATGAACCGTGTTGGTTCGCAGATCAGGAGAATTTGACATTCGTTCGCGGTTTGTACGGTCAACACGATTTCTACTAACAATCACAATCGTTCTTCGTTCAAGTCTGTTTCTTCAGTCAGACCATGAACTGATGTTCGTGTTACCTTTTAACTTCCAAAGGATTTCCGCTACTTAAAATTAATTCAGGTCGTATAAAAGATTGTGATTATAAACTTAAAATTCTTCTCCGAACCCTAATAAGTTCGGGCCGATTTGGAAGTTTGCCGAAAAACTTGACCTTTTCGTTCAAAACACCAAAAGAAAGTTTATTTCTGCCGCCCCAGTAACATAAATTCGATAATCCCTCAAACTAATTATGAGGATTTTGTCCTCTATAAAAGAAATTACAGTTTTTGCGCTAAAATACTCGAAAGTTCCTCAAAATCTCCTGAATTTTCCTGTTTTTCGTTTAAATTTAAAAACAAAATAGTATTCTAGTTAAAAAAACTGAAATTCATGTCCTGAAATGTTTTGCAAGAAACATCACCAAAAAAAATTCCTTAAAAATGCCAAACAAAATATTTCCGAAATTAAAATATTTTAATAGAATAAAATATAGCAATGCTTTTGGTACTAAAATCTACATTTGAGTTTAAAGTTAAAGAGACCTGCAATTTCGGTCTAACAATTTCGTTGTTCATAAGCGCCCGCTTTAGGCTCCAACAGTGACTATGATAATTCGTTTCTCGCTCTTGTTAACTGAATCTGGAGGGAGGAGCGAACACGAACCGCCGTTTGTTACGCCAACAATGACCATGATAATGCGTTTCTCGCACTTGTTAAAGTAAAGCTGAATGGCGGAGCGAACAGGAATACCCGTTTACTGCGGCAACAGTGACTGGGATAATGCGTTTCTTGACCTTGTTCAGTAAAGCTGAAGAGTAGAGCAAACACGAACTACCGTTGTCTGCGCCAACAGTGAATATGATAATGCGTTTCCCGCTCTTGTTAAGAGAAGCTGAAGGGCGGAGCGAACAGGAACACCCGTTTATTGTGCCAACAGTGACTATGACAATGCGTTTCATGTCCTTGTTGAGAGAAGCTGAAAAGCGGAGCGAATAGAAAAACCCGCTCACTGTGCCAACAGTAACTATGATAATGGGTTTCTCGCCCTTGTTAATAGAAGCTGGGGGGCGAGCGCCCGTTTTAAGTACTACATACTTACAATTGCAGCGAAAGCGCACCAGCATATCGTACTGTAGTAAGAAACGGAAAATGTTTCGCAACGAAAAAATCGGTGTTTTAATTTGTGGGTAGATAATTCCTTGGGATTAAAGAACACCGAGACCAAAGAGAAAATTAATGAGCCAAAAATTAGATGGTAGGTGAAAAATTCGATTTTTAATAATTTACAGAAGGAGTCGATTAAAAAAAAACTCATACAGGCGTCAGATACGGTGACGGTAAATTTTTGACATAACCCTCAGTGAAATAGGCCCATCCGTTCGGCAGTTATGAAGCTTAAATATGCGACCAATTGGGATCTTGGAAATTAAAAAAATGTTACATGTAACAACTTCTTACAGATCTATTGAAAAACTGACGAAAGCTCTTTAAAGATCTTCTAAACCTCTTCAAGATTTAAACCGCTGAGAACCAATCAATGTTTTCCATAATAGTCTCTAATCTTCAAACTATTCAAATTCTCAAGGCTTCAAACCGCTGAAAATATTCGTTATAAAAAACATACAAAATAATTTCCATTAAAAACTCTTATTTAAATCCAGAAAAATTATTAAACTTTTCAAATGTTCTTTAAAACTAAAAAATACGATAAGATTTATGAAAGTTTAAGATCGCCGATGCACGATAGATACTATTCTTATTAGAGATCAACTAAATGTTCTCTGTAAGATTTTCTCATTAAAATCTTACAGCTTTTAATAATGAGCTTTAAAACTGAGAAAGTTCTGAAAACTTTTAAAGGATCTCTAAAAGGTTGAACCTTCTAAACATACTATTCTTCGCGGTAGATAAAACGATATCTTTAAAAATTGTTTGCATAGTATTCACTCCCAAACGTAAAACTATTTACGGATCTTTTAATATTCTCCAATGTTTAAAATCGCTTAAAATTTTGAAGAATGTAAATGTTTTACAGAAAAATTTTCTATGAAACGCATGGAAAAATTTCCAAAACTCTTCAAACTCCAAACCTGTAAAAAAACTGAAACCTTCTTGAATGAAGGTTTAAAACCTTTAAAAAAAATTTATTTGCAGAGCTTCAAAAGATGTCATCCATAAGAATTCTTACTAATCTTTAGAAAAAGACAAATCTTTTAAACGTTTGAAACGTCCTTTAAACATTACCAAAATAATAAATTAGTCTATCGCTCATTGAAAAACACAAAAAAAAACTCTTAAAACAAGCATACAAAATTTATAAAATCCAATCAGCAGTTGACAGGAACTAAATTATTAAAGCGCCTTAATACCTATACAGAGTGTTAATGAATTGTAGGGACAAACTTCTAGGGCTTGCAAAACACAACAAAGCAAACAACTTTTGTTAATAAATGTGTGGTCAAAAGTGTTTCCTTTAGAAGTACCTGAAAATAGGCAACCCAAATTGCATTTTCAATTACTTTGCACAGGTCACACGGAATTTTGAAAAAAAAAAGAATCTAGACATACATGCATTCAAATAACGTCAATTTTGACACAATTCGATATATTTGTGATAATTTTTGACTTTTCCTGCATTCGTTTCATTTTGTATTTTGGTTTTTCCTATTACTTAATTTTGAAACATTTTGTTAATTAATTTATTTTAAATTTAGTTTGAATTTGAAAAGTGGGAAAGAGGGCTTTATTTATCCTGTATTCATTTCCGTCGTTATGGAAACAAATAGTAGGTAGTAAATTTGAGTTGCCTACATTTAGGCGCTTCTTAAAGAATCTTTGAAAAGCTCTATCCCTGAAAGTAAACACTTTTGACCACACATTTATTAACAAAAGTTGTTTGCTTCGTTGTGTTTTGCAAGCCCTAGAAGTTTGTCCCTACAATTCATTAACACCCTGTATTTAAAGCCTGGTAAAAAAAAATTTTCCAAAAATTATTAATTTACGAAAACTGCATCCTAATATGTAGTTATATATTTCTGAAAACCACTACATGTGTTGATACAAATAAACTTTTATACATTCATCAAATTAATTTAGAAAATTTCAGATAGTTTCAAAAACGTTCAGCAAAACTCGCATCGGCTAGGATTATTACGAGAGAGGCCTTTTCAATGGTTGCCTAAAATAAAAAAGCATGTTTTTTAAATTTTATAATTCCTTCAGTGAAGAATCGAGGTTTTTGCGACATGCCTGATCTCTATAAGTATTCTTTTGGTAACGGTTTCCGTCGCAACAAGCTACGTTTCGAAATATTCCTGTTTTAACAGAAAAATTAGCCGTTCTCATACAGTATCTATATCAATCTAAGCGTCTAACAGGTTTGGACTCTATTATTTGCAAGAACACGCCCTCCACAACACCGTCTGCATCCATCTACCGTTGTTCTAGTTCTAATACACCTGAATCGCCGTTCACGGTTTAACAGCCGCTAAGCTAGAAGTTTCTTTGTCTTTTGCACGGATTAGAACGGATATGAGTGCTCCTATGTGCTGAATTTTTAGCGCACTTGCTACTCGTGGGAACTACGCGCTACTTCCTCATTCAAATGTGAGCGACAAAACCGTTATCCTAGAAAACTGTAATGCAAGAACTACATACACTAAATGCACTCGATTATTAAGGATTCAAGTGCATCAATATGTAATAATTTCTATAACCATGATACCTGTAACTGACAACCAAATAGGGTTATGCAAAGTACTTGCGACTAGTTCCTCGTCGCCTTCGAACATGCAAAAAAAGGCAAAATATTATTATTTATTATCTTTGGATTACGCGCATATACCAACGGAAATTACAATGCTTTTAAATTATTGGTGTAAGTAATGAAAATCTCAAGTTTTCTTTTTTTTTATATAGAATCAATAATTTGCACATATAAAGGCAAGTAAGTGTAAGAGGGGTTAGTAGATTTTGGGTTAATTTTAGACGAGTTCACGCAAGGTTATAGGTGACGGTTGCGATTTATCCTGCAAACTTGTAAGTCACTTCTTGAATGTTCTATTATCGTGGAAACTTAGAAGGTTGCCGTAAATTACCGGATATATTTATATTAGGATTTAGGTTTGGTTGGATTTTTCAAACACGTATGCACATATAAAAGCGAATAATGAAAATACAAGCTTGAAACCTATGGAAATTCAATCGGAAGTTTTGGCCCTAGTTGGATAAAATGAAGGGAAACGTCGAAAACAACAATTTTTTACTTTCCCATACTTCTACTAAAGAAAGGAAAGTTATGATTTCATGCAAAATTTCGAATTTCAGATTTTAACGGAAATACGCGTTTTGGGGTCCAAAGTGGTTTTAAAAAAATGTCTGTCTGTGGGTGGTAACGTGCGGAAAATAATACTTTTTAATTTAAATAACGCATTTTCGGGAAGTTAGGTGATTTTAACTACGGCTATCAATTAGCTCTAGTTAAAAATATATTTTTCATTCTTTGCATATTTTTGATCTCTTAAAATAAAGCTTTTACAGCGATTTTAGTCCTAAGCCCGAAGCGCATTATCTAATCAGTTATAAGGCGGGGTCGGTTACCGTGCTCCTATTCTATGCGGCTAGCCAAAGTTATCATAGCACTATTCTTATACGGTGCACGATATTGTATTGCACAGGCTGTCGCAAGTTCAAATCACCGCTGGGGCGTTTTTATTTTTTTTCTTGCTTTAATTTTTGTAAAAACAATGTTATTATTTACTTAGTTATTGGCGCGCGAACATTTAAAACATGAAAAGTATGGGAAAGTACCAGCGACCTGTTTCGCCCATTTTTTACTTGGGAAACGGTACGTTTTACGAATTACATGGAAGATTTAATTTTAAAACTTTTAAAAACCAAACATGTATGGCTGCGATATACATTTTTTTAAATACATAATTTAATGTTTTATAAACGCTCACAACGTTTTACGTTTGCCCCTACTTGCGATATAGATTTCGCTTAAGAAAATTTTGAGAAATCTTGAAGCTATTTAAAATTTCCTAAATATTACTTTTCCAATTATTCCGAACAAAAACAGGAAAAAAATTGTTGTTCTGATATTGGGCTATTTTAGACGAGTTCATGCAAGGTTATGGGTGAGGATTGCGATTTATTCAAACTTGTAAGTCCCTTATGTCTTATTATCGTGGAAACTTAGAAAGTCGCCGTAAAATATCGGATATTTTTAAATAGGGATTTATGTTTTGTTGGATTTTTCAAACGCGTATGCACATGTAAGTGCGAAGAATGAAGATACGACCTTGAAACTTATGAAATCCCAATCTGAAAATTGGCACTATTTGGATAAAACGAAGGAAAACGTCTCAAACAACGATTATGTTTTACTAAAGAAAAGGTATGTTTTCCGAATTAATTTTTAAAACTTTTATTTCATACTGTCCACCGTACACTAATTTACGTCATTAATTTGAGTCCGGGAAATGACACATTACAGTACTAGGCTGGGAAGTGTTGCCTCGCAATTTTTCGTCAATCACAAAATAAGAAAAATTTTCAAACATTTAGTTGCTATCGTTACTCTAAATAAGGCAACCAGATTATCCTTAATAATTTGCTTGATTAAAATATTATCCTTTATTTAAAAATTTAAAAAGCGATACTGTATGAAATAAAATGTTGTCACGTCACGTCACATGGCCGTGAGATGATCTTACAATACTCGTCTCGAAATTCCAGATTCGACTCCTTCGTCGCCTCATCCGGAAACATCTCGACTCGTTGCTGTAATAAGTCATCTCCCGGCCTTATAACGTAAATAACTATTAAATATAAACATCTATATTTTGCGAAATATTTATTTTATTAATTACATGTTTTAGAAACATACTGACACCGTTTTACGTTTGCACTCGCTTGCAGTATAGATTTACAATTTATCAAATATTACTTTGTCAATTATTCTGTAAATAAGCTTCGACAAAATTCATGAAATCAATATATCAATATTCTATACTGAAAGTATAGAAATGTAAAAAAATTTAGAAACAATCCCAAAGGGTACGGGAGATAAGAGATGTTCTTATTCGTATTATAACTTTTTAAAAAGGCATAATTCTCAAAAGAATTAGAAAGAAGAAACAAACACTTTTCAGAAATGTCTAGCTTAAAAGCAGGGACGTGCACCGAAACGTTATCGGCAACCGAAAACCGGACAAAACCGCAAAATTGTACCATAAGCGAAACGAAAACAGAAATTAAAAATTCAGCCCTTTTGGTTAAGTCTTAGGGTTGTTGCCAAAACATTCAGTATACTTATTAAAATATTCCACTGATGCAAACGCTTTTTGCCGGTATGACGTCATCGTACAACATGACATGGATACTTTACCAGCAGGATACAATTTTTCTCTTCGCTCCCATAATAGTTAATTTGTTGTGTTATTGGCAGTCAGTGAGCCGACAGTGTATCCATTGCTGCGCCCGCGGTGCTGTCACTATCGGTGCATATCGCAGAACCATGCACACACCAACAAAAATGTGCCCAATTTTCAAAAAACCAGTGAAATTAATATTTTTAAATGTAACCGCACGGGATTCGAACTCTCGACCAACCTATACCCCACAACGCTGTACACGCGTTATAGCGTTATATTTCGCCGGCAAAATTTAAATTGCCGGTAAACTATGCTGCTGTGACAGTATACCGTATACCGACTAAATGTTGTCAACCGGCACCGGCTGGTCACTGTCAGATATCGTGGTAGGCAGATAGTGTAATTGGGCATTTCAAGCCCGGGCATAGTCACTTTGAATGACTTTTTTGAAACAATGTTGTCATGTCAGGTTTTTTCAGGGTTTCTGGGTTATTGTCGAAAGAGAGCTTTTTTTTAATAATTCGCATTTCATGATCTGTCTGGGCATTTCGTGAAAAGGATTTCACCAGAAGACTACAGCGTATACAGTCTCTTCTATGGCAAAATCCGAAGACTGTGTAGCTACTTTACTTTTTGATTTTATCCCCAGCAGCAGGGTTTTTTACAATTTGACAAAAACGAATATTTTTTGCCGCCAATTTGTAGTGACAACTTCAACATTTATTATTATTAATTATATGGCATGAGGTTTTCCACATAGTCTTGTCGAGATTTTTCTATGCCTTTCATCAAGAAAAATACCAGTAACTGTAACCAAAACCGAAATTTTTAGTATGAGTAAACCGTAACCAAAAACCTAAGCAAAATTCAAAAAAATTATAGCTGTAACCGAAAACATTTTTTTTTCGTTTCACGTCTCTGCTTCAAAGCAGCGGGGTCCCTGTGATCTTTTGTTGCTAAATGCGCCTAAAACTTCGTATTCTTAATAGCCCTAAGGTGACAAAATGTTACAATAGAAAAGTATTTCCAAAAGAGTAAAAATTGTTACATTTATAGAAAAAATTTGGAATATTTCAAAAAACAATTTGCCGTAATTCCTCGCTGCCGTCTTCTATATTTAAAATTTGGAAATTAAAGGCACTTTATATATCCTTTGAGGCTTTCGCGGTTTCTCGAACTGTCAATATTACAATTTACTTTTGGCTTAGACCGCGTCGTCATTTGGGGATTACACCCAGCATAATCAGGAAAGAACCGACCTGTGGCTTGTCTGTCTTTACAAGCGTTTGCTCTAAGAGTTTGAGCCATATTTGTTCGTGGGTCCTGCCTGTCTAAACAGGGCCGTGTACTTAGATTATTTAAACCTTGGGGCGGACAAGGAATTGATCTTAATATATTTTGTTTGCCAGGACAAGAATACTTAATCGGCTTAAAGTAAATTGTATTATTAAAGGCACTTTATTTATAAAGGAGATATGATAAAATATCCGCGTATATATAGCTAACCTACATCAGCTATAGCAAAACAATAGTCTTAACTACGGCCTCGTATTACAAAACTGTCCCCACAATTGGAGACAGTCGATCCTGATAGAGATGGTTAAGGCCAAGATAGAACAACGCTCTTGAAATTAAGGGACAGTTTTAATTGACCACGCTCAGACTTTTAATATCTTAGACCGTGATACAAACTTAATTTTTAGATACAGCAATAATTAGAGGGGCCCAACCTCCCCCTCGTCTTTATTTTGTTTCCAATGCGACAATGTTTAAAAGAAACGTTGAAAGCTTTACGTCGCTACATAAAAAACAATTCCAATTTTTGGCGCGTAACAGTGAATATGGAGACAAAAGAATTAAAGTGAACGGAGTTTAGCGAAAACATCAAAATAGAAGGCAATTGCAAACTGTTCGGATATCATGTCAAGTTAAGTACTCCTTCAGGAGTATTCCATCATAATTCCAATTCTATTACCTCCGCTTGAATTTGAGTTAAATTTAAATTAATGAGGCCAATAGCTTTTAATTAGATTTAAAAAACGGGAACTATATAATCAACATTACTGCAACATTAAAGTAGGCTTTGTTTACAGAAGAAATTTACAGAAAAAGCTGAAAATTGGTTTTTAAAATATTTTTATAGCAACAGAAATTATTGCTAGATCTGTGGTCTTTTTGGTTACAAAAAAAAAATAAAGAGATTATGCAACTCGCAAGCGCTCTATTAAAAGTTTACAATTGCTGATAAAGTAAATCAACTTACAAGAAAAGTAAAAGAAGGTTTGATCAGCTTAATTGTAAATTTTAAATAAACCTAAAATAGTTTTTAATTTTGTTGGAAACCAAGTGCCTAATAAAATTTTGTACCACAAAAGTGAAATTTAGTAAAAACCAGTTAATCGCAAAGTTTATTCCCACGTGTTTTCAAAATTGGTCTAGCTAAAACAAATTACACGTGCTTTGTTATTAAAGTAGGAGGGTTTAATTAAGTTTCGCGAAAACTTCTACAAGCTTGTTGCAAAACGGAAAATTTTTCCGCAATACAGTATCAAATTTACAGCGGGTAAATCAAAACTACACCTCGGTAAACCTACACTTCTTCCATCGTACTATAGAGGAGCACAGGATAGCGGATAACGCTATCCTGCAACGGTATGGACTGGATAATTTGGCGCGTCCAAGTGCTAAGTGGCATGTGGGGGTGGCGTGGCAAGAATCCGTACGCTCCGTTGGCTGTAGGATAGTGTTTGGTTCTGTTTACGAAAGCGGGATGCAAGATCCGGCTGCCAGGAGTGTAAATGGGGGTGGTAAAACGGCCAAGTGGCGGGTCGCTTGGCTTGTGGAGACCGCGCACAATCAATACCCTCACTGGCCGGACGTCCCGAGGGATAGACTCTGACACCCGGACATATACATCTTGCCGCTGCAAACTCTTATCGAAATTTTAATATTAAGCCGCTTTCAACCGCCAACGGTATTGAAAAATTCAAAAGCGCGCCGGTTACAAGTACAGCGCGCACGTAATAATAAAGATCTTCTAATTCCCTTCGGTGGATTAGCGACACGTGGAAAATTAAACACCCATTTTACGCCATGACATTTTTCAGCCATTTGTAGCTGTATAAAATTAAGCGAAACAACGTTTTGATTTTCAAGAATTACAAGAAAAAGTTGAAAGATATTTCGGTTTAATTTCGGATGCAATAGTAAATTGAAATGTTCCACAGAATTTAGCTATTGCTCCACTTTTACATAGTACATCCCGTGGGCTACGCGCCCCTCTTTATTGATTTATTTAGTTAGTAGCAATACAGCAGGCCGCGGATTGAAGTTCTAGTCTATATTGTATATTAAATACGGATGCCTCCCCCTGTCACAACTGATAGTGACCGCGCATTCAGTAACATGTCTTACATCGCGACACAGATTATATCATTAAATCTTAATAAATTTTCTACCATTGTCTGCAATTTTTTAATTAATTTGGAATTTCTTTAATATTTCAAGTGAAAATTTTAGCGTTTATTATTTTATGCGTAGCTCCCAATATTTGGGTCAACAAAGTGTGGAGTTTGTAAATCTGATCGTCCACGCTTGCAGCAGCCAGCCACGTTTACAACGTTCCAAACAAAATATGTATAAGTTGTTTAATATACTGTAAGGACCCGCTTAGTTTAAGTATAAGAAACAAACAGACAGACATTATTTGATAGCAAAAATTAATATTCTGTTCCCGTTATTTATAAATGTTAAAATTCGTTGGTTTAATTGTTATTTTGTTGATTATTTGATCCGCATGAGTAATTCTTTGTCCAATTATTGCCTTAATACCATTGCAATCATACCCATATTTGTATTTACACAACTAACGTAAAACAATTAAAGTTGTTTTTCATATAATTGCAATAATGTTCTGTGTTCTATTGATTGTCCGTTATTGAAAGAAATTATATCAAATGTGCTGTGTAAAATTCCCGATTCCGACCTGCTAGAATGAAAGTAAGCCAAAAATAACCAATTATAACAACAATAGAGACAGCAACACAAAAATTCGTCGAAAGCAATCGATAAACTAAACGAAATGTAAGTGCCGGCGCTCCGCCGTGG
The DNA here is from genome assembly GCA_958336395.1 of Ctenicera cuprea. Taxonomy (NCBI): domain Eukaryota; kingdom Metazoa; phylum Arthropoda; class Insecta; order Coleoptera; family Elateridae; genus Ctenicera; species Ctenicera cuprea. Next base: position 26,062,071 of record OY284494.1, read on the forward strand.
TATGGTGAGACAATTAGGGATTTAGTAAGTAGATAGCTAGAGAGATAATAGAAGGGAAGTTATACTTTGCTACAATCACTTTTTTTCCCTATAAATTTACCAATGTAAGCATAAAGCAGATTAAAGTTTTATATATCTGAAAAGAGGAGAAAGAATGCTATCGATTTCCCACATCAAGAGAACATGGTGCCTTTTAAAAAATTAAAGACTGCAATTTCCAGTTACACTGAAAGTGCTATAAAAATATGTGTCCACCGATAGTACCCATTCTATCATATAAAATTATATTCATATAATTTTTCGATATCTAGGAAAAAAGTCTGTTGTTTTTATGTGAATTTTATTTTTATTTTGCCTTTGGTTAGGTTAGATTATAAAAATTAGTAATCTGGTTTAGTTTTTTTTTCATTTCAAGGCTATAGTTTTCTCTGTATATGTGCTATGTTACAAGCATTATTTACCAACATATCAAAAATAAATGTCATATTTCGTAGGCGGTTTTCTTTCAATAGAAGCTTTCGTTTTTTCAGCTTTTTCCCAGCTTTTGTTTTCACCGCGTTTTATTCCCGTTCTTTTTCAACGGCTTTATTTATTTATATTTATTAGTTACCATATAAAAATTAAAACACTGGTTAAGGAAGTAAATGGCAGCGCATCTCTAGCTCTAGCAGCTCACAAAACAAAAAAAAACTAAGTATGTCAACAGTCTTTAATAATTATTTCTTTTAACAATTTTTACTTTCCCAAAAAGTTTACTTTTCATGCAAATTTTCGTAATTCATATTCATATTTTAACGGAAATGCGCGTTTAGTGCCCTTTGGCGTGGGTGGGTGGAGGCATTCGTTCGTTCCATATGTCTTCGGAACACCTGAAACCAATTTTTATCAAATTTGGTACGCGGAGTTTTATTAGTTGCAGGTAGTTCCGTAGAAATTTTAAAATGCAAAAAACACAGAATGCGACTAAAAGCAGATCAAATGGTTTTTTCCGAATGCTGCATCTTCAAAACGAAGATCGTTACGAATTTTTAAAAATTTTTAACTTAAGGCCCGATTACTCAAAAACAAAATATCCAAGCAATACAACATACATACATACATACAAACATATTTTTGGTAAAATGCAAACTGTAAAAATTCTAGCTGCTCAAAATATTAAACATTTTCAAACAATTGCTCCTCATAAACTGCCCACGCCATCTGTTAAAAACTTTTTTAATAATCTCCCAAATTTTACTCTGACGCCCTCCAGAAATGTTTGAAATATTTGAAATTAATTAATTATTTTTTCATAAACGCAAACGGGTAATCTTTATAAACTAAACAGTTTATTTGACTATTTAAAGTAGTTTATTAAAGTTACCAAAACGTTTAAAGCATAGTAAAAAATTAGAGGCACAAAACGATACTTTTTAATATCAACAACAAGTTTTCCGGCGGTTGCGTAATTTTAACTACGCCCATCAATTAGCTCTCGTTAAAAAATACATTTTTCATACTTTGCATATTGTTGGTAACTCTGTAAATAAAGTATTTATACGCATTTCTAGTCCGAATTCGGGATTGTAATATTTAGCTAGCGCCTTACGTGAGTATGTAATCCCCAGCGCTGCGCCGACACGCCTTTGTTTTGGAGCGGGCGACTTGTACTTGGTGTAGATTACTAAATGTAATAAATTTAATTACTTCTGGAAGCGCGAATATTTAAAATAACAAATAAATTTAATAGAAGTGAAACTTACATAATGGTAGAAAAGGCGGTAATAAGTGGAAGTACTAAGACAGGCCGAGCGAGTTTCAATTTCCACTACAAAGCTGACCTGGAATCAATTCAGAGACGATACATTTGCTGTTACTATTTATTCTTCGAACGCACTCTTTAAACCATGGAAATCAAAGTAATTGTTGTTATTAAAACAAAGGTGAGAAACACTATTTAAAAAAAACTAATTTTTTTATCTAGATATGTGTCAGAACAGCAATCTTTCAATTACTGCTAAAATTCGTTGTTAGTGTTAACTTTCCCGTACTTCAAGTATGGGAGCGTATCGTGATCGTGAAAAAACTCGATTATGACACTTTGGTGGAAATACACGTTTCAGACTTCCAGGAACCTGAAACGTCTGTTATGTATGTGTGTGATGTTCCGATATCGCAAAAACTACTAAACCAATTTTAATAAACTTTGGAAAACCTAGGTATAACGAACTTCATCGGTTTAAAGTTTCTTAAAAAATATGGCCACACGATTTCAATTTTAATTTTGTAGGTTCGAAGCTACAGGAATGGGCTACAGTTTTACTGGTGCTCGTTCAAACGCGCTCTATGACGCCTTCTATGAATTTTTGAAATTGAGAGATTAATGTCATTATTTATTAAAGGGGAGGCGATAAAACATTCCTCTTTGAGCTAGGAGTGATAAGAAAATATGATTCTAAACTTAATTTTTAGGTGCTGTACTGTTTATTTTTGTGGGGGGAGGGCTAATTCGTTCCCGTTCCCCCAATATTTAGTTGAAATTTTTTTCTTGCCTTCCTGTTATTTAATCCACAGCAATCGCATCAGAAAAAAATGTCTAATACGTATTAATTATAATTAAGTAGAAAAACCTTTTCGTTCCCATAACAACAGCGTTTTTCTACTCCATTATTATTAGTTGTTTAGCTCGACATCAAGTCAAGTATTAGTTTAAAATAAATAAACTTTTATAAACACACTTACTAGGAACTTATAAACAGAGGACATCCGTAGTTTATTTTTAATGTACATCTATATACCAAGCATCGATTATAGTACCACTAACGACACTTCATGAACGTCATATAAATATAGTATTCTACCTTGAAAATGTAATTGCTGATTAATATGAAAGATTTTTTTTAATCAGATTGATTACATTTTTAATATTGTAGTAATTTTAAAAACAGTGTGTAATTGTAATGTAAAAATATATAGATTTCCGACATCGAAATATTTTTTTATGACACATTTTAAGTGTGCTGCAACTTACTCCAAACTGGCTACTTCGTAGAACAATTTACTGTCATATCAGTGCATAGAAAACGCAGTCACTGTGAAATAAAAACCTTACAAAAATACCCACCTTCTTATTAAATATTTACTATACAAAGGACATCTGAACGTAAAATCTGTTACCCCAGATAAATTATAAAGGCCGTGCGTCCATTTCACATAGACAGTTTAGGGATTCAAAGTTGTTCAATTTTACTTTTAAAAAAGGCTTTAAAATGGTTCGTGCTGCAAAACTCAATCGATATCGTTCCAAAAATGAGTTTGTTCTATAAATACTCGTTGGCGTAAAATAAGACAGCAGACAAAACTGTAGCGATGAAATAACGGTGTCGTAAATCGATGAATTAATCACTCATTACTTAGCTCGAAAAATGAAAATTTAGTTCAAACTAAGTCAATCTTTTCTAAAATGCCGTTTTGGCTTAAATAATCCTACAGTCTTCTTTTATTATATTGCAACTATCGTGTTAACTATGTAGTGGAAATTTTATTGTTTACCTTATTTCTAAGCACAAATTACCACAACCGAAAACGACGATGGCTTTTTTCACAAAAAGGATATTGTAGTAAAAAACGATGTCAGAAATTACGTAAACATGTTTGAAATCATTGAGCAGAGGACGATTGCACCAGGACTTTCCTATATTTTAATAAAAATTGACACTTATATTTTTAAAATTATTTCTGCATCAACGGCGAGGCCCAAAACTTACCATAAAATCGCAACTTAAATTGACTTACATAAATCTATATATTAAACGCGTTGAGTGTTAACAAGGTCAAGGTCGCCGTCTCTTATTCCATTCCCCTAACGTTTTTAAACTATAAACTATGTAGCTCTAATATATTCCTGTAGTGTTTAGACTATAACTGTAAAATTTAACAGCTACATATAACAACTACATTGACATCATAAACTATTTCATTGATAAAAGAGGTACGTGTGTGTACAAAGTATTCATTTTTCCTATGAAATAACGTATGCCTGTCTGTTTGTAATACTAGCCTTAATTTTACGAAGAGAAACGATATTTGCTTGCTCAACATATATAAAATGCTATCTCGGGTCGGGTTTGTTATAGTCATGTTTACAGACATCCTTAAGACAGGAATTCCAAAACATTAATAATCCCAGATATTTTAAGATGCAGTTCCATTACAAGAATTAAAGCAATTACAAATTAATTTATAAAACTAGCAAATTCGTGGACTACGGCCACACGCTTTTCTTTACAAACAATTGCTAACTGCAGCTGATTTTATTGCTAATATATTACTATGTTAAGCGCGTCTTAAACTTTACAATAAGGTAGCAGAACCCGTGGATTACGCCAGACAAGTTTCTTTACAAAGAATTGCTAGCAAATTTATGAGATGATACATATTAATGTAATCCATACATTCCCTCGGTATCGACTGTTATATAAAACTTGAAACACGTAAACATAATAAATAAGGTGCGTCGGGAATGTTTCTAAATGTTGAGACAGAGGGCAGGTATCCGGACATTATTTGCTCATTAATTGTTAACAACAAAAAAACGGAGGGCATAACCTACGGGTTTTTATGTTAATCGGGATTCCTTACATCGGACGCAACTTTTAGTGGCAAAGGGCCCCTACTACTAGAAGCCAGATTATTACATTTCCATTATATAAGGCGCATATTTGTTGGTACAGCGGCCTACGGCTGTTTTATGTTAATCAAGATCCCTTTCACCTAACTGAACTTTTGGTGGCGAGGGGCCGCCGCTACTAGAAGTCACGCGTCCGTTATATAAGGCGCATTTTCGTTGGCGGGGCGCTGCAGTTTTCGATAAAGATACGCAGAATTTAATGTTTACGGACATAGTCTGTCGATAGCTGGCAATTCCACATCACATACACATGTCAGGTTATGGATCCCTTCCATTGGGATAGACTTTTACTTACAATAAGATCGGGGACAGATCAGTACCACAAACTCAGGAGAGAAATGCAGATCAGATAATGCAAACGATGCCGTGCGCAAAGATAATCATAAATAACTTAAATCAGATATAAAAATTGCATATCGATGTGACGCTATTATTAATATTGAGATAGGTAGATATACCCACTATGTTTAAAATAAAAAAAATCAGTACGTATCGATACCGTTATTTATGTTATCCAAAATAATTGTTTTCGCATTTTCAAGCTGAACGCGTAAAACGGCAAGTCTTACAGTTTATGTACAAAAATAACATTTTTTTCTAAATATCGCACTAGCTACTTTTAAATCGAGGGAAATGGACAAATGGTGTTTGATTCTCGGATGAGGCGAGTAAAATGTATAAGTAGATCGTTTGTCAATGTGACAAGTTTCCTACGTCCTCCAACGTAAAATCAACAAAATGACCAAACTACTTCGTCTTTCGGACTTTCCTATACTTTAAAGCTTTTACATTTTATATTTCCAAAACTATTTATGCACAACGTTGTAGCACTAACAGTCGCGCCTTTAAGAGTAAGTAACTAACGCTCGTCTAGAATCTCCAATGTGGCTCAAAAAAATTTTAAAAAAACAACACCTTCTGAATGTTTTATGAATACATCTTTATAGTAAACAAAAAATTAAAATAAGAAATGAAATAACATACTATACTATATTAGTTGCAGCAAGTACAATGCCAATGACACAGTGGTGTGGATTACACACAAAAATCCACAGCACCTAAGGACACATCAAACCACTCAACAGCTTTTACGCGGTCACAATGTTACCTCTGTACCGGACGGATGATTCAGACAAGCTATTATAGTCGCCCGGTCGACATCTGTAGATGTATCCGACTTAATTTCGAAAACCACATTTTGTATAAAAAAGACGGAATCTTTTGATTTAGGAAGCAGATTCCTCGCTAGTAAAGAAAACCTTAAACGACACAGCAAATCCATTAGCCAAAAACTGAGAGGGAGGAGGAAAATTAACGCCCTAAAGTTTGCTGCACCTAAAAGTTAAGTTCCGACTGTCATTCTATTATTTATCACTCAAGCAATTTAGCCGAAACAGAAATATTTTATTGCTTCCCGTTCATTAAATAAAAAGGCATGAAATATCGATTGTCAAAAATTCATAGAAGGCGCCACAGAAAAAATAACGGCTTTGAACACAAACCAAATTGTAGCTTATTTCTAGCTCTACAATGTAACAAAAATCTTGTTGCCAGTTTTTGAGTAATATTTTTTTTATGTCAACTTTTTGATTTTTTTCACTTTACAATTTTTGCAGATCCAAAAGTTTTCGTAGCTTGTAACATTGCGTACCTCTAGGACACTTACAATATTAAATTTCATTCCGATCTGAAAACTCGTTTTTAAATAAATAGGCGTCAAAGCCAAAATCTTTAAACATTCATAAAAAGCTTCACAGAGAAATTAGAAGGCTGTGACACGCGACAATATTGTTGCTCATCCCCAGCTTTATGAGACTACAAAGTTTAAAACATGTTGCGTGGCCAGTTTTTGAGCAATATATTTTTTGTAATTTTCTCAATTTTAAATGTATTTTTCACATCATCGCTTTTGACTTTTTGAAAATTTGTATGCACATTGTATCTCTAAAGGGCTATTATAATAGAAAATTTGAACCCAATCTGTTTACTAGTTTTTGAGTAATAAGGTGCTAAACTCAAAATATTGAAAACATTGTAGCAGCCGCCATTTTGAAGCTAGATGCTTTGGACAAAAAGCGTTGGATTTGCCCTAAATTCCTCTTCAATATTCTCCCTTTAGATTTAAAAAATTCGTTATCCGAAAAAAATTCTACCAAAAAAAAAAACAACATTTCTAACTTCCGCTTCAGGATTTCTTTTAGAAGCTTATTTCCCCAATGAATCTTTGATCCCCCCCCCCCCCCCCCCATTTAAAAACTCATTGAAATCGAGCCATCGGGGAGTTATGAAACAAACCCACCCACCTACAGACAGACATATTTAAAAAACAACTTTTTTGGATTTCTTGGGGTCCAAAACCTGTATTTCCGTCAAAGTATCCAATTCGAAAATTTGTCTGAAATCAATAATTCCTATAAGAGAGTAATAATATACACAAAAGTGTTCCGTCGGCGCCATGCTCCTGTGCTGTTAAAACTAGTGTATTATTAAGTGGTTAGAACTCCAACAGAGTGTCCCCTCGGTGTGAGGAGGCGTGGTGCTTGTTACGCCACTGAACTTACACGTAATTAAAAATAAGCAACTAAACCAGTAATATATGTAAAACAGTCTGGTACCGTCTACAACAGTTTGCAATATTATTAAAAATATTTTGGGAATTTCACAAAATCACATGGTTTCGAACCCAAAAACGGTAGATGGCGCTTATTTTGCAAATACTAATAAATGACTTGCATGGGATTAAGTATTTATTAAACATAAGTATCGAAATTTTATTATTATAGCCTTGCATTTTGTCATTATGACCTTTGGCTTTAATGCCAGCAAACTTACATTTAGTAAAAAAAAAAAACTGGCTAAACAGAAGACTGCTTAAAACGTTTCAGAAAAATAAACAAAATCGAAAATCAGCAAAAATGTCAATAGAAGCAAATCCCAATCCCTTCACAAAAACTGTTCGCAGGTGTTTTGGCTTCCTGTTTTCTCAAATGCACAAACATACCATTAGGTTTTTTTCTAAAACAAAAACATTTCATAATATCCTAAACTAGCCTGTAAATTACGTTTTTAAAAAGCAAAATCATCGATTATTTCCCCATAAAAAGGTAACCACAACTTTAATATGAACACGTACTTATTATTTTTGTTACAAGGCAACGTAAAAAGACGTTAACCAAGCAATTTAACTAATTAAAATTATTTATCCAGAAGGACATTGGTAGGTTTTCAATTTGTTTAACAAGTAATAATTATGTCGTAAAAAGAAGTAGCAGTAATTGGTCCCCTCGCCAAATTTAACAAACTTCCTAGGTTATATCATACGATTTTACAGCACAATTTCATGCAGGTAGGAAACAAAATGTCTATTTTTGTAAATTCTAATTAAAAGCCAATTATTATGGGCAATTACGAGTTTTAATTTGAACTTGAGAATATACCCGTAAAAGGTGTCTGTTTTTCTTACTAATTTGTATTTCTACAATATATCGCAACAAACAATAACGAAACTTCATCTGTGTTCAGGAAAAAATGATAAAAGAGAACGCGGCAATTCTTTTCGAAATTGATGTATCAATCTTTAAATTCGGGCCGAAATAACGAATTATTGTAGGTATCGTGTAAAGCTAGTCACGCAACAATTGAGGAACTTTTTCCATTATTAATCAGAAAGAAAGCACGTTATTATCTGAAACTTTTATGCGGCACAAAGCAAACTATGTTCTGCTAAAAAGTTAATTTGGTATTGAATAATAAACTGGGATTACTTTCCTTTATAAACAGAAATAGGTTTACATTAAAGGTGCTTTTTATATAATAACATTTTAACAACCTCATTAGAAAATTTAATAAGCCTCGGAAACAATTCTCCAATGTCCTGTTCGAAATATTATTATAAAAACACAAAAATAAGACTAGGAAAACTCGAAAATAATTAGGCATTTTTTGTTTCTGTTCAGTAATCATTTTAGTAAAACCGCCTGATATTTTAAAAGCCCTCAATTTTTTGCCTTGCTTGGTACCCTAGTATAGCTGTAGAGTGTAGAGGAAGGTATTGTGATCGTGATGTAGGGTTTGGATTAAATGCGTTTATTCAGCGAAGTTTTTTCGCTTTGGACTTACGAGTCTTATGGCGAACATTTTCAACGTAAACATTTTGACAAATAAGCAGGTTTTAGAGTCTTGGGTGACCGATAGAGTAAACGCGATCTTCCTATCACCCCCCCCCCCAATTCCCCCCTCCCTTGCCCAAAGAAATACTAATTTCTAAGATAGTACACGAAAATTAGAAGTTTTTTCCTAAAATAGCGGGAAAAAATCGAACAAATTTTGATTTTTTGTAGAGGTGCTCAGTTTGACTTCTAGTTTAACATACTAAAACTCCTAAATGATCCGATGTGAGCTTCCGCCGCCATTTTCTAAAAATGGCGTACAAAAAAAGTTTTTCGCGAACGGTGGCACCTACATAAAAATAGTTGTTAACAAAGTTATTGAGCATTAAATTTCCTTTAAAAATATTCAGTAACATTTTGTAGTCAATGTCAACATTCAAAAAGTTTTCAAATAATCCAAAAATTTTCAAAATTTCCAAACATGATCGAAGTTTCTCAAAATTTTCAGTTTTTAAAATTTGTTAATTTTCTACATTTTTTTAAATTTTCATAAATTTTCAAAAACTAAGATTACCAAAATTTACCCAAATGTTTTTTTTTTAATATCTTATTGAGCATTAAATTTCCTTTTAAAATATTCAATAACATTTTCTCATCAATGTCAACATTCAAAACGTTTTCAAATAATCCAAAAAAATTCAAAATTTCCAAACCTTTTCGAAGATTCTCAAAATTTTCATAAATTTCAAAAACTAAGAATACCAAAATTTAGCCAAGTATTTCTTTTTTAATGTAAAGTTATTGGGCGTTAATTTTCTTTTATAAGATTCCGTAACATTTTGTCGTCAATCTTAACATCGAAAAAATTTTAAAATTTCTAAACATTTTCAAAATTCAAAAATTTTTAGTTTTCAAAATTTTTAAATTTTCTAAATTTTGAAAATTACAAATTATATTTAAAAAATTTTGCCAATTAGTTATTAAAAATTCTATAAATATTAAAATTTAAAGTTGTTGAGCGTTGAATTTCCTCATAAAATATTGAGTAACATTTCGTCGTAAGAAACTTCAATCTAACCACATCCTTGTTAAAATTTTCATACATGGAATGGGAAATTAGACGATTAATTAATGGCCGCAGTTGTATCTTGCAAAACTAAAAAGCAAACTACTGTCAATGGCCTCCCATGATGGATTTCTAGAAATCATCTGATTTTTGTGTTTACCATCTCATTTTCTCGAAAACCGTTGGATTATTTATAGAGCAGAAAGATCTCTACCCAAATATATAAAAATTTACAGGGTGTTTTATTTAAAAAAAATTCGAATAATGTCAAAACATATTCAGAAATGTAATTAATGACTTTTCCAAAATATACAGGGTGTTCTATCAAAACAAACATAAGTTTGGTACGCCACTCTTACATGGGTCACCCTGTATAATTAAATATTTTTGAAATGGAGTCCTCTTAGTCCCCAAAATCATTCATTCGAAGCATTATTCTGTATTTTAGATAGTAAAGGACATATTGAGCACCGCGGTGTTGTTGACTCACCCTGTATATTTAAATTTTTTTTAAAAGAATTTTAGGTTTGGTAAATTTACATAGGATTGTCAAAATTTTCGATACCTTCAAAAATTATATCACATTTCAATAAATTCGAGGAAGGTCCCGTGGCTGTTGCGCGACAGCTTTTTCTCTTTATATCTCCATTATATTTCATAGTGTTATTATGACAATAAATGATTGTGCTCTGATAAGCGTTTAGCATAATTGAATTTTTATAGATGTTTATATTTGAAACAGCGTATGTGTTCTTTGTACCTAATATCAAAATTTCTATTTGTTTGGTCTATATAAACCGAATTACAGTAGGAGCAATTAAATTTGTAAATGCCCGATTTTAGTTATTAATTAATTTATTTATAGATTAGTATGAACTGTAACAACGTAAAGCTATAACTTCTTATGAAATTTGATGTTTTAAATTTACTTCTTGAATCTTTGTAAAAAAACCAACATCAAGTTTCGCTGACTTTTTTCAAAAAAATATGCAAGTTCTTCACAGTTTCCCTGGATTATTTGAACAACCTGTACATGAATAAAAGGGCACCCTCTCCGCTGAGTCTCTAAAGCTGTAATATAGGGCTTATGGATTGCATGCATACCTGCAACGAAAAGAAGCTGACTTCCGCATATTTATATCCTTGTCGCTCCTCCGCAGTTTTTTATTGTGTTTTCAACAATTCTTTATTTACACCCTCCGTGGATGAAGCTGTATCTACGTGACCGCTCCAATGGAATGGAGTACGACGGCGTTTGCTAGGGGTTGCGACAGACACCCCGCTGTTTTCGCTGCCCTAACTGACTTGTTGATATGTTATTGTTTGCGCGCTTCGCTGATCCCGAACCCCGTTGTGATTATGATCCACTTTGTTTGCACGTTTTCAAATTGGAATTTGAAATATCCTGAAGTTGAACGTTATTTGTAAACTTTGTTTTACACTTTCTACTTTCTATGTGTTAACAACATTTAGTTGGTGTTTATGGAGTTAGAGCGTTTAGATAAATATATTTTGAGAAAAACTGTGCTGTTAAATACAATATTATATCTACAATGTGTAACAGAACACCCGCGCACTATATTTTACGGCTAAACCATTAAAACCTACATGGATGGGATTAAAATTTGTTATATAAATCGTACAAGGTATTCAGTAAAAATATTTATACATTTTTTGGGGCTCCGGAAAGAGTAGTTTTGGGGGGAACTAAGAGGGTCTGTCAGGATTTTCAAATACGAAGGGGGGTCAACTTATACTTCAATTAAAAGGTCTTTTTAAACCCAACAACTTAGAAAAAAAGGAAATAACGATAGCTCAAACCGTTTCAAAATGGCGGCACTTTTTTTAATGCTTTAATGTGTACAACTTGTCCTTAAAAGTTGTTTAAATTACTTCCGCTTCTTGAGAATACCGTCCGATCTTCATGGCAATTCGACTTTTCATAAAATTGAATTATTTCAGAATCCGTTGGATTCGGTGGCTTTCAACAAGAGTACCTTTTTTATAGTTTTGTCTAAAAAGAATGATTTTCATAGTCAAAAGTTACAAAATATTAAATGCGTAAAAAATCCGTTAAGATAGATATAGGTTACGCATCCACCACATATATGCCCCTCAATTTCAACGTAAGCAAGTGAAATAGTAAATTATTTAATAAATTTCCCACACAAAATTTTAATCAAAATTCTTTATAGCCGCGATATTAATAAAATAGTGACTAAACTGTTCCATCTTCGGAAGCCGGTAACTCTGTAAATTAGCAGTTTAGGACGCACGTTCGGGGTTAAGTTTTTTCTGAACTTGAGATTGGCATATTCAAAGTGATATAAATCCTTTAAAGCCTTAATCAAACCGTGGAAGTTACTTAAATATTGCTCAAAATAAACAACAAGACTAAAATACCCCTCCTCCCCATATTTATGAGAAACAACTAGAATTTTCCACCGAGTCGAACGGTCGACTTATATATTAATAAATTCACCTGCAACACGTTTTGCTCTGCTTTTAATACGCATTAATACAAGACAAAATGATATTAAATTTCTCATTTATGCATATACACGGTGTTAATGAATTGTAGGGACAAACTTCTAGGGCTTGCAAAAACACAACAAAACAAACAACTTTTGTTAATAAATGTGTGGGCAAAAGTGTTTCCTTTCAGGGATAGAGCTTCTCAGAAATTCTTTAAGAAGCGCCTGAATGTAGGCAACTCAATTTACTACCTACTATTTGTTTCCATAACGACGGAAATTAATACAGGATAAATAAAGCCCTCTTTCCCACTTTTCAAATTCAAATTAAATTTAAAATATGTTAATTAACAAAATGTTTCAAAACTAACCAATAGAAAAAACAAAAATTACAAAGCAAAAATCAACTGTTTGAAAAATTTACAAAAACTAATTCAAAAATTAACAAAATTATAGTAAATGTTCAAAATATCGCCCCCAGCTTCTACACACGAAGCACATCTACGAAGTAAATTCCTGCGCACCGCTCCAAATATACCAGGAGTCTGTTGAACTTCTTCACATGCAGCAAGAATACGCGCCGTAAGTTCTTCTACCGATTCAACTGAGGTAGCATACACTAACGTTTTAACATAAATATCGAATTGTGTCAAAATTGACGTTATTTGAATGCATGTATGTTTAGATCGTTTTTTTTCCAAAATTCCGTGTGACCTGTGCAAAATAATTGAAAATGCAATTTGGGTTGCCTACTTTCAGGTACTTCTTAAATAATCTTTAAGAGGCTCTATTTTCTACAAGAAACACTTTTGACCACACATTTGTTGTGTTTTGCAAGCCCTAGAAGTTTCTCCCTACAATTCATCAACACTCTGATACAGTGTCCGGACTTTTAGTCTAGTATTAATTAGGCAGTATTGACAGTACGAGGTAATAAATTAATAAAATATTCCGGCATAATTCCTGTAAATATATAGTTGTCGCTTCTATGAAATTTTAAATAAATTATCTATGGAATTATAACAGTATCTCGCCTATATGTTTGACCTTATACGAGCCCGTTTAGTTACTTATTATGTATTTGGTCCAGAAACGTAGAATATGAATAGTCACCGGTTTTAAAAATAATATACAAAACAATTTTATGAATACGTCACTTTAATCTATCTAGTTTCTTAAGCTAATACCATTTCTTCCTCCATCTTAAGATACGGAGTGCAGAACCTTTCTGGCCTAGCTCATCAATAAAGTAACACTAAACGAAACGATGTATCTCAAATATTGCAGTTGTAGTTTTATGTATAACTTAATAGATTTAAGTACGCCCATGGATTTGTTTACTTACTGATATTTAACGGATTTTTTTTTACTGTTTTAGGACTAAACGTCCGGACTTTACATATATACAACATAGCCAACCTTCAGAAATGAAAAACCTGAAACATACTACATTTGGAAATCAGGACTTGATCACAGTATGACAAATAGAATTTATTGAACCAACGATTTGGCTTAAATATTTGGCAATTCGAAATAATTGGAGTATAAATAAATGGCTCATAAAGTCATGGGAGAATTATAATGGCAGGCATTGACAATTTCATGTTGCCGATATCGTTCTACAATATTAGTAAGTTTACATCAACATTACAATAATAGGTACCTGCCTTAAGTAATTCTTGTCAACAAACCATATTATGTAATTACAGCCCAATGCGCTTCGCGTCTAAACAAAACACAAAGGATTAGCAAACTACCTCTAAGACCACACCTGGTTCTCGTTAGTCATCTACGAAACCCACATCGTAAGAAAATTTCTCAATATAATTCGCCTGAAATAATGTAGACATGGGCAGATCATATTATGTAAGTACATACAAGGAAAATTTTGTTCTTTATTATCTTATACATGGAAATTTCAAAATTTATAGTTGCATATCGTGTTTTACATACAGTGCATTTAAGGAATTACATGGTTTTGTGGTAGAACTTTTGAATGATTTCAAAACGTTGGCTGCAACATCTAAATGGTTTTCATGACATTTTTACAAATCGTAGAAAAATGAAAGTACTCCCTCCAAAGGCACCGTGAAAACAAACAATAATACTCTGTCATCTATTGTATGTATGTTTTTGTTAGTATTGAATGCGATGAAATCGGAAATTGAGAAATCCTGAAATACAGAAACAAGAAACTGCAGTAATACGCGAAAATGTTACGGTTTCAACAATATTCTAAGCAACCGCAAAAAATGCATGATTTTTCCCAATCAAAATTACTTTCCCCGCGGTTCAAGATATTATAAAATTCAAATACGTACAAAAAGAAATTAAAAAATGAGCGAAACACTTCGCCTGGACTTTCCTATACATTTAAACACATTGTTTTATATTTTCCAACACTTTCGATATACACCTGTCTAGACACGACTAGTTAAAGTAAATAGTTCTTATAAGTTGTAACATCTTGAAGCGGTTGAAGCTAGACCGACCGCTGCGCTGCAAGCATAAGGTTGGGTAAAATATTCGGACTGAATCAACGGAAGCGCGGAAATTGATATTTGAAAATATATTAATAACTCGAGAAGTATTATTTTTAGCAAGAAATTACTCTTATTAATTTGTATTTAGAATTTCAAAACCTTTCTGATTTTAAAGCCAAAATGCCACGTTTCCATTTAAAAAAAAGTTATTTTTTACCGTGGCCGCCATATTAAAATTGGAAACTCAAGTTTTTTTCTTAAATACAATCGAGGAGAATTTGCCCTACAACTTTGCTCTTGGGTTTGCAAGTCTATCTATTAAAATAAAAAAGTTAGCCCACACTGAACATTACACGGCTAGTACAAGAATACAAGTGCTGTAGAAAGTATGTGAAATTCTTCTAAGGACAAAAAGATTTTTAACGGGCAAAAAATTCGATTTTTTGATTTTTTGTAAAAAGATTTTCGTAGAGCAAACAAAACCAAATACCAAATTTTTAATTTTTTATCGAAAAAATTTGGGGGGAGGGGTAACAGTAGCCCCCCTAAATATTAAAGCATCAAAAAAATATTATGATATTCGGATTTTGCTATCAATGATGAGCTATATTGCTTTAACAGAAATATTTTATTGCGGGGGGCAATAAAATATTTCTGTTAAAGCAGGGGGGGGGGGGTTAAATAAATAAAAGGGTACCAATTTTCAATTTTCAAAAATTCATAGAGGGCGTCACAGTGAAATTATAGCAATGCGCAAAAAAAACAAATTGTAGGAGATTCCCAGCTCTATCAGCTTAAGAAGTTTAAACAAAAACGTGTGGGCAGTTTTTGAGAAATATTTTTTGAAAAATTCCAAAATTTTGGAGTGATGTCATTGCGATCGTTTTTATATTTTCAAAATTAATTATATTTCATGGTATAGTACCCTTGAAGGGCTACCAAACAAGATGTAGTTGATTCCAATCAGATAACTGGTTTTTGAGTAAATGGGCGTTAAAGTCGAAATGTTCAAAAATTCGTAGAGGCCGCCATTTTAAAGCTAGAGAGTTCGGTAAAAAATCGTTTGATTTGTCCTAAGGCCTTCTTTAATCTCCACTATTAAAATTCCAGAGATATGGAGCCAAACACACCCACCCACCCACCCACCCACCCAGATATTTTTTAAAAATTACTTTTTTGGGGTCCATGCACGGGTCACCCCCGACTATTTCCGTTAAAATCTCAACTTTGAAATTTTGCATGAAATCAATACTTCCCTATACTGAAAGTATAGGAAAGTAAAAATATAGGTACCATTTTAGTTTCATATTGCGAGTCATAAAAGATGAGCGAAGCACTTCGCTTCAACGTTCCAATATTTTAAAAAGTTTTACTTACTACATTTTCAAAAGTATTTTGAATCAACATTTTATGCGTAAATAGCGACTATAGATTGCACTACCCCTACCAGTCTTAAAACTACAGACTGTATCCACATAGATTCAATAAACATAGCTGATAAGAAACAAATTTATCTCTTAAAGATTAGCTTGCGTGAGTTATAAGTTTTAAACCTAAAAACTTAACGTTTAAAACTTGGTTTTTAATATTACCTGCGTTTAACACCTTACACCAGGGATTACCACACACCCCTCTGGGAGGCAATACAAAATTCTCTTATCACAGACTATCACAACAAACAACAATGATTCATCTACCGACCTTTCGTATATCTCACATCCAGGACATTATAGCTGAAAGCACCATCAGCTACACGTGGCACTATGAGTAACCGAATTTTATCAAAGTTTTTAAAACGACAAACAAAAGTATATTTTGATTTTTTTGCAAAAAAAATCCTTGGGATTAGAGAGAACCAATACCGGGAGGACAAATTCGTCGTTGATGGGAGGAACAAAATTACCCCCTTAAATATTGCTGCACCTACAAAGTAAGTTGCGATTCTTATTCTAATATTACTCATAACCAATTTAACTTAAATTAAAAAAAACTTATCGTCCCCCGTTATTTAATTAAACAAAGGCGCATGAATTTTCGATCTTCAAAACATCACAGCGCGCGTCACAGACGAACTAGCGGACTAGGGCACGAACTAAATTACAGGACTTCCTTAGCTCTATTAGCATAAAGAATTTAAAAAAATCGTGTAGCTACTTTTTGAGTAATATTTTTTTGAACAAGTCAAAATTTTGAATTTTTTCACTTCAGAGTTTTAGTAGTTCCAAAAGTTGTTGTAGTTTGTAACATTGTGTACCAGTAGGATATTTCCAATATCAAATTTCATACTGATAGCTCGTTTTTGGGTAATTAGACGTGAAAAAAAAACAAATTTTCAAAAATTCATAGCAGGCGTCGCAGAAAATTCATATCAACGTGCGTCTGAAAGACACATTTCGAAATAAGAGCCTCATTTTATTTTAAAAATGGCGTTTTTCGTTAAATTGGTTTTCTTGTTATTAACCTACATAGTTTGTTGCATATGCTATTTGCAATTTAGTGTTGACATTTGATATTGAAATGAATTGCCACCATTCCCAGAAGATGCAGGGTGGGACTCCTGCTCATTTTATTCCACTAGTAAAAAAAAACTACCAAATAAAATCTTCATAATTAACGAAGTGAGCGTGAAGGTCCAACGCGCTGGCCGGCTAGATCTCCAGACTTTATCCGTATGAGTTCTGGATCTGAGGTTACTTTAAGACCATGGTCTGCTTTCTGAACACTAAAGAAGCGCTGGAAATGTCGACACAAGAAGCAAGGTGCGAGAATTTGAATCAATTTTAATTAAGTAAATCAAACGATTTGTGTACAAAAAATCATTGATTTAAATCGGTTTTATGTCCAGTATTCAATTTAGTACAATAACGTGCATAATTTGGCAGTAAGCTAGGATATAATAGACGTTATTAAAAATGTTAAACAATTATACAGGGTGAGCAAAAAGTGACAAATAATGTCTAGTATCGTAAATATTGATTCTATCAAAGAATAGCCTATAACAAAGGTTGTTTATTAAATTTTAGCGCATGCTTTGTTCGTGTCGAATTTTTATATGTTTCATGACAAGAACATGACGACTTCATCGTCTTATACAAAAAATGATGAATCGACATTTTGATAACTGCTATTTATTTTGTTCCAGAAACTCAAAAAAATCTATTTTTGGAATTTTCGTTTTTTAAACAATCAAATGTTTATTCAATCGAAAGATACTTTGAAGTTATATTAATGCTGTAATAGTGTGAAATGTAAAAAATACAGTCATAAAAATTGCTAATCACTGAAAACAACTCGGGCCGCAAATAACCAAGATAAAATCGCAATAGAAGTTATGCGCGGATTTGGTTTATAAATAACAAGTAATTTCTGTTATTCATAGTCATCATGACTCACATTTTTTCTAGTGTAATCATAAAGATAATCCAAGAAAATTTCCTTGCCAATATTTACGGTTAACAGCTTGTTTAATGATTCACATTTGATTGGAAATGCCAAGCAGTGTAACACCTGTATGCCTTCTAAGATGTTACGTAGTTTAATATCAAGCATTCTAGGTTCCTCCTTAGCTTGCCTGTTTTATGCATAAGGAAATTAACAAGAGAAATCAATAACTACCTCCACTATGCTGTAACCTCTAAACCATTTACCTGGTACCTACACACCTATCGAGTTTCCAAAGAGAAACTTGTAGTAAACTGCCTAAGGAAATTTAGTTTCCACTTTACAGAGGGTTTATTTCAACCCCGCTTTATGAAGCAACCGAAAGCTTAAACTCAATCCCTATAAAATTAATAATACGAGGATCCTATGTTTCACGTTCGTGTACTTAATAAATATTGGTAGTGTTTTTAATACCGCGATTGATAACTTCATCTATGTGCGAAGAACGGTGAAGACCTCAAGCTTAATAATTATTATTAGATTCGCAGCATTGTATGCAAAATAGTGTTGTATTTTTAGATTACGATGTATTATGAAGATAGTGAAAAATATGCAAAGGTATTTGAGAGTTCTTCGACATCGGATTTAGTTTGATTGCTCAATTTCACAAGCAGCATTGTATGACACAAGCATGCATTTCAGAAAGTTACTGTTAAATCCAAGATTAAATCTTGTTTGAATTTTTTAAAGTGTGACGTAACACATACATTATTTTCTATTTCTTAGTATTCTGGCTTCAAATGACTTTAAAACTTGTTGCTTCTGAAATGAGGAAGAGAGAGGCACAGGGGGCGGGAAAAGAATAAAGACGATAAACGAGGGAAGAGGGTATTGTTGGCGGGTAATAGAGAGAAGGAGAAGGGGACAAGTTTAGGTGGGAGTCTATCATTGAAGGGGAATAGGTATAGCGAGGTAGGGAAAAACATAGATACAAAGTAAAATAGAAGACAAGCAGAAAAGTAGATGGAGAGCTATGGAAAATTGTATGCGGGAGAACTGGTGAAGAAGAAGAGGGATGAAGACGAAAGGGGTAGCGAGGGTTACAGTTAAAGAAAGACAGACAGACCAGTGGACAGGGAAGGAATAAAGACAATTAAGAACGTAAGAAAGAGGGTATTGTTGGCGGGCAATAGACAGAATGGGAAGGGAGCGAGTTCAGTTGGGAGTACATCATTGAAAGGGTATTGGTATAGAGGTGGGAAGGAATATAGGGACAAAGCAAAAGGGGATAGTAAGCTATAAAATAGGGTATGGGGGAGAGGAGGAATGATGCAGGAGGCAGCGGGAATGAGAGATAATAAAAGATGGGAGGGGTAGATATGAGAATACAGAGACAATAGCGACACAGAATAGCACAGCGACTGTTCAAAATATTTTTGTTGGTAAGTGAATGGGGAAAGAATAAAAACAATAAAGGAGGTAAGGAAGAGGGTATTGATGAAGGGTAATAGTGAAAATAAGAAAGGGGTCGAGATTAGGTGGGAGTCGGTCTTTGAAAGAGAATAGGTATAGAGCGGTAGTAAGGAACATAGAGACAAGGCAAGGGAGAAGATAAAGAAAAAGGGGATAGTGAGCTATGGAAAAGAGTATGAGGGAGATGAGTTAAAAAAGTGAGAGGAGTAGATAGGAGAATGCGAAGGAAAGCGCAGCGATTGTTCAAAATAATTTTGTTGATCAGTGAATGGCGAAAGAATAAAGACAATGAAAGAGGTAAGAAAGAGAATATTGATGGAGGGTAATAGAGAAAATGGGGGGATGGCAAGTTTAGGTGGGAGTAAGATCACTAAAAAGGAATAGGGATAGAGCAGTAGGGAGGACCATAGAGACAAGACAACAAAGGAGATAAAGAGAAAAAAGGCAGTGAGCTATGAAAACGAGTAAGAGGGAGAACTTGTGGAGGAGAGGGGAATGAAGACCGGTGAACGAATTTCTAGGCTTGGCACTACAGTTTTCCAAACAGGATTTAAGATTAAAGATTTGTTTAGAAATTATCGAAACAAGATCGTCGTGTAACGCCTTTTCAAAAGGAAGGTTTGAAATGTTACCAAAGCTTGATTTCTGAAAGAATACGGTTTTTGTCTCAAAATCAGGTATTTCGGTTGTTAAAGTCTAAATTATTACAAAAATCAAAACTAAACTTTGAATCTTTGTTTTGACAAGATATTCCTCCATAGATCTCTTTTTTGCTTAAAACTTCTTTCACCACTCCCCTCTCCAAATTCTACCGGTGATCATCACTCGCAGCTCTACTAATACCTAACGCGCGTTTAGTAGTATGTAATATTAAACTAATCTGGCAAAGAGCAGGGATCCGTAATAAAAGCATAAGCCCATATAGTGAGACGCTTGACGCTTGTTGATTAAATATTGATCCGGTTGTCATTTGCACGAGGGTCAACAACACAGGGTGTGCCAGTCGACCTATCATCACTGACCGCTGGACGTGAAAATGGACCTATTACATGACTCAATGGCGTTCGTTTAGTCAACATATTTACAAAACGTGATTCATTTAGACCGTTCCTTAACAAATTAGCTACTCCACCTTCTAAAACAAATTGAAAAATCTAGATGTTGTATGAAAATCCAAGAAAATAAAGGAACACCTATGCTCTGAAAAGGAATTTTACTGAGATCTACTGCGAGTAAATACCAGCCACATGATAGCGATCATACACAAACCAAGTTTGGGTAACAAATTACGTACCCACTTAATTAAATAATTTTTCAACATATCCTACTCGTTTAATAAAAATCCCACCTAATCACAAGTGAATCCCACATAATCCAACCCCTACGCGTTATCCTACAGAATATTTTAGTCGCGCTCGGTAAGGAATGTTTGTTGATTTTGTTTTGAAATTGATAAAAGTGTCCATTAAACACAGGTATTCCAAATAAGTTGGTGTGACATATACCTATAGCATGCTCCTGAAAACGCTGCAGTATTCTCTTATTGGACAACGTTTTGAGGAATCACTCTTAACGACGCCATGTTATTCAATAGATCCAGAACATGTTATTGGATTATCATTAATTTTCCATAATTTTTATTTTTATTTTACAGCTACATGAACAAATGTGATGACAATCTTAAAATTTAGTATTCTGGATTGCTCTGGAACAAAATCTTACAAAATAACCTTGCCAACAACCCAGCAGTAAACAAGTCAGCAATTTCCTCACATGGAGACATAAAAACCTTTCGCGGCACTGCCTAATCGACCAAATCACTGCGAATCAGGGTGTTCTTAAAAGTTCTTTCATAAATTTGGGGCTGTAATCCTCCGTCGTCAATAGGAAAAAAAAGTTCAAATAGACGTACGTCTGAACTAGGAAATACAATCCCGAAACCTTGGTTGCTGGGACCTCAGCTAGTTTTTGGGACGGAAAATCCCGGGATTGGAGCTCTTGCAATCCCGGGACATTCGAGACCCAAAACTAGCCGGTTTTTTGCTGCAGGGAATGCAGGTGACGTATGAGTTTTTAATGACAATAGTAGTCGGAAAGAGCGTTTTCTGCTGCTGGAGCATTTTGCACCAGCATCAGCCATCACGACTTGGTGACACCATTTTGAATGAGCTATTATTTTTGCGTCCATATTTACAAAATTAAAATAAAAAATTTTTATTTATTTTTAGTTTTCTTAGCAAAAAATTTGTTTCAGTAAGGCTTAAAGTTAATGCATAAAATTGAGTTTTTTAAATATAGTGCGTTATTTCCAGGATCAATCCCGATATTCCGGGCTTATTCATTTTCGATTCCGAAATCCCGAGATTGAAATTTCGTCTCGGGATAGTATTCCCTAGTGTGGACAGGCTATCTAACTCAGTAACAATACCCCTAAAGAGGGGCCAAAAACACCACGTTTTAGGTTTTAAATAATATATCTGGCGTAAATAAAAGTACTGACATAATATTTGGTAAACATTATTATTCGCCAGACCAAACACGAAAAAAAGGTACAGTTCGTGAAAATTGCTAAAGGCAACGGTTTTTGAGATAATTTAATTTTGGTGAAAAATTAAGTTGACATAAAGGGCTTCCTTAAGATGACTTTGAGAAAGGTTCTAGACATCGAAGCAATAAACAAATTTCGGGCACAGAAACACTTTTTTGCGGAGGTACAGCTTCCAGAATGAGACTGGAGGCTGTAACTCCATAAGGATTAGTCTCCGCTCCAAAAACTATAGGAAAATTTTTATTGCGTTTATGTGTAACACCTTACCTAAAAGTTCTAAAAGTATTTGCACTTAAGGAGACACTCGACCCTTTATACCAACTCGATTTTTCACCAAAAATGTATTATTTCACAAAGTGGTTGTGTTTAGGGACTTTTACGGAAATGGCATGCCACTCTCTGGTGTGCCACAACTGGTTAACCAATTTTAATAAAAACAAATAAAAATGTAAACCTAAAAAGGAAGGAATAAGTACCTACATAATGTTAAGCCTTAAACTAGTCAGAGAAATTTTTTAAAACGATTTGATGAAATAAACGACTAAAAGCTCGCGCCTTCTAATACGCTCCGGGCACAGCTATTTCAGCAAGAAATAATAATAAATAATAAGAAAGCCCATGTACACGTACGCCACTAATGAAAAATTCAGTTTCATAACCTTTTAGTTGTGTAGTAGTGCACATAACTTTCCTAAGAATTATTTCTGTAACTAAATTCTTTTTTTAATGTGACCTACAGGTTCGTCTCTACTGATTCCCACCAAACTCACCAAACTTTTCGGAATTTTACCCAGGCTGCTCATCCATCTGCAAATTTTCGAAACACTGGCGTACTTTGTCAAGCAAAAATGGAAGTTTTTACCACACAAAATTATGTAATTTCTTGAAAGGAAGCTTTTACTATCTGGCTTATTTTTAAATGTAATAAATTTATATACGAGGTTTCACTTTGTTTTTCCATTTTCCATGATTCATATTAGCAGAAATTACTGTCGCTGATTCTGACACACTCGCTCAAGACAAGGTTGTGGTACAGAACAGAGCATTTTGTCTACTGTCTACGCAGTTTACATTCGAATTACTGGGCCAACATAAATAACTGTTTTGGCTAAAACCATGTGGCCAACAAAACGCACTGGAAAGGTTATTTGCCACAATATATAAATAAATCTGTTGAAATTTGCCGGAACAAAAAAACACCGATATATTTCGAAAACAATTAGGGTTGCGGTTGTCGTTTACGGTTAAGGAAGTAAAGTAAATTTCGGTTTTCGTTTCCATTACGATGCAGAAAATTTTGCGTTTTTTTAGGTTTTCGGTTACATTGCGGTGCACATCTCTGTTATTTACACATTCAAGTAATTAAAATAACATATTCTGGAGGTGTTGTACAGTGAAATCATGGCGTTTTTGTAACCACATTTTACTTTCTGAAATATGTGAGGTTTTTTGGATTTTCCATTTACGACAAAGTAGATAATTTATCATCCTGTATATCATAATTAACTATCCACTGTATAAAATAAAATAACTTCCTTGTTTTTCTGTATTGTATTTTGGACGATTTACATGTTTAGAATTAAATTATTTTATACCGAATTCATCTACTTGATTTAACAAAACTTCCAAAAAGTAGCTCATACAGGGAGACGTGTCAAATAAATCACAGTTATCTTATCAAACGGTAACGAATCGGTAACGGTGAAAGCAAGATATATAGCTAGAAATTTCTTAAATGCTATTTCAGTACAAATAATTACCAGAGCGAGCAATCCGTGTTAAAAATAATTAAGAACCGGGAATTTCGGCGTCTTAAGACATTATTAAATAATTTTTAAACCATTAAAGTACTTTGTACGTAGAGTACGAATTAACAAAGCAGCAAAAACAATATAATGCAATTTTTTGTTACGTGAACTGTTTTGTTAAATATTCTTGGAAGACGGAATCCTTGTGTTGCCATATAAATCCACTCCGTCCACCGACATAAAGTGCATGTTGCATGATTGTTGCGATACTGCTTTTGGTTTAGCAACTCCGTTTGACCATCTAGGGTGTTCTAATGTCTATATTTGTCTCGTCGAGGGAGTTATGAACTTACTAAAGCGTAAAGATGTTTTTACGCATGAACATGAGGTTCTTTTTGTTTTCTTTCTGCTACTCGGGTTGATACAAAATTTCTACGTCTCAAATTTTCTTTTGTAACCTAAAACGAATTGTTCACATAGAGAATATCTCAAAAACTTTCGTTGCTTTATAACGTTTCAGAGAAAATAACTTTAGATTACAGGTATTGCTTTTGCCACCCTTAGGGAAATACGGTTCTGTTCTCTAGTGACCGTTTTGACTTTAATCTTTGATGCTTAGCTATTTCCTTTAACGTACTTTTACACTGAAAATGCAGCTTCATGAACATATGAAGACGATCTTAAAATATCTTTTTTTACATTTATTTTTATTTCAGTTTACGCCCCGACATTGACTACAATAACATTCTACCACTCATACTACTGTGCCGACAGCACATCTGCATAATAGTTAAGTATTATAAAAACATACTGGATGATAAAAGCTTTCATATAAAAATAATACTATTTGAGAATCTTTTCATTTGTTCAACTAGTGACTACAAAGAGAGACAGTAGTGAAGCAAAGCTCGACTCGTTGTAACAGGTAGCTGTATACCTCGGTCAACATATAGATCTCTCAGGTTTCAGGGAGGAGTAAAGAGAGATGTAAAATAAACTGGTAAGCTGAAATTTATTATGAGAAACAAAAATTGGGTTTTAGATTTTTTGGGAAAAGATTTCCTGGGACTATACAAAACTGAAAACGGAGGAACAAGTTCGTCTCTAGAATTGGGTGGTAAAGGGAAAATTACGACAAATATTGCTGTACCTAAAAATTAAGTTAAGAACTTTATCGTATTAATACTCGTGAGCAAATTAGCCTAAACAGAAGTTTGTTATCGGCCCTCGTTTATTAACTAAAAGAGTGGAAATTTTTGATTTTACAAAAATTCATAGAAGGCGTCACAGAGAAATTGGCGGACTTAGACAGGAACCAAAATGTAGCTCATCCATAGCTCTATTAATCTATAAAATTAAATAAAAATCGCGTAGCCTGTTTTTGAGCAATATTTCTTTAAAAATTAAAAATTTTAAAAACACTTTTTACCTCACAATAATTTTTTTTCCTAAATTTTAATCCCGACGTGTCAACACGTTCTAGAGTATTATGGCGCTTAAGTCAAAATTATCAAAAAATCGTAGCGGCCGCCCCTTTAAAGCTAAAAATACGAAAAAAATCATTCGATATTACCTTAGATTTTCTCCGTTTTTAGATTATGAGCATTCCGTTTCGGAAAAAACTGATATCAAAAAACACTTTGGTGTCCGGTTTCGGATTTTTTTAAAAGCATATTTCGCCCATGAAGTTTTAATACAGCCCCACATTACATAGCTTACTGAAATCAGATGGGAGTTATGGAGACCATAACGCTGAAACGGTATCAAAAACTTTTCTTTTTCTCTATCTTCATCCGATTCAGAACTAAATAGACGGGTAATAAAGGTTGGACCACCCCATATATATAAGAGTGGCGGTAGCTCAGAGGTTGGGCGCTCAGTCGCTAACGCTGAAGGTCTAGGGTTCGCCGAAGCCATGCAGCAATAAAAAGCTATGCCGCAACCCGCCACTCACATTCCCCAATCCGGTGTAGGCAGCCGTGGGGTCTTAATGCTTGAAACCTTCTCTGATATTTAGTCGTTCGGATTCGACGTTAAACTGTAGGTCCCCCGTACTCCGCCTTAGCGCTAAGGAGAGTACGTGGCAGAGAAGAGTGCCGGTGCTCTACAGTGGGACGTAAAGGCTGATTACGACGACCCCATATAGCTGATTACGACGACAGAAAAACTTCATCAAGTAGTCCGCGCAAAACATTAACACGTGTCTTTGCTTCACTCTTAAATGTCAATATTCTGAAATAAATGAGAGATAACGCAAATTATGGGTCAATTTAAGAAGCGATTTTTCCACAGCCCTCTTGATTCAGTTTTTTTTCTGCCTCTGTAGGTACCTAATCGGTACCTAGGAATTTTTTTTATCGAAGTTGACCATTTCCTCGTTGCCATACAAGTAAACAAGAGATCCATAGCTACCTTTTTCAAATTTGATAATTCCCAAATACTAGTGACAGCGTTTATTTTTTTTTGTGCAAGTAACAAGTCGAAAGAAGTATCAAAATATTTATGTCGTTTAAACGAAAAAAATATTCTCATGTGTTGGTAAGTCACAATTTTAAAGGAAGGGTTCTAACATATTCAAGTCACCTTGTGTATGGTCATCTCGAGCGGAGCGCTTCATAGAATTAAGATCGAACTTCACTTAAGGTAGGTTCGTTTGATCTCTTAATTTATTTGTGCCCGCCCTCCATGATAATATACAAGTAGTACGTTCTCCAGTGCTGGTAAGTCACAATTTTAAAGGTAGAGTTTTAACATATCCAAGTCACCTTGTGCATGGACATGTCGGACGGAGCGCTTCATATAATTAAGATGGAACTTCACTTAAGGTAAGTTCGTTTGGTCTATTAGTTATATTTGTGCTCCGCCCTCCATGATGATATATAGCCGATAATTAATTGAGTTACGATTAAGAGGTTTGTTTTACCAAGACTTATAATTTAAACCGGCCGTGAAAAATTGTTTACAGCACTAAAAATTCAATTTCGTTTGGTTGTTAGCTATAGTTATGGTGTACCACAAAAGTGTTTCTTGGTACCTTTAATATTTCACCCATAATTACATTAAATTAAAAGTTATTCAAATATGTTCAACCTTTAAAACGTTTTAGGAATAGATCTTCATTTTTATACTACCAACAATAAAACTTTGCGTTGTGTTGTTCGAAAATGAGGTCTTGCACTATTTTTCATAATGTAATGATAAAGTATATCGTTTTACCCATTTTTATTATATAAAAAGATATTTAAACAATACTTATTCCAGGGTGCAAGACCAATTCTATTAAAGACGTCAGTCATAACAATTTACTTCAAAATAGTATATTATGCAACGAATCTATAATGATAGCTATTAATACACGAGTGAGATTACCACACGAGCGGCAGCGAGTGTCGTAATTCAAACGACTGTATTAATAGCCATTATATAAGAGTTGCATACACTATTTTTTCTGCGACTAGTTAATTTAAAAAAATATTCATTAAAAAAGTTTTTTTATGCAAAAAAAACTCAAACTATTGGTCAGTTTGGGTTATTTAAAAATGAAAATCTGTATCGAAATGGGTATCATTTTAGTATACAGGCTGCGCACACTTAACAAGTAAATTAAAACATGGGAGTAGAAAAAAAAATTTTTTTAATTTTTTTTTGAAGAAGCACCATCATTTTAAGTTAATCAAATAAATGTTAACTGGAGATTGCTGTAATTTAGCAACATTTAAAATTCCATCGAAAACATTATCATTTACAACACCACAAACAAATAAACACGATTTATATAAGAAAATAATTTAAAACCAACCTGAATGGCATGTCCTTGTCCTTGCTGACTGATATGCAATTGCTGGGCCTGGTTAATTTGCAGCGTTGGCCCCGAGTTGTTCCCCCCAGGTCCAGAAGATGGTCTTGGTGGTGTTCCCCCACCGAAAGCCCCGCCGCCCGGAGTCGTACCACCACCGCCGCCGCCCCGCGGGAGATAACCCGGACTCCCATGACTACTTGCACTCGGACTGCCATACGGCGAATACTGTTGCTTGTAAATACCCGCACCTTTTCGCTTCATGTCGTAATCGTTGCCCTGATAAATCATTTCCTGTTTAATCATGTCCGGTTGTGGGAAATTCGGACTGTTCTTGAAATTTGGATTTGAAGTGGGACTCCCGTAGTCCCCTTGGAATTGGAAGTCGGGATAGGGAGATCTTGGATTTGGTGCGCGAGCATTGGGGTTGAAGGAAAGACCCATTTGGTTCTTATGCTGATGTTGCTCAGCCATTTGCTTTAAAGTCTGCGCGGCTGGACTTAACTCAGTCTTACCAAAGTCCATATTGCTGTAAGACATGCGATTTTTCGCCATGCTTCCCTGCCCATCAAAAACAGGCGGGGAATAATTTTGATTTTGTAAAAGTGGACTGTGGGTATTTTGGGAATTCTTAGTGTTATCGAGAACATTTTGTGTGAGCTCTTTGGATTCTTCTACTTTTAAACCGTTCACAAGTGAGGTATTATCGCTTTTATTTTCGTCAAAATCAAAGTCTTTCATAAACTCAGGATAATTGCTAATGTCCGAAATGAGATCCTTAAACGCATCCGATGTTATGATTTCGTCGTTCGTGTCCTCGCCTATGAGGTCTGTAAAGCCGCCGAAACCGGCACCCCCGTTCACAGCAGCGTCTTTCTCGAGCGCCGCGGCGCACTGGTCCAAATCCGCGAAATCGTTATCAGGTTCTTGCTTTACACATTCAACTAGCGTTCCAATATCTACACTATTTGCAACGCCCGAATTCGGCCTCAAGTTCGACGCCGGTGTCGAAGGATTCGAAGACTTGGGCGACGAAACGTCGCTCTTCACCGAGGCGTTCGTTAAGGCCTTCACCGTTACATTCGTCGAGATCTGTTGGGGTTGCGAGTTAGCTGCCGACGTGGTGAATTCGAGCTGCTGTACAATTTCCACAGAAAATTTGGTAAGGCCCTCGGGCTGGTGGCCCTGTCCGTGCTGGGTCGTGCACTGAAGCTTCACCGGTGGCTCGAAACCATCGTTCGGACCTCCAGGTTCGTGATCTTCTGCCGGCCTTTTCAGGAACTTCTGCTGCTGTAACATAAATGCAAGGTATAACTATGGAGTTGTTATGACTGCAATAATAATCAGCAGGTATGCGCTTTAACGTTTTAACTCGCCCGGGCGTTGAGGAAAACTGAAAGTTATTCGGACGACGATATCTTCGTGACGACATGTAGCTAAACAATGCGTCTATAACTGACGGTCACGGCTCCTATCAGTGTAAATCAAACGTGAGTAATTGTCACCTTGTTTATAAACTGCGTCATTTGCATACAGTAATACATGTACCATATTATAAACACACTTGCAGCATAAACTTATTGCATCAACTACAAAAGTCGGAGACACTTGTATACTGTTATATAAACCGTTCAAATTCTACTTTCTCGGTACAGTTTTCAAACAGTTTTACGTGTCTGAAGTGTAATTTGAACCAGAAACTCTCTTTACAACAGTTCTACGTTACGGTGAACTAAAGAAGTAAAGATAAGTGCAATTTATGTATTTGTATTTGCTCGTTTGCCAATAAATGCCATGCTAAATATGGGAGAGGTATAATCTAGCAATAACAAATGTAGTTATCTAAATCTGCTATTACATAATTAGTAATTGAAGTTACATTGTTGCCTTGCAGTGACAGTGAAATTATAGAAAGAGTTCTTCCCTCTCCTCCCCACCACACGTGTTAGAAATCTCTCAGAGGAAGCGAATTTCATTATTTTCCAATTACTTTGCAATTTAGGAAATAATTAATTAACTCCTACTTTAATTGTTGGAATTTGGCTTTTTCTACTTATAATTAACGATGAATTATATAACCTTGAATAAAACTTTTTAATTTACTACAATTTTTCACATATTTAATAGTACACGTGAAAATGGTGACATTTATTAGTAAAAACTAACCACTATTCCTAATAGCTAAACATCTGAATTATTTTTAATTTGCATTGTTTAAAAAAGATGAAATTTCAGACTTTAGTTTTCCAACACCATTTATTTGTTGTAATTTTAGCAGATAAAATACTAATGATATTCATATTTCCATTATTTAATTAATGAGTAATCAACTTTAAACTGCAGTCATAGGAATTTATGTTTTCCGCTGTTACTACCTGTACTACTTGCATATTCTCGATAATAATGCGATAGAGAGCTTTTACAGTCAAGTTCTAGTAAGCCGATAGATGTTTCACAATTCATAATACAATAGGTATGTAGGCGGGTGTTAACATAACAGGCTTATTTCTTACAATTATAATTACGATTAAAAATAAAACTAATTGTTTAGGTATAAGTTGAATTTATTTTATGCCTTTATTAATCGAACGATTTAATAACTTCCAAGCAAAGCTGCTTGGTATCTATATTTTCTTTTATTTTGTCATAATTTAAGATAAACTTACAATTTTATACAACGACGACACTTATAAAGAATTATGGAAATTTTTCTGGCATCAAATTACTGCAAATTATACACTCTTGAGCTATAATATAAATATTCCTGAATGTGTTCCAAGCCTCCACTTCAGGATAATAATTTTATTTAATTAATTAAAAAAAACAATTCAAATGTCTCAAATTTTACTGTTGCTTTTGAAAATGTTATATTTACATGTAAATGACCAGACATCGTCAAATTTATTGCTTCCCTCAATGGTTGTCGCATTTATTCACTACCTTCTTTTAAAAAGTCGATTGTTTTATTGTAATTTATTTTCCTGTTTCCCATTGTTGGTTTTTGAACACCAAACAGTACATTAGTAAGCAAAATATAAGCTTAAAATTTAAATATAAATTGCTGATTTGGATATATGTTTCCTCCTTGGATATAGGCGACGTGAAATTAGGCGACGACGAATTAGAAACAGTGTCTGTTGCGAGTGTTTAACTTTTTCTGACCTACTTACAGTTTGCAACAAAGTATAAACGTTTTCGATTACGATATTTAAACCACAAAAAACTCTTGTGATTATTTAAATGAGACGAGAGAGTTCTTTAAAAGGAAAAACCAGTGAAGGTTTTCCTAAACTTTCTTATGCGTTGGATATTTTTAGAAAGCAAACCATATCACATTTCTTCACCCCCACAAGCTGATCAAAAACTAAACCAATAGGTGATCAATAATATAAAATCACGTGGAAATTTCAAAAATCTCATACCTAAGTAGTAAAGTAAAGAACATGTAAACCAACTGTTTTTGTTTTAACAACATTCTTATATTTGCAGAATAAGAATACAGATTTAAAGATTTTGAAGGAATTACAGGTTTTGGAGATTAAATTTTGTGCACAGTGTGAAATTCTTCCAAAGCTCTGCTACAGGGTGGCCACTTAAAACTGCTTTTCAAATTCCCTGACTTTTCCCCGACTTCCCCGACTGATAAACTTCAGTTTTCCCCGACTCATTTTTATGATACAAATGCCAATTACAACTGCTTTTTTTTTAATAAAAATTCTAACCCAACATAAAAATTAGCAAAGTAAACTTAAATTACTTTATAGTTTATAGCAAATGGAAATTTCACAACAAGCATAACAAAATCCAACATCTACACGTTAAGGAAAAACCAAATGAAATAAATATAAATTTTATAAACAAAATTTCCGTTTTGCAGGCAAAAATAAAAATTTTAAATAATTGCGTTTTACAGAACTTTCCCTTTCGTGAAATTCCCTGACTTTACTTTTTTGAAATTGGTACAATTTTCTGATTTCCCTAACCAAAATAAAAAAATTCTAAATTCCCCGACTTTTCCCTGTTTTCCAGAAAAGTGGCCACCCTGTGCTAATGTTAAAGATAGATATATTTATTACACATGTTGTTGGTAATTAACTGCTGAGTGTTTGGGCCACTTCGGCGATTAAATTATTGTTCGATAAATTTTAAAGTTTTAAAACACAAAACTTAATTTAAAAATTTTTTCTGAAGCACAAAAATTTTATTGTTTCTGTACGAAATCTGGAAAAATACCTTTGCGATTTGAATTAAAATTTTTGTAGTCGAAAAAAGTCTTTTCAAAAATAAGTTTTTTGAAGCTTAGAAATGTTATGTTATGTTAGGGACTTGAAAAAAGCTTATATTCCTTCACACGAGGTGTCGCGATCTCGTTAGCATTTTGCTCTGCCAAATTTGTCATATGAAATAAATAAGTTGAATTATACATATTTTCTTTCAAATGAATGAAACAATTATAGCCTATAATTAGCCTCGATGCCATTAAATATCTCTCATTTTTACCTTGTTTTCGGTAGTTAAATTGCGGTGTGGCGTTTATGCATTATACACTGTGTCCATAAAGTAACCCCCTCCCCAACTAACTTTTGAACGACTTCATATTTTTCTACAAAATTTGGTGTGCTGTAATGGCAAATTAAATACTATTTTTCAGACTATATTAAAATTTTGTATCATCCAAAATGGCGACTGGGCGCCATTTTGAAATTTTTTTTTAATAGATAGGGGGGTCGAGTGACACCTCATTTGAAAGGTCTTTTAATTCTGCGTCTGATCCTAGAGTTTCAAAGAAAAATATTCAGCTATAAAAAAAATGGCGGAGTTTAAACAAATGGACTCGCTCAATTCAAAATTGTTTTGATTTTTTTATCCAGGGTCGAGTGACACCTCATTTGAAAGGTCTTTTAGTTCTGCGTTTGATCCTAGAATTTTAAAGGAAAATATTGAACCATAACAAAATGGCGGATTGTAAACCAATGGACTCACTCAGTTCAAAATTGTTTTGATTTTCTTATCCAGTAGCCCACTTTTTCATTTGTAGGACACGCAATTTTACCGGAAATATCTCAGGTGGCTTGAAATAATATTGAAAACGTTATGTTTCAACAAGACGGTGCGCTGTCTCATTATTATAGGCCTGTTTCTGACTTTCTCAACGGACATTTTTTTGGCAGATCGATTGTTAGGCGGGGGCCTGTAGAATAGCCGGCTCACTCCCCCAGATTTAACTTTATTACATTTTTTGTATGGGAATATCTGAAATCGAAAGTGTACAGAACCCGTCCAGAAACAATTGAAGAACTGGAGCAACGCATTACAGAAGTTTGCAGAATTATCACTCCAGAAACTTATGAATATGTAAGGCAGGAATTTCATAACCGACATTTTATGTGCCAAGAAGTGAATAGTAAACATTTCAAACACTTAATTTAATTAATTTAAGCTTTAATTCTTAGTTTTTTAAAATAGACTTCTTTATCTTCAAACATTGTCATTTTGTTATGGCTAAATATTTTTCTTTGAAACTTTAGGATCAGACGCAGAATTAAAAGACCTTTCCAATGAGGTGTCACTCGACCCCCCTTTATATTTAAAAAAAAATTCAAAATGGCGCCCAGTCGCCATTTTGGATGATACAAAATTTTAATGTGGTCTGAAAAATAGTATTTAATTTCCCATTACAGCACACCAAATTTTGTAGAAAAATATCATGTCGTTCAAAAGTTAGTTGGGGGGGGGGGGGGGGGTTTACTTTATGGACACAGTGTATATCGAATCGCATATTAGCAAAGATTTACTAGCCTTTACCTTGGGTCGATTTGCCATCCCAATAAAATGATAACGCGATCGCGCCACCTCGGGAAAACGAATAGGACCTTTTTATGTATACACACAAAATATATATTTCAGATTTCATGACTTCATAAAATTAATTTTGTAAAGTAAAAAAGAAAAATTGTTTATCTATCACAAAATTATTTCTTCAGATTTCACACATTAAAAATATTGTTTGGTTAAAAAAAATTGTTTAATATCTTTCTTAAAAATTAAAATATTCGCCCCAGAAAAACAAATGAATTATAAAAAAAATATTATTTATGCAGAAAAATAAAAAACATTTATTGAAAAAAGTTTTGAATTAAAATTACTATAATTTATAATTCCCTAACTGGCCCAAACGGCCGCGGCGCTTTATAGCTGGCGGCATAATCTAAAATACTATCACTTATAATGGGCGTTTAGTTACGTTCGCGCAATGACTTGGTTTGTTATTTGAAATGGAACACCCTGCACATTATTGCATTCAAATTCTACATTTTATTTCAAGGCGTTAAGGTTTAATTAGCGATTTTCGAGTTTTTAACATGTTTGCAAGCAATGTTACATTTGTTGACTAATACGAAAAAATTAATATGCAAGAACAAAAAACGTTTACGCTTTGCTTTCTAGACAGACTATCAACTAAGGAATCCCCCGCGCATTCCGTGGCCAAATAAATGACCAAGTATTCGGCAATTTTGGAGCTTGCCAAATATTGGGATGCGTCAAATAGTTTTTAGAGTCAGGCGAAAATTTATGTTCACCGAATGTTCGGCATTCTGTGTGCCAAATGAAAACTAGGAATGTACCAAATAGGGATATGCGCCACTGGCCAAATACGGAATATTCAGCCAACCACTCGGCGAATATTCGACGAAACTGCGGAATATTCAGCAAAATATTCTGCCGAGTACCGAATATTAGATCAATTATTCTGCTACAATCCAAAATGTAAGCCAACTATTCGGGATTCAATGGGATAGTTATGTTTTCAACAGTAAAGGCCTAATAACGAATATTCGGCCAACTATTCGGCAAATAATAGACTTGTAATGAGTATTCGGGCAACAGCCAAATATTAACCCAACTATTCGGCCAAGTACCGAATATTCGGTCAAGTGCCGAATACTTATTGGTAATCAATGCGTGCGCTGGATACCGTTTCCGTTTGGCTAACCAAGTTATATATTTTTTGACGTATTTTAATCGTAAATGTATCATCAGAATGTACAAACAGTTTCCAAATTTTAAATTGTGTACATATATTGTGCATTTCCTAAATCTAGTACACAAATTGCCGAATATTCGCTGACTCGAAAAATTATTCAGTGTATGCGAAAATATTCAAATATTCAATAGCTTCAAAAAATGTCCGAATATTCCATTGACTAATATTTTACTATACTTGCATGACATAAAAGTTTAGTTCATAAAAAGTTTTAATTTAGGGTTTTCGAAAATTCACGCATAGGGGTTACAAGGATATAAATTAATGGAACAGAAATTGTAAGGTTGTGTTCAAGGTTTCATCTTTGGCAACTTTCGGGCTTGGAAAAATTACGTATCTGACATCAACCAATATTGTTTACCTCAAAAACATTAAACGCGTATTATTTTGATAGTTTTTTAAAACATCATTACGTTATCAAACAATTATTAAATGACTTGTACTTTTAGGATACGTTAAAGAACATTGTAATCAAAATTTTTTACTGTGTATAGTTTCTCATTTTAAATGTCAGATAATGTTGAAAAAAATATATTACGAATGGTGAGTTTTTTTTCGAAGCATCCTGTATGATTAGCAAGCAAACGTAGAATTTGTTTAGTTAGAAAAATGCGGATTAAATTCGTTCGTGCGTGCAGCTAAATTTGATAGCATCCTTAGAGAGACCCTTGCTAATCCTGACAATTGCTTTTCCTGGCCCAAGTTTTCCCTTTAACTCCTAGGTTTCCACATATAAAGTGGAGGAGAAAATAAAATAAAATCGATATGCCTGCAAAGCACACTGGCACGAAGTCGTCGTCGCGCACTTATTGCACGGTACACAACATTTTAGCTAATTTCCTCGACAAAATGAAGGTAATCAAGTACTGCAACGTATCTGGTCCGTGAAGTGTGGCAACAGCGCATGTTTATGGGCTCCCAATGCAGGTGCACCGTTGTAATCTGTAACTGGAGACCACCGCACGATGTTTGTCGTAAAATATAATAAAGAGCGCCCTTTTGCCTATCTACTCTGCGTCGCCGGTGATGCCATAAAATGTACGACAGATAGGGTTTACGCTTCCAAAGAATAACGCTTTAGAAAGGATATAAGGGCGAACTTTCAAACAGCAGAAGCCGCTCTTTCTGTTAGCAGTTGCGTGTTTAAAATATACCATGCTAAAAAACCTCTCTCTATAAGCAATAATTTTACTCTTGGATTTATTGTAATTGAACGATATATACGAATAACACACGCGACAATAAGTAATTGGTTTGAAATGTTTTAAAAACACTATCCAGAAAATTGAAAAATACTTGCAAATAGATTGCAGCTATCAAGATTTTAATCAATTATGAAAGCAATGCGTTTCTACCCTAATAATTGTTGCTGTAAAAATTAAGTCAGACGGAAAATGGCTCATGGAAAATAGGTACTACCAACTTCACTATCTGCCAATCTTAGGAGTATGGCCTTCGATTACACATTAAAATTACTTCTAATCTCAGAAAAATTTAAGGAAAAAGTTCAACATGAAAGTAACATTCATCTGTACCTATTTTAAACAAAATAAAATGCGAAAACAAAAGAGCCGCCTGTTTATCTGCAACTTCAAACTAACTAGATTATCAACCAGAATATCCTACATTTTTGCATTTCAACATCACTTTGATCAGCAGGAAAACTGATTAAGTTTAAGGCAATCGAGTCTATATTTCTGTCAAAATCTTTAACATGATTTCGTTAATGTTATACAGTTTTGCGGAAAATCAGCTTTACTCGGTTATTTTTTTTAATTACTTATATTGCTAGCTAATTTCTATAAGGGTTTAAATTAAAAATTTCTAAAAAAAATTGTCAATTCAAGCTTGAGCAATTCCCAAAATATAAAAAAAATCGTTTATATGGGTTTAGCCACGTTGTTTTAATTAAATGATAAGTTTGGTACTAAACGAGCATTAAAAATGATACAAAACAGCAAAAATTTGCAATTCGTTACGATTTTTTTAAATTCATTATGCCTAAAGGTTCAAAACATGTATTTCCGTTAGAACCAGAAACTCAACATATTCATTATAAAACTTGGCCCAGTGCAAAGTTCAAGGAAAACGTTGGAAGTTCAAGTTCAATCAGATAATAATTTAGAATTGATATTTATTTTATTTTCTTACGTAAAAACAATATGAATTAAGAGAAAAAGTTGTCATCCGTGTTTTATGTTTTTAACTTACAAAAATACACAGAGTAAGTCAGAAGTCTGCAGTTACCGATGCCGTTGTTAATATCCATTAAAATTTTCTTTTTCAAATAAAATTTTTATTTACAGGATGTTTCACGGAGAACGGAATTATCATTTTAACCATGATGTAAATTGGTCAGGATCAAAATACATTGTCTACAACAATTAATTTTATGGGAATTGAACTCGGAATTCCAGTCCCACCATGCGATTTGCTCGTGATTCACGAATATTTAAAAAAAAACATATAACCTGAGGAAATTCTCCACACAACTTACTTTCCTTCCAATACTTCTTCAGTATGCCTAAATTGCTACGACATTTTTTGAAAACCACATTTTTGAGTTCCATGGCCGTCCAAAACGTCCTATTACCGTCAAAATATCAATTCAGAAAATTTGCATGAAATCAGTAGGCGAAGTATAGAAAAGCCCTTAATTATACTTTACAAAATAATTACTTTTATACGTATATCCAGGGCTTCTACAGCATTTTGCTGTTTAAAAAAGTGAAATAAGGAATTTTTTTAGGAAAAAGTGAAAATAGTGATTTTTTAGTAAAAAAGTGAAAAATTGTGATATAGTTTCAAGGTGATGCACAATGAGCTTTCCAATTTAAATGTTATAGCAATCCTTTTTGTAATTTATGGTAAATGCGGCATTGAAAAACTAAACTTTTTACTATACTTCAGGGTTGCATAAAAACCCGATTTTTTTTAAATCGATGTTTGATTTAAATCGGATTTCTTTTGTTAAAATGAATGTTTTTAAAAAAATTTTAAACATCTCAAATATATTTGGTTGGTTTAAAATATGCATTCAACACGAAGACAAAAGTCATTTATTATGAAAACGTAAACTTTTATTCCTTTATTTTATATCTTTATAAACATCAGCTTAAAAATAATCTCATTCTCATTAACAAAACTAAACTCAAATTAGGTACCTGTTTTATTTTCTTACAGTAATAAAAACGAAAAAAAATTATTTATTTATTTCTTATAATTATAAAATTAAGCTTTGACTTCAAAATTTTTAGGTTATTAAAAAAATGATCTAATTCACTTGAATCTTAGAAAGCAAGTGATGGATGTGACTAAACGCACGGCGTCGGAAATTTACAAAACGCATTAATGATAATTTTGCTTAATAAAAAAAAATAAACAGTGTAATTCTTACCAGGTATAATGATTTAAAAAAAGTGAATAATGTGAGCAAAATCTTTAAAAAAAAAGTAAAATAGTGAATGCGTCTGGGAAAAGTGAAATAAGTGAAGAAAAAAAAGAATGCGTGGAAACGCTGTAATATCTAACCACAACAATTACAGCACATCAACTGTTTCGAGTTGTAAGGTATTTAAATATGAACCCCTGCTAATCCGTCATTGTAAGACGGATAAGTGACAATAGTCATGAGCATAACTTATAAACCGGACTAGGACGTTTGGGCGTGGGCGTTTTGGTGCGGCCGTTTAGGCGCAGGAACGTTTAGGCGCTGGAACGTTTGAGCGTAGGGACGTTTGAACGCGAAACGTTTGACCGCAGGGACGTTTGGGCGCAGATATTTCGGCGCCGGCGGTTTTGGCGCAGGGACGTTTCGGCGCAATAGAGTAAATTATTTGATATTATCTTTTTCTTTAATTAACTAATATTTTAATATCCACTCAATTATTTATTAACATTTAACACAAGAGTCAGAATTCTTATATAAATGTAATTAGCAAATTTAAAAACTGTTCTAACTCAAACTATTTTTTTAATTCAAAAAAAAACTGAAAATGTCTACTATCCCCTACTTAACAGTTAACAATTCGTTTTTCAAATTGGACAGTTCAACGATTTTAATGCAATTACTGAATTTTCTATAAAAATAACCTACAATAGATTACGCCTGCGCCCAAACGTCCCTGCGCATAAATGGCCGCGTGTAAACGTCCAGTTCCGTTTATAAACTACAATTTCAGGGTAATGCCGTACGTAGAGCGGTCACAGCTTCTGGCTATTACGATGTGATTCTATGTTCATCTGTTACGTACTACATGTTTCGCTATCTAGCTTGTGCACTGTTAAGTTGTCATCGATGTTCTTATGCTCACAATGTTGCGATGGAATTGTTTTTAATCGATTTTTTGTAAAAATATTCCTCGTGCTTTAAAAAATATCAAAAACGTATTGGACAAACTTTTTCGGCAAAATTAGGGAAGGAGGTAAGTAACAATTTATTCCCCGTAAATCTAGTTGCACCTAAAAATTAAGTTCTTAATCTTATTCTACTATTACTTATGAGTAATTTAGCGTAAACACAATTTTTTTATTGTCCCCCGTTTATTAAAGAGAAGTGCATACAGTCTCAATTTTCAAAAAATCATAGAAGGCGTCACAGAGAAATCAGCGGGCTGAGACACGAACCAAATTGACTTTTTGGAAATCGCCAGAATTCAAAGGTGATCAAAATGTATCCGTTCGGCAGTTATGATGCATCACCCGCAAGCCCACTAGCTACTAACCACCCACCTACATACAGACATTTATTTTTTAAAGCCCACATTTTTGGGTTCCTGGAGGTCTAAAACATGTATTTCTGTCAAAATCTTGATTTCGAAACTTTTCATCAAATCTTCTCTATTAAAAAATTAAAGTAAAGTAAAAATTTATACGTCAGCATGTCGAGAAAATTTCTTGAATAACTTTTATTTCAACAAGGTTTTTCTAAAATTAATATTACCGCCAACGGACCCCATACTTTGGACTCGCTCTGTATGTACAATTTTGAATTAAACAAACAAAGGCTTAAATGTTTGAAAAAAGCTCATTTTTATTTTGCGATTAATTTATTCAGTTGCAAAATTTCGATCTTCGACTACATTAAAATTCAGAAACTTGGAATTTTGAGATCCTGATAGATAATACTTTAAAAATTTGCTTTTAGAATTATGTTATTTGTTTTGTGGAATCAAATTTTCGTGTCTTAACTTCCCCCAACATATCGATACCCCAACTTCCATTTTTAAATAATAAGGAAAAGAAAACTTTTCTAAAACTCAAAATTTTGATTTCAACAAAATTCAACCAAAATCTTCCCTTTGATTGCTAACTAAGATGGTAAGCAAGAGATACAACTTTATGAAGCATATGATTCTAGCTCACGTGCGAAGTATCTTCAACATTTCTCCATTGTTGCACCTCCCAAGATATTCTCGAATTTCATATTTATTAGAAAAGCAAACTCGTAGACTGCAGGTTTTGTTGCGTTTACAACTCCAGTTTTTCTAAACGTTTAGAGGTATTCTCAGCAGCACCAATCTTACACCGCCATTTCTTCATACGAAACGGTTGCCTTATAGGAAAGCAAAACGTTATTACACGACCAACTTCAACTTTCTTTAAATTTCTATTTTTTACATATCAGGATATTGCTTTAAAATTAGATATCTACCAACCCGAGACGACACCACTTGCCTGAACGAACTAAAATTGCAAAACAGTCATTTCCCATTAGGAATGCAGTTTCTTTATGGATTACGATTACATAATAAATCATCGTAACGTAAGCAACTATTATTATTAATTAGTTTGCGTTTAATTTTTTTATTTCGAATCCTAAACATGTAAAGGTGTTAAAATAAGAGCTGCCAATGCATATCGTCTCACATCTTGACCCTGGCTGGTTCATGCAAAGTCATTGCGCAGCATCAATATGTCGCACGTCAGCAACGTTGTTCTCCTAAGGTATGAATATTTTTTACTTAAAAAAGCTAGCTAGATATAGAATAACGTGATACCTTGTCCTGTTTACCGTTTCAGAGGGCATCGGTGTATTTGAATTTATTAAACCGCACATATTACGCTACTGCTGGGTCATCAGAGTTAAAGCTTACTGGCATTTCTAGCATGTTCGGTTATTTACTCGAATTTAAAAGCGAATTGTTGTTTACCACAAGTTCAAGAAAAACAAATAGCGCGAGTCTCGATATTTATGCAATGTGAGTGGAAGTTTCCAAAAATTGTCATATCTCACAACTTTGTTTTCGTCTGGTTGTTATGTAATCAGCAGAAGTTGCTGGAGCTGTGGATACTCGAACAGCCAAGTTTCACCAGTTTTTTTTTCTACAATAAGTTTCAGGTACATCCTGATTTTTCTAGTTATTTACCCGAAGTCCGGCCGTGACTTCTTCCTACTTTATTTGTCCATATGAATTTTTTATTTAACTTCGTAACCATACTTTCTAAAAAATAACGTCCGAGATAGTGTTGTTCTTTTTTCCATTGTGTTGATGTGTGTGGTATTTGTTATGTAAATTGACTATTTATGTTTTGCTGTAAGTTTCACAACGAATTCTTGCCTTTCTGTGTCAACGACGTACGCAACTTTTACCTTTCTTATTAGTCGATTATCCTTTTTATTTAAGAAATACTGCCAAGTACTTCAAGCGATATTTTTGCGGTAAATGAGTTGTGAGGTAACCTCCGGCGCCTGTTTATTGCACCGTTAAAAGACCAGTAAAAACGTGAAATACTTTCAAAGGATTCGAGAATTTCTTTGTTGCCACCTTAAATTTCCCAGACGTTCGCAGGATTTTGGAGAGTGTTAAGAAGATACCGTATGTTTATACTAAATTACTGAAACTTTCCATTTAGTTATCACGAAATATTGTTACTTTATCAAGTACTAAACAAACCATTAATTATTTGTTAATGTAACCGAGGAAGCAACTTTGAAAATTATAATCCAAGTTTGAAGATGGAACGTAGGTATTTCCATCGATAACTTTATTAAAATTTTAAAGTAGGCCTTAAGAAAGTTTCAATCCCTTAATTTTTAAATAAACCTTTCGGTCCCTACTCTTAATATTTTAATCTTTTCCAAAAATAGCATAATTAAGAAATTATTTTTCATCATTATTATCCTCATACGTGACTATTTTTAGATTTAAAAATCCCTTTTTTCTATGCCAGATTTTAGTCATTAATATTACTTTCTGCTACCACTGGTGCTTCAGGAGAACACACTCCTGCATTTGAGTCGAAGGTACCGGGGTTCGATACAGGCCGAGATGGGTGAAGATTATTTGTGAAGATCGTTGGAAAGAGATGTAAAATTACGCATTTCATTTTTACTAAATTTACAGAAGTAGTGATCGTGATATGCTATAGTAGCAGAAATAAATCATCGAATTTAGAGCTGGGACAAAAATCGACAGCAAAACTGACAATCGATTCTTGATTTTCAAAATAATTAAAACATCTTTTAATTTTTGAAATGAACTTTCTTTGCCGGCACGAGTAACCACGCAAAATGCTAAACGGAAGTAATGTAAAGGAAGTGAGGTCGCCTAGATGCAAACTGAAGCGATCAATGTTCAGTTATGCCATCACAAACAAACAACTCTAAACGACTGCATTTTGTTGCTTTGCTTATACATCCAGCCTACGAACGGCACACCTAGTGAGAGATATGATTTATAATATATTTGAAGATTGAATTACTTTCGAATTATATTTCCTTTCTACAAAAACAAAAAAATATTTACTTTCAATTTTAATATCGACATTTAAAACATTATTAACTTTGTATATGAAACTAAATTAGAAATTGATGTAATTTCCATGTAACTTCGGTATGCGGTAAGTCGCTTCCTTCACAAAAAAAATGTTTGTGCGTAAAACTAGATCATACCGACATATTTTTGTTAAGTACGTTATTTGCTATACAAAATGGCCATTTTACCAAACTTTCCCAAATCGTCAATTTTAAAATTAAGCGTTTCTTTAACAAATATAACGTAATATCTCGAGAAGTACTTGGCATATCCACTTGATTTATTTTTTGTTTACTAGCCGATGCATCAGCGCTGTATTATGATCCCTTTTTAATTTCCGAAAAAATTTATATTTTGCTCAAAGAAATTGCGAACGATTGCTTTCGATGTAGTGAACTCCCTTACACCGAAAGGTAAAAAGGGAATTGATTATATTATATATGTAGTGAACTTTTAACTAAGCGACAAACTTTTATTTATAAATTTTAACATATACATGCAGCGAACAAAATTAAGAACGAATTTTGAGAAACATTGTAAAGCCAAAAATTGATATTATATGGCCATGATGTTGGTATAAATTTTTAAAGCGACACTTCATTGGGGACAGGGCTAACTTTAGTTCGTGGAGACAGACGTACTGTCGCCATGCGATGGCCTTGCATGCCTTAGCCCTTAGTACGATTCGCACTTTCGCTGAGAGAGTTTTGTGCATTCGGTGGTACTAAGAGAGCGCTGCACATAGCAAAGGATTGCTTGCGTAGGTACTATGACTGCTTATCTACCTCTCTGTTATAAAACAATAATCTGGTATAAATAAACTTAACTTTTATACAGAAATAATAAGTTTTGGAATTAAATTTTGTTTCAGTTTAGAATGCTTGTCTTCTATACTTTTTAAACGTCAAATACTCCAATCTCAAACAATGCAAAAAAATTTGCTGTATCCTAAAAATATATAACAACAATTATCTGATATAAATTAAACATTACTATTATTCAGAAACAATAAGTTTTTATAGATTTAAAAATTGATTATAGACTAGAGCATAGCGCCTGCTAACGCCCCTAATCTTTTTGTGGTTTCTAGACTACCATTTTTATATTTTTACCGTTAATAATAAACGTTGATAAAAGTTAATCAAATATGGTAGGAAAATGACCAAACGACAGAGCCTCTGGGCCCCTTATCTAAGTATCTCCTATACTGCGCGCGGCACGTATTCGTAATATTCTCACTTGAGCCAGTATCTGCCTGAACGTGTCGGACGTTAGTGCACATTGACGTCGCAAGCACGCATTGACGTTATATTTGATTGGACGGGGGAGTCGTATTATCGATACTAGCTAACAGTGATCCGCAGTCAAAGAGAGAAATAGTCCCAGCCCTATGACAACGATTACATTGACCATTGACTACGTCGTATTTGTTGTGTCAACAGCCAATTGAAAAGTTTAACACGGTTATTTTTGACGAACAAAATTTTGCCAGTGTACAAGTGACTATAATTTTGTCGGATAACATCGATATTATTGAGCGACATTTAGCTTACCAACTGACACGAGACGTTTTCACAAAATAAAAATGCTTAATATTTTGGTATCGTTTGCTATGATCAAACGAGTGTGTTTAGTTAAAACGATAATAACAAATTGTCCAAAATTAACTAGCATGAGTTAACAATCAATCCAGAAAAAACGCGGACACTTGTTGTATTTGTAATGACTTAATCACACATAATTAATTAGAATGTATGTTAAATTAATGGATCGTACCAGTAATGATAGTCGATCTTAACTTGTCGCTAACAAACGCAGCTATAGCACAATTGGTGTTGTCGTAATTTCATTGTGGCTTTTTCACTTGTTGAAATCCAGTAGTTATTCTTCCACGTACATATTAATTTGATTGGTTGCTGTTGAAAACGACATGTTGCTGTTTTATTACGTAAAAACGGATGCAATTGGTAGAAATTTTACGAATTGTAGATTCTGATTAGTTCCTTATAGTAAGAGTGGAATA
Organism: Ctenicera cuprea; assembly: GCA_958336395.1. NCBI lineage: Eukaryota > Metazoa > Arthropoda > Insecta > Coleoptera > Elateridae > Ctenicera > Ctenicera cuprea. The sequence goes on from OY284494.1 coordinate 26,106,643, forward strand.
TTTGCAAATATATTAAAGAAACCACTTGTTTATTTTATTTATTAGCGCGCTGCGAAGAAATTTCAAAACTAACACTCGTTGCTACTCACCGAGTTTTCTTAGTTTTTTTCCCGGTAATTATTCAATTTGTTCTGATATAATAAATATGATAAAATAATTTACTTATACGTATTCATATTCAAGTTTTGTTTTATTTCAACTTTTTCTAAATTATTATGCTATTAATTTGGTGATTTAATACAAGAACGCCATCCTACTTGAAAATCTTCTTAGCCTTCAAAGATTCTCGATAGTACGTAAAAGTATCTAAAACATATTTTCCGCGCTCGCATTTTAATACTAAATAATACAAACTTCAAAATTTTGAAACTGCAGAATATTCTGACTGGGAAGATGTTTGAAACCTTTTTTTTTAACCCATAAGAAAAATACAGCAAATAAAAGTAAGAAACACGGTTGATGAAAATCACCTCAGGAGCAATAAAAGAAAAATGTAAAGGAAGGCTTTACAGAATACTGATGTGGATCACTGGCCGAATACTGAATATTCCGTCTATTTCTCACGGTCTAATAATAAATATTGAGCTAATTACCGAAAGTTGTGTCAACTATATGGCCGAATATTTACTGTGAATCGATTTGTGCGGCATTCGGCGACTATTCTGCTAGTGCGTAAAAATATTTGGCTTATTCGAATATTCGGCTACCTTCACAAAGGACTGAATATTCGACCCACAAAATAATCGGGGGGTTCCGTGAATAAAAGGACGCAAACACGACACGAATCAGTGGTAGGTAAATTGCGTCTGAAACGTTCGCCATAAATAATAGTTATTTATGTTACTAGTGGGATAAAGGCGTTATTGTAACACAAGTTTGAAAGTTGCACGACGAGGTCGTAGAACGCGTCGTGTAATCAAACGAGTGCCATAATAATGCATTATCCCACGTGTAACATACAAAATTGTATCTACAACTGCTCAACATTAGTAAAAAACGAATTTTTTTGCTTGAAGTAAAATATTTGACATTTCGCATTAATTTATTTGCAAATCTCAAGTTACTTTTAAAATACTTTTGTTTTGAAATCAAAGGAACGAAATAGATTCGATTTGTTCAATACAAAGCTTTGTTTGCGCAAATAGAGTTAGGTAATGAATTCATTACCTCACTAGTGATATAATGAACTTCATAACCTAACGCAAATGAATGACATAATAAGTCCTTAGCAGTCTAATTTTAAAGCAACTGGAATTTCATGTCTAACCTCAGATCGAATAACCTTTAACTATTTGTCAGCAAAACCCTCACCGACAAATTACGAAATGTGACAATTTGACAAATGAGCTTGACCAAAGATAAAATCAACGTCTATGTTATAAATTTAGGTTACTTAAAATTGTAAAATGCAAAAATGTAATGAAACAATATTTTGAAATTGATTTCGAAATATACGAACAGCATAATTGCAAGTGTAAAATTCAGAAAAAATTAATTAAGTCAGAAGGGGGGGAAGATCAACAGGACAGTTGATGTTTGTTTCAGTATAAAAATGAAATTTTGTGTTACAATTCTTGGCTTGAGCCCCACGGCAATTGTAGAGTAGTTTGCAAGTAGTTTGTATTTTGTAAGAAATGTTTACTAGGCCCTTTAAGAATTTCCAACGGTAAATTTCCATTAGCAACGCAGAAGGGGTGGAAGGAAGTAGGTACGAAGTTCATTTTTAAATCAAATCTTAAACTCTTGAAAGTAAGATAGAAATTAATATAGGCAACAGAAATAATTTTCACCTTTAAATTGCTACAGAATGTCGAAAAGGCTTTTAAAATATCCAAAACACTTTATAGAAAAACATGTAAAATGCCATAAAAGTGTAAAATCTGCATTAAAATTAAAATTACTATATCCAGTTTATCTACCCAATGCATTGCACCAACCTCACCGGTATGCTCGGTCCCATGGCAAATGTGTTTAACACAGGGCCACCGGCCATGGAAAAAAATTAAATTAAATTTTAGCAAAATAATTTTATCAATTAATTCATTCATTCGTTAATAAACACATCAACTCTCCTGTTTTGAACACTTCTGCAGCGCATCAAAAATAAATGTCACTATTTCCAAAGTTTTCGTTATAAACATCATCATAAAATTAATTGTCCTGACACCAACGTAATAATATTTTGAGCTGTTTTGCTTCATAAAATATTAAAGAATGTTTTTCTGCGTTACGATCGTCAGCTACCTGCAGCTAGAAGTATCTAAAAAATACCCACAGAACGATTTAGGACTTTAGATAGATCGCACAATCCGCCCTTTCACAATTTCTGCTAAATGATCGTGTGGGCAAGCGGGAAGACATCAAAACAGAGTGCGAAGGTTAAATAGCCTCAAAATCCTTTTCTTTGTCTCCCAAACTTTTGCCGGATGTTTTGCTACTTATTATTTCTAATTCCAAGGCTAGATTGTGGAAATTATGATGCAGGTAAACGGCATTATACTTTTAGGCAGGCTTTTAAGCAAAATGTGTTGAATATCCATCCATTCCAAGTAGGCTAGTTGTGATGGATGCTTTCCGTTATTACTTCACTGCTTAATATCTTTATTGCCGTGCTGTATAAATGCACACTTTTGTCAGATAAGTAGATTCGTTCCTTTGATTTATGCTCTGTTTGCTGCGAGGTTAAAGGAGAAATAGTTGAGAAAGAATTAGGAATTGGTGGAGGCGACACTGAAAAGCTGGCGACTCGAATCTTGTCATTTTGATTTTATGATGAACCCATCATTTTTCTTTTCCCCTGGACTTTATTTCACTCAAACATTGCAAAAAAGAAAAAGAACAGACTCTGTATTTTACCTCCATAACAAAAGAGATATTGTCTGTTTTTATTTTCTCGAAACATTAAAATTAAGATGAATCTCTTCGCCTCTCCTACATCAGGCTAATGAAAAAATACGCGAATACGAAAGGAAAAGTTTGAGAAAATCCATTAGCTCACCGCTTCTTTACGCCTTATTATAAAGCTTTCTTTCCACACATTTTGCTCGTTCTGGCAAATTTATTTGAAATCGAGTGCCGGCCCATTTCCTGAAGGTATAACTCAATATTAATTTATTCTGTACGTGATGACTCTGGTACCGTATAAATGCAATGCGATGCATTTTTAAATTTGATACCTTCTTAACTGCAATCTTGCAACATGCGAACACCTCAAACACGAATAATTAATTTTTTCATGCGAAGTCTGGCATTGGCAAAAGCAAACAACGACGCCAAAGCGTGAATGTGCACAAGGTTTTCGTTGCAATTTATAAAACGTACCAAAACTTTACCATCGAGGTTAAGTTAGACAATAGCATGGTCCTCCCTACAAGGTGCCTGGTGTAAAAAAAATAAGGAAGCTGCAAGGATTTAAATTTATGCCAAGGTTCTGTGCTACAGGCGGATTTGTACTCCATGAAAAGAGTGCCATTAGTTCCTACTGAACAACTGGTCTGCTATCATCATAAGCCTCAAGACTAATCATAATAGATTTTCTCAGTGATTTATTTTAGCTGGCGTCATGAACAACTCCTACGCTATCGTTAACAATGTCTAGTCGAGCCTCAAATTCATGTGCAGTAAAATTCCAACGTTATTATACCCAGCACGTGCTTGGAAAAGTATGTACCACTATCTTGAGTTAAAATGGACACGAATTGGGTTAGAGATAAAAGGAATGTGTTTTCATTACCAAAATTTATAACTGCACAGAAAAAAAAACATTAACCACTGTTGTAAAAAGTCGAACTTATAATGAATACTAAAACTAAAAAGAAACTTCGAGACATTTTCTCCAACGATTTTTTGAGGACAATATAAGCAAGTCTACTAATTAAATTTACATACAAAAAACTGAAGTTTTTCCAAACTCTTGCCATTTTTAATTAAACCATAAAACAAGGGGGTGTTTAGGAATACGTAAACTTCTACTCGGTGGTTTAAGTAATTTAGCTTCTAACATTTTTCTCGAAATAAGCGAAGAATACAAATGAGTCTAGTGATGACCTCTAATAAAATAGTTTTGTTATCATTTTAATCAATAAAATAGCAATGCACAAAGTAACTGCTACATGAAAGTGTTCTTCGAATAAAGCGCACTTGACAAATTACATTACACAGTACGTCAGTCCAGAAAATAATCACTTGCTGAACAATATCGACGAAATGAATATAGCATTTGCAACTAAATTATACCATTTCAAGAATTTCTGAGCACGATTTATGGAAGTTACTTCAAACGCAATTTTCAACAGTTATAGTTAGTGATGGGATCCTATTTCGAAATAAAATAATCGAATTGTTCGATTATCGAAAAATAGATTGCAATTCGCAGTAAAATGTAAACAAAATTTAAATACTGTAATTAATGTTATTTTACGTTTAAAGGAGAAGCCGGATGTTGATTTTGCGTACGTAAATAAACAAGATTGTGCTTAAGCTACTAGCATTAAGGCCGAAGTAATATCAAACGTAGCCACTGCCCACCGTAGGACTAGCTGTGCATCAATGTGCAGAAAGATTCGGAAAATTCAAATAAAATTTAAAATAAATTAATTAACAAAATGTTTCAAAACTAAGCAATATTTCCTTTTTGAACCACAGCATAGGGATTTTCATCGTCCCAAATGTGGCTGTTTCTACTGTTGAATATTCCTTCTTTCGTAAAAGATGCCTCGTCACTAAACAGAACGTTTACTTGGAATTCTGGATCCTCATTACACCGCCGCAGAAATTCCTGGCAAAATTCTACCCTTCTGGGAAAATCTGCTTGAACCATGGCTTGTACCTTCTGTGGATGGTACGGATGTAGCTGCTGCTCATGTAGTGCCTTCCATACTGAAACATGGTTCACTCTCATTTCATGAGCGATGGCTCTTGAACTAGTAGAAGGATTTTCAACCACTCTCTCCAAAACTTCTTCCCCAAAATCCACCGATCGCCTTGTTCTGGTAGCTCCACAGTTTTTCTGTTGACAACGAATGTACCTTCCTCCCGCAGCCGACGTAAAACTACACTAAAGGCCTTGTGCGATGAATGATTCCTATTCGGAAAATGTTCTTGGTACAGGCAAGCAGCTCCATACATGAACATCATGTCATGCTGTTCGGCAAAAGTATAGTTCGCCATAACACAAAAATAGGAAACCCAGAACGAAAATAACGAAGAACGTAAATTATCAAAAAAAAATCAAAACGAAAAGAAAGAATTATAAAAGGCACATAAAGAAACGAATGCAAAAAAAGTCAAAAAATATCACAAAAATATCGAATTGTGTCAAAATTCACGTTATTTGAATGCCTGTATGTCTAGATCGTTTTTTTTTTTCAAAATTCCTTGTGACCTGTGCAAAATAATTGAAAATGCAATTTGGGTTGCCTATTTTAAGAAACTTTAAGAGGCTCTATTTTCTAAATCAAACCCTTTTGACCACACATTTATTAACAGAGTTGTTTGCTTTGTTGTGTTTTGCAAGCCCTGTATACCCACTTTTGCGGTTTATAGAAATACTATCATAAAACAGGCCGCAATTAGCGATGAAATATGAGAAAATTAATAAAAAATACTATTCAAAGCTGAAGGTTTACGCTGTTTTGCCGAGCGGCCCACGAAAAGACGATGAGAACGAAATTTCCTTCATAGAAACATTCGAGAAGCAAGTGGCGATAGTTCTTACTACTTTTACCGCATAGAAATATCCGACTGGTTTTATTCGAATGAATCATTCGAGCATCACATTCATTCGAATGACAATCACTCTATTATGAAAATCTTTCAATTACTGGTTATATACACATCTTGCATAGCGGAGTTTCTGTATTTCAAATGCTGTATATAGCAAAATATTATACATGCTATCGTTATAAATATAAAAAACGTTATTTTTAACTTTTTGTTGGTAACTAATTCTCCGACATTCATAAGCGCCTAATGGGGGAAAGAGGAGGCACCCCCCCCCCCGAACTTAAACTCGTAAAGAAATACACACGGAAACTTCTCGTGCACAAAAGCAGTACTTCATACACAGCCTTCCACTCTTTAATAATCCCAAAACCTGTTATTTTTATATTTATGTTAGTGAACTAACTTGTAAACATATTTAGGCTCTCAACGGAAAGAGGGGAATAGGAGGGGCAAACGGGGAACACGAGGGGACAAAAGCCCCCCCCCCCCCCCCCCCCCCCCCCACACACACACACACACACTTAAACTCAAACAAATGCGGACGGGAACTGCACATAAACAAACGGAGTCCTCCTAACATAGCGCTGGTTGTTGTTTTTTAGTGCCCGCTACCTAGAAGGCAGGGCCAGATTGGCCAATAAGCAGAGTAAGCAGCCGCTTACAGCGGCAAATTTGCAAAAGTGGCAAAAATGGAAAAAATCACAGTAAAAACATTTAAACTTCAGTTTTATCCCAGCCACATTTTAAGCATATTGTTGTTGCTAAAGGGCCACGTGACACGGCGCAGTGACTTGATTCTTGATTTTTTTTAATGGAACAATATGCCGTGCGACGGCTCATTCGAAAGCTCTTTTCAAGAGGAATTCAGAGCATTGTTATTTTTTTGCCAAATATTGACCGATAATGTTTGGCTTTGGATACCATTAAATATCTCACAAAAACCACGTTTTTGTGACAAATCTAGTGTACAATTTTTAGGTTTGTTTTAATTTTGACGTTTACTCATATTAATTAATGAGCAAAAGTTAAAATTAAAACAAACCTAAAAATTGCACACTAGATTTGTCCCAAAAAAGGTGTTTATTGTGAGTTGTGAGATATTCAATGGTTATCGAAACATTACTAAAAATTTTTTGTTGGAAATTTTCCACTATACAATGGCAATAGTTTTCATTTTCAATATTGAAGCTTGCTTATTGCTATTTTTATTAAAATACTTGTAAAGTTATGAAACTAACAAAACATATTAACGCAACACATCAACGCAGCAAAAATACTCGTAGATACGTACAAACGCATCCACAGATAGATTAGCGTCTAGCCCCTTGGACATACAGCCGATCCTACCTCACATGACTTGCGCACCTCCTCTGCATGCAGCTGAAATGTGTGTAAACCACAACTTCGTAGTGGCACAGATGGATATGCGGTTGTGTTCGGGTGTACTACTTTTTTACTGCATAAGTAGTTGTGGGGTCGAATCTCGGTTGGGACTAAAATTGTTTTTTTATTTTATAGTTTTTTTAAAACACTGTTGATGCGTTTTGCTGTTTACGCGAGGTTATTTGTTAAGAGCAGTTAAATTTTTAAAGAAAAAATACGAAGACAAATTTGCATTCACTCACTGATTGACGGCATACTAACACGCAAGTCTGGTAATAAATTTAAAAAAAAAAGGATTTGTTGTTTTCTATTGAATGCAATTTATTAGCAATGAAAAAATCGGCTTTAACAATGCAAATCTCGAAGTAAATATCACACTCGCACATATGCGAGCCAATATTAGATGATATTGCGCAATTCAGGATCGGAAATTGAAGAGGATGCGTTGCATCCAATGCATCGCATCCATGGGCCACTGCTGTCATTCAAATGATTAAAATGAATAATTTCTAAACAGTATTATTAAAACAGAATAGTACTTACAATAAAAAATTTTTACTTAGTATTTCTTGAGGATTTTCGCAAAAATACGCCCTTTATTCGAAAAATTTGTAGTGCAAGCATATAAAAATGATACATTATTCGAAATTTAAAAATCCTATTTTCAACGGTGTGTCCTATTTTAAACTAAAATCGAAAAAAATTAAACCAAAATTTAAATTTGTCAGAATTTGAAAAACAGCACATTTTAAACATTTTATTGTTGATTTGGAGGCAAGTATTATGTAAAAACCTTTAAAACTGCACCTTCAAATAAAAAAGTTATAAGGCTGGGGAGTTTTGCCTAGGACACCCTGTATTTAGGCAACATGCTTTCACTGTCACAGTTTGGCCCTTAAAAGTAAGGGTTGAAATTTTGAAAAGTATGATCGAATACTTTTTAAAACTTCGCGAGATATCCCAACGTATCTGAATTAATTATTTGCCGGTCTTCTAGAAGTAATTTTGGTAAAGAGAATTGTTTCTTAAACAAAATTCAATGATAATACAGTTACTAAAATGTCCTGATAGAAATATATAATAACATTTGTGAAGAAACCTTCTTAAATCTTAAATTTTTATCATTTTCTACAGTTACACGAACGATAAACGAATTACTCACAAGACTTATTCAATTCAACCTCCTTTCTAATAATAAATAAGATTCCAATTGCTAGCGTAAAGCAATTGGGACACCCTTTATTACGAAACAAAAAAGTTTGAAAAATTTTAATCTCGTTCTTAATAAGGCACAACGATTATTTATGTAATCTAGTTATTTCACATAATTCAACAACTTATTCCACGAGCAATTTCCAGTTAGAAAAAGATAATTTATAGTGAATACGGCTGCAGAATTAGTTAATCAAAGCAATGGTGAGAAACGTTTAGAAAAGGTGTCAGTAAAAGCCCTAGATCAAACCCAAAGGCAATAATCGACTGGGAATGTCCATTCCTATAAAGCAAATAAATGAAAAAGGACATTATTGGAGTCCTGCACTGTTCGAAGCCGCTAATGCAAGTCGGGCATCACGTCCGGCACTAGATGAGATTGCTCAGCCCTCCACCCCCGAACCTGCCAATATTCCCGTATAACCCAGAATATCGACACATGCCCGCATTATCCGCCGCATCCTGGATTCTATTCATTGAGAATCTCGTTTTCTATTGTTCATAGGATTTGCATCACGGATTGCAGCAACAGCAGCAATGCAACATTAATTAATATGCAGCCATGTTGATAGGTACGATGTCTTTTGGACCGCCAACACAAATTTCATGATGGACATGCCCGTGGTTATCAATGCTGCGTCGTTTCGAAAGTTAGATTCATTCGTAATCTAATAATAAACCCTATCGATGCATTTCGTGGAATGATCAGCTCGCAGACGCACTCTGGATTTATTATTATGGCAACCCATTTTAAGTAACGCAATACTTTTAGTTTGATTTGGGACGCTGTTCATGTTCACAGCTTGGAAGGTTTTCGAATATGATGGTATCGATTTACCCTTATTAACAAATATATCTAAAAAATTCTGTAGGACTTTTTTCGATTAACTGAGCAGATCATTAAAAATTTTAATTTTCTGTACTACTACGTCGTAATCGAAGGAAATTCTATCCCATCACATGGGCTCAATATCCCTCTGTACGTTAGCGAGGTTTACAAGAAAAACCAACCCTTACGTATTTAACGTAATTAATTCTCCACATCATTTATAAAATATACTGCCAAGAATTATAAATTAACACAGCAATGTTACTATTCTGGATTTGTTTTGCTATTTTATGATAAACCCACGAATATAACAAAACAAACAACCTCCTATTTATATCGGTGAGGTAAATCCAAAGAAAGGCTATTTCTTCAAGAAAACAACAGAGAGAAAAATGATAAAACTGGTCAATATTTCCAAGAAATTCTGATTTGATAAAAGAATGAAGACAAACGTTATTTGTTCGTTTGTATCAAGTAGTAAACTTTTTTTTAATACGTTATCCTGATCTTTATATACCTACCAACATAGATGGTTTGCAAGTTTAATAATGTAAGGACGGTTTTATTGATTGTAACAATTTTGGTGCTTTTTCGATTCTTATACTTCTTTCAGCATGTGGTGTAAACACTAGCTTTAGCTTTTTAAAAAAATCCGAAACCTGAAGTGGAAGTACATTTAATGAAACATTCTTTTTCCGGAAGCTTCATTTAACAAACATAAAAAGGGCGCATCTAATAGAAGAACTAGGACAAATCAAAGGCTTTTTGTACGAACTCTTCAATATAACGACGATTTTTAGACAATTTTGACTTCGGCGCACTTAAAAACGAGTTTTGAGAACAAACCTTAGTAATTAGCATAGCCCCAGGCATATACAATGTTACTAGGAACGGAAGTTTGCTCAACAAAAAAAAAAGAAATTTATAAAGTGGAAAACGTTTCCAAGAGTTTGTAAAATATCTAGAAATGTTTTATCAAAAACTGGTCACGCACTTTTGTAGGCTCATAGAGATAGGAAAGACTGAAAGTCTTATACAGCTGAATTCCTTGTGGTGCCTTCTATGAATTAAAAAAAATAAAATTGATACCCTGTTAATTAATATACAAGACTGAGCTAAATTGAACAACTTTATTTTTCAATGCAGCATTATTTAGGGCGACTACTCTTCCCCTTCATCACCAACTTTTGGCTAGCGAATTTCCTGTTTGTCTCTGGTTTTCTTTAATTCGAAGGAACCTTTTTCGAAAATAAGGAGAAAATGATTTATCTCAAAAAAAGTAACGGTAACTCCAGTACTAACACGGCCCTTGCCGTTTCCCTTTTAGAGCAGGTTGTCGGTATCCATCTAGCACTCGACGCAGCTACAAAACCTTCCGCTAGGCGCCGCCACTAAAGACAAATCTAACTTAATTTAAACAGCTACAACCAGAATATGTAAATTCGTGTAATTAAATAGTGCGATCTTATAGCACCTTGTGGGGCTATAACGTTAATACAAAAATGCGTTTGAAAAGATAAAAAATAACAATTTCTATTCGAAGTGCTTTGCTCACTTTTGCAAATATAAATAAACATATTTTGTATTATCCGGAATATACAATAACAAGTTTGTATTACACGGATATACAGGCTGTCCCAGAAAAACCTGGCATAATTCACACGGTAAATTCCAGACTTAAAATACCACCAAAAATGTTTTCACAAACGTGGTTTTGGAAATATGGGCCATCAAAGGTGGCGCTTAAAGTTGCTTTATTTCTTAATATTCAAAAATTAACCCTGTATAAAAAACAAATTTAGCATGCGGTCATCATTATGTTCACACAGGTTTGTTTCACACCAATTTCAAAACTGAAAAACCTTGAAAGTTTTAAAAATAATGAGAAAATTAAAAAAAATTTGGGAATAATAATATCTAAAATTTAAAAAAACTTTGAGTGGAAATTTTGTTTTAATTGAAAATTTTAAAAATTATGAAACCTTTAATTTTTGAAATTTTGTTTTATAGTTTTTATTAATTATCAACAACTAAAATTAATATTAAAAAGTGCCCATTAAAGTCTCAAAATCGGTTTTTCACGTCCTATGGACCTTTGGCTGAGAGCCGTGTTTTTGGCGATTACTCAAACTGTTCAGGTAAACGACTAAAAGGAAACCTCCCCCAGTATCGGTTTCCCAATGGAAAGTTGTTTCTGTTGTCATTTAACATAACGACTTTGAAGCCAAAGTTGTACGTTGGTGGGGGGGATCACATTTGCGCAGGTCGGCCGTTCTACATGTGTAGAATACGAATCTCAAGTTCTTTTCCGAGCGCGTCTATATTTAATGCATTCGCCAAATTTTTAAAAATCTTGTGTTTTCTAGTTGCAACCAATGTTTGTCCATTCAAGTCTCAAAATCGGCTTTTCACGTGCTATGGACCTTTGGCTGAGAGCCGTGTTTTTGGCGATTACTCAAATTGTTTAGGTAAACGACCAAAAAGAAACCTCCCATCGGCGGTTTCCCAGTGGAAAGTTGTTTCTGTTGTCATTCAACATGCTCATAACGATTTTGAAGCCGCAATTCGTAAATTTTTAAAGAAACCAAAAAACGATATTGATAGGGAAATGCGAATTTAAGGTTCTTTTTCAAGGGTGTTTATTTTGAAATAGAGCACCCCACCCTCCCTCTCTTTTTTTGGCGGACCAACCTCATTTTTTGGCGGATCAACCTCATTTTCTGGCGGTGTCATCCTATTGCAATTAGCAATATTTGAGCCAAATTTGGGTTTTCTGCTTTAAGGCGTCTGCACTGTAAAATGTTTACAGACACATAGGCAGATATCCACACAGCAAAAATCCACCCATATACACACCCACGAGACCTCTGCAGCGTCTGCTGTTTCCCAAGGCCCTAAAACCTGCTTATTAGTCGAAATGTTTAGGTTAAAAATAAAAGTACTCTCCTTTTAGGCTTAACTCGTATATCGGCGAAAAAAACTTCGCTGAATTATTATTTGCTCCAAATCCAACCTGACGATCACAATACCTTCCTCTATAGCTATAATTCGTATAGCGAGGAAAGTAAAAATAAGAAAGACATTTAAGTTACCTTGTTAGAATAAATACACATCCTCCTAATACTTTTGACCACGCTTCAAATTCTATATACTTACTTCAATTGCCCATATATTATATTTCCACTTATCTTTCTGACTAGTTTCACTTTCCATTGCATAAGTTCATTCCTGTTCACGACTTAAAAATTAACTTAGTTATCTTCAACTTTCAACGTACTTAAATACTTCCACCCATAACGAGGTGACTTCTTTCTGCCTTCCTCGGCGAAATTGGCAATTATTTTCGCTTTTATCTCGATCAACCCGCGTTAACTACGAATATTTATGAACTATTTTCAAGTACTTCCACTACCGTTTACACCTTACAATAGAATGATACACAACTACACATCGAAAATACCATCCGATTTCTTTTACATTAATCACACTGAAAAACCATATGTGATGACGTCGGTTTGTGAATTACAAATTCAAACGTAATTTACAAGATAACAAGGAAATTAGCTGACGTAAATTGTTTCAGTGTTAAAATTTTTTATTTATAATTCATGTAACAAATTGCATCAAACCACGCAATTAACGTAACTAGTTATTTTAATATTATGATTATTTCGATTGTAATGGGCAGAAAAACTTTGAAGCAGATGTATCCAAAATGTCGAAAAATTTAAATGCTAAAAATTTTGTAAAATAAAAAAATTTTAATTGTTGCATGTATGGTGGCCGAGTTGCTAAACAATTCTTAAATTACTCGATTTTAAATAATATCACTATAACAATTTACTTGCTTTGTTAGTATAAAACCGAGAAAAAATTTTCAAATAACTGTTGTTCATTTAAAGATGCACCAATACTAAAATAGGGTTTCCTATACGGGATGAGTCATTTAAGTGTCACCCCCATACTATTTCCTAGATTATTGAAAATATAATTTTTTTCATAATAAAAGTTGTTTGGGGGGGGGGGCTAATGAGCTACTCCATGCCACACTCCAAAAGTTTCAATACTATCACGTGACCGAGCAATGACATGAATCATTTTCTTAAATAGTAAATATTTTTGTAGATAGTTAGATACAATTGTTTTGTTTCGATAGAAAGGTGAAAAATTGATTCAAGTAAGCAGGCCTTAGATTTACACAAAAACCCTTCAAATGCTACAATACCATCTTTTATTTATAATAAAAAAAATAATGTAAGTTAATTCAATAAATGTTCATAATTGGCTGTATTGGCATTACTGCAGGCGTTTGGGCGGTGATACTTCTATAGAGCAATGAAAAAACATAACCGCAGTCGGCTATGAAACAAGCGCGGCATGTCGATGACTATTTTGCAAATCGTGGCGCTTTTATCATAGTCGCCCGACTTATTCTTTTACCGTAATTGCTATTTACCATTTTAAACAATTACCAACTCAACTTAATTTTTTTTAGTATCAAATATTTTTATTTTTACAGCGGTGCGTTGTCAGTTGGCAAACTTGACACATTTAAAATACATAATAGAAACGTTTTTTAAATTCTGATTTTGGATTAGGGGTAAAGGCGTGGGACTGTAATCTAGCGGCCTCAGTTCAAACCTGGCGGCATAGCAATTTTTTCTCTTACTTCTTATATTGCCCCATGTCTACATATTATTTTAATTTTTATCTATGTTTCAATTTAAATTTATTAATCTCTATGTAAAAAATAATAAAGAAGCTGTGTGGAAATGTGAGACATGCGTCCAGTAGTGTTATATACAGTTCGTTCTATCAAAACCGCCCCGCGCTACAACTGTCATTATGTATTTTAGCTACAAGAAACCAGTTGAAGATATAAAAAAATGACCATCGCTAAAAAAATAAGCTTTGGGTGATATTTAATATGAGATATGGTTTATACCAGTGTAAAGTTTACAATAACAGCGCTGTAACGCGGGATAGTTTTTATAGAACGGACGGCATACCCAAACACGCAAAAAATCAGCGATTATAAAATAAATTTTGAACGTAATTTGCGTTACTACTAACTGATCACCTTAATGTTTATTCTTTTAGAGTAACATACCGAACCAGCGCGACCAACATCAAATAATCATTAAAATAAATATAGCCACTTTTCGTTTAAATTGGCCCCGTTTATATTTCCAATTTTAATTTTCACATTTGAAACTCTTCTAACTGTAAAATGTATAATTGTCCGTGTGTGAATCCCGACTTTGGAAAATAAATTCCTAGTGTCTGTCCATGATCCCCGTCATAGATTAATAACTCCTTAGATATCTGACTAATGGTTATGCTTATTTGGTTAGTACCGGAACAGCCCGCATCGCGTCGCTGTCATCGTTTGGAACAGACATGTACTATCGCTACTATCTCCGCGGTATGTTGCCGTTCGACGCTAAGTTGAGTGAAATGGCTATAGCCAAGTCACGTGTTTTCAACTTCGTACAATTAACTAATTCCTAATCTCAGAAAAGGTAAATTTCGTTTACCTGAGCATACTTATACGTAATTATTTACTGTGGCACCTATTTGGCTTATGACTTGGAGTATTTAAGAACTACTCTATTAACAATAGATTTTGCTATTTTAGTAAGCGCAATTACGAATACTACATGTAATAACGATGTGTGGTATTACTAACTCTGAAAATTTTGTTATTTCTATGCAAAATTATTTTATATAAATTTAAAGTAGGTACTTATGTAGTATATTTTTACTTTTCTGTACTTTCAGTATAGGGAAGTATTGATTTCATGCACATTTTCGTTTTTGAGATTTTAACGGAAATACATGTTTTGAACCTCCGAGAACCCTAAAAAGTGGTTTAGAAAAAATGTCCGCTTGTTTGTTGCTACATAAAAATTTAAAAATAGCATACAATGTGTTGAGTATTTATTAACACGACGACTTACACAATATGCGTTAGAAAATACATTTTCTGTATTTCGCCAGAAAGGGTGATTTAATGATAATCCAACTGCAAGAAGCTTTAGATTATTGTTCCGACATTTTTTTTGTGCAAATTTAAAAAAACCGGAGGTAAATTCAAACTGTGAAGAGGATCAAGTAGAATTTGTATTTAACATCAAGGATTTATCAATGCCTCTCCCACCATCTTCTTCAAATGCCCTGATATCTGCGAATGCATATAATAAGGATAAAGAGGACACCGAGATCAGCAAGATAAGTATACAGAGTGTTGCAACACGCGAAATCACGTTAGAAGACTGCTCTATACGGTACACTGCAGGATTCGTATTGCGAAAATGTATACAGAAATTTAAATGCAGCACATGCGAAAAAGAACTCAAAGGTCTGTCAGAACCTCGCTGTCTGCGATCAAAACCTAAAATTAGAAAGAGTAAAACTGACACCGAACTTATAAAACAAAAGGCTTATCCCTGCAATGTATCTGTTTTCGGAAGAATGTGCGCGCCCAACGATCTAACTAATGCGGTTGTAAAAATTACTTTACAGGTGTTTGCTGCATTGTATCCAGCTATAAAGGGCAAGACAAAAATAATGAATATTTTGTACCAGAGATCGCTAATGCAAGTAACAAACATACTTCCTGGTTTTCTTACTGCTACTGAATCTTGCATAAAACATAGAGAGTTCATAATTCGCTATCGCTTACTAGTACGTTTGCAAAAACAAACTACCTGGGAGTCAAAATATATACGAAAACCTAAAAGTGGAGTAAAAATGAATTCTAAAATTCGCAAATTGTCACATATTTAAGATTACGAAAGCTTATTTCTACCTATGTTGTTCAGGATTCCGTTCACATTTCAATGAGAAGTTTATAATATAATTATAATAGTATATTTAAGCTATATTTAAGCAACATCATACTAGCAATAAGATTAGTTAATTAATCAATTATTTCTAATATTTCTATCCTAAAATTTAGATTACTGGACTTTTGTGCAATGTTAAACAACAATCGGCTGCTAGTTCAGAAATGTATTCTCTATTTTTAATTAAAAGTATAAATAGTACATTCCTAAATAAAGCTACTATTGTCATAAATTGAGATGTTTTTTTTTTAATAAACAAGATATGAATTTCTTGAGAAATGCCTCATCAAAATTTATATCACGTTAAACATAATAAATGTATATATAAATAATAACGTATACTATTTTTGCTGTAATTTTAATATTCGTATTTATAAAAATATTACTTAAGCTTAATAGTTCAAAAATGTATTAATATAATACTTGAACAGGTAGAAAGGAAACCCTGCTCAGTGCTTTTACCTGCTTCAAGATTTAATCCTTAACAAAGTTGACCAGTTAAGTGGTTCATTGCTTTTATTCTACCACTATTCACTTGAGTAAGTTTTCAGTACCTGTGGGTACTGCCACCTAGGATAGTTTAATGTCACTATTTCGAGCAGAACTACTACACCATTTAAATCAGTGATCTAAGGAGTTATTAATCTATGTCCCCGTTAATGGCGATTGCGTTTACTAGGTTCAGTTAGGTTAGGTTGGTCTTATTCTGAATTGTTTTCTTTTAATTATAAATAGTAGTCCAAAACAATTTGTAGGTAATAAAACAACATTTTCAGATATCTGCTCTGTTAATATGTCAGCTGCAATAATAGTTATTTAAGTAACAAGGAATGTAAAGACGTAATAACATTCGAGGTAGGTAAATATGAGCCGAGGCGAAGCCGAGGCTTGTGGCCTGCCGAGAATGTTAATAGTCGATACATTCCGTGTTACTTATTAAATTTTTCACGCTACCGGCAATGTAAGTAGGCCTACAGGTAGAAATTTAATCATATTTTTAAAAGTTCGTTTTGACAGCTGTCATCGGAATTATTTTTTAAAAGCCCCATTATTCTAAGTTGTCTGTGCTTGTTACCATATCAACGAACAGTTAAAATCAACATTATTTTCCTAGGAATGTAAGTGACACTATTAAGTTCCGTCGTCAAGGGTAACTAGTACACGAATGTTATCAGCCATTTACAATCCCTGTAGCTATGGATGTAAGGCCTACTTACATTGCCGGTAGCGTGAAAAATTTGTTAAGCTTCGAACATGCGATTAAGACAATACCGTCAAGTGGGCTTTGGATGCCATTAGTTTTCCGATCCAATTTTGCTTATCTGCATTGAAAACTGTAAACTGTAGCGGGCCGCTGTACAGAAGAACATGATCCTTATAATGGCCGTGTAAACATGCGGGTTTTCGTAGCGGTGGCTCCTCACCACATACAGTTAATCTTTAGATTGAAAAAAAGGAACTAAATTAAGAAGGGCAGACTTTTGTATGAAGTTAAAAACTTTCAGGATTGGATCAACAGAAAATTTTCAATTTCTTTTTAATAATTATCTTTTATATGTCAACGAACGAGAAGAGCTTTTTAAAATTCCATTTAAAATTTGCGACAACTTAAGACATCGATTTATTTGTGTTATAACTGTTCAGTGAAGTGCTCTTATTTTTCGAAAAGATTTGCTTGCCTAGTACAATTTAATGTTGGATTTTTCTTATTCTCATAATAAAACCTTCCATTATGAATAATGCGGATCATACTACGTACAACACGATCAATGTGCTGTATGTGTTAAGACTTTGGAATTTTCCCAGCATGTACTGAATTCAAACAGGAACACGATTATGACACAAAGTTTTCGCCAAAAAGACAACCTCTCGCGCGACGTAAATTGCACTGTTCGTATACAGTGCAATATTTATTCAATGGGAAGATAGGCCGACGGATAATTTGGTGAGTGCGCTTTTGTGTTTCCATTACTGTTGTTGGCTCTGCGGTTTCTAAAACAGTATTCTCGAGATGATATCAATAGTTAATAAGCCCGTCGCCGTCGGCCTGCTACATCCGTTGATCAGAGGTAATGGCCCTGGAGCCGTCCGACCTGTGGACGCCCGAATGATTCACAGACGTAATATCTTCATATTCGTTCATTAAGTCGGAAATGCCTCGAATTGTAAATTTAAATCTGTGAAATCATTTACACTTATACACAGTAATACGCTTATTTATAGCGCATTCCCACTTTGTTTTGCATTAATGGATTAACTAGATGGTGTTGAAGTGGACGTTATACATACAGGATGGCCTATTCATAAGAAAAGGAGCTTGTAAGTATTCTGCAGCCAGGTCCGGGTTACACCATGGAGAAATTTTAGATAGATCTACGGTAATCTGTTTCGGACAACTCAAATCATTTAGATATTTCCTATGAACTGTAGCCAGCAAACTCCCTAACCCAGACCTACTCCAGTGAAATTAATTTACGTATCAAAGTAGGTGATAGGAAAGCAGCACGGTTGCATCCTCAAAGAATTAAAAAAATAATTTCTGCAATTGCTGTTATGTTCAAGTTTGACAAAATAGTTCATAAATGGGTAACCGGGAATTTTTCACGGGGAATTCCCCGGGAAGTTTTCACAGAGAATTCCCCGTGAAAACATTGGGAACTTTTTTGAACTTAAAATTAGTTAGGTTACATTTAAAGATTTAAGTTGGCAACTCGTCGTCTACATTTCCAACCCTTCGGTTTCTTTATTCTAATAAATATTTTAATTTTACGCACTTCTCTTTAGTTTTTATTTTCTTTTGGCATTTCCGTCTATGTTTTTTTGCCTTACTGAAACTTTACTGTAGAAAACAATATGATACCTGCCTCTCTCTGTGAAAAATAAAAAAAATCCAGGAAATCTACGGGAATTTTTGGGTAAATCCCCCGGGAACTTTCCCCGAAAAAACCTAAATATTTTATGTTCGGGAATTTACTCAAAACTAGAACTGGTACCGTTTAACTCTATAGATCTCCTTAGACAGACATACTTTTTTGTGAGATTTCTGAACAACGAAATCAAAGTTGTTCCAAAAAATATTATCCAACAGCAAGTCCGGTCCTGTATCAATATAAAAGACTGTTTTCAAAAACATCCGATCAAAAATACACACTATTTCTTCCAATACGACGAAAGTACCAAGCGATTTTTAGGATCCTTGACAGTTCTTGTTTGACATAATAACCTACCGCAAAATTATGTAATTTGCCCCAAAGCTGTATGGAGTACTCATTAATATACAAATAAATGCGCATTTTACAAACAAAATTGTTTTTTTTGTCAAAATATCACCGCGCGTAAGATTGACGGAACTTGGCCCGGAGGCATTAAACATACAAATCGAGTTTTTCATAATTTGTTAAAAGTTAAGTTTATTTATGTTCGCTTCGTTAAGTCAATAACAAAGTTTGATTGTATCTGGATAAATCGTTTTTAAAACAACAAAAAAAGTAGAAGGCACAATTTTAAATGATATATTGTAATAAATCTAAATTGTGCGATTTTATTACTCTCACAAAAAATACTTAGTAACACGCTCAAATGATGTGAAGTTTTCTCGTGTTTAATTTTAATTATCTACTCAGGAAGTACAAAATTTAAAAATTTCCACTTTTTTCAGAATCTAGGTTATTTTGCATAACTAATTACAAACCACGATGGTCGCAGTCTAGCGAACATGATTTCTACTGCACTTGAATCTATTCTTAGTCGACATTTAGTTTTTTTTTAAAAGCACACTCAATTATTATGAACAAGTTATAACGACATGGCAATCGACAACGATTGTAAATTGTACTTCCTCACGTACCAGAGTTCAATCAGTAGCGCTTATAGCGTTATAGTATAATGTCTACTTAAAGTCTAATCCTCCGTGCATACAGTGCAACCTTAAATATCGTCAGACCAATGAAACGCATACAATTCTTGATTGTTGAACGTTTTCTAAGCGACTAGCGGTGATCATATCGGATTTTAAAAATTTAATTTTGTTGTAGTAAACATACTACGCAGCATGATTAAATATACATTCGGAAAGCATGTGATCTAAGTTCTTATATCACATATGTCTTTTTTTATGTTCAGGAAATCTAAACCACAACCTTGTAAGGTGTGTACAGAAAAAAACGTCCTCTTGTAGACCATTGATGCCGCTGTTCTGCCTATCTAGTTGTACGTCACAGATACCGCTGTTCTGTTGATACCACCCAGTACAGAATTATTTGCCTACTACAAAGTTTTTTTCACTCTCCTACACCCTAAACAGCAAAAACAGCTAATAGGTGAGTTATGACCATTTATATTCAAATATCGCCCCAAAATTATATGTCAGAAATTGCCCAATTTGATCAAGTATATACTCTCAAGTGTCTACCCCCTAACCAGTAAAACTAACCAAAACTGCCAAAAAGTGCCTCTTTTAAACACATATAAGCACTAAACCATTTCCTAAAGCACCCCACCTCTTAAAATCCTTGGAAAAAAAACTCTGCGAGTTTTTAAAAGGTACCAAACCGGAAGCGGAAGTTAGACATGTTTTTTGGTAGCATTTTTTTCTAAACTGGAATTTTCTAAATCTCAAAACGAAGCTTCGAAATGTGGGAGTGCATCAAATATTCATGATAAAATATGCCTTTAAAAAACCCGAAACCGGAAACGGAAATTAGACAAGATATGTTTGGTAGCGTTCCTTTGAGATCCAGAATTTTTTTTCTTATCTTTTTTAAAACAAATTCTGATAGAAAATCTAACGCTTTTTTTACAACTTCTCAACTTGCAAATTGACTTTAATACCTTATTACTGAGAAACGAGTAGACAGGATCAAATTTTTTTATCGTACTACGATGATGCAAAGTTACTACCTACAAGGATTATTTATTACACAAACGCGAAACTGTGAAAAAAAACTATTTTTAATTTTTGTGGAAATTTACAAAATTATATTGCATGAAAATTGACTACATGTTTTATTTTACGTTTGTAAGCTCATACAGCTAGGAATGAGCTATATTTATACGTCTTCTATGATTTTTCGAAAAGCGAACATTCCTACGCCTTTATATAATAAACGGGAAACGATAAACATTTATGTTTAAACAAAATTGCTCAGAAGTGATGGTAGGATACATTTCACAATTTAATATTTCGGTGCAGCAGTATTTAGGGGGGTTGATTTTGCCCTTCTCGTCCATTTTTTTGCTGTCTGGTTTTCTTCAATCCCAATAAAACCTTTTCCCAAATAGAAATGAAATCGAGTTTTTTTTTCTTAGAAAAAACTTAGATATTCGATTGTATACTACAGTTCTATTGCCACCCGCGTAGCAAAACAAAGCAAATTTCGTTTAAAAGCTAGGGAAAGGATATTATATTAATATAAGTCAATCTAACTTAACGTTGTGATCAGTGACGTAGCTAGGATTTTTGGCCTGGTCGCAGAATAAGTAAGAAGCCCCTTCCACACAATTTTTTGGGAAAGGGCGTTCAAGTAATTTTTCCATAAAGCACCTTAATCTAAACCATTTTTAACTGCAAGTACGCCACTGACTCGAAGAATTAACTGGACTGACTTCTTAGTATAAAATAAAACACTACTAAAAAATAATAATCTATTAATCATTTTAATTCAAAAAGAAAAACAAACACAATTTACTGTTGTGTATTATACTACATATACCGGGTGGTAATTAAATATAGCGCACTCCTTTTTTTTAATTTATTTATTCAGATAGCAAATGCAATTTAAGTATATTATATAATAACGTATTATAATGAGCTAAAAATTCAACTAATTTCACTTCCGGTTTTACCGGAAATGGCATCAACACTCTTATTTTTAATGAAACACCCTCTATATTTCACATTCTAATTAGGATGAAACTCTGAGTCTATTTATGCCAATTAAATGAAGTTTTGACCTTTCAAAAAATAATTTTTTCCAATTTTTGTTTACTATTAAGAGTGCTTTGGCACACCCAAATCGATTCTAATCAAGTTACATACGCCCAAAAATTTAAATCAACAACCTAGAAAACACATCAGTTGAAATATTACCTCTGAACATTTGCAGAAGGTATTTTTCAAAGTAATTTAATATTTTTAAATGGAAAGGATATGCGTTTTTAATACATAAGTTTTCAAGGACTTCAATGATACCCATAACTTGCGTTTTTTTTGAAATTTGTACATTTGTATATAAATTTATTACAAACCATCTTGAATGTAGTAGTCCTTTTAAAACAACAGAATAACACTTAGAAGTAGCATTGCTACTAAATTTAATAAGTAAAATTGAAAAAAATCAATAACAGTATGAAAATCAATTCGGGTGGGTCAAAGCACTCCTAATACTAAACAAAAACTACAGAAAATATATTTTTGGGATGCCAAATCCTCACCTAAACTGGCATAGACAGCCTTAAAATTTTATCCTAGTTCCGAATATGCAAAAATATACAAGATGTTCCATTAAAAAAAGAAAGTTAATGTCATTTCCGGTAAAATCGGAATTTAAAATCCTTAAATTTTTAGCCCATATGATGCGTTTTTATGGTCTATAAAAGATAATAATATTTGATTTGTTTATCATAAATAAAGGTGAAACAGGCATGTACGATGTTCCATTAACACCCGGTATATAACTTTTATATAATGTTGAAAAAATCTATAATCCGTCCGTAATCCGATATTACTTGGACAGTAGAGATATTAACCAATACATGGCGACTAGCATTAAACAGCATCACTACAGGATGTATTATTTGTATGCGAAAAGGTAACTTTCTGTTTGCTAAAGCTGCCACGTATTTGTTGATGATTAATCTTCTGATAGCTGATCAACAAGTTTGTCAGGTACGCGGTAAGTAATTGTTTGTTTTAACTAATCAAGAATATCGAACACTAATTTTTTTTATTAATCTCTGAATGTTTGTTATCAATTGATACAAAAATCCCAAATATGTACCAAATAATCGAACAGAACACTTTTCTAATAACCAGCACAATATTACGTAGCAACTTAAAGAATTTTTTTTTAAATTTACCTAAACATAGGCGAAGCACGTCGTTGGTACTTTCCCATACTTTTTACGTTTTAAATATTATCGCGCCAACAAAAGATTGAAATTTACATTTACATCTACACCAGCAACTAAGAGATCTGAACGGGACCCACTCACCCGGCACTAGTGGTCATGATTACCTACAAAATGCATAAAGCTCAGTAAATGATTTAAGTTCAATTAGTGAACGATGTATACGTCACTTCACTTGAGGTGGGAAAAGAGATAACAATATAGCTAAAGCATTTGTTAAACTTTATGCATTTCGCTCATTGTGCGGCAGACTTCAGACCAAAAATCGTTATAAATAGTTTATTCGAAGAGTTATCAAAAATATGCAAAACATATAAAATATATTTTTTAACTAGAGCAAATTAATAGGCAGAGTTAAAATTACGCAACTTTCGAAAAACACGCTGCTGATATTAATAAGTATCTAATTTTCTAATTTTAAAAATTGTTTAAATTTCTTTCTTGTCCTAATAAACTAGTTCAAATAGTCTATTAAATTGTAAAAATATATAATGATTGGCGTTTGCGTTTTTGAATAAATCATTAATCAATGTTAAGGTTTTCCAAAATTTTCCGAAAGTGACACAGTCAAACTTTGGAGATTACTAAAAAAAACAAATTTGTAGTTCAATACGAGCTTCATCGGCCCACGAAGTTCTAAAAAACTGTGTAAGCAGTTCTTGACGAATAATTTTTTGAAAATACCCGAAATTTTAAGAATTATTTTTGTTAATTTTTTCAAAAATATTGTACATCGCATGATTATACCTATTAAGAGGATATTAAATGATATAATAATTGTTATCGATTGATAATTTCTATTTCAGATATTCGGCATTGAAGTCAAAAGTTTAAAACAATCGTAGCAGCCTTCGGTTTGAAGATACAGCATTAGAAAAAAAAACATTTGATTTGCCTTTAATTGCACTACAACGCGGTTTTCAAAAATCGATATCCGGTTCCGGTTATAGTTAAAAACCTTACACAGAACTACCAATTAAAACACTTCCGCATACCAAATCCTATAAAAGGGGTTTTGGAAATATAGTTGAACGACCACACCCACGCACCCACCTACAGACAGACATTTTTTTAAAACCACTGTTTTGGATGTGTATTTCCGTTAAAATCTGAAATTCAAATACTCCTAGTAGAAGACTATGAGAAAGTCAAAACGTGGATATTGTTAGATCCAAATTTTTCAAACCAACACTGTTATTACCCGAAACGTGGATTAAACTTGTTGCAGTTCAAACTGAACTCTTTGAATTTAACCTACATCCACGGAGCTAAATAAAGCACAAATTTCTGAAATAATAAAAGAATAATGGTACTCAAAAAATTACAAAACAGTAATTTACATACTACATAGCATTACTACACATAACTTTCCAAACAGGAGAAAGCTTAAATTCTGAAGCCAAAACGTTCTTATCCTTATTGTTGCTTTAAAACTAAAATTACACTCGTACAAATTGTAGGTAATAAAAGTTGTTACTATTTTTATCATTAATTATTATTCATTTTATTAAACTTGTTACATTTGCATTACGAGGTGAAAAAGTTGTCAACAATTGCATGTATTGCGGCTGCTATCTACGTTCGCAATACAAGTGCATACATTAATTAGTATTTTTTTAATTAAATTTTTAATACAGGCCACGATACAGAGTAATCAATATGTAACCAAAATAATCGAGATAGGGAGATATTGTATTGAAAGACCGCAGAGTAAAAGTGCGCGAGATGGTTGAGATAGTACGCATCTCAGATGAACGTTTGCGCAATATATTACATAAACATTTGGATATGAAAAAGCTATCTGCGCGATGGGCGCCGCGTTTGCTCACAATCGACTAAAATCGTTTGCACCGTTTCAACGACGTTTTGATAAAAAAACAACCGCATTTGGCGAAGAAAAAAGTTCTCTTCCATCAAGACAGTGCGCGGGTGCACACGTGTGTAGTATCCATGGCCAAAATCCATGAATTACGCTTCGAATTGCTTCCACATCCACCATATTCTCCAGACTTAGCCCCCTGCGGTTATTTCCTGTTTCCGAACTTGAAGAAATGGCTTGGCGGAAAGAGATTCGGCTCTAATGAGAAGATCATCGATGCAACAAACGCTTATTTTGAAGGAATAGAGAAATCGTATTATTAAAGGATCGAAAAATTGGAAAAACCTTGGACTAAGTGTATCGACCCAAAAGGGACTACGTTGAAAAAAAAAATGTGTTTTGGCCGAAACAATTATTCCTTATTGTATTTTAAACAGACTTCTCATTCCTTCCTCCGTGTATTTTAACAGCAACGTTTAAAACATTGTTATTTCGGTAAATATTATTCGTAGCAATATAACAATCAACACCGCAATTAGCCCTGCTGACATCTAGCGGACGATTTAAGAAGTGGATTTAAAAACCTTCCAATCCCTCGCTTTTCGTGTTATACAATTTCCTGTATCTTCAGTGTTTACTCGATGCGTGCATGCGAAAATATTGCATTATAATCGTTCTCTCGATTATAAGCGTACAAGGTTCGTAGAAAAATAAAGTTTATTTCCACGGACCTTGATTAGCGTAGAACCTTATTTACGTTTTATCTAGCTTGCGTGAAGCAAGGTCCGTGGAAATCAACTTGGTTGTTTGTGATCAACAAAGTTCATTTCTACGGACGTTGATGTGAAGCAAAAAAGTGTCTCCGGAATTCTATTACTAACCATTAACACATTAATGACGATTTTCCGAAAACAGCTGCTTTTATCAACTCACCCCCAAAGAAGTTAGTTTTACCAAAAAAGAAGCCACCACTTGAAGAGACCCAAACAAGCCAAATGAATTATTTGCGATAAAACGGTATACGCCAAACAATTTCTGAAGCAAAACAAACGCGATTTGCTATGCAGGAAGTTTGAGTAACTTATGCCGATTACTTTTTCAGATTCGCGAGTGGTATATGAATCGATTATTTGTTGCTAAATATATCGAATTGTCAAGTTTATACATTTATTGCATTTATAAAAAAGGGAGCAAATAAAAAAAAATCGTAGTATGGTCAAATTTATTCGCGATAAAATTGTGTATGTCAAAAATATCTGGGTTAAACTTTTCTATTGGCTACTGAAACAGCATATGCGGTATAGCGATTGGTCGATATATTACGAGTTGAATAATTAGTTAATAGATCATAACACGAACATTACAATATAAATTAAAACGTACCTACGCATTCACCATAGAAAAGCAATGTTTTAAAATCTCATGTACGTTCTATGAACAAATTATATCTCTACGGTCCTGGCTAACAATTTGTTGCTTTTTACTGCTACATAAAACGCCCCATAAAAAACCCTAAAGTTTATTGGACGTTGATAAACGTTGGTGTACTATTTTTTAAGTTTCTAAATAGTGCAGGATTTATTTTTCATGCTCCATCTCTTTCCAGCGGCGCAACTAAAAAGGAGGCACCAGCGAATTTTGATTTATTTTACGTTTTAATAAACGTTTACCGAGTGAATGTTATTTTTGGTCTAGAAAACTTTTTAATAACATTATTTTGTGGTACATATTACTAAGCACTAACTGCGGCAACCGAATTCTAATTCAACAGTTAGATATTTTATTATAAAAAAAACAAATCGTTTTGAGGAAACATCCCAGTATATATGAAGATTTTAAAAACCGTAATCCGTCAAGTAGAAATATAAACGTCAACGTGAATTATAAACATATTTTTGTTTTTAACATTAGGTATAAGTTACAAAACATTAAAACCGTGAAATTACAAAAAGAAGCACTAACTGCAAGCATAAAACTTTACGACCATGAATATCTTCACAGAAATTACCTCGGTGGTTGCGACAGTGGCGCGACATTTACAAAAACTCGAGGGTTGATACTTTACGGGATATCTATTTTCCATTGTAAGTAACACAATTCATTATTTTAGACATTTATGTTAATTTGTTGTAGTTGAATAATCATCAAATTAAAGACAAGCAAAGATTTTACCCAAAGTTGTTCGTCTGATGAAGGTAAGAACCTCAGAAAAAGAGCAACTATGTAATTTCCCCTCAGTCCGAACCTGTTTTAGTGATTCTAAGAAGTTGTTCGGTACGTTTATAGTCCACAATATTATACAGACTTGTCCTAATACATAAGGATTAAGCTTATATATCCAATTGATGCTCTTACCTTTGTACTCCTACATTTCTGAATTATTTATCTGAGTTACGTTGGGCCGCTCCTACGCCTCAACGACCGGATACGGAAATAGATATATTTTTTCTAAATATAGGTTTTTTCCTACGTCATACACCCACGTTAAAGGGTAGTTTTAAATTACGAAGGAACTCTAAGTACTTCAGAGCGTTAAGCTAAACTTTTTTTATTAAATATCAAAGGGCAACATTTTATACAGAATTAATGAGTATTTGGATTTTCTCACACCTGTACTCACACAGTATGGTTAAAATATTGAAACTCAACAACAATTTTGTGTTAAAAACCAAATTTTGGGAAAATTCCTGTTTTGGATTGCAATTCCACTGCAATATAGTGTACAGCAATTGTACTGTGCATAAATACCAAGGTTCTGTGCTTGACACATGTAATTTTATTTTTGCGATAAGATAAATTCCAGTTATAAAATCTAAATTTAGATTTGAAAGTGTAAGTTTACAGGTAATAACCCGAACAGTCTACTTTAGGTCGGCAAAGCATTTTTTATTACTGTTTATTATATAATTGCATAATAATTAAGGGCATTAAAGCCTTAAATTATTTTTAGCCTATGCACCGACGTAAGCTACTTTCAATGATATCATTATTCACATAAACTCATGTTTGTAAATAATAATAATCAAAGATTAAATTTAGTTCACATTCCAAAAGATTTAAAATATCAGGTTTTGAAAAACCAAAAATTCACCTAGCAAACGTCATAATTACAAAGTTTTGTTAGTTTAGAAATTGAAAACTAACAAAGAACCCTTTTTAGGTTTGTATTTATTCTAAGCTGTTCAATAAACTGAGACGAAAAAATAACTTATTATTAATACCACTCTTATCAACATTGACCAATAACAAAAATATTATTTAAGATAATTGTACAACTGAAATTAAACCCAATTTGAAGTTATCAGCAAGTGTCCTACTATCAACTGTCTGCAAATTTAGTAAACTACCTTTTAAAAGCTACTAAACGCAGTGGCGTAACTACGCGACAAGGTGCGAAGCTGATTTAAATCATGATTTAAATCATGAATTTATATAAAAAAATCATTGATTTAAATCAATTGGGTTTTGAGTGGGGTATCGTTTTCATATGAAATTTTCCAATTAGTACAATAATGTGCATAATTGATCAGAAAGCTTGTATAGAATTAAATTATACAAACTTCAAGTCATCTCAGTTACGGAGGAGCTCTTATCATTCGAGACGAAACTTCGACACAGTTTAAGGGTCATTAGTAAGGATGCACCGAGCATTCGGTGGGCCGAATAATTGGCCAAAAATTCGTTTTTTTTTTTTGGAGCTTTCGGATTCCGCCAGTCACCAAAATTACTCTTCGTTATATTCCTAATCATTAGTATAAGTGTAGCATTGAGTGTCATTCGTCATTAGGTAAAAGAAATGTCTGCTGCCTTGCCATTCTATTATAGTCACTGTTGCTGCGTAAACGATTGATACAAAAAAATTGAAAATATAATAAATAACAATTTTTTAAGGTATGGGAAAAGTCAAACAACATGTTTCGCCCATTTTTGAATTCGCGATGGAATTCTGCATACGATGGTATAACAAAGTTTTTTGCCATCAAAATAACTGCCCCCAAGAATTCAAATAAACAACACCATCGTATGCAGAATTTCATATCGAATTCAAAAACAACAATGTACAGGGTGTACTATTTAATATAAGAAAATTTGTGTCACTTTGTAAAACCAGAAAGTCACATTCTACGTCAAATAATGGTGCTCAGGAACCATTTAAAATTTTGATTAATTATTTTAATAAACGAAGAAAATGGAGGTGAACCGATTCGATGTAATAAATAAAATCGATTAAAATAAAAAAAAATTCGATTTAAATCAAGTATTTCTTCTATTTCTTTATAAAAACTACGATTTTTGCTACCTGCTACCTAACCATACAGCCCCCCGTTATGATTACAATTATTGGTCATTACACATTTCGCGTGTTCTTATGGTCACCTTGCGTAAAACTATAATTTCGCAACAAATTTGAAATAGGTATCTATTAAATTTAGGGATTTTTAACAACAGCATCTTTTATGTAGTTTATATGGAAAATAAGATTTTATCAAAAATATAACAATAAAAAAAAAGGAAAATATTACGTGACTCCCCCTCTGAAACATTTCAAGCACAAATAAATAGAAATACTAAACTAAATGGATAGTGCCCAATATAATATTTCAAAATTTTAATGCAAGTACTGCCAAAGTTATCAATAAAAATTTGGCTATATTGTTCCATATTTAGGTGGCTGTAGCTCCGTAACGCAGCGGTATTGTATACAGGGTGAATAAAAAGCAGCACAGACATATATGTAACGTGGTAAATAGTGATTCTATGAAAAACTAGCCTGAATAAAGCTTGTCTGTTACATTTCAATTTTTTATACGTTTAGTTGTTGGTTAACTATAGCAACCAACTTTTATTTGTAAATGGCATCCTATATAAATATTCACGTTTTTTTGGATTCAGTCATTATTTCTTTTTCTTGTACAATATTTTTTTATATATGAATACATAGCGAAATTTTTGAATACTAGTTATTTAAGTATCAAGGAATGTAAGGACGTAATAACATCCGAGGTAGGCGAATACGAGCTGAGGCGGAGCCGAAGCTTGTCGCCCGCCGAGGATGTTATTAGTCGATACATTCCGTGTTACTTATTAAATTTTTCACGCTACCGGCAATGTAAGTAGGCCTACGGGTAGAAATTTAATCATATTTTTAAAAGTTCGTTTTGACAGCTGTCATCGGAATTATTTTTTAAAAGCTCCATTATTCTAAGTTGTCTGGGTTTGTTACCATATCAACGAACAGTTAAAATCAACATTATTTTCCTAGGAATGTAAGTGACACTATTAAGTTCCGTCGTCAAGGGTAACTAGTACACGAATGTTATCAGCCACTTACGATCCCTGTAGCTATGGATGTAAGGCCTACTTACACTGCCGGTAGCGTGAAAAATACATTTCAAGTTCAGAAGTTGCTACAATACTATTATTATTTTTCACTCCGTCAGTGACGGTTGCTTCGGCCGAAAGATGATTTTCGAATAAAAAAAAATATAATAAAGAGAACGGAACGATCTTGTTAAAGAAGAAAAGAAAAGGGACTTTGCGTGAGTTTCTAAACAAAAAACTTTTCTTGTGTTTAATTCTATTACTATATTTTTTTGGTATTTTTATGTATACGACTGTTGTTATATTTTTTTATTGTTATAATTTTTTTACGCTAATTTCTGTGATTATTTTAAATATGCGTGATGTTTTTTTTAAATATATTTGGTTAAATTAAATTTAGTAAATAATAAATTGTTGAGATTAATACAAAATCTTAAAGGGGGGCAAGTTTTGGGGGGTGACCCGTGGATTGTAGTTACGCCTCTGGCTGAAAGCAAAGATTGCCAGTACGGCTAGCGTTACAGAACTTCTTCAATATTTACCAATTCAATAGTTGTTAATCAAAGCTTTTATAAGTTGGGAAATTTCCTTTATTAGAAGAACTTGCAAATTGAAATAATATGAAGATATAAATAAAGTGAACTAGCATTAGCAATTTAATGTTAAATATTTTTATTTTCCATCAAGCTAAAATTGGAAAAGTGGAATTTTTAAGATTAAAGTTCCGTAGATATCTCTTCGGCGAAACCTTTATTATAAATCTTTCCGTTACTTGTATAAAAATCTTCCAGAGAAACAGCTATTTTCGGATTAAATGAAATAAAAGTTCCAAGAAAATCGATCCCAACCACTTAGAACAAAAGTACAGAAATCAAAATCACGAAGTAAAAAGATTCGCGTTCTATAGAATTTTCTTCAACCTCGATCAACTGAATCTGATCAAGTTTAAAAACAATTTAAGCAACCTTTCCATGACTCACTCCACACTTTTTATATTTTCAAAAGTATTGTACGTCAACAACGCGTACTAGCTCCTACATTTTGCCGATCGCAACGATAAATAGCATGTAGGAAGTCAGCACTCGCATACCCTTTAAAATACCTTTAAAAATACAAGCATAATTATTAACAGCTGAAATTCTTTCCCGCTCACCGGTAGAAATAACTTGTTGCGACCCCCCCCCCCCCCCCCCAATAATACAGGGTGTTCCGAAACTCACGAACACGAACTGCGGTACGGTATTCTACCATAAAAACTGAACAAAAAGTTCGGCTGCGATTTTTCAATTCAATTAATATTTTTGAAGTTATTAAAATTTTGAAAAATCTAAAAATAATCAAAAAATAAACATTCAAACTAAAATTTAAGTGTTTAATCAAGGACTGAAAATAAATTTATGATACATTACAACAATAGATAGTTTAAAACGATAATTGACAAAAAAAATTACAAATGTTGTGAAAAAGCTGAAAATTACGTGTTTAATAAGCAGTGGCTGTTGAAAACAGCACGTCATTATTTATTGTTTCATAGTTGGTAATTTGTTTGAATTTAGTTCTAAAGTGCGACAGAAGGGCCGCGAATTATTGGAACTAAGAGTATTATGATATGCTGATGGCACTGGCGGCTTCTAATAAACTAGCAGTACGGGCGGTACGTTTATACGCGACCATTTTTAGCACATTGGCCCCAAAATTTCGAACTAAATTCAAACAAATTTTTATTGATTGTTAAAACATTTCTAATTTCAAAAATTTCTAGCTATCACGATATCAAATTGTCTGACGATATTTAACTCCTGAAACAGGAGTTAAAATTCAAAACGTTTAAAACAGTTGCTGCCACCATTTTCAGTCTGGGAATTCAATTAATAACAATAAAAGTGGGAAAAAAGTACAAATTGATATTTATACTTATGGAGCCTTATGGCCCTCAAATTATTGCTTCGAAACCTGATCAATGGGTTTGGGACCAATAAAAAAAAATAAAAATTGATAATAATCGTTAATTATTCTATACACAATGTTTCGACTCTTACAGAGTCCTCGCATTTAAAAATCAAAGTTGCATACATAGTTATTCTATGAGAATCGAAACATAGTGTATAAAAAAATTAAAGATTTAACATCCTCTTGTAATTAGGAATGCAACGGATATTCGGTTTTTATCCGTTATAAGGCCTATCCGGCCATTTCACCGAATATTCGGTTTGGTCGGATAATACGAAATATCCGGGCGAAGATTTTTCTTCAAGTAAAAGAGATTATGCGTGCAATTTGATTTGAAAGTATAGACTAAAATAATTGAAAGTAAGCGAGCAAAAACCCCATAAGTCCCGTATTTTGCAGATCTGCATAAACTTACTAAATTTATATTATTGAGATCAGAGATGCGAGTTCAAAATTTGAAATGATTTACAAACATCATAAATAAGTATTATTTGTTAAAACCACGAAGTAATATATAACATAAGGAGGATGCATGAATCGCTTGTTGCTATGATATGCAAGTCTCAATTTTGCTACAACGTGACAGAGAGATCCGAGACAAGGAACCTATAAAAAGCGCTCGATCGTCAATCGTCAATATTTTATTTATATGTCGATAAAAACCATATATGTTAGGTTATGTCAGTTGATTTCTTGATGGTGTCGGATCTATCAAGACAGAATACGTTTTAGTTTTCACATTTGTTGAAAATTATTAATTCTTGTGATTGCAATCAATTTTGTTGACAGATTTCCAATCTCAATTGTGAACAAAAACAATATTAGAGCTATTTACCACATCCTTGAAATATTACATTTAGTAGTTTCCTTGTCTCGGTGCTCTCTCTCTAAAACACTATAGAATAAGAGCATAGGGTTGGTGCATTGCATACTCTTGATATGTTATGCTCTGTGAATTAAAACCTAAATTTTACTGTATTTTAGCTGAAACTACTTCGAAAGTAAAAACTATGCCGGATAATCCGGTTATCCGGCTGAGCAACCGGATACCGAATATCCGTTATCCGGCATTTTGATAAAGTACTGCTCGCTGCATCCCTACTTGCAATTTTTTATTTTCTAGAGTTGTTTGAGATATCGCAACAATACATAGCATAGGTAATATTTATACATTTGTTATACATGTTATACATTTTGACATATTTGACACATTTTTGTGACTTCCGGTGTTACCAGAAATAAGCCCAGCTTTTGGGTTAAATGGGACACCCTGTATATTTTAACATTTTTGGAATCCTGAAACAATTCTGAGTACATCTGCAATATTTTTAAAATTTTGTAAGCCTACTTGACTTTTTTAGAGTCAATTTTTATTTTAAATCTAAAGTGCTATGACCGGGTTCAAGTCATTCTAGGACACGAAGATGGTAACAAACAAATACAAACATGATTTTTTATGAGTATTCTGGTAGGTTCATGCATTTATATTTGATGAAATCACTTTTTTGTAAATTAGTTTTTTTTTTTCAAATGACACTATTAGACGCTAGGTGGCTAAATGCAGATTTTCACCACAAATCCATTGATGTCTTCAAAGTAAAATTTTTCCAATTAAAGCTTATAGACGACTATATTTTTTTTAAACTTGAAATATCTTGTAAACGGTGCGCCGTACGAAAAAAAAATTAATTTTTACGGCAGAATCAAAGTCTGCATCTAATTCTGCCATAAAAAGTTTAAAATATCTTTACAGAAAAAACTTACGGCATCTGCCCCTAAATGGCGTCCTCTAGCGAATTTTATAAAACTATTGTTTGGCATTCATGTAAATTCATTTGGTTAGAGTATGTATACCAAATTTCATCAAAATTGGTCAAAGTATTCACTCAAAAAACTATTTTTAAGGGGTACCTTTTGGGGTGACAGTACGTCAAATAAAAATCGAATTTGGAGAAAACAAAAAAACACGGGAGTTGTAATGTTCGTTGCGAAACGTACCCCCAAATTTTCAATACTAAAATTGAAATTCCTGCACATTTTGCTATATTTTGTACGTCGGTAACACCAAGCCCGGATTAAGCATTTATGTAACCCCAGGCTATGAACGTTATTTTTGAAAGATGAAAAAAAAGCGTGGAAAATTATCATATTTTGCCTAATTAAATTTGCTTTTTACACGATGCTCCAGGCTGCAGCCCTAACAGCCCACTTTATAAAACACAAGGCTGTTGAACACCCCCAAAAATTTTTAAACGACCAGACACTAAACTGTAAAAGTGCATATCATTACTTTACATTTAACAATTTCTACGTCCATGTTTGTGATCGGGATATTAAGTCGCGCTAATGGCAAAAGAAATTTAAAACAACTTTTTTTGCAATACTTTGATAATCTGTTGCGAAAATCGACTTGGCAACAAATTGTGCAAGATTTTTTAATTAATTGCAGTTTGTATGACCATGACATACTGAAAGCAAAATGTTTGTTTTCCTGCATTCCTCTGAACTGAAGGATCCATCAACCTTAGAATTACTTATTCACGATCAGATAGGTAGCACGTAGCTGACCGAAAGTTTCTCTTTTCAACACGATCAAATGATGCTCCTGTAACCGTTTAATAAAACCCACGAAATTAATCTATCATGGTGTAATATACTATGTAGTTAATGTGTGTGCCAGGCAAAGCAGGTGCAAATTGTAAAATTATTGGTTAGGCTCACGAACAATCCTCGTTTAGCTAATGGGGTATTCATAGTCGACGACTTGTGTGTTTTATATAACCTCCGGTCAGGCGTATAAAAATACACATCCGGACAAATACTGATAAGTAATGCATTAAACTCAGAAAATTAAATGTGTTGGCGTGGATCAAACCTCTTTATATCGCAGAGCTCATAAAAGCGTATCTTTATATACTCTACGCGGATCTTTGATTAAAATCTTAAGTTCTTTGAGGGGCCGGTTGCTACCAGAAAATCAAGTGCTGAATACTTTTCCACTCGGTTAAAAAAGAACTTCTTCGATATATAAATTACGAAAGACAGAACATTATTCCTATTCCACCTAGGAATTTACCCGAAACTTGAAGGCATATCAATTATTCAAAAACAAAAAAAGTTTTCATTTGAGATTCTGAATTATTATGAAGCACCTTTACGATGTCAAGATATTTTACAATTTATTTGATGACTCTTGAGACAACATAGAATGTAATATTTTTTATTCTTTTAATTAATTATGAAAAAACATTATAAACAATTACACTTACCACGTGCACGCTACTTTGCAAAGCAGTTGAATCCTGCTGCTTCTTTTCTTTGCTCTTCGGAGCACGCTTGTTCTTCGCGTCCAGGTACCTTTGCTTCAGGTGCAAGGTATCCTGGATGTTTTGCTCGCAAAGCCCAGTAAAAGATTGGTCGAAACGCGGCATGCAGTCGTTTTGGCGTCTACGATAAGACTCAATACGACGACGTAATCTGAAATAGAAAACTCTTATAAAGTTTGTGAATATAAATACACCTATTACATATGTAAATTTGCCTTTTCGGTAAAGCTAAGTTTTTACGAAAGTAAAAAAAATTCTAAACGAAAAGCAATGTAAAAAAAAAACGCTAATCATAATAACATTTCTCAGATACGAGGAATAGTCAATAAGTAATGGGAATTTTAATATTTCTTCCGAATTGCAATGTTTTGTACGATAAGATTGGCAACGCTGTTACGTCAACTTACGCTTCAATAAAGACCTTAACAGTGATGCCAGATTAGAAATTCTTTTCCTAGTTTTACGGATTTTTTATCTACTTGGAGAAAGAAGGGAATTTTTCATTATATTTAAAGATTTTTTGCTTCTAAAATTTTTTAATATTATTCAAAAATTATTCGCTTCTTCTAAAATCAAGATTTCTAATGCAGATTTTTAAAAATAGATTGTAAACTAAACTAAATTTGCATAAGTTTCTTCTAGGCACGAATAAATTCACCACTCAACTTAAACTATACAGGGTTCCCACTAACTATCAAGAATTAGAATCCATGACTTTTCCAGGATATCCATAACCAAAAATCATACTTACCCGACATTCGACAAAAAAAATCAATAAAATAATCGTGTTTATGCGTTTTTAATCAATTCACAAGACAGTATGTGGCGGTCTCACTTGCACCTAATCATAAGCCATATTACGCCTTGGAATTTAACAAAGATAAGAAAAGTACCTCAATGATATTTTAGATACCTTTAGCAGGAATTGTTTTATAAGCGGCAGTTTTAAAAATTCAATCGGAAAATTTTTCACTTCAATCAGGTTATTTACTGTAAAACAAGAGAAAAATCAAGACTTTTGCCAAATTTTGCATAAAATCCATGACTTCCAGGTTAAAATTTTAATTCCCTGACTTTTCCATGACTTCCAGGTTATCCAGGGTCAGTGGGAACCCTGTTATAGAATTATTTTGAAATTCCCGCCCATTGGGGTGCTTCTTGCCGTGGAATTACATATTTCCTGCGAAATACCTCATGTATTCATAAGGAATTGGTAATTTCCGATACGGACTTATAAAATCACAATGAGGTAGCACGTCATTTTTAATTTATACGTCATGTTACACACAACCTCACTCTATTAATACAAACAACTGACTGACGGCATTGTTGCCACATTAAAAATAAGAAATTCACCACGTGCCGCTTCAAAAAGTTAGCAGATTTCGCGCCTCGATATGTTGCCAAATTTTACCAGATTTTCTTAGTTTTCAAAATTTTTCATTAAACGTCGCTGTCAGTCATTAGAGGGCGCCAACATAAGTTTATTTTTATAGCTGTATTTATCTTTATAAAGGTTATTATATCTTTTTAAAAGTATGTAAAATTTATACAATCACCAAGAATTTTGCCAAAGTTTCTAAAATCACCTATTCAAAATGAGGAATTTTCATCAGATCATCTTCCAAAAAACATCAGAACTGGTGAAATTTCACCGAGTCTGGCAACACTGCCTGACGGTCTGACTCTGTGTTTACCGAAGCAGCAAATGCATGAATTGGCCTAACAATGTTGCCAAACTTATCCCTCAAATCAACATACTAGGAAAAAGATAAAATTGCTGTTACTCCTATAGCGAACTGGTTTACAGTTCATAGCATAGTGCGTAAATGTGAACTCAGTAACAGTGATCTTCATATTTCTGTTCATATTCAGATAATTTGTTTCACTTTATTAGAAGTATTTTCCAAATTTGAGTTTCAGGTAGCCTAAAATTGGAATGTTAAGGAATGTTGGTTTATGACTTCAATTACTTCAATCGCCTGACATTTTTGCCCAAGCAGAATAATTCCAAAAACCGATTTTTATAAAACCCAGGTGTACCAAAATTCTAAAATTTCTGGATAAATATTACTTGCGATTCTACTTTTGTAACCATTATACGATGAACACTACATTAAAAGGGTTATTGAGCTCTCATATTTAAAACGAATATTGAATGTGCCTATAAAAAGTTGAGAATGGTAAAAACAAATTCCTAAAATTTATTTCTGGAAATTTTGTCTTAAATTTTTGTCAGAAATTCCATAAGTTAACAAAACTACAAGTACCTAAATAGGTACACAACTCAAAGTGTAATTAGGCAAAGAACGAAAGTTTCGAAATGTCTAAAAGAATAAAAAATTAAAGAAAGAATTTCATAAGAACTAAAAGCAGCAAGAATTATTTATGTTCTGTGTATGAGTAGTATCACAAATTATGTAGAATTAATTACCTACATAAATAAGTATAAGAATTACTTTCAAGTACCTTTGAATTAGCAATAATTCAACAGCGGTAGAGAAAAAACTTGTACCAAGAAGTGTAATGGCAATTCTGAATGTTCTCGTGGAATTATTGCGACTGCCATGCATGACATGAATTCTTATTCAAAACTATTTTTGAAGTTCCTCAAATCGCTTCGAATTACTCTCGAACTTATTTCTCCGATAACAAAATAAGGGGCCAATTTAGGTTAAGTATATTTGCCATGATCCGCTAAAATAGCAAAGTCAACCAATTTAGGCACCTAACTGATAATAATATATAATGACAAGAAAGCAGTCTGCAAACAAAAAATAAGCAAAGCCCTTCACTTAAATTCTCTCTACTTTGACAAGATAAGCGAAATTTTAAGACCCAACCATACTTTGTTGTGCATTCGAGCCTGCCCATATAAAATTATTTAATACAGAAACAGTTACTCCGCCCCATATGTTAAATAATCAATTATGCATTTGCTTGCATTATGTAGACATTAATATGCAACGGCGTATTGTTAAATCTTAAATTCGCCCT
The DNA here is from genome assembly GCA_958336395.1 of Ctenicera cuprea. Lineage (NCBI taxonomy): Eukaryota > Metazoa > Arthropoda > Insecta > Coleoptera > Elateridae > Ctenicera > Ctenicera cuprea. The sequence continues at coordinate 26,145,181 of OY284494.1, forward strand.
TCTGTTAATAAACAATTGTAGATGTTTGCTTTTGTTGCACAGACATTACTAAGCAACAGAAACTTGATAAATCGTATATTAGCAGCGCATTTGCACCGGAAAGTAGGTTAATTTTCAGATAGGCGTTGTTATGCAACGGCGATTTTTGTATTGTAAAATATTAAATTCGCCCCTTCTGTTAATAAATAATTCTATATGTTTGCTTGCATTGAGCAGACATTACTAAGCAATAGCAACTTGAAAAATCGTATATTAGCAGCGTATTTGCACCGGAAAGTCGGTTAATTTTCAGAAAGAAGTTGTTATGCAACGGCGATTTTTGTATTGTTAAAAATTAAATTCGCCTCTTCTGTTAATAAATAATTCTATATGTTTGCTTGTATTGACCAGACATTACTAAGCAACAGCAACTTGAAAAATCGTATATTAGCAGCGCATTTATACCGGAAAGTCGGTTAATTTTCAGATAGACGTTATGCAACGGCGATTTTTGTATTGTTAAATATTAAATTCGCCCCTTCTGTTAACAAATAAGTCTATATGTTTGCTTGCATTGAGCAGACATTACTAAGCAACAGCAACTTGAAAAATCGTATATTAGCAGCGTATTTGCACCGGAAAGTTGGTTAATTTTCAGATAGACGTTGTTATGCAACGGCGATTTTTGTATTGTTAAATATTAAATTCGCCCCTTCTGTTAATAAATAATTCTATGTTTGCTTGCATTGAGCAGACATTACTAAGCAACAGCAACTTGAAAAATCGTATATTAGCAGCGCATTTGCACCGGAAGGACGGTTAATTTTTAAATAGAGACGTTGCTATGCAACGGCGACTTTTGTATCGTTAAATATTAAATTCGCTCCTTCTGTTAATAAACAATTGTAAATGTGTGCTTGTATTGCGCAGATATTACTAATTTTCAGAAAGAGACGTTGCTATGCAACGGCGGCTTTTGTATTGTTAGATATTAAATTTGCCCCTTCTGTTAGTAAACAATTGTAGATGATTGCTTGTACTGCGCAGACATTACTAAGCAACTGCAACGTGAACAATGCAGCGCATTTGCACCGAAAGATCGGTTAATTTTCAGATAGACCCGCAAGTCTCCTGTCCGATTACAACGCGAACCCCGGAACTACCTATCACTGCATTGAACCCAAGGCGCCGCTGATTTGTATTCTTTGTAATTGTTGTTTGTAGAAGGCGAATATCGGTTCCTCCCTAACGCGAAATGCAGGAAATGGTCGTTTTGATTTTATCGAAAAAAAGATATAATATTGGGATTAAGAAACAACAGAGACTACAAAATTAAATTCGTCAGATCAATGAAACCACGAACGAGCAAAACTTATCTAAAAAATCCAATTGCGGGCTCATTTTAATTTTAGCTATTACAATTATTTGTTTTTCCCACGTGGAGTGTAAGTTGCAAATTTTTGCAAACTGACTCGATTGAATCACTCATATTACGTAGTGACGGCGACGCTAGAATGACTAAGGTTTGATAATAAAATTTTTGGCTACCTTACAAAAACATGAATCAATACTGTGTAGAATGTTATGTTATTCATACCCGAGCATGCCTATGAAAAATCGCTTTTGCCACTACAATATCTTCAGAAAAATGAAAATACCAAATAAAATTGGATGTCAATCTTATCTTTGATCTTTGTCCTATTTTAAGAGAAACTGATTCAAGGTATGTTTAATTTTAAACCCCACACATAAGAAAATACAAAATAAAACAGGATAATGATAAAATGCAAAGCAGACACGTGTCGATCGCTATCTGTCGCATGTTGTTCTATTTTAGTTAGCTGAAATACTGATTCACTTCCAAGATAAAATTAAGGCAAATTTGGCGTTCGAGTTTCTTTTTTCCAAATTTTATACCGAGTACGTTCTATCAAAGCTAAACAAACCAAAAGGAAAAATTTGCAAATTTTATTATTTCACACATATGACAAAAATATTGATCATTTCAAATGACAACCAATCGTTTATAACTATAGAGATTGTGAACTCATATCAAGAAGATTATAAACCTGCATCAGAATCACTCTAATTGAGAAGTAATTGGTTGCTGGAGCCGTGTTCACGGACATTCATTGATCATTTAGCCGTTTATTTTTCGTTTTCATTTTTATAACTGAATATAATATTTGTATTTTTAAATTTACATTTACGAATTTAATTACCTACAACGGCTAATAAAGGCATTTACTATTAATATTATTTAATATACCCGGCAGTTTTGACATACGATTAAGACGTCTCGGTCAATAATCAAATGTCAAATTGCTCGTGAAATTTGTTAGCAACTATTCTTCGGGAAAACAACAAATTACTATTTTCGTCGACCTTGTTGGAAAATTCTAACCATCAATATAATACGACTGCAATTTTCCTATAATCAACTGGAATTGATTGTTTACTCGTGCTAGTTAATTTGAGGAATCGTCTTAACTAGCACTCGTTTATATCATCAATCCAAGTTTATCGGAAAAGCGGCATCACTAGTTATATTACTTGTGTTTTTTTAAACTCTTGTTACATTATCCTTTAAAACAGATTTGAATAATCTAGATATTTATAAAAACAATTCGCATGTTTTTTTCTGAACTTTCTAGTTTCAAAATGACGGCTGTTGCGAATTTTTAAATTTTTTTATCTTAGACGCCTGTTTATTAAAAACCGAATATGATTACCGATGTAGAAAGACAAGCTTTTTCGACAAAAGACAATTTTCGAATCCATAAATATTGTCAAAATTTAAAACTTTCAGAAAAATATTGCCCACAAACTAGAAATATTAATTTGTATATTTAGTAGCCTCATAGAGTTTAGGGACGAGTTGCAATTTAATTTTTCCTTAATGTACTGATTTTTCTAGAACGCCTCTTCCAATAATTTCTGAAAATGCAAATAAATTTATTTAACAAATTGAGGAAGATAAAACCTTGGTTTCTAAGCTTAATCATTATTTATTAAAAAACGGGGAACTTGAATTTTCGACAGGGTGGGAAGATTTAAATCAAGTTTTTTAATTAAAATCGTTATTTAAATCAAACGATTTATACAAAAAAGCATCGATTTAAATCAATTGGTGTTTGAGTGGGGCGCGTTTTCGTGAAACTTTCCATTTAAACTAAAATTGTGCATAATTTAGCAGCAAGCTTTCAATAGAAAAGAATTACATAATAGTGTCAATTATACAGAGTGTAAATGAATAAGAGAAATAAAACTCCAAGTCTTCCCAAAAAAAAAAAAGTTTATTAAAATCGTTTAGAAAAAAACGACTATGTTGCAGCAAAATGCCATCATCAGGCCATTTTAAGATAAGTTGATCTATCGCCAGAAAAAAAATTGATAAATATAAATATCCTAATTGTGTTATTCTCCTGCGGCCAAAAACACTAATTCTACAGACAGTACGTAATGACTTATTATATTAGTTTGTGCAAGTAAGTAAAGGCACTTACATTTTTAAATGAATAAAATCATTATAACCAAAAAATCAATTTAAATCAAAAAAATCGGATTGAAACGGCATAAATCAATGTTATAATTTTTTTTAAATATTATGGTTTTTTTGCGAGCGGCTTTTAAATAATTAAGCATTTTAAACAATTTTTATGAAATTTTGAAAATTAAAAATTAATTTGAAAGTTAAAATAATTTAAACAATTTGAAAATTTCTAAAAATCTTAAATTTTGTTGGAAATTATGTAAATTTTGAAAATTTTTAAAACACAAGTTTTGAAAGTTATGGAAAATATTGAAAATTTTTGAAAATTTTTAACTTCTTAAGAAGTCGAGTGGTTTTATATTTTGTGTTTTCTTGTTGCAACTAATGTTTATCGCTTGAAATCTCAAAATCGATTTGACAGTTTGGTGATTACTCAATTAATCTGTTCAGGTAAACTACCACTGGTGTTTTCTCAATGGAAAGTTGTTCCTATTGTCATTTAACATGCTCATACCAATTTTGAAGCCGAAATTCGTAAATTAAAAAAAAAAAATTTATGGTGGGGAGCAATGAAGGGTGATAGGAAAATCGGCTATTCAACATCCGTAGACAACGAATTCAAAGTTCTTTTTCAAGCACGTATATTTGGACATAGCGCACCCCTCCTACCCTGTTTAGCGGACCAACCTCATTTTTTGCAGTTTCATCCTATTGCAATTAGCAATGTTTGAGCCAAATTTGGCTTTTCTGTGTTTTCCCAATGGAAAGTTGTGTCTATTGTCATATAACATTCTTGCCGATTTTGAAGCCGAAATTCGTACATTTTTGAAAAACAAAAAATTGATGGTGGCGAGCAATGGAGGGCGACAGGAAAATCGGCTATTCAACATTCGTAGACAACGAATTCAAAGTTCTTTTTCAAGCACGTATATTTGGACATAGCGCACCCCTCCTACCATGTTTAGCGGACCAACCTAATTTTTTGCAGTTTCGTCCTATTGCAATTAGCAATGTTTGAGCCAAATTCGGTTTTTCTGTGTTTTCTCAATGGAAAGTTGTTCCTAATGTCATACAACATGCTTGCCAATTTTGAAGCCGAAATTCGTACATTTTTGAGAAAACAAAAAATTGATGGTGGCGAGCAATGGAGGGCGATAGGAAGATCGGCTATTCAACATGCGTAGACTCCGAATTTAAAGTTCTTTTTCGAGCACGTCTATTTTGACGTAGAGCACCCCTCTCCCCCTTGTTTGGCGGACCAATCTCATTTTTTGCGGTGTCATCCCATTGCAATTAGCAATATTTGAGCCACATTTGGTTTTTCTGCGTCAAGACGTCTGGACTATAAAGTGTATACACAGACGTGCGGCGTCCGCTTTATCGGCCTCCAAAAGCCCCTAAAACCTGCTTATTAGTCAAAATGTTTAGCATAAAAGTACTGTTCGGGGTAAAAATCTATAAAAACTTCGATGATCGAACGCATTTGCTCCAAATCCAACCTGACGATCACAATACCTTCCTTTATAGCTATACTTTTTACAGCGAGGAAGGTAAAAATTGACTTTTGCCAAATTTGGTGCGAGGAAGTTTTTTAAACCACCCATGTAATCTCAACGTTCCAAATCTAAAATACTTAAAGTAAAACAATTTTGAAGTATGGGAAAGTTCAAGCGGTGTCTCGTCCGTTTAAAATCAGTTTGCACACGCCACCATCAATAGAAAGGTATTATCTGCTGTTACAAAATCAAATCACAAAATTCAACACGGCAGTCTTTGTAACTGCGACTAAAATGTTGTAACTGACGTGCAGGCGATATACAAACAACTCCCGGACTTCATTGCTTTATTAATAGCTCGGTGACAATAGCATTTATAATCTATAAGTACTTTATTAGCAAACCTTATTCATGTCCTTGCCGTAAATGTGCGGTATTCAACTTACTAATCGATAAATTTCTTAATTGCGTTATGTAACAATTAAAATAACTTTTATTTAAAAATTGTTTACAAAGATCTAGCAGGTGTAATAAGGATTACTCAGAGAAACGGAGGGCAACACTTGTTTTCAATAATATGACCTTAAGTAATTGGAATGAAATCGCAAGCTGAATTACTTCTATTATCACGTATGCCATACCTATTCATTATCTACAAACAAACTTCTCAAGGCTCATTTTTACACGTGCAGCATTTTGGAGCTTAGTAGAAAAACGAAGTCAAAGTTTTTTAATTAGTTTCACCTTATATAATATTCCTCCTGTTCTCTATCCATCTCAACACTGCTTATATAACAATCTAAGGTCTAAGGCCCCCAACAAACTATCAATAACCGTCATTCAGTTTGAATATTTAAACACACCACTAATTTAGACACCAACCGGACACTGACAGGTCCCGTTTTAAACTAAAATTTAACAACCGCCCCGCAAAATTTTACCTGCTTTTACCCCTATACTTGCAAGAGAAAGCCGTTCAAAAATACTACTGATTGCTTTAACAGGTTCATGGACTTCTATATCGACAGCTCAAGGGCGGTTTATATTGTCCAAAATACAATATGAGAAAAATGTCCTGCAATAAAAGTACCCAACTTTGTCTCTTCCGCAACCATAGCATACTGTGGAGTTGTAGTAAGGGAAAGAATTTTGGCGTAGTACGCCAAAATTTCTATTTTACAATTAATTTTATAAAATCATCGAACATACTGTATATGTACGTGATTATGTATAAACAATTCTTAATCAAATGTGGGTTAAGTGTACATCTTGTAAGTTATCATCCCACAAACACCAGAAAGTATAGATAATAATCAATAGAGACAACAACATGCTTAAACATTGGCGAAGCACTTCGCCTAGACTTTCCCATACTTCAAAAAGAATCAATTTCCTCTATACAGGGTTATTCAAAAATAAGGAATATAATTGGTATTTCTGTAACGCGTTGGTTTTTGAAAAAATCCTCCGACACTTAAATTGATTTAAATATAACTGCATCTTTATGTGATATCTTTTGTTTTCCAATGTCAACCTCCGCACCCCCAGCCACCTTGACTTATTTTTTTTAAATAACGACCTACACTTTGTGTGGTCTCGTTGGAAAGCTTGCAAAAAACTGCATTCAAATCATAAATGAACTGGAATGGTTGGTTTTTAAGTTACAGCGATTGAAAGGAAAAATGCACTTTTTTCATATTTTTTAATTAAGACATTAATATCAAGTAACAAAAGCTATAACAATAATTTACAAGGTAACTCATATCATGTTGTTTATAAATTATTGTTCAATTGCTTTTAATGCCACTTTGCTTGCCAAATACACTGCGTTGCCACAATTTAGCGAAGTCTAACAGAAAAAAGCTGAAGTGTGTACTTCGAGTGGACTTTCCCATACTAAAACTTATCGTATTTGCAAAAGTGTTAATTTTATAATAAAAATTCATAGAAAGCTTCACAGTGAAATTATAGTTTTAAAAAACAAATTGTAGCCAATACTAGATACTAATACTTGCCGTTGCCGTATTTGCAACAGTCTAACTTTTAATAATTATGACGTTGTACAGTTCACCGACTGTAAGATTTCTAAGAAAACTAGCAGCGGGAATTTGCGATAGCCTGTTCAATTGGTTTCCGTACCGTAATTCTACCCATAGAAACAGCGACTACTGCACGAAAGTAAGGTAAGCGCTTCAGCTTCGGATGTCGGACAAAAATGGCTATAATAGCTTTATTTGGGAAGTTATGCAGAGAATCAAAAATATATTTTTAACAAGAGATAACTGATAAGCGTAGTTACGCCGGAAAACGCGTTGTTGATATTAAAAAATATCGTTTTTTTTTCTTAAGTTTTAAAATAGTTGAATTCTAGTAAATTCTAACAAAGTACTTTAAATAGTCTATCCAACTGATAGAAGTTTATAACAATCGGCGTTTACGTTTTTGAATAAGTAATTAATCTATGTCAATTTTTTCAAAAATTCCTGGAAGGCGTCAGAGTACAATTTGGGAGATAAGTAAAAAACAAATTTGTAGTTCAATGCAAGCTCTATCGGTTCAGAAAGTTAAAAAAATCGTGTAGACAGTTTTTAAGAAATTTTTCTTTGAAAATTTTTAAAATTTTGAGGAAGCGACATTGCGATATTTTTCGGAATTTCAAAATTAATTTTATTTCATCGTATACTACCTAGGAAGGACTCTCAAACAAGTGGTAGCTGATCCCGATCAGACAACTACTTTTTGAGTAAATGGGCGTTAAAATCGAAATTTTCAAAAAGCTGTAGCGGCCGCCATTTTGAAGCTAGAGAGTTCGGTAAAAAAAGTTTTCGATTTGCCTCCAGTTCTCTCAGATTCATGCTTAAATTGTCAAAATATTGTTTTTGAAAAAAAAAACGCCCAAGAAAACACATGTCTAACTAAATAATCGTTTTGGAGTTTTTTGAAAAGCTCAACTAGAACTACAAGTTTCGATATACCTCTTGATTTAAAATTTGATCAAAATCGGTAAAGTACTTTCGGCTGTAGAGGCGTCACCCACCCACAGACTGACATTTTTTAAAACCCTCTTTTTTGGGTACCTTGAGTCCCAAAACGTGTATTTCCGTTAAAATCTAGATCTAGAAATTTTTATAAAATCAATACTTCCCTATACCGAAGGTATGAGAAAGTAAAAATTGCCTCAATTATTAGAAAGACAGAGAATTGCAATTTTGATGATGCTGGAATTTGGTGACAAAATTAGAAGTCATGCTGAAAGAATACACTTCTAACATTGGTTATAAACGTTTTTTCGGTAGCATTTTTCCCAGAAAACGAATTTTTTTAATCTATAAATGGAATCAGATGGAAGACATTAGGGCAAATCCAACGCTTTTTCCAATCTTCCTAGTTTCAAAATAACGCCTGCTACAATTTTTTGAAAATTTTGACTTGTACGCCTATTACTCAAAAATAAGAGAGAGACACAATATTATTGGGCCCAAAAATTTTGGAAAAATTAAAAGCTATGAGTAAAATTATTATCAAAATTTCGTTAATTTAAAAAAAAAATACCTAAAAACTGGAAACACGATATTTTTAAAATTTTGTAACCTCTTCTAGCTGGAGATGAACTACAATGTGGTTAGTCTCTCAGCCCGCTATTTCCGCCTTCTATAAATTTTTGAAAATTTGGATATTAACGCCTATTTATTCAAAAAAAACGAGTTATCAGATCAGGATTAAATTTGATACCGGAAAATTTCAAAAAAATATTACTCATAAACTGGTGTCACGGTTTTTATTAACTTTTAAGGCTAATTAGCAAGTTTAAGGATGAGCTATAATTTAGGGGTGCCCCAGTCCGCGACTTTCCCTGTTGCGCCTTTTATGAATTTGAAAAATACAATATTCTTCCATCTTTGTCTAATAAATGGGAGATAATAACAAAATCCCTGTTTTTCGCTAAACTGCTCATGAGTGATAGTAGAATAACAGTCACAACTTAATTTATAGATTCAGCAATATATAGAGGGCTTAATTTACCCTTCACATCATTTTTTGGGGGAGGAATTTCTATTCCTACGGTTTTGGTTTTCATAAATCCCAAGAACTCTTTTCCTACAATTTTTTTTTCTCTCATAAAAATCTTTTTATTTTGTCATTGCTGGCACTACTTAAATACTCATGAAAACATGACAAGTTGCTATTTCTAAATTGTAGGAAATTCCAGGCGAATTGCTTCGCTCTTTTTAAATATCTGCATCAAAGAGGCACGGCTTTTGTATTTTCAAATTTTTGGAAAACGGTTACAACCGTACTGGGGTATAAAACTCTGTAAATATCTAAAGCGGAACTACATATTTTGTTTTTAATTTAAATGTGCTTACTAATAATAAACAACCAGAATTAGATGAAGCAAAATTAAATAGAAGTAAAAAATGTAAGATTACAACCCCTAATACAAGGCGGCGCGGCGGGAAGAAATTCAGTAATTTTAAAAAGCCGCACAAGATCATTTTTTTTAATTTAAATGTGCCTACTAAAAATACGCAACCAAAATTAGAGCAAGCGAAGTTTTCATATGAATGAAAAAAAAATGGTTTTCACCCAAAAAAGGGGGGGGGCTGGTAAAATACTGTTAATTGAAGGTTGTAAACTTAGATGTTTCACTCTTATTGAATTTGCATAATCTAATTTAAGTTGTTTATTTTTAATAGGCTCATTTAATTTAAAAAAATTCTCATTCCAATTTTTATATTTGCAGAAGTTACCCCCCTTTTAAAAGTAGTAAAATTAATTTTTTATAGCTTGTGTATCAGGGTTTATTAAATTTCAGTTACTTATTTAATTTTCTCGAATTAAAAAGAGCTAATTGGTTATTTATTAAATTTTCGAATACAATTTTTAAACAATCTTTTTGACACGACGTTTTTCAAAAAAATTGAAAAATATAAGCTTTAGCTACTTTGATGTGGATATTAAAACAATATAGAAAATTACAAATAATCCCATTTAAAATTTTTCAATTACCCCACTCCTTGAAATAGGATGGTTATTGAAAACTCGCTCTTGTTAGCCAATCTTTTATAATTTTGGAGATATCAGCTTGTAACACTTTAGTTGCCCCACCCTGTATAATTCTTAGGGTCGTATGGGAAAAAATATTTTTCACAAGAATAAAACCCTCCAAATATCGGAAATTATTGTAAAATATTACTAAAAACTGCTCCCACGATTATTTTTTTTAAACAATATATGTACCTACTACTTTGTTAGGTTTATAGAACTAGCGAAATTAGGAAGTTAATGTGCCTTTATTTCGTTCATGGGAGATAATAAATCATTCCTGTTTAAGCTAAAGTTCCCATCAAAGATAAAAGAATTTCAAATTTTTCAGATGCGGTTATACTTCGGGGGAGGGGGGAGGCTAATATAGCATACCCCAACGTTTTGGCTAACAATTTCTTTTTATCTCTGGTCTCTGGTAGTTTTTAATCCTAAGGAATTTTTTTCCGAAATACAAAGAACTATTTTTTGCCTTAATTTCGTGTGGAAAAACTGCTAAGTGGATTTTCACATCGTGTAAAGAATTAGTAAAAGATAAAGAAGTAAAATTCCATCAATATTTTAAAAAATTAAGTGCGATTAGCATTCGCATTATTAATCAACGATTGTCCAAGAATAGGCACCAGCACGTCAAATATTCTTTCAAAGAATGCATAATTGCCTTAGCGATTGCGTACAGTCAAGTGACGCTGCCTTGCTCTGACGTTGGCTGCTAATGTAAATATACATACATATACATACACATTTGTTACATATAGTAAGACCATCCAATCCTCGTTTTTTTTTATTATAATTCCCAGCTTTAAATATCAAATTTGTTTACTTATATGCACCCTTCATGAAAGTATGTAAAATGTATCAAGCAATCTTTTTTAGCTAATCAGAGTACTCAATTTCCGTGTCAATAACCAATCAAATCAGTTTGTCGGTGATTATTCAACTCATAATACGTCGAACAATTTACGTCAATTTACAATTTATAGTTTCAGCAGCCAATCGATAAGTTTAACTCGATTATTTTTGACGTACAAAAATGAAATAGTGGCAAGTTGAAACTACGATTAATTTGACAAATCGATACAAAATGCGTAAAATAATCAACCCATATACCACTTGTAAATCTGCAAAATATTCGAGGTAAATTAGGGGAGACCGAACTTTTTTTGTTTTGGTTTTTCTACTGATTAAAGTGTAGGTAACTACTATATAAAAAACCGAAACACCATTTTGGTTTACATGGTATGGTCTTCCAGGTATACAAAGTTCATTAAAATAATAATGTTGGTGTAAAAATCAAGAAAACCTTGGCAACATGGCCGACCGGACGATGGGGCGGGTTGGCTGAAGTTAACATTATAATATAATACAAGAATTTAACACCAATTTTGCTACATACATTATTGCCCTAACATACCAGTCTATGATTTAAAGGTTTGCCCAAGTTTCCAAACATTTCAAAAAAAACTTGAAGCCAACCAACCTCGCCTCGGTCTCCCCTCCCCTACTATAACTTTCTGCATTGCACATTGTGCATGTATTACTTAGGACAATATCTGATGAATAAAATTTTATCGCAATCAAATATAAGCAAACTATTCAATTGTTTTACTTGTTACTTTCAAAAGAAAATAAAATCCATATATTATTCGTGAAATAATCCAATCATATACCACTCGTTAATCGATAAATAATCGCGTTAAATTACTCAAAGTTTTCTGGATAGCAACTTGTTGATTTGGTTGACCAAAAATTTCAAGAAAAACTAATACTCGTTGAGTTTTCGTAATTTAATCCTAATATTTTTCGATTTTCTTGTGGTACAACAGCTGAAAAAATGGGCGAAACACTTAACTGATACTTTCCCATACTTTTTACGTTTAAAACATTCTCCCTTTGATAAATGACTGAATAACACTGTTTTAATAAAAATTAAAGGAAAAAGAATTTAAAAAAGGTAACGCTCTAGCGAGAATTTGAACTTGCGATGGCCTATGCAATAGGATGTCGTACTGTAGCTGTAAGCATAGTAGGCAGCGAGCGATAACTTCAACTAAACTGTACGGAAGAAAGAGGTGACCGCCCTACGACTAATTGCGGGTATCAGACCATAAATCGCTGTAAATAGTTTATTTGAAAAGTGGCAAAAATGACAAATATATTTTGTTGTTGAGTATAATAAGACATTACAGGCAACATTTTCAAAACTTCGTAGCGGCCTTTGTTTTGAAGACACAGCATTCGGTATAAAAGCATATAATTTGCCTTTGCATGCACTACAACTCTATGTTACAAAGAACTACCTGCCACTAAAACACTTTCTGCTGCTAAAAAATACTTTCATAGGCCAAATTTGATAAAAATCGGTCAAGGGGTTCCGAAGTATAGAGTAACAAACGCACCCACAGATATATTTAAACATTTTTTATGTTCCTTATGTCAAATATTCATATTAGTACAGTAGCGTGCAAAATTTAAAAGTAAGCTTAAAATAGAATAAAATGAAATAAAAGTGTTAAACAATTATACAGCGTGGCTGAAAAGTAATGCATAATGTACAATTTCGTAAATATTCTTTCTTTGAAAATATAGCCTTAATAAAGGTTTTTTTGTTAAATTGTCGCGTATACTATTTATCATTATTTATTATTTTTTTTTCAGTTTCATTAATTGGTTGCTATGGCAACTGAGAAATTTTTTAGTTTCAAACTTATTTCATTCAAAATTTGTTTATGTAATTCTATGAAATAAACACTGTGCCAGAAAGAGAAACAATTGCTGAATTCAAAAACGTGAAAAAAATATGGGTTGCTCAGAAAACAAGAAAAAGTACAAATTACAAAACTTATAAAAATATGAATATCGACAAAGTATGCGCTAAGCTTTAATAAACAATCTTTTCCAAGGTTAGTTTTTTATAGAATTAATATTTACAAAGTTACAAACATGCGTTACTTTTTACTCACCCTGTATACTTTGTAAAAATACGTTATAATGTCATTTTTACTTCTACACATCTACTTTGTGCAAATAACCTGAGGTTATTAAATTTGAATGTATTAAAAAAGTTTAAATAAAAAAAATCGATTTAAATTAAAAACATGATTTAAATCAAATAAATCAATTTTTTTATGCCAAATACAAATTTTGTTTGCACCCTGATTTTAACGTTCTTCAAAACGGCAAAAAATATCTGATGTAAACAGTAAGTATCTTATAGCGCTTACTATTATATCCTCCGTACTATAAATCATTTTTCTGCAATAGTGTACTTACGCTAAATTTTGTCCTGTATGCTCCACACTATGAACCTACTCGATCATCTTTAGTCCAATGGTGTGCTTAAGATGAATTTATTATACTGAAACGTGATAAATCAATATAATGAAACACTCTTTACGGTATCACTATTTATAAAAGACAACCGTGCCGTGTTAGGAAACCTGAGCATCAGCGCGTAAAAACAACTAAATGTAGAAACTTAGCCAGTGTCATGCCAGATTTAGCTATTATACTGGTTATACGTTCATTTAGTTATCTTTAAAGTCCGAATTAATGAAAATTTAGCTGAGCAACAGAAACATGTTTCTAGAATCGTTCGGGAAATAGTCGTTCCCGAAGTCAAAACGAATGCGCAAAGATTCCCGCACAAGTGCGCAAAGATTCCCGCACAAGTGCGCAAAGTAAATAATTCCCGCACTAGTGCGGGAAAGTGAAAAAATAAACTATTGTTTGTTTAATTTGTTAATCAATATGTCAATCATACCCAACCACGTGCTTTATACCTAGCGTTAAAAATTCAAATTCTAATTTTGATTATTGTCACAAAAATCGAAAATACGAGGAAGGCGGCAAAATTATTTAGATATTTCGATATTTCCTATACGATTCAAGAAAAAACGTTGTTCATAACACGTTTAGGGAGCGTGTTTCCCACACTCGTTTGCTTATAGAACTCGCTTTTGGGAAACACTTACTTCCCGAAGTTGTTATGAAAATAACTATTGCTTCGTCCTTTGGAAAATCTGCCCGTTAGTAATTGCTAGTTCATAAATATCAATTTAGTGCGGTAGGTAGGTTGTCTTTTGTTAGGTGTTAAAATATTACTTATCAATATACAACACCAGATGAACATCCCACGCGCAATCCAATGAATTCCTAAACGATTTCCTAACTCGCATTTACAATCACTAAACACCTGAACGTAGATGCCATTTTAATATTTCGCTTGTGTCAGTTCTACGGTTTACCTTCTGGAAATTATAACAACGATAAATTTTCAACATACGAATATTTCACATTGCTGCTAGCATATATAAAATCGTGCCGCTTCTCAAGGATAAGTAATAGTCAAGGTACGATGATAAATTAGAAATTTCGTAAGCCGTCTCTATTTGGAGCACTTTCTTTTCTTCACTTGGCAAATAGCGATTTTCTGAAGCGCATTCTAATTTGCAATTGTAAGTTTGAGAATATCTATCTGGAGGAAGGTAAATTTGTGACTGTATCGGTATCCTGAATTTTAACCTTGTTACTCGAAAACATGTTACCGGATTGGATCATTGATGATCTCAAAATTCAACTTTCTATACCAGGTTTCTTTGTTTTAAATTTACTTTTTGACTCTGTTGTATTATTTTAATTTTAGCGATTCACCTGAGATTTCTAAATTTCACAAAAATATTTCAGAATAAGCATACAATCAAAATGGTTAAAACGAGATTTCAACGGTTCTTTTTGTTCATTATATCCAAGGGGTAAACCACGAGTCAAAATGGCCTGCGAAAGATGACTCCTGCCTAATATTGCCTCGGATGGCCTTGATTACCGAATATTGCTCATCGATTACCCCTCCGATTGACCCTTTGATTGCCATAGATACCTTCGATTATCGTTGGATCATTTTATCACATTATTCGAAACAGAATTACTGTTCCGTCATGTTACACTCTCTTTTTAACACTATTGAAATCAACGTGAAAAAGTTATGTCTATAAATCATTGCATTTAATTGGAGTTACTGTCCTTGGATTATGTTAAAACTATTTTTTATAAGTAAATTTTCTCCGGGTGCATTTTTTAGAAAATGACACAGTTCGCCGCGGTCTTAAAACGCGAGGTACTGTTTCGCCGCAGACCTTTTAGCCCGAGAGGCCGTTTCGCCGCGGATCTTTTACAGATGTTTCACTATAAATAAGTGTGTTTCGCGGTGGAAGTTTCGACGTTACTCTCTTTTTAACCCGTGTGAAGACTAATAAACCGACGTGAAAAATTCATCTCTATAAATCGTTGCGCTTAATCCGAGTTTTAGTTTCTTAAGGTTATGTTTAAACTATTAATAACAAGTAGATTTTGTCTACATGCATTTTTAGGATATGAGCCAGTTTGCTGCGGTCTTTTAGCCGCGGCGTTTTAGCCGCAAGGTGCCGTTTCGCCACGAACCTTTTGCGGACGTTTCATTATAAATAAGTTTGTTTCACGGCAGAAGTACGTGAGGCACTCTCCTTTTAACCCTTTTGAAAGCTAATAAGCCAACGTGAAAAAGTTATATCTATAAATCATTGCATTTAATCGGAGTTACTGTCCTTAGATTACGTTAAAGCTATTTTTTATAAATAAATTGTGTCTACATGCATATTTAGAAAATGAGACAGTTCGCCGCGGTCTTTAGGCGCGAGGTGCCGTTTCGCCACGGACCTTTTGCGGACGTTTCGCTATAAGTAAGTGTATTTCACGGCAGAAGTTTCGACGTTACGCGAAGCACTGTCTTTTTAACCATTGTGAAGGCTAATAAATCGACGTGGCAAATTCGTATCTATAAATCGTTGCATTTAATCCGAGTTAGATTCCTTAGATTATGTTTAAACTATTATTAACAAGTAGATTTTGTCTACATGCATTTCTAGGAAATGAGGAAGTTTGCCGCGGTCTTTTAGCCGCGGCGCTTTAGCCGCAAGGCTCCATTTCGCCACGAACCTTTTGCGGATGTTTCAATATAAATAAGTTTATTTCACGGCAGAAGTACGTGAGGCACTCTCCTTTCAACCCTTTTGAAAGCTAATAAACCAACGTGAAAAAGTCATATCTATAAATCATTACATTTAATCGGAGTTACTGTCCTTAGATTACGTTAAAGCTATTTTTTATAAATAAATTTTGTCTACATGCATTTTTTAGAAAATGGACAGTTCGCCGCGGTCTTTAGGCGCGAGGTGCCGTTTCGCCGCGGACCTTTTGCGGATGTTTCACTATAAATAAGTGTATTTCACGGCAGAAGTTTCGACGGTACGTGAGGCACTCTCTTTTTAACCATCGTGAAGGCTAATAAATCGACGTGAAAAATTCGTATCTATAAATCGTTGCATTTAATCCGAGTTAGATTCCTTAGATTATGTTTAAACTATTATTAACAAGTAGATTTTGGCTACGTGCATTTTTTAGGAAATGGGACAGTTCGCCGCGGTCTTTTAGCCGCGAAGTGCCGTTTCGCCGCGGACCTTTTAACCCGACCGAGAGGCCGTTTCGCCGAGGATCTTTTGCGGATGTTTCACTATAAATACGTATGCCGCGGCAAAAGTTTCGACTTTACGTGAGACATGAACATATCCAATTTCAATTTGATATTTCATAGAGAATTGTTAAATAGGTTTCTCACGTTGGTAGATGTTGGTCAGCCACCAACGATATTTCAATAGAAAGTTAATATTTATTTTATTCGTTATTTACACCAGGTACTAATGTATTACAGCTACAATCTTCATACATTAGGCTAGGTTCTATATTTTAACGTACTGTAGTGATTAATAAATAATGAATGTATAACACAAAACAAAGCCAACTAAAGACTAATCACCACACTACGCATTAAAAAAGAGTACTTAAGAGCAGCGAACTGGCTGCGGCTAAATGCTCGCGGCAAAACGTCCGCGGCAAACTGAATGCGGTCAAATGGTTGTCGCGTAAAGGTTAGCGCTAAAAAGTCTTGCGGCGTATTGTACTAGACCCTATTTTTGAAATGAGAAAGTGATTTGTGGTTAAAATTTAAGAAGGTACTTCGGCAACTTAGATAAATGCGTTAAAAAAATAATTATGAAAATATTATTTAAATCAATACTCGTATATCATTGAATTTAACGAGTATTCATAGGAGTCTTTTTTTGTATTTTTGTATGAAGAACAAGATTCTTTAATAAAGAAGCAACAAAATTCTTTCGTAAACAAAGTACCTGTGCCTCACTCCATTTAAGCCGCCCCTGAAGAAGTTTTCAAACGAAAACTAGTGTGAAGGACAGACCTTTAATGAGTATAATCGCATGCAATATATATTTCATACAGAGTGGTTTTTCAATTACAACAAATAGAGCAGTTTTAAGCGCCACCTTTGGAGGCCCATAACCGGAAAAACGCAAACGCAAATTGTTTGCATCGTAATCGGAACGAAAACAGAAATTAAGTTTTAGTCGAGGGGTGTCTCACTAGCGGCAATAGGTGTACAAATTTTCGGCAGTACTTGGGCAATCACGGAAATCACGGCAAACACGGCAAACATTCGGCAAACACGGCAATCAATCGGCAAACACGGCAATCAATCGGCAAACACGGCAATAACTCGGCAAACAGGGAAATCACTCGGCAATCACGACAATACAACGGAAATTAATGAAAATAAGTCAACAATTAACGAAAATATGCGGGTGTAATCGAAGCTAGACAAAAGCTAAGTCTTAATTTTGTATTTTTTATTACTATTACAGTACATAGATAATGTGAACTAGTTAAAACCAAGCTTCTTCCCGTTTAGGACGAAATCAAAAAGTACGTAATTCCCAGCTAATTTTTATTTAGGTTGTGTTTACTACATAATTATTGTTTATTTACTAACAAGTATTAGATGAATAACATATTAAAAAAAATAACTTATCAACTCGAATATTACCGACGGCATCAACTTTACTTGTGGACGGTGACGCAGTTAAAGTGGGAATCCCCTACAAGCATAAGAAATGCCACCGTGCAATAGCTTCTATTAAAGATAAATACAAATTTATTTTTGGTTTTCGATATGCGTAATGTGTGTAAACTTTATGTAAGACTATTAGTCCTCATATCATTTAGATAGTTAAATGTACTTATGAGAGTGTACCATTGTGTGCTTTACTTTGAGGAGTATATAACCATCGTAAGATTTCTTGATCTTCCCTTTCAGGAATAAGATGGATTTTTTTGATATAAGTTCAAATGTATGTAATATCTTATTACCAAACTATTTAACACAATTACTAAACTACACCGGATTTGATACCATACATTCCCTAAGTAAGTTCCAAGAAAAAGATGTTGAGATGGAAAAGTTTGCAAAGGAATACCAAATTTAATATTAGATGAAGAAAAAATAAACAATTTTACGAAATATATGCTGCGATGCAAAAAGAAAAATATTCGACAAAACATTAGACTATTGCCGCTGGTACTTTCCCATACTTTAAATATTCTCGCGTTAAGCATCGATGGAAAGCGACGTGAAAGACGCTAAGATATTTAAAGCGATCACGAAAATAGTTATAACAGCTTTATTTATACAGTTGTCAAAAATTTGCAAACAATGAAAAACATTTATTTTTATTAGAGGTAATTGATAGGCATTTTTAAAATCACGGAACTGCCGAAAAACACGTTGTTGATATTAAAAAGTATCGTTTTGTTTTCATAATTTTCAAAATAATTGAAAATTCTCGCTGATCCTAATAAAGTACTTTAAATAGTCTATCGAACTGATAAAAGTTTTTTTCTATTTTGCGTCTTTAAGAAAGCTATTAAAGCACGCAAACGCGTGCGTTTATAGCTACCGCAAAATTCCCATTTTGGAACTGGAAGTTTTTATTTAAAAAGGCACAAAAAGGGCATAAAAAGCGCAAAATAGAAAAAATAGTATAAAATACACGTTTTATAAGACATTTTAGCGCACTTGTCCTTTAGAAAACTCGCCGCAAGCGGCTCGTTTTCTAACTTGGACGCGTGCTCTAAAACCATGTCTTATGATACTTGTGTTTTAATGTACTAATAACGATCGGCGTTTGCGTTTATGAATAAAAAATTAATCCATTTCAAAATTTTTAAAAATTCCTAGAGGGCGTCAGAATGAAATTTGGAAAATTAGTAAAAAACAAATTTTGCAGTTCATTGCAAGCTCTATCGGCTCAAAAGATTAAAAAACTGTTGTGGGCAGTTTTTGAGAACATGTTTTTTGAAAATGTCCAAAACTTTGAACCTACCTAGTATATTCACAATTTTCATATTTTCTCAAATATTTTCGCATCACTATTTTATCCTTATTAAGGGCTCTCATATAATAGGATAATTTGTATTGATTGGATATTATGTTTTTGAGTAATCGGGCATTAAAGTTATAATCTTCAAAAATTCGTAACGGGCTTCATTTTAAAGATACAGCATTTTGAAAAAACATTTGATCTATCTTTAGACGCACCACAACGCTAGGTATTCAAAATTTCAAAACAGTGTTTATAAAAAAATCAATACCAAAAAAAACAGGTTTAATTTCCGGACATGAATTGGAATAAAATTTGGGAGATTAGTAAAAAACGAATTTGTAGTTCATTGAAACCGCTATCGACTAAGAAAGTTAAAAAAAAATGGTGTGGGCAGTTTTTGAAGAATAATGTTTTGAATATGTCCAAAATTTGAGTATATCTATTTACAATTTTTATATTTCCAAAAATAGTTTTGCATCACTTGATTATACTTATTAGGGGCTGTTAAATAATGTGACAATTTGTATAGATTAGATATTTTGCTTTTGAATAATCGTGCAATAAAGATACAGCATTTGGAAAAAATCATTTGATTTGTCTTTAGATGCACTACAACGCTATGTACCCTACAAAAATCGAGAAAGGGGTTCCGGAGATACAGGGAAATGAACGCACCCAACGACCCACAAACGGAAATTTAAAAAAAAAACCGTTTTTGGGTTCCTTGGACCCCAAAACGCGTGTTTCCGTTAAAATTTGAAGTTCGAAAATTTACATGGAATCATAACTTTCCTCACTTCAGCAGAAGTATGGGAAAGTAAAAATAGGAAACAGGATTCAAACGATTCTGATACATCCATCAATAAGGAACAAACAAAACCATCGTCAAAAGCTTTCGGCGTAGACCATATACGAACCGTAGCAATAAATCATGTAAAAAGTGTTTTGGAATTTTCGAAATAGGATGTTTTAAAAGTAGTTGTAAAAAAAGCTGGCGACCTATCTGTAGAAATTGACAGCGATTTCTGCACGCTAAAAATGTCTGTTTCAGGTGCGACTACGCTCCAGAAAAGTATGGCAAAAAATGGGTGCTTGGAAGTTTTAACTGGCATTTTAGAGGACATTTCCCTTCTGATAAAAAAAATGCCCAGACAAAATCCCTCGGGAAACTTAAGAGAAAAGTCAAAACCCAAACCAATTTCAGTTCTGAATTTCAATATAATTTATGTTGAGTATAATGCATTAATATATTTGTTCATCCAATGTTCATCCCATATTTTCCACAATATTTTATGAAGCAATTTTAAATATAATATACAGAAGTAACAGATATTAGTATTGTCTTGAGATTTAGATCATATCTAATAACATTATAATAATATAAGTTGAACACCAAAATATTATAATCGAAAACGAAATTACCTTCTTGTTTTTGATGAACGAGGCAAAGTTTAAAATAGGAATAATATAATAACACTAAAAGTGTCTGCTAATGAAGGCTGTACAGAATCAGAATAATCATTGAAATACATCGAAAATCGCAGTAATAACCGACAATAACGCTCGCAAACAAGGCAATTAGTGGGCAACAACCCGGAAATCACGGCAATCAAGTCGGCAATCACGGAAAACACGGCAAACACGGCAATCAAGTCGGCAAACACGGCAATCAAGTCGGCAATCACGGCAATACGGCAATAGGTGTACACAATTTTACCGAGTGAGACACCCCTCGGTTTTAGTAGCCGTAACCCAAATTCGTAACCCTAATTATTTTCAGAATTTACCGGTATTTTTTGTTTAGTCAAAATATATCAAACTCGCATATATTCACGCAGCAAATAGCAATCAGTACTTAAATCTTTGTATTTCAAAACAATGATTTTATGTTACCCAGCAATAAAAATGCAAATTGCATAGTCATTACTTATTAGAGAGTACCCCAAAATGCCCTTTACTGTGAACATGTCTTGAGCGAGTGTGTCAGAAGCAGTAACAGCAATTTGTGCTAATTTGAGTTAAGTCCATTGAGAAAGGAAGAGTGAAACCTCATAATAAAATGTTTTATTTATGAAAATAATTAGGTATGCACAGAGCATTCGGCGAGCCGAATAATTGGCCGAATATTCAGCCATTTTTAGAGCTTGCCGAATATTCAGATAAGCCCAATACTTTTTCGAGTCTTTTATGTACATGAAAAAAATACTATATTGAAATTTCTTAAAAATATGACAGTATAATCAAGATTAAAATACATTAAAACAAAATTATAATTTCGAAAGCCAAAACTGGACGCTATTAAGCAATTAACCCACACTTTTATTACCACTAAGTGTTCGGCACATGGTCGAATAATTGGCTGGAGTTATGCAATATTCGGTACTTTTTTTTCCTCTCTTCCCTTGGGTCCGTCTACCTTAGGTTCCGGTGGCAATGCAGTCTAAAATTGGTAATATAATAATATTCGGTACTTAGTCGAATATTTGGCCTAATATTCGTTTTTAGCATAATACTTGGCCGAATAGTCGGCCAAATATTCACCGAACAGTCGACCGAATAATCGTTATTGGACCATAAGAGACTGACCAAAATCACTATTCGGTGCATCCCTAAAAATAATTTATTAAAGTAAAAGTGTCTGAATAGTCTGCTGCTAGTTATGCTCTCTTGGATGTTTTTGAGGGAATGCCCATGCCTGGAGTGTAGCGAAAAGCGCGACCTAGTAAGACGCAATTGTGTGAAAACAGTGGGATAATTTTTTAACGTTTCGTTTCCGTAACAAAATTCTTTTATTTATGCGAATCTATAGGATCTTCCCTTTCCATTCCACCAAAAGTTTCTGAGGTTTGATTCGGTTTGCTTATAGGCATACTTACTCAGTATTTTTTAATATATTTTTCTACAGTAAAAATTAAAAATATCGATGTATACGTTTACGAGTATATCATTTTTTTTTCAAACTAAACCGGCTTAAAATTTTTTTTTATGAATATTTCACAATATGTAGAATTTCATAATGTTGCTCATAATTAGTTTGCTTTTTTTATTGCTCAATTGGTACTCTACATCATTGAAGATGTTCTTCAACCCAAAGTTCAATGAAAATGTCAACTTTCAAATACGTGTGTAAACTAACAGTTAACTTCTAGTTTTGTTTTGAATTCAATATGTTCTTGCATCATTAAACAATCAAAGAGATACCGGTAAGCACCGGTAACAGTAATCGAAACCGAAAGCATCAAACCGTTACCCTAAACATAAGCAAAATTTAATATAATTTGAATCACAACAGATATGTTATTTTATTTTGGTGCACGTCCCTGATCATTACAAAATGAATGCTTTCGTTCTCTTATAATCTCCAGAAGAACTCATAGCTTATAACAAACCTATGTTAAGATTGTTTGGAAATAGAATTTTTGCAGACTAATTTAGGAGATGGATACTTTGAGAAAAATTGAGCCCAAGGAACCTGTTTACGAAATTCGTTGAAGTTGGTTGCAAACTAAGTTAACCATAATATCAAAAACCGTCTAATTATTTAACAAATACATATTGTATATGAGGAAGAAGTAGAGGATCGAAAAAATTGTTTTGGTATATTATGTTTTGATTTATTACCAAACATACCTACAAGCCTTTGTGCTCCAGAGATAATAAATAAATGCCCTACTCAAAAGTATAATGGTATTGCATAACTATAAAAATTGATTTTGATAACAGGCTAATTATAGGCACATTTATCGACGAAATTAAATTGACGAGATCTGAGTGCAGAGTACGGAATAAAATCGAAAGTGGTGTGTGTGCATGTTGCGCCTTTTTCACTTAAAGTTGAATGTAGTATCACCTTGTAGAATGTCTATTTATCTAAAGAATGTGAGTGATCGAGATGTGACTGCAGCCGGCAAAATGGGCGGCTGAATAGGTGAAAGTCATAACCGATAGCTCAATAATACAAGACAAGATATCCCTGTGTCTCATGGACAGCGATTGTAAAAGTCGATTTTGTGGTTTAAAAATAAGACTAGTTAGTACTTCGACATTTGAAATGGGACTCCTGGGAGGTTTTGTTGCAATCTAATTATGAATTGCGTGAGAACGAACATACATAATTGAAAAATCGTAATATTTCAAATAATGAGAGTTATTAATAGAAGCAAAAAATAATAAAAACAATTTAAAAAAAAATATTATTCTAACCATGGTCTTATTAGGTGGTAACTTTCAATAAAAAAAGTTACTTTTACACAGTTTTTACCTTTTAACACCACCGCGTAACATTAAAACTTAGGCGCCAAACAAATAGACCGTTGCCTTTAAACACAGTTTCGCATACGGGAAGGCCGAGCTTATCGGGCCGAATAACTCCAGCTACGACACAATCAAGCAATCTATTATTCTTAATACTATATTGCATGAACATTGATACAAATAATGCAATAATCTGATGGACAGATGCAAAGAAATAGTAGGGATTTCAGAACGCAATAAGCACGGCAAAGGCACGGCGTCTGTAGTACTTTACTTGCGCCGGTCGGCGGCAGTTAGTTGCAGCGTGCAGCTATTGTTTGTTTATTTATTTCATAGTTTGCAAATTTGCAGTAAATATGGAAATTCTCTTTGACCAGCTTTTAAAAGAAAAATTTAATGGATACTCTTACGACAAACACATAGAAATAAAAAATCTTGAGCGATGTACTTCAGACAGACAGTAGGAAGAAATCTAGATCGTCTAACACTAGTGTTGTAACTTTACACGTAGACAATTATTTTCTACATTAAACGTAGAAAAGTGTGTAGAATACGTCGAATATGTAGAATATGT
Organism: Ctenicera cuprea; assembly: GCA_958336395.1. Lineage (NCBI taxonomy): Eukaryota > Metazoa > Arthropoda > Insecta > Coleoptera > Elateridae > Ctenicera > Ctenicera cuprea. Next base: position 26,169,292 of record OY284494.1, read on the forward strand.
TAAATAAAACTAGTAGATTTACCTTTTTTTACATATTATACATGTAAAGTATGTAGAATATGTAAAATATGTACAGATAGATTCCAGAAAAACATCTGCATAAAATTATTGTGTTAACTTTACTATGTAGACGAACGCGTGTGTGAATAGTAGACGGGGGGTGGGGGGTGAGACATATGACTATACAACGGTATGAATTTTTCTCTATTCAAACGTACCGCACTGCAAAATGTTTTAAATTGTCGGCAGTTATTAAACGACAGTTGGCTCCTTAAAAAATTGTACAATGGAATTGCCCTTTTTAAATAATTACGTCTGTGGCGAAAGTACCACTCGCCCCCACCATAACTCCGGCACTGGTCGCAATTATTTTAAGTTTTGTTTTTTACTATTTTTTACACTTATTAAGTTGTATACGTGTTTATTTACGTTTAAAATCGAGAAAGGAGGTTCCGCGGTAAGCGCGTTCACCTTTCATTCAAGAGACCTGTGTTCGATACCCTGGCCCGGCCGGCTGTATTGCATCAGGTTTTTACGTGGTTTTCCTGGACCACAAAGTAAATACTGGGACAATACTATCCGCAGAAATCACCCCTTATCCGAATTCCTTGCTCTAACCCATCCTTGCCATCTTTTCTCGGTGGAAAAAGGATTTAGGACTCGAGTGCGGAGTCTAAAAGGGCGGCCGACCCTTCGCGAAGAATGCACCTACGATGAGATTTCTTTTTTTTAGGTTTAAACTGTCTGATTTTGCATCGGTATATTATTCTACATGTAGGATATGCAGAAAAGGGGCTTATTATTCTACATGTTAAATAACCATGTATAATAAGTATATTTTACATGTAATATTCTACATGCCCAACTCTGGCTGCAATTAAAAAAAATGCGTCGACCAAAGAACATTTATCTGCAACTGTTAGATTAAAATTATTTGGCAAATCACGCATTAGCTTGGCTTTGGAGGAAGGTTTACCTTACCCAATTAAAGTGCATAATAACAAAGTGAAATTTAATAGGGATTTTATGCGTAGATTAATTCATTTAACAGGTCTTGGTAAATTGAAGTTGCCGTAATTATTTTTGCTTTATAATCTTAATGTTAAATAATTTTTGCCATTGCCTACCCAAATTTTGAACCCACAGAACGCCACTGATTCCAGCTAATATATCTAGTATATAGCAAATTCAAATGGAAAAATTAGCAATTGACTTACAAGGCGCATTAAAAATACATTAACTTCCTGAAGAACCACATACGCCCACGCTCTCAACCAAAACAAGCGAATTCTAGTCCAGATCATCGCTCGACGAGCATGTAATTCTTGTTAAACGTATATGTTGACGAACATGAGAACAAGTTTTTTCTGTTAATGAAAATGTTTCCGGAAACGAGTAGGAGTGCAGATTGAATGCGTGCGTGAGTGAAAACGTAGCAGTTCTTTGCATGATTCCGTAATAATTTGTTTTTTTTTGTGCTGGCCACATCCACATTAAATGGTAACCGGACGAAAACGGTGGGAAAAGGAAATTAGCTATGGAGTCTGTGTTCTTATCGACTTTGGAGCGGAAATACCTGGAATGTGCTTAGTTTCGACTTGGGACGGAAATACCTGTAGCAATTCGTTCTCTCAGAAAGGTTGATTTCATATTTGGCTTTTGTTATAGACATATTTCGGACAAATACTTCTGATTAATGCTTCGATGTTCTGAAACCCCCTTCTTAGCGATTTTGATAATTCCAGTTACCGTTGCCAAAGCAATTTTTTTCACACCGTTGGGTTCAGGAAATTATATTGCTTAGACGCGATGTAACCTTAGCTGTTGAGCCGTCTAACAATTTTAAACCGCATTGTTTTAAATACCAAATAACATACTGCACCAAGACTATACAATATTCTCAGAAGAAACCTTTAGGTAATGATTTACACCCTTAATTCCAAGCCCGGAATTAACGGAATTTAGTAAAATGTCACCACCTCAAAGACATTCCACGAATTTCTAGAACTATAGAAAAATGTCCGCGTCTTCCAAGAATTCTTGATGCTCCCTTGTAGGCATTAGATTAAAGTATTACTTTATGTAATTAAAAATACAGAGTTGGCTCCTTTCTCATTCTTTAGACCTACTCATTTATCGAACTACTTGGCAAAACAAAGCTCTGTCTCCATACATCGAAGAAAATTAAGGATCGATGATACCTACGATATATCGTGGGGCTAACACAAGCAAATCAAAAAGAATGTAAATTATTCAGAATTAGCCGGTCAAAAATTACGAAAATTTGTTGCGAGTGTTAGTTTGGCGGCTTGAAAATTCTTAAGCAAAACAAACACGAGTTGCTACGCAACAAGCTATCGTTGTTTTTGCCCGGTTATTTTGCAATTCACATGTGGTATACATGTTGTATATCAGGTATATAATTGGATTGTTTCACGAATAATACATCGAACTGACAAATTCATTTTATACTTAAAATTAACAAATAAAACAAATTGATTCGCGATACAATTTGGTTCCTCACAAAACCTTTCTTCGACAAAATAAACATTATGTGATATGCACGAAGTTTAAGTAACTTACCCCGATTGTTTTTTCAGATTCAAGAGTGGTATATCTATAAGCGGATAATTTCCCGCATAAGATGTCGAATTATCTACTGCGTTATGTAATTGTATTTTTAAACTGGGAAGTAAAACAAATGAGTAGCATGCTTCAACTTACTCACAAGTTATTTTAAACCTAAAATATTTATTTTAAATGAAACACGCAAAACCTAGTTTTTAATTTATTCTGCGTTTAACACCTTCCTTGGCTTTGACCAGGGATTACCAGACACCCCTCTGAGAAGCAATAGGTAAAGAATTCTCTTAACGTCGACTATTATACAACAAAATGGGAGAAGTATGGCATGAATTTTCAATTTTCAAAAATTCATAGAAGGCACCACCGAAAAATTAGCGAAGTGGGAAACGTGCCAAATTTTACCCCACTCCTAGCCCTATAAGCCTATGCAATTTAAAATCAATCGTGTAACCAATTTTTTAAGGAATATTAATTTAGAAATTTACAACATACTGAAATATTTTTTAGTTAACAATTTTTATACGCTTAAAAATTGTAGTACATAGTAATATTGTGTCCCCCTATAGCTACTACAATACCATATTTGATCCCGATCTGTCAACTCGCTTTTGAGTAATAAGGCGTTAATGTGAAAATTTAAAAAAAATCGTAAGGAACGCCATTTTGAAGCTAGAAAAATTCGGGAATAGCGGTAAATGTGCCTTAAGGGTCTTCTAACTGATTCCATTTAAAGATTTAAAAAAATTGTACCAAAAAAAAGGGTCTAACTTTCGTATCCGATTTCGGGTTATTTTAAAAAGGTTATTTTGATATACCCCCAGATTCCCCAAATTAAAGAAAGAAAAAAGAATTTAAAAACACGGCGCTTCAGCGGGAATTTGAACTTGCGATATGCTTAAAGTGACCATTTATTTTTCTTTCAAAAACGGGACGTGTTTTAAAAATTAATAAAAATTAAATAAAATCGATAAAAACACAAAATATTGTACGAAACACACTGTATTGGTTTTATTGTCAATAAAATATTAAAGAACACATTAAGTTTATTGGTTTATTAATGTTATACTTATACATATAAATGAACAAGAAAAGAAAAACAAATATAAAATAACTATCAATATTTTAAACTCATTTATATTTCTCTGAAGAACAAATTTGTTTTAATAGTGCAGGTGACGACTTCAAATAAGTATAAAACTCTTAACAAGACTGATTTATATTACCTTTAGTTATTAACATTGCTTTTACATGAGTTGTACTACTGCGAAATGCCAAATGCAATCTTAGCAGATTCCAGCGTTGACTTATATGGGGTGCCAAGTGTAAAGTGAAAATTTGCTGTGCATTTCACGGTATTTAAGGCAATTTGTCCCAATATTTATTATATATACACACATTTAGCTAAATGCTTTTTATTTTAAAAAATCGTTATAGATTTAAATAAATCCTTAAACATTTGATTTAAATATTCCAATATTTAAGAAAGCATTAGAGATTTAAATAAATCTTAAAACATTTACTTTAAATTTTCAAATATTTAGTAAATCTTTGTATTTAGATAAATCTGCACATATTTGTTTTATATCTTTCAACATTTAATAAATATTCGCAGATTTAAATAAATCTTTACTAATATAAATAAATCCTTGCAGATTTAAATAAATATTTCAACATTTAATTTTAAGTTGTCATATTTAATGTTAACTTGTCATATTTGTTTGACCTTGGTAGACCCAATCTACATACAAGACCAAGACCGTTTAAACTGGTGGTAACGTTCAACAATTATGAACACGTTTTCCGTATTTCAAGAATGTATACAATTAATGTTAGTTCAATCATTAATAACAACATATTTAACAACATAAACATTGCATAATTTATTATTCATACAATAAAATTTCCTGAACATTCCCTCGAGAATGTAATATTCAGTCTGTTTTGTTTAAGCGTTGAACGCTCCCACCATGACCCTGCCTTGCGCCGTACTACCGCGACCGGTGCAACAGATCTTGGTGTCCTAAGTCGGCTGGGCTTACCAAGGTCAAATAAAGATGAGAGGTTAACATTAAATGTGACAGCTTAAAATTAAATGTTGAAACATTTTAAATCTGTAAAGATTTATTTATATCGGTAAAAATTTATTTAAATCTGCGAATATTTATTAAATATTGTAAGATTTAAAACAAATATGTGCAGATTTATCTAAATATATAAAGATTTACTAAAATTTAAAGTAAATGTTTTAAGATTTAATTAAATCTCTAATGCTTTATTAAATATTGGAATATGTAAACCAAATGATTAAGGATTTATTTAAATCTACAACGATTTATTAAAATAAAAAGCATTTAGCTAAATGTGTGTATATATAATAAATATTGGGACAAATTGCCTTAAATACTGTGAAATGCACAGCAAATTTTCACTTTACACTTGGCGCTCCATAGACTTACTCTTACTACCGAACTGGCGATCATATAGTTTAGTTATCTGTATGAAAACATTATTGGCCTTCATTTCAATTTGCAAACAAATGAATATGGACAGTATTGTTTCAATTTTGCATAACGGGACATTTTTGCGTCCCGAGTGATTTCTCGGGGACAACGGGACGATGACTTAAAAACGGTACTGTCCCGTTGAAAACGGGACGTATGGTCACTTTAGATATGCTGTTAGCATAGCAGGCAGCGGTAACTTCGACTACACCGCACGGAAGCCGCCCTACGGCTAATAAATTGCACTACGGACATCGGACCAAAAACGCTGTAAATAGTTTTAGTCTATTGAACTGTTTAAATATAACAAAAATTCCTGAAGGGGCGCCAAAGTAAAATTTGGGACATTATTAATAAATAAAATTACAATTCACTGCAAGCTCCATCGGCTCACACTTCGAAATTTTCCAAGATTTTAAAAACCTAGCAGAGCTATTTACAGTTCTTATATTTCCAAAAACATTTTTGTATCGTGTGAATATACTTATTAAGGGCTATTAAACAACATGATTTTTTTTATCGAATGAGTATTTCGTTCTTGAGCAATCGGGCATTCAAGTCAACATTTTCAAAAATTCGTAGCGGCCTTCGTTTTGAGGAATCAGCATTCGGAAAAAAACATATGATTTGCCTGTGGATGCACTACAACTCTTATGATTTCAAATCGAGCTAGGGGTTGCTGAGATATAGAGGAACGAACGCACCCACCCAATGACATTTTTTAAAGACCACATTTTTGGATTCTTTGAACCCCAAAAACGCACATTTCCGTTACAATTTGAAATTCGAAAATTTGCTCAAAATCCTAACTTTGCATAGTTTAGGGAAAGTAAAAAGGGAAGAAGAATATTTCTTAATTCTTTGCATAACACAGTATGTTTCATTTTCTGATCTTCGGCTTCGTGATTTTCAAAACATGTTATGCCTTAATTTTAATAAAGCAGAATGTTACCCAAATAATAAGCACTTGCTAGTTACATAAAAACAACAGATTGTGACTGATTATCTGGTAATATATCAAACCACCAACATTACTGTTGTATTAACAAGCTTGTAGTAGTTTAGGTTACTGTAACGCTAATAAGTTGTTTTTGTTTTCTGTTTGAATAGATAATCTGAAATCAACGGAAATAGCACCGTATTTTGCCGTTAATCAAGTCTCCAGCTCTGATAAAAAAAAAACAATAAAAGTGATAAGCAAAGCTAAAAGCTTGAGTAGATTTACTGCGACCAACGAGGTCATTCACTTTGAAAATGTAGTTTGTATGGAAAACTCACCAGTCAATTCAAAAATGGTAAAAGTAAATATTTTCAATTGATAACTAAGTATTATTTTCTTGATATATCACAGGATAGACAATGGAAAATTGAAACGTTTAACATGTTTTTCAGTCTGTACTATTACAGTTGCCAAACTAGGCAACAGTCACTTTAAAAGGGGCCACTACAATACATTTTGGTATCAAGGAAATGCTTAAAATTATCAATATAGTCACATTTCCCAGAAACATTCACGCATCCACCTTCTGCACGTCTAAAGTCATTTTGGGTTCAAAGGTTTATTTTCTACAAAAATGTACAGAGGTATCAAACAAATACACAGGCGTGAGTCACGTCTTAAGACATATTCAGAAAACTACAACTAAGATTGGCATTAGTAATATTGTTTTCTTAGTATAGCTACGACGTGACGCGCCCTATCAAGACATGCTCTAATGCATTTTTTGTGGATCGCTCTGTACATTCATATCAAATAACTTTCTTCGACTTCTAAACTCGTAATTTTCTGTAATAAAACTTTTACCCCGTCATCCTTCAGCACAGTATCAGATTGGAGAGTGGCGACATAATTTGATATCAAGGTGTTTAAAAGCAGGGCATGATTGCTGATAGATTTAAATCACTTGATTTAAATGAAGTAGTTTAAACAACTGATATACATACCGATGTACATCAAGTGATTTTTTTCGAGAGGTAAACCGCGCTTAATAATGTCATACACCTACTTCCATAAACACAGATACTTCCACATACTTCCACTTGTAGTGCCACATACTTCCACTTATTTCCACATACTTCCACAAATGTACTAATATTTATTTGAACGTTATAGAACGTAAAAAAGTCAAAAGCAGTTATATTGTGTTAGTAAATTTTATTGCCTTCTAGTTTACAAATATAAAATTGATTATACAAAAAGTAAAGTTGGGTTTAAAAGATTGGTTATTGCACTCTGATGAAACCACAACAAAACGTGGTTGGTTTGGCAAAAAAAAGCAGGGGTTAACGGTTAACTTCAATATGGACACGCTCGAAAAAGTCCCTTAGGTCCCTTCCTATCACCCCCAGTGCCCCCACCAACGATTTTTCGGTATTTTAAAAATTTACAAATTTTGGTTTCAAAATCGGAATGAATAATAAGAACAACTTTCTCTTAACATAACCTTGCGGTTAGAAAATACGAAAATTTATACTCACAAATACCCCACGACCCTGACTAAAAAAGATTATGGATGTAAAACAGGGCTAGCAAAAATGATCATCTAAAAAAACCAATAACCAAGGATTCTTTTTTAATAAAAAATGAGAACCTTACATTACTTAAAACATTCACTTCTTTCCGTTACAATGAAATTTAAACAAAAAAATGTTTAATCACACAAACAAAAAAAACATGTATATTTTAGTTATAATTGAGTTATATTTATATAATTATAGTTTAAATTATTCTACAAAAAACATTAAGCGGTATTGAAAATGCAAATGTTGGACAAACGAAAAACTACAATTAAAAATGCGCGTTTTTTGTTGTAAATGATTTAAATCGTTGATTAAAATAAGAAGCATCATCTTGACATACATTTAAACTGTGATTTAAAATCACGCAAACTACAAACAAGGGGATGAAAAAAATTAATATAATTAAAAGTTAAAAAATCGATCTTTTTGATTTAAATCGATTTTTTGTCACAATTAATTTTTTTTATTTGAATAAATTTTTATGATTTTCCCAAATAAAACTATTGACAATTTCAGTGCTATTTTTTATATGTAATAACAAAGATCAGTTACTCATTTAAATCCATAATCCCTTGCATCCTGAAAGTGTACTTTCCGAGTTGTGTACTTGGCTTGCGGGTTTTAAAATTTTAATTTAAATCACGATATTTTTTTAAATAAAATACTTGATTTAAATCGTAAATTAAATCACTGATTTAAATCAAATGCTTTAAAACAAGCATACTCTGGTACAAACCCTGGATTAAAATGAACATTAATAAGTGTAATGCTAATAAGTCTAATTAACAGATTTAAATCAACAAGAAGTTCTCTTATACCATACACATACCACTTAAATTGTTAATTAAAAAATAAATAAAAATATCGATTTAAATTTTAAAAGAATCGGTCGAAGTCGAAGAATTCGATTCAAATTAAAAAGAAAAGGTTTTAAATAAAAATATCAATAAAACTTTAAAAAAATTAATATAAAACGTCGATTTGTAAGACTAAATCGATTCGCTTTACTGGTGGGTAGTTTCCCGAGAAACACATTTAAACGGATGACCTTGTTTTAGAACTTTGAAACAGAGTTAATAAAAAAAACTGTAGTAGTTTTAATTTTGAAACTAATGGAATTTAAAATTGATTGCAGCTTTTGTACTTCATAATGTTAATAAAAATCTATCCACATCCACTTAATATTTAAAATTTTTACAATATACAGAACGTTTACAAATAAGAGACGAATTTCCGGTGAAAGCTGAATTCGAAATTTTCAAAAGAATCGAGCGTATCTACTTGTTTAAAATTTTACTCAAATACGTTTACAAAAAAATGCTGATTTAGCAAAATGGAATAGTAAAGTTGGACAGATTGAGTATTATTTATGAATAAAACGTCCTATTAATCACAAATAATTTCGTATCCATAAAACTTACGATAGGGCAGTTATTCAGTTCTACCAATCAATGCTACTTCATTGCATAACCAATTTTAACAAAAGTTATTATTGTCAAACTCAAAATTTAAGAATTAAAAGTCAACAACTAAAAAAAGGGTGACCTTAGCAACAAGCTTTCTTTGTCACTTTCTGTTGTACAGAGAGTAAAGGAGATGCAAGACATGGTTTCCATGGAAACGTAAATCTCCTTTCGCTTTAGCTTTCTAACAAATGAATGCAAGTTTCCCGCGGTCTACCATTACCCATTTTATTTAAATATTAAAAAACCCAAAAAGGTTGCAACTTGATTGTTATTGAACTATTTTTTAATTTCTATTCCGCTGAATATTATATTGCGTCCACTGCTCTTTAGGAAATATTTATACAGCTTTATTTTAAAAGGGCTACTTCGGGTCATTCCCAGTCTTATGTCTTGAGAATTAACGCTCTCAACTGGCAAGCAAAGTAAAATAAACCAAGTTTATATACACAAATAAATCAAGGCGAACACCCACCTGTCTACTACAGCCTGTCGCTTAGGGGTGATCACATCGGGGTGGTGCTGCAAGGGTGATAGACCCGGGGGTTGAGGGACGACCGAGGGGGGGACGGTCCCTCCACCGTCGAGGCAACCCCCCGGGCCAGGGCCAGATCGCTCCAGCGTGTCGAGCTAACGCTCTGCCATTACATCGCACCGCGAAAGCTTATTTTCAACACCCTGTATATTACGACATAACCTCAATCAGGTGCTGATCATCGAATTATGACAGAATTTGAATTGTGCGCGCACATTTTTAAAATACTAAATTATTTTTGGAATTGTTTTAATTTTGCAGTGTAACGTTAATTAATTATTCGAAGGTTAACTCGCGATTTTTGCGTCGTATCCATGTGCATTTTTTGAATATTATTACACTGTCGTTTGTACTTCATTTAAATAAAGTTTCTTTGGTGCGTTTTTTGAACTGGTTTGATCGAACTAACACTGGTATTATTTTCGGGCGGTTTTCGATATAGAGCAGTTCAGTAAACTGATGTAAACACTAAAGTTCACTGTACTCTTCTTAACAGGTTGTTTTAAAAGGCATGGATTGTTTATAACCTCAATCGGGGCACTACATCTTGTATTTATGAATGAAATTCAATGCCAGCCCCCGTTAACTGCTCATTGATTCATTGATTAATTGTTACAAGATCGAATGGAATCACAACTTAAGGTTATATTCTCACAGATACACAACACGAATTGTTCCATCAGACTACTTGATCAGTAATTATTCGAAGTTTGCTCAATAAATTGTACTCATTCGCACACGTTCTCCCTCTAACAATGTATTGTTCGGCAACAATAGTTTTGTAAATGTTTCACAATAACTAGTTTCGATATCGAACACAACTTTCGCTCACTCACACAGTTCAGCCATTTTCCATAGCGTGCCAGTACAGCCACCTGTCACATGTGAAATGATGGGTGCCTGCGCCTGGGTCGCGTGCGCGTCCCAAGCGAACTTTCACGAGAGGGACACGAGTTCAACGGTTAAGAAAGGGGGAGGCGAAGGCTGACGTACCTACATGTGTTTGATGCAAAAGCCAAGTATGCTGTACGTACTGTCGTATCATAATATTGTCATTGCATCAAAATGTACCATTTATGCTAATGAAATACTATAATTACGATTTGATACGGATTAAGTAATTATTAGCCGGGAATTTCAAAAGAATTGTGACTCCAGAAATACAAAATGTGATATAATTAATTAAAATGGCTGGGAGAAGGCTAAATAAGATTTTTTTTTATAATACATAGATTTACACCACTTATAATACAATATTCCACCAGCGTGTTCTAATTTTATCGGTAGAATAATTTTTTTTCTGTTGTTTTAGCAGCGTTGCCACTACTACAAATTTATTCGCAAATAAACCGACTTTTGTTAAATGAACATGTCAGGACGTATTTTTATTCTCTGGTTTTTTAGTGTCCGCTCATCAGTCAGGCACGTACCCAAAGGAGGGCCTGCGTGGACACGTACAGGGCCGGCTCTAGACATCAGCAAAACAAGCGCGTTATTCGGGCGCACATTCCAAGGGCGGCATGTTTCCAATGGCGCCACGTTTCCTATGGCGGCACATTTCCTACGGCAGCACGTTTCCTACGGCAGCACGTTTCCAATGGCGGCACATTTCGAAAGGTGGCGCATTTCTAAAGGCGAAACATTCCCAAGGACGGAACGTTTCCAAGAGCGGAACATTTTCAAGGGTGGAACATTTCCAAGGGCGGAACATTTCCAAGGGCGACACATTTCCAATGGCGGCACATTTTGAAAGGTGGCACATTTCTAAGGGCGGAACATTTCCAAGAGCGAAACATTTCCAAGGACGGAACATTTCCCAGGAAGGAACATTTTCAAGGGCGGAACATTTCCAAGGGGGGCACATTTCCAAGGGTGAAACATTTCCAAGGGCGACACATTTCCATGAGCGGCATTCCATCTATATACAAAAAACAATTAATTCGTACAAAAATCAAACGTAAAACTCACTTTTGTAGGGTTAGTTTTTGTTTGTCTAAATACGTCTTTTTTTTTCGGTGGCTGTTTTCGCAAATATACCGACTTTTGTTAAATGACCAAGTCGCGACCTGTTCTTGTTCTTTGTGGTTTTTTAATGTCGGCTAATCAGTCAGGCACGTACCCAAGAGGGGCCTGCGTGCAGGACCGGCTCTATGCATCAGCAAAACAAGCTCGTGATTGAGGCGACACATTTCCACTGGCGGCACATTTTCACTGGCGACACATTTCCAACAGCAGCATTCCATTCAAATCCAATCAATATTCAAAAAAAATTAATTTACAATAAAAGCGAACGTAAAATTCATTTTTCTAGGGTTAGTTTTTCTTTGTCGAATTACGTCTTTTTTTTCGGTGTCTGTTTTTTAACGTTGCCTATAGCAGCTTGAAAAAAAAGTAACTTCTTTTTAACGTTGCCTATGGCACAAAGAACTATTATTTTGGATAATTTTACAAATAAGAAACCATTAATATTCATAAAAAACATTAGTGGTTGATTTCTGATACTTTTTTAATCAAATATAGGAACTCAAAAGCAAATCTCATAAGCAGCGTATTGAAATAAACATGTTACGTAAGCATAGAATATCCACTGTCGCGAAGTTGTCATTTATTTTAGAAATAGCCTGCGCTCAACAGACGAAATATAAATAAGGTGTCGGATATCAGCACAAAAATATACTAAAATCGGATTAGCGGCTGTGCGAAAGAAAAGAACACATTAATTTCAATGTAATTGTAACGAACGATAAATAGCCTGCGCCCAACTTAGCAAATAACTGATGATTTTTACTTGTGAGCAACTGAGCGCACCGGAAGATACCAAACATCTATATATTAAATCCCTAACTGTCTCATCTTAACACGCCGCGGACTCTTACATCTCGACAAAATTTATCACCCGGTTTATTGTTTGTTTTCGGCAAACATCACCGGTTAGTAACGTCTCTGGAATTTGTGGGGAAACGTGTGAAGCACACAGCAGGCCGTGTAAAGACGTCAAGTCACTGTTAATCAAAGAGACCGTGATTTATAGTTTTACTAGAAAAATAGTATTGTCAGGGTCAATGTCAGAATTAGGGCGGGCGAGCGGGTCTCCTGCCCTAAGGCGTAACGGCTTAGATGGCGCAATTTTATTGCAATCCTGTTCAAAAATACGAGCTCCGTATATTTTCTGATTTCCGACTTCTTTGTCGTTTGATATAAATATACCAACTACGGTGCTAGAAAAAAAAAACAAAAACAGAAAAGCCTAAAAGAAGCACAGTACGAATCGTCCGAAGATTTGAGTTTATCACCGAGCAACAATTTTATTCTGAAATTTAAAAAGTATCTGGATTTATAGAAATTACCCAATTTTTCCTGAGAATCAGCTATTTTAAAAACTACTGGTTTTAGGTACGTACAGCCAATAATGAAGAACATTTATAGAGCGCAAAAAGCTCTATCAAACTATCTAAAAATATACACTATGATCTTTAAAAAAAATTTCGATATAAATAACAAAGACTCTGTATAAATATATTCAAATACAAAATATATCGAGTATAGTACATGCGTAAATGGTCTTGATTATTTTAAAAATTTATTACAATTGCTTTCTCTCTCCGTCACGCGTCTCCGTCGTCACGCTTCACAATGCAAATTAGATTTTTTTCAATTAAATGAATTAAATAAACAGGCTACGAGAGGATTTCCCAACTTTCGAATGAACTTTTGTCGTTTGCTAAAAAATAAGCGTTTTGAAGAAGAACTGGTAATAGATGAACCTCTTATAGACTACAAACCTATTTTTGAAGTAGAATTATTTAATGGGGCATAGAATAAAAATTGAATTGTTTACGAATACCCTAAAGAACAGCTTAGAGGTGAATATTCCACTTACATTGTAACAGCCAATGGCAGCCGTTTATTTTCAGGCTCTTAACCAATCGCACCCTGACTGGCTGCGATAATACTTTTTTTTGCTGTGTTATCGCTGTTGTTATCATAGCAATCAAATCAACAACATTTTTAATTTTTTTATTTAATGATTAAATAACGCGTTTGTACGTAAGCAAGTAACAAATAATTATACCAACTAATAGTTTTAATATTTAATTCGTGAAATTTTCTAAAAGTTTCCACTCGTGAATTAAAAATTTTCTATAATTCTTTCTTATTGACCAACTCAATTGTGTTGATGCAAAGCAGTATCACTTCTCCTTCGTGTAGTGATATTTCCTTGCTAGGACTCAATTTCGTTGTCAATGAAGCTACAGAATCATCGATAATTTTTAATTCACTTGTGGTATCGCTGTTGATAATACAAAAGCTACCGAGACACAAAAATTCGTGTGCAAAAATTGTAGTATATGATGTTTCACTATTTTCGTAATTTATATAATGTATAAAGTATGCGCGAAGCATACACGTATACGCTCATGCTCGCATTGTCATCTTCACAAGTAGCATGTAAAACATCATTAATCATCGTTCAATGTTAAAAATATTATTAAATAAATAAAGAAATTGCATTAATCAAGAACATTTTGAAATATTTATGCTTATGAGTATAGAGGGAGAGAAATTACAAGAGATCCATCAATGGAACTGAAAAATATTAAAAAATAGGACTATGCCACAATAATGGTATAATATTGAATATGTATATTGAACTGCCTATTTTTATTTTTATATTAAGTTATCTAAATAAAATACTTTTACTTCTATTAAAAGAAGCGAGGGTACGAAATAGGTAGACTCAAGAAGGATGTAGGTGTCCCGGAGATGTATAGGGCCGACCGATAGGGTTACAGCACGGTAGAAAATAATTTCTGAGTGCGTCCCTGCATGGTGGCCGTGTCAACAGCCGGTTATATGCGTCTACGACTCTACGTAATATAGTTTGGTTGAAGTGCCCCCGGTGTTGGGTATGCAACCCCTCGGCTTCCTTGAGACGCCGTTTTTGCGGTGAAAACGGCGTTAACAGTATTAAACTCATAGAGGTGTATTATAACATATATACGATAAAACCTGATCCTGACAAATTTTGATAAATAAAGAGAAAATAAATGGGCTGACAAGCAGTTTTCCTGCAATTTTAATAAGTTATATATTATATTTTAATAAGCATTTATTTTCAAAAAGAATTTGTGGTGCATTGTACTCGTTGCATTTCTAAACTCCCCAATTTCTTTTTTAAATTTTTCCGTTTTTCGATTTTTCACTCTCCCATAAGTCTATTGTGGCAATTTGATTTTGACGGAAATACATGTTTTAGGCCTTCAAAAAGTAATTTTAAAACCGAATGAAGCATTTAGTCAGAACTACCCTACACTTTAGAAAAATTTACTATTTGCAAAATAATTAATGCATGTTAACTTTGTAGACTGCAATGGCGTTCCGTGGATTTAAATTTTGGTAGGCCATGTCAAAAATTATTTAATATTAAGATTAAAATGTAAAATAAATTACGGCAACCCCAATTTACCAAGACCTGTTAAATGAATTAATCTACGCATAAAATCCCTATTTAATTTCACTTTGTCATTATGCACTTTAATTTGATAACGTAAACCTTCGTCTAAAGCCAAGTTAATGCCTGATTTGCCAAATAATTTTAATCTAACAGTTGCAGGTAAATGTTCTTTGGTCGACGCACGTTTTTTTATTGCCGCTGAAAGATCTTATAAAACAGAGTATCCTGTTTCAGACTATACTTTTGAGGGCTTAGATATAGATGAAAATATTAAGCAATTGCAGCAAAATAGTTTATTTTTAATATCGCTAGCAGTAGCCAGTCCATTCTTTTATATCATTGAGTATTAAACGATCTAGATTTCTTCTTACTGTCTGCCTGTAATGGCTTTGAAGTACATGATGTACTGTACATCGGACATGATTTTTTTTCTATTTATTTTTCGTAAGAGTATTCATTAAATTTTTCTTTTAAAGGCTGGTCAACAAAAATTTCCATATTTACTGCAAATTTGCAAACTACGTATGAAATTAATAAACACACAATAGCTGCACGCAGGAATTAATTGCCGCTGACCAGCACAAGTAAAATAAACACTACCGTAGAAAAAAGACCGTATCTTTCCCGTGCTTATTGCGTTATGAAATCCCTACTATTTTTTTGCATCTGTCCATCTGATCATTGCATTATTTATATCAATGTGTATGCAAACGTATTTTAAATAAAAATTGGTTGATTGTGTCGTAGCTGGAATCGTTTGGCTCGATAAGCTCGGTCTCCGCGTATGCAAAACTGTGTTTAAAGGCAGCGGTCTATTTATTTGGCGCCTAGTTTTTAACGTTACGCAGTGGTGTTAAAAAGTAAACACTGCGTAAAAGTAATTTTTTTTTATTGAAAGCTAGAATTTGTTTTTTTTTGAAAAGTTATGTGTAGGCACTGCCTACCTTGCCTAATAGGAGGGATCGCCACTGGTAGTCTGAACAAGAAGAAACTGCATGCACATTGGTAACTCTGCAAAAAGCACGGGCAACACGTCATACAAATATATCCCATTTTTTTTTGTACTATACAAGCACGGGGAAAATTAACCCCCTTAAATATTGTTGCACCTAAAATTTAAGTTGTGATACTTATACTACCATCAAGTCTGTGTCATATTTTTTAAAATAATTGTACTACATGTTTCAGATACATCAATAAACAAATTTCAGTAGATCTCCTTTGCAGACCCATAGCCACCTTATAAATTGATATAGAGAAAATAGATGTTGCTTTATTTTTTTTTACTTTCTCATACCTTCCTAACTTTCTAGCTTGAAAATGGCAGCCGCTACAAGTTTTTGAAAATCTTGATTTTAACACACATTTATTCAAGAAGTATCTGTCTAACCAGGATCAGCTGCAACTGGTTTGAGAGTCTTCCGTGGGTATACAATGAAGTAAATTTGACTTCGAAAATCCAAAAGATACAAAAACTAACGTTTATGCAGTTCTGGCAATTCGTTATTTAGCAAAAGTACCTTTACCAAAATATTTAAACTTATTTTTGAGCCTCTGTAACAATTTTGAAGAAAAACGGAGTAACGTTTCCAGAATAGATAAAAAAATATATATATACGCAATAAACCATTTTAATTTGGTCCCATTGGGGCCGTAGATACTTTATAAATGCACATTTTACCTGGACCATCTTTGAAGAGAATTCCTCCAGCTATATAGGCAACACAGCCTACACAAGAGTATGTTGATGGTGGACGTAGACTGACGATTTATTTTATCATCCCATGGGAGGATATTTCTAGTTTAGAAATTTACTGATACTTAGGGTAGAAATAAATTATATGGCAATCTAAGGATCATTAAGCAGAAAAACCACCACCAATATGGTTTCTTAAATGTAGCAACGTGGGCATAAAAAGGCTGCTATAGCTTGGCTTCAAATGTTTATGAATGTAATGTTTTTGGTACATTGGTAAAGAAATCTGCAAATTACTTACAGGATTTTGAATTAACAAATTTTTACAATAAGTTGTTAATAGACAGCTGAAAGGCTACAAGAGGTGTGTGTGCTTCATAACATTTGTTTATTCGGTTACACTTCACTAGGGTACTTAATAGTGTCACTTACATTTCTAGGAAAATAATAATAATACAGATTCATAGCAACAGGGATAGCTAAGTTACGAAGTAGAAATAATTAAAGCAAAATTCTGATCATAGTTCTGATGAAAATATAATAAACAACGTAATGTACGAATATAACACTCTCGGAAGGTAATAGGTGCTTACATTCCTTGTAGCTTAAATAACGTTTATATTATTAAACATTTGCTGAAAATTCAAGCAAATGCAACTGGTAAACAATTTATTGCTGTGGTGAGTGGTGGCAGATACTTAGATGAGTTGAGCTAATATGTTAATGTTTATGATCAATAATATTTTCTAGAGGGTGCTGCTTCAAGTGAATTTGCATATTTTTGTAAATGCTTGTAAATTTAGGGACTTGCTTCAAGATTAAATAATATCCATTGACTTTAGATGTGAGTTACCAAAGCTGGCATTTGTTGGTAGCACCACAAAATTGAATTTCTTTTCGGCTACAACTCATTTATCACTTATATTACATATTGTAACTTTTTTTTGATGGAATGGACAGCATTTTAATTTTTTTCATATTTGACTAGAATTTTTTTTCTCATTTCAATGGTGTATCACGCTTTGCATTTTGTTTTAAGTTTTAAGCATTTTATTAGAGAAATTAAAAGTTTGAGTGCTAGGGAAAGATTTATTTAAAATTTATTTTAAAAAATTTGTAGAAGGCCAGGAACTGAACCTTATTATGGAAGTAAAACAAAAGGAGACTTGTTTTGTTGTTTTTTTCTTACAACACAGCGTTCTATTCACTCTGAAGATGCAAACTGCAATGTCTTGCGAAACGTCAGTTTGTATGGGTTCACAAACAGCTAACAGGCATAAGCCGATTAAGTATTATTGTCCTGGCAAACAAAATCCATTAAGATCAAACCCTTGTCCGCCCCAAGGTTTAAATAAACTAAGAACACGGCCCTGTTTAGGCAGGCAGGGCCTGCGAACAAATATTGCTCATACTTCTAGAGCAAATGCTTGTAAAGGCAGACAAGCTACAGGTCGGTCCTTACCTGATTATGCTGGGTGTAGTTCCCAAATGACGACGCGGTGTAAGCCGAAAGTAAATCGTAATATTGACAGATGTTATTGTAGTCAATGTTGGGGCGTAGAACATTAATAATAAAAATATCTAAGTATAGGAAAGTTTAGGCGACGTTTTTCGTTAATTTTTATAATGTACCTACACCAATCATTTGCATTAAATTTATCCCGTACATAATTGCATCTTTACTTATTATACGGCGATACCTTATTGGTAATGTATGGAAATCAACAAAACATAGGTAATGATAATCTATCTTGAATCGCTAATTCAACAGCTAACAATTATAATAAAACCCATCGATCATTCAGCTTTCTAGTTAGTTGTGTTGCCTACCTGCAGTAAGAGAGCTATGCTTCTACATACAAAAATAATCCTAAGACTACACTTTCATAATAATTATGACATATTATTATTATGAGATATGAGGTGTCTGAGAAAACGCAAATAATTGGAGACAACTCAATACTTAAATCAGCGAGTCTGTGCAGCTTTGTCAGGCACGTCGAGAATAGGAGTCTGTTTGCCTAAATTTGTATTTGTTACATAAAACATGTATCAGTCGGCATTTTAATTTAGGAATTTAAATAAATACGATAATTCTGTAGATTGCAACAATATTTTAAATTTAATGTAATCGCCGTTGTCCCACGGGTGCTCAGCACCTTTGATTGAGCTCTCAGTGGCATCTTGAGAATCCCCAAAGTCAGCAGGCAAATGTCACAGAAGCTGCTTTGCTTACAATACCATAATTTTATTGTTTCATTATTTTTCTTACTAATAAAACGCAAATTTACAGAATTTTTAATAATTTTATATTCTTGTAATATATAAAATATTAAACTTAAACACATTGCATTTGTAAATCTCTATTTTATTGGTTAGTCTTAAAAACGACATAATACATTTAAGACTTCCTACATTCGTATTTGTTATAAATTAGAGTTATTATTTACAATTTACCATAAAACGAAACCACAAGTCTCAATGATTCATTACCTATACATTACAGTTGTAAACGTTATTTTAATTACAATACAAAAATTAATTCATTATTGTAAATTTAAGTGTTTCAAAAGGTTGTTTTGTATGGCAATGTTATTATTTGGCCTTTGCAGTTTACCTTTAGACTGCTTATTAACTAATCATAATTTAAAGCTAGAAATGTAATTACCACATCATGGACTGGGCTTCAACATCCCTAAGATCATATACAAAAGTTTGATTAGGCATAAATGTGCCCTTTAACCACCATCATGCTTTTTCTACCAGTTTGTAATTCTGCCTAAAGCTGTTACTCGTAGTGTATGTATCAGTGTTATAAGGGAATGGAGATCTTCTTTGGTAAATATTTTCTGTAACTTTCGGAACTTTTGGCGTGTTATTTGTAGTTTCGATGTTATCTCTGGTTGCTTGTTTGTGTTTACAAATTTTCGTAAACGCTAAAATTGTGCTAAGGAGCACCGAAAATTCAACTAGTACTACCACTAATCCCGCTGCTAAGAATATTATGTATTGTTCTTTGTACCAAAGCTCAAGGTTGTCCATGCATCCCTGCAAACAGAAAAAGGTCGTATTTATCTGCTGTTAGTTGTAGATTTGCAAATAACTTATTTTAATAGGTTGCTATACTAGTGGAGGCACAATCAAAGTAACATAATTTCCTTTTTAATGCATGTTCAAATTTTTCTATAAAATGATAAGTAATTGTAGAATTGTTTCATTGGCTGACGTAGTGTTGCTTTATTGATTCATCTAAACCATAACAATACCTACTTTTTTGTGTCTATATCCATCGTGCCTCATAAGTTCCAATGCCTGACAAAGAGTTGAGTTACGAGGACTTGGATTCAAGTATGCCTTGGTTTGATCAAAATTGTCTAAGATGCAACATGTTAGAGGAACGGCAAGTTTGTTGGGTCCTAATTCCTGCAGACGCCACAAAGACGTGTCGTATTCATTTGCTGTTACAATACCGCAGCAGTTAAACTGTAAAATTTAAATGTTTTCATATATTTCATGTTGTGTTTTTGTAAGGCATGTCCGAAAATGTCTCGGTAATTAATCTTACTGTCATCTCCAAATACCTTTTTGTTATTCCACGATTAGTCAATAATAATTTGTGATATTTAAACCTTTATTTAGTTTCTGGACAATCCCGTATTGAACGCTTTAATATTGCAAGGAAATAACAATAAAAGTGTTTAAGAAGTGGTTATCCTGTTCCCCCCCCAAATAACAATACTGTACTTACTGCACTTTGTGCCAGATCAATGGCAGCCGTAAATTGTTCTTGGCCAGGTACACCATAACTTCTTTGAAGTGCTCTGGTCAGTTCCTCTGCATCTAAATCCAGACCCAAACAATGGGGCCAAGCCCATGAAATTGCATAGACTGCGCACTCGCCCACGAGGATTACCATAATTACCAAAAAGTACTAAAAATCGGCAAAAGGAAAATATTTATAAAACACTTGCAAATCATAAACTTTTAAAAATAACGTACTGCAGTTAGCATAAAGTAGCTATGAAGGCAGGATGCCCAACAACCAAGAACTCCGACTCCTGCTAGAAGTAGTCCTAAGGCAGTCACACCAAGAGCTAAGTAGTACAACAAGGGGTGTGGCATTGCCGTAAGAGGTCCTGGCGATAATAGTCTTGAAAGAAGAATTCTTCCTGAGTCGAAAAAGATTAGTAAACCTCCCGTGACTAAAGTGCATCCACAAGCCTGAAGATAATTACAAAAGAATAAAGTTGCGTAACAGGACTTTACTAAAAAGTGTATATGTAATAAATAATAACAGGTAGTTTTTGGTAATACGTTCATATTCCTAATCAGTGCTGTACAGTGTTGTTACATAAGTATCTAAATACCATAAATATATGCAGATAATTTTAGAATAACTGGATACATTTACGTTAACATAAGACACAATCACAAAATACATTTTAAGAAGTACAGCAAGGCGCAGAAGTAATGTCGGAAACAATGGTACTGCAATACACTTTTCAGGCAGATGTGAGCAACGACAATGTTACAAAGCATTTGTTCTCGTTTACTGTTGCTGTTACTTTGTAACAACGTAGTCGTTGCTTGTGTTTACCTGAAAAGGGAGTGTTACCTGTATACGAATACTATTTGCGACATTACTTTTGCATCTTGTTGTATATTTCCGCAAAAATACGGACCCTCCACGAGGATCAACAACAAATAATGTAAATGCAACTGCTAACAATGTAGGACAAATAAAAGTTAAGTTAAAAATAAAGAATTAAAATCTCTTCTAAAGTACCGTAATATTCTCCTCGATGTGTTTTGCGCTAAAACGCAATTTTACCATCATCGGCGCCATCAGAACATTTTCAAAGGGAGAACCAAATTAGAGTCAATGTGAAATAGAATATCTGATGACTCAATTGAAACACTCTAAACTTTTGAAATACTATAAGTTTAAAAAATAAACAAACTCACATTTTCCATTTGAAAATGTTAAAAAAGAAATATATTTTTTGATATATTTATAATGGTAATAAATAAATTTTTTTTATTTGTATTTTGTCAATATTTTACTTCTGCACAAAATACAATAAAAGTATCTTTCATAAACTGTAGGTTTCTTTTGTGTTATCTGCAGCAGTATCTAGATCTAGTTAAAAATTATTTGTATCTGTATCTAGATACTTATAAAAATGAATCATTTGGAGTACCGGGGATGTACTTGTTATAAATTTAAGAAATTGTTTTTTCTGTTTTACACCTCGATGTCATCAAAATAGTGTGAGGCGAAGGTTACGGGTTCAGCTAGTTCCATTTTAATTGTAAACGTGCCTTTAACATTGTGTATTTATTATTTTATGTATTAACAGAATCTTGGCGAATATGTTGTCTTTAATACTTGAATGATATAATCATTAGTAAGACTTACAAGAGGCACCAACTGCTAAAGTAATCTGTTTCCCCATCTAATATGTTTAAGCGCTGCTTTGCCGCCCGCTCGAATAGACTTATTAATGCGGCAGATAGGGATATAGATACAATAATAACGTATGTTCACAGCTTCTTTTTTACATTATAAAAAAGTTACCAAAAAAGCGTAGATCGTAGACCACGGGTTCCGCTACTATTAATTAAAGCCTAATTAGGCTGTTCCGTCTTTGAGATGCGTTAAGTCCTAACTGGTGCCCATTATTTTCGAGACATCCTGTATGTTTATTGAATCTTTGTGCCTCTAATTGATCTCAAACATATGTGTTTGATATATGGACTTTCTATTGCGAAACATCCTGTATATCGCATCTCTAAATCAAACTATTAGAATAAACGCTTCCTCACGAAATAAAGCCTACAAATTGTTTTTCAAAAATCGAAATCAATGTTTAAAACGGTACTGCTTCAACTAGTGTTATTGTTGAGCAATTCCGCACAAGCATTTCTTTTGTTGGCAAAAAGCATTAAGTTTTTAATCTCAAAAACTCGTAGATGAAATTTCTGGAAAAATAGCTCCTTAACTCTATTGCTTAAATAAATCTGAAAAATACCGCGTAACCAATTGCCGAGCAATTTTTTTTTTGAAAATATTAAAACCTTTAATATTCACAGTTTTTTATATTTTGCAAATAATTTTATATCACTTGTGATATGCTCTCTGATAAACGTTCTGAGTTTAAGTGAGTGTTGTTCGTTGTTTTTGTTGAGTATGTAGTATGAGAAATTCTAGGTATACTTTACCCTTTATTTTATTAAATTTAATCCTGGTTCGTATTCTCTAATAATTCCTTAAAAGTATGAAAAATTTTCTATTTCATCACATTTCTTAGTAATTAACCCAATTCTTCTTTTTTAATAATTAGAAAGGTTTCAGAATATCTTTCAATTTATTTACTTTTATTGCAATAGTTTCATGTTGGGATGTAAAGACTTAAATTTTAATAAAGTATTTTATACTTTGGGCAGTTTTTTCCATGTTTTGAAGTAGGTAGTTTCGAATTTGTCTCGAATTTGCAAGACTCTTTATCTCTTTCTTGTTCAAATTTTCAGTAAATTGAACTGTTTTCTATTTAATGCAATTCAGTTGGTATTTGTAACTTTTAATTTAATTCTGTAAAGCAAATGGTTTAAATGGTCTGTTTTCTGATTTTGCAAAAATTTATTGAAAATGGTTGTATAATTGATAAGATGTTAAAAGTATTAACTGCACTTATTTCAGATACTTTCTGATCGGTCAGCGTATCCAGATGAAAGCCAAAAAAGTATACATAATTTAACAAGGTCTTGTTTTACTACCAAATATCACATCTAGAGCGCCATTAAAATACCAATAGCATCCATTGTTAACGGTCGGTTGCTTTATGGTAGTTTATTGGACAATGAACAGAATTTCTGGTTTGTCGAATCTACAGAAAATTAAAAAAAAGTTTAATAATTTGACTAAAATATTTTATTATTACAAATTTTCTACTTAAATTGTTTGTGTCAATTAATAATTAGAAAAGACCCAATTGAGTTCAATATTTAAACATATAACTTACCAAAAGCAGAAAGTTACAAAACGCCAAAAGCGCTTTGCTACCAGTTAACGACAATGGTTTCATGGTTAAATCACCCACTTAAATTAATTCATAAGCCCCCAACAACAAATAATAGTATAATTATGTTGACACTTCATTTAAATAAAAGTTTTTATTTGTTGGACAATTTCGTTTTTGCATCTTCACACCAATCATTTGTTGTGTGTAATTTGCAAAATCTGAACAAATTGGATCCCACTTGTTAATAAGTGGGGCGTTGATTTTCTTTTCTTGCACTTGTAAGCACCAACATTTACTGTGTTATCAAAATACCTAACAAAAGCGGACTGAAATTGAACAGACAGGAAGGAAATAACAATTAACCAACCATGAAGAAGTGGGGTTGGACGTGCTCCATGCGTGGCAAAGAGCATTGTGAATGTTGATGATAATGATGTATGGATGGAAAGTGGGTATATATGCCTGCACTGCAAAAATGATCTGGTTATTGCTCCCAGTTGCTACAAAACAGAAAAATTTGAAAGTGTAACTACGCATAATTGCAGATGGCCATTATCTGCCCACGTAACTTAACTTCCTATTCAGCTTTAAAACTTAAATCCCCCCAAGGAGTGAAATATAAGTGTTACAAATGTAAGGGTCGTCGGAGATATATTATTAGAAAATATTGTGTCCAATCCGTCTCCGTAATATTATTAAAATAGTTGTTAAAGCTAACACTTCTATTTATTTCTTAAACTAAATAAATCGTTTTTTTCTCAAAGAAAAAGAGGAAGTATTGAGTATACAGTACTGGTGTCATTGCAATTAACCTTCTCGCTTAATCAGATACAATAAGAATTTGAAAAAGAAAATGGGAAGCGGAAAAAGGGTGAATTAACGGCAAATTACGGCTAATTTTTAACGTTACGGATATGTTGCATAGAGTTCTCGTATCTTGTGTAAATCAAATGCACGTAACAAAGGTTAAGGCAAATGAAAATAATACGTCGAAATAGTATTTTTACCTTCTAAATATCGGTTTGATTGAAAAATAATAAAATAGTGAAACTTCTTGGTAAATATGTAATAGAAACGTATATTTAATAATAAAATTTTGGAGGTCGAGCATAATTTGCATTATTAATAGAATTTTAAAGCTAGGCATGCCGTGTAGTGACCCATTTTCATAGTTTCTTTCTTTCTGTACTGATGGAAATAGTAATCAAATTATCTCTTATGTAGGTAACTGCGATGAGCTTGCGCCGTTATTTTCATTAAATTCGACTAACATATTTAATTAATTTAGCTCGTTAAATAAATTTGACAAATAAACTGTTATCTGATTTTTTTAAACAAACCGCAAACTAAAAATTCTCTAATTTTTTACCATACCTTCGGCATAGAGAAGTTTTGATTTTATAAAAATGTTCTAAATCTAGATTTTAACGAAAATACACGTTTTGGGGCTCAAGGAACCCACAAAAGAGGTTTTAAAAAATGTCTGTGAGTAGGTGGAGATGTCTATGTGTAGGTGTGTGCTGTGTGTGTGTGTGGGTTGGTGACGCCTCTAAAGGCGAAAGTACTGGACCGATTTTGATAAAATTTTGAATCAGGAGGTATATTAAAAATTGTAGTGCTAGTTAAGCTTTTCAAAAAAATCAGGAACCGGAAACGGAAGTTAGACATGTTTATTTGGTAGCGTTTTTTTAAATTAAATTTTGGAAATTTTAGCACGGAATCTGAGAGAAAACAAATCGAAAACTTTGTTACCGAACTCTCTAGCTTCAAAATGGCGGCCGCTACAACTTTTTGAAAATCTCGAATTTAACGCCCATTTACTCAAAAAGTGGTTATCTGATCGAGATTACCTACAACTTGTTTGAGAGCGCTTTGTGCGTAGTATACGATGAAACAAAATTAATTTCGAAAATTTGAAAACGATCGCAATGGCGCTTCTTCAAAGTTTTTCAAAAACACTTATACGATTTTTTTAATACTTTGTAGGCTGTTAGAACGGAACATTGGCTACAATTTGATTTTTTTCTGAAAGCTATAATTTCACTCTGGCGGTTTCTATGAATTTGGATGGACGGAATGGAGGGTTGCTTATATAGCTTGCTTTCTTAGAAATCTAACAGTCGGTGAAATGTACAACGTTATAATTATAAAATTTACACTTTTGCAAGAAGTACTAATATCGAGTACGGAAAAGTCCACTCGAAATCCACACTTTGGTTTATTTAAACCTTAATCAATACTAGCTAGGCCCGGGACTTTGTCTCACTCTTTGGTTGATAACTTGTAACTGCTGGGTCGACTTACGTGACAGTTACATAAACATTTACTTAAAATAATAAATAAACCGTGTCGAGATGTAAGAGCTTCTCGTCGTATAAAGTTGAGACAGTTCCGGATTTAATATAGATTGTTGTTTCACTGTTTCTTATTCACAGATACACACCCTTGTAGTTTAATGCTTCATATGTTAATAAAACATTATAAATGAAAATAAGTACTTTTATTAAATATTTATCAAATGAAGTAAAGCCTTAAAACATGTAATTTAAATATTTCAATTATAAATACATCGTTATAGATGTTAATAAATGCAGAAACATTTCTAAACGCATTTACATAAATAAAACTCGCATCAGCTGGATCAGCAAGGTTACATGAATATGACGGTTAAATAGTCAAAATTTCGCCATTTTTAAGCTAAAAATTTCGAAAGAGAAGGTTGGATTTGCCCCACGGTTTTGTACTCGCTTGCGCTTTCAGATTAAAAAATTTCAGTTTAATAAAATAATGCTACTACAAAATATGTCCACATCCGTTTCCGGTTTCGGATTTTTTGAAGCTTATTTAGTCGATGAATTTTTGATATATTTTGCGTCCGGTCGAGTGATGTGAGCCAAAATAAAAAAGAAATTATTATGGTAAGTGACATTTAACACACGAGTGGGAATGTTAACGGACGAGGCCGCAAGTCAAAATATTTATAATAATATTAAGGTTAGAAGTACGTTTTTCATATTTTATTTAATAATAATTTAAAGTGTGTTTTATCATTTTCCAGCGAGTTATGTACAATATTTTTTCCCACAACCCTCAAAAAAAAAAACAATTTCTTACCTTTGTTGCAACTTTTTGGGTAATAGATCTAACGAACCGTATGCTTGTGTGTTAGGAAAATAAGGCACACGTATGAAATCGTTATTTTTCGTACTTATTACATTAAATTAATATGGACGCTTTCTTGGGGGGTCGTGAGAAAAGTGCTTTGCCGTATGTTGTTCGTAGCAACCAGAAACTGTCTGACAAAGGGTCACTTTCTGTCAATCAAAATGTTCAAAAAAAGCTTTCTTGGGGGGTCGTGAGAAAAGTCCTTTGCCGTATGTTGTTCGTAGCAACCAGAAACTGTCTGACAAAGGGTCGCTTTCTGTCAATCAAAATGTTCAAGAAAAGCTTACTTTCTTGATAGATCAAAAAAAAAACTTTTAATCAAAATTATTAACAACCTCCATTTCTAGTTTCCAGTTTCCGTTTTTGGTTTTGAATTTTTCCAACGCTTATTTATTCGACGACTGTTTAATATACAAACGGACATACTCATGGACAAATAATCTCCTTTGGGCCAAAGGTGATCAGGCCACCAGGTAATTCCGCTTGTCCTGGTGGGCCAATCCGTCCCTGAGTTCAGTATTACATAAAGCTTTGCATAAACGAAGAAGTAGAACGTACTCTAATAGTTTAACATACAGTAACATTCTTTGTTGGTAATAGTCAGATTTCTCTATTAAAGAACACAAGAATGCGTAGCTTTTCTTTTACAACATTCCCCTACGGACATCACGTTAAAGCAGAACTGATTAACAATGGAGGGAAATCAAATGCGTAACATTCGGCGATATTTGGCACGCGGTCCATATTAATTCATAGTACATACAATAGTACCTACAATTGTTACAGTGAAAACATTCTTGCAACCATTCTTGTAGGTGATATTGTTTACAAAATCCATATCTTGTAAATCTATTCTTTCGCCTTATTTTTGTTCTTTGAAGTAGGTGGGTTCTTCTACTTTCTCCTAAAACGATTGAATAAAGTTCATTAAAAACCGCTATTAAAATCATAAGAACTGGAATGATGCTATGATAACCTGGTTGTGTTTTTAAAAGTAGGAAATGCGCATGTAAATTTTGTACTGGTTTAATAATGAGGATTGTTCGAGTAAGATCTAGAAGTGTTAATGAGCAGAACAAAGTATAATGTGTATTAGAATGTAAATGGCGTTCATAAAACCGATCTGGAAAAGGCAGAATGTAGAATTACTACATTGTAAACAGTAAAACAAAAAGAAGTGTAATTTTTTAAGGCAAGTTTAAGAATAGTCAATGAATTTTGTTTTTGTTACTTTTCTCATACTACGTCAAGTGATTCCTAAGTATCTACAGGGCGAAATAATGAAGAGGTGCTCCACTTCCATTATTTTAGTAATGGTATACAGGGTGTCTCAGACATGACTCCCCAGGCCTATAACTTTGTTATTTTTAAAAATAACTATAATAAACTATATATATTCGTAAATGGGAGCAAATTCTCTATAAGATGGGGAAAAAAATTTTAGAAAATCTGTACTCATATTATGGCAGCGATATTCAATTTTTTTTTTTCAAATTGCACACTATGCTTTTTTTCGGTCATTCTGATAGTACTCTTTATTCTCTTTACAACCATGTAAACCAATATGGGTCTTACATAAGGAAATTCTCGAAAAAAATACGATTGAAAGTTGAAGTCTAGGTTTGCCATGGAAACAACTGATTTTTGTAGTTTGTACTCGTCGGCGATGAAAACAATAGCGTATAGCTGTAAAACAATTGCAATTTACGTTGCAAAGAACGACTGTTATTCTTTCTGTATTTGTATGTTCTTGTTTAAAATCATATTAGAAATGAATTACACTAATTCTGAGAAGCTTGATATGATCCTTATTTATGGTTTATGCGAGAAGAATGCAAGAAGAGCAGCAAGGTTGTATGCAGAAAGGTATCCGGAAAGAATACATCCTGATCATAAAACGTTTATTAACTTGGCATCGAACCTTCTTGAGCATGGGTCATTTAAAAAGAACAAGAAAATTACAAATATAAATAAACGAACCGCTACAGATGATGCTCATGCAGTGGCAGTTTTGGGGTATGTTCAATTACATCCTAATTCTTCGCTTAGCACCGTTGCATCTCAGTGTGACATATCAAGGGCTTCTGTGGGTAGGATTTTGAAAAAGAATGCATACCGACCTTACAAATTTATGCGAGTACATGCACTGCACCAAGGGGATAGTAACCGCCGAATGGAGTTTATCAGTTGGGTTATGGCGAATTATTCAGAAGAACCTGACATTCTTAAAAGGATACTGTGGACGGATGAAAGTAGATTCCACAATAATGGACTGGTGACTACACAGAATTCAAGATACTGGTCAACAGAGCAGCCGTACTGGATCAGACAAAGAAATTTTCAGCACATGTGGGGGATTAACGTTTGGTGTGGCATAATAGGAGAACACTTAATAGGGCCCTATTTCTATGAAGGCACTTTGACCGGTGATCGTTACTTGTTATTTTGTTCAAAATACGCTTCCAACTCTGCTGGAAAATGTGCCGCTTAATATCAGAAGAAGGTTGCTTTTACAACAAGATGGTGCTCCACCTCACAATAGTCTTGCAGTTCGAGATCACTTAAATTACGTTTATAGAGATCGTTGGTTCGGAACAAACGGACCAGTGCGCTGGCCAGCTCGCTCACCCGATATTACACCATTAGATTATTTCTTGTGGGGATATGTAAAATCTCACGTCTATTCAAGTCCATTTGAAAATTTGGATGAACTGAAAGATAATATTACTACAGTCTGCAGTAATATTCCTCCAG
Source organism: Ctenicera cuprea (assembly GCA_958336395.1). NCBI lineage: Eukaryota > Metazoa > Arthropoda > Insecta > Coleoptera > Elateridae > Ctenicera > Ctenicera cuprea. Next base: position 26,198,989 of record OY284494.1, read on the forward strand.
AATTATTAATAAAAGTTACAAGTAGAGAATTTCTACATAGACTTGAATGTTGCGCAACTGAAAACGGAGAGAATTTTGAACAATTTTTGTAATTATAATTAATTTGTCATTAGCATTCAGTTAATTAAGGTAATATTGTATAAAAATAATGAATGGGCATTTTTTTTACACTACGCTATTGTTTTCATCGCCCGACGAGTACAAATTACAAAAATCAGTTGTTTCCATGGCAAACCTAGACTTCAACTTTCAATCGTATTTTTTTCGAGAATTTCCTTATGTAAGACCCATATTGGTTTACATGGTTGTAAAGAGAATAAAGAGTACTATCAGAATGACCAAAAAAAAGCATAGTGTGCAATTTGAAAAAAAAAAGTTGAATATCGCTGCCATAATATGAGTACAGATTTTCTAAAATTTTTTTCTCCATCTTATAGAGAATTTGCTCCCATTTACGAATATATATAGTTTATTATAGTTATTTTTAAAAATAACAAAGTTATAGGCCTGGGGAGTCATGTCTGAGACACCCTGTATAGCTAAAAATGTTTTTATTTAAAGCATATTTTTCTTATATTTCACATTATTAGTTACTTTATACACGGTGTGTATGAATTGGCGGAAAAGCTTCATGTACTGTTATTTTTTGATTAAAAATATGGTAAAAGTCTTAATAAAAAAAGATCCACAGATGCTGAGTTATTCCTCAGGAGATCACTTTAAGAAATGTAAATTTGGCAATATCAAATTTTAAAATTAATCAATCTACCCATTACTATTTTAAATTATTTTTGATGTGTTGTTTTAATGCTATCGCTATGGTTTTAATTTATAATGTTGCAAGAAATATTCCACTCACATTGTAACAGTCAATGGCAGCCGTTTATTTTCAGGTTATTAACCAATCGCACCCTGACTGCTTGCGATAATACTTTTTTTAGGTAGCTTTGGCGTTATCGTTGTTATAACCATAGCAATCACAACAATTTTTTTTTAAATTTTTGCATTAAATCTTTAAATATAGCATTTGCACGTAGTAAGTAACAAATAATTATACCAACTAAGTGTTTTAATATTTAGTTCGTGGAATATTCTAGAAACATTCATTCGTGAATTAAAAATTGTCTACAATTCTGTCTTTCATTGACGAACTCGATTGTGTTGATGCACGGTAATATCACTCGTCCTTCGGATTCGTGATATTGCCCAGCTACAACACAATTTCGTTGTCAATGAAGCAACAGAATTATCGACAATTTTTAATCTACCTGTGGTATGGCTGTTGAATATGTTTAGAAGTGAAATTTCTTTGCCGGTGGGTGCAACATGCGACCGTGGGTTCAGGCATCATAACGGATGTAATGTAACGAATACACAGGCGCGGCCATCTTTCCCATCTACCAACTGTTCAACCTTCTAGCATCGGTCCGTCAGCTCTCTTATTTACGCGACAGTACGCATATGGTCGCGAAGTGGCTTGCATGCGTTCCTACTGACTTAGTTTTTTTTTGTTATGGTATATAATTTACAAGGTATAAATAAATACGTGTATGTCAAAAAAATTTTTGTTGTAGACTTTTGCCAACTCTAAACTAATTCTGTAAATTTTACAAACCGATATTTTTCTATTCACGACATCAATTTTGTTTCTTGTTACATACAAAACTTCGTTACAATCTAAAAAGCATTTTTCCTTGAACCCCAAAACGCGTATTTCCGCTAAAATCTGTAATTGGAAAATAATTTTCCTTATTTCAGTAGAAGTATGGGAAAGTAAAAATTAATAAAAAGTCTTATAAATTTTTTACAGTGGGACATCGGCTTTACAGTAGGGCTTGTTTATATTGTTGAAAGTTATAGCATGGGTGCGAGAAAGATATGCACTTATACAGTTTGTTGGGCGTTGGAAGAGTAAGAACTGTACGTATAATGTTATCATATTTCTGTAACATAATGCGAACCTGATGCGAATATTTGTTTAAGAAACGTAATCGTGCAGAACAGCAATTATTTAATACTGCAATAATAATAAACATTCACCGGTAAAAAAGAGTAAAAATGCTACGACAAAAAATAATGTTTAGTTGAGAACTACAAACAGACAAGATCCTGACAAAGAAACCAAAATTCAAAATTACCAAATATCATCCTCGTCTACTGGTGCGTTTTTACAATTTTTACATCTGCATTCTTTGCAAAATTTTACACTTTCACCACAAATGCAATGTTTGCTAGGGCAGATGCCGTTTTTGCAGTAAAGAGTTAATAAATGTCGTAGGGTTTAATGAGAAAAACGCTTTCAGTGAGAACACGTGAAGAAGTTTCACTTAGAACTTGCGTGCTATAGGTACACTTTTTTTTTATTTTGCATTTGCCATACAATTAAGCAAATTCAATTTTGACTTTAAAGGCTTCGCGCGAGGCGGTAACACTACATAAAATTTGTACGTCAATTTATACACAACCTGTGTAAACATGACTAAATAACTTTAAAAACGCTCAGTTTAGGGATAAGGAACAACACACTTTTTTAAAACTATTTAATGCTTAATTTAAAAGAAGCAATAACATACGAGTGCTTTGTTAAAAAAAAGCATTGTATACAATTTTTTTAAGCGCATTAAAAGCTCAAATATACAGGGTGTTAATGAATTGTAGGAACAAACTTCTAGGGCTTGCAAAACACAACAAAGCAAACAACTTGTGTTAATAAATGTGTGGTCAAAAGTGTTTCCTTTCAGGGAAAGATTCTTTAAGAAGCGCCTAAATGTAGGGCAACTCAATTTACTACCTACTATTTGTTTCCATAACGACGGAAACTAATACAGGATAAATAAAGCCCTTTTTCCCACTTTTCAAATTCAAATTAAATTTAAAATAAATTAATTAACAAAATGTTTCAAAACTAAGCAATAGAAAAAAACAAAATTACAAAGCAAAAATCAACTAATTGAAAAATTTACAATAACTAATTCAAAAATTAATAAAATTATAGTAAATGTTCAAAATGTCGCCCCCAGCTTCTACACACGAAGCACATCTACGAAGTAAATTCCTGCGCACCGCTCCAAATATACCAGCAGTCTGTTGAACTTCTTCACATGCAGCAAGAATACGCAAGTTCTTCTACAGTTTCAACTGGGGTAGCATACACTAACGAAAATAACGAAGAAAATAATTATCAAAAAATCACAGAACGAAAAAAAAAAACGAATTAAAAAAGGCACAGAAAGAAACGAATGCAAGAAAAGTCAAAAAATATCAAAAACATATCGAATTGTGTCAAAATTGACGTTATTTGAATGCATGTATGTCTAGATCGTTGTTTTTTCAAAATTCCGTGTGTCCTGTGCAAAATAATTGAAAATGCAATTTGGGTTGCCTATTTTCAGGTACTGCTTAAAGAATCTTTAAGAGACTGTATTTTCTGTAAGCAACACTTTTAACTACACATTTATTAACAAAAGTTGTTTGCTCTGTTGTGTTTTGCAAGCCCTAGAAGTTTGTACCTACAATTCATTAACACCCTGTATAAATATGTACAACTTGCTACACATAGGGTACTTTCAAATTGTTACAGTTACAAAGCTGTAATATGCTTGGTTACAAAAATTTCACAATTTTGCACATTTTTAGTGGGTGGTTTAAACGTACCGTTTTGTTGTATTTTAATGAATACTTATAAGATGAATATAGCAGCAAAAATAAATTAACCTTTAAAAACCAGTTGGCACGGTTTACATAAACAAATATTACTATCATTGACAGCAAAACGTAACAAGTCTAATGCGGTCTAATAGATGTGTCAATTTACCACAATTTAGCATATTGATTTTTACTTTGGAGTTTCAACTGATTGGATAAATAAAAATGGGCGGAGTTAGTGCATTGTTATAAAAAATTTGTATAATACAATTTTGTGATTGCGATTATTATTCTTGTAACTGATTATTTAATATTTGTTCCTAGTTTGTTATTCCAGTATCCGTATATGGTTACTTGACTTGAAATTAATACAGGATTAATTACAATAAAAGTAAAAGTTCGGTTATATTATGAATCACGTGCAATAGTAAGTTATAAAATGTATTTAATTCCATGACTGCAATTGAAAGTAAATGTGCAACAAAGGAGAAATAGGAATCTATTAAAAGAGAAATTTTTAGATACTAACATTTGCTCTATGGGTTTTGACAGCACAAGAAAATATTTATCAAAACTTCTCAAAAGATAAACTATAACTGAAACCTTCCTATAAAGATTGTAGAAGTAAATTAAAAAATTCGAATTCGCTTTACCTCCGTACTACATTCTACGTATGTGTAACTTTGTTAAGAACTATTTTTTATTTACGTATTTATCATACGTGGGAATGTGACTCTCTTTTTTAAATGTTCGTTTGTTCTATTATTTTGTCTTTTGTATAATAGTAATGAGAAAAACTTTTAATCTTTTTATTTATCTGCTTTTACTTCTTTTAGATGAAAAAAAATTAAATAAAATAAATAACGAAAACATTTTTTTTAGTTTAGTACAATTTTAAACGTGGAGTTCTAAGAAAGTAACATTTCGGTATGAATTGAAAGTTAACAATAACCACGAAGTAGCATATTTTTCATATTATACTCTAATTTTACCTAGAAACGAAAAATTTAAATTTCAAGTTGAACGTAATAATTTATAAAATAAAGTTTTACTATATTATAAAGTACTAGCTTTACTTCGTTGAAGTTCATATTGATTTATCAATAAAAAACTTTATTTTACTTCAACAATATTTGTATATTTAAACCTCATACGTATTTCGACGCGTTTACATGACATTGTCAAAGATAAGATTAGAAAGTAAACATTTGATGTTGCTACAGAATCAATAGAACTAGATAGAATTAGGTGTGTAGACGACTTAATATCTCATTCCAAAACGTCCAATAATGGTGAATTTAAAAGATCAATTTGTTCATTTATTAAAGGCACAGTTTTTAAATGTTTGTGAATTTAAAATGCCTCCGGTATATCTAATTTACGTTAATCACTATGAAAGTTTTACACTTTTGTGATGGTAAACGTAAATTAGATATACTAGAGGCATTTAAATCTGCATATAATCTGTGTGAGTCTTTTGTTTTCGCGCCCCCATCGTAATTAGTGACATAAGAAAATTCTGAAAAATTTCAGAAAAATTAAACAATTTTACGCACCAAATTGGCTATTTTTCTGATTTATTTATTGTAACTTCCATCTTCACCCAGGGGACAAAATAAATAAAAAATTTAAATTTATTTTAATATTCGCTTAGGTTTGCGGTTACACCGAAATGATCGGAACTAGTTTTATTTAATAAAAAAAAACTATACTGTTTTATGCACTTGTCCTATGGGAGATTTTTTTTATTATTTACTACGTTTTTAGAGAGTAGCAGTACTAAAAGCGATGATAGATAGCTCCGCGATTGGCTGACATTGTGTGTGCCACCTATTGAATGATTATAGTATCTATAATTTAGATCTCAAAATTGCTTTTATTGTTTTAAATTTTATATTTATATATATAATTATACATTAATTGTAACATACTTTAATGTAACGTTTAAAACACAGTTATTTCGGTAAATATTTATCTGTTGACTCATAATAATTAGCACCACATTTGGCTGATTTAAAGAAATAGCTTAAAAAACTAGCATTGTTGTTGATAACTTCCAGAGTACCAACTTAATTGTTTTTTTGGCGTTTTAATAGTAACTTTTGATATTTCATGTTAACGCAGTTTCCACTTCTAACTTTTTTATTATTTTAAATATACTGCATAAAAAATATTATATGAGTTAAAATTTTAATATAATGGAAGAAATTGTGGAAAAACCAAAATTATCAAAAAGTGTCCTGAATATTACTGGTACAAAAGCAAATGTTCAAAGTGGGCAGTTATTAGTTTCGTCAGGAATACCATCCTTAGATGAACTTTTAGGTATGAATGTCGAGGTTATGTGTGTTACTGTTAACATGTTTTTTAAATTTTCTTGTGATTAGGAGGAGGAATACCTGTTGGAACGGTTGTATTATTAGGTGTGTATGGTTGTCAATATAAATCAGTTGTTAATTTGTATTTATGGTTTTTAGAGGAAGACCGTTATGGAACTTACGCTAAAGTTGTTCTTAAGTACTTCTTGGCCGAAGGAGTGGTTACTAAACATTCTACATTTATTGCTAGCCAGGATACTTCAACAAATAATATAGTAGGTGTAATATTTAGCATGTGTTACCGCATTGCATATGCATTTTATAATGCACAGTATTATATTGTTACTTTAGTATTTAGTAATAAGCGTCATCAAGGCATGACATAATTTTTACAGTAGGTTTAAGCGGAATGTAAACACTTTCAATTTATTTCTAGATGCGGGAATTGCCTGCTGTTACCAGCACCGATCCTGAGCAAAAACAGAAGTCATCTATCAGTAATGAAAAATTGAAAATAGCATTTAGATATCAAAACTTGCCTACAACAGAACTTCAAAAACCGTTAGAATTGGGACATTTTTATGACTTAACAAAATCGATGTCGCCTGATACTATTGATGATGCAGATATTGTCCACTGGACGCAACCAAAAGATGTGGCTGGTAAATAGTCAACTTTACTAAATTAGTTGTTTTATATACAGCATTCATTTATATATCCTTGTAGCCCCTGACACATTTTCGAATTCATCATACCACCATTTGTTACAAAGTATCAAGGATAAAATTAAAACGGGCCAATTCGGTGTTGGCGCTAAACCAGAAAAGCGGTCAGTACTGCGAGTAGGAATTCATGCTCTTGGCTCTCCAATGTGGCTTCTAAATAATGATTCTGTAGGATATGCACTTAAACAGCATAGAGATTTGGATATGTTCATTTTTTGTTTGAGAGCTCTTGTACGTTCTGCATTTGCAGTCGCTGTTGTTACTGTTCCATCACATTTATTGGAGAAGGTAAAAATTATTAAGTGAAATTCTAAAAATTAATATAATGGTTTCTGCTACTTTATAGAGTTCCTTAGATCGATGTATTTATTCAAGCGATATAGTTATCAAATTGCAAGCATTTGCAGGAACAGAGCTTGAAAATAATCCCATTTTATCGGATTACAATGGATATTTTCATGTAATAAAATTAGCTGCAATTAATACATTTGTATCGAAACATCCTGGGTCAGTGGAATATACGTTTAAATTGAGAAGAAAGAAGTTTTGTATTGAAAAATTGCACTTGCCACCAGGTGATACTTTTCTTTACATCCTACATATTTGGAAATAAGGTGTCAATAAATTTAATTTCTCAAATTTGAGAAAGTTAAGTATTTAAACAATATACGCTGCAGAGCAAAATAAACGCATTACTATTGCAAACAACAATGAGAGCTAAATTATTCAATATTATTAAAGGTGTGTTCTCATGTGAAAACGTTTAGGTAAATAATGACTAATTTGTTAAATAAAATTATATACTATGGCAAAAAATGTTTTTTGTAGTATTTCAGGTTTTATTTGTATAGGGTGAGTCATTTAAGTGTTTCCTTTTTATTATTTTCTAAAGTATTGGGAGTATCAAATTTAAAAAAATAGAGTTAACGCTAATTAACTGCTGCATAACCTTATTACTACTATTTATCTATTCTAGATGTATTTTGTATCATTAACATAGCTGTATCGATTGTACTGCCGCAGAGGAGACAGGTATGCACAATGCTACATAGTCTCTTACACACAATTGGAGGAGGCACTATTATGGAATTAGTTTAAATGTTTGCACTGATGTGGCTACTGTTTTGGATGTGGAATATTATGGAATTCCATGCTGCCCATACGAGCATTTTATTGGACAAAATTTTATATTTCTGCTCGCTCATACACAGTGGGAGTAGTGCGAGAATACCTTTACGAAGTAAATGTAAAGATGATGTTGTGGCCAGCTTGAAGCTCTGTGCTAAACCTGATGTAGCATGTATGGCATGTGATCCTGTTTTGGCAATGTTTTAAAAACAAATTAATTATTGTTAATTAAAACTATTGTTTGCTGAAACGTTTTCACATAGTAGTAAGTAATTTAGTTCTAATCGTAGTATGCAGGAGTGATGCGTTAATTTTGCTGGGCAGTGTACTATTACTAAAACAGATTCACTAAGATATTGTGTCTAAGATACACTAGGTCTTAAGTATTTTATACCGCGAACTTCTCTTCCAGGTCCTTAAGCATTTTTGCTCAGTTTTTCCTATTATTCACCGTTGTCACCTTTAACTGTCGTAGATTCTTTTCTACTGCATCATGTCTTTTACCAATAGACATTTCACTCCTTGCTTATTAGTTCTACGAGTATTCTGTTCATTCCTTCTGAAATTGTAACTTGGTTATGAATGTTCATGAAATTTAATTATAAACTCAACATTTGCATGGAAATTTGTTGTAGCTATAAATATTTTTTAAGTAATTTTGCAGTAAAGAGTGCATTATTGTTTTTTTTTCAGATTTAGGTGACCTTACAAAAGATAAAACACCCAGTATGGGGTGTGGCAGCAGTGATAAACATTTGTTAGAATTTTAGCAGAAGATTTTACTTTTTATAAATTGTATTGTACATATTGATACTAATATCTTTTATATAAAATAAAATATTACACAAATTATTAAAAGATTACTTTACTACACCGTATGCAGGTCTAATTGTTTTAAAATTTATGTATGTAACTTCGTTTTCCAGATATTTTTAGTAGTTACTTTGTTGATGATGCAGACAGTGTAATTAAATCATTTGACACAGAAGAGGATGTTGTGGATTTGTTTAAAGATATTCCACGTCGTAGCCGGTGACAACCTCGGACGTTTCTGATTCAAGACTGTAAAATGTAGAGGTGCTTTTTCTTACCTGGCACCACATCTCTATAATCAACTACCCCAAGACATCAAGTTATCCCCATTCACCATATTTAAACACCACGTCAAAGATAGATTACTACGGAGACAGCGATGCTGATTCTACTGTTAGGTGGCGGAGTGGAAGAGCAACCAGGTTGAACTTTGCCTTTTGGACGATTTGTTTTAATTGTTGTGTTTGTCCATGGAGAGACAGATGATTGGCATATCTCTAAAAGATAAAAAAAGAAATCATTGGATTAGACAAGCTACAGGGATGAGAGACGCCGTCACAATTACCAGACTAAAATGGAGCTATGCTGGACATATAGCGAGATGCAACGATTCACGATGGAATAATATCATTCTTCACTGGAGACCATACCTAGGTAAAAGGAAAAGAGGACGTCCACCGACATGCTGGACAAATGATCTTAAGTTGCATGCAGGACTGAATTGGACCAGAGAAGTACAAGACAGAGACCGTTGGAATGCCATGGGGGAGGCCTATGTTCAAAGATGGACGGTAGAGATTGGCCTTTGAGATTGAGATTGAGTTGTGTTTGTCACAATGTTTATATACATATATATTTTTTTTCTTTTGTGTTTTGTATTAACGTAGTAAGAGTGTTGTGCAATAAAGACAATTTTATTATTATTATTATTATTATTATTATTATTATTATTATTATTATTATTATTATAATTATAATAAGATTGTTAAAAAGTTTACCTCATGATATTTTTATTTGAATGGCAAAATTGTCAAGAAGGCAGCTCTTGCCAGTTTTTAGGCCAAATTGCTCAACTACACAGGCAGTCTCAAGGCTGATTAGTTACCTAGTGGAAGGTTTGGAAAGGGGTAATCGCGCATAGTATACATTACTTTCTGCCGCATGCCGAGCAATCGTGAAGAACGAGCGGAATTTCCTACCTTTGCTTCAGCAGACACGTGCATGATGCCCCACAGTTTACTAGCTTGTTTACTGATTTTAAGGCTGCTTTCTTGGCTATGTCCGAGTTGCAGTTACAGCTGCAGCAATTCTGTAAAGGTCCGTTTGCTTATTTCAGTTGTAAGTAATGCCAAAAAAAACCATAAATGTTTGCATTAGAAATTTAAGATATGCTTTCTGTTTCTATAATCTTTTTAGCATAATTTATTGCGTCAGGGGAAAATACGGGTAAGTCTCCCTCCCCCCCTGTACTATACTATGTAAGCCCCCCCCCCCCTGTACTATACTATGTAAGTAAGCTGGTTAATAAATCGTATCCTGTCTTATTTTGTGGTACATTTTACCCTATGAACGTCTTGCACAAAATTTGTGTGGGAATGTAAAGAACTACAGGAAAAATTAGTATAAATTAAAATGTTCTAATACTATAAAACTGTTTATTTTACATTTTGAAACAATTGAAACACTGATATGACATTAACATGTAACACAGGTATTCAAAATAGTGAAAATGCTTACAATTATTAAGCAGTAATGTAGCAAAATATTGCTTTTAAATCTTTTATACATTATACTGTAAAAATACTGAGAATCTGTTAAGGAAAACATAATCTTTTTAGTATATAATAAAGCACTTAAATATTGCAACTTGAAGGAGCTAAAAACATTCAAGTAGGTACTTGCGTCTTTGAAACTAAGTGTTTAGTATTTAGAATACAATGCGTGCTTGCGCTCATTTATTAAGTATCTTTATTTGTAAAATAACTTTAAAAAATAAAGTTTCCTTAACAGAAAACAAGCTCAGCAAAGTATTTATTAAATGAAAAATTAATATTAGCTGAGTATTTAATTATAATGTCTTAATTACATTTGAGCAGTATATGATCAATGAAGGTTACAACAAATAATTATTACATTAAGTAACAATTTATTACATTAGATATTTTCATAAAAACATCAAATTCAGATATTTTTGCGCAAGATCTTACAAAATATATTTCAATAGTAAAAGTGACGGAGGAAGGGCTTGAAATTTATGTACAAATAGACGAGTGCGTTAACGTGCATAAACGTGATTATTATTCGAATTTCGATGTCTGATTCTAACTAGCTTGAATTTATTATAAAGTACTACTGGGCATTAATAAAATAAATATAAAGTAGCAACGATTTTTACATTAGCTTAGCTAAAAATTCTAGTTAATCTATGTCTGTAAATGTAATCTATAATTACAAATTTTGGCAATTGGCGGCGGTCGTGTACTAATTAATTTCTAATGTAAAAAAGTAAACATTAAATGGAACTACATCTACATTAACAGTCCATTAGGTTTTGTAATCAAATTTCTTGATTTAGTTAATTTCTTCATTTGCATCTGTAATTACAAATAAAATTTTAAAACATTGGCACACTTATCCAATAGGTACGTTCCTAACCGTACCCTTGATTAAAATAAGTATAGTAAATTATTCCACCTAAACAATAACAATAATGCTAACATTAATGGGCGGATATTTTACATTGATTTATATGTACAGTTAAATTTTAAAAATATGAACTTAAAATACTTTTGAATAATCTCTACCTGTTTCCACTAGCTATCCTTACCAATCTACTTAAAATCCTGTTTTCAAATTATTTCAAATATTCTTCTATTTTAAGAATTCGAATTTTTGTATTGCTAATTGGATATCTTATATTTAGAAAAGAATAATTTTTGAATGGAACAACGAAATGCAGTTTTAGTGTTTTTGGAACATCCCCTAGAAAGCCTGTTTGTTTGGTGTACGTTAACTCCTTTAGATTTTTAAGATTAATTACAACATTCAAAATTAATTAATGTTAGATGGTTAGGTATAGTTTAAAAATTGTTTCAATTTTAGGTTGGAAAAAAGCATTTAAGTTGAAAATAAAATTATGTGCACATTTAACATTGATCATTTGGTTTTAAATTACGTTTTTGTGATTTCAAAGAAATTTGTATTAAAAACTTCAATTCAAAATACTGATTTCATATGAGAAGAATTAATCTCAACGAACCTATCACTTTCACCAACTTTTCATGGAATGTTTTCTGGTTCATCACAATTTGCTTTTGAGAAAAGCAATGATCTATTTGTATAATTAAACTTTTAAAGTGTCAAGTCGTCAGTTTTGGCATACGATTGAATTTGGCTTATGTTTAATCACAACACTTTTTCAAAGCTTCACAATAAGTTTACGTAAACTCTTGATGTTGCAAGTGCTGATTAGCAGAAACCTTTTCTTGTTCCTTTTTATTTATTTCATCACTCACAGCTTCTCTCAACATCCCCCACAACTCTTCTTTATCGAGTAATAGATACCTATCGTTTTTCATTTCCGGTGCAAATGTCATTGGAGGTTCTTCATCTTCACCTTTTTGATTTGGAAAATACTTTAGCGGTAGTTCGTGTTTTTCTGTATTTATATGCCTTGGAGGCGAAACGTTGCTGTCCACAATTAGCTCTTTTGTGGTGCTTGTTGTGGATGTTGTTTGGTTCTCTTCAATTTCTTCTTGTTTTGGTGCAAGAGTTGATGAATATATGGTAGGAACCATAGTGGTGCTTGTGGTTGTGAGTGTAGGTTGAACTAACATTAGACTTTCATTTGTGTTGGTAATATTAATGAAACTTTCATTAACTTTGTTATCAACTTTTTCGGACGTTTCCTGCGTTGTCGTTATTTGTTTTGCCTTCTTTATAGCCGATTTAGTATTTTCTGCAATAGCTTTAATTGTTTTCTTTACAGCTTCTTCAAGTTTAGGATTACGTTTAACCTTTTTAGCCAATTCGAGCTTCTTTAGATCGCCATTATTCGTCGCATCATTGGCAGAATCCAGTTTTTGTAATTCAATGGAATTCTCTTCCTCTACATGATATTTTTTCTCCATTCCTTCCGCGGCTTTAGCTTGAATAATTATGCTATCTACACTTCTTGATGTGGTAGTTTCCACTTTCGACGTCTCAGTAGTTGTACCTTTTGTAACGTTTTCATTGATTATTACAGCTGTTGGGACAATTAAGTCACTTTCATCAAACTTTTCCGTCAAATTGCTGATTGAGTTGTTATCAACGTTGATAGTGTAAGTGGAAACGCTGAGATTTTCAAACTTCTGTAAAGGGTTGGGGGTATTGGTGTTAACTTGCAGTATTGTGGTGAATTCTGGAGTTTCAGTGGTTGTTTTATCGCTTTCATTACTAACATTTTGTTTACATTCAGGAGATTCCATGTTGTATTCATTGGGCCGGGAATTATTTTTGCCAAACCATGTTATCAGGTCATCTTCAGTTATGCCCTTTAATAAGTTGCTACCACCATGAGTGTGGAAAAAGGTTTCAGCCGCAAGATCTTCTCGGGATGCTGGATAAATTCGCGCAAAAGCTGGTCGAAGCGATGAAACTATAAAGGTGCTGCGAACAATGTACTGCACGCATATGGGACAGTTGGTGGAGATGTTGGCAAAAACGAACCAAAGGTTATTGGCGAAATAACCATGTTGCATTTCCGCCATGTTATCTGTAGGATTTACCACTATTTGTGTAATGGAAGCAAGTTCGAAGCCAGAGAAGAGAGCTACTTCTAAGCGAAGAACTCCTGAAGGAATCATGCCTCTCCAGCTACAAAGAAAAAAAATATTTAGGTTAAATGAGTATAAGAGTTAGGACATCTTACCGAAAACAGTGCTTGATTTTCAACATTGGTAGTTTCCCTTCGATTTCCTCGACGGAACTACGATCTGGAAGTATCTCTTGAACTATTCCGGACCATAGTTCAACTAAGGGTGTTTGGTTTGCTACCGAATACGTCGAATAATTTATTTTACCCTAAAATAAAAAAAATGGTTTTGTTGTTCTACACCGAAGTTGAAAAAATAATAACTTACTTGAATCGTGGCACAACCGGCCCCAGTGGCATAAACAAAGACTTTGGTAGGCAAACTGGGTAAATGTAGAACTTGTGGAGGTCTATCGTTTCTCAGCTCAAGTGTATCTGTTAGTTCCATTCCTGAAGTAGCTAAGGAAACGGTGAGAGACCGATGACGGTCGTTTACCAAAGCATCAAAATGAGCGAAAACTTTAACTGCTGGGTAAAGTAACTCAGCATGCCTGTCCAGCATATGGGATCTGTAGAATAAATATCGCGCTACTGATTCTGCGAACTTGAAGTCTTCAATTTGGCAAAATGTCCAAAGTGCGTAAACAGAGGCTTTGTAATCTTCTACGGTTGCTGCAATTATGATTAATTGAGAATTATAAAAATTAAACGGCAACAAATATTGCTTACCAACAAGAGGTTCTTTTAAAGTCCTTCCCGATTCCGACTCGTACAACCAATCAGCAGCATCCCTTTTAGGCGCAACGTGAGGCCAACCAAACTCTCCTTCTTCTGTAGTAGATGCGTTTCTTAACTTCTCAATTGCCCAGTTAGCTTTTTTACTTCTATACAAAACTAACGCTAAAGTGATTGCAGCAAGAGCCTCGGAGTTCTCAACCTTCGGCACAACATTTTCCAAAAAGTTGGTTGCTTTTCCAAAACTGTAAATTTCCTCTGCATTTTCAATTGGATATTCGTGGAAAGTAATAAGAGTTTCGGCTGTGATTCCAGCTATTTGTTCCAGCAACGACGCTTCTCTACTGTTATTCTTTTTAGCCTGATCGTTGACGAGGGACAACGAAGAAAATTTAACGTCAGCTGGCAGAGGTGTAAAGCTCCCATCGTCTTCTTGGCGAAGTTGCACCCAACGTGTGGCACCTTGGATTAGGTCTGGATCTATGCTGAAATACGCTTGCGTTTCCATCAGAGCTTTGAGAATAGATACGGTGGATTTGTGGCTTCCCACCATTTGATGTTCGCTGAAGGAATTGTCGGCTTTGCGATAAGACAGGATTGTTTGAATCTGTAAAAGTTGTAACGTTTTGGATTTAGTGTTGCGATGACAACAACATCTTATTGGAAGAATTTGTTTATAAAAATGAACAGTTATTAAGCTTACATGTTTCGGTAGATTTTCCAGAAGGTGTTTCCTCTCACTGGCGTTAGCCTTGATTCCCAAATGTTTTAATTTTAAAATGGGAGCTAAGGAAGCCAGGGTTCCTGCAAGACCACCACCTTCATGCTTCTTCAGCATTCCGGGCAAAGCCAAACCCCCTGCCACTAAAAGCTCGCCGGATTCGGAACCGGGAACAAGCGATTTAGGCGTGTCTAAATGTAAAACTTGCGAAAAGCCGGATTCGTCGTTGAAATTCCATATTCTGCAAAGAGGAAACATTTATCTTTGCAGCTATTCCATTTAAACCTCGAAAATGTGCATTTAGAGATGTGGTTTCGTTTGTATTTTAGCGTTTGATTCAAATTCGAAATTAATGCTAATCCCTCCTTGTATAGAAGGATGCATTAGAATGTCGAGTAAACAAGAATTTTGATGCAACCGGCTGAGTGCGTGACGAGCAAAACCGCAACCTGATGTAGACAAATGTTTTGACACATCAAAGATAGGTTACAATAATTACATCCGTGATAGATGATCTTCCTGTACAATTTATCTCCCACAAAAATATGAAACCAATTATTTACTGCTAGGTTTCAAACAATTCTGGAACGGCGTCTTTCTGCTGATTGATGACTGACTTGGTGGAGATCGGCTAAAGTGGTGGCATCGATCTTTTGCACTATTCGCGATATAAACGTTTACAGCGATACAGTCTTAGAAGGATTAGAGTTGTAACTATAAAACGTCTTCCAAGGGATTACGCTTGAATAGCGGGCACCATATCACGAAGTTGTAGATATTACTTTTATGAAAAGATGCGCGCAGACACGCTGAGCCTTCCTTTTAGCTAACGTATGGGATTTTGTTAATCTTCCTTTGAAAAGTATTTAGCTATCAAAAGGAGGATGCTTGCTATTGATGCCTTGTATAGGATGCTTTAGTTGTTTGAAAAGCAACTGGCAAGAAAAACAGCGGATTTTCAAGTCACTAATCACTAAATAATAAAATACAATTTATAGCAGGTCTACGACACGTCGTCTTAGATATATTCAGAAAACTACAATTGAGATTGATATTTGTAATTGTTTTCTGAATATATTTAAGGCGCTGATCAAGATTTGCTCTAATTTATTCTCTTTGTTAATCACTCGGTATGTAAAACATGAACTGTAATTGTAAAGCTCAAAATTACTTCTCCAAACAGAACTATCTATATTGTCTCACTAACAATGAAAATCTGTTTTAGCTTAATGGAAGTTCTATTTAGACCCAGAAAGTTTGAAATATAAATCTGCGTCTAAAATTTATTTTTAAACACCTATGCAGCTTTCTAAAATGTCATCAACAGAATAACGTATTTTTTCTTGAAAGTTATCAAGCCATAACTTGGAGGAATTATTAAAGCTGCAAAGCTGCTCGTGGGGTGGTGTACTGGGAGGCATTTTAAAGTATTTTTTTGGAAAAAAATGTTCTTATTCTTCTTCATTGTTTTAAGCAGCCTTATATTTCAAACCCATCTTTTACGTTGGCAAAATGATTTATTTTTACCAACATTTTCTTTAATATAGACTTTTGATAAGCACTCTCTAATAACATTATTGCAAATTAATACCCACATTGCCAGTGTGTCAAAATGCACAAGTTTTTTCATGTGGTTTACCGATAAAAAATGCGTTTGAATTTTAGTTTTTAAATATTTGCAGTCAATATCACACAATGAATTATCACAAAATAGGAGACAGTGGAAACAAGTGAAAGCATTTTTTTGCATGGCATTCACAATCCAAAATTATTTTGCACGGACATCGTACAACACCACTAAATTATGATTACACAACCAACAACTGTTTTCACACTACTACGTCGTGTACGTGCAAATCCCACAAATTAGGCGGCTATTGGCATGCGCTTATCACGGACAGCTGACAGCAGAATTTTCGGAAGTACTGAGTCCGTGACCCTGAAGTCAATAATACACAGATGCTTCTATCCTCTTTTAGGTTGTGTAATATGAATTTTACCGCAATGAGCTTTCTATTTCACTCTTATTCAATTGAAGGTCTTTTAAGCAGGCGGCTTTATTCGGTGGCGTGTAGCTGAATTGGGGACTGACAGCCAAATGACCCTCGCATAGATTCGTTCAATGCGCGCGAAATACTCAAACATTCAAACGTTTTCGAATCCTGCGGCAGCTCTTTAATAAACGTTCTCGCATAGAAATCTCATACAAAAGTTAACAATAAAGTATTTTTTAAATGTTATAGTGTATAATATGTTATGTACTCAAACAAAAAGTAATTATTTATTTTTCTTATTTCATTGGAAGGTCAATGACCATTTCACCCAATGGAGAAACCGCCACTGGATTTATATTATTCTTCACGGTTTTTCGCGTTTATAATTTCAAATTTTTTTAACGCAACATTGAAATCAAATTATAAGTGCTTTTAATGTTCCGGCACTGCGGCAGATGAAATTCCCAAAGTTAAAAAAATTCCTTGGTGGATTTTGTATGATATTTTCATATAGTTTACGCATTGGACTTTATAGTTCAAAGAAAGCAATACTAACCTGAATTCGGCAATACTTCCCCAGGCCGATGCAAAACCCACTTGCTGTATTTTTATTTTCTTATCCATCTTCCATTTTAATAGAGTCTCGTTGTGAGGAATGGGACCATTTCCAAATGCTATCGTATTTTTCTCCCAACTTAACCAAAACGTACGCCAATGATCCGCCGATAATATGCCTGGGGTGTCTATGTTTGTTAAGTGAACTCCATATTCTATAAACAAAAGAAAACATATTTTGAACTATTGTTTTTGGGTTGGTTACATAATAGACAAAATTTAAGAGGGTACAATTTTGTAAGGTTTTTTAAATGCTGACTTAATTTAGTTTCGTCAAAAATAGTGTTAAATATTAAATTTAGTTTGTTGCCAGTTTTATGTTATTTTTAAGGGAAGCGAAACTTACATTTGATTTTATTTATAAAGCACCTGCTTAAGTAAAAGTACGTGACCGTTATATCTAATTTTCTGATGATAATTTCTCTAAAAGCAACTATTTATTTAACGTAGACGTACTGTTATTAAAAATACAAAGCAACATGAAATATTTCTGAAAATGCACCCCCTAATTGTTGTTAAGAAAACCATAGTAATTGTATACATACAACACTGATTCAGTTATTGCGCTTATTTTATGCTTTATTTGCCTTTTTCAAAAGGCGCACGCACCGTTTTGATTTAATCTGGAAAGTATGTTAGATATCAACAAAAGTTCTTTTATGACGTGGTGCGCACACTATTTTTTTCGCATTTTGATTAAATTTTAAAAATTTTTAATAAAAAATTATTTCTTTTTTTAAATTTTTACATTTGTCATTTCAAAAACCAAAAGAAAATAGTAGGCAGATTAAGTAGTATAGCAACATTTGATAGCGTTGCCAATACTAGCGTCTGGTGACTTCGCCAACAGCCGATCCTACCTTATTCTAACTTTCATGACCTGCGCACCTCGTCGGCATGCAGCTGGAATGTCTGTAAAGCTATCGTCGTCAGCAGAGATCGTAACCTTCCTTAATCACACGCACGTGTTTTAAAATTGAAAACGTCAGTTGTATATGTTGATTTAAAAATTAAATAGTAAAAAAGACGTACAACATAAAATAAATATTATTATTTAATATTTATTTTTTTAAAGAGCTACAGTCGAAGGGTAAAAAAATATTTTTAACATTCCTCTTGTAAAAAGTGAAAATCAGAAGTTACTTTCGCTTTGTATTTTCTACGCTGTACCGTGCATGTTATAAATAAAAAAAAGGGATTTGTTGTTTTGTATTAAATGCAATTTATTAGCAATTAAAAAATCGGCTTTAACAATGCAACTTCACTTTACACTTACACTTTCATCAACTTGCTTTACTTTCGATGTAAATATCACACTCCCACAAACAACCACATTGACAAGTTACCACTGCACAATACGCGCCAATATTAGACGAGGTTGCGCAAGTCAGGATCGGCTGTGGCGAAGACACCGGACGCTAGTATAGTCAATAAGGTGAAAACGTCAAAAAAGATATTTGGTCAAGCACAACCACAAGCAATCGGAGAAGGTGATTCAGAAATCGTATTGGACCAAACCAGTTTTCAACAACAGGTTGGTGTATTAAGATCAGGCAATGTAACATTTTCCCATTTAAATAATTGTGTTTTTAAAGTTTATAATAGTAACACCATGTATATAAACATTGTGTTTTAATGACAGTCACGTTACTATGCAGTAATGGTTGCTATGCTGTAAAGTGGCCCATTACTGTACGATTTTGATAATATGTCACATTACTGTTAAAAATGCGAAAAAAAAATTACCACACATTACGATGAAATATTGTTTTCACGCTACCGGCAGTGTAAGTAGGCCTTACATCCATAGCTACAGGGATCGTAAGTGGCTGATAACATTCGTGTACTAGTTACCCTTGACGACGGAACTTAATAGTGTCACTTACGTTCCTAGGAAAATAATGTTGATTTTAACTGTTCCTTGATATGGTAACAAACACAGACAACTTAGAATAATGGAGCTTTTAAAAAATAATTCCGATGACAGCTGTCAAAACGAACTTTTAAAAATATGATTAAATTTCTACCTGTAGGCCTACTTACATTGCCGGTAGCGTGAAAAATTTAATAAGTAACACGGAATGTATCGACTAATAACATCCTCGGCAGGCGACAAGCTTCGGCTCCGCCTCAGCTCGTATTCGCCTACCTCGGATGTTATTACGTCCTTACATTCCTTGATACTTAAATAACTATTTTGTCCAGATTTTAATGCTGTATCTAATATGCGTAGGTAGAATACACCCACCTTGCTTGTTATGTATTTATTTCGTACCTTTGATATTATATTTTGTAATGAAAAGATGTAATATGAAAACAATTTAATTGTATTTTATTTAATATTAGGATGTTGATGTTTTGACCTTTTAAATTTGAAATTTATATTAAAATATAAAGTAAGCATTCCGAAATAAGAAGATGAAATTTTGAAGTAAAATTCTGAAATAAAATATGCGTAATTATGAATTAAGAAATGGAAAAGTTTCCAAATTCACACACAATTATGAAGAAAAGCCCATTTAGTTCTGACAATAACTAAAAGAGACATTTCCTCGTAATTTTATTATTTTCTCACAATCGCTCATGTTTTCTTAATCCAAACTGTTTGACCGTTTGAAAGTAATCAAATCCTTTAAGAACGCGACCAGTGGCGTCTACTAGCATGGGACAACGCGGCAATTGCCCCGTGTATTCGAATTGTAATGGACCCAACAATGCACGGTGTAAAGAGTTTTTTAATCTGATTTGCGCGAGACGCAAATAATGATGTAAAAAACACTAAATCGTATATGCACGGGTCATGCGAAATTATCTATAAATTATACTGTGTGAATTAAATTAGCTCCCACATTTCAATACTTTAGTGGTTTTACAGTGGTTCGTTTTACAAAATTACAAAATAATAGAAATGTATTTGGTATTATTGTTCGTCGATATCGATTATTTATAAAACAGAATGGGCGAAAAAAGACTTAATAGTTTGACATTAATGAGTACTAGCAGAATCCGTGGACTACGCCCCCCGATTTTTTGATATCTTTATACCCGGCACTCGACGCCGCTCCAAATGTTTCCTTCGCTGAGTCGGTGTCGGGAATGACAGTCGGAGCGAGAGAAAATCGCGTAAAAATACCGGAAATAACGTCCGAAAGAAACAGCGCCGGAAAAAATTAAAATAACAAAATGCCCCACAAAAAATGCCCAGGAGAAAAATGCCCAGAATAAAATCTTATAATGGCCTCAGAAAAAATTCCTTTGAAAAAGTGGGTCAAAGTTACTGAAATTTGTCACTTTCCCTCATGGGAATGCCTTAACGGAGATTTTCAAAATGTTTTTGCAACTAATAAATAGGCACCAAAAAAATCTTCTTAGACATTAATTTACATGTAATTCTAAAATCTCTGAATCGATCAGCAAGCATTTTTAATTATACCGTGATCCACCAGCAACAAAATACAATTACAATTGTGCTTTTGTTTAGGAGATGTTTGTTTGGTGGTTGATTTTCCAGGAAATTATTTTACGGGGTTGTTTTTTCCGGGGAATATTTTTAATGGATCAAGTTATTTTTCAGAACGTTTTCGTCGGCTGGTATTTTTTACATCAATGTTTTCCCAGCGATTTTGTTCTGGTACTTTTTTCAAAGACGTTTTTAAATGTTTATACTTCCCAATATTTATGTAAGGTCATCACATGTCGTAACAATTAGCAAACGTACGCTCTCATCGTTCTTTTTGTTCTTGAAAGTATTTGCTTTTCGCGTTTCTATATCTTCCTAAGATCTTAAGTAGACCGCGTCTTTCGTTAGTTCTGGTGGCCAAGCAATCGTTTCAGCTCTGCCAATACGCCAAACTTAAAGGAAATGCCGTGGCGCACCATCATATTAAAAATACCGTCAATTACCGAGAAGTCGTCAGTTTAGTATCGAAACGGTGTCGCCAACATATCAACAATAACGGTTGACATGTTGAACTATTTTGATTTTTTTGTTTGCTTTAGGTATAACCAATGGCGTAGCTAGAAATTTTTGCCCTGGTCGCAAAATAAATGACAGGCCCTTCCCAGTCAATTTTTTTTGGGAAAGGAGCGTTCAAGGTGTTGCCAAGTAATTTTTTCTATGTAGCGCGTTAAATTAAAGCATTTTTGACCGTAAATACGCTACTGACTTTGTGAATTAACTGCACTTCTAATATATAAAATTCTCGTGTCACGGGGTGCGTAATTGAACTACTCCGAAACGGCTCGGCCGATTTTCGTGAATCTTAGCGGGCATATCGGCTAGGGTTGAGAATCGGACAACATCTATTTTTCATCCCCCTAAATGTTAAGGGTGGTCCACCCTTAAATTTTTTTTTATTTTTTTTGGACAAACCTACAAACAATATACATGGCAAAACAACGTTTGCCGGGTCAGCTAGTAGTAATATAAAATGAAACATTATTACAAAATACCAAAGTATTTAACATTTTATTTCAAAAAGAAAACCAGTTTTTAAAAACAAACACTACAATGTAGACCCTATTACATTTACTGTTGAGTATTATACTATATATACCGGGTGTCTATAAAACATGGCGCGCTCCTTTTTTTCTTTAATTATTACGATAAATAAATGCAATTTTAGTATGTTCTACAACAACGAATGGCATGCGCTAAAAATTCAATTATTTTACTTCCGTTTTCACCGGAAATGACATCAACTTCCTATTTTCAATGGAACACCCTGTATATTTTTGCACTGCGATTCTAAAGAGTGTACGCCCAAAAAATAAAATTTAGAACTTAGAAAACACCCCAGTTGATATATTACCTTTAAAAAGATGCAAAAGGTGTTTTTCAAAGTAACCTAATATTTTTAAACGGAAAGGTGGTGGCCCATATGCTTTTTTAAATACAGAATTTTGCAAGGCCTTTAATGATACCCATAATGTGTGTTTTTCTTTGGAGTTTGAATATTTATATATTTGCAAGTAAATTTACTTGAAAGCTTTTGAATTGATTGTGTGGTAGGCACATGGTGAAACATTAGTAATAAAAATTTAACTATTATAACTTTTATATGGACTTTTAAAATTACATAAAAAAGAAAAACCAATTAGACCAGTTGTTTCATATATTAACGCACCCACTTATAAGCTGTGTAAAGAAATCAATAGAATATTACCTATACACATAAACTGTTTTTCAAAGTATTCGGTAAAACTTCTTTAGAATTAATAGGCCTAAAAAAAATTTTCAGGTACCCACTAATGCAAAATTAATCTCATTTGATGTTGGCAACCTATTCACATCAATTCCAATAAAAGAAGCCAAAGAAATAACGTTAAATAAAATAAACAAAAGTAATTTGACGAATATTGAAAAATTAGAACTCAGAACCATGCTCGCAACCTGCTTAGAACAAAATTATTTTCAATTTAACAACCAAATTTACAAGCAAGAGGAGGGACTACCGATGGGATCCCCACTTTCACCCCTACTAGCAGAAATTTTTATGGCTAATTTTGAAGAAAAAGTTTTTAATTCAAACAACAATTTTAGTAACAATGTCAAAATCTGGATTAGATATGTAGATGATATTTTTTGCTTGTGGTTAGGTACAGACAGACAAATACAACAATTTTTAGATGACATTAATAAAATTCATAATAATATTAAATTCACAATAGAAACAGAAAAGAACAGTACCCTAAACTTTTTAGATCTAAGCATAAAAAGAGTAGGGAACAATTTAGAGTACAATATTTTCAGAAAACCCACAAGTACAGACATGGTCATAAATTCAAATTCTAAACAACCAATCAAAATTTAAAAAAACAGCTTTCAATAGTATGATACACAGAGCCATTCATATCCCACTGTCTACCGAAAATTTCAATAAAGAACTTAGCACAATTAAATTTATAGCCCAAAAAAACGGATACACGGAGCAATTTGTAGATAATATTTTAAAGAAAAAACAAAAAGGAAAAGAAATACATCTTTTGTACAGCGGACAAGAGACAACAATTGAAAAAACAATATGGTCAACAATCAATTATATAGGTAGAGTTAGCTATAAAGTTTCTAACAGGCTCAAAAAATTAAATATTAACGTAGCTATGCACAATCCGAACAAACTCCATAAACATCTAGTAAACAATAAAAACACAATAGAAAAATATTCAAAAAATGGTATCTATCAAATAGACTGTTCTAATTGTGATGCAATATATATAGGACAAACTGGCCGCAGTTTTAATACAAGAATTAAAGAACACATTAGCTCAATTAAATATAATCATAAATCAACCGGCATTTCCCAACATTGCATTACAAACAATCATTTTTTCAAACATACAGATACAAAAATTTTACACGTAGAAAACAAGGGCAACCGTTTAAATAAATTAGAAAATTTAGAAATTAAAAAGGCAATAAATAATAATAAAAATATAGTTAACGACCACACCGATTTAGGCAATTCACCCCTCACCACAAAGCATAAAAACACATGTGTTAACACTTAGAGTCAGGGCGGCGACGACAAAAGTCCGGAAATGGGTAGGGTAGTATTGTACATCTTAAAAGTTTTAGTTTTAGTTTGATTTGTAAACTCCTGACGATAACCGTGATGGTTGAAACTTAAGCCGAGAAAATAAAAACCAACAAATTGCGAAACAATTACCAAGAGTTTTATTTTATTAATAAACTATTAATTTTTTAATAGTTAAATATTTATTATTTGAAAGCTTCTTGAATGTAGTAGTCCTTTTAATACAAATGAGAAACACTTATAGGCAGCATTGCTAGTGAGTTTAATAAGTAAAAAGAAACAAAAATTTATAATCAATAACAGTGTGTAAATTGATTAGAATTAATTTGGGTTGTTCAAAGCGCTCTTAACATTAGATAAAAATTACAAAAAAAATATAATAATTAAGCCGTTAAATTTTTAGCTCATATAATGCATTTTTATGGTTCATATAATATATCAAAATTTCGTTTGTTTATTATAAATTAAGGGGAAAAAGGATTGCATCATGTTCCATTAACACTCGGTATATAACTTTTCTATAGAGTTGAAAAAAATTTATAATGTATCCGTATTCCGATATTTCGAAATTCGATATATTTCTTTTTTTTTACCGGTAGCCCCAAGGGGGCCACATCACCTTGCGACATTGAACTATAGGAATCCCTCTCTAGTTCAATGCCTTGCGACTACTGGCGGTGTTAACCTACGCCACTGCGTATAACCCGAAGTAAATATAATTTGTTAATAATCTTAGGATTCTTACAAATGTTCATTGTTCAATTGTTTCCGTGGGCAGCTAAGAGCAGAAGAACGCTTAAATACCTTAATTTTTTTTTGAGATAGAACAATAAAATTACGTGTAACTTTATATGATTTAATTTTGTATAGCATTTGGACGAATATTTCTTTTATTAACTTTTGGCCATTCAAAGCTCTTTTATATTTTTCTCGGGTAATATCTTGTTACTTAAAAAGAAACTTAATTTCCTTGGAGGTCAAACAGATTCTCTTACCGTGTTTTCCTCTGCCGAGCCACGTGACGGTATTTTCCACATCTCCTAATGTAAGCCTGTACATTCTTTCTGAGGGTAAGCGACTTTCCGCTAAGGCAATGTGCACAGGCACCACTACACCGGAACTTCCCGCCTTAATTTCTAAGACGATTCCAGCTCGGTTTCTTGGAGCTCCAATCCATTCGTATTTGAAGTTGTCCGTCGTCGATATGACCATATTTTCTGTAGAATTTTTGATTTAATAGTTGTTTCATTATAGACAGCAGAAGTAGGTTAGTAATTAGAGACAACTTAAAATGTCTTAGCTAATGTTATTATGTTTTGAGGTATTATTTCAAGTCCTACCATTAGCACAGAAGTATGCACTTTCCGTATCCGCTCTTACAAGCCCTTCAGGATATACCATAACAGTTGCAGATCGTATAACAGCTCCGGCTAAAGTAGAATTAGGAGTTGGTGTTTGCGATCCTTCGCAGGATGGGCTACTGTATCCGTTTACTTCCACTGAAATAAAAATACAGAAAATGAGAAAATATAATTATGATATTATTTTGAATCTTGATAAACAAATCTTCAGTCAGTGGCATAACTTCAGATTTTAGGCTCGGGGGCAAGATAGCTGAAGGGCCCTGGCCCCATCCTCAAAAAAACTTCAGTAATAAAGTAATTGATAATAAGAAATTAAGAACAATTTCTTCAATAAGAAAAAAATTATTTTCAGTCTAGTAAATGAAAATAAATATATTAAAGCCGTGTTTAATTAAGATCAGCAAATCTTAAATATTTTCTGAAGTTAATGAGTCCGGGTCGCTACCAAAAAGTGTGGGTGTTGTGTTATTACTAAATATAATCTCACTTCAGTATTTTTCATTGTATAAGTACATACTTACTTGGAATTTAAAATGTTTTTTGTTGAATATAAAAATAAAGACTGTCGAAAATCAAAAATTTTTATTGAAAAAACTTCATAATAGAGAAATAAAAAGAAATAAAAACTCGTGGCCCCTTAAGGCCTCGGGCCCGGGGGACGTTGCCCCCTCTGCCCCATGGTAGTTACGCCACTGTCTTCAGTTAAATACCAAACAAGTAGCAATACGTTGAGTTATGCTGAAAAAAAAACATTAAAGTGGAAATGTCAACACATCCAATTTCAGAGTCGAGTGAATGGATGTGTTAGTGTAAATGGGTTTGAAACGACAACACTTTGAGTAATGTAGGGTTGTTTTTATTTTCGCAGACATTCAATGTGATTGAATTACTAAGAATAAATTGATTACATTTAAGTTTACGAGTAAGTTTCCAATAATTCACAATCACTGTTTAAGTTATGATTAAAATCTCATTGTTTATGTTTCTTTTTTTATTGGCCAATAAATTAAAAATCCGTTTTATACATTCAAATCTCTCATCTCCTTCCTACTCTTCATTTTTAACTCACAATTCTGCATTTATTTTTTAATAAACGAATATTTGCATTAAATTAAATTCCGCAGTAATGTTGATCTTATACAGGGTGTTAATGAATTGAAGGGACAAACTTCTAGGGGTTGCAAAACACAACAAAGCAAACAGCTTTTGCTAATAAATGTGTGGTCAAAAGTGTTTCCTTCCAGGGATAGAGCTTCTCAAAGATTCTTTAAGAAGCGCCTAAATGTAGGCAACTCAATTTACTACCTACTATTTGTTTCCATAACGACGGAAATTAATACAGGATAAATAAAGCCCTCTTTCCCACTTTTCAAATTCAAATTAAATTTAAAGTAAATTAATTAACAAAATGTTTCAAAACTAAGCAATAGAAAAAACCAAAATTACAAAGCAAAAATCAGCAATCTGAAAAATTTACAATAACTAATTCAAAAATTAACAAAATTATAGTAAATGTTCAAAATGTCAAACGAAAAAAACGAATTATAAAAGGCACAGAAAGAAACGAAAAGTCAAAAAAGATCAGAAAAATATCGAATTGTGTCAAAATTGACATTATTTGAATGCATGTATGTGTAGATCCAAATTCCGCGTGACCTGTGCAAAATAATTAAAATGCAATTTGGGTTGCCTATTTTCAGGTACTTCTTAAAGAATCTTTAAGAGGCTCTATTTTCTAAAGGAAACACTTTTGACCACACATTTATTAACAAAAGTTGTTTGCTTTGTTGTGTTTTCCAAGCCCTACAACTTTTTTGTCCCTACAATCCATTAGCACCCTGTATATTGTCAAGAAATTATAAAAATGTTAAACATACACAGACGCGGACTAGGGACGTGCACCGAAACGTAATCGCAAACCGAAAAACGATAAAACTTCAAAATTTTCCGAACCGTAACCAAAACGAAATCCGGAAATAAACTAACCGTAATTATTTTAAGAATAAACCGGTATTTTTTCGTTTTGACAAATGAAGAACCGACATTTGTTTATTGTAGCAAACGCACAGTGGCGGATCTTGATTTGTGGGGCCCCAGGCGCAACCTGATCTGGAGGCCCCCTATTGACCCTACTAAGAATGGGATGGTTCACTAAAATGAACAATGCAGAAAATCATAACGTTTTTTTATTTTTGGAATTAATAGAAACATAAACACAAAAATAAGATCCGGAAATAAAAAAATATTCTCAGGTACTAGAAAAAAAATAATCATATTCCCATTTAAAAGAAAAAATCACATTCTCAGGTAAAAAAAAATTAATTTTGGTTTTTGAGGATAAGGCACCCAACGATTCTGAGGCCCCTGCTTTGCTGAGGCCCCAGGCAGGCGCCTCATGCGCCTGTGCGGTAATCCGCCACTGCAAACGCAGCAATACTGATAGGTATTTATTATTGAATCTTCGCATTCCGCATGTTCAGCCCTTTTGGTTGATCCTTAGGGTTGTAGCCAAAACAATAATTAAATGAATTAATGTTTTACACAGGTGCAAAAGTTTTTGCCGGTAAGACGTCATCGTATAACATGTTGTCGATACTTTACCAGCAAGATACATTTTTCCTTTTTACTGCCAACCCAAATTTTTTTTTGGTATTGGGTCAGTGACCCGACAGTGCGTACGTTGCTGCGACGCTGCCACCATCGCTAAAAATCTCAGGAAACATAAACGGTAGCATGCCACCATGTACATAACAGCAACAAAAATAATAACCTATGTACTCCTTTTTCAAAAAGTAATAATATTAACATGTAACCCGCACGAGATTCGAACTCTCGATCAACCTATGCCTTACAACGCTGTACACGCAGAGTTTATTCTTTTGTAACGTAACAAGATTTTAAAAACTGTGTATGAAAAAACTGTTGAAACGTGGCTTACATGTCCAATCTTGTTTAATTAACCATTTTATAGTTCGTGATGAAAGAAATATACACTGTGTCCATAAAGTAAACCCCCCCCCCCAACTAACTTTTGAACGACTTGATATTTTTCTACAAAATTTGGTGTGCTGTAATGGGAAATTAAATACTATTTTTCAGACCATATAAAAATTTTGTATCATCCAAAATGGCGACTGGGCGCCATTTTCAAATTTTTTTTTAAATAGAAAGGGGTGTCGAGTGACACCTCATTAGAAAGTCTTTTAATTCTACGTCTGATCCTAGAGTTTCAAAGAAAAATATTCAGCCATAACAAAATGGCGGATTTTAAACAAATGGACTCCCTCAATTCAAAATTGTTTTGATTTTTTTATCCAGGGTCGAGTGACACCTCATTTGAAAGGTCTTTTAGTTCTGCGTTTGATCCTAGAATATCAAAGAAAAATATTGAACCATAACAAAATGGCGGATTGTAAACCAATGGACTCACTCAGTTCAAAATTGTTTTGATTTTCTTATCCAGTAGTCCACTTTTTCATTTGCAAGACTAAATTTTCCCAGAAATATCTTAGATGGCTTGAAAAAATATTGAAAACGTTATGTTCCAACAAGACGGTGCGCCGCCTCATTATTATAGGCCTGTATCTGGCTTTCTCAGCGGACATTTTTTTGGCAGATCGATTGTTTGGCGGGGGCCTGTAGAATAGCCGGCTCACTCTCCAGATTTAACTTTCTTAGATTTTTTGTATGAGAATATCTGAAATCGAAAGTGTACAGAACCCGTCCAGAAACAATTGAAGAACAGGAGCAACGCATTGCAGAAGTTTGCAGAATTATCACACCAGAAACTTATGAAAATGTAAGGCAGGAATATCCTAACCAACATTTTATGTGCCAAGAAGTGAATAGTAAACATTTCGAACAATTAATTTAATTAATTTAAGCTTTAATTCTTAGTTTTTTTAAATAGATTTCTTTATCTTCAAACATTGTCATTTTGTTATGGCTGAATATTTTTCTTTGAAACTTTAGGATCAGACGCAGAATCAAAAGACCTTTCCAATGAGGTGTCACTCGACCCCCCTTTCTATTTAAAAAAAAAATCAAAATGGCGCCCAGTATCTATTTTGGATGATACAAATTTTAATATGGTCTGAAAAACAGCATTTAATTTCCCATTACAGCACACCAAATTTCGTATAAAAATATCAAGTCGTTCAAAAGTTAGATGGGGGTGGGGGGGTTACTTTATGGACACAGTGTATTAAAAAAATTGTAAACTGTGTTTAAGACACATTTATTGTATTTTGTTTTCCGGAATACTTGACTGAAGTTGAGCTTACCTGTCATATTTTTAATGCCAGATGTAGAAACTAGCAGACGTACAACCAAAGAAGTTGCTCCTTGAGGCCCAAGACGAAGCCTTTCCGTTACATAAAGGAGACCATTGCTCAAAAATTGAGCCCCTTCGCTCAACGCCAAAAGCGATGTAACCTGAAATAGCATGAAACTCATTAGATATAAGATTAACGCCAGTTTTTCTTTTCAAATCGTTTTTTTTGAAGCCTGAAGCAATTACAGTGTAGTATTTTTTTTATAAATTTTAAAATATAAGCTAGAATTTACTTAGTTTTGTAATATAAAAATGACGAGAAATGTATGAAAAGAATCGCATTTTGAATAAATGATTCAAATAATGAAGTACTTGTTTTAGGTTTTCAAAAAGTATTATACAATGAGAATTCTTAATTACGCCTTGTTCCGCCAACTTTTAATAATAATCAAACGAAGCTTTCTTGCTACAAAGCTCTTTGAATTAAAGCATGCACTCGCGGCGGGAGGTTTTTGACTAACACAAAGAATAGGTATCTATAACACGTGAAAAGAAACTTTTATATTTCGTAACTCCTGAAAGCTTCGCGTCGTTAAGTTCGGGAAAAGTTACTTTCAATAAATAAAAACTTTGCTTAGTTTTATGTTGGCAAACAAACTAGAATCACGATTTAGCCTAATTGCATCGGGTTTCTTTCGCGTTTTATTTTGTTGTTGTGGTGGTGGAAATGTAAAAATAACTTGGACAATGTTTGAAATTAATATTTAAAATGAAATATTTCTCACGTACATCCATGCAGGAGTTTATGTTGTTTACGATTTTAATATCAACTTCCAAAGTCTCTCCCACTCGTAAACTTGGTGGAAGGTGAAATTCGACTTGGAGAGGGCGGAAAACTTGGACAGTAACAGGAGAAGAAAATCGGAGTCCTCCACTAGCCACTGTAAGAGCCCATAACGACCATTTACCAGCTTCTTGTGGAGCTGGAATTGTTAATCCAGTTGACGCTATTTCGGATCTGAAACAGGAAAACCATAACATAATAGTTTAATTTCAAGTATAAAAATTAGTTTAAAAAATATGCTTCATTTGAAGCATTCGTATAAAGTTTATGCATTAAATACGTTTTTTATAAGTGTTATCAAAAAAATTTTCCAATTTTCTGTTCTAGCTACTATTTGTAAAATCAGAATATTACCAAAATGTACCGCATCATTAAGAGGTGTAACTCACTTGACACTCGGAACGCCTATTTAACGGCGCAGTTATAAATTACTTCTTAAAATTTAAGAATTTGATTTCTGATATTGCGCATAATGGGTGCCCATTTTAAGCGTACGGGCCCTAGTTTTACAAGTTAAGTAACGCACATAATTAAACAACAATACGTTTTGAAAATTGAAGTATTCGTTTTTTTGTATTAAAAACAGAATTTTTTTAAAAAAGAATTATAAGGCCGTGCGTGACAACGACTCCATGATTTCCATCCCACTCCCTTACCCGTGTTCAGCGCACTTAGCGCTATTCATCGGTCTAACATCCCCCACCCTGAAAAGACATGCAACCCAACATACACACCACACACACCGTCCATGGACACGCCGGGTTTAACTTATTCAGAAAAATTTCCGATGGGCAGAGGATTCGAACCTACTGCCGTTGGGACTCTAACCACTAGACCACCCGCTGGCCCATTAGAGAATTAAAGTCATGTAAAAAGGAATACATGCCGATCTTAGTTTTCAAAATTTCTGTTTTACAAGCAAGTCGTACATGAGACGTACGGTGTGTTGCATACCTTTTAAAATTGACACTCGTGTACATTTAAAATCGGCACCTCATTCTGGTGTTAAAAAGCAGCGGTGATGGAAAAACAAAATTCGGCTGCCCAAAATGAAAAGAAACTTTATTTATTTATTTTCGTAGCTTAGAGCTCGTATGGGCCGAACTTTTAAGGCCCGGTCCGGCCCAACACCGATTTTTAAGGCCAGAATTGTACATGTAAGTGATGCAGCCCGACCCGAAATATTCACAGGCCCGGCCTGGCCCAGTCCAACCCGGAATCTACTTTTACAGACCCGGCCCGACCCAACCCAATCTATTATCACAGGCCCGGCCGGGAATATAATTGCCCAGGTTCGGCCCGGCCCGGCCCGCGCCTGGAAAGTATAAGTTACCTTTTAAACCAAACTAAAAAAACTAAAACTATTAGCAAAATTTGTAAACAGAATGCAATGGGGATTACTGCCGAAGTCTGCTTGAGTCATAAACGATGCAGTACAAACCACTTAGAAAAATGCAAATCAATTAATTCATTCAGTAATTTGTGCTTTGCGGTATAAACAGTCGTAAATTTAATTAATACACTTTCGGCACTGTTTTCGTTCATTGAAAATCTTAGAAGAAATTTAATACTTGACTATATCAGCCTCATCAGTTTAGTATGTTTCTTCAGACTTCTCTTATTTTAAAATCTTGCAGGTCATTGACGTAATTCATTGAGGCCGCTCTGCATTGTACATCATGCTTTGTATTAAAATTGTTAGGATGGGCCCGGCCCGGCCCGGCCCGTAACCGCTTTGTATCGGCCCGGCTCGATCCTGCTCGTGGTGTTTTGTATTAGAGTCGGGCCCGGCGGGGTCCAAGTCATAGACCCGGCTCGTTCAACTACGGCGTGCGGGCCGGGCCGTGCCTGGGCCCTTACAGGCCAGTCAGGCAAGTGCAGGGCTCTATAAGCAGTTAAAGCTAATAAGTTTATAAGTTTGGAATTAATTCTATTGTAACTAATCCTCTATCGTTTACTAAATATGAACGCATTAGATTCAAATTCAAAATTGCCATGAAGGTCTGAGTGTTTTCTGAAGATGGGAAAATAGTTCGTACAAACCTTTAGTGTAAATTATACACATCAAAGCAATAAAAAGAGTCTAATAAGTAATAACATAGATGCGGAAACGGTTTTTACCAAGCTAGAATGTATGAATTGCTAAAACTATTCCCACTTCCGGCGACTGTAACTCGAGAACAAAACCATGTTTTTATGAACTTGTTTTGTTTTGTTATGAAGAACCTACTGGTTGTAGATCCATGTTTATATGAACGTTTTGCATTATTTCAATGAGCACATGTTTTGTTAACAGCGCCTAAAATATGTTACATCTTTTATACAGTACATAAAAAATACACCTTGTTGAAAGTCGCTAAATCTAATGGTTTTTGAGATAATTCGATTTTTGTGAAAAATCTATTTGCCATGAGGGTCTGAAAGTATCCTCCAAAATTAAAAAATTTTGAACAAGCTTTAAGGGTAAGTTATCAAATCAATAAAAAAAGGTTCCACTAAACATAGACACCGAAAGGCATTCCTACAAAGTTACAGCGGCGTCTGCAAGAGGGAATAGTCTAGACGATTGGATTTGTTGCCTCTGTCGCAGGCAACTCCGCAAGAAAGCGTTGCCAGGCTCATATTCATTAAAAGTTTTTTATTGTGTTGATGTGTGTAAAACTAATCTGCAAAGTGTGTGCAAACTTTTCTCACAACTTGAGGAAACACTCAAACCTTCGCGGTTGGATTAAAAAATAAATTATCTTGAAAACCGTTGGATTTAGCAACTTTTACTTTGGTTGTATATTTTTGAATAAAAATAACATTTTTAAGACAAAAGTTATAAAATATTAAGTGTGTAAAAAACACGTTAGAAGATACGTCGAGCACCACCCACGTCTACGTCCCTGGTTGGTCAATTTAAACGTAAACAAGTGAAAATATAAATCATCGCTGGTAAAATATCTATTTTAAATTTTAATCAATATTTCAAATTTTGGCGGAGATAAGATTTCATCTTCGGGAGGCTGTAACTCCGTAAAGAAGCAGTTTAGGGCGCATACGTTCTTCTTTCTGAAAATGGTCTAAGACATCACCTTTGAAAGTTGGTCGGTTGAATTTTGCAATACCCTGTATAGATACTTTTCAATTATTTAGCAAGTGCAATATCATTCAAATTTTTTTTAAAAATTATATACTACAAAAGAATGAGGGTGTTCGTTGTTCGTTAAAATATTTAACGAATTTAATAAATTTTCCAGAATATAGGAGCGTTTTAAAAACTGCTGACACCAGGTTTTGTGAAAAATGTTATCCTTAACAAACTGTTTCCTCCTGGAATTATAGTAATGAGGTAATTCGTTATAAGATTAAATTTTAGCTAACGCAACGTACGCCATTTAGATCGAAACTGTTAGGGACGAAAGCAAACGAGATCGCGAAACTCTCTCATTGTAAACTGATATTTTATCCGTTGAAGTGTAAAACAGTTATAAATTTAAATTGGAAATCCATTTCCTCTCCGATTCGGATGAATTCGTCAAGATATTTGCTCTTTTTAATCTGCACCCAGATTAAATTTAAAGTTCTCGTCCCGTTTCGAAATTGAAGAGTCGGCATTTCGTGTGTGCGCAACGTTATGCTCTGATTTTTCTCGAAAGTGGAGAAGCAAAGCTTCAAACAAATATGCGAGACATGAAGGTAAAGCAAGCAAGGAAACCAGACAAAGCTCGACTTAATCGGGAATTCCGAGCGTGGCGCTACAAAAGGTATATATCATTCGTAACATGGAGTCACACTAGCACACATAATAAACCGCAAACGGCTATAAATTCGGGGGCCCATCTCCTTGGTGGCTAGGCCAAATTAACGGGCCGCAAACAACGCTGCCCAAGATCCCAAGAAAGACTGTAAATTTAAAGTAATGTCTGTGGAAGAATTATAGGTATGCACCATAGACGGATGCGGTTGCATAAATTTAAATTCGCGCCATTTAGTGCTGTAATCGGGCACGGAAAGCTGCGAACATAAGATGGGATGCGCTTTCAGCTGCATAAAACGGAAGGAATTGCCTCATTTGCAATAAATATACGTTTCCGGAAAATTCTGCCGGTAATTCCCTTAGGCCGAGGGAGGAACAGAATCTAACTGGTGTACAACAACGATAAACACATTTTCTTGTCTGCGTTTGCAAAATTTTATACGTAATAAAATAGATTACTCAGAAATTGCAGTGAACAATTTTTTAAACTTGTTATGGCAGAATCAGATGCAGAATTTAATTCTGCCATAAAAAGTTATTCTTCTGATTTTTTTCTTACGTTCAGTATAGCAGTAGGTGTTGTGTGCTTTTGTATAGTAGCTATGCCAAGAAAATTTACGAATGTTGAATATGCCGACATACATTTTGTGTATGGATTTTCTGACGGCAGTGCAAGAATCAGTGGCGGCTCGTGGTGTGGTGTACTGGGAGGCATTTAAAGTATTTTTTTGGAAAAAATTTGTTCTTACCCAAGTTTTAGGTTGCCTTATATTTCAAACCCATCCTTTACATTGGCAAAATGATTTATTTTTACCAACATTTTCATTGAAGTCGTTAATAGACTTTCGATAAGCGCTCTCTAATAAAATTATTGTAAATTGATATCCACATTGCCAGTGTGCCAAAATGCACAAAATTTTTTATGTGGTTTACCGATAAACAATATGTTTGAATTTTAGTTCTTAAATGTTTGCAGTCAATATCACATAATGAATTATCACAAAATAGCAGACTGTGAAAACAAGTGAAAGCATTTTCTTACATGGCATTTACAATCCAAAATTATTTTGCAAATTATGATTATACAATCAACAACTGTTTTCACACTACTACGTCGTGTACGTGCGAATCCCGCAAATTAGGCGGCTATTGGCATGCGCCTATCACGGACATATGACAGTATAATTTTCGGAAGTTGTGGGTTCGTGACCCTGAAGTCTTTAATATGCAGATACTTCTATCCCCTTTTAGCTTGTGTAATATGAATTTTACCCCAATGAGCTTTCTATTTCACTCTTATTCATTTTAATGTCTTTTAAGACGGCGGCTTTATTCGGTGGCGTATAGCTGAATTGGGGACTGACAGCCAAATGACCCTCGCATAGATTCGCTTAATGTGCGTGAAATACTCAAACATTCAAACGTTTTCGGATCCTGCGGCAGCTCTTTAATAAACGTTCTCGCATGGAAATCTCATACAAAAGTTAACTATAAAATTTTTTTAAATATTATAGTGTATAATATGTTATGTAGTCACACAAAAAGTAATTATTTTTTTTCTTATTTCATTGGGAGGTCAATGACCATTTGACCCAATGGAGAAACCGCCACTGGAGAATATCAGAGCCGTTTCCCAAACAAAACCATTCTTAGTGCCGGATTTTTAGTGATACCCATCGTCGTTTCCGTGAGCTTGGTTTACACCGAAATACCGATGGAAACCCAGGACACAGAAGACGTAACGCTCTTTTGACCATAATCGTAAAATCAGTACACGCGTGCAGCTCGACAGCTTCATGCCACAAACTATGTATTTAGAATAGTAAAGAAAGATAACAGGAAAATCATTTCATTTACAACCAGTACAAGCTTTACATCCCGGTAATGTTAAAAAGCGAGTTTTTGCCGTTGGATTTTATATTCCTTGGTACACGATGCGCAATTTTTTCACGAAATATTATGGACTGATGAGACGAATTTTACCAGAAGAGACCACCTGGGTTGAACACGGCACTATTTCATGAGTTCCTTGAAAATAATTTTTACAACCTAAATCTAGTACAAGTTGTACCGCTAAATTTGCGACTAGACAATTGGTTTCAAATAGACGGTGCCCCAGTCAACCATATGGGCTTCAAGTTTGGGAACGGGTTACCGCGAACTATCCTCAGCGTAGGATTGATCGCCTGGGCAACTTCCGTAAACGAGCATGGCTTCCTGGTGTAAGGCCAATCCCCTGGCCACCCCGATTACCAGATCTGAATCCGTTAAATTTTGGTATCTAAAGATATTTGAAAGAACAAAATTTATAGCATTCCAGTCGAGAATAGGGAAGAATTGCTTCTACGAATTCAAAACGCTAGCAATGACCCAACAAGAAATCCATTACAAATAATAGCCACGATTAACTCTCTTATTCGGCGGTGTCAAAAATTTATCGAAGCAAGAGGTTTACAGTTTGAATAACTTCTTATTTTGTATTATCTTAAGATAATAAATTAATTTACCTTAAAAAATGTTATAGGCTATAAAAAACAAATAAAATAAAAAAAATATCCCGCAAACGCTACCGCTACGAATTGGAGGTTGTTTTTCGAGCGTGTCTATATTGAAGAAAAGCATCCCTCCCCTTTCCTATTTGTTTCAGTAGTCTTCTGGTTTTATGATATTTTGCGTGTACTAGTTTTTTATACACCTTCGGAACTTGGCCGTTTTGCGGGTAAACGACCAAAAGAAAAACCCCTATCGGGTTTTTTCAATTGGAGGTTGTAGAATACAAATCTGAGCTCTTTTTCGACCGCGTCTATATTGAAGTACACCTTTCCCCACCACCTGTTTTTTTCGTCGACCAATGTCGCTTTGTTAAGGTTTCATCCCAATGTGACTACCAATCTATTAAACCTAAATCAAGTTTAATGGGCTAAGCCGTCTGGGGGCTGTAAAGTGTATACAGATACAGACACAGACACAGACACATACATAGACATTATGGCGAAATCTGGTTTTACGGTATTTTCGGATCTTAAAACGTGTTTATCTATCAAAATCCCAATTTTCGAAATTTTGATGGTAACAAATATAACAACACCTTCCTCTAGCTACACGGAATATAGCGAGGAAGTTCAAAATTAGGTTGTCACATACTTTCCGAACAACTTCTGATAAATAATCTTGAATTATTTATAAAATTGTTCATACGGCACTACCGTTTTGACTATATTTATAAAAATTTCTGAAGTATTTAACTGTACATGATCTGAAAATTGTATTTTTTGAAGTTACTGAAAGAGGTAAAGTGATTAGTTCTAACAGCTAGGCTTCCGGGTTGGAGCCGCGTCATCGGTGCATGAA
This sequence comes from Ctenicera cuprea, assembly GCA_958336395.1. Taxonomy (NCBI): domain Eukaryota; kingdom Metazoa; phylum Arthropoda; class Insecta; order Coleoptera; family Elateridae; genus Ctenicera; species Ctenicera cuprea. Next base: position 26,236,588 of record OY284494.1, read on the forward strand.
CTGCCGACGTTTCCTGCACAATGCCTACAAACTTTTATTTCCGAGTAAATCCAAGCCCCGCCCTGCAACCGCTCAACCCCTACAACCCGACAGCCAATCACAGACCCAGCATTCACACCTTGTTACCCACCCGTCCCTTATAAACCCGGTGCCTGCACCGGTCTCGCCAGTTGTGTTCCAGATCCCAAAGTGACCACAGCCCTGAAGATGTCCCGTGGAACCGAGGACGAAACGTCGGCAGTTCATGCACCGATGACGCGGCTCCAACCCGGAAGCCTAGCTGTTATTAACAACGGCCGCGGAAGCCTGCAACTTAGATGATTAGTTCTAGTTCATTGTTTGTCTATTTTGAATTTTTATTCAAGGATGCTTAATTAATACACCATTTCAATTTAACTTATTAATATAAAAAAACTTTTTTTTTAAATTGTAAATCTTCAACCTAATCTGGAAGGATAACTGTTGCAATACCAACGTTGGTGCTAGATTTATAGATTATATCTTAGTCGAGTTTGAAAGGCGCTAGTAAGCCGCAATTAAAAAAATGTTTCTGGTATTTTTTTTTGTAATCATATATATATTTTCATGCCTTAGATAAGACAATATAAATGTTCAGGTTAGCATACTACCGGGCCTCAAACTAATTCATGTAGCCTGTGTTGAAATGAATCAGCACGTTTCCATAGCTCGTATGCATCTTGCATGAATACAGCGTTGCAATAATTATGACTCTTCCTCCAGACGCTGACAAAAAGATCAGATGCACCGTATTCAATATATTTAATGGTGACAGCTTCTGCATATGAAAACAGATGAGGCCAGAGCGTGAAAAGTCAATTTGGTGTTGAGCAAAGAATGCATAATACACTTTCCTGAACAGGAGAATTCTGATAGTTGTTGAAAACATTTGCAAAATAATTATTTTAAGAACTACTATTTCAGTTGGAATGAATTAAGAAACTACATAAAAAAACATTTATAATTGTTTTAGAATATGTTGTAACTTACGTATAGTTGAAGCATTTCCACAGCCATAATTGTTCAAATGGAGCACCTCCCACAAGACTTTCTGGCGGTCTTCTACGATTTGATGGACCAGCACCAGATCCTCGTTGTCTGTATGACACTGCAGAAATTCCAGAATCTCCCCTTTTAACACATTGACGTTGGAAAAAGGAGACACCCGCTTCCAAAAAGTCGATCTCGCCTGTAACCGCAGTTGGTGCCCTTTCCTCACTACAAAAAATAGTAAATAGGAGGTTTCATTATATTCATGATATAGTATAAAGGATGGTATGCTACAGCGCACAGTTTAAGAACCACTATGTGACGTCATCAAGTGTAAAAACAACGGCAAATTAAAAAAATTAATTCGCGGCAAGTCTGCAGCCGGTGAATTTTAATCGTTTTTACAACATGTAAATATAATAATTTAGTTACGATGATAAAATACAAATAAAATTCCTCTGGGAAACTAAAACAGTTCACATTGGATGTACCTATGCTCATAATAATACAATTCTCAATAAACAAAAAGTTAATTTAGGTAGATCTCTAATTTATTACTTACTTTTTGTCTTATTATTATAGTTAGGGCAATTGTTTACATAGCGCCTCATAAATAAGTATATAAAGTCAATGAAACTTACTTTAAACACTAATTTGTTGACAAATTAGAAGCACCTAACCTCTTTATCATTCCACTTGACATTAGAAACTGACAGAAGTATTGCGCCTGCGCACTGATAAAAAAACAGGGTTTCTTAACAAGTTTTTACACTTGCGCAGAAGTTGACGAAATTTGGACCTAGCAACAGCATACCATGTTCTAAGAGATGCTTTTTGTAGCAGCTGTTAGCGATAAATAAACCGACTAGCAAATAAACGCGAGAAAAGGTGTTTCCCTAATCTTACCTTATCCGCCCGTTTTATTTAGAGAAGCAGGATCACAAAAGAATGCCAAACTAACCTTATTCGAGGGTCGAATCTAATGTCGCTGCTTCCTCGAGGTCGTCCTCCCAGAAGGCAGACTAAGGAAGAAGGTTCGGCGACTACTTCGAGGTCCAAACTTTGTCCTGGCAGCCACCATTCCCTTTCCTCCAAGTTGACATAGACCTTCAAGAGTTTCAAACTTTAGCAAACCACCATCATTTAGAAGCCGTAGAGCTACGTGCTTTCGAATTGGTCGCCCTTTGAGGGCGAACTTTGTATAAATAATTAGAAGTTGTGGTTGAGTTCTAAGTGAAACAATAAAATTTGTTAACAATGGAAGCGACTTCTGTGCTGCATGGGAAATGAGCCACGAATTACATTTTTAATTTAGAGTTATAAACGGGCAAGAATTTTGCTTTATTGTTTTGCAGTAATTATACCTGTTTACAATTGAGATTCTTTGTAATGCTTTGTCAAGTTTATTAAGAGGTTGCCATCCTTGGTTATTATTCATCCTTTGTATGTTCCCAGCTTTAATTTTACACGAATTCTGTGGTTTATTATTGGGAGTAAGTCATGAATAAACTCGTCAGACAATGATGATTTCATTAGAGTTACTCAAAACAGCGACAATAGAAGAATGTAGTTTTATAAAAATACGCAGGTTCATTTAAAAGTAAATGCACTTTATTTCTTATGAATAATTTTGAAAATAGATAAAAATCGGCAAATAGGTAATGTGCATTAAATTATATAGAAAAGACAACGTTGTCCATAAAACAGGGAGGTTTACCAAACGTCAATATGTTCAATATACAGATAAATCAAATAAAAACCTAATTGCCGTGGCCTATGAAACAAGCGCGGCATGTGGATGATTAGTTTCCAAATCGTGTAGCTATTATCATAGTTGCACGGTTTATTATTTTACCGTAATTGCTTATATTTAATATTTTTATCTACGACTTCGTGGATTTAGGATTTAGGACTTATTATGAAGTTCATTATCTCACCAGTGAGATACTGGATTCATCACCTAACTCATTTTATTTACATAAATAAAACCGAACCTTTGTTTATAAGAAAACTGGCTGTTGTCATAGTATTAAACAAATCGAATCAATCTCGTTCCTTTGATTTTAAAACAAAAGTATTTTAAAAATGACTTGATATTTCCAAATAAATTAATGCAAAATGTCAAATATCATTTTAAGCAAAAAAACGATTTTTAACAAGTTTTGAGCAGTTTTAGATAAAATTTTGTATGTCACACGTGGCATAATGCACTATTATGACACTCGTTTGGTTACACGGCTCGGTCTACGACCTCGTCGTGCAACTTTTATACTCGTGTTATAATAACGCGCTTATGCTACTAGTAACATAAATAACTATTAAACAATTAGTAAAGTGGACATTGTTAATTATTTTTAACATTTATCATTTTTATTTTACAAACGCTCATGATAAATGTTAGTTGGCAAACTTGACACAATTAACTCACATAGTAAAAAAGAAAATTAAACGGTGTGTTGGTTTAGCGGTGAAGACGTGGGCTTGTAATCTGGTGGCACCCGCCCCCGTGTCGGACCTGGATTTTTAAAATATTTTTTTATTTACGGGCCTCAAAAAAATAAAAAAACCTAGTTCTAGAAACGACTGAACAACATTTGTTAGAGAAAACAAGTCTGCCACGGGATTTGAACTGGGGCCGCCAGATTACAGACACACGCCTTTACCCCTCCACCAACATGCAGTTTAATTTTTTTTCATTATGTGTGTTAAATGAGTCACGGTTGCCAACTGACATTTAACATGCACGTTTGTAAAATAAAAATAAAATTTTTAAAAATAATTTACAATCCTCACTTTCTAATTGCTTGAAAATGTTAAATAGGAGCAATTATTGTAAAATTATAAACCGTGCGACTATGATTATAGCTCCACGGTTTGTAAGCTAATCATCGACATGCCGCGTTTGCTTTATAGGCTACTGCGATTAAGTTTTGATTTGATGACTTTGTGCAATAGTCCTTTTTACACCAAATAAGAAAGATAAATATTACATGAAAATGAACCATTTTCGATTATTTTGTAAACTTTGAGAAGATGATAATTATATTATTACAAGTAATATAACTAGCGATTCTCATTTTCTGATAAATTGCGTGTTTATCAAAGACAATAATTATCTTAAATTAACTAGCACGAGTTTACTATCATCCCAATTTTATCATAGCAAACGGTCACGTGTTATCTTTGCAGTGAGTATCTTCATCATAATAATTAATTACGTTATATTTTTATTGTTTTCAATGACAACACCTCTTGTCGGAAATGATGGACACTCTTCGCGTGTTGTAGCGCAGCTGCGGTCTTAACTTGTCGGCCTTGTTAATAGTAGTGGTTTTTACATCGTTTTTTCACTTATTAATCACCACTTGTGGTTTTTCCGCTAACAACTTGAATTGATTGGTTGTTGACATAAAAATTGAGTATTGTGATTGGCCAAATAGAATTTATATTTAATACTATTGCCTTTAGTGCGTTTAGCTTCCCTCTCCCTCCCCGGCTATATAATCTTCATTTCAGTGAGGGTCATTACTTTCACGTTGGTCATAACTCCCAACTTCTGTGTTGGTCGCACCGTCCAGCTTGGTAATCACGCACTCTTTTCGTTCAGTTCCCAACCCCCAATTTCTTTCATAGTTACTATTCGCAACTGCTTTTATTGGGCATTGTGACCAATGTGTCAGTTGTGTCCGAGGAAATAACTGGGAGTTGTAGCCGAAGTGGACGCTATAATCCTCCCTCCCGTTATATTATCTTTAATTCAGTGATGGTCATTACCTCCACGTTGGTCATAACCCCAATTTCTGATTTAGGCACACCGTTCACCTTTGTTATAACGCGTTTGAATCCGGGTACCGCCGTTGTTTTTTCTTAATTTCTAATTTTATACACTGCTTTTTTTTAAACAATGTTTTTGGTCTTTACTGTCTACCCGAGGTTATGGTTAAGAGCAGCTATATTTTTTAAGAAAAAATACGAGAACAAAGTTGCATTCACTCACTGATAATGCGCTCAAAGCTAAAGCAAAAGTAAAAAATGCTGATTTGTTGCCACACTTAAGTGCATCTTGGGTTGCCTAACCAGTAGGCGTATTTCTGAAATTTGAAATTTGAAATTTTTGAATTTGGCGCAATCTGCAAACTACGCCTCTTCTGTATAATGTATCCTACCAACCCCCTGAGTGGTTTACACATCAACCACATTATGTTAAAGAGTACGAGACGGCTGGGTGTCGGAAGCAATGGTACGGTGGCCCTGACCCACCGCATTGCAGGCCAAACTCCTCGTTGGAGTGTAGTGCCACCGACTTTACTTTTTACTTTCGCAATACGTGGGAAAAGTCATGCTATTTGAAAAACACGATTCGAAATGTTTCCCATTTTCTACAATACCAAGAGAAATGTGTCGATTTAGTTACTTACTTGCCTATGTAGCAGCTTTACATCAAAGCTAATAACGTCGCTTACTGGTTCGCCCTGGGGTGTGACGTAATATACCAATAATTGACTGACTGGTGCCATTACGGACCTTACGGTAAAGCTGTAAAGGAAACAGAAATTAATATTTCATTAAGTAATTTAGGCACGAAATGAAATTGACATTTTTCTTTTACTGGAAATAACGTTCAAACATTTTTTTCAATAGAAGAGTTTTCATTAAAATGTCAATCTACGCTTTAATCTCAAGCGCGGCGTGAATGGACCCATTGCGAGTATATGGTTATAAAATCTGATTTTATTTGCTTTTACTTTTTTTTTAAAGACGCTTATCTTATCGTTACAAGTAATAAGTAATCAGAAGTTTATGATGAAAATTTAGCTTATTAAAAACAATAAAATCGTTTAGTATTGTTACCGGAAAGTCCGCCTAAATATATTTTTATACCAATCTCTATACGTCTTTGCAAGCTCATAAAGTCGCTAAGAGATAAAACATGAAAAAGAGCAAACAATTCTAAGATTGTTGCTTATTAGAATTATTATAAATTACTAGGAAATTATACAACCTCAGCTATTAAAGGGAAAAAGGTTTATCTGTGGTTTAAATTCAGAAATTCACAATTAAATCGACACGGTCTGAGTAGAAACATTTTTAGTGCTGAAAAATGCAAGTCAAGCAAACTAATATTGTTTTTCTTGCCACACGGGCGTTTCTGTGTTTTGTGCTTAGAGGCCGGTGCGATCGCAGATACCTGCTTAGCAGGATCCAATCGCAACTTTGCCGGTTTGTTGCTTTGCAACTTTTCCTCGACGCACATAATAAAGGGCGTTACTAGTGTAATTCCCCTTTAATGTTAATAATAATAATAATAATAATATTTTTTTATTATTTTAATAATATTTAATGTTAATACCCTATTTACTGAAGTTTCACTAAACAGTCTACCGATATGTTGTTACAACAGGCTGGTAGCACTGCATGTCAGTATACATGTAGGTGTATGGCCAGGCGCGTAAGAGGGGGCGGGGGGCATTGCCCCCCCAAGTATTTGTAATAACAAAAATCGCTTTCAGTTCGTTTTTTATTTTCAGTTGTATGTACTTACATTTTGTATTTAGTATGTATAACCCTCCAAGTAGTAAGAAGTTGTTCATTTAATCGCTTTAATTAGGCTAATTGTTCTTAATTACACGAATGTTTAATATACAGCGGTGTATATCTGGCGATAACATATTTTCTCAATAACTTATATTTTTTCTAAATGTCAATTATCAACTATAAATAATTCTGTATTTAAAGCTGAGACTAGCTATACGATAAATGACCTTGAAGTAAAAAAAGTTTTCCTGCTTTAAGGGCGCCACCAAATTTGTGCCTAGGGCGTGAAAAAAAAACTGCCCTGGCTGGTGGTTATTTGCCATGGTAGTATGAGTTTCCAACCACGGTTGAGACCTTTGGGTAGAGCGCGCGTCATCAACTTAAACATGGCGGTTGTTGGCACGTAATGTAGTTGCATTTGTTATAGAATACTGTCAATTAACAGAATTTTGTTTCAAATTTGTGTCACCCTCCCGTTAATGTTCACCAAACAATAATTTAAGTTCTCATTAAATTTGAAACCGATTTAAAATTCGATTTAATTTGAACCTCTGTTGCTGAAATGTTGGAAACTAAGGTTTAACGTTGGTATGTTATTGACAGATTGTTGTTAATGACATCTAATTGAAATATTTTATATTAAATTACCTTTAGGATGTTTTAGAGGAAAACGTCGATAGAAAGGAAATTTTGGTTGTTTATTTATTAATTTGTAAAATAATTTTATTTTTAAATATTTTGCGTTATGTTGTTTGTTTACAATATTATAATATAAATCAAAACTTTAGTCTAGTAGTTAGTTAGTTATGGACAGATCATTTAATATTCACTAGGTATGTGGGACGTTATAATACAAAAGACGTTTCTAAAGTGACTTAAATAATAAATTATGAGCAAAAGTATCAAAGCATACAGCTTACAGTTTTGACATTTTATTGTAAATTAAATATTTCCAGAAAATTTAATTTCGTTTAATAAGAAAGTGTGAATATTTCATGTCATATTTTATAAAATAAAAGAAAATTAAAATGTTTTTAAATTTTTAGCACTTACGCTTTTCTTGTTTTTAACAGCTTTAAAATCATAAACTGTTTGACCTTGAAATAGTTAATTATGAAATGCTACAAATCACACAATAAAAATTCAAAAAATACAGAAATTCTGTTCAAATCTTCCCATAAGCTAGCACTGATTGATAAGCGTTTCTTTGCCATTCAAAGCAGGTTATCGTTTTAAAAAGGCATCATAAAAAGATTATTGCTGGTTTAATAATATAAGTCATTACGAGACAAGGCAACTTATCTGCCATAAAATGAATGTCTCTCGACGCTGCGAAACCCTTAGAGACAGGAGTCAATTTCACAGCCCGATGAAACTTGAACTCCATTAAACACGGCCTATGAAAAGACTTTTCAGTGACTTCGAGAGTTTCGCCCTTACTCTAGCCATAACGGCCTTGTTTGCAGAAGAGAGACGCACACTTCACACCGACAACCGCGTTATTAATTTCACGACAGGATACACACAAGGGCCCGTTTGCGCAAATATGACGTGAAGAAGTGCCTTAGACTGGGCGTAAATATACAAAACACCATAATTTTGTTCAAGGGGTCATGGAATGGAGACGTTGTTGGGCGTTACTAATTAAAATTAATTTTTGCGACACACATTTATCCCATTTTTTGTCGGTGAGAACTTTTTTAACTAAGAATACACAAAGACAAACAAGAAAAAAGAAGGTAAAAAGAATACAGCATGACTTTTGTAATAGCAATATTACTTATTTCCTTAACATCTCCGGATCTTTCATTAGTCTGTATTGCATTTGATGTGGAAAGATATTACGTAAATTAACAATCTTTATTATTAGAAGCACGAAACATCCAAGAGGAAATACAACATCTGCATGAAATTAGAGAAAACTCTACGAGCAGCAGTCTGCGCTTAATGAAACGAAATCCGCCAATTCAAAGCAATTTCTGCTCTGTTTCGGCTTAATACCTATTACCTAGAATTCCTTATGGTATATACGAGAACGTGATGCGCGTATCTACAACTTATATTACCAATGCAAACCAAAAGCGCTCTAGGTATAAAGGAATGACGCATTTAGCTTCTTCCTCTTACATTTCTGTAACTGCCAACATAAAACTGAGTTTTTCATAATGATCTGTTTTTGTTTAAAAATACATTTTGGTTGCACAAATTAAATTAAGAAAAAGGGTCTGCTTTTAGAGAGCTACTTAAAATACTACTCGGAGAATGCGTGGGCTACGCTCCACACTTGTTTGTAAGTTCTTGTCTTATGAACACCTATAAAAACAAAATAAAATAAATATAGGCGGGACCTTCAAATTGGGTCTGCACTGAAGACTTCCTTTATGAAGTTACGCCACTGTGCGTACAGCAATATTGTATATTATGAAATAAATACTGTGCTTAATATGTGTAATCATGTTAATGTTTACCAGTAACAAGAAAGTACTGGTCTCTGAATTTACATGAAAACTGCAGCTCAATGGTTCAATGTCGAGTGCGGTTTGTTAAAAAAGGCTAGCAGAGTTAGTGAATTGTGTTGTAAAATAAACAGTGTAGGCTGAATTTTTTTAATTGCATCGAAAAATATACTGGTCTGATACACATCAGTAAATACGAATATGCGCTCTAGATAATGGACGCTTACAGACCTGTCTTCTAATAGCGGGGGCTCAGCGTCACTAAAAAGCAAAAGAGGTGGAAGGGATTTGCATTTGATATATAGGTACCTACGTGAAGCTTTTCGTTTTAACTCAAAATATATAGGAATTTGAACTAATTTTAGTAAACATAATTCCACATTTTTAAGATATAATTTATCATTTTAATTGTAACATGACAATAATTAAGTTATAACACATGGAAACTATCAAATCTTAGTAAGTAAAAGATGTTGTATAATCTACGAAATTATTTATTTAATATAATATAAATATAAATCGCTTGGGTTTTGTTTTACAAAATTATTTGGCTAGTGATAAAATTTATTACATGCCCTACCTTAACAAAATCTATTCTTTATACACTTACCGGTAAAAAAATTTGGCTATTCTATTTTTCTAAATTTCGTTCATATATGCGTCATTACCTATTAGGCTTACCTGCCGTACTTTGTACCTTTCTTTAGTTTTTAGTATACCTCTGATATACTGCGTTTAAAATCTTTTTGTACCATTTGGTACATAATTGAATTTTTAAAGCTTACACTACGCGATAATTTGTAAAAATTTTTTTCTAAACATTGCTATTTTGAGAATTTTATTGAAGAGACTTGCGTTTTTTAAATTTCGTATCGTCCGTTATGGTTGTGACTCCATAAAACGTTGTTAAAGTTGTAGCATTGCTCGAAGACGACAAAAGTCAACGTTATGTATCCAAACAACATGCAATTCTATATCTTTAACGATACATGACGTTTATAGCAGACTTAGGGAAACTGCAGAATAGGCACGTAAGACCAGATCGGGTCGTAATGGAAGCACATCGGTAGGTGATGATTTTATCCTGGTTATCGCTCTTAGAAACCACCACACCACGGCTGTCCAAAGAATAGTCACGAAAAAGTTTAATAAAAGTGTCTAGCTGGCAAGACGACCAGCGCAGGGCTCAGAATTGCTGCAAAAACACCACATTTCTCGATCAAGGTTATAGAAACTGAACAATGGTCGAATGGGAGAGGGTTTTATATTCAAGGACTAGCCCAGATTTAAGCTGATATTTTCAGATCTACGAGAACAAGATGCCGAAGAGAGCAGAGAAGCACTTTCGACGCTGTAATTGTTATCACGGGACAGCCACTTCTTTTAAAGACATTAAGCAAAAGCCAGTCGTGCAATTAGATGTTGTCGCAGCAATTTTGAGCCCTGTGCTGGTCCTCTTGCTAGCAAGACATTCATTTAATTGTTGTTTTTAATACATTCTTGTTTTGACAAACATGGTTTCTGAGAACAGGATAAAGTGGTCATCAATCACGTGTCGACATGCTGCCATTACTCCCTAAATCTTAGGTAAAACATACTGTATCGTTGAAAGTGGAATTCCTAGCTGGTTGGAGATACAACATTGACTTCTTTCGTCTTAGATTAATGCTACTACTTTCGCAGTATACATTACTTTCTGCCGCATGCCGACCAATCACAAAGAACAGGCGGAATTTCCTACCTTTGCTTTAGCAGACACGTGCATGACGTCATACATTGTAGTAGCTTGTTTACCGATTGCAAGGCTGCTTTATCAACGAGTTTCGCTAGTGTAGAGGCGTGAAGCGCCGTCAAGCAAGACGGGGGTCTGCGTGCGATTCCGATTCCGTTGTTTTTTTTTATTTTTAATCTTATATATTGCTTTTTTTTAAACAATGTTTTTGGTCTTTACTGTCTACCCGAGGTTATGGTTAAGAAGAGTTATATTTTTAAAGAAATAATACGAGAACAAAGTTGCATTCTCTCACTGATAATACGCTCAAAGTTAAAGCAAAAGTAAAAATGCTGGCTTGTTGTCACACGTAAATGTATCTTGGGTTGCCTAACCAGTAGGCGTATTTTTGAAATTTAAAGTTTTTGAATTTGGCGTAATCTGTAAACTGCGCCCCTTCGTCGTGATTGGTCGGCATAAGGCAGAAATTAATGTATCCTAACTTTCGTAACATTTTCTGCAGTCACAACCAATATGCACGATAGAAAATTTGATACGCATATCCCTTAAATAAAATTTACTTGAACTTACAAGTTTTGAAAAAAAGAGTTACATCAAATAAATATGTCATAAGCTTTAACAGTACACAAAATAGTACAAAAGTACTAATTGTTGAAATGCAAAGTATGATACATGCACTGTAAACAACTCATTCTAACAAAGCAGAGGGCCGGCGGGTGGTCTAGTGGTTAAAGTCCCAGGCTTTGAAACTAGACTCCCAATGGCAGTTGGTTCGAGTCCACTGCCTGCCGGAAATTTTTCTGAATAAGTTAAATCCGACAGGTCCATGGATGGTGTATGTAGGTGTGTATGTTGGGTTGCATGTCTTTCAGGGGTGGGGCATGTTAGACCGGTGAATAGCACTTAGTGTGGTGAGCCCGGGTAAGGGGGTGGGATGGGAATCATGGAGTCGTGCGCACGCACGGCTTCTTGATTCTTTAAAGAACAAACAACAAAGCAGAAAAAAGTCTATAGTACGCGGCAGCTAAGCCTCGTATTAGCTAATCGTGCATCATATCCACACTATTAAAAAAATTGGGTGGCTGGATGTCTTTACCGGTTAGTACTTTACATTATTTAAAAAGTTTTATACTATGCAATGCATTCATAGCGAAAATTCGGTGTAAGTCCATCTCAGTTTAATGTTCAGAGCACTAAAACACATACATTATATTTCCATTATCGCATGCCACCTGCTACAGCGTCATATTCTGATAGCTAATGTTACCGAACAGCAATTGAAACGTCAAATCCACCCAGCCAAATCCCACAAATTAGTCGTTTCAAACTTAATTGACCAATATTCTGAAACAGCGAAATAATTGAGTAAGGGCTCGCGGCAAAAAATTAAAATTCGATGTTGCTTCACATTTTCAGTGGTATTGAGAGGTAATTTCGCCATAGATTGACGTCGATAATATATTATCAGTGCCAAATCAGGCGAAATTTGGTTTGTTACTTCCTCACATATACAGGGTGTCCAAGATAAGGAGTGCATGCATGGGGATCTCATAAACGGTAAGAGATAAAGATTCGGTTAAATGAGAAGAATTGTTCAGCATTTCAAGTACTACTGCGATCCACATTCAAATCATACAATTTTTGCTTAATTTTTAGTACAGACCAAAACAACTAAGATTTTTAGTTTTCGTTTTTTGTGTATAATTTGGCTATTATCAAAGATAGCGCAAAGCGGTTTTGACATTATTAATACACTTTTTTACACAGATTTTAAATTTCAAATTAAAATTTGTATAAGTCGTTAAATTTTCAAGGTACCGACATTAACTTCGCTTTTTAAATATGTGTCAAAGGCGGCCATGTCATCATTGAATAGAGCTCTTTTTTATCTTTTGTCTGATATAAGGTTTAATGGGTTTATTTTTATAAATAATGGAGTTATAAGCAAGAAACCTTTTTCATAGTAAGCTGGGTAAAACTATTTTCTTGGGTAGGCTAAAATTAACAAAAAAAAAAAACAACAAAACAAAAAACAAAAGGCTGCATTTGTTTCCATTAAGGTTTGCTTAGTTTATCAAACTTTATAGGAAATTTTACGTTTTTTATTGAAATTTCTTAGCTTCAAAATAGCGTCGATTCGATTTGTTTTTTAGAAAATATTGAATTTAAAACTTTTTTTGACTCAACAACGACTTGCGAAATCAGCACAAAGTAATTATTATAATAGTTCTAGGGAAACACAACGTTACCGAGTACTAGAATTATCAAAAATATGAACACCTGAAAGTACAAAAATAAACGCGAATTTGGTTAAAATTTTGTGGGTTGTTGGAGCTGGGCATGTGGTACAATATGACTGATGTCGCATCGTTAGTTTTCATTTGATACCTTCTATGAATTTGTTTAAACCGGAAACTTGCGTTTTCTTACTTTAAAAACGGAAAACCATAAAATGTTTCTATATAAGTTTAATTGCTCACGAGTGACAGTAGAATGGAATTTTCTACCCTATTTTTACATGCAGCATTTTTATCGGGGTGGAGTGAGAATAGTTATTCTCCCCTTTCCAATTTTTGGCCAATGAAGTTGTTTTTCAACTGATGTTCTTTAAACTCAAAAAACGTTTTTCTCAAAAATTAAAAAAATCTATTTTTTCTCATGAAAACCTAAAACATTTTCGGTGTCTCACTATACTATGACATGCAGGTGCAAGCATTTTATTTCTGCACGCTCTTGCTACAGTGGTACCAGTGATGCAACCTTATAGTCAGTGTTGGATAGTAAATTGTTGATTCAAAAATACTTTTTAAAATATGATTAGTAACAATTTTTATTGCATAGGAAAGTTCAGGCTAAGTGCTTTGTTCAATTTTCTAAAGTTATGATTTATTATTAACTGTTGTAGAATCAAGCTGCATACTTTTTATTCGTCCAGTATATCGCTGCGTAGTTATTAGTCTTACAATGACATGACCGTGAAATATGTATTTTCACGGTAATGCGGCGGTACAGTAGGTCATAGAACAATTTTGTACGCCATAATACAGAGCCTTCGTTAATTACTGATACCCACGTGACCTTTCGCGGCGAGTGAGGGAGTTTTAGAATTAGATGTTGAAGTCAGTTCAGGATTGGTACTCGTGGTAACTAAAAACTCCCTGTAAGTGTTACTGTCAACACTCAAAGTGAGGTTATGTATTTTATTTATTATACAGTGCCCATTTTAAAACTCCGAGCCTAAATTTTTTTAAATAGGCAACACACAATACAAATCACTGCCGACTATTATTTTAAAACAAAATATTTCTATAATTAAGATCAGGGCAATCATGTTTGCATTAACTTGACAGTTTACTAATCAAATTCGTTAAGCCATTACTTGAACGGTGCAAAACAAAGATTATCGATCACTAATCTTTGGTGCAAAATGTATTCCAACGCTGACAAAGTGGACATGCTTCTAATTCTGGGTGAATGTCGAAAAAATGCGAGTGCTGCCAGTACTTTGTATGCGCAACGCTTTCCAGGTAGACGAATTCCAACAGACAAAACATTTAGAATGCTTCTTCTGAATTTACAAGAGTATGGGCAATTTTCAAAACCAAAAGTAAGGGCACGGCAAGTTACGGTTGAACATAACAAAGTAGCTGTAATTGAAATGGTTACGAATAATCCCCATACAAGTCAAAGAGCGATTGCAAATGCCTTAAACATTAGCAAAGGTTTTCAATATTCTTAAGGCGAACAAATTTCATGTTTATACCATACACATACACCATCTTGAAGATAGGGATTATGAGCATCGTGTTCAGTATTGTCAATTTCTTAGACGGCAATTAAACTGCAATGCGGAATTTTTAAGTATGGTATTATTCTGTGACGAAGCGAGGTTTTCAAACAACGGCATGGTTAATCGACATAACTGCCACTATTACGCCCAAGACAATCCCCGCTGGATCAGGATAACTCATTTTCAGAGAATTTTTTCTCTTAAAGTGTGGTGCGGTATTATTGGCGATTTTGTAATAGGTCCACATTTCTTTAATGGAAATTTAGATGGTGAAATTTATTTAAATTTCTTAATTAATGAACTCCCGGCTCTTCTCCAAACAGTTCCTCAAAAGGTACGGAATAGCATGTGGTTTTTAAATGATGGTGCACCTCCGCATTTTCATAGGGATGTGAGAAATTATCTTAACCAACGTTTTGAGGGACGCGTAATTGGACGAGGTGCATTGCATCCTTGGCCTGCCCGTAGTCCCGATTTGACTCCGCTAGACTTCTTTTTGTGGGGCAAAGTAAAAAATGATGTATATGAAGTGCCCATTAGAAATGAAGAACATCTATGCGAAAGGATAATTCAATGTTGTCCCTCTATCACACCGGAAATGTTAGCTCGTGTTAGAGGTTTGATGCGTAGAAGAATTATACTCTGCGAAAACGAAGGGGGAAGGCAATTTGAACAACTGCTTCGTTAGTTTTTGTACTATGTTCCTATTAAATTATTGTAGTTATTGTTGTCAAATATTAAATTTGAGTTATTAAAGTAACCTTAAATTTGTACTTAATCATTAGTAGATACATGTACTGCAAAACAACTCTTATCCCAATTTAGAAAAAAAATGGTAGAAATGCATAGTGATCTGGGGGTTGCATTGTGTGTTGCCTATTTAAAAAAATTTAGGCTCGAAGTTTTAAAATCGGCACTCTGTATATTATGAATTTTTGGATAAAAAGCTAACCAACAGTGTAAGTTGGGTTGCCTATATTTTGTGGTCACGTGGGTATCAGTATTTAATAAAAGCTCTGTAGAAGTAGTACTAATTGAACATCAATAGGTGAGGAAGTATAATGGAAATCTGTCAATACAGTACGAAATTACTGTGTACACACGAATTAAAAGCGGCACTAAGCACAAATATCCTGTCATACAAAATTGTAAACCATTATTAGGTTTGGTGTTTCAGTATTTACTTCATTATATTGGAATTATCGGTTTCAGTGGTGCGGAAACACTTTGAAGTGGGTTATTTGTCTATTTTCAGTGATAGTTATTCACAGTTGTTGATTTTGCCTTTTACTGTCTAATTTCAGCTTTTAAGTCTTTAAATATTTGCAGCTACGAGACAGGTTAATAATGTGATTATAAAATCTGCGAACGCTGTTTGCTTTGTTGGCACAAGGAAACTGCATTTAAGCCGAGTTAATTATGAAACAAAATCTCCCCGTTGCGTTGTCTGGAAATTTCTTGCCTGTTTATTCTACGGTTATTCGAAATTACCTCGTTCTGAAATGCAATCTCGTAACTGGCAGCTTCAGACAAGAAACGTTATAGACCAAAAATTCTTTGAGCTTCGTTAATTGAAGAGAAACAAGATCTTTAGGTTTGTGTTGGAGGAAATTTCCTTTTGTTTGTCTACCTGCTTGTTCTGACTCAGGATTAATCTCGGCTTTATACATCCTATTTTCAATCAAGCTGTGCTACATCTAAGAAACTAAGGCAATTTGGATTAAAATACTAGAAACAGAAATGGGAAATTAACTAAAACGGAAATGGGTGTCCGTAACTGGAATGTAAAGCAAGAAAATTTTATTACGTAGGCTTGTTGTTCTGGTGCGCCCAACAAGGCAACAGAAAATCAGTTTTGGCAAAAATAAAATAACAGACAATTGCAATTTGTCGGAATTCTCCAAACGCTTGTATTGTTGCGTATCGTGCACGGTGGTAACAGATTCGGCCGTGTTTTTGTTCCTAAGAACAATTATTTTGCTACAATAGTGTCGGAACAAAACAGAGCCGACTGTAAAAGCTTTTTGTACCGAAATAAATTTGTACTGTAGAATAAATGAAACTGTTGCCTTGTAGCGCTTGCTACAATTTTATTTCCTACCCACATTTACAGCGAGAAATGTTTCAATGTGTTTTAAAACCTACTCGCCGAGCCACTTTTGTATTTGATACGTATATTCGCATTTCACATTTTCCACACGCAGACGGTTTATGTACAGATATACAATTTCACACCGGACAATGTCACACTAATTTTGTTTAAACTAGTAGAAACTAAAGAGCTCGTACATCTTGATCGAATTTTCTATTAGAAGTTCATAAAAATACAAAATCCCAAGATAGCTCTTATAAGCTGGATTTCAATGGGAACATTCATTTTAACGTACAAGAACCTTGGAAGCTCCTGTATTCGCGATCCGTTCAACGACTGACTGGAACAAAGGACAGATCGCTTCTACCCTGCCAAATTTTGTATTATTAGCTTTTTTGGGATTTTGTAAACGCTGTGGCTAGCGTCCCGACTCGGGATCCACGTTCAGTCCCGAATAACGTCATCGAATGACGTCACAAATAGCCTGTCGGGACTTTTATTCAGTCCCGACTCGGGAATCAACTCCAGTCCCGACTTATGAACATTTTTCGCAAACATTTTTACATTGCTTTCGTTGCATTTATTTTAAATAAAGCAAATAAAAATCGGTACATAAACAACTTAAAAATACATTGGTAAACATAATTCCATAAACAATAAACTAATACTTAAAAATCGTTTCTTTATAATAACTCCTTGCAATAACAGACAACAAAAGTAATACTGAAAACATAATTATTTGAAAAAAATATTATAACTAGGTACCTACTACAGAGGTGCCGGACAATGCGTAGATGTAGATTTACTGAAACTATTTCATTAATAAAAATGTGAAAGGGAGAAGTCATCAGGGTGTTCTCGCTGTTATCGCAGCATGTACCTATGTTGTACATCTTTCCTTTTCGGACCTTTGAATTTAGCATTTATTGGTATTTTCAATAATAAATTTAGTTTTAAATCTACATTCACACGCTGATGAGACAACCTCGGTAATTATTCTTGTAACTAACGCGAGCATTTTAAACAATACCACTGCCTTTTAGGCAGCTTTTTAAGATTTACGCATTCAATATGACAAAATTGTAGACAGAATTTACATTTAATTGATGCGCGGGAATCAGAAATTATTTCACACACTTCACAACACACCTCGTACAGCCACTTATTATTGTCTTTTTTGAATATCACATTTTGTAGAATATCCCAGGCTTTGGCAGTGAAGAGTGGTCGAACTAAGGAGAAATCAACATCGGCATCCAATACTGCGTTTGACACTTTTTCTGGATCATTTTCTACATGGCATTCTTCGATTTTTTCGCCACTTTCGAAAGCGAAATGATCTTGCTCCCTTGTTAAAATCCACGATAATATTCTTTCTTGTTTCTTTTTAACCCCAAGTTCGAAAAAGCGACAATTTCGTTTTTCTTCCTTATTTTCAAACCGATTGCGGTAAGATCTGAACCGCGTGATCTGCCCCTTTTTTTACAATTTCGGGCATTTTGATAATGTCTATATCGACATCATATGATACATTTTGGATATTTTCAGAGTCTAAAATGTTTTCGGTTTCCTCAAAGCAGCAGTCGTTATTTAATATTTCGTTGCTCATAATAATTATTTTTGGACTACTATTACTATTGAAATCCAAATTATGAGTCTTTTCAATTTCATCCTCGGCAATTTCATAGGAAATAGTATTTGAGTCTATCAGGTTGCTCGTGTAGTTTTCAGTAATAGATCCACATACGTCAGTCGTACTGAAGTCTGTAATAATTACAAAATTACTTTGCTATTGAAGTAATTTTGCAGATATTTCAGCTATACCGTCAGTCTGATCGTGAACATTATGAGTTTTTTCAATTTCATCCTCGGCAATTTCATAGGAAATAGTATTTGAGCCTATCAGGTTGCCCGTGTTGTTTTCAGTAATAGATCCACATACGTCAGTCGTACTGAGGTCTGTAATAATTTCGAGTCGAGTCGGGCGGAATAAAAGTCCCGACACGCTATTTGTGACGTCACTCGATGACGCTATTCGGGACTGAACGTGGATCCCGAGTCGGGACGCTGGCCACAGCGTAATAAAAGTCCCGACAGGCTATTTGTGACGTCATTCGATGACGTTATTCGGGACTGAACGTGGATCCCGAGTCGGGACGCTAGCCACAGCGTTTTGTAAAATACTACCCGAGGTTAATACTTAATTAAGCTGGTATCGAAATAGAAAATTTTATATCTGACAAATTTGACAAAATTGAAAAATTAAAAAACATAATATGTCGATGGCACTAATTGATTAGTATCAGTGGTGTAACTACCATGGGGCAGAGGAAGCAAGAGCCCTCGGGCCGAGGCCTTAGGGGGCCCTGCCACGAGCCACGAGTTTTTATTTATTTTAGATTTCTCTATTACGAAGTTTTTTAAATAAAAATTTTTGATTTTCGACTGTCTTTATTTGTATATTCAACTAAAAACATTTTAAATTCCATCTAAGTATGTACTTATACAATGAAAAATACTGAAGTGAGATTATATTTACTAATAACACAACACCCGCACTTTTTGGTACCGACCCAGACATATTAACTTCAGAAAATTTAAGATTTGCTTATCTTAATTAGACACGGCTTTAATATATTTATTTTCATTTACTACACTGCAAATAATTTTTTTCCTATTGAAGAAATTGTTTTTAATTTCTTATTATCAATTACTTTATTGTTGAAGTTTTTTTGAGGATGGGGCCAGGACCCTTCAAGTATCTTGGCCCCGGGCCCAAAATCTGAAGTTACGCCACTGATTAGTATGTTTGAAGTTAAAGGTCACATAGGAAAATATGTTGATATTTTAATAATTTTGAAAAATTGGATTAATATAGGCAATATAGCTCTGTCCAATGAACCGAACGGTAGCAATGCGAAGGTTTGGGGTTCCAATTCTCTTAAGTGCTTGTGTTGTCTTGTGCACGTTAAACAAAGTGTATATGCCCTTAGCAGATGGTGCCCTTCGATAACTCAAAAAAAAAGTTGTTGGTATAGGCGGTCTATGCGCGGTTACGGTTAAGATCAGTTATATTTTTAAAAAAGACAATCCCAAAACAAAGTCGTTTTTAATAATGTTGTTAGTATATGCAATCTACGCGAGGTTATGGTTAAGATCAGTTAGAGTGTTACAAAAGACAATGCCAAAAAAGTTGTTTTTTAATAATGTTGTTGGTATACGCAACCTACGTGAGGTTCTGCTTAAAAGATCAGTTATAGTTTTACAGAAGACAATACCAAAACTAAGTTTTTTTAAATGGTGCTGGTATAGGTGGTCTACGCGACGTTATGGATTAAGATTAGTTATATTTTTACAGAAGACGATGCCAAAATAGAATTGTTTTTTACAAAATGTTGCTGGTATAGACGGTCTGCGCGAGGTTATGGTTAAGATCAGTTATATTTCCCAGAAGACAATACCAAAACGAAGTTGTTTTTTAAGAAATGTTATTAGTATAGGCAATCTACGCGAGGATATGACTAAGATCAGTTATATTTTTACAGAAGACAATGCCAAAACAAAATTGTTTTTTAATACTGTTGCTGGTATACGCAATCTACGCGAGGTTATGGATAAGATCAGTTATATTTCCCAGAAGACAATACCAAAACGAAGTTGGTTTTTAAGAAATGTTATTAGTATAGGCAATCTACGCGAGGATATGACTAAGATCAGTTATATTTTTACAGAAGACAATGCCAAAACAAAATTGTTTTTTAATACTGTTGCTGGTATACGCAATCTACGCGAGGTTATGGATAAGATCAGTTATACTTTTACACAAGACAATGCCAAAAAAAAGTTGTTGTTTAAAACTGTTGCAGGTATAAGCGGCCTACGCTAAATTATGGTTAAGATCAGTATTTTTACAGAAAACAATGCTAAAAGAAGTTGTTTCTTAACAATGTTGCTGGTATACGCAATCTACGCGAGGTTATGCTTAAGATCAGTTATAGTTTAGAGACGATAATGCCAGAACACAGTTGTTTTTCCAAAATGTTGATGGTATAGGCGGTATACGCGCGGTTACAGTTAAGATCGGTTATATTTTTCCACAAAACAATGTCAAAACAAAGGTGTATTTTAAAAAATGTTGCTGATATGGGCGATGTACGCCAGGTTACGGTTACGGTTAACTTCAGGTAAATTTGTACAGAAAACCATGCCAAAAAAGGTTGCTTTTTAAGAAATGCTGTTCGTATAGGCAATCTACGCGAAGTTAAAGTTGAGATATATTTTTACAGAAATGAATGCCAAAAAAGAGGTGTTTTTATAATGTAGCTGGTATACGCAATCTACGCGAGGTTATGCTTAAGATCTGTTTCAGTTTTACAGAAGACAATGCCAAAACAAAATTGGTGTTTTTAATGTTGCTGGTGTAGGCGGTCTACGCGAGGTTGCAGTTAAGATCAGCTATATGGTTACATAAGACAACGCCGAAACAAATTTTCTTTTTATAAATGTTGATGGTACAAGCGGTCTACGCGAGCTTATGTAGGTAAGGTAGGTAGGTAGGTAAGTGTAGGAGACAAACACGATTTCTTCATATGTAGCATTTATTTTGCCATTTATTATTCTTTCATCAAATAAAATTTTATGAAAATTCACTAGGTGTTACTATCAAACTTAGTACTTCAAAATGACGTATTTTATTAACCAAAATAGTAAAAAAGGTATTAGATCACTGAATCCGTTCCTCCATCTTCTACTGCGATAAACTACTTTACTGGCGGTGGTATCACTTTTAGGAATTTTCGGTTGGTAAGGGTCTGCAGATTTATTCTATTGCAATATAAGTCAAGTAATTTTAAATGCTCTTTTTATTGTATCATAAAAATACTTCAAAGTTAAATTGAACCAAACTAAGAGAGGCAAAATGGGATTTTTGTCCCAGACGCAAAATTCAGGGGCAAATATATTCTTTAGGGCAAAGCACTTTTGTGAAACAAATTGCGTATCTGAAATTACTTCACTTAATAAATGATAACTAATACTTGAACATTCTTAAGCACGCCAGTAGGACTGTACGAGAGGAGATTTAGCAAATTGAAACTTTGTAAAATGCTATTTAAAGTTTACTATGGATCAAAAAGGTCTGTCAAATTTAGCGATTCCTTAAGTAGAATATGAAAGAACAAAGAGGCTAAATTATAACGATATATTAGACAATTTTATCTCTAATGAGAGGAGAAAAGTAAAATGAGATCAGTATACCGTATTTCAGTTTTTTTTAAGGTAGTTCTGTAGAGATAACTGCAATTGAAAATGGGTCATTTTGTACGTGATGCCTATACCTAACACGTGAACGGATAGCACTTTGTTCACATTTTTTATTATAGACGCTAAACGGATCTTAAGATTTTTAAATAAAACCACTCATGTATGCAGTAAGTACTATTGTGGGATTAATGTGAAAAAGAATGGCAATTTTTGACCGTTTAGTTTCGGAGATATCGACTGATGAAATATATTAATTTTATTCGACACGGAACGGACACACAGTCAGCTGTGACGAAGTGGCAACAGTGTACGCTGCCCCGAACTGATGTGCGCGTGGTTTAGTCCGGGAATGTGAAACGTGTTTTTTCCCTGGATTTTAATAATTATGGGAAGGATTTGAAATAAATTTATTCTCTCAACAAATGTAATTTATTTAATTCTTTTTTCTCTTTTTATTTTTTATTATTTTTTCTTTATCAGTTTCCAGAGTATAGTGTTTCCGCTTTTTACAAAGAACCATTCTCAATATAACTATAAATAAATTAACTTTTATATAATATAAATATTATTCTGGACAATATTCATACGCTCATACTTATAAAATAAAAATCACGAATAAACTATATATGCATTGAATGCATAAATAATTTTTGAACAAATATTAAAAATAATAACAATAAATGTTTTTCACTCAACAAGTTGCAAGTTTGATCCAAAACGAAATTAAAGCTTCCTGCCGATCATGAATTGCGCAATATCATGTAATATTGGCTCGCATGTGTGCGAGTGTGATATTTACATCGAGATTTGCATTGTTAAAGCCCATGTTTTCATTGCTAATAAATTGCATTCAATAAAAAACAACAAATCCTTTTTTTTTTAATTTATTACCAGATTTGCGTGGTTAGTACGCCGTCAATCAGTGAGTGAATGCTAATTTGTCTTCATATTTTTTCTTAAAAAATATAACTGTTCTTAACAAGTAACCTCGCGTTAGCAGCAAAACGCAACAACAGTGTTTAAAAAAAAACTATAAAATACAAAAAAATTTTTGGTTCCAAACGAGATTCGACCCCGCAACTACTTATGCAGTAAAAAAGTGGCATAACCGAACACACCCGCATATCGATCTGTGCCATTACTGAGTTGTGGTTTACACACATTTCAGCTGCATGCAGATTACTAATACTCGAGAATTGCGGTATTGCCACGATAACAGCGCCGCTCTCTATACGTGTAGGGGACCTATCCATGCATGAGGTGTGAGTGTGTGAGTGTACAATCTCTGTCAAATGTTTTTAATCGACAGCGCCGTAAAAGCATTGGATTTTACTGTACGCTGCGCTCGAA
The DNA here is from genome assembly GCA_958336395.1 of Ctenicera cuprea. Lineage (NCBI taxonomy): Eukaryota > Metazoa > Arthropoda > Insecta > Coleoptera > Elateridae > Ctenicera > Ctenicera cuprea. The sequence goes on from OY284494.1 coordinate 26,259,813, forward strand.
ACTTTTACCTCGTACGTGTACATACAGAACTACCTTAAATAAAATTATATTTATATTATTTCTGCTGTGCCTAGTGCCTTATTAAAAAAATTTGAAATATTTGAATAAGGACTAATGATTCGTACATTGGCCTCCCTGCTGACCGGAGCTTACTCCAACAAGTTGAATAACTTAGAGAAACCTTCGTCCTCAGTAGAAGGACAAATCGGTGCAAAAGTGTCGAGCTGACAATTATGTGTGCCTACTGTGGGTGGTCATTTTTAGCTATCATAACAATAAACGTAACAGATGTGACGAAACAAAATTAAATTCTATGTTAACATTGCATCTTTTTTTCTCAAGTTAGCGCTTAATTCCTTAATTCCACATTTTTTAAGGCCTGCAGGAATTAAAAATGAGCCAAAAACTTCGCCTAAAATTTTCTGTACTTTAGATAGTTTTATTTTTCCCATTTTCAAACGTATTTAAATACAGTTGTAGAAAAAATATTGTGTGCAACTCGGGCAAGAAATGCCTTTAGCGCACGAGAATGAAAGTTTTTTTACGAGGCGTTAGCTAACGGCTTACAACGACTTTACTACTCTTTCTAAGACGCTTAGACTAAATTTGTCCCAATTTTGAAATTGCATCTTCAATGCTGTTGTAGTGTTAGAAAGTTTCTCGTATTCAGAAACATTTGTTTCAAATTTGTGTATAAATAGGTAATTCTTGCATATATGCATCTGTAACCTTTCACAGTAATGGTTTAGAAACCATACGACGAAACACCATTAGTTATGTAAACGTAAATTAAACATAACCATAAGATCAATTTACAGTACATAATTATGTAGTTCAAATAAGATAAGAAACTTCTGTCATTTACACAGTAGTAATTATTTTAATGTGAAACATGGAGTGTGCAGATGTTGCGTGCGCTATATTCCATTAATCCTGAAAGTGTGGAAAAACTGACCTGAAGTTGAGCCGACAAATGGCTCCGGCGGAAGCGGAAGTAGTAGGAGGAACAGGGTCCTCGTAGCGTCTTTGCGCCCAATCCGTAACTCGACCATCAGTCGTTATGACATAGTGCAGGTCCCGTTCGCAAGGACACGTCGACAGGATGACCACATGAGCTTCCTCTTCCGGCTGAAACAGTTCAGGAAAAACATTGCTAAAAAAATTTAAAAAACGCTCTATTTTAGTATATTATGACATATTAATAGTGAAACATGAAGATATATTATGGTTAGTTAATTTCTGAACGCCTTTACCTGGAGGGTGTGTTCGACCCCTTCTATAAGAAGGTAGCAGTCAGACGAAGAATTCCATTTGTAAATTGGTTCTCTTGCCAGGACGTAATGGCTTTCAATTTCTTTTCCTTCCACTGATACCAGTTCCGCCTGAAATTAATAACAGGTAAAAATAGACCGAAAATGCTCTATAAAAAACTATAAGCTGTTAAGGAAATTTGACTTGAATAACGTTCTTTGTTTAAAAACTACAAAAACAGTTTATTTTAAATAATGATTATTTGTATATAAAATACTTAATTACTTTAACAATATTTATTTATTTTAACCTTATACGTGTTTCGGCATGTTTACATGTCATTGTCAGAGGTTATATTAGAAAGTAAACAGTTAGTGTTGTTATAGCAATAGAACTTGGTGACTTGATCTCGGTAATTGTCTGCAGATGATTTGATTTCTTATTCCAAAATGTCCAATAGAGGAGAATTTAAGAGATCAATTTGCTCACTCATTAACGGTACAGTTTTTAAATGTTTGTGAATTTCAAAAGCTTCTAGTATATCTAATTACGTTTATCATAACAAAAGTGTAAACATTTTATGGTGTTATTAGATGTCATTGAATGCTTGTGTTCTAGGAAGTGTTTAGCGTAATTGCATTTATGTGGGTGTTTGTATTTGTAACAACGTACGTGTTCTTTATACCTAATATCAAAATTTCTAATTGTCTGGCCTATATAAACCGAATTACAATGCGAACAATTTAATTTGTAAATACCTGATTTTAGCAAATCATCCGTTTTTGATTTTGCATTAAACAAAGTGTTGAAGATGTTTCTAGTTGTTTTAAAACTTACCTTATATTTATTTGTGTGGTAAATAATTTTAGCATTTTTTTCTGATTTGTCACCAAAATATGGAATCGAGGCATATTTAATTGTATTGGATGAAGTTGGAATATTGGGATAAATTTTGTGAATGGCTGATTTATAATCTTTTTCTTTAATTAATGTATCAATAAATTTAGTATTATATCCTTTGCAATTTGTTTAATAATTGAAATTTCTCTATTATACTTACTTTCATCTAGAGGGACCGTCATTTTATATACAAATAATCATTAAATATGAACTTTAACGAAGTAAAGCTAGAATTTATAAATAAAATTATTTTAAATTGTTCACTTTGGCAAAATGACAATACTATAAAAAAATTATGCTTGAAGCTTAAAGGAAGACTTATAAATTTGAAACAAAAAGTTAGTTTAGATCAAATTGGAAAGATTTAATATCAGTATGAAATTTTGTAAAAAAAAGTCATCGAAAAACAAAAAACAAATTATAATTATTAATTTTTTTGCCATTTCATGCTGTTAGGAATAGAAACAAAAATTTAGTTTAAAAGCGGTCTTATTTATTAAATGTTGAGTGCGAAAACTCTTCAAGAAATTTTATATAAAAACTTGTTTTTTTCCTCATTACTTTTCATCGTAAATGTATTACTAGTTTGGAAAATCAACTTTAAACTTTTACTACATGTTATGGAGATTAAAGGCGTAGTTAAAAGAAACTTTATTCCCGGAGTAATAGAATACTAAAAGATCTCCTACATACTTTGTATGAAAGTGTTGTTTTTGTCGTAAAAGTACTTAACAACTTATTCCTCTTACATTCGTTTAATATCAACGACTTAATTTTAAGTATGTTAACTATGTAAAGAGTACATCTCATGTTGCCAACTTTATTCAACTAGGATTCACTTTAAAGAAATTTAACAAAATGGACTATCTTTTCATGTGTTTTTATAAATGCACTTCTAAGAGATTGCCTATAATGAGGTGTAAATTACTCTTTTACTAATAGAAGCATTAAATGAAAAAGAAGTTTGAAATTAATTTTAGAATCCAGAAATAAAGTACAATAAATGTTAGGACTTAGAAAATTAGATATAGTATACAAGGCGTTTTGCAATAGGCGTCCCTAAATCACAACCGTATTTTGCAGGATCCATTCGAATCGAAAAGGTCCAATTGGCATATGGTCACTAAAGATTATGGAGCCAAACACGTATTAATATCTCTACCATAAATTCAGATACTTCATTCAAATTGCGTAATTTACTAGTAACGATTTACCAGCAGCATAGATGGGAAAGGGCTGCTGGATCTGTAGCGGTCCGTCCTATTAGGCAGTGCCTACCCATATCTTAAAAAAATGAGCGAAACACTTCGCCTGGACTTTCCTATACATTTAAATACATTGTCTTATATTTTCCAACACTTTCGATATACACCTGTCTAGATACGACTAGTTAAAGTAAATAGTTCTTATAAGTTGTAACATCTTGAAGCGGTTGAAGAAAGACCGACCGCTGCGCTGCAAGCATAAGGTTGGGTAAAATATTCGGACTGAATCAACGGAAGCGCGGAAATTGATATTTGAAAATATATTAATAACTCGAGAAGTATTATTTTTAGCAAGAAATTACTCTTATTAATTTGTATTTAGAATTTCAAAACCTTTCTGATTTTAAAGCCAAAATGCCACACGTTTCCATTTAAAAAAAGTTATTTTTTACCGTGGCCGCCATATTAAAATTGGAAACTCAAGTTGTTTTCTTAAATACAATCGAGAAGAATTTGCCCTACAACTTTTCTCTTGGGTTTGCGAGTCTATCTATTAAAATAAAAAAGTTATCCTACACTGAACATTAAACGATTAGTACAAGAATACAACTGCTGTAGAAAGTATGTGAAATTCTTCTAAGGACAAAAAGATTATTAATGGGCAAAAAATTCGATTTTTTGATTTTTTGTAAAAAGATTCTCCTAGAGCAAACAAAAGAAGAAATCAATTTTTTAATTTTGTAGCGAAAATTTTGGGGGGAGGGGGAACAGTAGCTCTCCTGAATATTAAAGTATCAAAAAAATATTATGATATTCGGATTTTGCTATCAATGATGAGCTATATTGCTTTAACAGAAATATTATATTGCCTCCCCGTTAAATAACTAAAAGGGTACCAATTTTCAATTTTCAAAAATTCATAGAGGGCATCACAGTGAAATTCTAGCAATGCGCAAAAAAACAAATTGTAGAAGATTCTCAGCTCTATCAGCTTGAAAAGTTTAAACAAAAACGTGTGTACAGTTTTTGAGAAATATTTTTTTGAAAAATTCCAAAATTTTGGAGTGATGTCATTGCGATCGTTTTTATATTTTCAAAATTAATTATATTTCATGGTATAGTACCCTTGAACGGCTACCAAACAGGATGTAGTTGATTCCAATCAGATAACTGGTTTTTGAGTAAATGGGCGTTAAATTCTAAATGTTTAAAAATTCGTAGCGGCCGCCATTTTAAAGCTAGAGAGTTCGGTAAAAAATCGTTTGATTTGTCCTAAGGCCTTCTTTAATCTCCACTATTAAAATTTCCAAAAATCAGTTTCTGAAAATAATGCTACCAAAAAAACATGTCTAACTTCCGCGTTTTTTTTTAAAAGCTTATTTTGTCGGTGAAGTGTTGATATACCTCCTCATTCCAAAGCAGATCAATATCGGTCCAGCCGTTCCGGAGATATGGAGCGTAACGGACCCACCCACCCACCCACAGACAGACATTTTTTAATAATTACTTTTTTAGGGTCCATGGCTCCCCGACTATTTCCGTTAAAATCTCAACTTTGAAATTTTGCATGAAATCAATACTTCCCTATACTGAAAGTATAGGAAAGTAAAAATCATATTCTTATGTTCAATAAAAAAAAAGTTACTTTTGCACAGTTTTTACTTTCTAACACCCCCGCGTAACATTAAACCTTTAAGCTTTTAAACACAGTTTCGCACACGCAAAAGGCCGAGCTTATCGGGCCAAATGATTCCAGCTCCGACACAATCAACCAATCTATTATTCTTAATACGTTTGCATGCACATTGATATAAATAATGCAATGATCAGACGGACAGATGCATAGAAATAGTAGGGATTTCAGAACGCAATAAGCACGGCTGAGGCACGGCCTCTGTAGTTTTTACTCTACTTGCGCCCCTCAGCGACAGTTAGATGCAGCGTGCAACTATTGTGAGTTTATTTATTTCATATGTAGTTTGCAAATTTGCATTAGATATGGAAATTCTCGTTGACCAGCTAAAAAAAAATTTAATGAATATTCTCACAAAAAACAAATAGAAATAAAAAATCATGGGCGGTGTACTTTAAAAAGATTAGGGTCGTTACAGACAGACAGTAGAAAGATCGTTTAATATTAAATGGTATAAAAGAATGGACTGGCTAACTGGTAGCGATATTAAAAATAAACTATTTTGCTGGAATTGCTTACTATTGACACCTATATCTAACCCATCAAAAGTATAGTATGAAACAGAATACTCTGTATTAAAACATCTTTCAGCTGCAATTAGAAAACGTGCGTTGACCAAAGAAGATTTATCTGTAATTTTCAGATTAAAATTATTTGGCAAATCACGCATTAATTTGGCTTTAGAGACGAAGGTTTACGTTATCAAATTATAGTACACTTGTGACAAAGTGAAGAATATGAATTTTAAGCGTAGATTATTTCATTTAACAACAGATCTTGGTAAATTAGAGCTGTTGCAATTTTTTTAATTTTTAATCTTAATGTTAAATAATTTTTGCCATTTCCTACTCAAATTTTGTTCCCATAGAACGCCACTGTGCTGGACATACCTTAACGTACTTTTCACATACTGAAAATTCTATATTTTTGACTTGACAGTTATTGAAGTCTTAATTGCAATATAATTTTTTTTAATAAATTGATTAAAATGAAATTGCAACCTAAGCTACTAGTTTTAAGTATTTTGATCTATGAGTGAATCAGAAATGAGCATGTTGAGCTTAGTAGGAAAATAGTGTGGAAGTATCACACTAGTTTATGAGTACCAATAGCTTGCAGAATGTTAACACAATAATATGTATAAATTAACATACCAAAAATTTCAAATTAGATTAATTTTAATTTTTTTACAAACAGTTTTGTTGTTTTTGTGTACATGTTCCTGTAGTCGTATTTGCTAATTTGATAAATACTTAATTTTCGAAAAATGAACATAGTATATTCCCTTGCAATCATTTTTGAACCAAACTAGTGTAAGAGCTAAGTTCAAATCGATAAACAAGCTTGCTTCTTCCCTAAGATTAATCTTAGGTCGATAATATGCTGTTACAGAGAGTTCTCCTGTCGTTCCCTACAACTTCCCAAGAATTAGACATCTCCTTTCAGCACGACTATAAATTATTTCGAAGAAAAAGACCACGATGCGCTGACATAATTTCAGTCCTGTGGAAACTTCCTAAACATTACCTGACAGTACACGGTCTTGCACTTAAAACCTGAAATCGATAAATTTAGCTCGAATTTAAAACAATGTAAACACCCCAACTTGGTTTTTTCACCACAATCGCAGTGTTGACTGGAAACATTTAAAGTGTTGAGATTTACCCCGATGAAATGTAAATGCAAATTCAATTTTTTTAATCGAAAAATGTCTTACACAGGTTTAAAATCACAATTGATTTCGTTAATTTTGTACAAGTAGTAATAATGCTAGATTTATTGTTTTATTTAAGCCTACATACGCAATGTTTTTCGACGGAATAAATCACAAAGAAGGTGATAAATTGTTAATCTTGCGACATGCACCAGTCATAAAGTAAATCTTATTATAGCTGGTAGGATGTCGTAGAACATGAAGATGGCTCCATTAAATTTTGAACTGCACGTTACAACACTACGTAAACAGGGTTATAAAGAATCGTAAAACTCCAACCACCGAATCCAACCACCGACAATGGATTTTCAAGTGCTTGTGTGATGGAATAATATGCACGTTCTGGGTTTCATATTGAACTTGCTTTGGGAGACGACTTTGGATTTTTATCTCTTTCAGAATTTTCACACATGTAAATTCGAAGAGACTTTAATCAACTTCTGTGGCAACTTATAGGAAAAAGAAAGGAATTTTTCGAGTGAATTTTACATAACTGGTAGCAGAGAAATACTATAACATTTCTGAACAGTGTGATGCTGTAAACTTGGTAAGCGTTCAGTAAAATGTACTTTCGTGAAAAGTTTTACAGAAAAACAGTGTTTGATGTAAGAAAATTTTTATAATTTTGTTTTGCCTTCTATTCATTGCTCTAAAAATTATTGCGTTAAAATTATTCCAAATATAATAATTCTATAAAACGTTCCACATTCTTTCAGGAATAGTAACATATCAATCCATCAATCTATATAGTAAAGGCGTTGAGTGTCTTATGTTAAGATTTAAAAATTAATGTTTATAAACTGTATGTAAGTGCTATAATCGCATATACAATCTCCCAGTTAATTTTTCCATGCAAATAAGAAGCAGAGATCCCTTTTTGAGTAAGCACGCTTTGTTTGTCTAATTGTAGTTACCGGAATGCTAACATAATCTGTTTTCATAACAATCATAATTCAAAGTTTAACACTAACGTTTGCTTTCAATCCCTTCAACGTTTTACGAATTCACGGGGGTGACGTCAGCATACTGGTTGAAGAACGCGGGTTTTGGTCGTACCTACCGGGGCACTCTTGACGGAGCACTGTATTTAGTTAGTTCATTGTCAAATATTTAGATTTGTTATTTGAGTAAAAGTATTTTTGCTTGCTCATACATTTATAAATTTTATCTCGGGTCAAGTTTACAGGCAGCTATAAAACGGAAATTAGTTTCATGTTTACAAACATGCGAAGGCTATAAACGTAAACCACACTGTGCTATTCCAAATATTAACGTAAATCAATGGAAAATTTTTCCCATGTTTGAATGTATTGACTTAAAATTCAAACTGCAAGTTTTCAATCCGACTGACATTCATTATATTTGGATTGGATTAAATTAGGGCTTGAGAAAAGTAAAGCGATGTTGCGAAAACATTATTTTCTGATATTGGGATTTATAGACGTGAAATATGGAAACTATATACCAAATCCTTTTTTACTTTCTCATATTTTTACTATCGTTTCTGGAGACGCCCTTTAAAAAACTGAAATACATCGCGCGCCGTTTGGATTGCATAATTTTAGCTGCAGCCGTATTCTTGTCGAGTTGAGACAGGCTGAATAGATCAGGATCTAATATTATAAAAAAAATTAGACCCATTGCTACATAATTCATAAAACGAGGATTTCGATCCGCGGTCCGCTGCACTACTTACTTAATTAATAAAAACTGATCTTTGCAAGCTGTATATAAGTACTACAATCGTATGTACATCCCGCCAGTTAATTTTCCATGCAAACAAAAAGCAGAGATAACTTTTTTAGTAAACACTGTTTGTCTAAACCTAATTGTAATTATCGGAACACCAACGCATTCTGTTTCTTTAACTATAAAATGGTACATATTAATTACTATATTGACATCAGAAACTATTTCATTGACAAAAGAGGTACTTGTGCAGACAGATTATTTATTTTCCAATAAAATAAATACGTCTGCGTGTCTGTTTCTAGTACTAGCCTTAGTTTTACTAACAGAAACGATATTTGCTTGCTCAGCATTTATAAAATGTCATCTCGGGTGTTTGCAAACAACCGTAAGGTTAAAGGTAGGAATCCATAAACAAACATTAATTGTTCCACCTATCTTGGGATACAGTTCGATTACAAGAATTACAGCAATCACAAATTAATTGATAAAACTAGCAGAATCCGCCACACGCCTTTCTTTACAAGCAGTTGTTAACAGCTAATTTTATTGCGAATATGATATTTCTTTGTAAAGCACGTCTGAGACTTTACAATAAAATAGCAAAAGCTGTGGACTAGAACACGAGCTTTTCAATTGTTAACTGCAGCTGATTTTCTTGCTAATATGATATTTCTTGGTTAAGCGCATCTTAAACGTTACAATAAATTAACAGAACCGGTGGGCTGCGCCACACGCTTTTATTACAAAGAATTGCTAGCAAGTAGAGATATATTAATGTAACTCTTACATTCCGCCGGTATCGCAGCTTCATGGCGCCGATTAAATTGTGCGATTGCTACATAAGCATAGGGCCGGCTTGAGTATCAAATGCTGGTAGGGAAAATCTACATATTTCCGCTTCCCAAAGTCTCTTCTTTTTACACAAACATAAGTGTTATGCAAATTGAAAAAGTTTAAGGAGTATTTTAAGTAAATTTGAACTTATCTTACGTAATTGTAAACTCAAATATTGTTATTTTTTGTTTACCGTAGACAAATAAGTATAGACTGTAATATGCGCGCAGAGGTAACCAACTAATCACTCATTGCGTTGTTTCTTAAAGAAACTTAGGAAATACAATTCAGAAACTCAAACGTTTTAAGTTTTTTTTAAGATAAGTTTTGTAATTTGATTGCGTTTTGCTACAATTGCATTTGTATAGCTTTAAAATTGAAACAATATATTTATATAATTTGTTTAGCTACAACATTATTTTATTAAACAGCTAGTATAAATGTTAGGTTAATTTTTGCTCTTTTAAAGTCGAAGCCGGTTCTGCATAAAAATTGAAACCCGTAAACATAATAAATAATTTGCGTCGAAAATGTTACTGAATACGTCGTCACTAAATGTTGAGGGTAGGGAACCGGATTTATTGTAAGCCCACCACGCCATCTATTTTGTTTGTTTATTTATTGTTAATTAAAAACAATGGAGGGCATAGCCCACGGGTGTTTATGTTTATGGGGGTCCCTCCCAGCTAACTAAACTATAAGTAGCGAGGGCCTCCTGCAACTAGAAGCCACATATTTACGCGTCTATATGAGGCGCATATTGTTTGAAACGGCAGCGGCGCGCAAGGCGCTACAGTTTTCGGTAAACTATTGGTTAAACTTGATTGAAACGGATCGTAGTTCGTACGTTATGTTATTATTAAAATAAAAGATACCCGTCTAGTTGTTGTTCCCAGTCGGCTTAGTTTCAGCCTGTTCCGTCTTTCTAAATTGATCAGAAAATAAACGCACACCTAATCACCAATATAAAGCAAAAACGTTAAAAGAAATTACAAATTGTGATGGATGCGTTACGTAATTAAACGCAAATGTGGATTAAGGTTCAAAGTGATTTTTCAATCAGAAGTTGCTAATGAAAGAGTTAGTCCCCTTTCGTTTGATTTCTATTTCATGCCCATTTTTTTACTGTTTTGGGGTTTCCAAATAAAATATGTGTTGGCGTTTATGACAGATTACATGTTGCACTAGCAAATTAATTTAATCTACTTCAAAAATATTCGTCTTTAAAGCAATTAATTTCCAAAAAGATGTGGTTTGACTCAGTGATAAAATGAATAAAATAAAACAAATTTTAGTATTGATTCAATTTAAATGTTTTTAGTTTAAATTAAAGCTCATTTTTAAAAACTCTGCATAACTAATCAAAATGTTTGGGAGATGCTGTACTTACCTGCAGAGCAATAATGTCGCTATCCGCCATAATAGCCGGAACGACAAAGGTGCCTTCCCCGGCTGAAATTTCAATATCTTGACTATAAATAGATGTGGAATTGTCGTAGACCTTGACGCGGACGCGTACTGATTTTTCAGTGCTCATTGCTTCTACCTGTATAGCAAAGCGAAAGATGGCAATTCAATATGTGCTCAGACATTTTACAATAAGTCACAATCAGACATAAAGTCAACAACACTTTTAAATATTTAATCTGTACAAAGCTTGAGGGAAACTTGAGCTGGTCAATATGTCTTATGTCTGAAACTGAAACGTAGTTTCAGTAACCACTCGAGACTTACTGTTATTTCTCATAACATTTCACATTTATGTCCGACTTAAAATAGACCAACGAAGCTCCTTACTCGAGTTCAGATTTTATTTTCAAGTGCAGATAATAAAACATTTGCTACATTTAAATGAACTACGAGAAAAGAATATTACAATAAATATGACCTCTTTGAGTTTATAAATACTTTATTAGGCATGGAATAAAATTAAAAACTGGATAGCCACTCGTTTAATTTTTTAAGCAAAGCTCACAAACTGACAGGTTAATTATGAATATTTGTTAATTATCCTACCTTTCCAACAAAAGGTAATCCAGGTTTGTATCGCCTCCGCATTTCCCTTCCAAAGCGCAATTCAACGTAATGTTCTTCGGCGGCTGCCACATCCGGTAAACCACTACCAGCTCCCGGTGCAACTTCAATGGGGGCTGAGAATTCCGTGGATTCCACTTCCACGTGAACGAGCCATCGCCCCAGTCTCGCGTAATCCGATAGAGGTAGACTGAAAGCTTTTATGCCTGTAAATTTAGTTAATTATTGTAGATTATCTTAGTCGCAAAACAACTTCCGAATTTTCTTTAACATTTAACATGTTTAATTCTACTTCGGTTACGAATTTCGTCAGCAAACAACAACAAATCGAAAGTATCAATGTTTAAATTGTTTCGTAAAAGTGTACCTTCATCGAGTGCCACTTGATACCACAAAGCGACTTTGGTACCAGCAGGATCCTTGATGCTGATAGTGGCAATGGCGTCTGCAGCAATTTGAAGGTCATGGTCCAAGGCCAACACCCAGAATGACACTGAAAAATAACAGTTCCATACATTTTTACAACTAAAATAATTTTTGAATAGTGGAGAGGATATTAAAACCTTTGCAAATTTCAATGTTTCATAAAACAATAGTAAAAAAATTTCAACTAAAAAGCAAAATAAAAAGAGGTTAGTTCTGTTATTTATAAGGTTTAATTTCAGTTGACAGTACCATCTCTACTAAGAGCTATCGCCCTTATACCTTTCGCAAGGGGGTTTTTGCCCGGGCTACTATTATTTATGCAAGTAGTATATATTAATTTTAAGCCATAACTACGAATAACCTTTTATTTAACATAAACGATAAATTCAAATGTTATTGCGCCCGTGCAACTTGACGCATATATAGAATTTGTACACCTCCGAGCCAGGGGAGAAAAGTAGTTCTGCCTTAAGCTGTTTGAGGGGCGGATGTGTATATAAGGGTCAACAACAAAGGTCCTTGTTTAAAATGCAATGCGTGTTTTCTGCTGTGCACTGTTCATAAATGTACACAGTGAAATTTTATAAATAAAAAATTCATTTGTTAGGGTAATACTACAAGTTCTAAATCAATCAAATATAAATAGTGCATCGAATTGGCTGACTACAAAAGTTAGCCTAGACGAAAGGAAATCGAAGACGATCAATCTATCAAATTGGCAGTTATTAAGAATACAAGGCTGCTTCTCAACCCAGCGTGGTGAACACTATTTATATCCACTGCTACTGAAACCACGTTTCCAGCGCCGTTAAATTTTAATACAGCGTAGTTACCTTTGACCACCTGGGATTCCCCGCAAGAAATAGCGCAGCCTCACGGTTATGTAAGGACAAATGAAAAACGTAGCGCCGTTCAAATAGAAAGACTAAGAAAAGTTTGCTTGTATCACGAATGCGTCACCTTATTTTTGCATTCATGTATATGTATTAATCTGTATTGAAATTGATCTTTGTTCCTATTTTACTTAGCTTGGACCAAGGCTTGAAGTCACATTGTACTTATTTTCTTGTATTTAGTGTGTTGCCTTTATAAGTTTCTCAATAACCCGACTTTTACATCTTACTGAGCGTATTGAGTTATTCAAAATTTGAGTAATTCCATATTTTAAAGGATTTGAGTTTTGTAACCGGGATGGCAACCTATGGAATTTTTTAGAAACCTGAATCATCTTAAGAAAGGAGTCTTAAAAGTGTCCTAGACTGAGCTAGACCAGGGTAGGTTCAAAACGAACTAACTAAAATATAAAAGACAAAGAAACACAAAGAACGGTTACACGACATCAAGTTGCGAGCTCTAATTTCCACTGGTGGAAGCAAAACCATCTAAATCTCTACTGATTCAGCATATTAGTATTTGCGTTGAAACGCAGGTCACCTGATAAACCGCACAAAGACAACCCGTGCTTGCGCTACCATCACTATAGTCTTTCCCAGAAACACTGTGGCCACCGTGGTACCAGTAAAAGTCTCCGGTTAAACTTTTCGAAACAGCAAACGCTGCGCCGCCTCCCTGTATGGGGTTCTGGTCGGCTTCTCACCGTCCACATGTGGGTTGGTAGCCGACCTTATGAAATTGAACGACGGGATGGTAGGACGACATAGGACATGTGAGCCCTATGAATCGGCATTCTGATGATGTGCTTGAACAGGCGAAGCAGTACCACACTCCAAGGGTCCAGGCCAGCTGGTACGCCACTTCTTCCTGGATGTCACTTTCACTTACCAATTGATTGCCTCAACAACCCAGTACATCGCCCAAGCAAATTTATAACGCGTTGGGTCTTCCAAACGTAGTCACCTGGACGTAGGCAAATTTATAGCCTCAGTTAAAAAAGGGGGCAGTTCATTCGCAGAGCGATGCGCTACCGTTCAGGTGTTTGGCAACAATCCTGGAAGCTAGTAAGCACTTCACCTCGTGAAATCACTCACCTAGTTCTTCTACTATAGTGTACTGTTAATAAAACTGTGAAATAAGTACTCATAGGTATCGTTTCACATGTTATATGTTACTGTGAATTGATGTGTAATTCAACGGAGACCAGATTGCTGAAGCATACACAAGATTCAATCTAACAAAAGCATGGAATAATGTTATTACTTTTCTGACATTAGGAAGGATATCAGCTCCATCGTAATACAAAACCTAAGCTTTTATACGCTCTCGTAACTATAGTTAAATAATTCTTAAATCTTTCAGTTTCTCCATGCTTTTAATCAGCTTATTATCCATTACATAACTATACTCTAATATTTTAGGTCTCTTAGTAAACAAAATAACACCACACTTGTTAATATTGAAAAACAACTCATTTTCCTATGCTCACTTTAAAACTTCGTTCAGCTTCTTGTGCAATTTATAACAGTCTTGCACTGATTTAACACAGTAGATTAATTTGAGATCATCCGTAAATAATGGCCCTTCCACTACATTTAGCATTTTCGGTAGATCGTTTATAAACATTACAACAAATAGCAGTGGTTCCAAAGTGCTAACCTGCCGTACACCACAATTTGAGATGGATATATTTGATGCTGTGCCGCTCACCACCACCACATGTTCTCTGTTACTTAGGTACGATTCGATAAATTTAATTGCGTTATCATCGAAAACGTATTGTTTTAGTTTTACAATTAGAATCTTATGAGATACTTTATCAAACGCCCTTTTAAAGTCGGTGTTAATGCAGTCTACTTGATAACCATTCTCCAATTCTGTAATAATTCTATGTGAAAATGCCCCCAAGTTTGTAAGTAATTGTACTTCTCTTTCTAACGAATCCATGATGTTGTTCACCTAATGTCTTTTGTATGTGCTTGTAAAATCTGTAAAATAAAATATCATCCAAGACCTTGGGCACTGGTGAGATTATAGATACCGGTCTAGTTTGCAACATCACTGTTTTTCACCACTTTTAAAAATAAGTAGAACCCTAGCCTTTTTCCAACAACCTGTGTATTCGTCTGCGTCTAAAAATATGTTGAAGATAAATTGCAATGGCACAGCCAATGTATATTGCAAAAGCCTTAATAAAGTATGGTGGAATTCTATTCATACCTATTGCTGTTTCGGTTTCAATTTTTTAATCGCTGACACAACTCCTCCATTTAATTTTATGGAAATAAAAAATATCCACTTTCTAACAAGTGTGTTGCAGTTTTCTGACTTTGTCGATTTCCTTTTCATATAATATATCTTCAGCACTACAGGCCATTGAGGCCCTTAGCTTGGTCTCAATCACTCCGGGATTTAGCTTATTCACTATGTTCCGGAGGGTAGTGAGGCCCTTTTGGCCTTTAACCACTACGTACCCTCAGCTTACGCCAAACATTGGCATTACATTTACTCGTCCATTTGCTCATCCACTACACTTTAAGGAGACTTCCAACCCCTTTAACGACAGCCAAGGTATTAGCTTGACCGCCGGGACCGACTATTTACGTGCCCATCCGACAGCACGAGACGCCGTGTTTTGCGCGACCTTGGGACACCCATCTAACTACCGACCACGGAGAGCATTGCTGCACTACCCGCGCTAACCCGGCACAGCCAATGTATGTTGCAAAAGTATTAATAAAGTATGGTGGAATTCCATTCATACCCATTGCTGCTTCCGGTTTCAATTTTTTAATCGCTGACACAATTCCTTCATTTAATCTTATGGAAATAAAAAGCATCCACTTCAAAATAAGTGTGTTGCACTTTTCTGACCTTGTCGGTTTCATTTTTATATACCGAGTCAAAGTATTTCCCAACGCTATTTGCTATTGTTTCATGCCCTCTGATTTCTATACCTTCTTTCAAAGCTGTCGCCAAGCTAGGAAAGTTATTGCTGCGCCCTCATTATTACAATATGGCTTAATACTACCCTGATTGTCCCATCTACGAGTAACTGTTGGAATTTTGACTAGACAGTGCAGACTAAACATAAACAATCTCAGAATGAGATTGGTAGATAGCCCTGAATGTTGCGGTTGTAACCTTGGGGGCGGGGCGGGCGGCATAGCATGTGTGATGCCACAGCTCTGCCCTCGCAGTGACAAGATATTTCATGTTGGGAGACTTCTGGCTGAACGTGGCTATTATCAGTACCAACTCAACTGCTGACATTCTTAAATTCATTCAAGTTGAATCGATTGAGTGATGCCCAGACAGGGGAGCTGCTGACTGGAGGTAGCACAATAGGCTCTTCCTGTTATCTTAGTGTGTGTAAGTCTTTTACCCTCTCACTTTTAATGTACAATTCATAACATGTCGTATGCAAAATGCCATATTTATCAGTATCTGTCTTAGAGTGGCTAAATATCCGCTTCGTTACAATCAGCGAGACACATACATACAAGAATCAATATCAATTTATGGTGTGGGATTACAACCTCTACAATTTTTTGTTTTTCGTAAATTAATACAGTTTTCTTGAACAACTTTTATGTTTACTTTTATAAACGAATAAAATATGGTTATTAAATGAAAAATTTGTATGCCTTAAGTAATATTTATGGCATAATATTGTTCCGTTATTAATTTAGAATTTAGAAAAAGTATTATATTGTTGCTAACTATAAACAAAAATCAAACTTATTAGGTTCTTAAAAGGAACTATTTACATTATAAAACCGTTATTATTTTTCATTATTTTTTAAGGTTATGTAGATATTTTTGTACCACTAAAGAGCCGTGTTTTAGTTCTCCAAGAGAGTTTTCAAAGGTTTAGCTAAAATGTAATTTCCGCTTAAAAAAGTATTCCGCCCAATTTAGATTTAAGCATCAAAATCCAGTTTATCCAAGTTAAATTAATTTTTAAACCCTCTTCAAACCACATTTATTAAAATCCACACGCGCAAACTTACTATCTAAATAAACCTTAATTTCACCGCATTCGATTTACGTAATCTACTTTCAACAATCAATACGAAACGGTTTTGCTGACATTAAAACAGTGTGGCACTCTTTACAAGAACTACACGAGCACATAAAAGCAGATCTCTCGTCGAGTCTGCTTATTGTTTCCAGCGAGGAAGGTCCATTACAAATCTCTTTAATCGGCCCTTAAAAACTGCTACGGCTATTTTATAAAGTTTCCGATCCTTTAGAATTGGTTAATGTTTCTAGTAAGTTATAAAATGCCGAAAGTTTAACCGTTGCCTCCGTTGGGGATTCGATATACCGGTTCGATATTGCGTTATGAGATTGCTTCCGTTAAATAACTAAGAGATAAACGTTAAAACAGCGGCTGAAAGAAGAACGCACTTTTAGAGGATCGTTTCTTTTCGGATAAAAACTTGGATTTTGACTAAAGTAAAGGGGATAGGTGTAAGGGATGTTGTACTTTAATCACAAAACGTGAAATAATATTAAATATATTTCAATGCGCATAAATGCTAGGGAAACATATCTAGCAGTATATCTGGACTCAAGGCTGACCTGGAAATATCACTTACATTTCAAACTACAGCAAGCAATAGTAGCTTTTTTAGGTTTGTAGAAGATCCTTCGAAACCTCCTGGGGATTCTTAGCTAGAGGTGGGCAGTTCAGCCCGGAAACGTTCTGAAGGAACGAGCCCGGACTCAGAATTGGTCGGGTTCAATCCGATTTACATTTTGGAAAGAGTCAGATTAATCTGGATTGGCATGCGTACACTTTAATTGTACCGGGAGATCGAGAAAGGTTGTCCAAAAAAAACTACCTTCTAAGTAGTTATCAATGTTTCTTTCTAGTGTGATATTAGCCATACTGCGCAATACGTTTGTTCCGTCGTTTGTTTATGCTTGTTCCGTGTGTTTACGTTTCTTAATTTCACTTTATATTCTTGGACGCTGTTATTATTATACAAATAGTATTTTTCAATACTAATTAGGGATTGTTAAACGAAGTTTACAGTAAGTACAGTGTTTCCAATTAATTGAAAACAGTAATAATTGTTTGTAAATTTAAGGTTATGTTAAACACAACAAGTTTATTATTGAATCTTATTTCCGCAATGGCCAACGCAATGAAAATGATGGTGAATGGAAATATTCAGTAAATTTGTGTGTAGATGAACTCGTTAATCGTTTCCCCGACGCCGACGTCGTCTTTGATTACGATAATCTAAGCAGGCATGTAAAGCGCATCGTACATCGTTTCCAAACAACGGGTAGTGTAGATACACAAAAATCTCCTGGAAGACCAACCCTTTTAACTCAGGACACATTAGAGGATATACAGACGCGTATCGGACGCAGCCCTAAAAAACCATTACGACAGTTAGCGCAACAAACAGGTGTGTATTTTGTAAACTATAAATTTTTGCATATAAAATTTATTATAATTTGTAATTGCAGGGTTAAGCTATGGAACGTGTCAAAAGGCAGTAAGACGAAAACTGTATTTACACCCATATAAAATTTCAGTAATGCAAGAATTACTTCGTCCCGATTATGAAAAACCTGTGCAGTTCTGCAATTGGTTTAACCAAAATTTAAATAACGATGAAATGCTGGATTCAAGTTTATTTTCAGACGAAGCCTGGTTCCATCTCACCGGTATCGTAAATAAACAAAATAACAGGATGTGGTCTGCAGAGGCCCCTGGTGAATTTTTACAAACTCCACTGCATCCGATAAAGATTGGCGTGTGGATTGCCATCTCCAGAAGACGCATAATTGGTCCCATTTTTTTTTGAAGATACCGTAACAGCTGACCGCTACATCGGAATTCTAAACACATTTATAAATCAGCTTCACGATGATGAATTACGTCAGGGATATTTTCAGCAGGATAATGCACCTGCACATACAGCCCTTCGAACAAATCAATATATACAACAATTTTATGACGATCGTATCATTGCATTTCCCCCACGGTCACCCGATTTGACACCCCTGGATTATTTTCTTTTTGGGCATTTGAAGAACACGATATATCAGACCCCCATGCACACACTTGAGCAACTGAAGGATGCTATTACTGCCGCTACTCCAAATATAACTGTGCAACAGCTACAAAATGTTTTTAACAGCATGAAAAGAAGAGTAGGGTGCTGTATCAACAATAATGGGGCTCAGTTCGAACATGAACTGTAATTACTAATTACTAATTTTGTTAATTTATTTTTGTAAAATTTAATATTCTAATTAGTTAATAAAACAAATAAGGTTCTATTTAATTCCATTATTAACTGTAATGAAAACTGATTGCAAATAACTTCTTATTTTCATAATTATTTTCCTCTTTTGAATCTACCAGAAATTGCTAACTTCATTTCATACATGACAGCACCATGGCAGGTGGAGGATGTAAAGATTGATATACTCTCTGTAGAAAGTAGTTTTTTTCGGACAACCTTTCTCGATCTCCCGGTATAATGTTAAGGCTCAATCGAATCCTCGAAGTCCAAGACGAATCCAACCCAAACACTTCGAATACACACATCGCAACGTACGAATAAAAGTGCGCTGAACTTGATAATTGCATTTTGCAGAGTTTTTGCGGCATGCTTCCACCTAGTATGACGTTACAACCTTGAAATTTCTTATTATACAGTTGTATCACACCAGAATGAGTCTAGTTTCATTTTTTAGGTGCAGCAAAATTTCGGGAGTTGTTTCCCCCGCTACCTAATTTCTGGATAATGCTTTCTGCCATATTATTTTCTTTGATCCTAAAAAAATTGTTTTCAAACAATTAAAAAATCAATTATTTTATTATAAAGAAATTGGTTTGCAATTAGGTAATGTGAATTCAGAATAACGACATTTTGCTGAAGCTTTGGCTTGGTTCGTTTTAACTACATGTCATATTATGTCTTTTAGTTGCGCGACAGACATCTTCCCATACTTGTACAGTGCAGCAACCAAATTAGATATATTTGTATGATGCGTTGTATTTGCCCTTTGCGGAGTAATCAAAGTGCGTGCACTTTGTTTTGTACTGCTACTACAACTGTGACTCTTTAGGTTAGAACTAGCCTTCCCCTGATAAGCGTGTGTCAGCTTAACAGGTGCCATGTAAAATACGCCGATGGTTATAGAGGTACTCTCAAGTTTCACGCCTTTATATTTGTTAATGAAAGCAAAAGTCGGAATAACAGTCTATAGCGTTTGGAGCTCCAGCCACTGGACAACTGGAGAGCCGAAGTTTGGCTACAGTGCAGCCTTATTCTCATTAGCGAGTTCAATACATCAAGCAACCCCTATGACGGGTAGCTTTGGTGAAAAAAGTGGGTAGAAATAATGGGGCCTTGAGTCCTAAGTGCTGGTACCATTTCAGGTTGGAACAAGCCAAGATAAATTAGTCACTGTATTGCCGCTCTGCTCGCACGCATTCTGTCGCTCACTTACGAGCGGAGAGCATACAGTGGCTTTATGACAAATAGCTACTTTATGGGTAATTGTTTATCACAAGTAATATAACTAGTGATCCCCATTTTACGATAAACTTGAGACGCGGTCACGTATCCCAACAGTCTAAATTGTTTCATCTTCCGGAGGCTGTACCCTTGCCTGTGTTTACAGAAACTTTTTTTTTTGCTTTGGTGTGTATAATGTGTCCTCAAAGTACGTGCGAACTGTTTCCGCATTTTAAAGAAACACCCTTCATGCTAACTCGATTATTCACAAAAGTTGAATTATCCCAGAAAGCAATGGGTTTGGTAGCTAACAGCAATAAGAGTACCTATTTTGTGGGTTATTGCGCAAGGAATAATAATCATTACTTTCTTCTAAAATTAGTTACTTTGAAAATAATAATAATAACAGTGCACCCCCAGTTAATATGTAAATTAACAACATTTAAATAAAAACTACAAACATACCAAAATGTATAGCGCAAAAAAGAAAGGCATCTAGCATCTGCACTGATAAACCACAACACTCTGTTTGCCCCAAAATTATACATTCAGTTTGCTTGTTTAATAGTAGTAATTATCGCAGTGTAGGTATAAACATTTTGCAACACAAACAAAATAAGAATGTTACATGATGAGACTGTGCTGATAAAGAAAAGTTCTAACCTTCTTTCGAATAATTTAACGCAAGTTGCATTTTTAGTTAGTTTCAAACCTAATTCATCAACGTCACGTTATTAATCAAAAATAACGAAAACCTACCGGTCTCTCCAGGTCTATAGGCGTGCTTTGCCGGACGAATAATAACATCTCGAACTGGTCCCACGAGTCTCATTTGGGAAGAGCTTTGCAGTGCACAAACGTCAGTTGCAGTGCAATTCACCAACGTTTGGAGGATGAAATTTCCGGTGGCCTCAGCAGGAATCTCAAGCGGCAGAATACCATGTCCTGAAAATAGAATTGTTGTTAAAAGCTATTCGGTAAATAATAAAGCTTAAGACAAAGATAAACAATAGATATTTGTAAATCCTAATTTATGTGTGAAGATTGTTCTTAATAATTTTTATCACCTACAATTTTATTGGTTTGAACCACAGATAACACGAATATACACGAAGTGTCTTAAAATTCACGCACGATGAGACAGTATCATCGCTTAATTTCTATATAGTAAAGCCGTAACTGTCTCACCATAACACGATGGTCGGCTCTCACATCTCGAGACATTTTGTTTATTATTTTGAACGAATGTTTATGTACGTAAAGCGGAGCTGCACATATAAGGCAGAAAAAACACAAAAACACATTTCTGAGGGTTTCGCATGAGTATGGCTAAAATTATATGACAAGTAAAGGCAATAATTGGACAAGTACATAACTACCCATGCGGACAGAATAAATAGGCAGAAAGAGATCAAATTAGAAAACAAAAACAAAATAACAATAGTTCCGCAGTAAGAGCTAAACCACACACGGTGATAACAATGAATAAAAATAAATAACTACATTTGCACGTGTCAGACATTCGGTTTATAACATCTTTATAGAAACGTCAACAAATAGTCAGCAAGGTCGGCTAGACCTAAATATTCATGGTCCGTGTTTTGCTCATAAATTGAATAAACGTCGACGAGAACAGCACGAATTCAAGCTTGAAACCAACGACTTTAAACAGTTACTACGAGAACTAAATATTAATTTTTCTTGTGAAATAACACTGTCTGTCTGTTTGCTTCTAATACTACAACTAGGTTGGTTCTTACAGTTCTATCAATTATTACATTGAAAAAATCGATTTAAAATATTTGTTTGTAGAATTGCTACATAATATGCTGCTTGCAGCCATTGCGAAATATATCACCATGCAGTACAATCATCGGGACCCGATGTTGCTGTTTTATTTAACGTACTTTGACTTCATCGCGGACAAAGCGCTCCCGTTTTTTATTAAGTTGTGGTTTACATTTGATTAATATTTTATAATATGCTGATCGTCCCTGCGCTCAAACGTCCCTGCGCCCAAACGGCCACGTTAAAATGGCCGCGCCCACACGTCATAGACCGGCTTATAATCGCACCAGCACGAAGTGCTGAATAATTATGCGCGTAGGCGAGTTATCGTATATTAGTCCTTTGACAGGAACTACGTCAACACATTTTTTTACATATAAGAAATAAATCGAGAAGATTTATATCTGGAGACCAACAGGGCCATGGTATTTGCGCTCACTTAATTTAAGGTATGCGAAAATATATGGCTTGAAAAATGACAAATCAGTTGCTCACAGTGCCGGGTAGTACCATATCCACGTTTGGACGCAGGAATGTTTCGTCTCAGAGACGTTTGGACGCAGGAACGTTTCGGCGGGAGCCATTTTGGCGCCACACCCACAAGGGCACCATCTGTTAGCGGGCAACCATGGGCACACGGTGATCGGCCCACTGACAACCGGTATTTCTATTTTCTTAGTTAAAGGCTATTTGACTAGGCAGAAGCTATTTGCGTAAAATGATCATTTGCCTGTGGCATGTATACACAACTATTGCATCAGAAGCAACGTCGTTGCTTGCATCTACTGCTTGTACGTTTTCATGTTTTATCAATTGAAATTACTGCAATAAATACAGTTTCCTAAATAAATAAAAAAAAACGCTGTTAACATTCGCTGGCGTGGAAAGTGTTTAATCGGTATGTTTTTAGTATTTTTGAGGAAAAAAACACTTATTGCTTACGAAGTAATGCTAAACAACTTCTATTGCTCTCCAATGAAATCCCATTAAATTTTCAAGTCTGAAAGGTTTTGCACCAACACTGATCAATAATCGAAATGCGACAAATCGGTAAAATTCGCAACGCTCCAGAATTATATAAATATTGAAAGATTTGGAAACTTTTTAATAATCATAAATTATTTTTGTAAGGCCACTTTTCTTTTAAATTCCTCTTTGCTAATTAAGTTTCTTTCTCTATTGGAAATTCCTTCACAACGTTCATATTTTATGTAAATAAAATCACAATTGTATTAGGCTTTATCACACCTTTTACGGTAAAGTAAATTATTTGCGTACACCCTTGTCAAATTTGACCTCCTCACTAAATCCATTAAAAAAAATTCTTATATAGTTTATACTCATGTTTTTTAAAAATTAAAGTATTTTGTTATTTGAATTATGGAAAATCTTAATTTTTATGACATTTTTAACTTTTAATAAAAACTTGAATAATTTTTGGAAAGAAGAAAAATTTTTGAAAAGGTTTGGAGATTTAAAAAATGGTTTTAAACATTTTGATAATTTTGACAATTCTTAACATTCTGAAAATTTTTGTAAATTCTGAAAATATTGTAATTTTTGGAAACTAAAAGCTAATATTTTTAAAATTTATGATAATAAAGTTTTTTATATTCAAAATTGAAAATTTTAAAAATTTTTTAAAGGATTACTAACTTTCAAAATTTTAAAAATATTTGAAAACTGAAAATATTTTTTGATATTTAAAAAAGTTTGAAATTATTCAAAATTTTTTTGGAATTTTAAGTTGTAAAGTTTTAAATATTATGATACATTTTGAAATGTCGAAAATGTTTGGCAATTTAATTACTTAATTATTTTAAAAATTTTTGAAAATTTGTACTTGTATATTTTTGTAAAATTTTGAAAACGTTGAACATTTTGTGAATGTTGATAAATTTTTGAATATTTTAAAAAATTTAAAAGTGTTTTAAAACATTGAATACCGAAAAATTAAAAAAAATTATAAAAAATTTTAACTTTTTTTGATATTTATGGGAAATCTTGAAAATTTATGAAAATTATAGAATATTTTGTGCTTTGAAAGTTCATTAATTGTTGTATTTGTTAACTTTAACAAATTCGCGATTATACAATTAAACTGTTTAGGTAAACTACCAAAAGGAAACCTCACAGAAGTGCTCTCTCAATCGAAGATTGTTCCTACTGTTCATACCGATTTCAAAGCCGAAATTCGTAAGTGTTTAAAAATAGTAAAAATCGTTGTGGGGGATAGTTAGATCGCGTTTGCGCAGATCGGCTATTCGCCATGCGTAGAATACAAATCCACGGTTCTTTTTCGAGCAGGTCTATATTACAGTAGAGCACCCCTCCTTTCCCCTCATCGTTTTAAAACAGTCGGGTGGTTTGATATGATATTGATTATTGATGATTATGATATTTTGTGTTTTCCAGTTGAAACTAATGTTTATCCCTTGAAATCTACAAACCGATTTCATGCATTGGCGATGGTCTTTTATTGGCGATTACTCAATTAAACTGTTCAGGTAAACGAATAAAACGAAACATTACAATGGTGTTTTCCCAAGGAAAAGTTTCGCTATTGTCATTTAACATGCTCATACCGATTTTGAAGCCGAAATTCGTAAATGTTTGAAAAGACAAAAAACCGATTCATTATGCTGTGCCTGGTTTCATATATCTACGTAAATAATTAAAGGCTAAACATGGAACACCTGTGAAGTGGCGTGCCGTGAGTTTTTCCGGAAGGGATGCTATCGAATAGGGAACTTAAGAATGTTTCAGTGGCTGTGTACCGACCGGGGTTCGGTTCTCCGCGGAAAAGTTTGTAAAAATTTGAGGCTAAAAACAGTTTTACGCACCAAACTATTATTTGGATAAAAAACATACCGCGCCAAGTACTTTACTAATCATGTATATATTTGCGATTATTTTTTTTAATACTAGGTTTAAATTGATCACTTAGATGAAATTCAGATTGATTTTAACTTCCAAATTGTATCAATTTAACACAAGAATCAACATGTTGTTGGAAACATTCTCTTGATTTGCTTACATTGTTTAAATCGTTGAATCCATTTTTAATGGACATGTTAACTTCGATTGAAAACGTTGCTAAACCTTTTTTGGTAGTAAATTTCCCACTACACAATCCCATAAGTTTTTCATTTTTAGTATTCATGCTTGCCTCATTTTAAAAAACAATTTTAAAAGTTACAAAACTAACAAAACACACCAACACAGCAAAAATTTTCGGTGAGCGTTAATAATAATAATAGATGCGAAATGCAAGTCGCATCCACGAATCTACAAGGCGAAGCTGGCGGCTCAGAGCTGACGGCAGACAAAGAACAAATTTTTGAATAATTGTTTACAATTGTAATTTTGTCTAATACTTAATATAATCATAATTATTAATTATAATCATGATAACTGTTCAATGATCATGTGTATATAAAATACTTAATTACTTTAACAATCTTTATTTATTTTAACCTTATACGTATTTCGGCATGTTTGTATGTCATTGTCAGAGGTTATATTAGAAAGTAAACAGTTAGTGTTGTTATAGCGAGTAATCGTCTGCAGATGACTTGATTTCTTATTCCAAAATGTCCAATAGAAGAGAATTTAAGAGATCAATTTGCTCATTCATTAACGGTACAGTTTTTAAATGTTTGTGAATTTCAAAAGCTTCTAGTATATCTAATTTACGTTTATACTTATATTTTATGGTGTTATTAGATATCATTGAATGATTTTGTTCTAGTAAGTGTTTAGCGTAATTGGATTTATGTGGGTGTTTGTATTTGTAACAACGTACATGTGCTTTATATATAATATCAAAATTTTTAATTGTCAGGCCTGTATAAACCGCATTACAAAGCGAACAATTTAATTTGTAAATGACTGATTTTAGAAAATCGTCTGTTTTTGATTTTGCATTAAACAAAGTGTTTGAGATGTTTCTAGTTTTTTAACACTTTATATTTATTTCTTTTGTTTATAATTTTAGCAATTTTTTCTGATTTGTCACAAGATATGGGATCGAGGCATATTTAATTGTATCGAATGAAGTTAGGGTATTCAGATAAATTTTTTAAATGGCTAATTTATAATCTTTTTCTTTAATTAATGTATCACTAAGTTTAGTATTATAACCATTACTATTATACAATTTGTTTAATAATTGAAATTTCGCTATTATAATTAACTAGTGAGACCCCAGCGCACAATCACAATGCACCACAGAACATTAAACCATTAAACTGACAGACTCGCGTTGGCCGATCCGTCTAAATGCGTCACGCGATGCATTAGTTCCAATAATGAGACGCGACGGTTTTGTAGATGGCGCCCCAAGTGACGCGCGTTTAGCCGACCTTCATATATATATTATAAATTAAAATAATTATTATTGAAAAATCGACGTAGAATAAAATGAGCTTTTATATATGTATGGATTTCATCTAAATTTCATCATAAAATGATAAATGTTTTTTTAAATAGATTCAATAAACAAATTGCATTAACGCAATACAAATATTAGAAATTGCAAAATTAAAAGAGATGCGTCGCATCCGTGGACTGCCTGTGAAGTATAGTGTTTGAGATTTTATTCACATCAGCGCTTCAAATAGCTTTACATTCAAGTATGAGAGTATTAAGTGCAGGAATTTTTTCCAGCGCTAGCTTCTATACAACTAAATCCCAAGCAATAAAGTAGGAATTTTATTAGCTTCACAAAAAAATGTCCCCGAAAAATTCCTATCCTTCAGGCCCACACGTTTTACTCGTAGGGTATTCTGATTTCACGTTCAGCTTCCCGATCAAATAGGATCCTGTTCGCAGTTTTATAAAACGCCTTCCCGTTTCGTATGTTTTTCATTTAAGATGAGTGATACCAGAGATGAAACGAAATGAAAAATGAGTTGTGTTCGGTGTTTTCAATGAAATATTAGACTAATGTATCACGCCCCCGATTCTTTTATGAAAAATTGGGAAGCATCCGACTAAAATTGGAAATTTAAATGTTTCCTACTTTTTTCCGCCCTGGATATTTACGAATTTATAGTTTGTCGAATTCGTTTAATAAATTCAAAGCCAGAAGAAAAATTATGCTTTTTCCTATGTAAGACGCGTTACAGTTCACGGATGGTTTTCTCCAGTCCTCATTCTGCCGATATCAAGGGTTCTGTAATATTTCTTTCTGAATAAGCAAAGTCAAGCGTATTTGCAAACTTAAAAGCTTTCCAAAAATGTATCTGAAAATTTGACATAGACGGAGTACATAAGAATTTCGATTCCAGTAGACTTATCAATAATTGTGAGAGAAATTAGAGATTTTGTGAATTTAATTAAGTTGACTAAACGAAACAAAATATTACCTAATGTAAACAATATAATACAATCATAATACAATAACAAAATATTATCTTTTGTTTTTGATAAATTTTAGTTTAAAAAAAATCGTTGTGTCAGTTTTTGAGCAATAGTTTTTTGGCAATGTCCAAACCTTTGAAAATATTTCCACCACATAGTTTTCATTTTTCAAATATTTCTCTTATAGAGGATGTATCAAATTGCATGTTAACCATGGGGATCTCACTTATTTGAAGATATAGGACAATGGTTAAATTGGAGAAAAGTTGTGGAATTTCATGCTCATTAATAATCTGAAAACAAATTAAAGGTATCTTGTTTAGTTTCTGAATAAACTAAAAAAAAACTGAAATTTTGGATTTTTTGTTTTCGGCTATAACTCATTATTGTCATTTATGTTACATATTTCTAGTTTACGCATTATTAATACACTTTTTCATGCTGAATATAAATTTTTGATAAGATTTGGTATAACCGTTACCATTGCTCATTTTCGACTGTCAACTTTTTTTTTCTTATGGTTGGCATTTTAAATTTTCTTATATTTGAATAGAGTTTTTAATTCTGATTTCAACGATGTGTCACACTTTGCATTTTGTTTAAGTTTTGAGCATTTTATTACGGAAAATAAAAATTTCATAAGTGAGCCATGGAAATACCACGTCATTTAATTTATTTAAAAAAAATCATAGTAGGCTATGAACCGATGGAAGTAAAAAAAAACCCGACTTTTATTATTTTGGTCTTTAGATACAATAGGTACGCGAAAATTTTAGGAAACTTTGTTTTGGGCGTAGGCAGCAGCTTACGTTATTTTTTATAAAAATAAACGAATGACACAGTTACTAACACACAGATTAGAGAGTTTATTTTAGACGCGGTCCTGGGCATGTTTTACAAAGGTGTCAAATGTTTTGAACATTCATTTAATAATTGTTTGTATTAGTACAGTTCTAGTGTTAGCTGTTGTATTTATTTAACCTGTTATTCAAATTTGTTACGTCAGCTGCAAACATAAAAACTTTAAGTGGAATTTTCAGTAAATTGTGTATGTTAGAAAATTTGTCATTTGTTTGTTTTTATAAAAAATAACATAACCTGCTGCCTACGATCAAAACGAAGTTTCCTAAAATTTTCGTTTACCTATTACCTATTACCTATCTAAAGACCAAAGTAAATAAAAGTGGTGTTTTTTTCACTTCCATCAGTTCATGGCTTACTAGAATTTTTTCAAAATAAATTAAATGACGTGGTCTTTTCGTGGCACTTTTATAAAATTTTTATTTTCTGTAATAAAATGCTCAAAACTTAAACAAAATGCAAAGTATGACACATCGTTGAAATCAGAATTAAAAACTCTATTCAAATATGAAAAAATTTAAAATGTTGACTATAAGAAAACAAAAAGTTGACAGTCGAAAATGAGCAATGGTAACAGTTATACCAAATCTAATAAAAAATAATGCGTTAACTAGAAATATGTAAAATAAATAATAAATGAGTTATAGCCGAAAACAAAAAATCCAAAATTTCAGTTTTTTCCAATTCTTTCAGAAACTAAGCAGGATAGCTACAATTTCTTTTCCGATTATGAATGGGCATAACATTACACAACTTTTCTCTAATTTAACCATCGTCGTATCTCTTCAAATAAGCGAGATCCCCAAAGTTAACACGCAATTTGAAACATTCTGTATAGTAACATTGTGTTCCTCTAGTGTTATTCTAATACCAAAATTAATTCCGATCCGTCGACCCGTTTTTGAGTAAATAGGCGTTGAACCCGAAAATGCTACTAAAAATATGTGTAACCTACGTTTCCTGTTCGGGTTCGTAAAATTAAACTTAATAGCTCGACAACTTGGTCCAATCGGTCCAAGATTTCGCCTGTGTATCACGCGCACATACAAACCTTCATTTTTTTTAAATAACTGTTTGGTGTTCGTGGATGCCCAAAACATGTGTTTCCGTCAAAATTGTACTGTCGTAAATTTTTGCGATGACAATATGTTAAAACTTAGTTTAATTTAGTTTTATTTCATTATAATTCGTGTTTTTTTTTATTTGTTATTTTTTATTGAAACTTGCGCGTTAATGTACGTAAGTTCCAGTGTTGCTTTACACTCTAGTACCCACTTCCCGTTGTATCCGTCTCCCACCAATTTTTTACCTACCACCCTCCCAAGAGGGCTTCTAGTTTTTTTAGCATGGACACAGTCCATTATCATCGCTTTGTGTTAACACCGTTAATCTGTGTTAAAAATAAGATTTGTACTTCGAGTTGGTGCGGCGTGAAATCTTTCTTACGCTGTCCAGCATATCTTGGCAAGGGTTCGACCAGATCCCAGTTATCCCGTAACCGCGAAATATCCTGCTGTTTGGTAAGTAACCTAATTCTTACGTACTCCTCGTTTTTTAATTGGTATTTCGTCGCATAATTGTACACAATATCTTTTCACACTGGAAGTATTGAAATTAGAAAATGAAATGGGGCTAGTACAATGTACATGCAGCAGTACTTCCAATATGTACCACAATAGAGCGTGGAATGCGTACATGCGTTTATTTTGTCAAATGTTTGTGAGACGACCTTTGTTGTGGCTGTTGCTGGCAGTTCTTTAATATTAAAAGTGGCAAAATATAGCAGCCTCAGTAATAACAATTGTAACACTGTTCTATGTGCAAAGTTATAATATTAATTGTTTCTTATTAAAAAAAATTATGTAAAAATAACAAAACCGGTGGGCGACGTCTCCATTTTTTTTGTAACTTTGAATGTTTCCTCCGCTGAGTCGGTCTCAGAATTGAAAGCCGCATCCAGAAAGAAAATTCCGTGAAGTAAATCGAAAACAAAACTGACAAACAGCCCCGGAAAAGAAACCGGAAAGAAAATCCGGAAAAAACAGCCTCGTAGAAAATGCGAGGACAGAAAAACCTTCGAAAATCATCAGGTCAACCAATCCTATGAAAGACCTAAAAAAATTCTTTAAAGGAAAAGTGGGAAGTGAGTTAAGCTTATCACTTTTCCTTAGTTCCACGGGATTGCTTTAACAGTGGGTTTTTAAATGTTTTTGTAACGAACAAAAACGCAGAAAAAACTGTTATTAGATTTTTGCATCTACTTCCAAAATGAAATTCGCTTTTATTTACAGAAATCGATCATCAAGGAAAAACACGTATTTTTTTAAGGGAAGGCTTTTTCTTAATTATGCAACAGCAGGTATTTATGTACAATAACATCATCCGTAGTAATTGAGGATGAGCTGCTAGTTATTGCTAAGAGGTATATCAAAGCGCGCCTTAGCAGCGGATCCTGGTTCGATCCCCGGTCCGGTCGTTCTCCCTCGCAAGGCAACGGGAAACCAGTGAGGTACATTTTTCCCCAGGAAAACTTCTCTGGAGAAGAAGTGTATCCACTCCCTGTGGTTCGGAGCCCACGTTAAACTGTATGTCCCCTATATCTGCCTGTGTAAATTATTTATCGCCGCACACCAAACACAGACATAGGAGAGAGGTATCCAACGCCCTGAATAGGGTATGGAACTATAAGAAGTAGGTGTCTATATATTAATAGTGTAAACTAACGCAATGTGTAAGTACAACTTCACCGAAGCTGTTCGTTGGGCTAGCTTACGTAGGTAAGCGTCGGCCGCAGCTCTAGTTCGCGGTATGAAAGCTATCATATCAGCAGATTATGTTGCAATAATACAAAAAAATATTCTTTTACGAACGTATCGAAAATAGGATTATTTTTTTAACCTTGCCTCACGCGGGCCTCGTGTTTAGCAACAATGAATATATTAGTAAAGCATGACCGATAAACACTGCTTATTGCCAAAATATAGCCGATAGACTGTCCAATTTTGTAGATAGATATTAGACACTCGGTGTTTAATTATTAGATTACACGAATATTACAATATTTTGAGGTCCCTTTTCACGTTGGGTAGTTTTAATATGATTTTGAGTTCAAACTGTTCAACTTTCTGCGATATTAACTCGGTATTATAATCAGAAAATTGTATAAGCAATGTTTTGCATCTGTCTTTATTTCTTTTTGTTTCATTTGGTGAACAAACAATAAAAAAGTTGATAGAATTATTCTAGGGAAGGGTAACCGATTTCGCTACCCTCCCCCTTCAGTAACGCCTTTTTATCGCTGTCTTTGATGTTGTTCAACCCTAAGCAATCTTTTCGTGTTAACAAGTGCTTGACATTACACGAGCAAGTACTTGATCGACTGGTGCGGTGGCCTACCCGGATAATCTGATCTTATACAGTAGGCAACTCCTAAAAATATATTATACCGATACATATACTGTCTGTCTATAAAGTAACCGCCCCCCCCCCCAACTAACTTTTGAACGGCTTGATATTTTACCACAACATTTGGTGTTCTTTAATGGGAAACTAAATACTACTGTTTAGTCAATAATTAAATTTTGTATTATTCAAAATGGTGGCTGCGCCTGTTTGAAATCTTTTTTAAATGTAAAGGGGAATCAAATAACACCTCGTTTGAAAGGTCTCCTAGTTCTGCGACTGATCCTAGAGTTTCAAAGAAAAATATTCGGCCATTACAAAATGGCGGATTTTAAACAAATAGACTCACTCAATTCAAAGTTGTTTTGATTTTTTATCCAGAAGTCCACTTTTCATTTGCAGGACAAAATTTTCCCAGAAATATCTCAGGTGGCTGGAAACAATATTGAAAGCGTTATGTTCCAACAAGACGGTGCGCCGCCTCATTATTATAGGCCTGTTTCTGACTTTCTCAACGGACATTTTCTTGGAAGATGGATTGGTAGGCGGGGGCCTGTAGAATAGCCGGCTCGCTCTCCAGATTTAACCCCCTTAGATTTTTTTCTATGGAGATATGTGAAATCGAAAATGTACCAAATCCTTCCAGAAACAATTGAAGAACTGGAGCAACGCATTACAGAAATTTGCAGAAATATCACTCTAGAAACTTATGAAAATGTAAGGCAGGAATTTCATAACCGACTTTTTATGTGCCAAAAAGTGAATGGTGAACATTTCAAACGCTTAATTTACCTTGTTTTTGCTTTAATTCTTAGTTTTTTTTTAAATAGACTTCTTTATATTCAAATATTGTCATTTTGTTATGGCTGAATATTTTTCTTTGAAACTCTAGGATCAGGCGCAGGACTCAAAGAACTTTCAAATGTGTCACTCGATCCCCTTTTCCATTAAAAAAAAAAATAAAAATGGCGCCCAGCCGCCATTTTGAACGATATAAAATTTAATTATTAGCTAAAAAATAGTATTTAATTTTCCATTACAGCACAATAAATTTTGTGATAAAATATCAAGTTCTTCAAAAGTTGGTTGGGGGGGGGGGCGTTACTTATAGACACAGTGTACAATATAATATATTTTTGGCAACATAACAGGCATTTATTTTTAGAATATCAAAAAGTCCACACAATGTGCTTCGCCAGCTTTTAAAATAAAAGGAGGCAATCAAAAACAGTTGAAATGACAAATTTTGAACCTAAAAAGTTTGTAAAGGCTTGTCTATCGATAAAGTGAGATTATCAACCGGGATTTAAATTGAGGGCATATGATATATTACACCGTTACGTAAAAATTTTTTTGTCCGATGCTCCGAAAAGGGAGTTTGGTTCCTTAAATTAAAATTTTTGTAGAATTCACAGCTCAGTTGTAACTTTCTTAGGATTTTGTATAAATGGGTTGCCTCTCCGATACATTAATATGTTTTTTTTCCTTACAGTTCTTTGCTTTTCTGTTAAATTAGGGTAGTTTGCGATTTAAACAGCCGCAGCCGTTAAGGCTTTCGAGTTATGATTAACTACTGCTGTTATGCCAATAATGATAATAATAATGTAATTGTTATGCTCTGTGTTATAAGCAAAGGGCCAGTTTGTCTTGGTTTTAGTAATGATTAAACCCTCAATCTCGAAAGTGGAGCAGAGCTAAGATTCAGCCAAAACACGCTAGAGCTAAAAGCTCATGTAAACAACCCCTATACTCGTGGGACATACTGATTTTAAGATATGGCAAACAATCTCCGCCTAGATCAGCAAAATCATGCAGAAGAGCGAGAGAGAGCGGACACAGCATTATGGAAACTCCAGAAACTGTGTAATGACTAAATTACCAGTGCTGACGCAGATATAACTGATTAACGCGGGTAGCAAGATTCGTCGGCAAATATTACAATGTTTATCCGAAAGCTGCTCTGCATACAAACAACCAATCTCGAAAATTAATATTTGTTCGCGAAACAAATTTGAACAGTAAATACAGCCACTGGAAAAATGGAGCTTGGAAATATTGGAGAATTCTTTCATCCTGGCTGGGTATTTCTCATTTCTCTTATTTTAAGTGCATTTCTTCAGAGTCTGTTTCTTCAGACGAATCCTAGACTATTTGTTTTATGTAGAAATTGTACCCGAGCTTTAACAAATTTAATTTTAAAGTTAAAGATGCTTCCATTTTGGTGTAATTCTAATTTTACGCAAATCATTCCAGTTTACACGTTCTTGTACGACGGACATCGGAAGGTTTTCATCATAAACTTCCTAATTTTGTTTGGTCGATGTTCACGTTCTTCAATAGAAATTTGTGCAATTGTAGTGATACCTCAGATCAATTAATACAACGTTGGCTGACTGTGGGATTAAATGGTGTAAACCAAAATTAACATGGAGTACGTATTGATGCGCTTGGTGTTTATGAATTATGAATAATTAACAGTAAACAAACTTTTCAGATTGCTCCAAGCTATTTTTACTGTACTGTAACTGTTTATCAATGCTTTTATATTTCGAGGTTGTTTAGCAATTAAACGAAATGAAAAGTTTGAGACTATGCGAAAGTGAAATTTCCGTTAAATTGAATAATGTATCGCTGAATTTTGGGCCATGTATGTGTATTTGGGATATGGTGTTAATTAATTAGCTATAACGCACATGATGTATTACCTTGTCAGTTTAAGGCGCACACTGGCAGTTAGTACTGTTTAAAGTACATGTACGCTTATTAAGTTAATATTGCTATACGAATAGTGGCGTAACGTCAGAAAATAGGCACCCATTAAGGACCCTTTTCATACTCATGTTATTTTATTTATATTATCTTTTTTATTTTTTATAGATAATTATGAGGCGAGGATAAAATATAAAAACTATTTATGGAATATCATTTAATATTAAATAATTCATACAATACTAAAATAAATTGCACCGAGGAAATTATTACAATTCATATTGTATGTACATTGCTGTACGAACAGTGGGGTAACTTCAAAAACTAAGCACAAATTAAGGGCCCTTCCCTTACCCATTTTGTTCAACGGTCGCAAGGATATATCAAAAACTCATCAAAAAATAGGTTTTTAAAACAAACTGAAACCGGAAGCGAAGCTAGACATACTTTTAGTAGCATTATTTTTATAAACCGAATTTTCTAAATCTAAAAACGAAATCGGATACAAAACCGTGGGGCAAATTCAATTTATTTTCGAACTCTAGCTTAAAAATGGTGGCCTAGAACAATTTGTTAAACATTTAGCTATCGTATTTATGTAACCTTGTTGGTCCAACTGATGCGAGAGCTGCCGTTTTATTTATCTAGATACGTTCCAAATTATTTAATATTCCAGGATTTAAAAATAAATGTTTCTGCATTTGTTAACATCTATAATGACTTATTCAATATTGGAATATTGAAATTACGTTTTTTTAAGAATTTATTTCAGTCGATAATCATTTATTAAATATTGAATATAATAATATTTCCTGTAGATCCGACCATTTTCAGGTGAAATCTCAACTGCATTTAAAATACTACAACCGTAACAACATGTTAAACGACACGAAAGAAACAGTTAAAGAAAATTTGGAAAGGCAGACTCCTAAATACAATTTAGAAAAACTTAATGAAGAATCAACATCTTTTCTATACAAACTAAGATTGGCAGGTAAACTGCGAGATGTAAGAGAGGAATGGACAGGACATGAAAGATACGAAAATCTCAAATGTAAAATTCACGAGTCTGCAAAAGAAGCTCTGGGATTAGTAGAAATAAGGAGATACAGAGGAAGTTGTTATTGGTGGACAGAAACATTAGAAAACATAGTGAAAGAGAAGAAATTAGCATATCAGAAGTGGTTGGCCACCGGAGACCGCCCCACGTTGGGCGCCAATTTTAATTGCAATGATATGCGTGGTCTTGTGACTACTAGAAAACAATTCCCTAAACTGTCTGCAATTCACGCAATTAAATTAAACTTTCTATGAGACTCTTCTAACTTTCTCAGGGTTGTTATTTAGCTTGTGAAATAAGTTATTTAAATTAATTTTAAATAGAAATAAACACACACAACGATATCAACTTTACAAAATAAAGTTTTATTTAAGAAATGAATTTCTAAATGTGGTTTCCGAAAAATCAAATGAGTTTTACTAATTACTATCGTCCTTTTTTTTAAAAATAGAACACTTATCTTAGCGTCTCCCCACTAGGATACTCTTCGCTCGAGCAAAACGCTGAGTGTCCAATTTCTATTTCGCTCTGCTGGTTTCGCAAGTACCACAAATACTCGCCTTTAATCTGGATCTTCTTCTGCTCTGTTTTATATTATTTCCAACTTGGTCATACCACCATCACAAACGAAGAAACTTTCTCGATCACCTTTTATTTGTAATACATCTGGATTTTTTTCTCCAATTCGTTGTTACTTCGTTGTATTTTCCTTTTTTTATACTCGTAATTACTTTTATGTAGCTTTTAGACTCGTTTTACCTCTTTTTTCTTCCAGAGAATCTCAATTCTCTGTATTTATTTACCAAGACCAGCCGTAACTAACCAAAACAAATTCTCCATTTTTTTTCTTCCTTCTTTGATTCCCATTTTTTTAACAAACACATAAATCTCATGTCCATGAGTATCCCTTTTATATGTTTGTCATATTGACACTGACATCCATCCTGACATTTATCGATGTACAATCAAGTAAGTTTAAAACTTCTTATAAATTAAACCTTTTGAACAATTCTGAACTAAATTATAATTACAATTAACATAAATAAAATTCGTATCAATCTGTTGTGTTTTTCTTTTCTTTCAGTGAAAACAAACCATATTGAAAATAACAATTATTAGAATTTATAACAAGAATTATAGCAAAAATACGCAACCCTGAGTTTAAAAGTTAGAAAATCAAAATCTTAAAAATTCTCACAAACCTCCAATCGCAAAATGAATTGTAGCAAGCATCCCAAAAATTGCCTTCCAGGAACCACAACACCCCAGTCAAAAACATACACGTCCAAATATCATAGCAATACGTACAATAAACATTGGAACATCTATATATTAAATTCGGAACTGTCTCCATTTTACGCGACGACCCATAAGCTCTTACATCTCGACGGAGTTTGTTTATTATTTTGAGCGAATTGTTATGTAACGGTCACCTAGAACGACACGGCAGTTACCAACCTGCAAAAAACGCATACAAAGGCCTGTTGGTAGCATTAAATAAGTAAATAAATAAAAACACAGAAATGAAAATTTGTGGTTACTGTATGATGTCTTTATTTATTATTTCTTATAAAAATAAAAATGAATGTTTCCTCCGTTGAGTCGGTCTCGAGATAGAGAGCTGCTTTCGGAAAGAAAATCCCGTGAAAACAGAAATAAGAAAAAACAACCCCAAAAGAAAAACCAAAAAAATTTCGTCCAAAAGATTTTAAGACAGAAAACCCTCCTAAAACTGCAGGAAAAACATCAAACGCCCCTACTTTGTTTTTACAAAGACATTTATAATTTAGATATCAAGCGAATACTTTTCGAAGTATTGGAAATCTATACATATATTAAATTCCCAACTGTCTCACACGACGACGGACTGCCATACATCGAGAGAGCGTATTTATTATTTTGGGCGAATGCTTATGTAGCAGTAACGAAGGGCGACGCAACGCATAGAAGGCAGCCAGGGAGGGCGCCACACACGTCTTACATTTTGACATTATAAGCGCGAGGCGAAGGACGCGCGTTTAGCTACTTTCAATTAATTTAGTCAAATTTATTCGTGAGCATCAACAAAGTGCGTTATTTTTTTTATATAATAATAACGATTTAGAAAATAAACTTTTGATATTAGTTATATCAGACTCAAATTATTTGCTGAAGAGTAGCAAACAAAATGGAAAACTGAAATAATTCTGTTCGTCGAAGTAAAAAACATACAATTCGCACGTGTATACTTAGATTACAGGGCAGGATCTGCACAAAAGTGATGAGATTAGCAAACTTTGACGGTTCAAGCAAAAATTACTCAAAATATTAACGGACACAACTTGCACCGTTGAGTAGGCAAAAGCTAAAAGCTTTGCAATAGTCCAGATCACAATTTTCAAGAAAAATTAGCTTCAACGTCTTCTGGGTATTAAAGATATTGAGATGTTGGGATTATTTTTAAGAAAGAAATTTTAATAGCGGTGGATTCATTCTTGAAAACCTTATAGTCGATTACTAAATGATGTGGCTTTCATGTCAAATCATTGCTCCGCCATATAATAGCTGAAGTAGTTTATTATGAAGCCGGGAATATGTTCGGTGAGCCATGAATTGCCATAACAATGGAACACAGGGATAGTCAATGCGCTCACCTGATTTAACGTCGTTAGATATTTTTGTACGGGGTTATATCAAAACTTATTTACGACTGATCAGTAATATAACAAAATTATTATGGCAGAAACTTTCTAAATACTAAAAAGAAAATTGTTTATTATTATTATTAATTAATTCGCTGCAGTACCAATAATTCGTTATTATTCTGATTATTTGCTGTTGCGTTATTAAATACAAATATTTATTATTTCGTATGCTTTAGGGGCAAATCAACTCAATTAATTAAAACGTTCGTATCGCATTCCAGCATAAATTATTCCAAATATTTAGGCACAAAATATGGTGGTACCTATATTAGTACAAAGACAATTTCACGCCAAAAATGTACTAGAAATAATAAAATACAAAGGGGTTTGATATTAAAACAAGAAAGAAAAGTTAAAACTGTTGCCTGTAGAAACGGAATTCGTATGTATTTTAAGTTCGTCGAAATAAAAGCTGTATGGAAGTTAATCTTCAACAAACAGAGTGCTCAGATTTGGTGATTTATTGCCATTTTGGCTACTTGGGCTACTCGGCGATTTCTTGGCAATTTTGAGAAGGCTAAATTTTAATTTAATGAATCCGTAAATTTAAATTTCGAAGCCAAAAGTAAAATCGGTATAATTCGACACTAATTGTCTGACCTCGTGGCAAAATAACCGACGTTGTGAGCGACATAAAAAGTTGATTCTTTTCGTTTATATTCGTATACCGTCGTGATTACTATTTTAAAGTGATTTTGTAATTCGCGCCATTTACGAGTGCATGACGTGATGGTATCGCAGGTATGTGGTGTTGGTATGTAGAAAAATGTAAAAAAGACTGGACTCTTAAAACTTTAAAAATCTCGGAACTTTTTATAAATTTTACCAACAGATGACGCAACTGTAAATGTAAATTTTATTTTAAAATAAGTTTGACAAGTGATCTAAAGTAAAAATTAATTTAACTAATTACCCTTATCTTTGTAAATACGTGTTGTACATAGAATAGGGGTCAAAAATAGTGTTCAAATACTTGTCAAA
Source organism: Ctenicera cuprea (assembly GCA_958336395.1). Classification (NCBI taxonomy): domain Eukaryota; kingdom Metazoa; phylum Arthropoda; class Insecta; order Coleoptera; family Elateridae; genus Ctenicera; species Ctenicera cuprea. The sequence goes on from OY284494.1 coordinate 26,298,798, forward strand.
CCGCGCCAAATTTAAATTTTTAGGAGCGCCATCTATGCGCAACTCTCATAAAGAGTCCCAAAATTGTCAAATTTTGATTGACTTTAGTTGAATATGTTATACAGAAACATGGTGGGAGCTAAACCATTATAATACTCTTCCTAACGTTACTGTTTATCCACGACCGCTACCCCCAATAGATGGCGCTGTTAAAATTAAAATGGTTGACTTTAGGAAGGAAAACAAACCGTTTGCGATAAGTTTGTATAGTGTGTACTTTGTTGTTATTTAAAATTTAAAAAATCAAAATTAGTATGGCTTGCAGAAAAGTGTTCCTCATGGATATTTTTTATTATTGTGACAAACGAAAGCGACCACTAGCAGAAGGAAAAGCACTTTTTAAGGCAGCCTATGTTATCAATGTGTGGTTTTAAATATAGACGCGGGCAATGAAATTTTTGCTTTATATTTAAAAACGTTGGCACCTTATTCACCTCCTTATGAAATAAATATTATATTTGCTGATACAACAGTCAAGTGGGAGTGTATACCTGCAAAACAGAAAACTCTGTTCTCTGCAATGGAGCCATGCCTTGCACAAATCTCTGTTTTAATGCGGAAATAAGTGCAATGACATTTCTTTACTGCGATAGGCGTTACATTGAGATACCGAACAAAATCTTTTAGAGGTATAAGTCATTTTAAATTAATTTATTATTTTAATTTTCGCTTAAACTAAGTGTGTTGCATATAGTGGATAAATATTTTGTTTTCCTTCTTATTGTAGTTGCAAGTTTTACCGCAAGACGTCAGTCACTTTGTAGGCGATCGCGGATAGTGTTTTCGAGCTTCGTGTTTAGAACCACTACATATTTAGTTGCTTTTATGCTGTTTATTGTAAACGTTGGTACGAAAGAAGTGTTAGCGATTTTTGGCCACTTCGGCGACATCTTTTGGCCACAAGTCTCTAAAATGATCTGGGCACTGTACCAACAAATGCAATCGTGTAGTTTTGGTGTAAGAGTTGTTCTTTGATAAATGTATTCTTCACGAAAACAAAAGTGTGAAAACCAAGTTTTACTGATTTAATTCAATATGTAATTAGACCTAACATTTACTTAGATAGTCCCAAGGGACTAATGTTTAAGTACATATTTAATTTAGGATTCTTAACAGACCCTTTTACAGTTAGATAATAAGCGGAAGCGCTTTAAGCAGCATAGTCAAAATTCTGGGGAAAACATAAATAAAGTCCCTTGTAATTGTAACATAACTCGTTATTATTGTTTCCCGGCGTTTAATAACCTTGTGTAAACTACAACTGTATCTGCCATGCTAAAATTTGTTATGGCAGTGCTGTTTGTATTTGCCTCGCCCCGGTAATACAAATTGAGGTATGAATATCAAATGCTACTATCCCTAATGCTTTATAACGGTATCGTTTACGTTTGATCCCGGACCGAGTCCGGCTGACGGCACATTCATCACCCGATGTTTACACACAGTTCACCGGATTCATCCCTTTCCGGATCGGGTGCGTAGAATACTCGGAATTCTGTTTTGCCAAGTAGGCGAAGAAGTCCCTTCCCTGATGCCTTTGAGAATTTGAATAAGAACTTGAGCTCACGTGTCTGGACTTTCAGCAATCCTCTTAATGTACTTCACGATTTAAAAAGTTTTGACGTGCATATATAAAATTCACTTTTCTTTTCGTTGCTGTTCTTTCCTGTAATCCTTTACTTTTCCCATTTTTTACTTCCACAGTTTTTTAAAAGATGTCATTGAATTATTCAACATTAGGTTTCTTGTTAAATGAATAACAAATGTGCCTTCCAGGATCTATGAATACAAAAACAACACGTACAAAAACAAGAAGTTATTCTTTTGTGAAAGTTATCGGCACCTAATCCTTAAAGTTATTTGTTCCGAACGCAACGTTGAGCCGAAAATACGAAAAGAAAACAAATATCCTGAAGGGTATCGTGTAGATAGACCAACATCCGGTTATCAGTAACCACCGCGCCCAATGTGTACGGGGTTGCGGGTCACGCGCAGACCTCCGGATCTGCCGGACTCCCGGAAACAGTCCAAATAAATTCCCCCGTCTACATTATTCATGCGGTCAAACTGCGAACGCATTGACAGAAACGCCGTCACCGAGGACACTCTGCCCTTTGTCGCTTGCTTTATTTACAACCTCGGAAGGAGTTCTAAATTACTCAACGAGTTTCGGTTTCGTACGTGTTCTTCCGATTATAAAATGGAAATTTGTTCAACCTTTTCTTCTCCTGAAAATAGGGTCCAATAAATTTCAAAATCATTCGGAAGTTTACGTGCGTCTTTACAACATATAGCGTTGATGAAATACAATGCGGATATATAGGCATTAAAGTTTTTTTTGTATAAAGTAGGTTTGTTTACGCAAATAATATTACGAATTAATGAAAAATTATTGGGAGTGTGTTTGTTTGTGTAATTCATTTTTTCAGAAAAAATCTGTAAAATTAATGCTATAAAGCTTATTGCTACGAAAGGTGTAAACAACGTACGCAATTTACTGAGTCTTATATGATATGTCCCTTAAAGACTTAAACGGGTGGCCAAGCAGTGAAGAGAGAAAAACTTAGTTGAGTACGTTGTGCAATTTTATTTGGCTGAATGTCTTTATTGTTTATAAGATTTGTTTTGTATATTTCTTCTATAGTTATTTTTTAGGCGTTAAAATTGACGCAACTCCCGGACGCTTAAACCAAACTACGTTTTTCATAAACCGGCCAGGAATTTACTTTGAAGTTTTTCGTGATATTTACGGCAAGTTATTTGTAAAAGAAGTGGGTGGTTGGATTGTTTGTATGGGTAACGGATTTCTAGTATTTGTGACGAAAAATAAAAATAATTAAATTTTTATCATCAGCATTGTAATGTTTTTACATAAGAGCACTATTAAAAATTTACGAGAGAACTTTACACGTCTAGTCAAGATGAAACGAAACTTAGGTTTTTAATTGTTTGTAAACACAAGGCGCCATTTTATCATGTAACTCATTGACTCTGCAGAGTAGGCAACACACGTTGCATATCATAGGTTTATTGAAACATCATACCTTTAAATAAAACGCATAATCGGAAAAAGTACCATGATTGCGTTCAACGGATTACTATTTTCGGAAGCGTTCAACTGTAATTTTTCGGTGTGCTTAGTGCAACAAAAATTATTAAATTCCTTCTATGTATGCGGGTACAGCTTTAAATTGTATAAACGATAAGAATAGTTTACTGTAGATTAAAAAAATCTCGTTTGATTCTTACCTTACTCGCTGTACGGAGTATAGCTCATTGTTAATAGTAAAGCAACCTATGAAATGCAACGTGTGTTGCCTACTCTAAAGAACACTTTAAAATAGACTTCCTGTTTATTGTAAATGTTAATTATGCTTTTAATTTGATAAAGTTCTACAACCAAAAAATGGAAATACTTAAATAACTTTTGTTACTGCAAATTGAATGTCGCATCTAGGATAATCTCTGCTATCCTCAAAAATGACGTTTATTGACAGTTGTTTTTGATAATACCAAGGTCACTGCTGTATTCTACCTTTGCATGCATTGACATAATTTAAATGTTGCATTTTCTGCTTGAATCCTTGGAATCATTTTCATTATGAAAGGGGTGTCTTCGATTCATTCCTAAATGTCATTATTGTTAAATTAATGACAGATGACAAAGTTTTTTTACTTTCCTATACTTTTAGTATAGAAAAGTATTAATTTCATGAAAATTTTCGAATTCGAAGTTTTGATGGAAATATGTGTAATGCGTATGTGTGCGAGTAGGTCCGAACGGATCTATGGTCCGATTCCGATGAGCTTTAGAATATGGTTGTACATCCGAAATTCAGCCCCCCGCGGCCCCCGCTACTATGAGCTGCGACAATACGAGTCAGTTAAATAGGGTGCATATTCCTATGCACTGCTGTGTTTCGGGCCAGTACACTTTTCGCGGCAGTTGATAAAATTTAGTTTACATTTGCTTAAATGATTGGATCGCGAAGCGCTGAGATTTAATTTACTCGCAATCTGAACACTATAGCCGGCGAATGTAAGCCGGTCAGCACAACGGAAGGTGATTACACACACAAGAACACGGGCACGTACAATACGCATTTATAAAACTGTGTTGCAAAACGTTATACAATATTACTGAAATATCAAACATTCCTTAAGATATTTGTACGTAAAAGCAGCAATTGGACAAATAGATATTAAACAACTGCAAGCCATTTTTGCTCATAAATTTGTAAAATAAGTAGCGGTCAGCTACGCTACTTTTTAATTAGCTTATTTATTATTGAACACAAATAAACGAAAAACCGGGAACATAGCCCACGGGTTCCACTTATTAAAATTATTTCTGGTAGCACAATACGCGAAAGCACGCATATTATACCCAGCACGTATATTACACCTGAATCTAATTCTAGCAGTACTGAACTGTTCATAATGTGCATGTTATTACAACTGTATTAACAATGAACTTTATTTAATTAGGTAATGCAGTTATTTCCATATTGTAATTGGTTCAGCTAATAAATCTTTTTACTAAAAAATCACTAATAAATTTAAAAACGTAGAAAGGGTTCTGATTTCTTGATAATTCTGCGATTTACCGCCAATTATATTGTTACCAGCGGAACCCGTGAACTGTGCCCCATCTTTCTTTAAAATTGTAAATAAGCTGCTTAAGTTGGTAGTGCAGCGGATCGTAGATCAAAGTCATAGTTTTATGAATGTTATATAATACCTTTAAGCAGGGGCTGTTTCCGATTTTGATAACGACGCGGAGGGAAGCTATACGAAATAGCGCCGCAACGAAAGTTTTCTCAAACTGGTCGCGATTAATTTAAATGCTTTATGAGAACACCTGACAATGTTAGGGTCAAACAAAAAAATTTCAAAATATCACAATTTGTTGTAAATAAAAATCCGCACTCAACCGCACCGACAAGCAAAATCAGGAACCAAGCACAATCGGCTTTTCACAGGAAACTGACAAAAATTAATAAAACTGCTATCCTCAACCTTATCGGTCTTGTCTGTTATGAGCACGACGTATTGAAAATTGGGAAAAAAGAAGCCGACAATTTAAGATGTTTTCGTTGTTGAGTTAGAATCGTATGAAATGTGACATGAAAAAAGTCACTATATTTCTAATTCAAGCAGAATTACAAGGTGTGTTAGCAGTTAGCTGAGTAGGATAACCCTTAAAGCTAAAACTGTGTCTATAAAAACTGTTTTCGAGAATCTACCTAACAAAAAAACACATTTTTGTCTTGTCATTGTATAAGTCGAATTTCACGTCTTTTACCTAATGTATTTATGGAAAATTTAGAATTAATAAATTTTTATATATGAGACGGCATTAATATCTGGATAACAAAATTAAATTTTTTTAAATAAAAGTAGCATTTTTTCGCATTCTTTCGACGGTTTATTTTTAAAAACTAAATTTATTATTTTATTTTTAAAACTTGAGCTATATAATATTATTCTTCCCTTCACTTAACCCGAACACTTAAAAAAGGTGATAAGTGTTGTTTTGACACTAACTGTCTAATATTTAAAAATACAGAAACTGAAAAACTATGTAGAAATATAACCCCTAAAACCACAGTTAACAAAATTGTCCCTTATTGATCTTAACCTTAACGTCTGCATTTATATAAAACCCTCTAGATCTAGAACAGCTGCAAAGTTTCTACCTGCAAACCAACGAAATTTATTAGGTGTTAAGTGTTATTTTGACACTAATGATTGTAAAATTTCAAGTTGGGTGTATAAAAACTGCAACCGCAAAGGGACCGGTATCGGTCTGCTTATCGCAAAATGCAGGTACAAAGAAACGTTTAACTTTACGATCGTGTTATTAGCTAACCACTCGAGTTTATGCACCTTTTTTGCCTGGGGTGCAAGCAAGTAATATTTTGGTGGAGTTGATGGTTTAGAATTACCCTTTTAGTTACTGAAACTTATAACTAATTTTAACAAAAAAAAAATAGTAACTTGGACGCTATTTCGCTTGGCAAAAAAGTGACCTTTTAGTGACCTTGCTTAAGCCTACAAATTAATTGTACTGCATAATGTTCAGCATTATAATCGAAGTAATAAACAAAAAAGTATAAATCGGTACATCTTTTTAAGAAAATAAATTGCACAAAAAACGTGTATTTACAAAAATTTTATTTAATTTGCAAAGAAAATTTTATATAAAATGTATTATAATAAAAATGAAAAAATACAATATTCACACGAAAGAACACAAGTAATACTGGATATTATAAGATTTACTACAATAAAATTGATCTTTTATTAAAAAAAAACTGAACAATAATTCAACTAAAAACAATTTTTTAACGAACCATGGACGTAATTATACGCAATTAAAATAAAAAATATAAATTTACTAAAAACCAAAGTATTAAATTCATTTAGTAATTAATTTTTGGTCAGTTTTAATTTGGGAGTCCTAATTACAAAATCATCTAAACTGCTTTTCTTTTTTTTTCGGAAGCTTGTTTTTTTGTAGTTCCTCAACTACCTAGTTTTATCATTCTTCTGCTCCTTGTTTTGTGTTTGAAACTCTAGCAATGCCTTTGCAACAACCACATCGGCATGGTTGGTTTTTAATGATAATAATTTTTTTAGCATATACTAGAAAACTTCTTGTTACAGTATGGTTACCTTTTTTGCTGTTATGTAATTCATTTAATCGGCTTTTAATTTCTAATACTTCTTGTTTCTGTGCTTCACTATTTTTTATGTTTTCGTTTCTTTCTTCGGTTTGTTCTTCTTATAGTCTTTTTTGCGTTATATCTCCGACATTGTATACACGTTTTAAAATTTTTAATTGAGGATGGAAGGCTACAGCCATCTCAGACACTTCTTAAACCCACGCCTGCTTTAAGAATACAAGTATGATATGTAATGTGCCATAAAATAAAACCAATAATAATTTTTCGACTTTTTTCAGAAAAAATAACGCCATGAACTAGCAAATAAAATCTGTTAGCCAAAACATGTAAGGTTTATAAGTACTAACCTCTTCCTCACACCCCCCTAAAAATTATTACAGGCAAAAACATATTTACAAAGTTCAATTCTACTGTTACAGATGAGCAATTGTACTCAAACATGAATTTTAGTCACTTAACCCCCTGTAGGTAACCTTTAATTTCCAAGTTTCAAAAATTCGTAGAGGACTTCACAGTAAAATTAGAGCCTTGGCTGCTTAAGTTGGTAGTGTAGCGGATCGTAGATTAAAGTCATAGTTTTATGAATGTTATATAAGGATTGCTTTAATTCCATATTTACCAAAATTAGGGACGAAGGGGAAAAATAAACCCCTTTAGATATTGGTGCACTTAAAAATCAAGTTCTCAATCTTATTCCACTATTACTCATGGGTATTCTTGAGTAACTTAAACAGAAATTTTTATCGTACGTCGTTTATTAAAGAAAGGGTTTTTCAATATATCATAGAAGGCGTCACAGGGAAATTATTAAACTGGGACACGAAACAGATTGTAGCCCATCCATAGCTAACATAGCTACTTTCGAAAAAAGCTGTAGCTTAGCTACACGAAGAAAAATGTAGCTTGTAAGCTTAGCTTATCTACAATTTTTACAGAATAGCATGGAGCGTAGCTAGCTACTTTCTTAAAGTAGCTTTCCCACTTCTGATTAGTTTTAAAATATGAAATAAATACCTTTTCTTTTAATAAACCGGGCCGATACACAATTGCATTAAGAATAGTAGAATTAGATCTTAAATTCCCTTTCCAGATGCAGTAATATGTAGTTGGATTCTAGGAAAATAAAGCCGAAGAAGAAAAGCCTGAAAGAAAGTAGAAAAAAAGCCTGCAAAAAAAGGCGTCGAAAAAAAAAGACGGCGAAAAAAAAAGCCGAGAAAGAAAAAAGTCAAACTAAATCCGATGGAAAAAGGCAATGCCCTTAATTGACAGTACTTTTAAAATGCAAAATATAAACAACCACTAAGCGACTTTAAGCAGCACTTTGAGCGCACTACTTACAACGGATCTTATTTTTTAAAAGTTAAACGCTAAACCGTTACTATTTACCATACTAATTGGTTAATTTCACTTTATTTATGGGTCATATTTTTGATGTGATAGAAGACAAATATTTAAATAATACAAACTTTGTTTTAATTTTATAATTTAATATCTCGTTTTTTTCATGAGCTTCTGTTGTCGTTTTTTCTTCGGCTTTTTTTTCGCCGGTTCTTTCGTCGGCCTCTTTCCGCTTGCCATGTAGCCGATGAATTTTGCTTTTGGTGTTGTTTAGTACCAAATCATCTCATTCAGCGAAAGCCAATTTGGTATTTATTTCGTGAAAGGTAGAACATTGTTGGAATTTAACTACACTAACTTGTATTCTTTATTTAAGTTTTCCGAGTCTAAGCAAGCACTGCGAAAAGTCATGGTTTGGTTATGTAGTTTCTTAGCAGCATTGTGTATTACGTCATGAAATAATAATCTTTTTTCTGTGACGGGAAAAAAGTTTAACATTTTGTCTCTCTTGACAGGTACTAAAGTATCACTTTTTATGAAATTACTTTTTTCCTTTTACCCGGGGAAAAAAGTAATTACTTTTTCCCCGGGGAAAAAAGTAATTACTTTTTTCCCGCTACAACAGCTTACTAGTTTAAAAATTCAAATTCCACGTTGACCAATTTTCCGACTTTATTATAAATGTTTTTCAATATATTACATTTTTTCCCGTCACAGAAAAAAATAGTGTATTATACACAGGAAAAAAGTAAGATTTTAGCTCCCGGTGTGAGTGTCAAACAGACACCTCGAGCTTTAAGCTTTTGTAGTTCAGGAAGACAGACACAGTTACATTAATTTAAACTTGTAGAAAAATGTAAGCTTTAGTTAAAGTACAATGTCAAAGCTGTGCTTAATTTTCAAGTGAATGCTTTCGAAGCTCTTACATCATTATACAGATTAGGTGTAAGTAAACATATCGATTTGAATTTCATATAATATCAAGCATATTAGTACCGTTAGGGGAGCTTTTATGTTGATTGACTGTTGAAAAAGAAAAGAACCCTTAAAATATCCCTTTACTTTAAATATCATTCTTAGTTACTCTTTTTGATTGTACGTATATAAAATACTTAACAATACTTATTTGTTTTCACCTTATGCGTATTTCGGCATGTTTACATGCCATTGTCAAAAGTTATATTAGAAAGTAAACAGTTAGTGTTGTTATAGCAATAGAACTTGGTGACTTGATCTCGGTAATCGTCTGCAGATGACTTGATTTCTTATTCCAAAATGTCCAATAGAGGAGAATTTAAGAGATCAGTTTGCTCATTCATTAACGGTACAGTTTTTAAATGTTTATGAATATCAAAAGCTTCTAGTATATGTAATTTACGTTTACATCACAAAAGTGTAAACATTTTATGGTGTTATTAGATGTCATTGAATGATTGTCTTCTAGTAAGTGTTTATAGCGTAATTGGATTTATGTGAGTGTTTGTATTTGTAACAACGTACGTGTTTGTATACCTAATATCAAAATTTCCAATTGGCTGGCCTATATAAACCGAATTACAATGCGAACAATTTAATTTGTAAATGTCTGATTTTAGCAAATCATGTTTTTGATTTTGCTATAAACAAAGTGTTTAAGATGTTTCTAGTTGTTTTAAAACTTACTTTATATTTATTTGTTTTGTTTATAATTTTAGCAATTTTTTCTGATTTGTTGCCAAAATATGGGATCGAAGCATATTTAATTGTATCGAAAGAAGTTAGGGTATTCGGATACATTTTTTGAATGGTGAATTTATAATCTTTCTCTTTAATTAATGTATCAATAAGTTTAGTATTATAACCATTACAGTATGCAATTTGTTTAATAATTGAAATTTCTCTATAATAATTAATTTCCTCTAAAGGGACCGTCAAAGCCCTATGTATCAGGGACCTGTATGCTGCAAATTTATGTTTTATGATGACTAGAATCGTGTGGTATCGTAATGTCTGTTTGTGTAGGTTTTCTATAAACTGAGTATTCAAATTTATTAGTTGAATTAACTTTTATGTTTAAATCTAAAAAGTTAATGAACTTATTTTGTTCAGTTTCTAGTGTAAATTTTCTGTTTGGATGCAAGCTGTTAATAAAAACTAAAAATTTATTAATTAATTCAAATGAACCATCGAAACATGCTAAAATGTCATCAACATAACGAAACCAAAATATAACTTTCTCAGATTGATTTGATTCGAATATTTGATCTTCTAGATTTTTCATAAATATATTAGCTAATTGAGGTGAAATTGGATTTTCCAAGGGTAAACCATCTTTGTGGAAATAAATTTTATTATTAAAAGTAAAATAATTTTGATTGGTGCAAAGTTCAAATAATTGAATTAACTCAGTCCATTTTATTAATTCAACATTGTAAATGTAAGTTAGACAACAGTCCTGATTAATTTGGAAGAATTCTTAACTGAATATTTTGGTTTATAATGAAAACTGGTAACTACATTATTTAGTATTGTTGCTAGCATATGGTTGAGTGCATTTATGTATGATACCACTGGTCTAATGGGCATGTTGGGTTTGTGTATTTTTAATAAACGTAGAGTTTTGTTGGTTATACTCTTGTTTACATAATAAAATTATATATTAGGAAAGAAGATATATGTTGTAATAAAAACCAAACATTAAGTAAGTGTATACTGGATATTTCGTTTAAAATTTAGAAAACAATTCTAGTATTATGGCATTATAAAACCTCGAATTGCAACTAGCGCGGCTATGATTTCTGATGATTCTCGGCCCCCTGGGTTTCCTAGTGGAAATAAAAAGGTGATCAGTATAATGAACCACAATTTACAGCGGATTAAGCAGCGGGAATCGTAACTTCACCGACGTTGGTTTGGAGTTTTACTGCTGCCTTGGGGGCAGTCCGTTCCCGGGCGCAAGCTTTCCGTTTTCTTCCTTTTCCGCCACGCTTGATCGTCCTTATTTTACTCACTCTTGTATTAGTGTTCGGGCTGCATTGTGCATTGTGCTCACATCACAATGCACACACATACAACACAGTTTTCCATTTTGTCAGGAAGAGCGTCCTATATGAGCGTTTCCACAATTTAATGCGATTTTATTTCCTGCAACTGCAGAACTAAATTTTTTCCAGAGAAAAAATATACCTATAATATTTTTAGTGAGACCTGAATAATGTTATTTTAAGGGTTTAGATGAAAATAGATTTATTTAATCTACCAACATGCATATTAAAGTAAAGTGGGTTTCTATTAATTATAATAAGAAAGGCAACCACGTGGAGCTTTCCTAAATGGATGTTTGGGAAGGTCTAGTGACAAATTAGTATTCAAACTCATGATGTATAGATCCCAGATTAGTCAGATGAGACAAAACCGACGCTTATTAATTAGGCAAATGGTTCATTTTGCCACAGCTAATTCAAATATTCCTAATATGATTAATCCCTACAAATTCATCCACGTATTTGACTAACGACAATAATTCTTGTTTATTCAAAAAATAAAACCGCAAATGTTGGAAGTAAATCTGGGAAATATTGTAAAATGTTCGTTCGAATGCGATCAAATGCAGGCTTGTTTCGTTTTTCTTTCCTTCTTATTTTAGATCTGACCATCAGGATTCGTTTTCGTTTTGCGTTTTTGCAAACATTTTTCAGGGTATATCTCAATTCAGAGGACATTTCAACTCTGCTGTTCGAGAAATCGCTGCTTTTGTAGAGATATTCGTAAAACATTGAGGAGAATTTAAGTAGCATTGTTTTCCAGACTGACGGAATCGATTCTCTTTTATTCTCGATTAACTTCTTGTTCTCAAGTTAATAAATTTAAATTATGGTATTTGTAAAAGCTGCCCCTGTTGATTAACTTTAGATCTAAAAGTCGTTTATTTTGAATTAGTAAATTATTAAGATTAAAGACGCAGAAACAGTGTGCAAACTATTAAATAGTATATTATGCAACGAATCTATAATGGCTATCAATACACGAGTGAGATTACGACACAAGCGGCAGCGAGTGTCGTAATTCAAGCGACTGTATTAATAGCCATTATATAAGAGTTGCATACACTATTTAATTTAAAAAAACATTCATTAAATTCGAAATTATACTGTTATCTGAGAAATGTCAACAACTCTTGTAACCATGGTTACCAAAAACAATGCTTTGCTGCTATTCTCAGTTTGGGTCAGTTCATAATGAAAATCTGTATCATAATGGGTATCATTTTAGTATAGGCAGCGCTCACATAATAAGTAAATTAAAACATGGGAATAGAAAAAATATGTTTCAAGTTTAATTTTGTACAACTGAACTGAACTGCCGTCGATAACTTTTCTTCATTTTACCATTTCAAATATTCAAAAACTTTAGATTTTATGTTGATAATAATCTAACTTTAGAATTAATGGTTGAAATCAGGTTATCGTAGTAAAATCACCTTTTGTCTGTCCAAAAGTTTCACTTTAAACTAGACTAACTCTAGTTTTAGTTATATGACGTGAGATGCGATCGGAGCTTTTAAACGTAATCAAACATTTATTCTTTTTTGAAAACTGAAACTTCGTTTTAGGAATCAAATCGGAATTTTGGCCTCAGGCTGTGATTAGTGTAGAAAATCGAACATTAATTTTAAATATATTGTTGATTTGCGGTATGTTTAAGGTTAATTTTTGAATAGTAATAAAAAATTGCGTGCCATCTAAGACAGAGAATCATAAAACAAACTGTTTACCATTATTTAGTTGTCGGTTTGAATTTTTCAAAATTTAGAAACATTTCTTTTTCTATAATTTTTGAAAATCTTAAAAATATTTGTGAATATTTATAAATTTTGCAAAGAAGTTTCAAATTTTAAAAATTTTTGAACTTACATACTTCTTCCTCTTGTTATAGGCCAATGGCCTGTTTAATAGCTGCAACTAGTGCAGGTTCTGTGAGCCTTTTTTGCACGTATGCAGGAGGCAGGCGTTTCCCGTCGAAAGGAGAAGAAGTTCCACTAAATGGTTTACGATTGCCAAAGATGTTAGTATGACAACCGAGAGCGACTGCTTAACGTGCCCTCCGAAGCACGGTTGGTTGCAGATATACACCTATATTGGTGACCCATCCGAGTGGAGACCAGAGACACTGCTTAACTTTGACTACCGTGTGACCGGCATCTGCAGTTCTCCGCCGTGCAACCAACTGAAATTTTATTGAATTTAAATTTAAGTTTAAAATTGGAGTGAAATAAAATTACATTCGAATTAGGATTTCAAAAGTCTTAATTGATGCAAAAAATCACATTTACATGGTTGTATTTATTGACTTGCAATCTATGTATACATATATTAAAACGGGACCCCATCCACCTGTCTCAACTTTCAGTGGTGCGGGGCCTCTGCTACGAGAACCCATATATTTACGAGTCTATTATGTAAGGCGGATATTCCTTAGTACAGAAGACCACTACAGTTTTCGCTACAAATAAGCAAATTTGAGATCCTACTATTTGTTTGTATTATTGTAACATAATCAGCTAATAGCGATAGCGTCATTATGAAACATTATATCAGATATATCAGAGAACATTGCCTCGGGGCCGTTAACGGCGGGAACTCAAGCTTCTTAATCTCAGGATTTAATGCAACCGCATTACGAATTTGCGTTGCATTTTATTAAATGGTGCTGCAAAAAACGGTGAGCTATATATTTAAATCTAAAGTATTTACAAGTAAAATCAGTAATTGGACAAACAGATATTGACCATTTACAGTATAAGCGATCATTGCCTTTACATAAATAAATACGACCAGATTAGGTTTAGCTTCGAGGTGGAATGAACCGATTTGACGTTGTTTATCATGTGCAGGCAAGGTTACGCTGATACATACACTAAGAATTAACAAACAGAAACTAAACTTGAGCCAAATATTAGGAGCTTGAGTTACAGTAACAAACGCACTAGGAACAAACTGCTGCGTTTACACTACCAGCTCGCATTTAGTGTATAGCTATAGTATTAATTCGTTTATTTGTTAATCAGAAATAAAAACTAAAAAATGTAAGGCATAGCCTACGGATTTAGCTTTTTGTAGTTTAATTAAGTATAAATAAAGTCTGTTTCTACGAAATGCCGCAAATGTACAACTAATAATGGCGTTAGTTGCACACAAAAACAATATTGTTTTATTTTCGCATGAAACCGATTCTCTATCACGATCATCAGACTTAAATTCTCTGTTTTGAAATAAACAGCAGAACACAAATAATTTTAAAATTAGAATCAAGACAATGAATAGAATTAATTGTGGTAAATAATGCAAGAGGTTTATTAATTTAAGATACCAAAATTCTTAACCTTCCTTAACATAATTATGTTACTTTAAAAACAATTGTGTCTTTAATTAACAAAAAGCTACAACATTTATTTTCGGACACGCTGTATATACTTTTTTTTTCAAAATTACAGACTACTTGGACCAGATCATTAGATGCTCGATAACCTAGACATTTCAAACGAATGAAATGAAGGTAAAAACTCACAAAAACGAACAAAAACGAGCCACATTCATATAAAACAAAGAAATATAATAAAAAGCCCAAATGCTCTCTTCAACAATTCCAAGAGCGCTGTGTATACTTATCTTTCTCAAACCGTTATGAGTGCTCAGTGTTACGTAAAATTACGACAAACACTTAATGAACACATTCAGAAAGAGCACTTAGATATTTGGAAAATTGGATTTTTTTATTTCACAAAGCGTTTTTATTTACAAAGCTTTCTGGTCTACTTCATTTTGAGACAGTGCAGCTTTTGCTCTACACGATTTTTAAATTTTTCTCGCTTTTAAAAGAGACTCCAGGGCAAAATATTTGCATCAAATATGTAAATCGTAAGAGCTTCTGAAGTGACTTGAAAGCAAATTGTAAATGGTGGTCTGTAGAAGCCAATCGCTAAATGGAAGGTGTGACTGAACAGGTGTATTGTTGTTAGAAGAACAAAATGCGTTAGAAAACACTCGGTGCTAAGATAATTGAACTGTAAATTGATTATGTTCTTACGGAACAGCAGTCAGTAGTGGCAGTTTAAAACTATTTAAGATATAAGGATTGTAGATTTAATACTCTACTTAGAAGTATGGAAGAAAATACGCACAGATTCAATTTTTCAATATAATCTGCTTGCAGCTTAACATAGTTTTATTTATGGCTTTGCTTTTAAAGACTTTATTCTCTCAAAATAAAATTCAATTAAATACTCGTCAAATTACATACGAGAAATTTTATAAGATTTGGAATCTGAAATAACAGCTGGATGGTAAATTTAAACTATCGGTATATTGGCTACAAACAACTTAAACTTTGCTTTTGTATATTCGATATCCAACAACAACGTACTGTAAATATCTCTATAGCAAATCCGGATCCTCCTCAATTGTCTTAACTTTTAGTGGTTAGGGGTCTTCGCTACGAGAACCCACATATTTACGCGGTCATTATATAAGGCACATAGTCGTTAGTAGAGCAGACCACTACAGTTTTTGATACATATACGCAAATTTGAGATTCTACTATTTGCTTGGATTATTGCAACACAATCTGCTGATTAGCATTAGCGTCATTATGAAAACAAACTCTGACAACATTTCATCGAAGCCGCTAACGCAACGGCGAAAACGCAAGCTCCTTTTATTCTCCGGCCACAATGGAACTGCATTACAAATTTACGTGCATTGTATTAAGTTAAGCTGATCTATTTATCAAATTTGGAAATATGTGCAAGTGAAAGCAGTAATCAGACAAACAGATATATTCAGCTTATAATTTGTAAAAAAAATAGGGCCAGCTGAGGTTTAACTATGTGATTAAATGATTTTGTTTATCGTGTGGCAACAATATTACGCTCATGTTTTAGCGTAAATAGACTAAAAATGAATGAACAAAAACTTAGCTTGACTTAAATATTGAGAACTTGAGTTACAATAACAAACGCGCTAAGAACGAACTGCTGAGTTTACAATCGCTTTTAAAAAGAATAAACTGTGCACGTGGGCTTTTACTTTTAGTTTTGGTAACCCAAAAAAAATTAGGCCCGTCACGCGTAGTTTGAGCCGCATAATATCTGCTGCAGCCACATTCCTCTTGAGACAGGTCTAAGGGATCCGGCTTTAATGTGTACAATGATAGCAATCGCTACATAGGTAATAAAACTCAGATTTCGATGCGCAGTCTGCAACACTATCTACTTCATTAGCTTATTTATTATTATATAAAAAAAACACAAATATAAAACAGGGAGGCATAACGTACGGGTTCCGCTAGTAGATATACCGGGTGTCAACAAAAGTAGTTTCACCCACATTTTGTTTTACAATTTTTAAGCGAATGAAATGCAACTTGGACATACTCAAACGATTATAAAAACGCCTTCCGGTTTAACCTGAAATGACAATTTCATATGTTTTAATAACACTTTGTATATTTTACAAGAGATTCTTGTAGAACAGAAAATTCTCTTTACAACTGTTCTTGTTAAGTTTTAAAATTAATTAATAAATGAGGGAAAAAATGCTTTTCTGCGTTAAGATGGCGACTATGAAACTAATATTTATATTATTAATAAGTGCCTGCTTTACTTCGTGAAGTTCATATTAATGTGTAAATAAAAAACGTCATATCTTCAACAAGGTTTATTTATTTTAATATTATACGCATTTCGAGAAGTTTACATGTCATGGTCAAAGGTAAGATTAACTAACAATCACACAATTGCTTGCTGCAGGAACAATAAAATTGGATGACTTCATATTAGTTATTTATGTCTGCCGACAACTTGATTTCTTATTTCAAAACGTCCAGTTCTGGTGAATTTAGGAGATTAATTTGTTCATGCATTAAAAATACAGTTTTTAAATGTTTATGAATTTCAAATATTTCCAGAATTTACGTTTAATATGACAACATTGTAAAAATTTTAGGGTGTTATTAGATGTCGTTAAATGATTGTGTTCTAATAAGTGTTTAGAGTAATTGGATTTATGTGGGTGTTTGTATTTGTAACAACGTACGTACCGCATTACCGCATTTAATGACTGATTTAAGCAAATCATCTGTTTTTTCAGTAAACAAAGCGTTTAAAATGTTTTTAGTTGTTTTAAAAGTTTCTTTACATTTGTTAAAAATTTTGAAGCTGGTGTTTTCCGGTTTAACCGGAAGTGCTGGATCAGTAACTTCTACCTTATACAATGCGTTTTTAACTATGACCAATTGAACATCTCCAAATTTCATTTTATTAATTTAAAAATTGTAAGAAAAGGGAGGCGGAAAGACTACCTATTTTGGCTGACACCCGGTGCATATAATTTCGCGAAAACGATTCTAAGTACCTTATTAACTTAGAATTTACGTTTTAATTTAAAACTACAAATTTATACTATAGTTTAACTGTAATTTGGTTATTTTCGATTATTAAAATTAGTCCTGGTAAATGACCTCGTTAGATGTACGAACTCTCAAAATCTGCATCATCTTCGTTGATTCCCCCTATATCACTTAAACTATGAGCATACTCCAAAATCTTAATCGGCAATGGTAATTGGAGCAACGTTTCTACTCTTCTGCATTATAGGTAGGTAGACCATTAAATAAACTTACTGGCGTAAGAAGTTGCTTACTTCATATCATTAAACATGCGTGGGTTTTCGTTGCTTTTGAGTTATTTGCCACCAGGTGATTTTTCCTCTTTGATATTACCTCACCATCGTAATTATTGAAACTAACATTCTTGATATTCCATTATTCAGGCATATTTTAGTTTCGAAGAACTTGTTAACTTCGGATTTGACGATTAAAGTTGAAAAAATTAGAAATATTTTGAAAAGGCGTTAAAATTTCTAAACTTTATTGAAAGAATTCGGGAATTACGAGAAATACTATAAAATGATGGTTACGAAGACGACCTGACTGAATAAAGTGTATAAATTGTGAGTATTTATATCGGAATTGACATTCTAGAAGCTATAAATGTCTAGTTTATTTTTTGGCAAATGTTTGCTGTAGGAAACATTGTTTAAAATTTGTTATATTTTGTAGTGTAGTTTATTTCAGAGTCGCTGGCATAGAATAATTAATATCCCTACCAGTCAACAACACGGTTATTAAACGAAACCGATTCGTATACGGTTTAATTTGTTTTAAATCAAATGAAATTGGTTTTGTCTATGTTGATTACAAGTTTGTTTGCAATGGTTATAATTTGGGTTATTGCTGTAGTATTTTAGCTTTTGAATTTTGGGGAGCTTTTTCGGTTATACATAAACAGGTCAGCGTATATGCTGATTGGGCAGTTTAAATTACGAGGCATAACACTGATGTAAATAATCTGTATATTAAATCCGGATCCCTTCCACCGGTCTCGGTTTTTACAGCCGCAGGGCACCCGCAGCAACAAACTAGGTCAGAACGCATCGATTACGTGGGGTGAATATTTGCATGTGCGAATGCTTGCTAGAACACTACAGTTGCAGATATTAATTAGCCAGGGTATGCAAGTCGACTGTGCAGCGAGCACAGGGAACATTCATTTGCGATACGCGTACGTACGCGTGCAGACCTAAGTTACTAAACACTTTAGTAGCACAAAAATATGTTGCTACATGTTATATTACCGAAGTCATCCTTGAGAGAAGTTAAGGCAATAATTGGACAAACAGAAAATTACTCATGCGGATAAAATAAACAGGCTAGGAATCTGTGTATATTGCATTCATTGCACATATCATTTTAAACAATTTGCTGAAACTCGCATTAAACCCCCCAACATGCTGTTCTAGACGTATTCGGCAAAGAGTTACTCATTACTTTTTAATATTACCTTTGATAATGGCATATACATATATATTTAAATACGTAGAAAGTTGAAATATTTTAAAATAAAGTTATTTATTCACAAATCAAGTAATATTATTGCTCTTAACTTTTTTAAAAGTGTTTTCAAGTTTTCATTTTCAATCAGAACGTTATGCCCCAATGCCATACATTATTAAAACAGAAATCAGTGAAAAAATAAAAATTTATGAAAACATTCCAATTTTTTATGTACGAACCTTATACCAAGCCAATAAGTAACAAAAAATTTACATTGAAATAAAAAAAGCAAATTCGTGACTGGAGTAACTTATCAAATATTTTTTGTTTAAAGACCTTTAATATTTTTTTTTCTAATTTCTGATTGGTCTTGTGTTGCTTCTTTCTGCTCTTTACCCACATATCGAACAACAGAAAATTAATGTTGATCTTTAAATTTAAAGATGGTATACGAAGTTGCCTTAACTACTTTGCAAATTAAACTCGCACAAGCTCTGTTAACACGTGACCTAACAGCAAGTAACAAAAGATAAATTTAATTACGAAACGTAATAAAAACTGTCGATACATCACCAATATCTGACAACCCAATAACACCAGCATCTCCTTTTATACCTTACATAAAACAGCGAAACTATCCAATTTTTTCACGTCGTTGTGATCGTATAAACATGGCAATAAATACTCGAATAAAGTATCTCAATAAAAGTGATCCCAGTTCGCAAAAACGATAACGAGAACGTCTCAATAACGAGCCCCTTCTTAATATAGTATTTTATAACGGTCTGGACGATAGAATTCTCATCTACTACTTCCGGTTCGAAGAGGATCTGAGTGACCCACTTCCGGTACGGAATCCCAAAGTTACCGCCTGAACGCAGATTTATGCAAAAGCTCTTCCGTTTGTTCAGTTTCGAAGACAAAGGGACGCATACGTGACCGTAGAAATAACGTTGCATGTGCATAAGGATTTTATCGTTATTAGTGCTTTCATATTTATGTGTGCATTTGGAAAATTGGAAAACTGATATAATAATTTGACTTAGCTTGGACTTGTAGATTAATAAAGTACCTGTCAAGATTTATTTTTGGTCGTGATTTTAACAATAAAACTTTGACATAAGTTTCCTTTGAGAATGGCAGAGCTTTGTGCTATAGTCACCCCAAACCTCCCGGAGCGGCAAGAAAAGCGCACGAAGGTCACTTTCTAAGAAAGCGAAAGTGCGAAGCTCTCGCTTCCGGAAAGTCCCTGTACACATAATGTAGTTGTACAAGACAAATAGGACCACGAAAATGTTTCTGTCATTTGGGACATCTAATTTAGCGAGCTTGGGGCGTGGTAGGGGCTTGTGTATGCGCGTCGTTCATCACTCCGGAAATATATTAGATTTTACTCCGTTTTATATCCAATTCGGCACATAAATCAAGGTTCTTCGGTTTTTCTCCAGATATGCAGCTTAGATGAGTTTTATTATCGGAATTTTCTTCGACCGTGACCACAGTTCGTTTTAGATGCTCAAGGGAAACTCTTATCGTCTAAAGTTGGGGTCTCGCATTCAAGTCTTCCCTGTCTTGCGGCTATTGAAAATGCATTAAAATGTATTAACGATTCAAAAAGGGGATTGCAGAACGTGTAATACAGGAAACGGTGGGAAAAAGGGGAGTTGACTTTGCACCCCTGGCTTAACGACCAGGAAATTACAATAATGCTGCGAGTGCAAAGAGCGTAAGAACACAGCTCTAAGGAAATTAACTAACGGCGGCGTTCCCTTAAAAGATGGTTAAGCATTATTTTAGACTACAGCTTAACTTTTCCTATTACATTTTCCCATTTATCGAAAATGAGTTATTCGGAGGTTGCGTTAAGCTTGTAGCGATGAAGAAATTGCGTTTATTTCGTAAATGCACATTTGTGGAATTAAGGTAGCAAGATATTCGGGGGATCACAGAGATTACACGAAATTGGATGCTGAATTCAGGCGGGGTGAGGTTAAACTGTTACAATTTACACCTACCCTTAAAGCTCAGAACGCGCAGTTTATTTCAAATTTTTTAAAGGTTTACAATGATAAAATACCTACAGTCGGGGGCGTTTCGAGACACCAGAACGTTATTTTTGCACAATTGTAACATTTTTTTATAAAAATCCAAACCAATAATGTTTCTATGCTAGGCGAAGCCAAAATCGATATAGTTTCCATAATGTCGATCTTGTAAAATTGGCTGTGATAATGATAAATCGTGGATGGATCGTCGACTTTACTGTTTTCAGTATCCACCACCCAATAAATCAGTTGTCAACAAGATCTATGTTCTAATTAACTCTTGAAAGCGACTAATATTCATAAAGCAACATTAATCTGAATTTTGTCATATGACCTGTGTATAAATTTTAACTCAGGAGTGAAAAATTTGTAATCTTTCTTCAGTTTATTTAAATTAACTGCATTATTTTATTCATGCACATTACAGCCAATCAAAATGCAGCGTTAACCTACCTAAACAAAAATTAGACCAATAATTTATATACATTTTCGTGTATATTATTTAAAGTTGTTTACCTTGACAACTCCTACTTACGCTTTAATTACTTCATGGTTACGCTAATAAACAACGATAAACAAAGTTCGCCATTAATTTAATTTTGTATTCGTAAAATAATCTTGTTGAGTAGCACTAAAGCTTTTATAATTTTTTCGGTTAACTCAAATTTACTGCAGATCGGCTAAAGCATGCAAATTTGCACTCTTTTCGCCGGTCTGCAACAAATTATCGATACATTTAAAGCTCATATGGTATTACTATTGATAATTTAACTCCTATATACAGTAAGCCATGCCAAGGTGTTGTTTTATCAGTTTGTCATTAAATAAAAAAGTAGGTAAGATTTGCAAGTAAATAAATAGAGCCATAGAAATAAATTAAAAAATACCAAACTCAAGAGATTTTAAAAGGTAAGTAATGAACGTAATCATAGCAACGCATATTTAATCACGATCGTTAAATTATCTTATCGGAATTACACTCAAGATTACGATTTTCTTCGAATAAGATTTCATTTTAATGACTCAAACTTGGTTGCTTTCATGTAATTTGACTCAAACAAATTTTCTTAAAATAAAGTTGCTTGACCTGCGTTCTCGCGATTTTATCGTAACAGTTTGTGTCATTAAATTAGAAATTTTACCTGATAAAATAAATAGTTCTTGTGCAATTACTACAGACAAAATTATAAGTATTACTGCCCACTATAACACACATTCTGTTCATGTCAACAACCAATCAAATCAATTTATATGTGACTATTACGCTCATGTATATCTATATATACTATCGAAAAGGATGCCAAATTAAAATCATAACTGCGCTAAAACACTTGATAAGTAATAAGATAAAATTCGCTGGAATTGAAAATAATCGACAAATGTATATCGTAGTTAACGATGTGTAAAAGTCATTATAAATATGACACGTGTCCACGATTTTTCCATGATGGATTTGGGTGCATAGTTAACTTGTGCTAGTTAATTTAAGACAATGTCAGTCGCACTTGGTGCTCGTGAAGTTATCATCTTAACTAGCACACGTTAACAGTCAACTAAAGTTTATTGGAAAATTCGGATCACTAGTAGTATTACTTGTGAAAAAGCTGCAAAACGTAAAAACCATTTTTTTATTTCTATTTCTTAAGCAGAGTTCTATTTTGAGTAAAAATTTAGGTTGCACTAATTCAATATTTTTTGTTTTAATTAAAAAATTTCTGAATGGTTCTTTTTGAGATGTAAAAATTGTTTAAGGAAACGAAACCAAACTATTTACATAATTATTCATGAGAACATTTTTTTCGAGGTCTTAAACGTAACAATTTTTTTATAAATTATATTTTTTTCAGAATTCTTCTGTTTATGTCAATTTTCACAGAATTGCGGTTGTTTTAGATTAATTATTAGAAATTATTTCGAATTTTTTAATTTTTTTTCCGAAATTTTCATTAGTTATTCCTAGAAACAAAACCAAATTCTGCAGTTTAAATATTAATATTCCAAATTTCTTTTCTTTGGGGGTTTCTTGGTAAGTTTTTAAAGACTTCTGTTTATTTTCGTCATTTCGCAATTTTGTCCTTTTGGCTTTTTATAAATTCTATTATAACTGGACTTCTATCAAGGGTTATATGGGAAATATTTGGATTATATGGTTCAGAATTAATTAATTTGCTTTTAGAGCTGAAGGTTATACATAATTATATTTTTCTACGACTGGGAGTAGAAGTCGGTTTCTATGGCATCAAAATTGTGACAGAAGTAAAGCATTTACTCTCTAGGGACGAAATAAGACAAAAATTTCCCTAGGGGAGTTTTTTTTCATTTCATATTTATTTTTGTAAACAAATGTCTGTTGTCATGGTACGTTGCATGGAAACATCCCAAAGGCTTCTAAATATTGTAATTTCGCTCCGATTTATTATAATTCTTTAATTATGAAATTAAGTGTTTCTACTCCCGATCGTGGAAAAAATAGTTTATATTCCCTCCATGTATTTGTAGCCCTCGGGCTTCAAATTACACCTTAGGAAAAATAAGACGGTTCCCTCCCTTAATGTACTATTACTGCTTTATAATCAAGCTAGCGGCTACGTTTTAAAGAGACGAACATTTCAATATTTCGAACATAATTTTGTATGATAATTACAGATTACATCGCAAATGCGAAGGGTAATAACTCTTTTTTTATAGCAAGTCCGACTCCAGTGCTGAAGATCCAGGGTTCGTATACAAGTGTATTTAAATCGTTAATGTTTTTTTTCGGTTATTATTAAAACTTTATGACAAAACGTTTTGTTGATAATTTTGATAAGAAAAACCTCAGCTTTGAAAATTATCGATAAAATTGAATCTACTCCGTTGAAAGTTCTAATGCTGTAATCAAATTCTGACCTGCTTCATCGCTGTCAATTATTTCCTATGTTGAAACATGCATTGGGAAATGAATAATATGGAAAAAGTTAGTTATTATTCGACACATATTATTTGATATAAAAATGTCTAATGATTTGAGATAGTGTTCGTCACGACAAATAGTATTGTGAATTTTACCATATCTAGACATCTAATTACTTAAAGTGAGTTTAAGTGTTTAAATGAAAATTGACTGAACTGTCTGGCCTGAAATTCTTTGAAATCTAAAATCCACTATACATTCATTAGTAAACTTGCCCCGTTTCGAGTGAATCATGAAAGCAATTGCACCGTGGAGATTTTCATTAAACCAGAGCATTACCTTAAACTACATTCCAATGAATTGAATTTAACTTTTAATTACTACTGAACGTGTCTGATAAATTTTCATTAGATTCTGTAAAGATTTATTTCGGTATGCACTTTTTTTTTATTAAAACTATGTTTACAATAAATTAATAACAACGACATCCGTATTTGCCACTACCATAAATAACAAAACATTTTAGAGAATTTATGGTAACCAAGCCTTGCCCATTAATTACCACCACCAAACTTATCATAATTAACACAATTTAAACGGGGTCTACATAATTTTCCGCAGGATATACAGAATCGTGATGGAAAAACATTGTTCCCCTGGCGATGAGACCCGGGACGACAATATTTCGAGCCGGTGACTCGTGAAACTAGACGAACTGCAGCTCACAGTTGACTGCCTTCTAATCGAGCAAGATTTAATTTGCCGGTCTTTCCCCCCGGGGGTTTGTGTGCTCTTCCAGCGGTTTCCCACCTCATCAATACCCTGTTTTCGCACCTACACAAAAGACACGTGAGTACACAACAAAGGACTGGAATGTCACTTTAATTAAAGATTACTGAAGCAGAGATTAGGATCTAATAAGCAAACGCGATACTCCAAGGGTTGGGTTGCCATGAAGGGAATAATTTGTATCACGTGGATTTAGTCACTCGTTTATGATGTAGTGTTGAATTTCGTGCCAATCATAATTATGTTTATATTAAGAAAAGCAACGTTACAAACAGGTAAATGTAAATTATTCACGGCTTTGAAGTCAATTTTAGGCCTTCCAATTAAATAACCATTTGAGAATGTTTCCTCTTCCAGCATTACAGAAGCGCAGCGTGCTTTTGCAGAAAAAAACAAAAGAGTTTCTGAAATGAACTCATTACCCTAGTATTATAAATTTAAAGTTACAAAAGCAGTCGAGAGTTGATACAAAAGTAGAACAGGAATTCGTTAGTTTCCAGAGCTTTTAACGCGTGTCCATTGTTCCTCGTGAATTATGAAAGGCTTTTGCTTTTAGTTCTACAACTCTATTTTTCACTGTCAAATTATCCAACGACATTAAGCACTTGTGAATGTGTTTGTAGTAACAAACAAGCACATATTACGATTTAGGCAAATGTTTCTCTGAAACTTCACTTGAATAAATGAATGTATTTGTATAAATTGGCTTAAAATCTTGATACTCTCAAAACAATGAGAATTTGTATTTCACAGGGTTTAATGCCGCTGTTAAGCTAATATTGTAAAAGCTGTAATAATACGTTGTTGGCAATTCAAAATAAAAGATTCACATTTAGAATAAACAGAGACATAGGAATTATAAATAAAACCATAGAAATGATTTAAAATACTAAATTCAAGAGATTTTAAAACGTGGGTAATGGACGTACTCATACCAACGCATATTTATTCACGATCGTTATAATTATCGAATTACACTCAAGATTTCGATTAAAGTTGCTTGACCTGCGTTCTCGCGATTTTATCGCAAACAATTAGTGTCATTAAATTAGAACTTTTGCCAGATTAAATAAACAGTTCTTGTGCAATTACTACAGACAAAATTATAAGTATTACTGCTGACTATATCACACATTCTGTTCATCCAATCAGCTCGCTCGATTTCCGCGTCAACAACCAATCCAACTAATTTATATGTGACTATTACACTCATGTAGGATTCAACGAATTAGAGATTGTTGTTTTGAAGAAAGCGTGATTGTTTTTATTTATTAAATGAAGTCCATTTGTTAACTAAACTAGGAAGTTAGTACTTCAGATTAACTTAAACTAATAATGCTGCTTTTTTTGAAATGACAATTTTCAGTTTTAAAAATATTTGAAATTTGATTTTTTTTTGAAAATTTTGCAGTTCTAAACATTATGGAACTTTTTAAAGGTTAGTAATTTTTTTTTAATTTTTAAAATTTTAAATAAATATTGATATATTTTATTGGAAACTGTTTATTTCCTGAAATTTAAAATCGATTTTATAATTTGGTGACAGCCGTTTTTCTGGTGATTCGTCGATTAACCTGTTCAGGTAAACGAACAAAAGGAAACCTGTCAGAAGTGTTGTTCTTATTGTCACTTAACATGTTCATGCCGATTTTGAAGTTATTTAAAAATAAAAAACAACAAACAGAAAATGGATGGAGGTGGTAGGAAGCTCGCGTTATGTAATTGACCAAAAACATGAAGCAATCATTTTTAATATAATGGCAATTTTAATTATTTTCATACTTACCACAATGTTCAGTTTAAAAACACCGTCTTTTAAGAACCCATAAATGATTTAACATAAAAATGTCAAAATTTTTGTAGATGACAAAGCAAAGTGTATAGTAAATCCGTAATTGTCTCACCATAACAACACAACGGTCTCTTATATATCGCCAAATTCATCACTATAACACAACGGCGCGGCGCGGCGGCTCGGTTCCTTGCAACTCCACTCAAGTTTATTGATTGTTTACGGCAATTGCTTATATTTCCGTCACTATTATTGCTATAATTTGTTATTTATGGAGTAATTTAATTCTGGGGGGTCGGCAAACGTAAACAGTAATATATCAATTTATTCTAATGAAATTTACAAAATTGGAGACGTTTAAGTTAAACAATTTTTGTTTGTTTATTATAGGTAACAAATAAAAGTGTCGCCGGCGTTAATGCAACTACATGGCAAATTTACATTATTATAAATAAATACGACAGATTTCCGCTTTGCCAACCCTAGTTTCGAAAAATTCGGATTTTAAGAATAGTTACAGAATACAGTATGTGCAGGACAACCAACTCCCGTGAATCATTTCATTTACAATTTATATCTAATTTACATTCTGCTTATCAAAGTTTATTTTTTTCTAAATATGTTAACTAACTCTCAGTCAGAAACGTATGCTAAAATAAATTCAGCAAATTGTGGTATAAAAATATTAATAGTCGCCAAAAATAGTTAGAGTTTGAAACAGAAAAAATTAAGGAAGACAGGAGCGACTTTATACAGGGTGAGGCAGTTAGAGAATTTAATTCTCTTTTCAACGATGTCAATTTTTAAATTCCTTGCATTGCGATTTTTATAAGAAAAAAACAAACAAAAACCCATTACGTTGGGGGCTATGAACAGATATGTACAATCCCACAGTAGCCGCAATTTACACTGCAATTAAAAGGGCACGTCTTAAATTTCTTAACTTTTATTTAGATTTTTGCTTAATGTAAAAATTATTTTCGTTTTGACTAAACGACATAACAGCTAATAACAATAATACAGTTTTAATTCTTAGCCAAAGTAACCCGGGGACATAAAATCTGGAAAAATGTAATTCCTCATGCATTTTGTATAACGTTCAACTTTTCTGGGAAACCCTGTATAGTGCTATTTTAGGCGGATAGTGCAATTTAGAATAATTTTATGTAAATCTATTGAAATCTAGTGTTCCTGGGGTATAAAGTAAATATTAACAAAACATGTTTCGCAATGCAAGTTTACTATTGCTATTGTCACTATTTGAAGAATAAAACTAAATTGATTCTTGAAATTTAAATTTAAAAGGATTGTAAAT
Organism: Ctenicera cuprea; assembly: GCA_958336395.1. Lineage (NCBI taxonomy): Eukaryota > Metazoa > Arthropoda > Insecta > Coleoptera > Elateridae > Ctenicera > Ctenicera cuprea. Next base: position 26,326,567 of record OY284494.1, read on the forward strand.
GAAATCGTTACAATGTACTTCAGATAAACTTCAAAACTTTTGACAGAAATACATAACAATCCAGAATTTATGCAAACAATAAAACGTTTTAGCGGTTTTACAAAGAAGTGCTTCAGTGAGAAATGTTTAGTGTTATATTATATCAAGTTGAATTCTTAGTTTTTCAAGTTGAAAACCTTCTATTTATTTTAGATAAAGCCATTTAAGTTTACTCGTATAACAGCATTAAACTAACGACGTAAATTTTTACTGATGTGATAAGACAAGATCCATTCGTGCATGCTTGAGAAATAAGTAGTCTCACCTTGTATCTTTAATACTTCAAGATTTATGCGTCTTTAAAACCCCGCAGTAAGTTTATGATAATGCCGTACCCCTAAAACTGCCACCATTGCGTGATCTCGTCATTTGCTTTAGCGCTCGGTAATAAATTCGCGTTCCTTTGGGGTAAGGCAGCGTTAAACTACTATTTTTTAAGCTAATCCTGCTCTGAACCCTTTAAAGTCTTTTTGGCGGCTACGGCATTTTGGTGGAGAAACAAATTATCTGCTCCGCAAGATTAGTTCCGGAAGCCATCTTTTACAGCAATCACCGGTGTACAAACTCGACTAATCGAATTGCTTAACACTCCAATAATTCAACATTTGCTCTTTAATTCTCTTTTGAGATTTTGCCGCTGCGCACGTTATTTTATTGGGTCGGAAGGAATTGCGTTTGATTTTCATCTCAGCTAATGAAATTTTTCGAAAGGGAAACATCAAAAGTGAAATCGAGAGAAACTTACCTTTTATTTCCTGAGTCGTTTCTATGGATTGCTGGTTGCTCTCCTCATCTGATGGATCTTGTAGAAGCTTTAATGTTACGTTTAAAGGATGCAAACTCGTTGGCCCGTGTAAAGTTACTAGAACTGCTGTTGTTTTTCCGGGCACTGCTAATTCCGGAGCCACTACAGAAAATCCCCTGGAAAAAACATACTGTGTAACTTTTACATAAAATAAATGTGTATATTTTCACAAGTCGGAATATTAAATTGTTTTATATTAAAGGTGTATATTATTTAATATAGTTTAACTAAATTTTATAATTTGCTACAATGTTGCAATGCTTTATTTTTATTACAGGAAATTATTTATAGAGTTTGGCTATGATTTAATTAGTTTAATTTGATGCTTGTGCTTTTCTCAGTATCAAACCAATTAGGAAGACACGTGCATTTATGAGTTTTCTAAATTTAGATAACTGTACTACAATCTGAAATAGTAATAAAACTGAAAGCATGCATAAAGAAAGCACGCAACTGAAATATTCAGTTTTAAACTTAAGAAAATTCTGACACAGACCAAATACTCGTTTTGGTCAACAGTTCTCGTAGACTTTTGGCCCTCACATGTGAAATAAAGATTTCTTCCTCTCTCAAGGTCGGTACATTAAATCGTAAGAATAAAAAACGTTAAAAAATATTTTTAAAATTTAACAAGTGCGGTTGCTAAAAAAGCCCGTAACATAATAAATAGCGTTTTAACAAAAAATTCTTTATTATAAACCAAAATTCCAAAGTTGTATGTGGTTATGCCTCAGCTGACTGTTAAATAAGCGCAGAAGCGTTGCTAAGTGTAACGTATGCGCTAATAACATGCTGTAACGTTGTAGGTTAAACGGTTTTTTAAATACAAACATACTCTTATCGACAGAGAATTTGCAACAATTTTACAAGCAAGGTTTGTGTTTTGTCAGCGTAGAATACTAAAGAAACATTATTTGGGAAAAATGTATTTGAGAAAGCAACATTCAATTACTATTAATTAACAGATCGGAAAATCTTAGTCAAATATAATTTTAATTGCAAAGAAACTTTATTGGCTATTATCGTATTGCAACATTACACAAGATATTTTTTATTATTTCAACGATTAAACTACGACACTTGTTGCTTTAAATATTGTTATATGACGAAAATGTGCGTTCCGTATGTCAAGATGTTATTAGGGCATATTTAAAATATCTCTATTTATCTTCCATACACAATCTTTATATTAAATCCGGATCAGTTTTGCTTATCGCAAGTTTTAGTGATGAGGGGCCCCTACTACCCCAACCCACGTATTTACGCACACATTACATATAGCTTACATTCTTTTGTGCAGCCAGCAAATACGGTTTTAGATGGAAAAAGGATCCCATAATTCAAATTAGATGTTTGGGTTATTGTAGAGGTGTTTATATCGGATCGCCAGATGCAAACGAACCAGCACGGCAGCGGGTTCTGGCATACAACTGGCGCAATATTTCATCCAATTGTGCTGTCTATACGACTAATATTTATTAATACAAAGATAAAACTTGATTAATATTAAAGTAACATCGATGCACTCTACTAAAATAATTAACATGGACAATAGCGCGTAAGTAATAACACATTTCACGTGAAAAGCAACATTTATAACAGTACATAGTGTTGACAGCGCATTTCGTTTATTGGACGAACGGGAGGTAAAGTACATACAGTTTGGGAACTAATAAACGTCATTGATAGTTATTTATACACTCCATTTAGCTATGGCGTCTAATTTTGCGTTTGTTTATAGGGTCCAATTATGGTCTACGGAGACCACGTGTCTCCATGAAAATATCCCAGAACAAATTTGCGGGAAAAACAATATTTTTGAAAAACACTGCCGGGTAATCAGTTCGATCTTATTCCTAGATTTCCATATTTATATTGTTCTTGCAATATTTAGGTTTCTTCAGTAAGCAGTTGCGCATCGGGACACCATTTAATAATAAAACGGTAATCGTAACAATCGTATATTTATGCCAAATAATTTTCGAAATTAAATTAGCCAAAACATATACCTAATAGAGATTTATGCAAATTGCAATCTTTTGTGCAGACTAGATTTAAATTACAATCACAAAATATTTATTGTTTAACTTGTGGGGGCTTGGCCACCACGTAATTTCCCACTTAATTTCAATTAAATTAATGTAGCTTTTGTTGAGAGCAATTTACGTAAATGTACGTGGCCTAACAAAGAAAACGCAAGTTTTTGGGTCAAAAAATCATTTTATTTGTCAATATAGTGTCCTGCTTGCTCAACGCACTTATTCCAGCGATGCTCCAAAGCAGCAATATCGTCTTTGTAGGTCGATAAACCCAAATCCTTAAAATAGCTATTTACAGCAGCGATGAACTTGGAATTGGATGAAAATATTTTACCACCGAGCCATTTTTTCAGGTTTGGATATAGATAAAAATCGCTGGGGAATGAGGCACTAATTCGAATCCCAATTCATGAATTTTGGCTATGTCGATTGCAGACGTGTGTACAGGTACCTTATCTTGATGGAAAAGCACTTTCTTTTTTGTTAAATGAGGCCGTTTCTCTTTGATTTTGTCGCTCAATTGCTGCAACAAATTAGCATAATACTCGCTATATTGTTTTTCCCTTTTCCAAGTAGTCGACGAAGATAATTCTATGAAAATGCCAAAATACAGTTGCCATAACCTTTCTTGCTGACAAAACCGTTTTTGCTTTTTTCGGTGGCGGAGAACCTTTGTGTGTTTATTGTTTGGACTGTTCCTTGGTTTCGGGAGTGTAATGGTGGACCCAGGTTTCATTGACGGTTATAAAACGGCGCAAAAAGTCCTTCTAAATGCGGCAAAAACGTGCCAAAAGGTCGCGGGAAACAATCAAACGATTAAGTTTTTGCTCCGGTGTGAGCAAACGCGGCACCCAAAGCGCGGAGTATTTTTTCATTTCTAATTCTTTAGTTAAAATTCTGTGCACACTGTCATTTGAGATGCCCACTATTTCTACTATCTCGCGCACTTTTACTCGACAGTCATCCAATACGATTAGGAGAACTTTTTCAATCATATCCGGGGAAGTAGCCGTTTTTGAGCGTCTACTGCGGAGTTCGTCCTTTGTGCTCATACGACCACGTTTAAACGCGGAAACCCAGTTTTTAACCATTGAAAACACAGGCGCGGACTTCAAAAATTCAAATCCAACTCTGCTTTGATTTCGGTTGGTGTTAAGCCTTTCAAATGAAAGTATTCTATCACTGCTCGCAACTCAGTTTTTTCCCATAATTTACGAAATCACTCGAGACGGTCACTTTGGCGCACTGTCAAACACATACTAATTGACAGATCGCTCTATACTGTCATATTTAACCTAAGAAAGAATGGTTCTGAAAAATGGTAATGCAAATTTCGCCGAATTAGCGCCATCTCTGTGTTAGGCCACGTACATTTCGAATAATCCTCGTACATAATAAACAAATGTAAGCAGATATTTCTTATTGAAGGTATATAGAATGATGTCGTTGAAAGTATTGACATTCTCATTATTAACTTCTTACAGTAGCAAGAAAGGGTCTTTAAATGTAAATTGATGTATACAAAATACATCATGCAACAAACTAAGCTAAATACCCTCTCGAAATTCAAATATTTATACCAAGTTGTTATTAAGAGCGTTGTCGAACAAGGTTCAGTCATATGCAATTCTCGTACATTTATTAATATATTTCTATTGCTACTAACGACGCTACTTTATTTGCAGTCTACATATTGCTTAGGTTTGAGGTTGATCATATTCCTCCTCCTTTCCTGCAGGTCACATCCTAAAGCTCGAAACGCCTACCGCAAAGTTCAAAGCATCATGTCAACTTAAATTAACAACTCGAACTCATCCGTCTTTGTTTACACGAATTTCTCTAGAGTCACTTCAGCTTTGTTATCCACTTTCTTGACTTTCTCGTGTCCCTTTTCCAAACTCCCCCTATTTCGTGTACACGAGTGAGACAACACGAAAACTTTGTGTAAATATTCATGAAATGTCAATCACGGTTTGGTCTTAAAGCAAATTCTCTAGTCCTGTGTTGTGCTATCGTTTTCGCCCGAGCTTCCTCTTGTTTGTTCAACTATAACGAGAACAGTTTTGTACAAATTGAAGTTGGTGACTGCGAAAGCCGGTTGTTAAACTGAAGTGAAACGAGGAGGGCTTACCGATTGATAAGATGTAATTATTTCACATTTTGTCCCAACTTAATACGGGGCAAGTCGAAGGTGTTCAATTTGTTTTTCTCGTAGAAGAACAGTAGGGTGCTTTCAGAGTTTATTCGTTGAGGAAATGAGGCTTGCAGATCTTTTGCGCCATGAAAGCGGCAGAAATGGGTTTGACATGGCTTGGAAAAAGGAAATTGAGCGTTATAAGATCAGTTTCCGCATTTAGTTTTATGTTATTCGTATATGACTTTGCGGATGGATGCAAAATTGAAATAAGCGGAATATGCTTTTTAATTTTAAATATTATTAACGTTGTTTTTGAGTTATAATAAATCAAAACTAGTGAAGGCCGTGGGATATCTCCCCTCTTTTTTTATACAGTAAATAAACTTTAAGTTGGTAGCGTTTTATAGCGTTTTATGAATTTCTTATAAAGATTGCATATTTCCGGAAATATTTTATACAAAACGTTTAATCCCAATTTAAAATGCAGAATATTTATACAGATATTATTGCTTGGAATTTGCAGGTAGCTAAAAGCATGCTGAATTGCTATCGACATCCTTTTAAGCGCTTATCTTTCTAATACCTGCATTGTAGAGCTCTTACTTTATCTTTAAAGGAAGGTCTAAGAAGCATTTAGAGATTCTACTGTTGAGGGCGATTGAGCCTACATTGTCTCTCATTTTAAAACTATTTTACTGACCATAAAAGAACCTTTATGTGCTAATATCAGTAAAATAGAGTAAAATAAGCTACACGAAAAACTGCAACAATAGTGCCTTCGCGGCTAGAATCTATTTTGGTAAAAAATCCAGGCTACTTAGAATTGCTGCAATATGCAAAAGTTTGTCTAGCACGTTAATCGCCATATGGCACACCGGTGTGCCATGCATTTATTTTCAGTAGGGCCACAAGGCACACGGTCTGTGCCTTGGTGCTTCATATGCGTTTGAGCCCGCTGGCACAGCCGTAGTGCCGGGAATGCTGTGTATTTATACGGATACTGAAATAGAGGGGCCTGGGGGACCCAAATATCGTTTTGCCCCAGGAAAATTTTTTTTCTTTTGTGTTCTAGAGGACTTGTTATGGAAACTCGTTATTTATTTAATACAAGGCGTATTAATTTTGTTTTCTAGTGATAATAATAAACCTGATATTAGGGTATTATCTAAAATAACGTTTCCGCATATTTCCCTTTATTTAGAACGGACGGGTGTGATGGGTATATAATATTTGCAGCTTTCAAAATCAAGCTCAAGTTTATTATAAAAAGGCAAATAAAGATTACAAGTAAACTAAACGTAACATTACGGTGATAGGTATATAATATTTGAAGCGTACAAAATTGAACTTAAGGTTATTATAAAAAGGTAAATAAAGGCAATAAATAAACTAAACGTAATATTACTTTGTGACTCTGTGCCTCTCAAAAAAACAAGTTATACAGAAATGATGCAATGAGCACTGAGTGCAAACCACCTGATGCACTCCAACAGGAATCAACTTGCAAGGACCTGCATATTCAGGCACGACATTTGTGCCTTCCGGCCTAAACTGGAAAAACTTATACTTACAGGCCCCGAGGCACAGATGCTGTACCTAAGACATTTTTTTTTCAAAATTAGCACTAGAAAATGCTTTTTGAGCAAATTTGTGCTCAAATTGTATTTTACTAAAAAGCTATATAAAACATAAAGCGAATACAATTTTGGCCCCAGCGACCCCCATTTTTCTCACCATTGGGCGATCAACGTGCTAGAAATTCAAAGATTGTGGCAAATTAAGTTGGAAGTTCGGATGTTCCGGTTTATAAGTATGCACAAGTTATTTATTGTGACAGGAAGCGGTGGTATTTTCCGCATATAAACAAATTTTGTAAGACCAGAGAAAAAGTTTTACAGCAGAAAATCTTGGAAAAGTATTAGTTGGCTATGTTTAATTTGTAGATAAAAGCTTTACATGTTTTCTCTAATCCCAAGTTTAAGATACGATAAATAAAATATATTGTCTATGTTAATATTGTTTTTACAGTATTTCAATAATAATAAATTATTAACGAGGTTGTCAAACTTTTTTTAAAGGCGTTTATCACATATTTTAGCTATTTCTTTCCCAATTTTAATTTCATTGTGCCTATTTAACTGCCTAATTTGACTATGTAACTCCGCCGTTGACGGTCCCAAGCCCGTATGAGAAAGGAGGAGGGTCGAAGCGGTGGGCTTGCAACCCATCCTTCGTAAAAAAAATCAAAGTGCATAAAATTCTAAGTTTTACAGCAGAAAATCTTGGAAAAGTATTAGTTGGCTATGTTTAATTTGTAGATACAAACTTTACATGTTTTCTCTAATCCCAAGTTTAAAATACGATAAATAAAATATATTGTCTATGTTAATATTGTTCTTACAGTATTTCAATAATAATAAATTATTAACGAGGTTGTCAAACTTTTTTAAAGGCTATTATGACATATTTTAGCTGTTTCTTTCCCAATTTTAATTTCATTGTGCCTATTTAACTGCCTAATTTGACTATGTAACTCCGCCGTTGACGGTCCCAAGCCCGTATGAGAAAAGAGGAGGGTCGAAGCGATGGGCTTGCAACCCATCCTTCGTAAAAAAAATCAAAGTGTATAAAATTCTAAGTTTTACAGCAGAAAATCTTGGAAAAGTATTAGTTTGCTATGTTTAATTTGTAGATAAAAGCTTTACATTTTTTTCTGATCCCAAGTTTAAGATACGATAAATAAAATATATTGTCTATGTTAATATTGTTTTTACAGTATTTCAATAATAATAAATTTTTAACAATGTTGTCAAACTTTTTAAAGGCGTTTATCACATATTTTAGCTATTTCTTTCCCAATTTTAATTTCATTGTGCCTATTTAACTGCCTAATTTGACTATGTAACTCCGCCATTGACGGTCCCAAGCCCGTATGAGAAAGGAGGAGAGTCGAAGCGATGGGCTTGCAACCCATCCTTCGTAAAAAAATCAAAGTGCATAAAATTCTAAGTTTAGCAGGAGAAAATCTTGGAAAAGTATTAGTTGGCTATGTTTAATTTGTAGATACAAGCTTTACATTTTTTTCTGATCCCAAGTTTAAGATACGATAAATAAAATATATTGTCTATGTTAGTATTGTTCTTACAGTATTTCAATAATAATAAATTATTAACGAGGTTGTCAAACTTTTTTTAAAGGCGTTTATGACATATTTTAGCTATTTCTTTCCCAATTTTAATTTCATTGTGCCTATTTAACTGCCTAATTTGACTATGTAACTCCGCCGTTGACGGTCCCAAGCCCGTATGAGAAAAGAGGAGGGTCGAAGCGATGGGCTTGCAACCCATCCTTAGTAAAAAAAATCAAAGTGCATAAAATTCTAAGTTTTACAGCAGAAAATCTTGGAAAAGTATTAGTTTGCTATGTTTAATTTGTAGATAAAAGCTTTACATTTTTTTCTGATCCCAAGTTTAAGATACGATAAATAAAATATATTGTCTATGTTAATATTGTTTTTACAGTATTTCAATAATAATAAATTTTTAACAATGTTGTCAAACTTTTTAAAGGCGTTTATCACATATTTTAGCTATTTCTTTCCCAATTTTAATTTCATTGTGCCTATTTAACTGCCTAATTTGACTATGTAACTCCGCCATTGACGGTCCCAAGCCCGTATGAGAAAGGAGGAGAGTCGAAGCGATGGGCTTGCAACCCATCCTTCGTAAAAAAATCAAAGTGCATAAAATTCTAAGTTTAGCAGGAGAAAATCTTGGAAAAGTATTAGTTGGCTATGTTTAATTTGTAGATACAAGCTTTACATTTTTTTCTGATCCCAAGTTTAAGATACGATAAATAAAATATATTGTCTATGTTAGTATTGTTCTTACAGTATTTCAATAATAATAAATTATTAACGAGGTTGTCAAACTTTTTTTAAAGGCGTTTATGACATATTTTAGCTGTTTCTTTCCCAATTTTAATTTCATTGTGCCTATTTAACTGCCTAATTTGACTATGTAACTCCGCCGTTTACGGTCCCAAGCCCGTATGAGAAAGGAGGAGGGTCGAAGCGATGGGCTTGCAACCCATCCTTCGTAAAAAAAATCAAAGTGCATAAAATTCTAAGTTTTACAGCAGAAAATCGTGGAAAAGTATTAGTTGGCTATGTTTAATTTGTAGATACAAGCTTTACATGTTTTCTCTAATCCCAAGTTTAAGATACGATAAATAAAATATATTGTCTATGTTAATATTGTTCTTACAGTATTTCAATAATAATAAATTATTAAAGAGGTTGTCAAACTTTTTTTAAAGGCGTTTATGACATATTTTAGCTGTTTCTTTCCCAATTTTAATTTCATTGTGCCTATTTAACTGCCTAATTTGACTATGTAACTCCGCCGTTGACGGTCGCAAGCCCGTATGAGAAAGGAGGAGGGTCGAAGCGGTGGGCTTGCAACCCATCCTTCGTAAAAAAAATTAAAGTGCATAAAATTCTAAGTTTTACAGGAGAAAATCTTGGAAAAGTATTAGTTTGCTATGTTTAATTTGTAGATACAAGCTTTACATTTTTTTCTGATCCCAAGTTTAAGATACGATAAATAAAATATATTGTCTATGTTAGTATTGTTCTTACAGTATTTCAATAATAATAAATTATTAACGAGGTTGTCAAACTTTTTTTAAAGGCGTTTATGACATATTTTAGCTATTTCTTTCCCAATTTTAATTTCATTGTGCCTATTTAACTGCCTAATTTGACTATGTAACTCCGCCGTTGACGGTCCCAAGCCCGTATGAGAAAGGAGGAGGGTCGAAGCGGTGGGCTTGCAACCCATCCTTCGTAAAAAAAATCAAAGTGCATAAAATTCTAAGTTTTACAGCAGAAAATCTTGGAAAAGTATTAGTTGGCTATGTTTAATTTGTAGATACAAGCTTTACATGTTTTCTCTAATCCCAAGTTTAAAATACGATAAATAAAATATATTGTCTATGTTAATATTGTTCTTACAGTATTTCAATAATAATAAATTATTAACGAGGTTGTCAAACTTTTTTGAAGGCGTTTATGACATATTTTAGCTGTTTCTTTCCCAATTTTAATTTCATTGTGCCTATTTAACTGCCTAATTTGACTATGTAACTCCGCCGTTGACGGTCCCAAGCCCGTATGAGAAAAGAGGAGGGTCGAAGCGATGGGCTTGCAACCCATCCTTAGTAAAAAAAATCAAAGTGCATAAAATTCTAAGTTTTACAGCAGAAAATCTTGGAAAAGTATTAGTTTGCTATGTTTAATTTGTAGATAAAAGCTTTACATTTTTTTCTGATCCCAAGTTTAAGATACGATAAATAAAATATATTGTCTATGTTAATATTGTTTTTACAGTATTTCAATAATAATAAATTATTAACAATGTTGTCAAACTTTTTAAAGGCGTTTATCACATATTTTAGCTATTTCTTTCCCAATTTTAATTTCATTGTGCCTATTTAACTGCCTAATTTGACTATGTAACTCCGCCATTGACGGTCCCAAGCCCGTATGAGAAAGGAGGAGAGTCGAAGCGATGGGCTTGCAACCCATCCTTCGTAAAAAAATCAAAGTGCATAAAATTCTAAGTTTAGCAGGAGAAAATCTTGGAAAAGTATTAGTTGGCTATGTTTAATTTGTAGATACAAGCTTTACATTTTTTTCTGATCCCAAGTTTAAGATACGATAAATAAAATATATTGTCTATGTTAGTATTGTTTTTACAGTATTTCAATAATAATAAATTATTAACGAGGTTGTCAAACTTTTTTTAAAGGCGTTTATGACATATTTTAGCTATTTCTTTCCCAATTTTAATTTCATTGTGCCTATTTAACTGCCTAATTTGACTATGTAACTCCGCCGTTGACGGTCCCAAGCCCGTATGAGAAAAGAGGAGGGTCGAAGCGATGGGCTTGCAACCCATCCTTAGTAAAAAAAATCAAAGTGCATAAAATTCTAAGTTTTACAGCAGAAAATCTTGGAAAAGTATTAGTTTGCTATGTTTAATTTGTAGATAAAAGCTTTACATTTTTTTCTGATCCCAAGTTTAAGATACGATAAATAAAATATATTGTCTATGTTAATATTGTTTTTACAGTATTTCAATAATAATAAATTATTAACAATGTTGTCAAACTTTTTAAAGGCGTTTATCACATATTTTAGCTATTTCTTTCCCAATTTTAATTTCATTGTGCCTATTTAACTGCCTAATTTGACTATGTAACTCCGCCATTGACGGTCCCAAGCCCGTATGAGAAAGGAGGAGAGTCGAAGCGATGGGCTTGCAACCCATCCTTAGTAAAAAAAATCAAAGTGCATAAAATTCTAAGTTTTACAGCAGAAAATCTTGGAAAAGTATTAGTTTGCTATGTTTAATTTGTAGATAAAAGCTTTACATTTTTTTCTGATCCCAAGTTTAAGATACGATAAATAAAATATATTGTCTATGTTAATATTGTTTTTACAGTATTTCAATAATAATAAATTATTAACAATGTTGTCAAACTTTTTAAAGGCGTTTATCACATATTTTAGCTATTTCTTTCCCAATTTTAATTTCATTGTGCCTATTTAACTGCCTAATTTGACTATGTAACTCCGCCATTGACGGTCCCAAGCCCGTATGAGAAAGGAGGAGAGTCGAAGCGATGGGCTTGCAACCCATCCTTAGTAAAAAAAATCAAAGTGCATAAAATTCTAAGTTTTACAGCAGAAAATCTTGGAAAAGTATTAGTTGGCTATGTTTAATTTGTAGATACAAGCTTTACATTTTTTTCTGATCCCAAGTTTAAGATACGATAAATAATATATATTGTCTATGTTAGTATTGTTTTTACAGTATTTCAATAATAATAAATTATTAACGAGGTTGTCAAACTTTTTTGAAGGCGTTTATGACATATTTTAGCTGTTTCTTTCCCAATTTTAATTTCATTGTGCCTATTTAACTGCCTAATTTGACTATGTAACTCCGCCGTTGACGGTCACAAGCCCGTATGAGAAAAGAGGAGGGTCGAAGCGATGGGCTTGCAACCCATCCTTAGTAAAAAAAATCAAAGTGCATAAAATTCTAAGTTTTACAGCAGAAAATCTTGGAAAAGTATTAGTTTGCTATGTTTAATTTGTAGATAAAAGCTTTACATTTTTTTCTGATCCCAAGTTTAAGATACGATAAATAAAATATATTGTCTATGTTAATATTGTTTTTACAGTATTTCAATAATAATAAATTATTAACAATGTTGTCAAACTTTTTAAAGGCGTTTATCACATATTTTAGCTATTTCTTTCCCAATTTTAATTTCATTGTGCCTATTTAACTGCCTAATTTGACTATGTAACTCCGCCATTGACGGTCCCAAGCCCGTATGAGAAAGGAGGAGAGTCGAAGCGATGGGCTTGCAACCCATCCTTAGTAAAAAAAATCAAAGTGCATAAAATTCTAAGTTTTACAGCAGAAAATCTTGGAAAAGTATTAGTTTGCTATGTTTAATTTGTAGATAAAAGCTTTACATTTTTTTCTGATCCCAAGTTTAAGATACGATAAATAAAATATATTGTCTATGTTAATATTGTTTTTACAGTATTTCAATAATAATAAATTATTAACAATGTTGTCAAACTTTTTAAAGGCGTTTATCACATATTTTAGCTATTTCTTTCCCAATTTTAATTTCATTGTGCCTATTTAACTGCCTAATTTGACTATGTAACTCCGCCATTGACGGTCCCAAGCCCGTATGAGAAAGGAGGAGAGTCGAAGCGATGGGCTTGCAACCCATCCTTAGTAAAAAAAATCAAAGTGCATAAAATTCTAAGTTTTACAGCAGAAAATCTTGGAAAAGTATTAGTTGGCTATGTTTAATTTGTAGATACAAGCTTTACATTTTTTTCTGATCCCAAGTTTAAGATACGATAAATAATATATATTGTCTATGTTAGTATTGTTTTTACAGTATTTCAATAATAATAAATTATTAACGAGGTTGTCAAACTTTTTTAAAGGCGTTTATGACATATTTTAGCTATTTCTTTCCCAATTTTAATTTCATTGTGCCTATTTAACTGCCTAATTTGACTATGTAACTCCGCCGTTGACGGTCCCAAGCCCGTATGAGAAAGGAGGAGGGTCGAAGCGGTGGGCTTGCAACCCATCCTTCGTAAAAAAAAATCAAAGTGCATAAAATTCTAAGTTTTACAGCAGAAAATCTTGGAAAAGTATTAGTTGGCTATGTTTAATTTGTAGATACAAGCTTTACATGTTTTCTCTAATCCCAAGTTTAAAATACGATAAATAAAATATATTGTCTATGTTAATATTGTTCTTACAGTATTTCAATAATAATAAATTATTAACGAGGTTGTCAAACTTTTTTAAAGGCGTTTATGACATATTTTAGCTATTTCTTTCCCAATTTTAATTTCATTGTGCCTATTTAACTGCCTAATTTGACTATGTAACTCCGCCGTTGACGGTCCCAAGCCCGTATGAGAAAAGAGGAGGGTCGAAGCGATGGGCTTGCAACCCATCCTTAGTAAAAAAAATCAAAGTGCATAAAATTCTAAGTTTTACAGCAGAAAATCTTGGAAAAGTATTAGTTGGCTATGTTTAATTTGTAGATACAAGCTTTACATGTTTTCTCTAATCCCAAGTTTAAGATACGATAAATAAAATATATTGTCTATGTTAATATTGTTCTTACAGTATTTCAATAATAATAAATTATTAAAGAGGTTGTCAAACTTTTTTTAAAGGCGTTTATGACATATTTTAGCTGTTTCTTTCCCAATTTTAATTTCATTGTGCCTATTTAACTGCCTAATTTGACTATGTAACTCCGCCGTTGACGGTCGCAAGCCCGTATGAGAAAGGAGGAGGGTCGAAGCGGTGGGCTTGCAACCCATCCTTCGTAAAAAAAATTAAAGTGCATAAAATTCTAAGTTTTACAGGAGAAAATCTTGGAAAAGTATTAGTTTGCTATGTTTATTTGTAGATACAAGCTTCACATTGTTTTTGATCCCAAGTTTAAGATACGATAAATAAAATATATTGTCTATGTTAATATTGTTTTTACAGTATTTCAATAATAATAAATTATTAACGATGTTGTCAAACTTTTTAAAGACGTTTATCACATATTTTAGCTATTTCTTTTCCAATTTTAATTTCATTGTGCCTAATTTAACTATGTAACTCCGCCGTTTACGGTCCCAAGCCCGTATGAGAAAAGAGGAGGGTCGAAGCGATGGGCTTGCAACCCATCCTTCGTAAAAAAATCAAAGTGCATAAAATTCTAAGTTTAGCAGGAGAAAATCTTGGAAAAGTATTAGTTGGCTATGTTTAATTTGTAGATACAAGCTTTACATTTTTTTCTGATCCCAAGTTTAAGATACGATAAATAAAATATATTGTCTATGTTAGTATTGTTTTTACAGTATTTCAATAATAATAAATTATTAACGAGGTTGTCAAACTTTTTTGAAGGCGTTTATGACATATTTTAGCTGTTTCTTTCCCAATTTTAATTTCATTGTGCCTATTTAACTGCCTAATTTGACTATGTAACTCCGCCGTTGACGGTCCCAAGCCCGTATGAGAAAAGAGGAGGGTCGAAGCGATGGGCTTGCAACCCATCCTTAGTAAAAAAAATCAAAGTGCATAAAATTCTAAGTTTTACAGCAGAAAATCTTGGAAAAGTATTAGTTTGCTATGTTTAATTTGTAGATAAAAGCTTTACATTTTTTTCTGATCCCAAGTTTAAGATACGATAAATAAAATATATTGTCTATGTTAATATTGTTTTTACAGTATTTCAATAATAATAAATTATTAACAATGTTGTCAAACTTTTTAAAGGCGTTTATCACATATTTTAGCTATTTCTTTCCCAATTTTAATTTCATTGTGCCTATTTAACTGCCTAATTTGACTATGTAACTCCGCCATTGACGGTCCCAAGCCCGTATGAGAAAGGAGGAGAGTCGAAGCGATGGGCTTGCAACCCATCCTTAGTAAAAAAAATCAAAGTGCATAAAATTCTAAGTTTTACAGCAGAAAATCTTGGAAAAGTATTAGTTTGCTATGTTTAATTTGTAGATAAAAGCTTTACATTTTTTTCTGATCCCAAGTTTAAGATACGATAAATAAAATATATTGTCTATGTTAATATTGTTTTTACAGTATTTCAATAATAATAAATTATTAACAATGTTGTCAAACTTTTTAAAGGCGTTTATCACATATTTTAGCTATTTCTTTCCCAATTTTAATTTCATTGTGCCTATTTAACTGCCTAATTTGACTATGTAACTCCGCCATTGACGGTCCCAAGCCCGTATGAGAAAGGAGGAGAGTCGAAGCGATGGGCTTGCAACCCATCCTTAGTAAAAAAAATCAAAGTGCATAAAATTCTAAGTTTTACAGCAGAAAATCTTGGAAAAGTATTAGTTGGCTATGTTTAATTTGTAGATACAAGCTTTACATTTTTTTCTGATCCCAAGTTTAAGATACGATAAATAATATATATTGTCTATGTTAGTATTGTTTTTACAGTATTTCAATAATAATAAATTATTAACGAGGTTGTCAAACTTTTTTAAAGGCGTTTATGACATATTTTAGCTATTTCTTTCCCAATTTTAATTTCATTGTGCCTATTTAACTGCCTAATTTGACTATGTAACTCCGCCGTTGACGGTCCCAAGCCCGTATGAGAAAGGAGGAGGGTCGAAGCGGTGGGCTTGCAACCCATCCTTCGTAAAAAAAAATCAAAGTGCATAAAATTCTAAGTTTTACAGCAGAAAATCTTGGAAAAGTATTAGTTGGCTATGTTTAATTTGTAGATACAAGCTTTACATGTTTTCTCTAATCCCAAGTTTAAAATACGATAAATAAAATATATTGTCTATGTTAATATTGTTCTTACAGTATTTCAATAATAATAAATTATTAACGAGGTTGTCAAACTTTTTTAAAGGCGTTTATGACATATTTTAGCTATTTCTTTCCCAATTTTAATTTCATTGTGCCTATTTAACTGCCTAATTTGACTATGTAACTCCGCCGTTGACGGTCCCAAGCCCGTATGAGAAAAGAGGAGGGTCGAAGCGATGGGCTTGCAACCCATCCTTAGTAAAAAAAATCAAAGTGCATAAAATTCTAAGTTTTACAGCAGAAAATCTTGGAAAAGTATTAGTTGGCTATGTTTAATTTGTAGATACAAGCTTTACATGTTTTCTCTAATCCCAAGTTTAAGATACGATAAATAAAATATATTGTCTATGTTAATATTGTTCTTACAGTATTTCAATAATAATAAATTATTAAAGAGGTTGTCAAACTTTTTTTAAAGGCGTTTATGACATATTTTAGCTGTTTCTTTCCCAATTTTAATTTCATTGTGCCTATTTAACTGCCTAATTTGACTATGTAACTCCGCCGTTGACGGTCGCAAGCCCGTATGAGAAAGGAGGAGGGTCGAAGCGGTGGGCTTGCAACCCATCCTTCGTAAAAAAAATTAAAGTGCATAAAATTCTAAGTTTTACAGGAGAAAATCTTGGAAAAGTATTAGTTTGCTATGTTTATTTGTAGATACAAGCTTCACATTGTTTTTGATCCCAAGTTTAAGATACGATAAATAAAATATATTGTCTATGTTAATATTGTTTTTACAGTATTTCAATAATAATAAATTATTAACGATGTTGTCAAACTTTTTAAAGACGTTTATCACATATTTTAGCTATTTCTTTTCCAATTTTAATTTCATTGTGCCTAATTTAACTATGTAACTCCGCCGTTGACGGTCCCAAGCCCGTATGAGAAAGGAGGAGGGTCGAAGCGATGGGCTTGCAACCCATCCTTTGTAAAAAAATCAAAGTGCATAAAATTCTAACAAAACACCCTCGTACGCAGAACGGAACAAATAGAGAACGACTAAAGCGAAGAAATCGGACAAGAATAAAAAAGCCAAAGCCGGAATATCGACAGCAATACATAAGAAGTTGAAAAAGTACATAAAGGTTGGATTAAAATTCCATAGTTGTAGTTGGTTCATTAGCTTCCACAGATGCAGCGATCAAATTCAAAGACGAATTTACAGAAGATTTGGATAGGTGTTAAGAAAAATATGTAACAGGAAAGAAATAGTTATGATGGGAGACTTTAATGGGAGGGTGGGTAGACAACCACAAAGTGAAGTAATTGTGCAATACGGTGAAGAGATAACGAATGAAAATGGTGCAAGATTAGTACAAATACGTGAGTAATTCTCCGTGGCATTTATGAAAGGGTTCTTCGAGCGTGAAAGCATACACAAATACACTTGCATCAATCGACAAAAAAGTTAAAAACAATCATTGAGTATATTATAATTAGACAGAAATCATATATAAACAATATATGTTAGAGTGAAAAGAGAGGAAACATGTGGCTCTGACCATTTTCTAATAAAAGAAATTATATGTCTGCCAAAGAGGTACTAGGCGAAGACACACAACAAGGAAGAAATCCAGAAAATGCTATTGGTGGAATGGAGAACTAGAAAATTTAGTGAGAGATAAAATAGTACATTATACACTAAGGGAGAGAAACGTCTTATTTTTCCTGAGGTGTAATTTGAAGCCCGAGAGCTACAAATACATCGAGGGAAAAATGGCGGTCTCTCCCGAGGTGTATATACTGTTTTTTCCACGATCGGGAGTAGAAACACTTAATTTCATAATTAAAGAATTATAATAAATCGGATCGAAATTACAATATTTAGAAGCCTTTGGGATGTTTCCATGCAACGTACCATAACAACAGACATTTGTTTACAAAAATAAATATGAAATGAAATAAAAACTCCCCTAGGGAAATTGTTGTCTTATTTCGTCCCTAGAGAGTAAATGCTTTACTTCTGTTACAATGTTGATGCCATAGAAACCGAGTTCTACTCCCGGTCGTGGGAAAAGAATTATATAAAAAGTGATTATCTGTAGGTTACCCAAACAATAAAAAAAAAAGTATGTGCAAGATGTATAATTATATAGTCAAAAAAGCTACAAACAAAGCAAAAACTCATTTTCGGGGAAAACAAGTGTAGTGAAATTAGTAATTTAATGAGTAGCTTGCGCTCAAAAAAATCTAGGAAAACGATTAAATCACTAGCAAAATATGCGTGATGAAGTAAAAAAAAAATAACACAGCACCCGGCCCTGGACGTATACCCATTGAGTTGTTAACATACGCCTCGACGGCGGCGGCGGTGAAAGAAGAGTTGGCTACCATATGCAATAAATGTTTAAGAGGAGATCAACTCCCAGCTGAATGGAAAATTGCTTACCTAAGCTCTATTTATAAAAAGAGAAATAAAAAAGATTGTTCTATCTATAAGCGAATTAGTGTATTAGCCTCCGTGGGTGGCCTGCACGGGCGAATTTTAAAAGGAAAGACACGAACAAGAAGTAAAAAAACTGGCAATGCAAAGTGGCTTTCGACCTCGTGAATCTGGTACAGATTGGTACGTGTTTTGTATCAAACAACTAATTAAAAAGAAAATAGTGTGCAAAAAGGAAATGCTTATGATATTAGTCGACGCCGAAAAAAGCGTATGATCGTGTACCATTAAATAATTTATGGGAAGTATTGGAAGCTAACGAAATAAACAAAGTAACTATAAATGCCATAAGGGCATTGTATTAAAATAATGCCAGCTGTATAAAAATGGGAGGAACTATATTTGACGAATTTATTGTAAATAATGGATTAAGACAAGGTTGTTGCATATCCCCGACTTTATTTAAAATTAATCTAAATGCGGTCCTGAAAACGTGGATACGAAAGTGCAATACAATAACATTTATATGTTGCAAAAATTCAAAAGATTCTAGTTACATGGTCAGAAAATTAATGAAAAAATACTCGAAGCCAACTTGGAAAAAACAAAATATATGGTGGTTGGTGGGCAAGGCCAAGATATAGTTACAGAAAGAAGTTGATTGGACGTTGCGTCACCTACGGGTCAGAAATGTAGAAAATAAATAAGATTTTGAACAAAGAATGAAATCAACAGAAATAATTTACTGCAGAAGATGCTGCGGCGTCTTGAACACATAAGAATTGAAATAACTAGAGAAAGAAGGAAAGTAGAAAAAACGCTAACAGATAATACAGAAACACAAAAATTACTCTGGCAAGGTTATTTAAAACGGATTGTAGAACAAAAACAACCCGAAAAATTGTGGGAGTGGTTTCCGGCGGAACATAGAAAAAGAAAATGTCTCAGAAATAGATGGTCGGGCGAAATAAAGAAGGCAATGGAAAGGAGACAATTAGAAGAAGATGAATAGATGGATAAAAGAAGTTGGCGATTAGGATGCGGCAAACGGCCAAATCAGCTGTAAAAACCTCGATTGTATTTACTTTGACTATTCGGTGCCTATAATCTACTTTTTGATAAAAATTTGCCTGGCTATTTTAGACTTTTAAGTGCTTAGAAATCCTGGCCTTAGTGATTAGTAACAATATCTAAAATATAGGAAAGTCCAGGCAAAGTGCTTTGCTCGTTTTTAATACTTATAGCGCCCAAAAAGCCGCGGCCTAGTTATAAATGCTGTTTCTAATAAAATTTTAATAATATTCTTTGTGCGGCGCTGTTGCAGTGTTATATTAAATCAGTATTATTAAAAAAATTAGGCCACGTTGCATTATATTTTGTACTCGCTACTTTAAGAAAATAAATAATTAATAAATAATAAAAAATAATTAATATTATTTGTAAACTCCTGACGATAACAGAGATGGTTGAAACTCGAGTCGAGTAAATAAATATGAAACAAATACCAAGTGTTTAATTTTTTATTATTATACTATTAATTTTTTAATAGTTGAAAAGTTTTCATTAATAATGTTTCACCACGTGCCTACCACAAAAACAATTCAAAAGATTAAAAATGGTATATGATGTACTCTTCAGTTGTGTCCTTTCAAAATACTGAATTTGATATTTTGAAGCAACTGATCTTGTTAGCATGTATTAAATTCCGAGTCAACCGTAGTTTACAGCCTCCGTCGTTCGGGGTTACTAAAAGATAACTTAAGATAAAATTTAAACCATTGCATAAAAGAACATATTTTAAGAATTAATGTAAGCGAAGATTATTATCAGCATAAATATTTATTTAATGCAAGTACAAAGTTGGTTATTGCAATAAATTGTTCCGTGATGCAGTCTTTGCGTTTGCGTTCGTATTTTCCTCTCGTCTACTGCTTATGCATCAATCCCACTTCTCACGAAAAGTGTATTGGTCCGCTGCTCCAAAGTGCATACACATTTGATCATTATACAATTTACGCGTGAGGCTGACACCTGTAGTAGCCATGACCGGGAGGCAGTACTTGTTGAGATAGGTGGAAGGGATTCGCGTTTAATATAATGTACAAAAGTCTTGCTCAAGCTAATATACCACAAAATCTGTCTATTTATTTTAGTTTTAGACCAAAAACAATATTTATGCAGAAATTTCTAAAGTGTCTTGATGTTTCTTTCCTTTCTTGGTTACTTCGAAAAGACAATCGTATAAATTAACGCATGAACTAACTTAACTTACAGATTCAATTCACTTCCCCGCGATGTTAAGAAACGGAACATTTATTACCATTTTTACGATTTCACGGTTAAGAGTGGCATCTGCAGGAAACGTAATTGAAACTACTCGGAAACCCCTCTTCGGTTTAGTTTAGTGAATTCAAGAAAGACATTCGTGGTTAGAATAAAAATCGTTTACTTAAACAAATCCTGAGTGGGTTTTCAAAATGTAATCTAAAGGTTTCCAGCATTTAAAAAAATATAAGTAATTTTAAGCAACTCCGTTTTTTTATATAACAAAATAATTTCTTTTGTTACATTATAGAATTTAATTTGCTCAGAACTAGCTGCTTTTAAAAAGAGTAAAGTGTATATTACCGCCTACATTAATTTCCTTCTATTTTTCATTTATGAACTTTTAGGTATGAAATTTTTGCTGTTAAGTTGAACGTTAGCTTCGTAATGTTCTCGAAACAAAACATTCAAAGCACTTTTTTCACTCGAATGTAAATTCGGAACCCTTCATCTTAATATATGTTACCTTTGGGTAATAAACAATTTAAATAAAGTACGAAATTGCAAACGTATAACAACGTTCACACGCGGAAGTTAACGCAATTTAAATTTATATAAAGCCCGAGGTGCGTCGAAACACGCATTTTGAAACGAATTTTATAACCCAATTTCACGGTAGTTGCTACTTTGTATGAAAAACATGCAAATTTGTACAAAGAGAAATTAATAACTCCAAATTAACTTAGTTATTTTGCTTTGTGGCGCTTACGCTTTTTGACAGAGAACTTATTCAGCAAAATACACTCGCTTAACAACCGCGCGTCCTTTGAATATTGCATGTGAGCTTAATATACGAGATAATTTAATTATTGCATCCTCTCTAGGGGATTCCACCACCTGAAGGTTTAGCCCGTTACGCTTTAATTATGAGAATTAATGCATGTATTATACGGTAAGGTTCAGTTATGACCGCCAGATAAATAAAATTAATACATGTCGGTTAGTTGGATTTTCAGATATAAATTTTAACCAAAAATTGAAATTTATTATGAGCATATGTAGCTTTAAAAGTTGTTTAGAATTAATCCCAAATTTGTACTTTTCAGGCGTGCAGTGGAAAAAGCTTCTTCGTTTCCATCATAACTTAGTTACACAAGGGGTTAAAAATAAAACGCTTCCGTGCAATGCATGTGCTTTAATACAAATTAAAAAAAAATCTGAAAGTTGCTGGTGTGTGACACAACAATAAATTTAAATTGTTTTCTGCACAAAAGTCGCATCCTATTGAGCTGTTGGCACTCGCTTTTGCAAGTACATGGGCATCTGCAACAATTTATCCCCACGTTCCGAGCATTTTGTACGTACAAGTAGTTGAAGCGAAACTACAATAAAAATGAGACGAACAAGGGCACACGCGAGAAAACCACGTACACAAAATAAAAGCACGAAGCTCTCATATCACAGCTCGTTAGCCACCCTGCTGGGTTCTAGTGGGAAATTCCAAAACTGCTGTCGGGGCTATAATTAGCTTTCCCGCATGTGTGGCTTACATATCAACGAAATTTTTGCCAGTCTCTGCCAAGGGATTCATGAGTGCTGCAAAATTTCCAAGTGCTTCATTTTAAACTTGCAAAGGGATGAGGGTGTGGAGTTGTTATTGTTGACGCGAAAAAGACATCGATCATATTTGTGACGACAAGACTGGATATCCATATCGCATTTAAATTAAATTTGAGTGGAAGTCTCAATATAGAAAAGCAACAGGAAATAAATGAGGAAATAACGATCTAGTTTGGAAGTTTGTTTGGACAAGTTGGAGCTGGTGTTGAATGCTATTTATATTATATTATAAATAGATTTATCAATAAACATGAAAATTTGCTGAAATGATTTAGTCAATAAAAATAAGATTAAACGGTTTGTGGGATTTCCACATGATTATTTAATAAGTAGTTTAACTTTCGTTTTTTTTTTTTTCATATTTACGTTATAGAAAAATGAAAAATTCGATTTCTCGATTTAAATTAAAATGCAATTTAACACTCAAACTTACAGTTACAACATCTAGTATTTTTCCATTATAAAATGTATTAACTGTATTTAAGTTTAAATAAATTAAGATCACTTTATTTACAAAACAAAAAAGTTACTTTTTATTTATAAATTCTAGCTTTACTTAAGGTCTCTGATACATGAGCTTTGACGGTCCCTTTAGATGAAATTAATTATAATAGAGAAATCAATTATAAAACAAATTTCATATAGTAATGATTATAATAAATTAAAAAAAAGATTATAAATTAGCCATTCAAACAATTTATCCGAATACCCTAACTTCATTTGATACAATTAAATATGCCTCGATCCCATATTTTGGTGACAAATCATAAAAAATTGCTAAAATTATAAACAAAACAAATAAATATAAAGTAAGCTTTAAAACAACTAGAAACATCTTAAACACTTTGTTTAATGCAAAATCAAAAACAGATGATTTGCTAAAATCAGGCATTTACAAATTAAATTGTTCGCATTGTAATTCGGTTTATATAGGCCAGACAATTAGAAATTTTGATATTAGGTATAAAGAACACGTACGTTGTTACAAATACAAACACCCACATAAATCCAATTACGCTAAACACTTACTAGAACACAATCATTCAATGACATCTTATAACACTATAAAATGTTCACACTTTCGTGATGATAAACGTAAATTAGATATACTAGAAGCTTTTGAAATTCACAAACATTTAAAAACTGTACCGTTAATGAATGAGCAAATTGATCTCTTAAATTCTCCTCTATTGGACATTTTGGAATAAGAAATCAAGTCATCTGCAGACGATTACCGAGATCAAGTCACCACGTTCTATTGCTATAACGACACTAACTGTTTACTTTCTAATATAACCTTTAACAATGGCATGTAAACATGCCAAAATACGTATAAGCGTTAAATAAATAAATATTGTTGAAATAATTAAGTATTTTATATACCTATAATCAGTTACTTTTTAGTTTTGCTATACTTTTAGTATAGGAAAGTATTGATATTTTTTATTTTAACTTTAAACGTGTTTTGACATGTTTACATGCCATTATCAAAGGTAATATTAAAAATCAAAGAGTTGGTGTTGATATAAGAACAATACAACTTGGTGACTTGATCTTGGTTATCAGTGTTTTCAAATAAAATGATTTCTCAGTCTAAAACGTCCAATACGGGTGAATTTAAGAAACCATTTTTCCTAAAACAAAAATACACAAAAACTTCGTTCTTCATTTTTTGTCAGATCAATCGTTACAGAGATATCTGACCTAAAAAGGTCCCGCAGGCTTAAACTGAATTGAACTAAAAATTGAACTATTTAGTTGATAATTAATTTGCCGTAAAATATTACAACTAACCACTAATAAAAATTGAAAAATGACTAACCTGTCAAGCCAATAATGACAAAAGACTGTAATAAACGTAACATAACCTAAAATTTTTCATTTGTTTTAAAAATCACGGATCTGTTTAGCAATTAAAAATATGGCATGCTTAATTTTTGATTGTTTTAATTTTTATTTTAGCCTCATTGACACACACGAAGTCCTCTTCTGAGATCAAATATCTCTGTAGCGGTTGGTCAGTCAACAAAATTTAAAAAAATACTTTTTGGTGTGTATTTCTGTTTATGCATTTAAAGCTGTTACGACTGTTATGAAACAATTAGGAATTAAAATGAAATGAAGAATAAACATGGCGCCCCTTTTCGTAATTCTATTTTCAAATTGGTATGTTTTGTTTAAAACCATATTTCCATGCCAAACTTTAAAATTTTTATCTCGTACTGCTATTAGATTAGATATTAAATAAAACTGTTTACTGAACTTTTACTTTAAGACGCCATAACTTTTTGCGGGCTTGAGTAAATTAAATTGATTTGGATGGAGATGTTCTAATTTCCCTTCCACATGTAGGTAAATTTGGTTTGTTCCATATTCGTTTCCAGCTCGCTGTCTGATGTTCTTCTTTCAATTTTTGGCATATATTTTTCACAGTTAGCGTTACACTGTCATAGACCGTGGTACGATTGGCAAGTTTCTCTATTAGCTTTGTATAAGATAGAATTTATTATCAAAGCACGATATTCGTATGGCTCTCATTTGTCTTCTGTCATCCTTAGTACCGTGCCGAATAGTTTGCTGGAATTTACTACCAAATTTTACATATCATGGAGATATTAGCTTAAAAAAAAAATTAGGGGAAGTTTAAGCTATCAAAAGAAAAAGTAACGTTTTCTTGCATTTTTGTATGGTGAATAATAGAGGAGTGGTGGTAGCTCAGAGGTTGGGCGCTCAGTCTCTAACGCTAAGGATCTAGGGTTCGATTCCCCGCCGAAGCCATGCAGCAATAAAAATCTACGCCGCAACCCGCCACTAACATTCCCCAATTCGGCGTAGGCAGCCGCGGGCTCTTAATGCCTGAAACTTTCTTTGGTATTTAGTCGTTCGGATTCGACGTTAAACTGTAGGTCCCCCGTACTCCACTTTAGCGCTAAGGAGAGTACGTGGCAAAGAAGAGTGCCGGTGCCCAGAAGTGGGACGTAAAGGCTGATTACGAATAATAGAACCCGAGGGTAAAACATGCGTTAGAAACATTACGTGCATGAGACGCACAATCTATGCCACCGGTTGCTTGTAGTAAAAATATAACAGAAACCCAGAGCTACACTAACAATATCTGTATAAGTACACAATTTTACACAATTGCTAATGTTTGCCCCAGACATTTGTAAAAACGAATTTGATCTTTAAATGATTTCTACTTATTTTTAAACAAGGAATTTGGCCAGAAACTTATAATCGACGTTTTTGAAACATCCTGTATGTAAATTTATATCACAATTAATAATTTGATTTAGTTTTAAAAACGTACACCTATGTAATGTTTTACGATACTTCAAGTTTGTTTAAAATAATATTTTCCTAATTTGCTGTTAATTTATAAAAATCGTTTTTTGAATGAGTAAGTGCTTAACGGGATGAAGAAAAAACACTTATAGCTACAGCTATAATGTTATGTATTTTAAATTTTATGACAAAATAACTCCCTTTTACGCCACGTTATTGACTGTTCCGATAGAAACACCTGCACGATAACACCATCACTTCAATCCGATAAGTAGAAATATTAATCCAATTTCTCCGACATTTCCGTCAAAAATTCAATAAAACCTGTGCCTCTAAACGCTTTGCATTGGCAATTTCCAACGCTGTCTGCTCAATTTTAACGGTTACAGTATTCTTTTAAATAATGCATTAAAATTACCTGCAAATTAACATTTTTATAACGTTTTGGAACCCTCGTATTAAAGTATGGTTGTGTTTGCTTTAAATCCGCTTCAACACACCATCGGAATTATAATTAAGGTGGCTAAACGTAAATATTTAATTTGGGTTGGAGCTTTAAACTAGTTCAAGGTTTTAAACCTTTTTGCAAGGCTGGTATTAATTTAAAATTGTAATTTTGAAAAATGACACTTTATAAAAGAGTGGCGATGTTTTGCTACTGCGTATATGAAGATAAAGAAACATGTAGGTATCTTAATATTTGTTTATTTGATTTTTGTTTCAGTAAATAAATAATCTCACATTCGGTACTTTCACGTCATCCAGTTTTTAGCTTCCTCGCTATACGAAGGAAGGTTTTGTGATCGTCAGGTTGGATTTGGAGCAAATGCGTTCTTTCAGCAAAGTTTATATACGCGTTATGCCTAAAAGAAGAGTACTTTTATGCTGAACATTTTCAATCCAAACAATTTGATTATAAGCAGGTTTTAGGGCCTTGTGACATCGACAAAGCCGACACTGCAGTGGTGTCTGTGTGTGGGTATCTGTCCGTCTGTGTGTCTGTATACAGACGCCTTAATGCAGAAACCCAAATTTGGCTCAAAGATTGGTAAATGCAGTAGGCTGACACCACAACAATATGAGGCTGGTCCGTCAAACAAAGGGGGTGGTAAAGGTGCTGTATTTCCAAATAGACGCGCTCGAAAAATTACTTTAAATTCATATTCTACGCATGTCCAATAGCCGATCTGCTCAAACGCGATCTCCCTATCGATTTTTCGTTTTTTCAAAAATTTACGAATTTCGGCTTTAAACTCGGTATGAGGATGTTAAATGACAATAGGAACAACTTTCTATTACGAATTAAAAAGGTTAAGAAAATATCACTGAAAGTTTTTCTTTAGGTCGTTTACCTGAACAGTTTAATTGAGTGATTGTACAAATACGGCTTATCAGCCAAAGACCTATAAGACGTGAAAAATCGATTTTGAAATTTTAATGGATAAACATTGGTTTCAACTAGAAAACACAATGTATCAACTACATTAAAATATTGTGTGTGTGTGTGTGTGTGGGGGGGGGGGGGGGGGGGGATAACTTAAGAGTAGTATTCTACACATGTCGAATGGCCGATCTGCGCAAACACAATCATTTTTTCGCCCCAACTATTTAAAATTTAAAAAATGTACGAGTTTCGGCTTCAAAATCAGTATGAAGATGTTAAATGACGATAGGAACAATCTTTTATTGATAAACCGCCTCTGTGACGTTTTCTTTTGGCCGTTTTACTTAATCTCAAAATTTTTAAAATTGTAAAGTTTAATGAAATGTCCCAAAATTATATCAATTTAAAATTATTTTTAAAAATTTTCATTAATTTCAAGTACTTTCACAATTTTCAAAAATTGCAACTCAAAATTGTTTTAATTTCTAGAAATTTTTAACATTTTCTAAGATTTTCAAAATTGAGCAAAATTTTTAAAAATTTTAATAATTTTCAAAAATTTTAAATATTTTTAAAAAATCTTGAGACTTTTTAAAACTTGAAATTTTATAGAACGTGATTAATTATTTAAAATTAAAAACATTTAAACATTTTTGAAAATTTAAAAAATATTTAAAAATCTCGAAAACGATAAAAATTATTTAAATTCTGAAAATGTTTAAAATTTGGGAATATTTTCAATAATATTCAAAATTTCAATATTGTTTCCAATGTTCTAATATATTTATCATTTTTAAAAATTTTAAACATTTTTAAAACTTTCAAAAATGTTCAAAATTTTACACTTTTTTTACCTTTTCGAAATTTCATAAAATTTCAAATTTTTCTCACAAAGTTTTTAAATTTTCCAAAAAGAGTCAAAAATTTTTGACTAATATCATCATGCGTAAGCGAAGCCATACGTTACGTATGGCTTCGGCGTAACTGCTTGGTTACGTTTTTTCACATCTGCGGCGTAGTGTTTGTTTCTTACGTTTTAGTGCATTAAAGACGGGCTTTGCAGCCGAAATGTACATCTGAAACTGAACGTACAAATTATTGTTCTTGTGAGAACTACAGGGGTTTTCCTCATTTTGGTTATAATTTTCTCACAATCGCTTGTTTTTTCTTAATTTTATAAAATTGTCAAAATTTACTAAACGTATTAAAAAGTTTTCAAAAATTTCCATAAATGCGAGGAAGGTTCCATGGCTTGCCCGACAACTTTTCGTTTTGTATTGTTATAATTTTGATAATTGTAATTTTGAAGCAGCTTTCGATTTTAGCTTCGTATGGCCCACGTAAAATTGCTACTATTTTACTGGAAACACGGGCAATTAATTAGTGCGACAAGGAAGGAATAGACATGGAAGGAAGATAACGGGCGGGCCAAGTAGGGATCCTAAATTTAAAATATAATTACTTTAATTTTTTTTAAGCAAATTTAAAAGTATCCATGAATACGTGAATCCCCACCTGGCTCGTATATCGTCTCCCTTCCTTGTAGCACTCATTAGTTTCCTATCGCGTCCTTGTCCCGCTCATTAGTTGACTATCTTGCCAGTAAAATGGGACAGTTCTTTACTTGAACGGTACTTGGCTAGATTTGCAAGAGTGTAATTTCTAATTTAATTGATGAATCACTAATTTAGATCCCTCAACAAGTGGATTATAATTATTCAATTAAAGTTTTCATTAACCAGCAAGAAAGAAAAAAATACAGAAGGGGGTTGTCCCTCAAACACACTTCGAGTGAGTCACTACACTAATTCCTCTTTATTCCTTTTCGCCCCCTTAGAAAGTCACGGAGTGTTTCCACGCTTTTGGGTATTATGGGGGGCGAGTAAAATAGTTTTATTGCCCATTGCAAAAGCATTAGATGCGTGAGTTAGGCTCTGTGGTTACGATGATCTAAAGTCATAATGTGTTTTTTATTGCGTCCAAAACACTCGACCATCTGCTACCGACGACGTAACCTGCAACGTTTACGGTCTTTGCGAAGCTTCATCAAATCGCGATTTATTTTGAATTTGAAAAAATCTAGTTAACATTTTTGGAAGAAAAAACTCTCGTCATTGTCATTTTATTGACTGCATTTTCTTTAACTATGCATCATTTAAAGTGTGAAAAACTGTCGCAGTATCGTCTGTTTGTTTTGTCTCCACTTTCCATTTCACCTGATCATACAAACATATCAATTCCATTCCGGAAAATAAACCCTTGATGGCTGGAAGTACAACAATGGAGTGGTGAGATGTGAAATCAATTTGCCCGGGTGCGTGTTTGGAATGTGACCCACTGCAGACGCCTACGAATCTTCCTGAATTTCTGATCAAAGACACCGACGCAATATCTTTAATGTGCATACAATCGCTACAGTTTTGTTATTATTTCTTTCCAATATCCGACGAAGCATGTAAATTAACGAGACAAATTGAGTTCGTTGGAAAACAGTTCTGAGAATACACCGAAGACAAAATATTGCAAGAAAAAAAATAAAATTTAGCACGTATGGCTTTGGTAATGAGTATCTAGTCTAAAAATTGGTAAAAACTAGCAGAATTCCTCTAAAAGTCCAGTTTTTTTTTGTAACTTTTCCATTTTGTTTTCGCCAAGCATTTTTATTTCTTACGCGGGTCTTCCTTAACGCAGGATACAAAATTTTGTCGTAGAAGCCCTATTTGAAGATCCTTTTGTTTACGGTTCCAGGATCTCTAGAGAGTTTCATGTATGGCAGCTTTCTACATCCTGGTTTACTGTCGGTCGTCGCTACCCTCAAGAAGCTAAGCTTTGCAGCTAGATTTTCACGTCTGTTCTATTTTATTATTTAAGTTTATCCATCTAAAGCATTATGAACAGCAAGAGGATTGACTACAAATTTTGCATGTTTTGTACGGTTCGAATTTAATACAGTAAAATTTTTTAGTCACCCAGCATTTTATGTTACATTAAAAAGCTTGAAGTGAAAAATTTTAAAATTTGATTCATAATGGCTGTTTCAAATTCGAGCCCCACCATGGGAATATCGCTTATTTGAAGAGATAGAAAGTTGGTTAAATTGAGGCAAAGTTGTCAAGTTTTATGCCTAACAATAATCTGTAAAGAAATTTAAAATATCCACTCTTGTTTTTTAGATATCTGAAGAAACTGAAATTTTGGATTTTTTTTCGACTATAACGCATTTATCATTTATGCTACATATTTCTAGTTAACGCATTATTAGAACACTTTTTCATGCTGAATTTGAATTTTTTCTCAGATTCGGTGTAACTGTTACCATTGTTCATTTTCGACTGTCAACTTGTTTTTTTCTTATGGTCGGTATTTTAAATTTTTTTGTACTTGGATAGAGTTTTTAATTTTGATTTCAAATAATTAATAGTTTCAGCCTTTACTTGGTGATACTGCATTTTAAAAATAATAAAAACACTACAAAACTTTGTACAAAATATCACATTTAATAAACACTACAAGTGACCGCGGTTTCGTTCTTCACAGAGACATTGTCAAACTAAATACTAAAAACTAATGCAGGTACAACATTAAATAAAATTTCTGAAGAGTGGGGTGTACATAAGGTCAAGTTGGTCGTTTAAAACTATTTTATCAGGTATGTTTTTGTGCTTGTAAATTTCTAATGATTCCAAAAGGGTAAGTCTAAGGTCTTTATTAGCGAGGTGCATCACTGACAAGCTATTATCCCCAAAACAATGGCCACTATCCAACGCGTGATTGGCAAAAGTGGATGTTCTTTTTTTATTTTTAAAGGCACTTAAATGTTCTTTAAATCTAGTGTTAAAATTCCTTCCGGTTTGTCCTATGTACACCCCCTCGCAATCATTACAGGATAATTTGTAGACGCCTGGTTTTTGCAGTTTGTTTGTCTTACTTTTCGCATTATATAATAAATTAGACATTTTAATATGAAGTTTGAAAGTTACCTTATTGTTACATTTTTTGACTAGAGATTTTGTTGGATATTGGAACAAAAAATGAGAGTGTATTATAAAAACTTTGTTGGTTCTTAAATACCGGAAAAATTAAACCTTCGCAATGTTTTCTTAATTTTGTGTTCAAGAGTTGGTCAATGACATTTGCTTTAAAACCATTATTTACGGCGATTTGTTTTATCACGGACACTTCTTTATTAAAACTATCAGCTGAAAGAGGTAAACACACTGCTCGATGCAACATGGCGTTAAAAGAACTAATCTTCTGATACCACGGGTGTTGCGAAGTCTTGTGGATAGTCACTTGACCTTATGTACACCCCACTCTTCAGAAATTTTATTTAATGTTGTACCTGCATTAGTTTTTAGTATTTAGTTTGACAATGTCTCTGTGAAGAACGAAACCGCGGTCACTTGTAGTGTTTATTAAATGTGATATTTTGTACAAAGTTTTGTGGTGTTTTTATTAATTTTGATTTCAACGATGTGTCACACTTTGCATTTTCTTTAAGTTTTGAGCGTTTTATTACAGAAAATAAAAGTTTCATAATAGTGCCATGGAAAGACCGCGTCATTTAATTTATTTTCAAAAAATTCTAGTAGGCCATGAACTGATGGAAGTCAAACAAAACACTTCTCTTATTTACTTTTACTTTTAGATACATTAAGTATGCGAAAATATTAGGAAGCTTTATTTTGAGCGTAGGCAGCAGGTTAAGTTATTTTTTACAAAAGCAAATGAATGACACAGTTACTAACTCGCATAGAGTTCAACATTTATTTAAAAATTGTTCGTATTAGTGTAGTTCTAAGTGTTATCTGTTGTGTTTATTGTGTTTATTATTATTATTTGTCATGTCAGTTGCAAACATAAAAACTGGAAGTGGAATTAGTAGTAAATTGTGTATGTTAGAAACTTTGCCATACATTTGTTTTTGTGAAAAATAACTTAACCTGCTGCCTACGCTCAAAATAAAGCTTCCTGAAATTTTCGCATACTTAATGTATCTCAAAGTTAAAGTAAATAAGAGAAGTGTTTTGTTTGTTACTTCCATCAGTTCATGGCCTACTAAAATGTTTTCAAAATAAATTAAATGACGTGGTCTTTCCATGGCACTCTTATGAAATTTTTATTTTGCGTAATTAAATGCTTACAACTTAAACAAAATGCAAAGTGTGACACACAATCAGAATTAAAAACCTATCCAAATATTAAAAAATTTAAAATACCGACCATAAGAAAAAAAAAACAGTTACACCAAATTTGATAAAAATTTAGATTTAGCATATAAAAAGTGTCCTAATAATGCGTTAACTAGAAATATGTAGCATAAATGATAAATGCGTTATAGCCGAAAATAACAAATCCAAAATTTCAGTTTTTTTCATATATCTCAAAAACTAGAGTGGCTACTTTAAATTTCTTTAGAGATTATTGTTTTTTTTTAAAGAATCATGAAGCCGTGCGTGAGCACGACCCCATGATTTCCATCCCACCCCCTTACCCGGGCTCAGCGCACTCAGTGCTATACACCGGTCTAACATGCACCCCACCCCTGAAAGACATGCAGCCCAACATACACACCTACATACACCATCCATGGACCTGTCGGATTTAACTTGTTCAGAAAAATTGCCGACTGGCAGTGGACTCGAACCAACTGCCATTGAGAGTCTAGTTTCAAAGCCTAGGACCTTAACCACTAGACCACCCGCTGGCCCACAGATTATTGTTAGGCATAAAATTTGGCAACTTTGCCTCAATTTAACCAACTTTCTATCTCTTCAAATAAGCGAGATCCCCATGGTGGGGCTCGAATTTGAAACAGCCTGTATACTGCGTGAACTTGCAATGGAGAAAAGCCTCTAGCAGCTGCTACGACTAAAGGCGTTTTCAGTTCAACTCCTCCTTATGTCTTTATGTCTAGTTGTTACTTTCTATTTCCGTGAAAGGATGAATAAGATGTTAACAAAACCCACAATTTCTTTTTACAATATGCACATTTTTAAAGTATCTTTTACTTATTGATAATTATTAATTAATGTAGGCCTATTTTTTGTATAACTTCCTTTTAGTTTGGACGCTTTTTTTTTCTTGAATCTTTGATATCATGCCTTGCTCGCTGTTTTTTTATGTGTTCTTATTTAGATTACTTTCTGTAGATCTCATTTCATTTCCTAAAGGTAATACGATCTTCAAAGGATTATTCAAGCAACAAAAACTAATTCGGAAACATTCACTTTAGGAATTTTACAGCTCTTTATTGAATTGGATAAAATTACTGGAACTTCTACAGCGTCTAGTTTGCTGTAATTGGAAAATTGTTGATGTAGTTTTTTCTGCAATTTTTCCTCTTCTTTTACTACTTTTAGCATTTCCTTTTTCTACTTTTTCTCACTGACAATCATCCTAATATTGTCAGTTACTTGTGAATTAATCATGTTCTATTTTGAAGTTTTTCTTTATGTTAGTGGATTTTCTTGATTATAGTTGACTATTGAAAACCACCTTATCATTTTTTCTTTTATATCATCTGTTTTACCTAAACTTTTTCCTTTTATAATAATAGTGCCGGGACGGCCAACGACCCACACTTGGGTGGGAAACGTAAACAAAGAAACCTTTCAAGGTTTACCTTAATTGACACCATGGAGATTAGTGATTTCACGTGGTAAAATGTTACTAACTCCTAAATAAGTGCCTAAAACCTGGAGACCTATTCTCGAGCTTGAACGATAAAATTCCTACGCGATAAATTTCTCCTAGCAGAATTCGCACGAAAATATGGCCTACGAACAAAACCTTATTCTCGAGTTCCGGGGACTTATTATCTGCTGGAAACTGTGAAACGAAGTATGTGTTGATTTGGTTCTTACAAAAATGCGTGCTCAGCCAATAGTAGCGCTGTATTGTAAGCGTGCCCATTATGACTACTGTCATTATCTTGTTACATCGGCTTACAGAAGGTTGGCTTATTGCTAAATGATAATTACAACCAGTATCCCGCTGGTAACTTCCAGCTGCATAAAATCTTAACGCAACCAAAACCTTTTGCTATCATATGTAACCTTTGTTTGAACATCTAATGCAGAACTTCGAGAAGGATGTATTAAAAACGGTTGAGTCAATTGAATCACTTGGCGAACTAGGTCTTTGGATAACCTAAATATCCGAATAAAATGTCTCTCGGCCAATTCGAAAGGATCTTGTCTTTCACGAAACTCTCGTTGCGGTTCATCTGCACGCATTTCCATTTCCTCTAATATTCCTATTGCAGCCAGTAATCCCAAATCATTAAAATTTGCCATTTCCTTAGTTAATTTAGTCACCATAAAAGTAGGCAACTTAGAATTGTCAAAAAAGTAAGGTTAGACCGCGTTTTTATCGCATGAGAAAACCCGTAACGCACGCTCTGCACCGAAAGAAGTAAATTCGCCAACTTTCGTGCGAATTAATTCGTGCACGATCGTTCCAGAATTCCATTCTGCAATTCCTGACTGGGCAAAAAACCAGATTTATCGCAAGGAATTTTATCGTTCAAGCTCGAGAATAGCTCTCCTGAGCGGAAGCGCGTCCTCTGAAACGGGATCCTCGTTCCCCGACCGTGGCTGTAAATGCACCTGCATCGCAGTCACTACGTCTGGTTGACTCTACTGGTTATAAATTCGCCCAAGCGATACACTGGAAAATTGGAGGTCGAAGATTTAGGCAAGTGAATGTGAGCTCCAGGAAAGAGTGGCGTGGCTGCATATGTATTAAGGATCTGGGCCCTAAGAGTGGGCCGAATGTGGGCTGCCTTTGTATGCTCACGGCTACTATGAATGTGTTGACCCAGGGTTCTCGTGCTTTGCTTTTGCACACCTGATGCTGTTTAGGTACCGGTCGCTATGATCAGACCGGTTACCGACCTGTCTGGGCGGAGCGATGTTGACCAGTGCTGAGCACTAGCCGAACTGGTAAAAGCAGCGTCCGCTGTTTTCGATATTTAAAAAATGTAATAATTTCGGCTTCAAAATCAGTATCAACATGTTAAATGACAATAGGAACAATCTTACATTGCAAAAGCACCCCTGGAAGGTTTGCTTTTAGGCGTTTACCTGAACAGTTTAATTGGATAATTACCAAAATAACTAAAAACTAAATAATTTCAAATCACAAATTTTTTTTAAATTTTCAAAATAATATCTTGATCCAACGTAAATGGTAAGCATTTTTGAAACGCACCAATTTACAAAATTCAAAAAATTATAGTAGTAGTTACAGATATTATGACGTTGGAAAATAAAGTTTAAATAAAGTCTTGATGTCTGTCGCTTACTATTTCGAGTTGATTATGATGAATGATTTATTGACAAATTTCATTACTTAAAAAACCCTTAATTTTTGAGTAAACCTTCAGATGTAATGCATTTTCTGTAATACTCCGGCTGATACGATACAAAATTTTACACCGATTTGCTAATTCGTTTTTGAATAATTAAGCATTAACGTCGAAATTTGGAAAATCACTAAATAGGTTGCTGTTTTAAAGTTAAAAGTGAAAAGTAAGAAACACATTCACTTTGTTAGCTGCTGAGAAG
The DNA here is from genome assembly GCA_958336395.1 of Ctenicera cuprea. Lineage (NCBI taxonomy): Eukaryota > Metazoa > Arthropoda > Insecta > Coleoptera > Elateridae > Ctenicera > Ctenicera cuprea. The sequence goes on from OY284494.1 coordinate 26,362,070, forward strand.
AATTATCACACTTTGTAGCTTATGAAACATCCAACGAAGCGACTTACGCATCCATCCACCGACAACGAATATTGTTCTTCGTTAAAATTTGGAAATTGTTTTTTAATGAAATTAACACTTTTTACTTTCATAGGAAAGTAATATACTTTCAGTATAGGAAAGTATCGAAAATATTCGAATTTTGACGAAAATACATAAAATTGCTTTTTTATGCTACTAATTCATTTTTATATTAATACTGTGAATAGGAAAATTCTAAACCGAATGAATTTACAAAATGAGTGTTCTTCGACGACCGCTGCCGATCCATTTTGTTATCAGGCCACCGAGAAGTCCCGGTGGTTTAATTCGTCCTTCAAATTCGCTCTTCTTGTTAACTGCTAACTGTCTTGTTTATTTTATTTATAAATTCTAGTTTTACTTTGTTGAAGTCCATATTTATTGATTATAGGTATATAAAATACTTAATTACTTCAACAATAATTACTTTATTTTAACCTTTTACGTATTTCGGCATGTTTACATGCCATTGTCAAAGGTTATATTAGAAAGTAAACAGTTAGTGTTGTTATAGCGATAGAACTTGGTGACTTGATCTCGGTAATCGTCTGCAGATGACTTGATTTCTCATTTCAAAAAGTCCAATAGAGGAGAATTTAAGAGCTCAATTTGTTCATTCATTAACGGTGCAGTTTTAAAATGTTTGTAAATTTCAAAAGCTTCTAGTATATCTAATTTACGTTTATCATCACGAAAGTGTAAACATTTTATGGTGTTATTAGATGTCATTGAATGATTTTGTTCTAGTAAGTGTTTAGCGTAATTGGATTTATGTGGGTGTTTGTAATTGTAACAACGTACGTGTTCTTTATACCTAATATCAAATTTTCTAATTATCTGGCCTATATAAACCGAATTACAATGTGAACAATTTAATTTGTAAATTCCCGATTTTAGCAAATCATCTGTTTTTGATTTTGCATTAAACAAAATGTTTAAGATGTTTCCAGTTGTTTTAAAACTTACTTTATATTTATTTGTTTGGTTTATACTGTTAGCTATTTTTCTGATTTGTCACCAAAATATGGTTTTGTTTATTATTTTGTGTTCTTACTCTCAAATATTAATGGAAGAAAAATGACTGAATATTACATTTTTCCTCTGTAATCTTATGATATTTGAATGTTCTTAAATCCTTAAGCCATGCATCCTAATGCCTTGCAAAGCTTTCAATATAAGAATAATTTTTAGGTTTTTGTGGTAGGTAATTCTCTTACATCTAAAATTAAAATGTGATGTTATTGCATGTACATCCTGTAAAAGGGGCCCCGCCTACCCGAAAAGCAGCTGGTGCACCACTCCTGGTCGCCTAAATTCTAAAACCACCAACGGCTACAGAGTGTTTATTTAAATAAGCATAAATACAAAATTACTGTAAAGCATTGAACAATTAAGAAACTTGTTTGTTGTAACTCCCAGAGACCACTACGAACAGATGAACAGATGATAAACACGGCAAGCATTTGCGATCGATAAATCATGTAGGCTGTGATAAGTATTTTAAAATTGGACGACTGTTACTATAACCTGTTACGTGTTTGTTGTTGTTTTCGTTCAAATTACATCTGAAATAAAGTTAAAGTTTTAGTTGCTTTCGGTAAAACAGCACTCGTTGCTCGGCACCACAGCATACCTGTTTTTTTTTGGATCGTGTTATGGTACATAATCTCTAGTTTTATGAACCAACGCACTGGAAATAAGTGCGTTCGTAGGTTTTATTACCTTTAGATCCATTTTCCTATACCCAACCTACAACTTTTTAGCAGTCTCTATTTACGATGTTTGCACCACAAAAATCATGATTGACGGTATTATTTTAAATGAAATAAATTGAAAATTAGTATTTTTTTATAACCCATTACTTTAATAGATGTTGATTACTAGTAATAATTATATTTGTACATTAAAGTTTATATTGTAAGAATTTTATACAGTATTACTACGTTATTTAAATTTAGTACGTGTGGGGGTGTTTTCGAAGGAATATCGTGCACCCTTCAGCACGCTCTGCCTGTAACCCTCACGTCCATCTAACATTAGAAAAGAAATAGTCATCACAGGGGTTATGCGTTCAGGAGCACGAACATATTGTAGGGTGTCACGCGCCCCAAATATGCCCTTTGAAGTCGCAATCTAACATCACTTGTCACTCTAACCTAACCAGAATCTGAGCAACTTCCTTCACTAATTAGCGTGACTTGTAGGGGGCGTCGACTGACAGCTGCCTGCGGTTATGGCTCGGTCTTTTCCTTGTAGCTGCTCAGTTCAAATCCGCGGATCTCCCGGGGATTTATTTACGGAAGTTTCAGAACTGAATTTATCCCCCCTGCAATTGGCGTAACAAGCTATGCATTCCCTTTCGCAAGGTGATGTCTTTTCTGTAGGCACTGAACAGAAGAAGAATTACCTTTTCAAATAAAATTGTGAGAATAGCTAAAAGGAAGAAGAACATACAAAATATTTGTATGCATGGATCAGGCCTGCATTCAATAATGTTTTAATACGTTTATTTTTTTGAAAATTAGGAAACCCTTTGACGTCCTTCAAAATTAATTACGTGATCTTTAATATACGGACCTGGACTGTTACGGAGTGTTTAAATGTTAAAAATTTTACATCGATAATAATTAAAATCGATGTTCAGCGCAATATCTATAAATTCTGGCTTAGTCACCCTACTATATAAAAATCATAAGATTATTTATCTAAAATGGATTGAAATAAACGTGAAACCATTTCGCTTCGTAATCCGCTTTATCAAATCGTATCTCACACAAAACACTCGTATATTTCAGAAGGAGTTTCTAAATCGCAGGAGATGTTGAAAGACAAAGGGGCGAAAAGTTTGGCAGTGAAACCCGTTACTTCGGCGTAAGATTTATTATTGCCCAACTTCAAACATAAAATTATCATACTTCTGTGAAATACGACTAAAGATATTACTAGAACCACAATGAAAGTATACGGAACGGGGTTTTAAATTCATATTAAACCTTTGATTTCGTAATCCGCGGAAATAAAATTCAAGTGAACAAATAAAGTTTCTTGCAATACATAAAGATGAATCTCGAAAGCACCACATGAGTTGTTTGTGTCGGCTCTCTGGTAAACAAGCAATGTTTTGAAGTTGTTGAAATCTGTTTTCGCAATGTATACTGCTGTTTACTTTTCATAAGCAATAAAAAACTGAATTTTCAAAAATTTTCACTGCACACACGTACAAAGCTTGACAAGCAATTATACAGTTGAAAACACGCAAAATACATGCCTTACTGGCTTTAGAAATATTTAATGTGATATTGAAAATTAGGTTTTTGTATAGCGTCGATAAATTTTTAGCAAAAAAATTATAAAGGAAATAGCTTCGTGCAGTACTGTTCAGTGGTATTTGCAAGACTGTTGATTAATAATTCAATTAAGCACCTCTCCTTTAAACCTTAGGTGCGATACCTGATTTTTTTTGGAAGACGCGCATAGGAAAACAAAGGAAAATAGTTCGGGGCCAATCAGAGTAAAGAAAAGTATCAGTAACGATTTAGTTAAAGTTAGTTTCAGTAATTCAGAAAAATTTGCAGGAGAAAATGACTGCGCAGACAAGAAACTTAAATAACTCTTGTCTTGCTCCAGTCTTGCAACAGCAAAATCTTGTCTTGCTAGCAAGACTCTTGCATTTTCTTGTCTTGCATGTTTTCTGTTATCATATGTCAAGACTTCTCCGTTTCTTGCAAGACTCTTGCGCAAGACTCTTGCACGACTCTTGCAAGACTCTTGCACGACTCTTGCAAGATTTTTGCACTTTTGCAACTCAGGGATTCACCGGTTTGGCACCCAGACTGTTGTACTGTCACGGGAATGTGTACTTCACAGCGCGTGATGAATAGCAGTGAAATCGTTTCCAATGCACGAAATCAGTCATTTTTCCAAAAACGTAACGTAAGCTATAATAATTAGGTATGGTGCAACATTCGCTTACACAAGTTGATTTTAAATTCAGGGCCAGTTGACTTGCTTATTTATTATTGGTGATAGAAAAAAATGTATAAACAAATGTTATACAGTTTACAGCGACGAGTATTTTGGGAATACAAAACAAAATGGCCCACTTCCGGTTTATGCGGAAGCGACCATATCTTCATTTATTAAATAGAACACCTTGTATTTCTACGCTAATTCGATTGTACGATAAATTCTGTTTAAAAAGCAACGTAACGTAACCAATGTTAATGATTATAAATCAAGTGACTTTAGAAGGCTGTTAGTAAGAAAATGATACAAGCAATAAACAAAAGTGCAATTCATGTTAGTTAGACATGAGTTGTTTATTATATTTTGAGTGTCTCTAAACAAAAAATCCATAGGAGTTACGTCAGGTGACCTAGGTTGACAGCTAAAAGCGCCTTGATTAGCAAATTAAAAGAAAACTGCCTTAGTTTATCCGAAAACTTTAATGTGATAGATGTTGTACGTTTCTTTATCGCTTTTATTACTTTCTTAACAACAGCTTCCTATGATCAATTGCAATCGTTACCATTGGTTACATACGTTACTTGAAATCAAAATATCTCTCTTGTTATTAACTTTAAGCCCAAAGTTGTGTTATAGTTTCTTTAACAGAATTTATCATAAAATCTAATTCCGGAATTAGCCTAAAAAATAGAGGATGTTCAATTTAAGAATATAAAGGTACAGTCGTTCACGGTTAAACCAGAAGTCCGCCATTTTGTTGTATATGCCCAAAATACTCGTCGCTATGAACTGTATAACTTTTATTTAAATAGTTTTTTTCCTACAGCCGATAATAAATGAGCAAATCAACTAGCCCTGAATGTATAATCAACGTGTATATGCATAAAGTACCTATTATATCAAGCTTAAAGGCGTTTTTTTCCCTTTAAATAGGTAAGTAAACCATATTACTTAATCCATATCAACACCGACAAAATCTGTTAATCAATAGTTTAAACATCTTGCTCGCTTTTTGAATACCTGAATTATAACAGCAGTGCAAAAATGCAAGAAATGCAAGGAACCTTGCCATTCTTGCACTTTTCTTGCAAACAAATTTCTTGTCTTGGCTTGCAACTCTGATTATAAAACTCTTGTCTTGCATTATGTGCAAGAGCAAGACAAGACAAGAAAAATGCAAGATTCTCGTGAAACACTAGCGCAGGCTGCGAAGAAAATTATTTTGAAACCAAGCTGAATGGATTCTGTGTCCTGATTGCAATAAATGGTTTCATGAACAATGTACCATCTCATATGCAATCAGTGCCGTAAGCCGGAAAAGCGAAAAATATTTAATAACTCTGTATAATTGAGTAGAGACATCTCATCCTCTTCTATAGGCCTCTCCTCCTTAGTAGTGGGGAAGATGCCTATTTTACAGCTTTTAGTTTAAACTTTAAGTTTACATTTTAGTTATGCGTTTGTATTCTAATTCTTTTATTTTCCCATAAACAACCACGTTGATGCTTTTCAACACTATTGTTCCTTTTCTAAACCAGCCTTTCATTAGAAAATTATAGGAAAAGATTAAAAACATTAGGTATCTCTCCCGGAATTACCCTACCCCTTGCAGTTTCTTAACCTAGAAGATAACAAAAACGTTTACAATTTTCTGCCAATCTGATCAATATGTTGGAACGGAGTTAACTCTAAAAGTCAGAAAGTTTATATATAAACATGTGACATATTTATTTAACTGAATGGAAAATATATTGTGTATTTTAGGTTTTACGACATTTAAAACTACAGGCACGTTTTGAAAAGCTATTGTTGCTTATTGTTTATTTTTTCAGAACGTTATCTTAGTAAACCATTACAATGTAAAAATTTTTATGGCATAAACTACGCCGATATAATTTTAAAAGATTCTGTAATTCTCTTAAGCTAGTGCCACAATACATACTTCCAATATTTGCAGACAATGGTTGAAACAGAATATCAAAAATCACTCTAAATAGCCAGCTACATCGTCAGACTCGATACCTTAGAATTTTTTGCGCCGAGATATGTTAAGACTAACATTTTTCAAAAGTGTCCCATATTTTGGACGAACTTTAGACCGATATTAACATAATTTTAGAATATCTTTTAAATAAGGTGGAAATAGTGTGCTTAAGTGTTACAGAGTGTGCAATAACGCTGCACTTTATTGCTGTAAGTGCATACAATTGTTTCGTGGTTGGGGGAAGGGGAGGAGGCGATATTAAATATGTGTTGCTGAAAAGACATTTGTGTGAATAGGTTATACAAATGATTTTAATTTTTTGCTGTTTTGTTAAAACAGAAATAATTTTTTGATCCTTACAATAACAATTTACCTGTGCTGGCAGTGACAGCAGTAAGAGGCTGTTCACAAGATGGAATATTTTTGCCTCAGCTGTGGTCACTGGTATTTGATGGCATGTTAAAACTACTACGTAATTCCCCCGGCTTCAATGTACAAGGTTGAGCGGATGATCTGGTAGTTAAAACCAGGGGCAAGTTCGAGATTACAGTCGCTAAGCTTGTTCTAAACTTAATCAAACAATGGTGTAAGCAGAACCAGTTGAATTTCAATCGACACAAAATGGTGATAGTACACTTCAGAAGAAATGAAAATATCAATCAACTAAGATGTCCCACTTTGAATGAGATAGAAATTGGCTTCTGTGAAGAACCTAAACTTCTAAGAATTATTGTTTAAGTGCTTGCTGTACTATTCGATCGACCCAATTTTGGGTCTAGACGTATCCGGATTTTTATAAATTTGAAGCAGAGAAGACGGAGTTCTTCGGGATGGGACATGTTAGACTCGTGTATAGCACTTCGTGTTTTGAGCCGAGATAAACAGGTAGAGAGGAACTTCAGTTGCGTTTGCAACTGCAAGATTCTCTCTAAAAAAAGGAATTATTCTGAAGCAAATACTTAAATGGAATTCACACTTACATAAAACCCTAGAGACACCAGGAGATTGATCTTATGGACTTACCAGCGTCTCTATTGGAAAACATGCGGTATCAAACTACACATAACTTACTGTATGTGTACACAGCTATAACAAGACGTACGGTCACGTATGGTGCTCCCATATTGTGGTCAAAAACTTTAAATAACTACTGAAAGTTGTACAGTAGCCATAGATTTGCTACCCAATATGGCCCACTCTACGTAATCGTAAAAAAGGAAGCAAAAGCGCCTACAGACCGCAAATAGGAAAAAACAAAATATGAAGTTATTTTGGTGGAAACATGAAAATTTTCAAACAAATAAAAGAGGATCCTGAGTTCAACATGATTAAAAACAGAATGAAGAAGTATAACTGCGAAAGGTAATTCACTGTAACTCTCTCAAAAGGAACTAAGTGGTAACCTAGATGCCCCCAAATTAAACAAGGTTCTATAGCCTGGTCCTGGCACGAAAGCTTTAAGCAAAACCTCTGCTGTTTTTGGCTCAGGCTTTAAAACATACATGGAGGGAAAGATTAAAAAAAATACCTCAACGGAAGAATATGTATTCTACCTCTTCTTGCTCCAAATGCTGTAAAGATACAATCAAAACTGACATAGGAGTTCCGAATCACACTTAATTAACTCGTTAGAAGAAACAAGCTAGCGCTAAAATGGGTTACAGGCCTTATAGAAGCAAAAGCGCAATTAGCTAGACAGACAAAAATTTAAATATCGCAAATACTCAAATTAAACAATGCAAAAATATTTATCCTAGTTAACTGACAGCAAAAAGCTGGTAGTTTATTGATTTCTAGGTAGTTATGGCATACAGATTTATCGCCTTTCTTATGTGTTGATACTAAATATGATGTGTTCCATTCCGTTGGTATATTTTCTCCTTTTTCTATTTTCTGAAGCATTTTAGTTACTATTTCTATCAGCTTGTTTCCTCCATGTTTTATCAATTCTATCCTGATGTTTTCTGATGCTGCCGATTTAACGTATGTCCTAAAAGTTTTGGCACAAAATATCTATCGGGATTTTTTCTCAACAAACAAATTTATTCAAACACTTATTAGTTGTCATAAAATACAATTTAATAATTAACTAAACTACGCTCTTAAGCTAAGTGACGAGGCCCGTGCTCCTCGACCAGACGCAATTTTCTGCGGATGTCTCTCATCGGGCGCTGGACGGACTCCAAATCTACTTCTCTTAGTTTTTCGTAAATTCGCCGTCTTAATTGTTTCTCATTTTGGGCTTTCCACCCTCTATGATAAACCTTCCGCGATAGTAAAGCCCAAAAATCCTCAATTGGGCGAGCCTGAGGTAAGTTTGGAGGGTTATCGTTTTTAGGAACAAGAGGTATGTGATGCTGTCGAAGCCAGTTTTGGGTAACTCCAGAGTAGTGGCACGTTGTCATGTCCGGCCAAAAGATGATATTGTCTTCAGCATGAAGTTCGTTTATGAATTGGAGCAATTTGGAGAGACAATTATAAATATAGCCTCTTCCCACAAAAGGTCGGGCTATACCCCTTGTAGAAATTGCGCAACAGATGAGGATTTTATCGGCGAATTTCGCTTTATGTTTGTACCTAACATTGTCAGGGCACTCCTCTACGTTGTCCGTATAAAACCCATCATTTCCTTTCATTTCAGCTCAAAGTGAAATATTTTTCGTCATCTAAGATAATGATTTTTTCATTTGCAGAATGCACCCGCCTCAGTTGACGGCAGCATCGTGGTATACGTAGCAGTTGGCCTTGGGTGTATTTGGGGCACTTAGTTGTTTCGATATTTTAGACCATTCCTCTTCAATTCCAACGATACCGTACTCTTTGAAGTGCCGTATAGACGACCCAGTCCCAGACCCTGGATATTCTTCCATTTCACTTGGCTTTGTCCTATATTGTGTCTTTGTTCTTGTAGAAGTTTCTCATAGTGTTATTCCCATTGTTTTGGCTTTATTAAGCTAATGTTAATTTTATATTTACTTTCGTACTAGAACTTTCTTTTTTCCTTCTATTCTCAGCGCTCCCTTCGCTGCTGTATGAAGGCTAGTTTTTAGATGTTCATATATTTCATTTGGAGTTCTTAAAAGTTCATTCTTATAAGTGGGTTCTTCTAGTTTAATACCTCAAAATCCTGTATAGACAATTTTTTTAAATAGGTATAGGTATTTTTGTCGTATGAATAATAGTTGAGGAGTAAACGACAAAATCTCGTCGAATGGTAAGGTGTTCGCAACCGGCACCGTTAAAACAAAAGCATTATTTTTCTCAAACGGTTACACTTGGGTTGGTTGCATGGCGGAGAGTACGGATGCCGGTCATACGGTATTCAAAGTTAAGCACTGTTTGCTCTAGTCCTCACTCGGATGGGTGACCAATATAGGGGTATATCTGCAACCAACCGTGCTTCGGAGGGCACGTTAAGCCGTCAGTCCCGGTTGTCATACTAACATCTTTGGCAATCGTAAACCATTTAGTAGAACTTCTTCACCTTTCGACGGGTAAGGTCAGCCTTCTGCCCGGCATACGTGCAAAGAGGGCTCACAGAACCCGCACTAGTTGCGGGTATTAAACAGGCCATTGGCCTATAACAAGACGAAGAAGAAGAAGGTTACACTTGGATAAAAATTTTACAAAACCTTTTCTGTGTAAAACTTATTGCTCTACAAATCGCTCCCTATACGTAACTGCCCAAAAACAGTGGTTAATGCGTAAAAGGCAGACGAACTAAATCGGTGACCATTTTTTGATATGGCGACGGAAGCTCCATTACGATCGAGGGATAACTGAACTATTTTCATTAGTATGAGTATTAGAACATCTGTGACAAATTTTGATTTTTGCTTGAATTAGTTTTACCAAAAGAAAACGAATTTTCCTAGACTAGTAGGTACTATTTGGATTAGCACAAATATGTATGTATAATATTGCCCATGGTTCCAGAAAGCTGTACGCTCCTGAAGTCGAGTATGTAACACTGAAATATTGCATGTCGGATTAGGACAAAGAAACTCTAATGTGACGTTAAATTCAGAACTTTCTAGAAGATGCATCTCCTTAGGGAGTGAAGTTTAATTGTTTTAATGGGGTCTTATAATAGGTATCAGCGACTTAACAGAGCTTTAAATTATGAATTCCCGCACCCTACGATTTTGGGTGTACGTTCAGAAATTTAAGTTTCTTGTTTTACTTTTAGTATTTTTTTGAAATAGCAAGTTTCTTCTTCCATTTCATAACTAATATTAATTTTTTCTAAATGCCTAAACAAAATCCAAAATACTTTTTAATTTTTTACTTTGTAGCTTGTACGTCTTTTGCAGTTTGGGAGCTGAAAAGCAAATGTAAGTGGCCAAAGCTTTAGAACTCATCGCATTTAGCAAGCGCCGTAAGAACGCAGAACTTTTGAAAGTAATTAGGCGAGGTGGGTGTTGTGAAACTCTACTTTTACGAGAAATTTCATGTTTCAAAACTGTATGTTGTAAGAAAGTGCGTCACTTTGTTACATGAGCTAATTTTTCCCTTCTGTGAATATTTAAGGTAAATTTCTCCTAAACAAACGAACCAACAAGTTATTATGAAAAGCTTGAAACCTTGCGGGAGTTATAAAAAAATATAAGAAAATTTCCAACCAAGACGAGCTGACAGGAAACGCAATTAACCTCCTCGAAGAGGTTTTAGGTTTCTAAATTTCGCCCTTTATGTTCGCGTTTCTACGTAAAAAGGCGACTTTCTCTTGTTTTGTAAACTATTTCAAAGGCATTAATATTTATACCGCACATCTACTTAGCAATTCATAAAGTATATCTTAAAGGGAACCCTCTTGTTTTTCATTTAAAACTGCTAAGTTAAAAGTTTCCCCTTTAAGTTCTAATAAAAATGCAAACTAGAATTTAAGAATATGCTGATTTCTTCGCGAGTGCGAGCTCGAATTGGCAAGGAGACGAATCCAGCATTCAGCACCGAAAATTATTTAGAGCGAGACTGATTTTACTCCTCGTAATCAGATTTTCTAACAAAAATCATTTAGGGAATGCATCCGAGCGTTAATGCAATTACCGTAAAAAATTTTAAAGAGCTCATCAGTGGCTTTCGTAAAAATTGATTTATATACCGCAGTAAAAATTATACCCCGCTTCCGAGCAGAGACGTGGGGTCGTAATAAATGAAAAATCAGCGCATATTTTAGACTGATTCAGGAAGGTTGATCTTCTTTTGCACTTTTTACTAACGTTGCTTGAATATTTTAGTCGATGTGAAGTTAGGAAAGCTTACGAATATTTCATAAGGAAATTGACCTGAAAAGGTATTGCTTCAGAATTTCGTAGTTTCAAATCTTAATTAAAATAAATTGGTTCTTTTGATATACTAAAGACTAGTTGCTTAACATATGAATCAGTTGGAGTTAGTGGTGGCTCGTCAGCGTTAACTACAGGAGAGCGACGCAGTTTTAAAACAAAAAATCATACTTTGCAAATAACAGTTTTATACATTAAATTCACACGCTTTTTTTGCCGGATTCACAAAATGGTCAGTCACTTTCAATAAAATTGTAGATACTTTGAATGATGCGTTTTCACGTTCATATTTAAATATTTTAAATCTTTAAATATGTCGCCGTGCAGGAAAAGACACACAACACAATCCATTGTTAGAAAAACACAAAACATAGGGCTCTGCTTACTCCGCTCCCGCAAATGCAGTTCACGGATTTATATATAGTATGTTAAATTGTGGCACATATTCTTTACTTTTTCTGTTTCCAGAATTAAAATTTTATAAGTGAGTCGATACATATTTTAGAGACTTTATTTTAAAACCCAACAGCTCAAAAGGCGGTACTGCGGTACCTAAAGCTGACTGCTGTTCCACCATCGTTTCCGACCCACACTCTTATGGCACAAATATTCCTCGACACGATTTTTAAATTCTGTCCTCGACTGTCTTTAAATCACATTCTCTCATAACCAAACAAAAATAAGTGGACACTCAAACTATGTAGGATTGTCTGTGTTGTACAATACTAAGCAACAGACGACTTGCGTTTCCTGCTGCGGTCACCACGCTTGTAAATGTTTGTTAATCTGCTAAGCAACGACGGCTAATCTTTGTTTATTTGCCATGCGATGATGCGCAAAAAGGGGTTTAAAAGAGTTGCGTTTTCGTCGGAGTGCTGAGGTCGTTTTCAGGATCGAAAAGTGTTTAACCTACAAATATGGCCCAAAAACTTAACTCCTGCAGCCGTCTGTTGCTGCATTGCTTAAACAATCTTACAGACATATATCCGATCATATTCAGTTGGTTTTCAAAGGAATTTAACCTACAAATACAATCCAAAAGCTAAACTTCTGCAGCAGTCTGCCACTGGATCGTTTAAACGGTCCTACACAGACACTTCCACGAGCACGTTTACTTCGTTTTTAGGATCGAAAGGAGCTTAACCCCCGAATACGGTTCAAAAACAAAACTCCTATACCCAGGTGTTGCTGAATCGCTCAACCGATCCTACACGTTCAGACACGCACAGTCCTACTGCACCCAGCTCCTTCCAGACCTGCGAAATAAATAACCCCATTGTTTCTCCGAACCCCGCAGCACCCCCAGCTCTTATCACAGCACCGTAAGCCATAACCTCACTGTTTCTCCGCACACCGCTGCGCCCCCTGTTATTAAAGCATCGCAGCCCTAGATAGAATCTAAAACTCTTTCTACACAGAAGACTTGCTTAGAAAGCCGCTACGTAATTAACGTGCGTTGATCCCTTAGAGGGCGTGTATTTTGTTTGCACGAATTCACAAATTACTTTTGTTCTGAACTGTTTGTTTCATGTTCCATTCAATGTACCGTTGTTAAATGTTGAACTAATTGATTATGTTTGCTAAAGTGTTGCTAAAACATACATCCGTTATCTTAAAGGTGTTATCCTTTTATTTTGTTTCTCTTTGTGTCTCGTTTTAATATGATATTGAAGGTCGTGCTTTATATGAAAGTTGGCAGCAGCCAAACCATTGTCCACATAAACGATAAATGCGTTTTGAGTCAAATTTTGAGAAGTGTCCAATTTTTTCTGAAGTATCCTTTCGAAAAAGCATACGAGAAATGATATTTTAAAAAATGATACACAAAACTCTCTAATATAAAAAAAGTAGCACCATTTTCTCAGAAAACCGTAAAATACTTAATAAAAATTAAATTCAAAAGTCTCCTTTACAGTTTAACATTAGGGCGTTGAATTATATAAGATCTTTAGACTTTCAAATTCCAGCCCTATTAGGGAGATCTCATTTATTTGAAGGGATAGATAGAGAGATGGTTAAACTGGGGCAAACTTGCGAACTTTTATGCCTGAACAATCGATTATTCTTTTTAACAACTTTGAAAACCTGTAAAGGCGTCTTTAGTATTTTATGCTGACTATCATGTAATACCCAAATATGCCAAAAGTTTTAAATTTTGTAAAAATGTCATTACCTTTTTGTCCGATTTCAACAACATTACACTCTAAAAAATATTTGGTGCAACTAATATTTTTAGTGAATATACGACCAATCAAGTTATTTGTTATGGATAGTCAGAATTTTTAGGTAAGCTATTTCAGTTGGTTTTACTAAAAAAAATTCGTTGCAACAACCAGTTATTATTTGGATTTTTTTAAACATATAGCTCATAAATTTACCTTAATTTTGGTATATAATTTATAATGTATAAATAAATATATGTATGTTAAAAAATTGTCGTTGTTACAAACTAAACTAATTCTGTTAATTTTATATACACATATTTAACGATATCAATTATGTTTTTTGGTATATACAAAACTTCGTTACAATCTAGGGAACATTTCGTCTCGTACAATGTATAGTCGCGTTACAAAACTAACCTTGGTAAAGTCGAATGAACTTTAACTTGGCAGGTACAAAGTTCGGTTTGTATTAGTATGAAACGAGTAACGACGTACTGTATTATTTATCGAAGGATACTTATTGCAGGTAAACAAGGGTCGCGTCCAGCAGGTAGTACGTCTGCGGAGTTGAAACTTGAGGAGATAATGAGACGCACTGCGTTGATAAGTAAGAGAGAAAAAAAAGCAACTAGTGGTAAAGCGGTGGTTTAAAACATGTTAATGCTTTACTATTTTTACCTGGAATATTACAAAATATTATATTCTAAGATTTTTATTCGCTTTATTTTTGTAAAATAGATGAACTAAACTGAGTTTATTTAAAGTTCTCAAACGTGTAATTTATATTAATTGTCTATGAACCAATCAAAACGCATAACTTACTAGTTAGTAAACAGGGTGATTAAAATATAATTAGCACAGGCAGATATGAAGTGTTATCGTTTGTTGACGACGACGCAGTTACAATTGTATGGCACAAGAGTTAGGTGTTCTGCATTTGCAGTCTAAATAATTAGCCCTTAATTTAATGAACCATTTTCAACGAGAGAAGGAAGCCGACGGCCCTTTGATTTCAATTAGCAAAGAACGAGTTGCGGAAGCATTAAACATCAGTTTAAGATCAGTTGGGAGGCTCTCACGTGATGTTAAAGTTAACGTGCTTTGCGGACCAAAAAAACGTCGGCGCGCAAAACAAAAATCTGTTAATGTTCGTGAAGGGGTTAAAATGGCAGTGCGGGATGTGATTTATAACTTCTACCGTACCAACACCCAATTTACATTAAAAACTCTGCTACAAGCTGTAAACGATCGGGAAATTATAAATATAAGTTCAAAAACGTTTTCTAAACTTTTAAAGAACATTGGTTTTAGAAATAAAAAAGACTGCAACCGGCGTGGCGGTATCTTTGTGAACAATCAAACATAAACTAAAGGATACTTTTTTGAAGTCATTTGTACGTTATTTGAATACAAAACTTTACAAACCCGTTTTTCTGGATGAAACTTGGGAAGTCTGAAGGAAAGCGGTTCACGATCGTGCATGCTGGTCATCAGACGGCTTTATTCCAAGGGCAGGTTTAATTTTTTCCACCACGTCCAAAAGCGCGGATTACCACGACAACATGAACAGCGAATCTTTTGAAAAATGGATCGAAGGAAAGTTGATTCAAAATTTAGAAGACCCATCTTTAGTAGTTATGGATCCGCATCGTATCACTCGCGATTGATAGAAAAGCAGCCGAAATGCAGGTGGAAAAAGGCAGAAATTGCGAATGAGTGCAATGAAATACCGTTTCCACCAAACGCCTTAAAAAAAGAGTTGCTTGCCATTACAAAAGCACATAAAAAACTAAAAAAATATGTTGATGAAATGATTCGCGAAGCTGGCCACACAGTGGCGAAAACGCCTGGAACATACGGAGAAACTAATTCAATCTTGGTGGCAACGTGAGATTATAGTTGACGATATTGATCCTATAATAATAAACGTAGGTGAAGATTCGTCGGATAGCTCAAACCAAGAAAACGGCGATTCTTCTAATTTATATACTTCTAATTAATTTCTTTTTATTTTAAACCATTTAAATTTAATATAGGAAAATTCAAAATACAAAAATTGATTTGATTATGACAAATAAATTTTTAATATTATAAATAAAATAATCAATACTTCAGCAGTTTTATTTTTCTATTATTATACATATTTCGGTATGTTTACATACCATTATCAAAGTATTTTTTGTGAAATTCTAAAACTGCACGAAAATACTACGTTTAGATGTTGAGAACTGCTGAGTATTGGCTTATCTTGGTTCGGACGCAGCGTTAGCTTAAGGCGACCTTTGTACCTGTCAAGTTAAAGTTCTTTCGACTATATATCCCTTACAACAGCATGTGTGCGAGAAGGATATGTACTAATACAGTTTTCTGGGCATTAGAAGAGTAAGAATTGTACGTATAATGTTCTATGAAACCTTGCTGTATCATAAAATCATTAACGTGATGCGAATATTTGTTTAGGAAACGTAATCGTGCGGAATAACAATTATTTAACATTGCAATAAACATTCAGCTGTAAGAATACTAAAAATGCTACAAAATAAAATAATCCTAAGTTGAGAACTACAAACAATATAACATTTTTTTTCAATTTATCATTCTCGTCTACTTGTGCGTTTTTACAATTTTTTGATCTAAATTCTCTGCCACATTTTACACCCCCTTCAACACATGCAATTTTGGCTAGTGCAAGTGTGCCGTCTTTGCAGTGAAAAGCTAAAAAATGTCTTAAGGTTTAAAGGGAAAAACGCTTTCAGTGAGAACACGTGAAGAAGTTTCACTTAGAACTTGCGTGCTCGGCACACAAGCCTTTGCTTTGTGCTTAGATTTGAAGAGAAGGTTTTTTTTTATTGTTTTCCACAAAACCGTTGTACTTTATGCAAAAAATAACAATCTTTAAAAAATTTGTTGGTTTAAGCAGCAGAATTTTCTCCATAATTTTTTCCTGGCATGATTTCTCCACATGCCTATGCTCATATTTCGCTAACTTACAAAAGCAAATCTTGACGAGAAGTTAATTGAATGTAGGTATGCATTGTCATCCCCCATGCAATATCAGCACGTCAAGCAGACGCATACCTCACGGCTTATGAATATGACATCCGGACATAATTAACAATTAAGGTAGTCTGTGTTATGTAATAAATCACATTTAGTCGTCTATTATTTGATTCCCTCCTGAAACACACTTTAATGCATCCCATTCAGGGCCACAAAGTCGACCGTTGTGCCTCCATTATCGGTTTTAAAATTACATTCTCTGCGCGAAAACTTTTAATAAAGCGTCAATGATGATAATATGACAGGAATTTACCGATGGGCATTTCCTGGCTTCGGTTCTCGGGGAACAAAAAATTACGCTGTGGTGTTGTTGGAAATTTTTTTAAGCTGTGGTTGGTTTATTATTTCGCCCAAGTTAAAATTATACGTTGTTGTTGGAATAAAGAACAGGAAAGGCTTTAGAAATTTAAAATTGATTTGGGAAGTTTGATGAAGGTTTTTTTTCTAATTTAAATTTGCAGAAGGCAATTTTTTTCTTTATTTATAAATTCCGGCTTTACTTCGTTAAGGTCCATATTTAATGATTATCTGTATATAAAATACTTAATTACTTTAACAATATTTATGTATTTAAACCCTATACGTATTTCGGCATGTTTGCATGCCATTGTCAGAGGTTATATGAAAAAGTAAACAGTTAGTGTTGTTATAGCAATAGAACTTGGTGACTTGATCTCGGTAATCGTCTGCAGATGACTTGATTTCTTATTCCAAAATGTCCAATAGAGGAGAGTATGAGAGATCATTTAGCTCATTCATTAACGGTTCAGTTTTTAAATGTTTGTGAATTTCAAAAGCTTCTAGTATATCTAATTTACGTTTATCATCACAAAAGTGTAAACATTTTATGGTGTTATTAGATGTCATTGAATGATTGTGTTCTAGTAAGTGTTTAGCGTAATTGGATTTATGTGGGTGTTTGTATTTGTAACAACGTACGTGTTCTTTATACCTAATATCAAAATTTCTAATTGTCTGGCCTATATAAACCGAATTACAATGCGAACAATTTAATTTATAAATGCCTGATTTTAGCAAACCCTCTGTTTTTGATTTTGCACTAAACAAAGCGTTTAAGATGTTTTTAGTTGTTTTAAAACTTACTTTATATTTATTTGTTATGTTTATAATTTCAGCATTTTTTTCTGATTTGTCACCAAAATATGGGATCGAGGCATATTTAATTGTATCGAATGAAGTTTCTGTTATGCTGTTCTTGGTTTTGATAGATTTGGTTTCTGTTTGAAAGCTTTGAATATTCACGTGAATAAATAAAATTATTCTAATTTTAACTCTTGTTTTGAAACTTAATTAACAATTTATTTTTATCACACAACAAAATTGTTCTATGTCTGTAATATAATAATTGTAACACATCAACAAAGTGAGGCAATAAAATATAAAAATTGTCGGTTTTCTGAGTGATTTGAAAGTTCTCTCTTGAGTTTCGTAAATTAAAAGTTTCATAGCAGCTCGTTAGCGTATGTTTGTTGTGTAATAAGTTTCAAGTAGTATATATTTCTCAAGTGAGCTTCGATTTTTCACAATTATATATTTTAAAAAACTTAGGGGCTGTATTCTGAATCGTTAAATATTTTGTGCTTGCGATTTCACTGGAAACTAAGCTTGTATTTGAGAAAAAGGTCTTTAAGGAATAATTTAAACTATATTTTTTAATTATTAGAGAATAGGACACCGGAAAAACAACAAATTTTGAATTCTGTAAACGGTAAAGTGGTTGTAGCTCAGAAGTTGAGCGCCCAGCATCTAACGCTGAAGGTCTAGGGTTCGATTCCCCGCCGAAGCCATTCAGCAATAAAAATCTATGCCGCAACCCGCCACTAACATTCCCCAATCCGGTGTAGGCAGCTGTGGGGTCTTAATGCCTAAAACCTTTTCTGGTATTTAGTCCTTCGGATTCGACGTTAAACTGTAGGTCCCCCGTACTCCACCTCAGCGCTAAGGAGAGTATGTGGCAGAGAAGAGTGTCGGTGCCCAGCAGTGGGACGTAAAGGCTGTTACGAAACATTCATAAAGGAAAAAATTAGAGCATTTGATATAATAAGTTTAATAAGATAGCGCTTAGGTTGTTCTATTTGTTAACAAGCTAGTGTAAAGAAGTATCTCAGTGATAACGCTGTTTTCCAGTAAGTTTGTCTGTTGGTAAAGAGGCAAGTGCTTTAGTACTGCTTTACATCTCAACCCGAATTACTCCTAAAACACCAACTCTCAATTGAATGCTCAAAGATTTAAAGCATCTCAGCCGGTAGAGTTAAAATTACGATAATCGTTTTTGAAACAATACTTTACTTCATAGCAATCATTTTGGGTAGGTCACGGCACTCTAAATATAAAACAAATATTTTGCAGCTTTAATTTTTATGGCACCAAAATTTAGTTAAACAACAAAATTCAAAAAAGTAAAAACACAGGATTTTTCATTTAAACTAGAAAAGTTGTCACTTCCGGCAAAAACCGGACGTTCCAAAATAATAGGGCTCTATGCGTCTAATAACTGTACCAAATTTGAATTGATTATCTTAATTATTTATTAAAAGAAGGGGGGTGAACCGATTCGCTGTTACACGCTGTGCAGGAGAATAACTTTAAAAAATCAGCAAAACACTTTGCCTGGACTTTAAAATTGTTACATTTGATATTTTCAAAAAGTATATTTGTATCAAATTTTAAGCGCCAATAGTGGCTATAATAAGGCTGCGATTATAATGCATGCACGTTCTCACAAACGTTCCATCTGACGAATACGTCCAGAAGCGGGTGGTTAGTGTAGTTGAGACGAAAAGTTTGTTGTTTTATGTTATAATCATGCAGAATAAAAGTGCTTGATTATTATTTATTGGATAATCTTTTACTGAAACTGTTACTTATGAATGATAAATTGGAATGTTTAAAATGTCTGCTGCAAGAAACTTGTTTCTGCTTAATTTGAAAGCAAAGTGGTTAGGAAACAAATTGAGTGACACTGAGATAACTTAAAATTACAGTATTCCGAAAAGTATACTATAGGCAAATATAATACCCTTAAAGTAACTGGGTTCTTTTTTATAATGAGTACAAATTAGCATCATATAAGCTTATATTATTCACGCGAGGTGGCGCAATCGCGTGACATTTTACTCGGACAAGTTTGACTTGCACCAAGAGATGAGACAAATGGGTTGAATTAATAGACATTGCTACATAAATGAAACAATTATAGCCAATAATCAAGGAAAATCAATATCGCACTACTACATTAGTTTGCCTAATTGATTATTTCAGTAGTTAAAATGCAACATTCACCTTGGGACTATGTGTCATTCGGGTAAAATTTAAAAAAATGTTAACGCGATCGCACCACCTCGTGTAAACGCATAGCACAAATTTCACAACATAAATTTTTTAGACCAATAAAGTAACATCTTTAAACTGAAAAATAAGAATTTTTGTATACTATAATATTTGTTTAATCAATTTTCTTTAAATGACAAAATCATTTTTACTTATTTTAGAAATTAGAAATTTTTTTGAGTCAAAAAACAATTTTTTTAATTTAAATTTGTTGTCGTAAAAAGAACATTTTGTCAAAAAAATAAAGAAAAATTAAGCCAACAAAAAATAAATAAGTTTTAAACCTTTAACTGACCTAAACAGCGCATCATACATTTCAGCAACTAAATTTCTTTAATTATGGATTAGAAAAGCTAATAAATAAAAATATGCTAAACCATATATCTAGCTTAGTCAGATTCCCTCGAATATATCTGAGATGTGTCGTTATCAGATAATGATGAGTCTGTTACAGTCATCAATTTTTTAGATGTCAAACTACTAGCGATGTTCCTTCGAGAGCATCAATTTGCTCTTCTAGCTTTTCAATAAATTGAGGTGTAGCTGAACCAGCACCATACATTGGGGTTGCCATCAAATCTAAAACATATTTAGAAATATACTTATATTTTTTGGGATTAGTTGCCTTATCCTCGAAAGTAACCGAAAGTAAATTAAAAAAATCTTCTATGGTTTGCCTGCTCACAAATATATGGGAACACCTTTGTTTATACAGACGTATCTGAGGAGCATAGGATAGCTCTGCAGGTGTTGCTCCAGAACGCAGCTTTTGAGTTTTTTTTGCTGTTTTGACCTTGCACTACTTTCTTCAGATGAAGCCAATGAAGTCTAAATGCGAACTTTATTTTCGTGTTTAACTAAACATGGTTTTCTGCAAGGAAACAAGTTTTATTCATAATAAATTTCTTCAAATGTTTGCCGTTACAATAAAGTCTGATGAAGCACATTAACATATTACTGTATATATTTTATTTCACAGAGAACGGGACTTTGGTTAAGCTGAAAGTAGTAAAAGTAATAGTTATTTTAAATTGTATTATTAGTTATAAAAGAGCAAAATATAATTAAGAATCAAATAATCAAATGTATTTATTTTTTTTCCCAAACAGAGAAATACTGGCAAAACGTAAAAATGTATTTAAATATTCAATTAAACTAATTAATATCAAAACCTCTATCGTTTAAAGTCACTAATGTCTTGTATGAGCTCATAAAATAACATATTTGGGTTACGATCTGTATATGACGGTAATAAATATCAGCTCGTTTGCAAGTCTTGTAACTGCCCAAAGAAAAAACACTTTTCAAGCATTCATATAAATGTACATTACCAATTTAGAAAAAATCACTGAATTATTTCGATAACTTCAATTTCTCCTCTTTTCCGTCTCTAATTAAAAAGTTATAATAATATAACAAAATATTCATATCTTACGAACGGATGAAAACTCAGGTTGCAAGATTTACATCGTTTCGTATTTCTGACAATTCTTCTTCTTCAACGAAATGATTTCTGTAAGAGATACAAATAAAGTATTGATCTGTAAATACCTACCAGTTCTTTTGCTGAACTTTATTATTACTTTCGAACGCAGCGGGGAATAAATTATTTCGAATAAGAACTCAAAAGATTAATGTTTCCGATTGTTTCATATAACTTTTTAAGTGCTTTTTTTGTTTCGTTTCTTCCATTTAATTGCCTTTCTTATCTGGCACGATTTAATAAATATGCTAAAGCACGGCGTACTTTTAAAAGTTATTTACTGAACGGTCCTCACTCCGGATTGAGATTTTTTAGAAATTTCAGCTTAAACTGCCAGAAGAAAAATCAACGACATCTATGACAATCTCATAAACTTCCTATACAAGAAATGTTATCTAAATTTGGAAAGTTTACGGGTATTTCCGACTTGTTTGGCAGAGAAGGTGCACATTTATTTTATCCCAAGATGACAAATGGTATATCCGCTCTTGTTTCTCGCTGAAATGCACTTGAGTGAGTGGCGAAAGACTAACTTCTGACTGCCTGGTCTTAACTACCGCAGAAGTTCTCGCCTCGGGATAGCATTTCAACTAAAGAATGACCCTAATAAATGAGCTTGTTTTGCTTCTTTCATTTAGTCGACGGTTTTCGGGAAGGTTTTCACAGACCCACTGAAACTTTTCTCGAGTCCTTGTTACGCATCCGCGTTGATAATTATAAATTTTCTTAAGAACAATTTCCACTTCACACTCCTATGCATTCTATTGCCAATCAGCGTTGTTTGGCTTCATTGAGGGAACAAAGGGCGGTAATTGGTAGACCTTGTTCTGGGTTTAACAGCACAACACGTTTCTCTCGGGCAAGGTATTATGCCGATAATTACAGAGATTATAGAACAATATGGTTACATATACCACAGTACATGTGATTGTTTACCGGAAAGTAATAACTAATAACAAATTCACTTAATTTAGAAGAACCCGCAAGCTATTTAATTTTCTAATAATAAAGCAAATATAATTAGAATAGGCTTAAATATTCAATAGAAGAATAATATTTTATTTTTTAGTAAGTGCGTTGCACAAATTTAACACTTAATATTAGTATTATAATCTAACACTAAATATATAAATTATATAGTAATATTCAAAGGTATTTTAAACTTTGACCATTCTTATTGGAATAACAAGTGAGTTATAAGTGCTGTTTCTATTAAAATTATTATAATTTTCTTTGTGTATTGCTTTCATTAGCACTATATAATTCGTTGTTATTAAAAAAATATACGAAATTGTTTTATATTTTATACTCGTACCATGAATACCTATAAAAAATTAATTAAGTATAATAAAATAAGTAATGGAGGGTCCCTCAATTGGTGCCTATTTTCTGAAGTTACGCTACTGTGCGTACAGGAATATTAATTTAATATGTTTGTTCAAAAAGTTTATTGCTTTGGAATAATCAGTCGACGCAAAACTATGTTTACGGTCACTTTACGCCGACGTAAACAAATTCCGTGTTTTATTTGTATACCGAAAATGGCCATAATGGTGTTTACAACTTTTCTATAATATTTGTATGATTCAAACATTTGAACTATTTTTCTTGATGTTGGTTATACTGATACAAATCGAAGTTATCCTAATATAAATTAGTTCTATTCATTGCAATTTTTTCCGCACATATTAGGTTTGCTGATCAGGCGCAATCGTTTTCCGAATACGAACTCACATCGGATGACTTCGGATTCTGTTTCATATGCATACCCACTGTCAAAGCGCCTTGCAAGCAGTTCGTCACGAAGGCGGCAAGGTTATCCGTCGTTATCCGAAGAGCACCGAGTTGCTGATCTACAAGTTGCCCTTCCAACGGCTAGTTCGCGAGATCGCTCACATTTTCAAGACTGACCTGCGTTTCCAGAGCTCTGCTGTCATGGCCCTCCAGGAAGCGCGCTAAGCTTGTCGGTATGTTAAAAGACCACCTTGTTTGCCATTTACGCGAATTTCGTCAGTATCATGCCCTAGCACATACAGCTGGCCAGATGTATAAGGGCAGAGCGAGCAGATATTTTAGAAATTACTTTTTAAGACGAAACAACAAGAAGTTGATCTTTTTTTTGGAACCTGTGGAACTGTTTCAGAACAGCTACAAATTTCGTTAAAACAAAAAGAATGGACGTACTCAAATCCATTCAGGCATACGTAAAACACGTTGCACAATTTTGCAACGTTGCGCAACTACAACTGCAGTTTTTGAGATACATCGTTTCGTTCAGTGTTACGTTAAAACATATATATTTGCAAAGTTTTATAAAATTGTTTGGTGTATTACTTTTAAAACCCGCGACCATGCATATTCTACGCTTACCAACTCCGTTATCAAATAGGTTGATATAATAAGCTAGCTGGCCAGATAAATAATACATATCTAAACACGCTCTATAAGGTCTAACATGTGGGTGTGTTGCTATTGTAAATCCGTAAATAATTCGTTTTAAATTGTATATATGCGCAAACTATATATTTGAAAGAATTATCCCAAGACTATTTTCGAAACTTCATACTTCAACTTGTCGAGATTGTGACTTCAACGCTTTATTACCCAAAATCGAGCTGACAGCTCGAGATCAAATTGGAAATCATAATAATGGAAAAGAAAAATAACCTCATCATTTAAAAATTTTTGTAAGTTTATTGAACTAGAGATAACTTAAGATTTGGTTAGTGGTTAACTCATTAATGTCTCTGTGACGTCTTCTAAGAATTTGTGAAAATTAAACATTCATGTACCTCTATTTATTAAATGAGATAAAATAAAACATTTTGGTTTAAGTCAAATTGCTCGTGACTGATAGTACAATAAGATTCACAACTTAATTTTTAGGTGTAGCAA
The DNA here is from genome assembly GCA_958336395.1 of Ctenicera cuprea. Taxonomy (NCBI): domain Eukaryota; kingdom Metazoa; phylum Arthropoda; class Insecta; order Coleoptera; family Elateridae; genus Ctenicera; species Ctenicera cuprea. The sequence goes on from OY284494.1 coordinate 26,386,322, forward strand.
AAACAAAGTTGTTGTCTCAGCTTTCCGTGGTGGGGTACACCCGGACCTCGAGCTAACCATGCTCCAGTGCTACTGCCAAATTCAGTCGCGGAGCAGCTGTCGAGGGACATGTACGCAGCAAGGAGCGCGGCGCCACAGGCGATTCTATGGTCCATATTTATTAATAATAATAATTCGTGTTGGGTGTGGTGCTACGCCCACAGCACTGAAGCTCTAAGCTTATTGTGCCCCAAAGATTCTGTTACTCCATCAGTCCAGTATTCCTGATAAAGTTCAGGATACTGTTGATGGGTGCTTTCCCTATTTCATCGGGTTCTGCAAATTGCACCCCGAAGTGCATATACCTTTTATCTCCTAAAGCAGGGCATTCACCTAAGATGTGAATTGGTGTTTCATCTTCTTCACCACACAATCGACAGGTGGGGTCCTCTTCCACTCCCAATAAATTGAGGTGTCTTCTGAGGCGACAATGTCCTGTTAGTAGTCCTATTATTGGCCTCATTTGTTTCCTGCTCAGTTGCAGAATTTCCTTTGTTTTATTTCTGGATGGTTTGTTTATGAGCATCCGGGATTGCCTGTGTCCAGGAATGTCATTCCAATGGATACAGTGTTGTCTGTGTAGCCAGTCCTTTACCGTCCCCTTTGCGGTCTGATATGATATCCCGCATGTGGGTTCGGGGCCGACTAAAGGTTGTTCCGCTCCCAATTTCGCCAATTGGTCAGCTTTTTCGTTTCCGTCGAAGCCCTCATGTCCTGGCACCCACTCCAGAACTACTCTGTTGTGTCCTGCCAGTGTCACAAGTGCCTCGACGCATTCTAAGACCACTCTGGAGTGTATCGCAACCCCCTCCAAGACTTTTAGTGCCGCTTGGCTATCGGACATGATGTAGATTTGTCTATTTGCATATCCTCTCTCCACCATTGTCTGTGCACACGTTGTAATAGCTATTATCTCAGCCTGGAACACGGTAGTGAGGTTGCCCAGGTTAATGCTAATGCTATCCCCTGTGTCTGCCTCAAAGATTCCCGCTCCCGAGCTGGTTGCCGTTTTGGATCCATCCGTATACCAGATCGATCCTCCTCGGCTTCTCAATTCCTGTTTTCTTTCTTCGCCGCCCCTCTCAGGTATTAGTACCCTGAAAGGTTTTCTGAAGTCGAAAACGGTATTAATTCTATCAGAATGCATATTTAATATGCTATTATTATTATTTAATTTGTCAAAGATTTCGGTGTGGTCCTCTGTTCTGTGGAGGATTCTCCCGTATCCGTTCACCTTCATTCTGTATGACGCCAGATATTTATTAATAACAAACGGAGTGCTTAGTCCACGGCCTCCACTAGTAATTATTAATCGACAAACTTACCACTCTATCTTGCTTCTGCAGTTTACTAAATGAAAATAAATAATAAAGTCACGAAAAAAAGGCAGAATTATTTCTTCTGCCCGCAACTAGTTTATGCCGCTCGCCATTTTTAGAAAGCAGCAAGGAATGAATCAGTCCTACATGTTCAAATTCTGCTCGCCTTGCATCTTGCTCCGCGCCAGAGGTTTAGTTCGATTTAAATTCGTCGCTGCAGTTTAGGCACGAAACACGCCCGGCGGTTTTTGTCTCTTCACGCTCTTGGCGCGAAGTTGAAAAGAAAACCGAGGAAAAATTGCACGTAAGCGGCCCGCTTTATACAATAATTTTTGAATATTTTTGATTAGTCGCTTCTTTTTTATTCAATCAAAACAATGAAACTTATTATATGTACACGAATAAATAAGTTAACGTAACAGAAGCACAAATATTGATTTGAACCGGAAGATAATCACAAATAATGTGTGTTAATATCTGTTGATTCTGTTTTCTTAAATAGGGCATTTTCCTCATTAGATATGCTTGATGTTCTATTGGCTTTGAAGATCAAGTTCTTGTGTTCATTCACTGAGCAAAACACACAAAATTACAGTAAGGTTTAAGAGCTCCTTTGATTTTAGAGGTTTTACCTCAAACTGTTGTTGGCAGTTAAATGTCAGGTTTCTATAGCGAAGCCTAGATTATGAACAGGGAAGGATATAGATTTCTATTTACAAAATCTAAGTTTTGTTTAAGCCGTACTAATATTAATAATCAGTGGCGGCTCGTGGTGTGGCGTATTGGGGATCGTTTTGACATATTTTTCGATAAAAATGTACTTACCAAATTTTAGGTAGACTTATATTTCAAGTCGATCCTTCGCGTTGGAAAAACGATCTATCACTAGTTCATTAAAATTGTCAATGTCATTAATTAACGATTTTTCGATGCTTAACATAGCTAACGCACTTAACCTTTCTTGCCCTATCGTGTTACGCAAAAATGTGTTTTTCTTTTTAAAGCAGAGAAGCAACGCTCGCTTTACACCGTTGTCATCGGCAAAGTACACAAAATTTTAATAAGTTTCACACTATCGGTAAAAATCAGGCAAAGATTATTGTTTACAAATAATTGTAGTATTGCAACAGCACCAGCACTTTTATAAAAATCCTCACGATCGTATAGCACTTCTAGTTCGGGTTTTAATTTTAAATCGTTTATAACAGGGTAACTAGTCTTGACTAATTTAAAAACATTTTGTAGAAAACGTTTTTTTGTGCTCTTCGAATTTATTTGTTTGAAATAACTGCGAAACAATTAAATGATTAGAAAATATAAATCTACGTTCAACGCAAATTTCTACTGCAATTGGAAGTTTTGAATTTTCATTTAATTTATTTCTTTTTCTGCATGTCGATGGAGCAGCTGGCCAGAAATTATTAAGAATGTAATGCCTAACTTTTTCTATATTACTCCGCAACTCTTTACGCAATCTATAATTTTATTTAAAATATACCTATTTTTATCAACATTTTCATTAAAATCTTTAATAGATTATCAATAAACACGGTCTAGTTGCAATCTGATATCCACATTACTAAGTATGGCAAAATTCATAGAATTTTTCATGTGGTTTGCTGATAAAAATGCTTTTGTACTTTAATTTTTAAATGCTTTAAGTCCATCACGCCGTTTTTACACCACATTGCGTCATCGCAGAATAACAACCACGGGAAACAGAAGAAAGCTTTTCTTATATCACATCCACAAATCCAATTCGATAAACTCATTGAATTGACTCATTAAAATACTTGTTAACTTCTTTATTTCTATACAATGTTATTATTTGTTTAATAATTAGGGTTGATTGTAGCCGACCGTTTTCTTTTAACTTCAAACGTTCTTCAAACTTCAAACCACGTTGAGCTTTAAGTTCCATTATTTTTTGCACAGACATTTTATAGCACTAAATTAAGATTTAGTACACAATTATGATTTACTACACAAGAAAATGTCACAGACAAAACCGATCTACGAAAAAATCCCCGAGAATTTTCTTACATGGCATTCACAATCCATAATTATTTTGCACGGACATCGTACAACACCACTTAATTATAATTACATAACCAACAACTGTTTTCACACTACTAAGTCGTGTACGTGCGAATCCCGCAAATAAGGCGGCTATTGGCATGCGCTTACGACGGACAGCTTACAGCATAATTCTCGGAAGTGCTGGGTCCGTCACCCTAAATTCTTTAATACGCAAATACTTCTATCCTCTTTTAGCTTGTGTAATATGAATTTTATTGCAATGAGCTTTCTATTTCACTCTTATTCATTTGAAGGCCTTTTAAGCCGGCGGCTTTATTCGGTGGCGTATACCTGAATTGTGGACAAACAGCCATATGACCCTCGCATAGATTCGCTTAACGCGCGCGCGATATTCAAACATTCAAACGTTTTCGGATTCTGTGGCAGCTCTTTAATAAACGTTCTTGCATACTTAACTATCTTCTTAGCTATAAAATATTTTTTAATTTTTATAGTGTGTAATATGTTATGTACTCAAACAAAAAGTAATTATTTTTTTCTTATTGCATTGGGAGGTCAATGATCATTTGACCCAATGGAGATACCGCCACTGGTAATAATCGTATTGAGCGAGAAACAAAAAAATGGCACTTTCAAAATATTTAAATTCTGCTTTTGGTTTAAATGTAAGTTCCAGAAACAATTCAAAAAAATCGCATAGTGCAAACAATTTCGAACAAAATGCCAATTATTATGTTAATATACCTACATACCATAAAATGTTAAGCAGCTTAAAACTTTTGCTCATTCATTACACGAGTAATCCAGCAAGATCACAAGCTGTGATTAAGTTATTCATATGCGCTCATTCAGTGTTAGATCTCGTGTAGCACACCGTCATTCAGGCTTACTTATCTAAATTACCATCGTCGATGTGTTTGGGAACTCTATGCATTTTGATGCAACGTATGAATGGAATAATAGATCGGTGGTTATCCAACTGCGTTAGTTAATGTGCATTGAACTGGAAGTAGATTTGTTTTATTCAGGCGAGAGTGCTTATATTTACATGGAAATCATGTTTATAGAGACATAGTATAGGAGGTGTTAATAATTGCGTACGGGTTGTTTTATTAACATCGTTGATTAAAAAAAATATTAAAGATGCAAAATAGGTATGATTAACGAGTGCGAATACATAAGAGAAGCGCTTCCCTTCATCTGGTATGTTTGCTTTAAATATTTTCAAATATTTTGGTGACAAATCAGAAAAAGTTGCTAAAATTATAAACAAAACAAATAAATATAAAGTAAGCTTTAAAACAACTAGGAACATCTTAAACACTTTGTTTAATGCAAAATTAAAAACCGACGATTTGCTAAAATCAGGCATTTACAAATTAAATTGTTCGCATTGTAATTCGGTTTCTATAGGCCAGACAATTAAAAATTTTAATATTAGGTATAAAGAACACGTACGTTGTTACAAATACAAACACCCACCCAATCCAATTACACTAAACACCTACTAGAACACAATCATTCAATGACGTCTAATAACACTATTAAATGTTTACACTTTTGTGATGATAAACGTAAATTAGATGTACTAGAAGCTTTTGAAATTCACAAACATTTAAAAACTGTACCGTTAATGAATGAGCAAATTGATCTCTTAAATTCTCCTCTATTGGACATTTTGAAATCATAAATCTTGTCATCTGCAGACGATTACCGAGTCACCAAGTTCTATTGCTATAACAACACTAACTGTTTACATGGCATATAACCTTTGACAATGGCATGTAAACATGCCGAAATACGTATAAGGTTATAATAAATAAATAATGTTAAAGTAATTAAGTATTTTATATACAGATAATCATTTTCAAAAATTAACATTCCAGCCCCAACAATTATTATAAAATTAGAATGCAGTTGCGGTATTGATATTGCACTTGTTTAAACTCCTATAAGAATTCAAATTGTAGTGTCCGCAGTTTTAAGGCTAGGAAGTTAGGAAAAAGGCGATTCATCTCTACAAGAGTTAAGATTGAACTTCGCTAGGTAAGTTTGTTAAGTCTTTTAATTATTGCTCGCTTATTTCTGCTGCTATATGACCTATCACAGACACTATTACCGACAACAGAGGCTATATCCGATTATGTATCTGCATTTTTAAATTGCGTTTAATAAAATAACACCACAAAATACGTATATACTCCGGTTCCAGTTTCTAATTTCTTAAAAATTTATTTGTTCAAAGAATTTTTTCGTGTAAACATGATTTGACAAATGTAAATGTCCTCGACCAGGCATTTACTTCCTTACTCTACGAAATCTACAAAATAATGAAAAGCTCCAACCCATAGCCTTACTTAAAGCCAATCAGAGTTGAGGGGGCGTTGTCGCTTACAACAGCAAGTTTTGCTTAGTTAATTAACGGACAAGCCGGATATTGTTTTCTTTTTTCCGCACAACAACCACGGTCCGTCTTACTCTCTCTAACTCGTACTAACGAACGTTTAATAAAAGATATGACATTTTAGCTTCGATGTTTTGTTTGTATTGTGCAGATGCTGCTATGCAATATTTTAACAGTTCTAGGAAATAAATTCATACAAAAGCAACGCGTTTAAGTAGGAAAAAAAGTTCAATCTGCAGGATCGGTCAAAACGGCTTAAAAGAACTTGCTTAATAATCGTGTGAAATCTTACAGTACAAATTCCCATACACCGTTAGCTTTTTTAAGAAGCAGCGGCTACACCAGGTCTCGACAAAGCCTTCTGAAGAATAATTTGTTTACGTAAAACTTGTTGTTCGTTTAAATTAGTTAATTGTTTGTAAATATTTTTGAGTTAATCTGTTGCTAATGTTGTTCTTTCGTTCATATTTAAATACTAAGAAAACGTTATTTTGTCTGTTAAATGAATACTTAGAAACTTTTAAATGTGTTCCTTTGTTTTCACATTCTAAAGTTAATCGAAATCGGAGTAATCGTTTGGGAGATAGATAACGAACGACCGCAGAGTATTTTAAAAATTCAAGTGTGGTGTTTCTGGAATTACATTGCTAATGGAACCGTCAAAGCACTAAACAGTATAAATTTCTAATATACTAACTTGCCTATATTTTCTAATGGAATCATTGGAGCAGCAGACAGCATAAATTTCCTATAATCCTATTCCTACAACTAAGCACCTCTAAAATTTTAATCGGAATTTATAGTAGTTCTGCTACTGCATCATAGAAATGATCTTAGTTACCCCGATACATTAATTATTATTATTTTAAAATGTATTCTGTAATATTAACAACAAAACTTGGTAAAAATAATATTAAATATTAACAAACGCAAACATTTCGTACAGACTGTTTTGAATTGATTTGAAAAGTTTCCACCCGTAAGTATTAATCGTGGGTTTAAATCTCTAGGAAAATGTAGTTTTTTGCCAAAAAAATTTGTTAAAATTGGATGATTCGTTCTCTGGTTATTAATTAAAAAGTATTTTTACTGTGTACCAATTTTGTTTTAGATTGACATAATTTTTTCAAACATGTTTATCATTTCTAAAAATGGTTTATAATTTAAATAAAAGGGTAGAATCAAATTTATTTGCGGAACCGAGAATCAATGTGCCCGGAGAACTGCGGCTGCCTTTAACCAAAGGCACGCAGATAGAAATTTCTTGCACAATACGTTTTGAAACTTGGGAAAAAGTTTGTGGAAAGTGTGTTTGTTGGAACTTTCCGAAGAACTTTCTTGAATGGTTTTGTTAATGTAAACTCAGTGGCCGAAAAAAAAACAAATGTGTGTGCACTGTTATCGGTTCTTTATTCATAGAAGGCAAATTAAGTGGGAAAATTTACTTAAATATGCTGCAAGATTCTATCGATACTCTAATCACAGAATCTTTAGAAAACCAACATGACGTACAAGGAAACTTACAACTGGATGAAGACCTTCTTTACTATGTGCAAAATGGAGCCCCTGCTCATTACGTATTACACGTTCGACATTGGTTAATTGATGGATTTTCTAGTAAGTGGATTGCCAAAAAATAAGTAATCGAGTAGCCAGCTAGATCTCCAGATCTTACCCCAATGGATTTGTTTTGTGAAAACATTTAAAATCTGTAGTTTGCAGTAAATTCAGCTATTGGATATTCAAGATTTAAGAAATAGAATAACAAGGGAGTGTAGGGATATCTGCAGAGAAACATTAGAAAATGTTGGAGTTGAATTTGACGACAGATTTTACCATTGATTAACCAATAACAGCAAACATTTTAAACTGTAGTGTTAGCGACGATACATTGCGTTTTGTATCTAAAATAATTTATAAAATCTATGGTAACGTGGTGCATTTGTTTACATACTTGGCTCCCATTTTTAATACAATAAAAATAAGTTCTAATTAAAAACTCGAAAACGAATCAACCGATTTTAATTAATTTTGCGTCAAAAGATTACATTTTCTAGGGCTTTAATTTGATGTCACAATATAACAGTTAGGGTTTTATTAATTTCAGGTTTTGAAATGGTAAAAAGCTCCCACAAACCTCATCTCAATATCTTTTCTGATTCTCTTGCTCCAACGGAGAAATTTCAAATAAACACCCTGTATATAGACATGATGAAAGTATTGACATGATCTTGTAATGGTAATACTTTTCGATAAATTGTAATGTTAATGTGATTTAAAAATAATTATATATGTTTTTGAACATATTTAAACATGTGATTGTGAGAAAGTAATCTGACCGAAAAGTGTAGGAAAAATTAAATATTGACTAAAGTTTGATTTGCGAGTATGTAACATACAAACCCTTGACAGAATTGAATGTCGGTATACAATTTAAAGTTTCTTGAACTAGCTGAGAACGACATGATCTTTAAAATAGCCTATGTTGGAGCAAGTTTACGCTTATCGACGCTGTGATACTTTGGGTCAATATTTTCCAATTTGTATTTTTGAGTTGTCGCATCAACTACTACCAATGTTAAGCAATGTCGTGTGCGTTTTTAGATGAATAGGCGATTATCTGGTTAAAATTGTTTTGTTATAAAATGATCACTTTTTGGAAACTAAAAGAGCTCGAATATGCAGCCAAAATATGCACTCAAACAGTCAATATATGCTTTTAATATGCACTTTAACAGCGTTTATTTATTTTCAAAAAATATAAGTAGATAAGTTACATTAGAAATTAAATTGATTTTACTTAATTAACGTAAATGTTGTAGTACTTTGAATGTTTGAACGTTTGATTACTAATAAAGTTGCAAATGAGATATTTTTCTGAACTACGTGGTGTAAACTTTTGCATTCTGTCGGCCAGAATGTGTTTGCATTTGGAAAACCATATTTTAACGTCATAGAATGTTACTACTGCTTGCCTATACTTTGGCAACGTTTCTACGCTTATTTTAAACCGAGTTGATGCAAATACAAATAATGTCTGACTATTTCAATTTTTACGAGAAAATCAGATTTTTTTGTGTTTTTACACGCTCTTGAATTTGTTAACATCTTTTTCAGCACAGGCACGTGGTGCATTTTGAGGATAATTCATTACGTTTTGTATCCTTTCTCGTTCTTTTCGAGTGCCACCTTCATGTTCAGAGTTTTCATTTTCTGTACAATTATTGTTAATAAAATTAAATTTATGAATGTTTATCTGATAAACAGAATGCGACGTGTATTGAATTTTATGACAATCCCACTAATGGACAATTCTAAAAAAAATCCGTAATAAGCTACCAAAATTTAAAAATATCTGTATGAATATTAACTAAAAATGAGGCGGTTCATAAATAAATATGCAGTAGATTACGCATTATTTATTGTGAACGTGGTATGATTTCTTCATCCTGTGCATCTGTAAGAACATCCAACAAGAACCCGCCATCAGAATAATATGCAAATGCATATAAATCCGGCCTTTATTGATTACATTACAAGTACATAATCGTTGTTCTGCTATACATTGCGAAAAGGGAATGTAAAAACCCACATTTTGCTTTGTTAGAAAGTGTTATTTAGATTCGGATATGTTTCCAACTACATCAAAATAAATGATTTACTGTTTGAACGAAATGGAAAAATAAATTCATGTTTTATTAAATGAAATTGTTGAAATGTAGACAAAAAATTTGTAAACGCGATAATTTAGAATTCTAGCAAAAATTAATGAGTTCCAGCTTTACTTCGTTGAAGTTCATATTAATGTATAAATAAAATACTTTATAATTTCAAGAATAATTATTTACTAGTGTTAACCCAGCGCACAATGCACTGACAGACTGAGCGTTGACTGAGCCGGCTAAATGCTAAGTCACGTGATGCATTAGTTCCATGAAAAGACGCGGCGTTGGTGTAGATGTCGCCTCAAGTAAAGCGCGTTTAGCAGACTTTCATATATAAATTAAAATAATTATTATTGAAAAATCGACGTAGAATAAAAATATAAAAATGATTCATGTTCCATCTGAGGATAGAGACCTTTCATTGAAACAAAATGGGCTAAATTGGTGAAGCGGTAGCCGCTGGAGGAACCGGAGAAAAAACCCTTTGAGCTTTTATATATGTATGGATATGGATTTTAAAATAACAAATGGAGTCGTCTGTAGACATAGATAATTAAGATCTAGTCATCCAGTTCTATTGTTCCTATAGCAACACCAACTGTTTATTTTTTAATCTCAACTTTGACAATGACATGTAAACATGCCGAAATACGCATACGGCTCAACTAAATAAATATTGTTGAAGGTATAAACCATTTTATTTACACATCTCGCGCAAAAAGACTTATTTTTACATATCAACCTGAATGTGAAGTTTAGCTGACGTTTAACATGTGAACTTTTTGTTTCACGTTATCCCTCTAAAAGCTTATGTGAACAGTATCAATTTCACAGAAAACTAAAATAAAAGTTGTTTTAGCATCACATGTCTTTGCTGCGAGATATTATTTCACATTGACAACAAAAAACAAAGTCGGGGAATTGCCGTAGGACGACAAATAAATATATTTCTTACAGTAAGCAATGTTGTATTTTGTACAGAATGTATATTATTGTAAAATTGTGTTACCGTCAACAATGACTTGATTGCCATTGCAAAACGATTTATTAGTTTACTTAGTTTTGTTATCTTGTTTTTGCCACTATTACGAAACACGCTCAGAAAAGTCATTTATTTATTTATTTGGCCTTATACAGACTGCTAACTTATTGTACAACAGGGATAAGTTCTTATAGATTTTATAAAAAAAATATTTATTTTATAGCAGTTCAAGGTAACAAATGTATAGTTGCAACCTCCAAGGAATACTCGAACTTAACACAAGAAGAAAATAGGTTGAAATTAATTCATGAATGTGAAAACTAATCGCCAGTAATTCAGTTGAGCTCGAGATATCATCAAGCCCATCAAAGATAACCGAAGATCATAAAGATTCGTACAACCTGCAGGAAAACTAATGGCGATGATTTTATGACATCTAGAGAAAATTTTACTGATATAATATATGCTACGATGGCTGACAATTAAAACAGAAGTTTATGCAAATACACTTGAAAAGTTGCACAATTGTGCTATCCGCCAAAAAGCCCCCTAATTTGCTAATCAGAGGACTGTTGCTTTTGCATAACAAGTTCAGTATGTTTCTTACGGAAACCCGTCCATGATTCTGGTAGCACGAACTAGCCCCTCGGATTATTAACTCTTCAGAGTTTTTAAAGTTGGAGAGTTTCCTCCAATATTGAACTTAGGGTGTAAACAATTTTTCTACAAATCAATCAAAAAAGGTTTTTTTGAAAGGCAATATGCAGTATTTATCGATAGAATCTTCCAATTGCGTAAAATTAAATTTTCAAAATAATTATTGTGTTTTTTATCACTGCATATGTAATTTACGTAATGTCCCTCGCACCATTGTTTAAAAAATTATATTTTCTAACTTAAACCAATTATTCAAAAGTCCACTAAAGTTAGTATCCAGTAGTAAGTAAATTCATTACTCTATAAATACTAATAGTCAAAAGTAGTAAAATAATACAGGTAATGGGGTTTCTTGGGTCACAAACAAAATGTAATAAATTTGAGACTAAATACACAATTCTACGCACCAGATTAGCCATTTTTTTGACATCATTTGTTGAAAACAGTAAGCAGTACAACACATAAGGAAAACTGAATTAAACATTTTACTTCACACAACAATAAAGAAACAAGCTACAAAATAGGAAGTTAAAAAAACTTTTTTCTACTGCCATTTATTAATTTACTTATTAAGTGTGCGTTGCCTATACTGTAATGATACCCATTTCGATACAGATTGTCATTATGAAATGACCCAAACTGACCAATAGCAGCAAAGCATTGTTTAAACTGACCAATAGCAGAAAGCATTATTTTTGGTAACCATGGTTACAAGAATTGTTGACATTTTAATTTATATTAATATATTTTTTTAAATTACTTAATCGTAGAAAAAATAGTGTATGCAACTCTTATATAATGGCTATTAATACACTCGTTTGAATAACGACACTCGTTCCGCTCGTGCCGTAATCTCACTCGTGTATTAATAGCTATCATCATAGATTCGTTGCATAACATGCTATTTTGAATGATCTTGTACCTTGCGACAAACGAAAATATAATAACAATATACCTAAGTAAAAATAGATACTTCAAATTTACATAAAAAAGAACTAAACTGAACTAGAAAATGTATATATTTAAATTTAAAAAACAAAATCAATTTTTCTTGATTTGTTTGCAAATCGATCAATTTTTACTTTTTCCCATTTAGATGCGCTCAGGGGAGGACCCACAGCGTGTTGAAGCGTGTTCGCGGATTTTAGTACTCTTTCAAAATTATTGTAGTTCAATTAGATCAGGCGATTGTGCCGGCTACTCGTTGCTATACGCTATTCTGTTATTTAGAAGTACTTAATGCAGGTATTGTAACGTTTCCAAGAGAAAAACTCAGTCAGCGGTACAAATCTCGTACTACCTCCAATGATGGCTTCCAGAAAAACTTGGAAACTGGCATAACACATCACCATCATTACTTAAATAGGCGGTAAATTCTTTAAAGTATTTAAGGCTCTGGATGTGGACGGTATTTGCGCAGCACTACTCATTTAGGACTATCCTTATGCCTATGCATGTGGCTGCGGACAAACTTAGTTTTTTGCTATATACCAGAATACTGGAAGCAGGTAAAAGTAACATTTATGCCAAATTCGAGGTAGGACACGTCAGCCAAGGTCAAATTCTACCGAGCCATAGAACTCTTATCGTCTCTTCAGAAGACGTTAGAAAAATGTATTGATAAGCATATCAGGAATGATGCACTGGAGAGAATTTCTTTACACCGAAACCAGTACGCCTATCAAACAGGAAAATCCTGCAAGTTTGAATCTATTTACCAAGTCGCTGAGCATAGGAAAATTCACCTTGCACTGTACCGCTGGATTCCAAAAAATAACTTGCTTTTTTAGCCTATTTGTAGTGCGTAGTGCTTCGTGGTTAACTTGCCGGCCGCCTCCTGCTGTTGCTAGATGAGAGAGGAATTTGCACACAAAGATATTCGGATGGTATTACCATCCTTACTTAAGAAAAGTTTGTGGGTGTTGTGTTCAATATAATGCAGTAACACGAAGATAGTTCTTCAACACCAGTAAGCTTCTTCTATCTATTCTATGGTGAAAAAAGTTTTTTACTGAGACGTCTTTATAAACATAATAAGCTTTGGATAGAAGAAGCCTAAATTAAAAGTGGTAAACTGGCTTTACGCGAGAGAGTTTGTGCTCTTAATCACATATGCTGCCTTGGTGAGCTGGTCCAAACCCACACATGTTTCAGTGAAAAACAGGCTAGGTATATTACAAAAACTGACCCGACAGACGCGCTAAAAACCCTACTAGTATTACCTCTCCTACGCCTACAGGTAGAAACTTAGTCGAGACTAAGGCGTATCGGTTAAAAACAAACGAACGCAGGAAATGCACCAACTACCAAGGGAAATACACCGAAAATTTCAAAATACTAAGCAACAAATATATCTCACAGATGCAGTCGGACAAAATAAAACCTTCATTCAACTTCTGAGTCTGTTTGCAGTATTTACATTAAAAATAGAATAAGAAAAACGGTGGTACAGAGCCAAGAGAAAATGCCTATAGCATAAATCTGGGCAGCTTTGCAACAGTGTTCCAGCTATTCTCCCTTTTGGCTAAGTCATGATACAGAGGCCCTATCAAAACAGTAGAATCGTCATTATGACTGTCAGGCGGCGCTGATGTTTTGCTAAGTTAATTTTAAAGTGGTTTTAGAATGTCTTAGGAAACTGATGGACTTGGGAGAACACAAGAGGCTTCGCTTGACGTGGCTATCAGGACGCCAATCAGTACATGCCAATGACAGGTTAACAGGAGCAGGCAGTATGGAACAACTAATAGAAACAGAGCCAAACTGCGATTAGCCTACAGCACTGCTACGGCGTGGGGCGGCGCACAAATTCAAAAAGACATAGGTTTTGCATAATACTTGGGTTATAAGAGTTTGCGAGGTCGCTGATTTCAAATCTGAGGTCAAAATTGAAAAATTCAGTATGGCCGATCCAATATGGCGGACTACTAGACACAATTTCACCGGATTTATACCATATTTGGGTTTTGAAGGTTTTTATAATGGCTGATTTCAAATCTGAGGTCAAAATTGAAAAATTAAATATGGCGAATCTAATATGGCGGACTGTTAGATAAAATCTCATTGGATTGATACGATATTTGATTTTTAAAGGTTTTCGTGGTCGCTGATTTCAAATGTTATATCCAAATTGTAAAATTAAAAATGGCGAATCCAATACAGCGGACTACTACACAACATTTTATTAGATTTATATGACATTTGGGTTTTGAAGGTTTTGTGCTCTAGTTTTAAATCTTGTGTCAAAATTGTTAAATTTAAAATAACGGATTTAACATTTGACAAAATTCTTTATAATTATAAAATTTTCTAGGTGAATTTTAAAACGTTGACAATTTTGATATGTAATACAAGAGCAAAAAAAAATTATCAAAACTGAAAGGGCTAACTTGATTTTTGTAAATTCTATTTATTTGGGGTTCAGATTGGGTTGAATACCAAAGGAAAGTACTGCTGTTCCAAGCAACAACTACATTCTATGCAATTTTAAAAAAAATCATATTTTGTCTGCCACAAAAAAATAATTTAAAAAAAACAAACATTATTTGTAGATCTGAAACTACTTTTTACACTGAACTAGATTAAACAAAAAATTAAATCTTTGTTTTTCTATTAAATAAGAGAAATGCTCTTGTTTTGCCTAATATTGGTCATTATCTACATGCACAAGTACCAGAGTACCTTACCCTTAACTTAACCCTTAACTGTTTTAATATAGTTAACTAAGAACTCCCTTGACCCTTGATGTAGTAGCATTAATAGTGCCACTGACCCGCAATGCTTCAAATAGTTCACTGCGCTCGACAGTTATAGGCCTTTCTGCAAAAGTTGAAAATGTTGAAAAAAAGGACAAAAACGGAAAGTGAACAAGTTTGGTACTGCTTAATAAGAGTCCAAGCTACAATGTCATGCCAGTTTTGGAATGTTACATTGAGTTACAAATTATTAAAACTCTACTAGAGTTTCTTGTTTAAAAAAATATGCTCATAATGAGAGTGACCCTATATACTGAACAACTAAATAATGAAGACCGATATCAAAATGAATTGGAAATATCACGAAATCTTAAAAAAAACTACTATTTAACGGTAGCGCACAATGGAAGAAAGAAACGGCAGCTTGCCAGTCCTGCGAAACAATTGTTTGCGACGTTGTTATGGGGACCCAAATGCGCGTATGTTCGTTTTTATGGCTATGTACAATGAAGTAGTTATCGGTTAACATAATTAAATATTGTTTTTTATTAGCAGTGAGGTTTTTTTTAGCCCATTGTGCGGCGCAGAGAAAAATCTACCGCAAGTACTGGACGGAGTACCTTCGCATGAGACATTCCAAGTCGCTCATCGGTGTTGCCGTTCAAGAAAGTGGCTGCTTGTAGGGAGAAAATAATGCACACAACAAGGTTCCTTACAAGACACTGTTGCATGAACCAACACTTATACGCAATAAAACCCGCAGAAAACCCACCGTGTAGATTGAATGAAGGAAAAGATCGGACATTCCTTTACTGTTTATGCTACTGTGAGATGTTGACAGTCCGTAGACTAAAACACTTTAGAGTAACAGAACTGGGCTCAAAATAATTACTAGCAAACACCTCCATTGACGACAGGCGCCCCTTTTTTTTCACGAAACATGAATATTACTGTTAGGCCAAAACGTTTTGATTGTTGGCAGAATAGGTTCTTTAGGCCGCAGTTCTTGGGGCATTTAATTGATACCAACCCATGCGGAGAAAAAAATAAGTACGTTGGTTAAAAGCATTCTACAAGTTCTTGCAGGCAATTTAAGAAACAATAGTTAATGCCACATTTAAAAACCAAGCTTAAAAATAATTAAGGCATTTCTGAAATTTGTTTTTAAAATTACTCAAATCATCCAGCACAGTGATACAAGAATAGCATTAAATGAAGAACTTAAATGTGCATTGAAGAAGCTGGTATGGTATTTCAGTATTTATCACAGATAATTTAAATTTTGTTTAATGCGCTTCATTTATAACACAAAACAATAATGTTTAAAGCTTGTATAACACCATTGAAACTAATAATATAATAAAATAATATAATAGTTATTTAAGTATCAAGGAATGTAAGGACGTAATAACATCCGAGGTAGGCGAATACGAGCTGAGGCGGAGCCGAAGCTTGTCGCCTGCCGAGGATGTTATTAGTCGATACATTCCGTGTTACTTATTAAATTTTTCACGCTACCAGCAATGTAAGTAGGCCTACAGGTAGAAATTTAATCATATTTCTAAAAGTTCGTTTTGACAGCTGTCATCGGAATTATTTTTTAAAAGCTCCATCATTCTAAGTTGTCTGTGCTTGTTACCGTATCAACGAACAGTTAAAATCAACATTATTTTCCTAGGGATGTAAGTGACACTATTAAGTTCCGTCGTCAAGGGTAACTAGTACACGAATGTTATCAGCCATTTACGATCCCTGTAGCTATGGATGTAAGGCCTACTTACATTGCCGGTAGCGTGAAAAAATATTTTTCACGCTACCGTTATGTAATGAAGTTCATTATCTCCCTAGTGAGATAATGGATTCATTCATTCAAAAGTATTTCAAAAGTGACTTGACGTTTGCAAACAAATTAATGCGAAATGTAAAACATCATTTCAAGCAAAAAAATTTAATTATTAACAAATTTCGAGCAGTCGTAGATAAAATTTTGTATGTCGCACGTGTGATGGCGCATTATTATGGCACTCGTTTGATTACACAACTCGGTTTGCGACCTTGTCGTGCAATTTTAAAACTCGTGTTATAATAACGATTTTATCCCACTATTAACATAAATAACTATTACAGATTTATAACCTGTTGGGGTTTGAATTTAAAATAACCTGTGTATTATCACTGGATATTTGCACAATAGCATTAATTTTAATTACGCGTATTATTCCACATCACATACTTTAAAACAATAATTGTTAGGCAATATGTATGATTCACTAGCAGCTGCTACATTAATTTTTAATAAAAAAAGGTATAAACATTAGCAACTACTTTTAATTAGAAAATAGCTTTCTCGTTTTAAGTCCATCAAGTCTAGGAACATTAAAAGTTAAGAAAGTTTATTCGCACGAATGTGTCCGTGTCTACGCCCGGACATAAAAATTTTAATTACATAACCCGTGTTAAAAAGGCTTTCAGCTTTCCAGAAGTCAATTTGACTCAAGGGAGCGGCGTCAATAACTCTTGCAGACCCTATTTGATCGCAGTGGCTGGAATCCATTGCCCTACACTGCCCCCATTGGCAAACCATTCAGACGGTGATTCCACACATCATGTTGATGGGCAGCCGTAAAAGAGAATTCCCGCTTCTCCCATGTAACAGAAACTTTTGAATAAAAAGCTAGAAAATATATCTTACGGCTCCGCGTACAAGCAGGATTTCTCGTAAATTTTTCTTCGGACACAAGTAATTTTTCAATGATTTTACTGTGCGTGCTTGAATATTTATGTGTTGTAAAAACACTAAATCAATTGGAAATTCTATTACATTTTTGTTTGTTTTAGCTTGCAATTAATTCAACTATTTAATGTGACTTCCCGTATCATATCCGAACTAACTTCAATAATCGTTGGCAAAGCAAACAAACTGCGGCGGTAATTCTACCCCATTCGAGTAGCATCGATTATTTGAATAACCCAGTTGTTATTCGTAATTTCCAATTAATATACAGGAAGGGTAGCGCCTGATGCGATGCAATCAAGAAATTTGCATCTTTTATTGTGCATCTTCCGGAATTGATAATGAGTCGAAATCAAATAAAGTTTTCCAGAGACAGCAGACGTCTGTGGTTGATGTTAAAACGAAAATAGATCTTTTCTGGAAGATATTCGTGCTCGCTTTAGATTAAATAATTTTTTTTGTTATACAATACTTCAAAGCGAAAAAAAAAACATTTGTATAAGAATGAATTTAAATGTTTAAGGTATAGCAGTGGAGTGAAAAAATTATTTTGGTTCTTACAAAATTGACAAAATAAACCGTGTGTTTAATAATTCTACTATCTTAGGTTTTTACTTCCCTATACTTTCAGTATAGGGAAGTAAAATTTTCATGAAAATTTTAAAAATTTGTGTGTGTACGCCTCATATCTTCCGAACGGATAAGCCAATTTTGATGTACTTCGTAATGTAAAAACAGTTTCTTTGGTAACAGTTTTGCTCTTTTAAAAACGGAATCAAATAGAAGACTTTAGAACAAAGGGAATGTTTTTTGCCAAACTTTCTAGCCTTAAACAGGCGGTTGCTACAATTTTTTGAAAATTTTGACTTCAGCGTTTTTTTACTTTAAAACAAGTTGACAGATTGGGTTCAAATTTTGCATAGTAATAGCCCTATACAGATACAATGTTATTGGCCATAAATATTTTTAGAAAGCTAAAAACTAGAAAATCAAAATTTTTTTCAAAATTTTGGAAATTTTCAAAAAAATATTAAACAAAAACTCCCCACATGATCCTCTCTCCTCTCTTTAATAAACGGGGAATGGATAAAAAAATTTCTGTTTAAACTACATTGCTCATGAGTTATAGCAGAATAAGATTCAGAACTTTAATTTAGGTTAGAGAATTTCTTATGTTTTATTTTGACCCTTGGTGGTATTTGGTGGTTAATTGGGTTTTTTGTCAGTGTAAAAGGAACAAATAATAATAAAACATCTCGAAAATAGCACTTTAACACCGAGAAACATAACTTTGGTTTTGAAATATCAATTCTGAATAAACACGAGAATGAAGAAAACGACAATTTTTAGGAATGGTAAAAATAGAACAAGAAATTGGTCATTGCGCGTTTGATATTGTATACCTGATCTGTATGTAAATTTGTAATAAAAATGTTATTATGTTGTATGTTACAAATATTGTAATTAGTAAAAACTGTAAGTTTAATAATTTTGTATTTTTATAATTGTTTCTAATGTTATAATACGTATAAAAACCCGAAGAAGATACCAATAAAGTATCGAAACGTTGCTTACAATTTTACAAAATAAATTAAATTTTATTTATTGACTTAAAACCCAATTAATCCTAAATATTAATGTTGAGGTACAGCAATGTTTAAGGGGGTTAATTTTTCTCCTCCACCGCTAGTTTTCTAGAACAAATTTATTCTTCCGAATTTAGTTGTTTTAAACTTATTAGAAAACTTTTGTTTTTAAATTTTCAAAAAAAAAGTATATACAGCAGTTCAATGACAAGTGAGGGCCAGCGGGTGGTCTAGTGGTTAAAGTCACAGGCTTTGAAACTAGACTCCCAACGGCAGTAGGTTCGAGTACTCTGCCCGTCGAAAATTTTTCTGAATAAGTTAAATCCGGCGTGTCCATGGATGGTGTGTGTGGTGTGTATGTTGAATTGCATGTTTTTCAGGGGTGGGGCATGTTAGACCGGTGAATAGCGCTGAAGTGCGCTGAGCCCGGGTAAGGGGGTGGGATGGGAATCATGGAGTCATGCTCACGCACAGTTCATGATTTAAAAAAAAAATGACAAGTGAGCGAAGTAGATTGCAAAACAGCTAGTACGTAAGAGATATGACGAGTTATGACTAAAGGCCGGATTTATATGCGCTAACGGTGTTGCCAGTTACATTTACCTGGTTGCAGCAGCAGAAAACATATTTGGCAACATTGTTAGTCCATACAAATGTAGCCACTAAGTTGTGTGATGAATTGGTTATTTGGAGAAATTAGTACACGTGCAAATATTTAAAAAAAACTCTGAAAAGAGCTGGGGGTGTTGCAGGGCTTGAAGAAAGCTCGGAATTATTTATTTTGTAGCTCCGGAAGGAGCTGGGTGCAGTAGGACTGTATAGCACTGTTAGATTGCGCTCGATCCAGCAGCAGTTGATTTCTAATTGTTTTAGTTTTGGGATCGCTTTAGATCCTAAGAACCAAGTAGGGCAGTTAGCTTGCGCTCGATAGAGTAGCAGATGTTTCTACTAGGTTTAGTTTTTGAACTATATTTGGGGGTTAGTTCCGTTTTGAGCCTAAAAACGAACTGACTCTCAGTCTGCAATTATGCGCTTTTATACTCGTTTTGACCGTCGTCGCATAGCAAAATAAACAAACATTGACCGTCGTGCATAGCAAAATAAACAAATATTTGCAGACGTGGCAACTATAGCAGGAAACGAAAGTCGCTTGTTTCTTAGCGCTGTACAAGGCACACAGACCTGCATGTTTGCTGTCACTTTTGTATTAACTAATTTGTATTTGAACATGGAAGAATGTGAATTAAATATTTATGGATCATTTCAATGTCTACGCCAGGTCTTCGTATGTCTTATTTTAAGCTTCCTATTTCTGTAACCTTCTTGCATAGAATCCTAAATAGATCTTATATATTAAAAATATATTTAAAAATATCTCATCGTTCGAGATTTGAAAACGCGACATTCTACCGCGTTCCTACCGTTCTCGATAGCTCAGTAGTAGCGCACTAGGGGTCTCAGGTTTAAATCCTGATGGAGGAAACATCCGAATTTCTTAACGAAAATGCTTCAATTTTTAATTAAACAATTTTATATTATGTATTTTATGTACGCCACAAGGTACCATATCGTAAACTTTAGAAGCAATAAAAATAAAAAAAAATTTAAATATGACTTTATTTGTAACTGGCAAATTAAGATAATTACGTCTTCTATATCTAGTATCATTATTGTTGTTTGCAGTTAAATTTGAATGTAATTTTTTTAAATAAAAATACGTACAGACACTCTTTCAAAGGTTGCCTTTTTTAGAAGTCAAAAATGTGTAAATCCGTCAAAATCTTAAAATCGGCTGAAAGTATGGGAAACTAATCATTAGACTTTTAATTTGATTCTACTAAAGCTGCTGCTGCTCCCAACTTCATACAATAAGCGATATTTACTTATTTTATGACAGTAAATATACGGCGTAGAAAGAACGAAACTGAGAAAAGTCAAGTATCGTAAATTTTCTTTTAATGAAAACAGAAAAAATTAACACAAATAAGGGCAGCTACATAATGTTATATTTCCATATTTTCAGATTCTATATGATTTTCATACCCATTGTAAGTTTCTCTATTATCTATTTCCATACATTTTCCTGATTACACCCAAACAATGCGCCCTCTATGTAGTAGTTGTGTATTTAAAATTACACGTTAAATTTCCGTTTACAAAGCAGTTACAATTATCAAGTCGTGCATATACAGTTGCGACGTATATTGTACTTATGAAAATATGAAGAGTAAGCATTGTGTTTGTTTGACCCTACCATAGGGTGTCTCACGTAATTCAAGTTCTAATTTCCTGCCGGCTATTTCTTCCTGTTTCACTGAATAAACAACGCGGCGCAAACAAGCTCCGAAAATTGGCTTTCACTTATTACAATGTGTTTGCCTGTTTCTCGGTTTCAAGAACAAACCATATTTTACTGCAAACGTTTCTATGTTATAATGTTATCCTAATATAAAATTAAAACAATTAAGTTTAATAAACACTGCTGAAAATACACGTGCTTATCATCAAATAATATTTACACTCGTATCTTAACATTTCTGTTATATCTTCAACAATAAACAGTTTTGGATTTTACGCATTAATTTTAATACATTACCAACGCATTATCTCCACATTCTAATGGAAGCATTTTGTAAAAATCTGGAGGAAGTGTCGGAATTTATTTCAGTACATCAACGTCAGCAGCATCACCATTACCGCCAGGATCAATTTATTTTAATGCGCACGTTAATATTCATGTATCTTTCTATTAATTTGCATGATACGACCGCAAACTTTGAATGAAGATATCGTGTGTAATTAACGTGAAGTGTATACATACAGGCGACGCAAAGATAAAATGTAAACATTTTTGTTTAATTTACAAATGATTAACGCAGGAAGGGACTTTATTTCAAGAGAAAAACAAATTTTTTATTTTTTTCAAGAATATTTTTTTGACGACGTTGACTTTAATTTATTACCGCTTTCGCAGTAAACATTTTAATTTTCTAAAAATGAATTTGCTTTTCTCTAAATTGAAAAATGTAGATAACGTAAAAAAACTACTTTTATATACAAATTAAACTTTTAATGAAACCACGTACGGTAGGTAATCTCTGAAAATTGAAAAGTTTTACTGCCACTTAAAGTACGCTACAATCGCTTAACTACTTATAAAATTTATTATTTGGCATTTAATACGGTGAGCAAAGTGCGTGGCTATAGGACAATCCCAGTTGGATCGATTTAGGTGTAAAAGTCAACTCAACTTGCTAAGTTCTGGCCAAGTTTGCGGGATATGCTTGCGGCATGGCACATGCTTCTGAAAATGGAAGCGGTACGGGTAGTAGCATTACCGGTAGTTCGTAATTGTAATACCGTTGGTCCCCTCTATCTAGAATACTATACTATACTAAATACGACTAGACACAGTTTACTAATTTGATACCCTCGACCATCCCTGAACCGCATTTTACGATGTCCAAATAGATTTATTTACTATCAAAAAAGCAGCAATTTTGCAGATTAAATATATTATACGTTGCTAGGCAACGACGACTTTAGTTTCGTAAATATCACAGAGCTCAATATGTGGTATTATCCATTCACTTAGGTGTGAGTTGTTATTGTCAACATTCAAATAAAACTACCGTTTATGCTGCGATTAATATTTTCTGCACAAGCTAAACAGTGTCAAATATATAAGTGGTATGTTATTGTTAATTGTTGCAAGTAAATTATATTGATACGTTGTTAGGGATATGCCAATGCAAAATTAAAAGAAATAATTAATACACTTCTGACATATAAATAAAAAAACTAAAATGAATTTCGCAATGTTATCAACAAACGTCAGATTTGAAATATCGCATCTAAAGGGAATGGATATTGAATATGCACTCATCTGTAAATGTTTGTTTATATTGCTACGCAAACGCATGGAACATGTAATAGGTACACAAATAAATGCACTGGGAAATTGACTTTAAACGTAAACACTCCCCCAGTATGGCGAGCTCTTTAAAGAGCAAGCAAGCGCTTCCACGCACTGCAAGCCCCTACAAGAGTAGGGGCTTGTAGAGTAGTAGCAACATCAGGTCTAGGCAAAGACCCTGAGTACCGCGAGCCCCTTCAAGAGCGAACATGCGGCTATACGAAGTTTTCGCTAGCGAACTCGCGGCGACACAAGGTCTTGGCACAGCCTACAAGCACCGCGAGCCTCTACAAGCAAGAGTGGGCATGCGGTAATATACTAAGTCTCGACGAAGAATTGAATGTAACACCACGAGCTCATTCTCAAGCGAAGCCTCGCTCCGCACGGACCACAACCAAGATATGCAAGCGTCCGGTCTGGCCTCTACGCGGACTACATTCTTCTGAAGTTCTAGTCCAAGCCTCCTTTTCCTTTAGTAATTTTTTGAAGTAAAAATTGTTTTTTTTAAATTAATTTGCAGAGAAAGAAATAATTATATGCAGAAAATAAACAAACATCAGATGTTACTGTTAATAATTGGCTACTGTAAAGGTATTAAACTAGTAAAACGCGCGAACTACACCTCACGTTCTTTAATTTATACTTTTTTAAAAGAAACAAGATATACGCTGTGACAAGATGTTAGACGTGTACTGTGTTTAGTAGTATTTTATATTTTTAAATATGCAACGAGTTGCGATTATAACCATAGTTTCCGTAAAATCGTTTGTTTACTGATTCAGCATTATTACGTTTTTATTCTATTATGTTTGTGTTAGATCCTGTATATAAAGGTAGAAGCATAATGTACATAATTGTAACTAAATGAGACCGTAATGCATTTAATTGTTAAAAGTACTGGAGTATTTCTTGAAGCGCTCATCCATATCCATACATATATAAAAGCTCAAAGGGTTTTTTCTCCGGTTCCTCAAGCGGCTACCGCTTCACCAATTTGGATCATTTTTTTTTCAATGAAAGGTCTCTATCCTCAGATGGAACATGAAACATTTTTATATTTTTATTCTACGTCGATTTTTCAATAATAATTATTTTAATTTATAATATATATGAAAGTCTGCTAGACGCGCTTCACTTGAGGCGACATATACACCAACGCCGCGTCTCATTATTGAAACTAATGCATCACGTGACGTAGCATTTCGCCGGGTCAGTCAAAGCTGAGTCTGCTGTCGAATTTCGGCGAGGTAACACTAGTTATAATTTATACCAGATGAATAGGGTTGGTTGTTCTAGTGGCGCACTCATGAGGTGGTCTTTAAACCCCCGCTCCTCTCCCCCAATAAAAAATATGCATTATTGCTACCAAATGCCACAACAATATTGCATATATTAGCAATATACCTGTATCTACTGCATAAAACAAAAGATCTTTTTCCACATTCCGCTGGTTGAAAAATTACTAGAGCAGTTTATATTATTCATCGGATAACAGGTTGAATGGTTTAACACTCTTGCATTTATACACGGTCGCAATCCCAACAGTCCCATCAAATTTTGATAAAACGGACAAAAACCCAACATAACTTATATCAACCTAAATAAATTGAAATGTACCTACTATAAATGTTTGAATGTTTTTGATTGAACTGTGTTACACCTTATTTTGTGTATCGTCGTAAAATAATATTTTGACTTTTGGTATTGCGTTTGATTAAGCCGATGGATGTAAATGAAACGTCACAGCAATGTATTATTGCAATGTATCCCCGTTCGTGTTTATATGACACCATCCTAACACGCAAGAAATAAATATACAAACAAACTCGGTGGTTTATAATTATGAAGTCTTAAATGTTAGCGTTGTAGACAGCACAACTGAAGAAAGGTCAACGTAAATTCTTAATTCAGTTGCATTGTGGTTCAAGGTTGGAAACAGCCGAAGTCAAAAGTATTTATTGAATAACAAAAACAAATTTAATGAAAATACGCCAAAGTGTTTTTCACTTTAATTAAATATGAATATTATTGAAACTCTGCGCGTGTGAATTTGTATGTTAAACAACAACTCCTTGCAAGCTGTTGAAATCAAATGCTTCGCCACGGCCACTCATAGAGATAAACAGTCCCGGACCGCGGAGTGCTGACCGCATGCTTCGTACTCGGAGTTTCTGTTTGAACTGACAGCGGCAGAATATATTCCAATCATTCAAAATAAGCATGCACGTCGTATCCGGCATTGGACTCATTTCTAAAGAATACTATGAAGGACCGCTGTACAAACAAATTTAAACCTTCTGTACAGGACACGTAAATGTGTGGGCTTTCGTGGGGTGGGTAACCCTCTCCACTAAAAACTTAGGCAGAGGGAAGGGCTCCGGATTTTGTATAGATGGTCGCAACACAAAGACCTCCAAATGCTAGAAGCCAATATTTTCACCTAATTTAGTTTGCAAAAGCATTGATCTCTAGAAACAATTTAACGCGTAATCAATATTCATTTTCTCAACTTGATTATTACCTTATATTTCAATGTTTTTTAAAAACAAAATTGTTGCAAGAACAATAATAGTGCAAATTACTAAACGAACAAGTATTTTATAGCTTACGTGAAAACGCTACCAAACCAACAGCATTAATTTCTTTTGCGCGCAGTTCTTGCACCGTTTTCTTCAGGTCTTCCATTCAGGCTGCTCTTACAAATATACCAATAGAAATTGAAATCGTTGGGTTCGGGCTCTAGGGTACTTGTTAACCTTCCAGAACACGCACCCGGTCTCAGAGACCATCAACTATAATTTTTTTTAATATTACAGTATTCCTGTGGGTAGTGCTGCTGTACCTCACAGTACCTTTCGGTGGCATGATCGTCTTCAGTTGTGCAAGAGCGCTAATTGAATTAAGTAAGCGTTAAATTTTTGCATAACTTTACGGTCTGTATCACCGGTGCGTGTGCTCGTGTTGCTCTTTTCGTATCCGAAATTTTTCTACAAAAGGTAAGAAATAGCCACTATATCAGCAATTTGAGTGCATTACTATTCATTCATTCAAGAAAAATAGAAAAACAAAGTACTTCTGTTGCGTTTGTAAGAAATACTTGTGTTTAGAACACATTCGTCCAACTTGCCAGGACTGCAGCCTCGTGGGACAACAATAGGTAGTTGATAGTTCTTGAATATTTTTTTTTTGGGTTTATAGAGGCATTATTGTTAACATTTTGTGTTCTCTTGATAACATTACCTTTACTACATTACTACTATTAAGTTTTTTTTACATTAATATGTTTATTTCTTTTTATTTTCTCTCTTTTAATGTTTTGTGTTATTGAATTGATAATAAATATAAAATATTCAAATAAAAGTTAGTTTTCAATTTTTTTGCGTTGTACATTGGAGTAGTACTCCATTATAAACCTTTTAATAGTTTTCTGCACCCTCTTGGTAATAAAGTCATATACGTCATTTTTTTAAACAAATTGGTCTCTCAGACCGGTGCGTGCGCTCGTGTTACTAAATATGGTGCGTGTTGTGAAGGGTTAAGAGCAGCTCGAACTGGTGCCGTCGAGTGTTACATAAAACATGAACGCATCGTTAAGGAGCGCCGCAAATAAAGCGCGCCCTGCTCTCATAATTTAGTTAAGCTGGACTTCCTACGAATGCGACCAAAAACTTTGAATTAGCGATGCAGAAAGGAAACTTGGAGTACGTCTCTAACTGCAGCTTTTCTTTGAGATATGAACTAGTCGTGAATTCTACCTTATTATTTCTTACTGCTCGACGCCATTTCTTCTGAGAAAATCCTTTTATCGAAGGTGTCTTCTAGATGTACGAGTAGGTTTCTAACAATAAATTTTTTTGATATATGATAGAATTGCTTGGATTATTTCATGAAGAAAAGTTCATTAAACATATGTCCGGAAATATTTTTTACAAAGTTACAGCCTCTGAGGAAAGATCAATCTTATGAATTTTTTGTCAATAACTGTTGCAGTGGTGGCAGTAACATTTTGAAATTTTATATGTGAGCACTACTGACGTAGCTTAGTGTTTCTACTAATACTTGCTGAGCACCAGGGGTGGTTCATATGGGGGGCAGAGACGCGTAATATTTTATTTTTTTTTTTAATTTTTAGCCATAAAATTTTATTCTTCCCACGAAAGTACAGAGAAACGGTACTCCTGTTAAAAGTCGTTCAATCTCACAGTTTTCAAGAATATTCAATAATTTTGGAAAATCAAGTTACTCTAAAGCGTTTCCTCAAGATGTTCAAATAGTTCCTATGAGCTTTGATACCAATAACGATAAAAAAGTTTTAATAAACAATTGTCCGGGAACGCTTCGTTGCAGAGGTACTGATTCCGGAAGTGGAAAACCTTTCAAACTATTGCCTTTTCAGCCTGCAATATCGTAAACATGCGTTTCCGGGCCCATGTTTGTAGGAGCTTGTTTTATTGCTTTGATGTGTAGAACTTATTCTCAAAGTATATACAAACTATTTTCGCATCTTAAGGAAACACTTGGACCTTCATGGCAACTTGATTTTTCACAAAAATTGAATTACCTCGACTTTCAACAAGAGCATAAAAATTTTGACCTAATGTTTATATGTGCAGACACAGAAAGCAGCACGGTAAGGAGAAGTTATCAAGATAGTGTGAAGCAAAGGCATTCGGTTTGTATTCGTAACTGCTGTTTACTATTTTTAGCACTTTACGAAATTTGTTTATAAAAACGATGCATTCGCAACTTACATTTCTGTTTGCTATATGTTAAATAAAAATAAATGTACATTTAAACGATTCTGTTACCGCTTGAACCACTTGACAGATAATAAAATAATTAATATTTAGCTGTGTACGCTTGCCTAATGCGAAAAACGAAATCGAAGGGTTTCATTTATGTAAACACATTAAGATTTGTTACCTATAGGGAGATTTTAAATATTTTTTTTATTTACATTAAACTAGCAGAAGCCATGGACTACGTTCTCCCTTGTTTTAGTACATTCTTCAAAAAAAATTAATAAATAAGCTGTTTGGAGCTTCAAGGCATGTACTTAATGCGTGCACAGTGGCGTAACTGAGTCAATGCAGCCAATGCTGTTGCATTATAATATAAGACTAAATGGATATTATGTAATATATATATTTATTTACTTATGTAAGAAGAGCCCCTTATACTAAATGAAGTGTTTTGGTTGTTTCAGTGGCACACTTATAGCAATTATTCTTTGTGCCCCCCCCTCCCACGAAAGCAATATGCATTATAGCTATCAAATGTCACAACAATGCTGCATATTATTATATTAGAGATACTTTTGAAT
This sequence comes from Ctenicera cuprea, assembly GCA_958336395.1. Classification (NCBI taxonomy): domain Eukaryota; kingdom Metazoa; phylum Arthropoda; class Insecta; order Coleoptera; family Elateridae; genus Ctenicera; species Ctenicera cuprea. Next base: position 26,414,682 of record OY284494.1, read on the forward strand.
ATACAGTGAGTTTTCTTTTTTGTATACATACCAGCTATGTATACTTTTATAGAAAACAAGTTAATGCATTGTTTTACTGCAATCTATAGGCAATCAACTATACACTACATTTCAAAGCTTCAATCTTTGCAAAGAATAGTCAAATGTCAAATTAATAGCAATTAGTTCTGATTTTTTGAATTTAGCATAAAATTTGTGTATTGTTGATATTTTATGATTTTAAAATAATAGTTTTATTAAAAAGAATTTGATATTCAATTCATAAACATACTCATTGAACATAACCTCACACTATGAGGAATAACTTTTCTCTCTCTATTATTTTCTGTACAGTTGGTTGCCTATAGATTGCAGTGAAACAATGCATTGACATGTTTCTTATAAAAGTATACATAGCGGACATGTATACAAAAAAGAAAAACTCACTGTATATTACATAATGTATATGTAATCTTAGATTATAATACTAATGTTAAATATAAAATTTATTTAATGCACTCACTAATTTCATAAACGTTTAATTATTTTCAACTAGTATACCATAAACTTAAGCCCCTCTCAAGCACGGGCCCTTATGCAAGTGCTTTGGCACAATAGAGCCACTGCCTACGCATTAAGTCTTACAGCTCAAAACGGCTTTTTTGTTATTATTTTAAAAGAAATTACTAAAAGAGCGTGTAACATAGCCCACGGGTTCTGCTAGTTTTCGTATATTTTTGGAAAGAGAGAGGACACAATGTTTTAATTTTGTATATTGTACTTAAGGGTCAAGAGCATTAACTGAGTAGTTTTTCAAGACACTTCAACAATACCAAGGGTTTATTCGAAATTATTCGGCTGTTTCCACTGAATTATAACGTATGATTGACGAAAAATAAATTAGATTTCTTAAGCTATTCAAAGTTTATAAACGTATTTTCTGTCTCATGAATTTTTTGATTAGTGCTACCGGTTTCATGTTACACGGACAAAACTACGAATATTGCCTTACCAATTAAAACTTTTCAAGCTGTGTCGAAAACAATAAAAAATAAAAAAAATTAATTATTTGATTAATTAAAGAATTAATTATAATAAAACATAAGAACTTCGTAAAAAATATCACATTATTTTATTCTACACTACAAGTGACTTCGGTTTCGTGTGTTACAGCGGCATCGTCAAACTTGTTTTAAAAAGCTTTTGTTTTATTATTCTTCTTCTTATAGTGCCATACTCTATTCAGGGCGTTGGCTATCTCTCTCCTACGTCTGTGTTTGGTGCGCGGAGATAGATATTTTGCACAGTCATACATAGGGGACCTACAGTTTAACGTGGGCTCCGAACCACAGGAAGTGCATGCACTTCTTCTCTAGAGAGGTTTTCCTGGGAAAAATCTACCTCGCTGGTTTCCCGTTGCCTTGCGCGGGAGAACGACCGAACCGGGGATCGAACCCGGCTCCGCTGCATTGGTAGCCCGCGCTCTTACCACTGAGCTACGGCCGCTCTTTTATTTTAATAATTAAAATTCGGGATCGCTAAGAAAGGCTGAAACTAATAATTATTTACTTAAAAAATGGTGGTTATTTTAAGAATTATTTGTAGTTCCAAAAGCTTTCTGGTCCTTTCTGATAAAAATAATACTGTAGTTTCTATATTAAAATCAAATAATTCGATAATTTTTCATTGTTTACCAGACTACTGGAGCTGTTTAAATTTGTGACGCAAGAGGTATTTCGTGTAACATAAAGACGATGGCTCTAATATTAAAATACAAAATACAAAAAATACGTATTTTTAAATTTTGAATAGGTTAAGGTAATTTGCTTTTTCATCAATCACGCACCTAGTTGGTATGGCTAGAGGGTTGCTAGAGACGCTTAGTTTGTTTATTTTTGTCATTCGCCAATAAATTAAAAATGAATGAGAAGCATTCCGAAGAAATTTTGCGAAAATCTAAAGAAGCTACATCTAATCTAATTCCCGTGAAGTCGGAAGGGCGGTATAAAAAAGAATATGACGTGTTTACAGAATGGCGGCGGCAAAACTCGTATAATGCTGAAAAAACTGATGAGGATGTTATGTTGGTTGTGAAATAATTCAGTGTATACATCTGGGTAGCTTCAAATTATACCCTTGGTGTTGTACAAATGTTTTGAATAAATAATCAGTTAACGTACTGGTCTATTAAGTAGAATGTACCAAATTTGAAGTGTGTCTGAAACTTTCCTTAAGATACAAAAAATTTAATTATGAATTGTTTTCTTAACGTCTTTGAACGGCTGTAACACATTTTATTACAGGTAAATTAGGCTAAATTATTCTATGTCCATCTTTTATCATCTTTTCAAAACCCCCTGTATAAGTTATTATTTATTTTTCATTTTATTACTATTTAGTTCTGTTTACAATATCTTTCAAAATTTCAAAATTTTGTTGTTTTTTTAATACGCATGTTTCGCGTAATATAAGCCACAAGCTTAATATTTTTTTGTTGTATGTTGTTGTAGATGATAACATTTACACTGTATTTTGTTTGTAAATAAAAATTTGTATTTAAAAGTACTTTCATTCGTACAACAAAACTTATACCTACTTAAAATTGTACAGAGCCAGAATGGGCTCGCATGGAATTATCGCGGGAGACTCGGAATTTGAAGTTACGCCACTGGATTTAGTTTAATTCAAGATTCTAAGTAACACTTTTTAATGACTTCCTGCTCTTATCATCAAATATTAGAATAAATAAATTGTTTTCTAATTCGGGCATGCAATACGTGCTATAAGGGGAAGTGATGTGGTTGTTAGGCTTCATCTAATACTTCAATTAAAACATCACAAACAGCCACAGTAAAATTACCCAAAATTAAATTCGGTACCTTTGGTAAAGCACAGCCAAAACAGGCAACTTCAACCCCTACTCCATCGCCGGCGCTTTGCTTATAAAACGAATCAACGATTTTATATTTCTGGTACTAGTTATACGGAATAATATATTTTCTGCTCCTCTACAAATCTGAGTTTGTTCCTTAATGTTTTTTTAACAAACATTAATTTCTTTGTCACGATATAGAGTTTTTTTAGTAACACAAATTTAATATATTCTTTCGCTGAAAGAGAAACCCGATTTGTTTTGGAAATGTTGACTTTAACAATAGAATGAACCGTTACTACAGTATCGATTTCGTCAACCCGCTTCCATCAGGTTAATTAAAATGTTCGGTTTCACTGACAGCACTCCTAAAAAAGTTGATATTGTCAGTGTTCAAAACCCATGTGGAATTCGCAATTTTGTTGTATACAATTAAAATATTGACACGAAGGCATGTAAAATAAAATTGTAAATGCGTTTGATATTTTAAGTATAATTACTAAATTATACAGCTGATGCAAGAATATTAGTGGTGGCGAGTTTTTGATAAAAATTAATTTCAAAATTGTCTTTATTTTGACGTCATCTTCACTAGAAATAAGAATTTTTTTATTTTTGCGAGTTTAACCCCAATTTATATAGTTTTCGCAAACTGTGTCATTATTAAATGGCTTTGCACATAACGTAAAGTTTCATTGTTAGAACACCCTAAAACGTGTAAAAATTTAAAGTTGGTAGATCTTAAAAATAAGTTTAGAAACTGCTGATGACTTAACATTACTGATAAAACCTGGAAGATAGCTTTTATACTTATGTGTTGAGGTTTCGGGAAAAGTTACTCGCATTACTTGTTTTCCAAGTAGGTTGTTGTAAATTCTGTACAGTAAATTGCTAAATTATAGCTCAGTTAAAAAAATAACGATTTACTAAAATCAGGCATTTACAAATTCATTGTTAGCATTGTAATTGGGTTTATATAGGCCAGACAATTAGAAATTTTGATATTAGGTATAAAGAACACGTACGTTGTTACAAATACAAACACCCACACAAATCTAATTACGCTAAACACTTACTAGAACACAATCATTCAATGACATCTAATAACACCATAAAATGTTTACACTTTTGTGATGATAAACGTAAATTAGATATACTAGAAGCTTTTGAAATTCACAAACATTTAAAAACTGTACCGTTAATGAATGAGCAAATTGATCTCTTAAATTCACCTCTATTGGACATTTTGCAATAAGAAATGAAGTCATCTGCAGAAGATTACCGAGATCAAGTCACCAAGTTCTATTGATATAACAACACTAACTGTTTACTTTCTAATATAAGCTCTGACAATGGCGTGCAAACATGCCGAAATACGTATAAGGTTCAAATAAATATATATTGTTAAAGTAATTAAGTATTTTATACAGGGTGTTAATGAATTGTAGGGACAAACTTCTAGGGCTTGCAAACAACTTTTGTTAGTAAATGTGTGGTCAAAAGTGTTTCCTTTGGAAAATAGAGCCTCTTAAAGATTCTTTAAGAAGTACCTAAAAATAGGCAACCCAAATTGCATTTTCAATACTTTGCACAGGTCACACGGAATTTTGAAAAAAAAACGATCTAGATGTACATGCATTCAAATAACGTCAATTTTGATATAATTCGATATTTTTGTGATATTTTGTGACTTTTCTTGCATTTGTTTCTTTCCGTGCCTTTTATAATTCGTTTTTTTTCGTTCTGTAATTTTTTTGCTAATTATTTTCTTCGTTGTTTTCGTTCTGTGTTTCGTATTTTTGTGTCATGGCAAATTATACTTTCGCCGAACATGATGTTCATGTATGGGGCTGCTTGGGGTAACGCACGCGAAGCTGCTCGCCTGTACCAAGAACATTTTCCGAATAGGAATCATCCATCGCACTTCGTGTGTAGAAAGAAGCTGGGAGGCGACATTTTGAACATTTACTATAATTTTGTTAATTTTCGAATTAGTTATTGTAAATTTTTCAAATAGTTGATTTTTGCTTTGTAATATTGTTTTTTTCTATTGTTTAGTTTTGAAACATTTTGTTAATTAATTTATTTTAAATTTAATTTGAATTTGAAAAGTGGGAAAGAGGGCTTTATTTATCCTGTATTAATTTCCGTCGTTATGGAAACAAATAGTAGGTAGTAAATTGAGTTGCCTACATTTAGGCGCTTCTTAAAGAATCTTTGAGAAGCTATATCCCGAAAGGAAACACTTTTGACCACACAGTTATTAACAAAAGTTTTTTGAATTGTTGTGTTTTGCAAGTCCTAGAAGTTTGTCCCTACAAATCATTAACACCCTGTATACAGATAATCATTATGAAAGTAAAGTTTTGCAAATTAATTACCGTGCTATTAAAGAAAATTGACAATTTTCCTGTTAACTATAGTAGACAAAGGTAGCTACAACTTAATTGTTTGCGGCGTAGGAGAAACTGCTGGGCCGTACAACATTTCATTACAAATTTCGCTAACATAACAGAACCGAATTCCCAGACCCACTATGAAAACGCAACTATCGAAAATTAACTTAGTAAGTTAGTGGTACTTACGTGATGCAGTCCTCAGCTCGAAGGAGTGCAGCTTTGCTCAGCAGGAGCGTCAGCAGAATAGCAGGAAACTCCATTATTCCGTTCAGTTTCACTGCATTGCTTTCATCTGCAACAGACAAGTGCACTCTTATTAGATATATGTATATCATTCACTTTACTGGAGGGTCTTTGATGAAAGCAAACGCTTTTGTCTAATAAATAATCGTCCCTTTGCGAGTGCCAGTCTCGCTGCTTCACGTAACCAATAATTGTGTTTGAACTTTGAAAATCGACGTATTCAAACTCTCACCCTGGTTTTTTAAATTCTCTTACAACTCTGTTTTCTTTAGTAATTTACGTCTTATATTTTCACGCCTTATCGAAAATCCACTTTTCCCCCTTACATTTCCTGGAAAGCAGAGACATTCTAAAAAGAAAAGCACTCATGCTTATCCTCCGACCTTTGACCATTGATAAGTGTTCTGGGGGCCATATATATTCAGTCCTGTATAGGAGGTAATAACACGGGTAGCTATAAAGGGTGTGTGCCCGTATCGGCACTGCCGCACCCTTCAGGATACAGCACTTCACCCCTAGCTCAGTGGCTCCCTCTCACGCTAACTGTGGCGAATATGCAGAACTATGCGCTTTTTATGCTAACATGACCGCTTTCATATCGTAAAGCTGAAAATTGCTCGTGTTCTCTTACCCTCGCGGGTAGCGACCTTTAGCCGGCTATTTAGAACATCCATCACGTGGCTAGAAAGAAGCGCCGCGGACCGAATATAGTATTTATTGAAAAAATGAAAATGATATATTTTAGGAGATGCGAACAGCGCGAAGCAGCCGTAAAAGTGTAACAGTTTCATGCTGAATAAAATTTTGAATCAATTGAAAACGGCCAGGACGCAAACAAAAATGTTGCACCCTGTCCTTTGATTACTTTGTAGGCACAAAAAAATAAATTTGGGGTAATTATTTTCCAGCCAGTTAAAGAGTTCCGAATTAATTAAAAATGTGACTAAGGCATTTTGTTTTTGGAAAGTTTAATTAAAAGTGATTTGCAGCAACACAAAAAAATGATGTGCTTGTCAGAAGCAGAAGATTTTGCTTTGTAAACGTTTTTTAACTCTTTTTTTGGTTTGGGCGTTAATTAAAACTTTGTTTCTTTTTGTGGAAATGCGTGAGAAAAATTGTGCGGCTGGAATATTTAGGATAAGGGTGAATGTTGAGTTTTTGAACCACGCATATCGTAGATCAAGGCACCCTCATTTCTACTTCCTGTCTGTCGGAAATCGTAGAAAAAGTATCAGTGTAAGAAATTTCTCGAGAAACTATAATGAACAAAAATTCTTTGTACCTTTATTCTTTTAACTCTATTGCGAATCTAATGTAATGATTATCTTTGTAAGAAATATTGTATTTTGTAATCTATTTTATTACTTTTATACCTCATGAGCGAAACGTAACCTACTCCATTTTTGAGTAATTGTTCTAAAGAAAAGTTTCCATTTGCCGCTTGGGTGAATTTTTCCATCCAAGTGACAAACCTGAGATGTTTATGCCCTTCCTATTGCTAATTGTACATACCACAAAAAAAGCAATGGGAGGAATTCACAGTCCTATGTTATAAGAATAAATAAAATAATAGTTAATAACTTCACCGGATATTTTGTACGTGATTACTGCTTTCATTTCTTTTTTAATAATACACTGTAATTTTATATTATATTTTTGTAAAAAATCGATCATTTCTGAAATTATTAGAAGATGTTTAAAAAGCTTTAATATTTAGTGCCTTAATTCGTTCTTAAAGTAGGTATAGACCAAAAGTCTCAGATCTTAGAAGCTTAAATCTAATTTTCCACCGTATTTTCTGACACCAAGCATGTAATAAAATATAGGCTGAAATTGAATTGCTTAATTACATTTAACAGATTAATTTTAAAATTACTTTAAAAATACTCAATCTTTATTGTTTACAAAAGTTTATTGTGCCTACAGCGATAGTACTTCACCAGATAGTTTTTCTTTGCGAAAAAAAAATAAACTTATAACTCTGCTAACGACGTAAATTAGAACATAAATCGCGTTGTTCTACATATTGCATAAAATGCCGAAACGACCTTTGATCATAACACGGCAGTGCTATAAACAGAGAAAGTGCTGAAACAGAAACTGTCTCATTGTAACAGTTGCTTGGACTTGACACACTGGTGAGTCAAACGTCCTTAAACTCTATGCCTCGTCTTTCGAACTATCTTTCACAAGACGCGGCGGATAATCTAAAATTAACTTGTTGTGCCGACTAGCATAATGAGCTCGGGTTTAATCGTGAATCTCTCATGAGGCATTCTATAGTGTGCGGCAACTAAAGTGTTACAAGCTGATATCTTCAAAATTTAAAAAAATTAGGTAACAAAATGTTTTTAAGAACTATAAGACGGGAGAATCCTATATTTTAAATTAATAAAAAGCTTTGAAAAGCCGACCTATTTTAAGGAATAGCGGGTAATTTGAAAAATTTAAATAAGATGATATATAATTGTAAATATTTTTTTTAATATCCGCATCAAAATAGGAATAGCTTATTTTTGATCAGATTCTTAGAACCACTTTTAGTACTCCTAATAAATAGAGAGATGAAATTCTGTAAATGTTAAAAAGTAGTTCGTGATTATTATTTTCTTTTTCTGTGACGGGAAAAAAGTTTAACATTTTGTCTCTCTTGACAGGTACTAAAGTATCACTTTTTATGAAATTACTTTTTTCCTTTTACCCGGGGAAAAAAGTAATTACTTTTTCCCCGGGGAAAAAAGTAATTACTTTTTTCCCGCTACAACAGCTTACTAGTTTAAAACCAATTTTCCGACTTTATTATATATGTTTTTCAATATATTACATTTTTTCCCGTCACAGAAAAAAATAGTGTATTATACACAGGAAAAAAGTAAGATTTTAGCTCTCGGTGTGAGTGTCTCCCTCCGCTTCGCGTCGGGAGACAAACAGACACCTCGAGCTAAAATCTATTACTTTTTTCCCTTGTATAATAAATATCTATAATTGAAATGTGCCTACTAGAAATAAACAACCAAAATAGAATCAAGCGAAATTTTCTATAAGTAAACAATGAACTCTTAGAACCACTTATAAACGGAAGGGAGAAAATTTGTACGTTTTTCATTTTAATGAAATTTTGTTAGATTTAATTTTGGTTGCTTATTTTAAAACACATTTTAATTAAAAAAAATATTTGGTTCCGCTTTTTAATATTTATAGAATATCATCTTCCCATTTATTACGGCTAGCTACTACACATTTTCTGAAATATCTGAAACAAACAGACTGTTTGATGCGGATATTTAAAAAAAAATTAAAAATTACTACTTTTTTCTAAAAAGTAAAGCGGCTTTTCAAAACTCATTATTGTTAATCTGATATAGGTCTCATAAACTAAAAACGAATTATTGTTTAATATTTTATAGTTCTCAAGATATCAGCTTGTAACACTTTAGTTGCCCCACCCTTTATAATTAGAAAAAAGAAACAATATTAAATAAAATACTTTGCTTTACTCAACAATAGGTAAATATCACTGTTGAAGTAAAATTAAATATTATATTTAATATTAAATACGAACCTCAACGAAGTGAAGCTGGAAGTTATAATAAAACAATATTGCACTTTTAAGTTTTGGAATAACATTTCTGGGATTTAAAAAACAGCAAAGACCAAACAACAAATTTATTAACAAAAACTTGAGAAGGTATGAGCAAAGTTACAGCCCCTTTAAATGTTGCGCGAGTAATTTAGCTTAAACAAAATTGTTTTACCGTCATCCGTTTATTAAATAAAATAGTATGGATTTTCCACATTTAGAAATGCATAAAAGACGCTAAATATTAATTAGCGGCTCGGGACACCAACCAAATTGTAGCGTATTCGTAATACTATGATTTCAAACAATTATTTTATTTCAAAAACCAGATTTTTGATGTGACAAAATTTTGAAAATTTTTTACGCATCACAGTTTTTAAGATTGCAAATTTCTCTACGATAGTAACATTACGTACCATTAGGGCTATCACAAAAACCCAAGTTTATGCCAATCTGACAACTAAGTTTTGAGTAAATAAGCGCTAAAACCAAAATTTTCAAAAAATCGTTGGTTCTACCAATTAAAGCTAAAGTGTTTGATCTCTCTTAACAATCTCTATCATACCCTAATACTGAATTTTTTAAATAAAACAAAAAGATCCGGTTAGGGTCGTAAAAAACTTTTTGACCTTATGCAGCTTTGTTGTTTTCCCTTAAAATCGGTCTAGTCGTTTTCGACATTTCGCGTTACTTCGTTACTTTTCACAAACACACGTATACACAATTACACACACATACAGACAGACATTTTCTTAAAAACAAGAATGCGCGAGCTGAGAATCACAAGGTTCTAAGTAACTTTCCTACAAACACTTTACTTTAGCTCCACGTCTAATGTAACGTTCCCTTAGAGCTTAAATTAATTTTTTTTAATGTTTTTTAGAGAACCTCAGGGTTTTCAGTCAGCGATTACATTCCTGGAGCTCCAATTCATGTATTTGTGTTAAAATATCAAAATCGAAAATTTTTAATTCGATCTTATACTTCTCGTATGGAGAAGTAAATAGATAACGAAACCTTTTGAGACTAGGGAAATAGATAAATTGTTGTTTTGGACGCGTATGTGTAAGAGTGAACAGGAATTTTGCTTGGGTTCGTCTTTTTATATCTCTCGAATGGGTAGCCTATCTGCATATCTCACGTTAAGACGAATCAAATACTTTTTCCAATTTTTGATAATTTTAGTTTTAAGGTCCACAATAATGACTTGGTGGATGGGCTATATATATGTATAGCATAATATATAATATGAGAAACCCAACAGGTCAAAATGTTACAAAACAAAATAATTTATAAATATTTAAACTGTCAAAAATAAGTTTTTTCTAAAGTGCGAAACTGGATAAACATTTCTTTTAATTAGCGTAAGGTACCATAAATGAAATGAAGGGTAGGGTATACTTTAGTTTTTGCATCAAATGTGTAATTTTTCTGTGATGCCACCTTTGAATTTTTGAAGAAATTGATGCTTCGATAATAATAAACGGTGGATGACACTAAATTCACTTGTAATTCAATTGCCCTTTAATTGCAACACGGAAAACTAAGCAAATTTTTAGATACATTAATTTTAAGACAACCATTCTTCCCCCCCCCCCTTTTTTTAGTGACAAGTTTTACATTCAACCCTTTGTGAAAGGAGACTTTTCGGCAGTCTGAGCAGTGGGCGACTGACGATTCACTACTTGTCATAGCGTTATTGCTGTTATTATTATAGTCGCTGTTAGGGTTGCAACGTCAGGATATAAAATACTTTTGAAAATTTGTAAAGGGATATCTATGGAAAATTCAGTTGTAGTACTTTGCCCATTTTGTTTAGTTTTTCAGTATACCCTTCAACCTGATTATTAATACGTATATACACTTTCGCACGATTATACTAATAAACTTTTAAATCTTTCAATTTTATCGACCTTTTATAACACAAAGTAGCTGTAGTATATTAGATGAAAATGTTCTTAAACGATTATTTCTTGAGATGGAAACTGTATAAATATTCGCAAAACTATTTTAATTTTAGTCAACTTATAACCTGTTTTTGGGGAGCTGCTTTTTAATTGAGAATTAATTAACTGTAGTAGGTAAAAGTAATAAGCCCTTGTAATGTGAAAATTTTAAGCAACTATACCTGAAAACAACGCCCATTTCGTTATTTCATCAACTTCAAATTTGTTACTCTTTGAGAGAACTAAATTGCGACATAAAACTGTGCAGAAGTACATAAGCACAAAAAATGTAAAACTGCAGAAGTACAAAAGCACAATAAATGTAAAACTGTACAGAAGTACAAAAGAACAAAAAATGTAAAACTGTGCAGAAGTACAAAAGCACAATAAATGTAAAACTGTGCAGAAGTACAAAAGACCAAAAAATGTAAAACTGTGCAGAAGTACAAAAGAACAAAAAATGTAAAACTATGCAGAAGTACAAAAGAACAAAAAATGTAAAACTGTGCAGAAGTACAAAAGAACAAAAAATGTAAAACTGTGCAGAAGTACATAAGCACAAAAAATGTAAAACAGTGCAGAAGTACAAAAGCACAATAAATGTAAACCTATGCAGAAGTACAAAAGAACAAAAAATGTAAAACTACAGAAGTACAAAAGCACAATAAATGCAAAACTGTGCAGAAGTATAAAAGAACAAAAAATGTAAAACTGTGCAGAAGTACAAAAGCACAATAAATGTAAAACTGTGCAGAAGTACATAAGCACAAAAAATGTAAAACAGTGCAGAAGTACAAAAGCACAATAAATGTAAAACTGTGCAGAAGTACAAAAGCACAATAAATGTAAAACTGTGCAGAAGTACAAAAGCACAATAAATGTAAAACTGTGCAGAAGTACAAAAGAACAAAAAATGTAAAACTGTGCAGAAGTACAAAAAAACAAAAAACGTAAAACTGTGCAGAAGTACAAAAGCACAATAAATGTAAAACTGTGCAGAAGTACAAAAGAACAAAAAATGTAAAACTGTGCAGAAGTACAAAAGCACAATAAATGTAAAACTATGCAGAAGTACAAAAGAACAAAAAATGTAAAACTGTGCAGAAGTACAAAAGCACAATAAATGTAAAACTGTGCAGAAGTACATAAGCACAAAAAATGTAAAACAGTGCAGAAGTACAAAAGCACAATAAATGTAAAACTGTGCAGAAGTACAAAAGCACAATAAATGTAAAACTGTGCAGAAGTACAAAAGCACAATAAATGTAAAACTGTGCAGAAGTACAAAAGAACAAAAAATGTAAAACTGTGCAGAAGTACAAAAAAACAAAAAACGTAAAACTGTGCAGAAGTACAAAAGCACAATAAATGTAAAACTGTGCAGAAGTACAAAAGAACAAAAAATGTAAAACTGTGCAGAAGTACAAAAGCACAATAAATGTAAAACTATGCAGAAGTACAAAAGAACAAAAAATGTAAAACTGTGCAGAAGTACAAAAGCACAATAAATGTAAAACTGTGCAGAAGTACATAAGCACAAAAAATGTAAAACAGTGCAGAAGTACAAAAGCACAATAAATGTAAAACTGTACAGAAGTACAAAAGAACAAAAAATGTAAAACTGTGCAGAAGTACAGAAGCACAATAAATGTAAAACTGTGCAGAAGTACAAAAGCACAATAAATGTAAAACTATGCAGAAGTATAAAAGAACAAAAAATGTAAAACTGTGCCGAAGTACAAAAGAACAAAAAATGTAAAACTGTAGAGAAGTACAAAAACACAATAAATGTAAAACTGTGCAGAAGTACATAAGCACAAAAAATGTAAAACAGTGCAGAAGTACAAAAGAACAAAAAATGTAAAACTGTGCAGAAGTACAAAAGCACAATAAATGTAAAACTGCGCAGAAGTACAAAAGAACAAAAAATGTAGCGAAGTTCATAAACCTGTGTTTAAAGAATTGCTTTAAAAGTTAAGGTAAATTATAGCTTTAAATAAATTTATAAATTTTTTAGGTTTCTCATAGCTTTAAACCCATAATGATAATATTGAAATACCAAAGTTGGAAAGTCCGTCAAACCCCTGTCTTCCGCAGGGTATGGCAATATAATTTTTACACATTGTATGTATAATAACAAAATTTTGGTTAAAGCACCAAAAATTATTAATGAAACACATAAAGTATAAGCCCTTAGTGATATTTTGGACAAATCAACAGATTCACAAAGTTTCCTTTTCAAAGTTGAGCTTTCATTTTCCTGTGCGATTTCGAAGTGCCCTTTGACAATATTCACAAACGAATCAATTTTTTGATCCAGCAGCTTTCAATCATCGCTTGATTGCGCTTCATTACGTAATGCCCATTGAAAAAGCCTCTCGTCTAGCAGTTTTTCCCTACCTCTGGGATATCCGGCAAAGCCGACAAAGCTTCTCCGTCCTTCCGTTTTTCGACGACCCGGTTAAAGTAACTAGGCCAGGGACGTGTGCTCAACATCCGCGCAGCCAAGTCCTAATAAACGTGGAATAAATACACTTTGCTGTCCGCATTTATATGCAAAGTTTGCATAGTTTTACGATAATTGTTACTGTTACTACTGCAGACATAAAGAGGTTAATTTCAGTTACCCCTTATTGCTTTATTAACAATAATATTCCACGCCGGGATTATATTAAACTAATTAACAAACGTAACCGTTCGTGTATTTGTCCTGAGGGGGCTGTTTGATGTTTAATAAAAAAATTCAAGCTTTTTGATGCGACTTCTGTGAGCTAAATTTGAAACTGAAATAAAATATTAAAAATCTAAGCTGAAGGGCAAAGTGTTATTAAGCCAATTCTTATGCTTTTTTTAAATTATTAGTAAATACAGCTCGCTTTCATTGTTGATATAAACCCTGGAGGTACAATTCCTCAATAATTCACGACAAAACGGGCTTTCCTTATGAATTTTCGGAAGCGAGGGCTCCTTTCACGTGCAACTTAATAAAGCACCTCGAGCGGCCCGACAACGACATTTTAATATCCATAACATGAATAACACAGAAAATGTAAATTGCTAATATTGTGTAAACTTGTCATTTTTTTTTGTAAAAGCAGCGACGAGAGAAATAAAACATAATACAAAATTTCCAATAAAACGTGGGCTCCAAGGAGCGGCCCGGAAAATAAGAATATGGCTCAGAGGAAAATAGCTACTTTTCAAGCGAATATTGCAGTAAAATTGTAAATTCTTTTGTGAGATTTTTAAAGCAATTTCTTTGTTAAGGTTTTTAAGTGTACACTAGTAGTGAATACCGTACTTGTTGGTGATGGAAATGTGTCTTAAAATTTAAGGAGGTATTGAAGAACGTTAAAAATAAGACTAGGACCATTTCCGGCGAAACCGAAAGTGCTAAACGATTGTAATTTACCCCAAATAAAGAAAATAAAAAGAGGTAAGCACTGTTTTGTTTACACTCGGTATATTTTTAAAAGTTCTTGCTGTAATTAAACTTTATTACTTTTGCAATAAAGCAGGCTTAATTTTTTCAATTTTAATCTTTGAAAAATAGCTAAGACTAGCAGGACCTGTGGGCTACGCTCCCCGATGGTTTTTTTTTGTTTCTTCATAATTGGCGCTTGAGTCGGTCTGAATAACAGTTGCTCCAGGAAATAAAATCCGTGGAAACAATTTAAAAAAAAGACCGGAAATTCAGGTTTAGAAAAAAGAACCGAAAGCAAAGCCCGAAAAAAACTACCACAAAAATAACTGAGGAAAGAAAACCTCCCGTAACATCGTCAGAAAAAAATATTCCCCAAAAAAAATCTTATCATATCGCCAGGAAATTTCTTAAATAGAAGCGGGAAAACAATTAGTTAAACTTATCACTTGTCCTTATTTGGACATTTGCACGTAAGTGCCTTAACAGAAATTTCCAAAATGTTTTTTGAACTAATAAATACGCACCAAAAAAGTTGTTAAGACATCTGCATAAATTTCCAAAATTAAATCCGCTCGTATTTATATAAATCAGATATGTAATGATACAATTAATATACATTCTCCAACATCGACGAACTTCACGACCATATCACACTACTTGATTTCAATGCAAAAATAAAAACCCGCAGGCATAATAAATATCTAAGCTGCTTGGCGATATGTAAAACATGTTAATAAATGCGTCGTAAAGAAAAGTGCGGTTCCTACAGAAGCATATAGAATTTGTAGTAACTAGTTTAGTAGTAAACACTTTTTAATCGTAAGCAAAACATAACCAATTTGTCAATTTGTAGGCAATGAAAGGTGGAATTCTTCTGCTATGCATTTGTTTGTTGTCAGCGCGATAAATACACATTTACGACTTGCTAGAATAAATAACCAAATTATATCAACAGAATTAGCAACAATGTAAGTTTTCATTGAAAACCATCAATGAACTGAGCCGACATGTAAAAGCGCGCGAGTGTGTTATAGTAACAAATCTTTACAGATGCAAGATTTAGTCGTGTTGTTATAGTGAGACAGTTACGAATTTAATATATAGATATGTAAACTATTCAAAATAATTTTAAAATTATTATTAAATTAATATCAGTGAAATAAATATATAGCATATCTTAACAAAGGATCTCCGCGGAAATTAGTTTGGAAATAAGAGCCACAACTCTATTCTTAAAGAGCGAAGGTACTAAATTCATTCGAATAGTTTTCGACTATCGAATAATTCAAACAGTTGGCTACAGTTGAATAATTCCATACTTTTTATTGCATTATTCTTATCAGTAAGCTATACGGAAGTTCCTAAAAACAATAAGTACTCGGCGCCACTGCACAATAAATATTTTGTGTTTGTAATTTAAAACTAGTCTGCATAGAAAAATCGTGATTTGCATAAATCTCTATTAGGTATATGTTTCTGGACAATTTAATTTCGATAATTATTTGCCGTGAACAGAATTTCTGATATTACACTTTTATTATTAATTAGTTCCCTGAGACGCAGGTCCTTACTAAAGTGACCTTGTTCTTGTAAATCTGGAAATCTAGGAACAAAAGAGGCGAAAGAATTCTCCGGCAGGGTCCTTTCAATTATTGTTTTTCCAGAGAATTTGTTCTGAGACGATTTTAGAGACGCTGTCTTCGTAAATCGAAACTGGATCCGAGTGGCGGTAGCTTAGAGGTTGGGCGCTTGGCTCTAACGCTAAAGATCTGGGGTTCGATTCCCCACCGAAGCCATGCAGCAATAAAAATCTATGCCACAACCCGCCACTCACATTCCCCAAGCCGGTGTAGGCAACTGCGGGGTCTTAATGCCTGAAATCTTCTCTGGTATCTAGTCGTTTGGATTCGACGTTAAACTGTAGGTTTCCTGTACTCAACCTTAGCGCTAAGGAGAATACCTGGCAGAGAAGAGTGCCGGAGCCTAGCAGTGGGACGTAAAAGCTGATTACAAAATTGTCCACTATTTGTTTCAGTAACACAACTGAATGAAATATTACGCAAGTTGTATTGTAGAACCCGCTATCCTGCCGGCTTGTTCGCATCTAGCCATCCGAGGTATAAGCGGTTAGCTTCGCAATAATCCAAGCATCGATGTAGAATTATGGGATTTTATTTTTATCCAAAACTGTAGTAGCTGGCTGTAAAAGGAATATAAACTTTATGTAATGTGGGCGTTAATACGTGGGTTGGAGTAGTAGGGACCCCTCACCACTAAAAGTTGCAACAGGCGGAAGGGATCCGAAATTAATATTTAGATATTGCTATATTTTAAAAATTATATTCTTTTACAATATCTCTGGATGAAATTACTTGTTACTGTCTATATTTTAGATTAGGATGAAAACTAAATTTGAAATCATAAATTTGGGTTTTTCATCGTTAATTGGTTGTTACACCATCTATGCAAAGCATATAAATATGAAACTATCGTCACAATCACTTGATCGTACTGTGAGTAAACTTTGCAACATAGCTAATTTATTTTAACCGGCTATTATAAAAACAGAAAATGCTAACTTTATGATTTTTTTTATTCCCAATCCAGTCCTTAAACAGTTTTCCAATAATTTCCAATAGCTCCAATTACAAAACAATCCATAAAACGAGGCAGAAAACCAAGAAGAACGGCCACGGATTTTCACACAGACTGATATAATATCTGTGTATTTCGCCAAAGTACGAAACTGTAAGGTAATCCAGAGTATTGATTTGTAATTTGAACCGCACAGAGATACCGAAGATGCTTTTCGCTTCGAGCTTTGACGTAATGAGCTTACGTTGCATTTTAGCTTAAGTTGTTTTGATAGCTGCTTTTACCAACGATATCTCATTGCTCTGAACTCTTATTCCAAATGGAAGAAAATTAATCTAATTTGAAATCGACTCCCGCTTGCTATAACTGCAAGTACTTTCAATTTATCTGTGTCGTAGCTTTACTTTTCTTCTGGTCGTAAATTACAGTCTTACAAATAGGAATGCCGGAGAAACAGAGATTCGTGTTATCAAGCAGCAAGCTCTTTGTAAGAAATTAAAATACCTAAATGGCGTGCCAGTTTTGTTGATATTTTTATCAATAACCTTCAAATTCGTTTTATCCAAGTCCATTAGAAGCACAATAGGTTGCTTATGAAGCGATGCTGAAGTATTTCAACGCCAGCAGACAACTTTCGTTCTCCGAATCCAGCTTTAGTGCGTTCAAAGCTCGAGTTGACAAAAAAGAGAATTTTGAGGCATTAACTTTGGAGATCAGAGCGTGAGATCGGTAACATTTTTAATGGAAAGCACATAAATTAGTACTGGCACAAACGGTCGCCTTTTTATTCTTGCTTTCTCTTCATGCGAATTTCCGTTTGTTACAACTGCGTTTCAGCTTCTGTGTTTACATTCAATCTACAAAAAGCCCCAGTTTAGCTGTTATTTAAATTGATTAAATTTACTTTTGACTCGTTTTGTTTCTGCTCCCCACAAATCGTTGTTGTGTAGCTGCAATTAGTGATAACTCAATTCAGGGCTACAACTTAATTTAAAAATTCAAAATAACCCGGGGATACGCTTGATAAACTGCAAAAATTGTATTTCCAAAAATGTGCGAGTTTTTAGATACGTAGGTGCTTCAATTTTAATGGTGGAATGAGAAAGCAATTATAGTTGAAGGTTGCGTTAAACAAATTTACAAAATATTCGGAGAAAGAAATTGAATTTTTTCATACATTTAGCACTGACAGGATTTAATATTCAATCACTTTACATATCTTCAACATTTAAGGTGACGTAAATCTCACATAAAATGCTGCTCCCGACAACTATATAATGATTTTAAACAATATTCAGTTTTATGCTACCATCTTTTCTTAACACGTATTTAAGACATGTTCAGATAACCTACGATATTTCAATTTTGGAGAAATATTTAAAAAAAATTTTTTTTAAATATTGAAAAAGTACATGTTATTGGTGACCTTCCATTGTGTTTCACTAGAAATTAAATTAAACTGTAAAACTTTAATTATACTGAGGGTCTTCTATCAAACATGATGATATTGCTACATGGTTTACTGAAAACAATTTTGAGACCGCTATTATTTGCTATCTATATTAATGATTTGGGGAATATTATGAAGGTGTGTGTCATTTATTTGCGGATTATACGGTCATATTTAGAAATAATGGTGGGCTGTAAGTTAAGTTTTAATAAGCATGTGGACTGCATTTCCAAATTGTTGTCAAGGGTAAGTGGATCTTTGTTTACTTACACAATGCGAATATGCGGTATGCGAATATTTACAAAATGTCATTGGTATACAGAATCAAATGAAATGCTAAGATGGTTGAAATGAATGAGCGTTAAAAAGTTACTGAAATATCAGGTTTTTATTTATAAAGTATTTAATGAATTAATGCTTGTGTATTTTAATAAATATGTAGTTTATTGTAAAGAAGTCCACAGCTATTTTACAAGAAGTAAAAATGATACGAGGATCGTTCGAAATGTACGTGGCCGAACACAGAGATGGCGCTAATTCGGCGGAATTTGAATTTATATTTTTCAGAACCATCCTTTCTTAGGTTAAATATGACAGTATAGAGCGATCTGTCAATTAGTTTGTGTTTGACAGTGCGCCAAAGTGACCGTCTCGAGTGATTTCCTAAATAATGGAAAAACTGAGTTGCGAGCAGTGATAAAGTACTTTCATTTGAAAGGCTTAACACCAACCGAAATCAAAGCAGAGTTGGATTTGACATTTCTAAAGTCCGCTCCTTCGTTTTCAATGGTTAAAAACTGGGTTGCCGAGTTTAAGCGTGGTCGTGTGAGCACAAAGGACGAACCCTGCAGTGGAAGCCCAAAATCGGCTACTACCCCGGATATGATTGAAAAAAACTTCCGTATCGTATTGGATGACAGTCGAGTAAAAGTGCGCGAGATAGCAGACATAGTGGACATCAAATAACAGTGTGCACAGAATTTTAACTGGAGAAATGAAAATGAAAAAATACTCCGCGCGTTGGGTGCCGCGTTTGCTCACACCGGAGCAACAACTGAATCGTTTGATTGTTTCCCGCGACCTTGTGGCACGTTTTCGCCGAAATCCAAATGTATTTTGCGCCGTTTCATAACCATCGACGAAAGCTGGGTCCACCATTACACCGAAACCAAGGAACAGTGCAAACAATGGACACACAAAGGTTCTCCGCCACCGAAGAAGACAAAAACGGTTTTGTCAGCAGAAAAGGTTATGGCAACTGTATTTTGGGATTCTCATGGAATTATCTTCGTCGATTCGTTGGAAAATGGAAAATCAATAAATGGCGAGTATTATGCCAATTTGTTGCAGTAATTGAGCGACAAAATCAAAGAGAAACGGCCTGATTTGGCGAAAAAGAAAGTGTTTTTCCATCAAGATAACGCACCTTTACACACATCTGCAATCGCCATGACAAAAATTCATGAATTGGGATTCGAATTAGTGCCTCATTCGCCAGATTTAGCTCCCAGCGATTTCCAAAGCTGAAAAAATGGCTCGGCGGTAAAAGATTTTCATACAATTCCGAGGTAATCGCTGCTGTTAATAGCTATTTTAAGGACTTGTGTTCGTCGACCTACAAAGACGGCATTGCTGCTTTGAAGCATCGTTGGAATAAATACGTTGAACGAGCAGGAGACTATATTGAAAAATAAAATGATTTTTTGCCCAAAAACCTTGCGTTTTCTTTCTTAGGTCACTTACATTTTGAACGATCCTCGTATTTATACGTACAAAGCGCAGTTTCATTTGTTAAAGGTTTTGCTATGTTTAATGGGCTGGAAGATGACATTAAAAACTTTAAAACTGTAAACATAATCAAAGTAAAAGTAAGAAAATGGATTGTTAACAAGAGGGTTCAGTTGTGTGGGTGTAAATTATTGTGAATTTTCCGGGTTATTCTGTTAAGGTTTTGTTAAAATGTGTTTTACTTGTAGTAATTTGTTAGCAATATTTAGTAGACTCTTCTCACCCAATAAAAATTTCTCTTCAGCATCGGATTTCCTTCAACATTTAAATTATTAAATTAATAAAACGTTAGTTTTTACACAGAAAAATTTCAAATTTTCAATTATAAACGAAAAACTCCCGGAAACGTCTTAGTGCGCAACTAGTTAATTTTATATCTTTCTCTGAAACTTGCGAAACCGTAAACCGTATTAGTATAGAGTTTAGCGGCGTTTGACTGAATTGCCAAACTACTGTTACAACGAGACGTCTTCTGTTTCAGCACATGCTTTGCTTATAGCCAGCAATTGAAACAAATGGAAGCTTCTCAGTATCCGGTACAGCGCAGCGGTAGGATTAAAACTATCTTATAGACACTGTTGGTGCAAAAAATTTGATACCAAAATACTTTTGCAATTATTATATGCAATAATTTAATGGTTGTTATATCAATTGTAAATCAATTGTGTCAATGTAGATGTGGAATAAAAACTGAATTTGTTTCATGGTTTGTATAGCTGTTTATAAATTCGTTTTTACAACCGACGATTTTGTTCATTATTGCGAAATTATAAAACACTTTTAATCAACTTTTGACTTTTATACTTTATATTAAACAATCTGCGCTTCGGTTTCAACTTTTACTAGGACTTTTACTCACATTCTAGCTCCCTTTTAATTTTTTAACGGAACTGTTTTCTTGATTTTGAAGAATGTATTCATGCAATACATAATTTCCTCTTTACCACATTTGCCTTCTTTGCATCTTAGAGCATAATCATTCATTGTCATGCAATTCCATAGCTGTTGTTCAATCTTCTAAATTAACAACAATAACGAAACGGGAGTTTACACAAGTTTAATGGCCGAAAAGAAAAATGGAAATCACAGTCACAAATGAAATTAAATTTATAATTGAAAGCGTAAATTGTTTGAATGTCATATTTCGTATTCAATTAAAACTTAGAAAAACTGCAGAAGAAAATTCTATTAACTTTTTTAATTTGTCTTGTTTCTTATTCTCTCAGGGAAGGTCACTTGATCCGTATCTCATTAAATAACGGTTTAGCAGTCTGT
This sequence comes from Ctenicera cuprea, assembly GCA_958336395.1. Lineage (NCBI taxonomy): Eukaryota > Metazoa > Arthropoda > Insecta > Coleoptera > Elateridae > Ctenicera > Ctenicera cuprea. The sequence goes on from OY284494.1 coordinate 26,436,233, forward strand.
CTGTTATTCAACCTAATACCTTCACATCAGTTTTTGTTCCAACCATTTTTTTGGCAAGTCTTAAATATCTTATGAAAGTAGGTTAAAATATTTGCTTAGAATAAAAATCCTAAAATTACAGTAAGGATTTTGATTCTATTTTGCATATGCCTTTGAGTGTCCTAAGGATGAACAAACCAAATTTATGTAGGATTCTTCGCACAATTTTGCATAAATTTAGCCAAGCGCGAAGGTAACCACACGTTTCTAATGAATATCAAAGTTGTGGGCCAGGACGCAAATTAATTAAACTTAGTTGTTAGTGTAATGTCCAACATGCCTGAATGTACGCAGACTTACACAAAGTTTGGCACAAACGTGAATCATTTCGTCCTGTACCCTTCATGCTGAAGACAGCTTGTCAAAGTGAGATGCTGGCACTGCCGAGAAGACTTATTTTGTTGGTTATTCATTATATCGTCTTTACTTGCTGCTGTTATTACCACCCTATGGGATAACGCGTCAACTACTGCCTAACGAGCATGCCTTTATTACAAAATATAAATGGAAGAGGGTTAGAGTTATTGTTTTTATTACAGTTGTATTTTTCTCGGTTATACTAATACATCTAATTTCATCATTATTTCTAATTAACTTTCTAAGTGTTACGTTTTCCTTTTCAAAGTTGTTTCTTTTAAGAATTCCGTCCAATTTGAAGTTATCAATTTTTGAACCTTCGGAACACAATCCCCAGTTCAATTAACAATAAAAAACCGCCTATAAAAGAAAGGAACAACAAAGTCGAAGGCAAGCACATTTCCTGCAGAAAGGCTGGTCCGAAGTGGAAATAAAGGAATGGTCATAGACTTCGGTTATCATGTTCTAAAAGAGATATACAGACATTAGGAAGTAAGGAAGATGCTGATATTGTTCTGGCATATGTCGAAGTGAAAAGGGAACTGAGCAAAGCTGGCTGCAGTAAAAAATAGTAGCAATTTCGCTGCGAACAAACTTAATACTGCGTAGCTATAAACAGGATATGGGAGTGCGTAAAAACACACTAAAATAGACTCTATGTGATGGGAATGTAAAGAATGCGAGAGGAATGCCTCCAGAATAATGAAATATCAAAAAAATTACAGCTGCTAAATTAGAGATGTTCCAATTGAATGAAATTATGGTAATTAGCAACTCTTATGCAAAACGAGTTAGTACTTTTTTTAAATAAACGAACATATTATTTTTTCTTAAATTAGGGTGCTTTTGAGGTTAATTATTTTAGAGGTTAAGAGAAAGTAAAAGCAAAAGTTCTGAAATGTTTTTTTCATTTATATCCAGTCAGAAGCACAAACAAAACTTTTATGTTTGCACTTGAATTTTGAAAGAAAATAAATTTTATGTTTTCAGAGAAATAAAATTTGGTATCAGCAGCCGAAAAGCTAAAATCCTTAGATTTTACGATTTGCAAGTTTGACACTGGATTTTCGTATAAAGATCGGAATTGACAGTAAATGCCTATATAGTATATACCCTTACGTCTCTAGGTGGCCATATAACATAACTTTAGTATACACAATTGTTGTACCACTCTTCACCTAATTAATTTCCAACTGATTTCCTAAAATTGCATATTTTAAGTGCCGTTGAAAAATCAAGAACTCTTCTTGCTCTTGTATTGTATTAAGACAAGATCAATACAAGATTTTGTTACATATTTTTTGAAACAAGACAAAAAAAGTGTTGTCAAGAACAAGATTTCCTGTCAAGAATCTTTAGAATTTTTTTTTTGCGGCTTGGTAGTATTACATTTTTGAATTGAAGAGCAGAAAGTAAAATATAAATACATGTAGCATATTCGTTGAGAGAATTCAACCTATTATACTACAGTTCAGAATGGCAAAAAATACGTAAAATAAAGAAGTTGGTGTGGGGAAGGAACAAAATACCGGTGCTCGTCAAAAAAAAGTCGGCGTGGACAGCCCCCTGGGAGTGTAAAACTAAAAAACACGATTTTTCGGAATTTGATGTATTCCGAAAAATTTTTTTTACCATTTATATAAACTGTATGTGTTCTTCCAAATAGCCGATTTTAAAGTGATGAAAAACGTTTTTGTAGTCAAATAAATACATTGCATCTTATGCGACATTAGAACTTTGACTGCGATTGTCTCGAAATCGGCTTTTTTGTACCTTCGAATTGTTTTCTAACTCGCTGTAAGTCCGAAACACGTGCATAATGTTAGTTTCTGACAGGTGTAACTTTTGTGCGGTTCTATTGATGTAAAGAAAAAAAGTAAAACTCTGCGCTAGAAGCGAGAGACCGGCGCACGTGGAAGCAGCCGTTCCCCCACCAGTATCGTTAGTAACTTCTTTTTCGTCTAGCATTTACGTGTGCCTTGTGTTCGTTGTCGCTCGTTCAAATCAAGGTCGCTTGATAGGTTAGGGTAGTTGATTAGGTCATGTAATACAAATGTCATTTAGCCAAAAACCACCAAAATGGCGACTGCCTGCTCAACAAAACTGCTTGATCTATGTTTTTCTTCCGCTTCTGACAAACTAACAGAAACTGCATCGCATTAGTTGTTATTGTTGCGTAAAAGGTCAATGCGATAACTAGAATCAGCTCGGTTAATTTCATCTCGTAAACTGAGTTGATAATAATTTATGTTCGCTTATAATGACACTTTTATTTCTTACTCTAAAAACAAATCTGAATTGTTCAACTTAAACAAGCTCCATTTTCTAAATTTCATTAAAATAAATTTAAATACTACTGTTTATGTTTGGCGACCCTCTAAAATAAAAGTACTCCAAAAATAACAAATTATGGCAATAGTAGTGACGGAAATATAAGCAATTGCTGTCAACAATTAATAAACTTGAGTGGAGTTGCAAGGAGCCGCTGTCGTATTATAGTGATAAATTTGGCGATATGTAAAAGACCGGTATGTTGTTATGATGAGACAGTTAGGTATTTAATATAATTGTTTATTTCCCTCGGATATCAAGGTAGTTTATAATTTTAACATTTAAAATTCATTTCAATGTTGCTCTATGCGGGAGTCGAACCCACACCTCTCAGTTTCAGGCCAGGCGTGCTTACCACTACACCAACAAAACAATGCCTTTTCACAAATTTTAGTAGTTGTTTAAAATTTCATGTCATGCATAAAGTAACCTGTAACATTTATAGTCATATATTATTATAATAATTATATTTCTTGAGCGAATTAATATTTAAACATTAATTTTTTTGGAATTTTTGGTCATATTTATACCTAGATACGGATAGGTAAACGAGAGCAAATTAAGAGACAATTTGTGTAGAGGGAGGGGGTTAATTATCCTAGACCGGGTGGTCTGGGATGTCTATGGGAAAAAAACGTTAAACACATTTTCACAAGTACCTTTATACGGTTATTTTAAAAACACAAATCCATAGGCGTTTTAGCTGTCTAAAACGATTTCTAGCAGAAAATATCGGCCAATGGAAGCTAGGAAAACAAATTCCCGAAAAACATAACCCTGAAAATAGAAACCTCGGAAAAAACGCGGAAAACCTAAAAAGAAATAGAAATACCATAGAGTTTTATTTTATTATTATACTTGAAACATCACATAACCGTCATTTATATATTTTTTAATAAAAAAAATTATATAATTCTACTAAATAAAATATTTACGATCGTATACCAGAATCTACTACGCTACCAGCGTTTGAAAAAAAGTTTTAGGTTCAAGTAAATATGCAAGAGAAAATGTTCAATCGCATGGTGTCTATAGCAAATGAGAAGGAGTGGTAAATAAAGGTAGATAAATTTTGTAATGAAGAATGAATGAATTTTAAACGTACGTTCCTGTTTTGCACATACGAATGAAGCAGGGTTGATTTGAGTCACAATAATATAGTTAATTAATAATTAGAGAAGTAAACATTTGGCAACGCAATTCGTCGATTATTATTTCGTAACAACTATATCTGTTCTCCCGTGTGGGGTTGCTAGTCCTCCATCGGGCGCCTCCCCAGGTGGCGGATAGGGGAACGCTCACCAGATATGGTGGGTACCGGGGAAATAAATTACCTGGGGCGGACCAAAACTAGCAGGTATTAGGAAGCAGCTGATACCTCACTGGATTAAGATGGAAAAGGTGGACTTTGGAACAGCTTAATTCCAGATAACCATAGGCGACCATCACATATTGATTAAACCGACTATGACACTGCGATGAGGAAGGCAAGGGGAAACCACCTCATTAAACATCCCTAGTATAATTATCATGGCTAGTACAAGGAAAACGATGGGCCTCAGTCCCCGGCAGACCTTAGATGGTCAGAGTTTGCTAAGAATCCCCGGGTTAACCACAAAATTAGGCACATGGAATGTGCGTACTATGTACCAAGCAGGGAAAATCCAAAATACAATACAGGAAAGGAACAGGTTGAAGACTGGAATAATGGGTATAAGCGAGATGCGATGGCCAGGATCAGGCCAAATCCATATAGAAGACCACAAGGTATACTATTCAGGTAGTAACGATGGTCAACATGAACTCGGAGTAGGAATAATCGTCACTAAAAACATCGCCAGAAGCGTAATAAATTTTATACCAGTGACAGAAAGAATAATGGTTATACAGATACAAACTACCCCAAGAAATCACAATATTGTACAGGTATATGCTCCTACCGCCGATAAAAGTGATCAAGAAGCAGAAGAATTTTATAGTGCACTAACATCAACCATAAAACAACTCCACAAACACGATACGAATGTAATAATGGTCGATTTTAACGCTAAGGTGAGAGAAAGAAGAGATGGAGAATTCGTGGGTCCATATGGATTGGGAGTAAGGAATGAAAGAGGAGACCGTCTGAATAGCTTCTGCATAGAAGAACAACTCGTAGTTACAAACACCTTCTTTAAACTCCCAAAAAGAAGATTATATACATGAAGATCACCTATGGACGAACCGGAGAACATAGTCAAAAATCAAATAGACTTTATATTAGTAAATTAAAGATTCAGAAACTGTTTCACTTCAGTCAAAACCTATCCGAGCGCAGATATATCGTCGGACCACAACCCAGTAGTTGGCACATTTAGAATTAGGCTGAAAAAAGTCAAGGAAGCGGAAAACGCGAAACAATGGCAGATGAGAATGCTAAAGGAAGAACCAATAAAGGAACAAGTACAGAATAAACTCGGAATTAGCAAAGATCCAGCAAATCATAGGGGAAATAAGTGACGAGCATCTGAAACAGAAAAACAATAAAAATATACCATGGATGACAAAGGAAATACTAGAATTAATGAACGAGAGAAGGATATACAAAAATAAAGACGAAACAAAATACAAGAAAATACAAAACGAAATCAAAAAGGAGATAAGGAAAGCAAAAGAAAGATGGCTGAGAGAAAAATGGGAAGAAATAGAGAAATTAGAAAAGAAACATGATCACTTCAACATGCACGAGAAAGTCAAAGAAGCCGCGGGACTTTATAAAACACATACAACTGGAAGACTGGAAGACAATAACGGTAACGTTATAACTGACAAAGAATTGAGGATGGACGCCTGGCGAAATTACATAACAAACCTTTTCAAAGAGGAAAGACCACATCCCCCTAACTTGAAAAGGAAACAGGTCCTTCAATTACAGAAGGAGAAATTCAAAAAGCTATTAACCATATGAAAGACGGAAAGACCCCAGGACCTGATAAGTTCCATTCAGAATTATTGAAATTATTTGACGAGGACGGAATTAAATGGCTGTCTAAAATATTTAATAACATATATAAAACTGGTAAATACCAGCAGCATGGCTAAAATCAACCTTCATAATTATCCCTAAAAAGACTAGTACTAAACAGTGTAGTGATTACCGGACGATCAGCCTAATGAGCCATTTGTTAAAGCTCTTCCTGAAGATCACCCATCAAAGAACATACAGGAAATGCGAAGAAACCATAGGAAGGACATAGTTCGGTTTTAGGAACGCAGTAGGAACAAGTCCTATTCCAGCGATGTAGAGATATGAACTGAGACATATACGCTTGCTTCATCGATTACAATAAGGCATTCGACAGCGTACAACATGAAAAACTGGTAGAAATAATGCAAAACATAAGCTTAGATGATCGCGATATGAAAATCATCATAAACCTTTACTGGAACGAAATGTTGAAGGGCAAAACTCAGAAGAAATACATATACAACGGGGAGTAAGGCAGGGCTGTGTGCTGTCCCCTCTATTATTTAATATATATTCAGAAGAGATTGTTAAAGAAGCGCTGGAAGATGTAGCAGAAGGCATAATGATTAACGGAGAATGCCTAAATAATATAAGATATGCAGATGATGCGGTAGTGTTTGCAGATAGTTTAGAAGGCTTACAACAGCTAATGTCCAAGATAGCCAAGACAAGTCAACAATACGGTCTAACGTTAAACATAAGCAAAACCAAATACATGGTTATAAGTAAAAATAGAATACCACCAACGCAAATAACAATCAACAACCGACACATAAAAAGAGTAAATACATATACCTATCTTGGCACAACAATAAACGACCAATGGGACCACTCCCTGGAAATTAAATGCAGAATAGAAAAGGCGAAAGCTGCATTGGTGAGGATAAAAAGCCTCTTAACAAGTCATGACCTAAACTTAAAAGCAAAAATAAAACTCCTCGGAACATATGTCTTCACGGTAGACGAGTAAGTAATTGGAAGCTTTTGAGATGTGGCTATACCGACGTATACTAAAAATCCCGTGGACAGACTACATCACGAATAAAAACGTACTAGAACGATTAAATAAGGAAACAGAAATCTTAAGAACTGTAAAGAGAAGAAAATTAGAATACTTGGGCCATATCAGGAGAAATAGTTAAAGATACGAATTATTACAACTGATTCTCCAGGGAAAAGTTTGTGGTAAACGGGGTTTTATTTTTAGGGGACCGTTCCTTAGCGTTTGAGGGGGGGGGGTATTTTCGAGATTTACTGTTTTTTTTTCTGTTCCCGACCATGTAAGTTTGCGCTTATACACAAGAAGAAAAGCATCTAGATGTAGATACAGAAATATAGAACAGTATCTAAATACAACATATATGTTTTAGAAACTGGTGTACTTACACATACTACCCAACACTGCTTATAACCAACAAAGTCTTCAAAAATGACCGTTCTGAAAGCACATAGTTTATGCTTAAAATATTACGCACGGCTCCATAGAAACGAGACATTTTATATTTAACTTTACAATGAGAATCATCTTTTTTGCCCAATAATGTCAAATTTCCACCAAACGATGAAACCCCGAAAAAGGAGAAATTTCAAAACACTTGACTCAACACAAAAAATAGATCGAGAAACAAACAAGGCAAGAAAAAACTGAATCGTTTTTCTTGCAAATCAGTGCGCAGTGTGCATTGCTTTTCTCATCTAAAAATAACCGTATGACCTAGAATTATTTTTTATTTATACAAATTGTAACATGCAAAATGTTGCAGAAGAACTTGAAAAATAAAATGATAACACGATTACGGTACAATTACGTTAAATTTAAAAGAAATCGAATTTGGCTTACCTAGATTTTATAAAATATAAGTCGCAGATTTAAGAAAATAAAATTTTTGTTCAAAGTTGTAAGTTACCGATTAATATGGAGATGAAAACGAAATTTCCGATGAAAATTAAATTAGATTCTGATCAAGTCATATTTTGCATTACAAGCTAAAGGGGAAGCAGAGTGAATTTGCTCCGAAGACGACTGTCAAGAAAACTCTTAAATATCTAAAATGAAAATTCAAAAATAAAATTGCGTTCCCTTCAACCCAATATCAGCTTTTAAATTAGGTTCTTAGGCCCAAAATAAATTTAATATGTTTGGAAAGACTTTTTGTTTTAGCTACAAATTGTTGGTTCTTTCACATTCTTATTTAAAAACTTGTTTGGAAATTTTCTTGGTTTTGACATGTTGAAATTGTTAATGTTTTTAATTGTGCGTCCTTGAGTAAATAGTATTTTTTTTATGAAGCAACTGTTTTGTAGATGCATTGTTTAGTGGCGGTTTCTCCATTGGGTCAAATGGTCATTGACCTGCCAATGAAATAAGAAATAATAAATAATTACTTTTTGTTTGAGTACATAACATATTTTACACTATAATATTTAAAAAATACTTTACAGTTAACTTTTGTATGAGATTTCTATGCGAGAACGTTTATTAAAGAGCTGCCGCAGGATCCAAAAACGTTTGAATGTTTGAGTATTTCGCGCGCATTAAACGAATCTGTGCGAGGGTCATTTGGTTGTCAGTCATTGCGGTAAAATTCATATTACACAAGCTAAAAGAGGATAGAAGTATCTGCGTATTAAAGACTTCAGGGTCATGGACCAAGCACTTCCGAGAATTATGCTGTCAGCTGTCCGTGGTAAGCGCATGCCCACAGCCGCCTAATTTGCGGGATTCGCACGTACACGACGTGGTAGTGTGAAAACAGTTGTTGGTTGTGTAATCATAGTTTAGTGGTGTTGTACGATGTCCGTGCAAAATAATTTTGGATTGTGAATGCCATGTAAGAAAATGCTTTCACTTGTTTCTAGTGTCTGCTATTTTGTGATAATGTATTGTGTGATATTGACTGCAAACATTTAAAAACTAAAATTCAAACACATTTTTTATCGGTAAATCACATGAAAAATTTTGTGCATTTTGACACACTGGCAATGTGGATATCAATTTACAATAATTTTATTAAAGAGTGCTTATCGAAAGTTATTAAAGACTTCAATGAAAATGTTGGTAAAAAGAAATCATTTTGCCAACGTAAAGGATGGGTTTGAAAAATAAGGCTACCTAAAACTTGGGTAAGAGCAATTTTTTTCCAAAAAAATACTTCAAAATGCCTTGCAGTCACGAGCCGCCACTGGCATTTTTACTATACAAAGATCAGTGAAATATATAAAAAAAGTTGAATCTGAAGTATTGATTTCGTTACTGAAAGTTTTAGTGCTTGCTTTTTTCCCATGGTCATACGTCTTCACCAACAATCTATAACATCAAAATGGAGAATTAAGTACCTTAAGTACAACTTGAAAATGTAACTTTTCGAAGTTCCTCTTGTAAACTACTCGTTTCTAAATCGGAATGGGATTCTACAAGCACACTTTTTTCTACTTAATATTTGTGTTAGATATATAGGGCCGTTCAAAGGATCATTATCATCTCTTTCGCCATCCTTCGGTCTTTTTGTGCTCAATAAAGGTTATTTACCGAGCGCGAGTAAATATGAGAGTGCTTTTTGTTGAATATATTCCGAAATTTAGCTGAGGCATTTTAATTTATTCTGCGTTATCTAAAATTAAATTTTTAAAAGTTTTGTTTGTTCCGAGAATTATTTTCGTCGCTAGACAGATTTCTCAGTAAACAAAGGGTTTACACCGAGGCTGAATTAAATTATTATAAAATTTTAGCATAGAGATGAGTCAATTTTGCCCTAAAACAAAAAAAAACTTGGAGACTCCATCGGTTATGTTGGAATGTACCACCATATACAAAGTGTTGTTATTGTAAAAACGCAAAAAAATCAACTATGCTTTTAAGAGTGCTTTTGGCAGGCCACAGTAAAAAACTTCGCTCGACCCCAATATAAGTGTTTCTGAAGTCCTTCAATCTAGCAGCTGCTGGAAAATCTCTTCGATATTCAAATATTACTATCCTTGGCGGACCTAAATTCTACAAGCACGTTCCACAATATCGAACCATGCATCGAAATGGAACTGTCAATCAGCATAAAGGATGAGGAAGTGCAATTTGTTTTTTACGAGTACATATCGTATTTGCTATGCATGATTGCTAGAATTTTTTTCGGGTGGCTATTTCTGTGCTACAAGAAGGAATGGTGACATTTATATGCGTATTTCGGAAGTAACGGATTAGGTACTTCATTTACGCTTTGAAAAAGGTTTGAATATATAACAATAATAAAACGCGAACACACTTTCCTACAGTTCAAGCATATTTTTACTTTGTATAATTTTAAAATTGTTTAATATTATAACGTTCTAACAACTGTGTTGAATTATTTGCAAAAAGCTAGCGTTGCATTAAGTAATACTACAGCTCAGGCAAGAAGATATAGTATTCAAAATGGTTTGTAAGCAGCATTCCTTTTAAATATTACAAAATTGATAAATATACCGTCTGTCTATAAAGTAACCCCCTCCTCCTAACTAACTTTTTTAATGGGAAATTAAATACTATTTTTTAGCCAATAATCAAATTTTGTATCATTCAAAATGGCAGCGGGGCGCCATTAAATTTTTTTTTATGGAAAGGCGGTCGAGTGACATCTCATTTGAAAGGTCTTTTAGTTCTGCGTCTGATCTTACAGTTTCAAAGAAAAATATTCAGCCAGAACAAAATGGCGGATTTTGAACAAATGGACTCACTCAATTCAAAATTGTTTTGATTTTTTTACCCAGTAGTCCACTATTTCATTTGCAGGACAAAATTTTCCTAGAAATATCTCAGATGGCTGGAAATAATATTAAAAAGGTTATGTTCCAACAAGACGGTGCGCCGCCTCATTATTATACGCCTGTTTCTGATTTTCTCAACGGACATTTTCTTGGAAGATGGATTGGTAGGCAGGGACCTGTAGAATAGCCGGCTCGCTCCCCAGATTTAACTTCCTTAGATCTTTTTCTATGAGGATATCTAAAATCGAAAGTGTACAGAACCCGTCCAGAAACAATTGAAGAACTGGAGCAACGCATTACAGAAGTTTGCAGAAATATCACTCCAGAAACTTATGAAAATGTAAGGCAGAAATTTCATAGCCCACTTTTTATGTGCCAAGAAGTGAATGGTGAACATTTTAAACACTTAATTTAATTTCTTTTTGCTTTAATTCTTGGTTTTTTCAAATAGACTTCCTTATCTTCAAACATTGTCATTTTGTTATGGCTGATAATTTTTTATTGAAACTGTAGGATCAGGCGCAGAACTAAAAGACCTTCCAAATGAGATGTCACTCGACCCCCCTTTCAATAAAAAAAATCAATATAGCGCCCAGCCGTCATTTTGGATGATACAAAATTTAATTATGGACTAAAAAATAGTATTTAATTTCCCATTACAGCACACCAAATTTTGTGGTAAAATATGAAGTCGTTCAAAAGTTAGATGAGGAGGGGGGTTACTTTACAGACACTCTACTGTCACTGTGAAGCACTTCAGTTTAATAACAGGTTTTGCATCCGTCCCTTTCTATTGCATAAAAAAGTATTTATTTTCAAACTTTCGTTTGCTATTTCTATTAGATTATAGCATTTAATGAAGTTGTGAGAGCTTTTTAAAATTGCATACATATATTGAAACTTTAAATTTTTTGTTTTTGGAAGTTTCTATAGTTTTAAAATAAATTTTATAGCAGCGTGGCACCCTTCAACGACTTTTACGATACTATAGTTAACTAAAATGTTAAACTCTGTGATAACAATTCTATTTTTGCTTAAGCACTTTCGGGGTTTATGATTTAATAAAAATTTAGATATTATTCCCAGAAGAACACATACTTTTGTTAAGTTTTCTATGTTTTTTCTTTCTTGCAATGTCGATGTTGTAAATTTCAGTTTCTACATTTTAGTATAAATACTGCAAGCTGTTGCAACATGTTTACTTTATTGACTTTTGTATCTTGTAGAGATTTAAAGATGGCGTGAAGTGGTGAAGTAGAAAGGGAAAAGGATGAATAGCAATGGGGTACCATACTAGCTATTACTTTCCATAATAATCAGGATGCTGCAACAATTCAAAATAAATCAATATGAAGCGAATATTTATTTTTTTACATTGTGTTAGTATCGCTACAAGAGCGGCCGTAGCTCAGCGGTAAGAGCGCGGGCTACTAATGCAGGGGATCCGGGTTCGATCCCCGGCCCGGTCGTTCTCCCTCGCAAGGCAACGGGAAACCAGCGAAGTGGATTTTTCCCCAGGAAAACCTATCTGGAGAAGAAGTGCATGCACTTCTTGTGGTTTGGAGCCCACGTTAAACTGTAGGTCCCCTATGTCTGTCTGTGCAAATTGTCTATCGCCGCGCACCAAACACAGACATATGAGAGAGGTAGCCAACGCCTTGATTAAGGTATAGCACTATAAGAAAAAAGTATCGCCAAGTATGGAACGCAAAGGCCCCCACCCAAAGTCGTTGTTCACACTACAACCCCAAATAATCGTCCGGGTAAATGATTTGGAACAGCACCTCAAGAATTCAATTTTAATTTTTAATTCTAATATTAATTTCTGAAAACCAAATATTCCGACCTGGATGACGTTTCATCCGCCTTAAACTAATGTTTAAAGAAAACTGGCTGAAAATTTTGAACCAGATGACTTTCAATCCGTTTTATTCTAATCCTACAAGAAAATCACCTAAAAATTCAATTTAGATGACGTTTTATCTACTTTAAATCTAAAAAAAGTTGCCAAAAGATTTAGACCTGGATGACTTTTCAGCCGTCTTAATCTAATGCTGCAGCAAGGGTCCAAAATTTAAATAAAGTTACTACGAACAAACTAATGGTATAATTCATTAAATTAAAATGATAAAAACGTTCTTATGAATTTGCGTCTATGTGCAAGTTATCAGTTTTAGCGAAAATGCTAGGTATTGAAATAAGATATCTATACGGTTGCACGACCAATTTTTTTTTCGCAGTTAGTCTTTCGTTTTGTAGGGAATTCCAAAACACTCTGACGGTTTCTCGTATATACAGAGCCCCAACGTTTCTTTACGGTCCAATACCGCGGTGCAGTGCCTTGTAAGTCTGGATAAAATCGAGCAGTTTTGAAGTGTGTTCTTTAAACTAGTTTGATAATTGTTGTATTAATAGCCTTTATATTTTGAAAATTAATATTAGTTAAAAATAAAGAGTAAAATAACAATTCTCAAATTACTCACGGCTTATACGCAATAAAACAAAAATTCAAAACAATTAGCGCTCTATAATTGCATTGAAACTCACAAGGCACTTCACTACTGTATTGGACCGTAAAAAACCGTTAGGGCTTCATATACACAAGGAACTACCCTCCAGAAATTTTGGAACTTCGGTCATCTTAATTTTAGTTTATTCACGCTTAAAGAGAAAATCAGTTGTGCGACCGAATAGACATCCAACTCCGATATTCTGAATTTTTACTAAAACTGCTAACTTGTGCGCAGATGCAAGTTTATGAGAATGTTTTTATAATTTTAAATTAATGAAATATTACCGTTAATTTTTTTTATTCAAATTTCAATAGTAATTTTGACCTATTTTTGACCCGTGTTACAATTCTACTAAAAAATCGCCTAAAGATTTCCACTTGGATGATGATTTATCTGCCTTTATTTAATTCTAAAACAAAACAGCCTGCATGTCGATCTAAATGAAGTTTTATCCGTCTTAATCCAATATTTAAAAAAACTCGTGTGAAAACTTGGAACTGGATGACGTTGCATCCGTCTTAATCTAATTTTAAGAGAAAACCGCCTGAAGAATTCGTATTTGATAACGTTTCATTCGTATTAATCCATGAACCCTTAACTTACGGACGCAAAAGACAACAAAAAAGAGACTGGGGCATTCTTTTAGAGATTCATTTGAGTACTAACCTTCACCTTTAATCCTATAAAGAACGAGCAGCTGATGCAACATGCTTAACAATACTGTTTAAAATAAACTATACTTCACTGATTAAATAGACAAAAGCATTTTAATATAATGCCCGCCAAAGAGTAAACAAAACGAGTTTGCCAGTGGCCAATGGTCAAAAGAAACAGACAAAGTAGACCAAAACGCTCATCGAATAAATAAGAAATGAGAGAAAGATATCTAGGAAAATACTAGCGTAAAAATAGAGATTATTTGTAAAAGTGAGCGACATAAGGACGTCCTCGTAATGTTTCGAAATAAATATATAAAGGATGAAAATATTTTTTAATCAGTCCTTTTTTTGAGGCAATTGCAATTATGTAGTTTTATGTAATTAAACCCCAAGTACCCCTAAGCATGTGATTAGTTGTAGCAAAATTAATTGGCAAAAGCAGTATAATTATCTATATCGCTGCTAATAATAGAAAAGTGGGAACGGGCGGCGACAGCGTACTGGTCAGAATTTGAAGGGTTGGCGCTACCCTACCAAAGGCACGTGGGTTTGAATTCCCACTCGCTGCACTACCCAGAGCGTCTGGGTTTTTGTAATTATAAGACTTGTTAGGAAGGGGACCTTATGGCCTTAGTAGCTAGAGTCCGAAGAAAAACGATAGAAAAATATATTTAAATCTGAACGCCTAGAAATCAATTAATCATGAAAGAATACACCTAAATTTATAAAGTCGTAATGTTGAATCTAAGTTACCTATGGAATTTTAACAAGCACGATTTTTAAACATGAGCAGAAAAACTATTCTTTTGAGCCTCGTTATTTCAAAGAAATATATTTTCGTTTGCTTGTTAAAAATAATCATGTTTCTATTTTTGGTTTTATATTCTGATTATTTTAGGGATTTAAAGTGTTTTTATGTATTGAAACAGCAAATCTTTATTTGCTTACATTTTGTAACTGAAATAATATTAATTAGTAATCTTCTATTTTTTCGCTTGAATGGTTTTGTGCGGAAAAGAGACCAACAAAAATTCGAATCGAACAAACACGCGAGGCAGTATATCTTTCGAACCAGTAAAGTGGAATTGATGGGTGTTTATATTTTAAGCTGTCACGTGTTCTTTATTTGTAAAATGATAGAACGTTGAATTTCCTTTCCATTTAATGCGCTTTTCTATGGTAGTGAGCTTTGATTCCAGTCCAGGAAGACTCCCATTGCAACGGAAATAAGACATGTCTGCACCGCCGTTTATGCTTTGCTCTCATTTGTACCTACTTGTTTTGCGTTTTTCCATTTTTTAGATTTTAATAAGTTCTTGTGTTTTAAGGGTTTATGGAAAGCTTAATTACGCTCGTACTGTTCGAAAATAATTACAAGAGTAGTTAGCGCTGCTTGTTGAGCCAGTAAATTTTTCCTACTCTTTTAAACTGAAAACTGTTGGGAAAAGCACCAATGTTGAAAACTTGTACAGTGCAAAAATTTCCTTCACAACTCATAACGTGCTTTTTGTAGAAAAGGATTAGAGAAAAGCCGACTTTTAAAGTTAAACTTCGAAAACGTGGTTGTTCAATGTTTCTTATTAAATGCTTGTTATATGTCCTACTTTTAAACATGCTTCTCGTCATACAAAATGTAATACCAAATTTTTTACTGTTAATAATAACTCAGGTTCTTTAGCTACTTATAGTTTTGGCATGCTAAAGAGAATAGAAAGAAAGTCACAGCCATGGTATTGTTTGCAATGAAACATGGAAAACAACGAGATATACATCACTACATTAGCAAAGTATGATCAAAATATATTACGGAGGAGGTCATTCTCACCTTTAAAACCGCATGCAATATCTAGTCTAGTAGTTAGTTTTTTAAGTGTGCTACTACATTATCTTCAGTGCACTGACTCCATGTACCTGAAAATTTGAATGTAAAGAATAGAGCGCTGATCACGACGCTTAACTGACTCTGCTTAATGAAAATCGCATCCATGTCAATGTGATCACCATTCGGAAGCCCGCTCCCCCAAAAACATGACGCACAAGGAATCCATGGAACTGTAAGCCTCCCCAGGTCACTCCAAGGTATTTGTTATGGGTTTTCTAGTTAATGCTATTTGTATTAACCAGTTCCAAGAATCTTAACTAGTCACATCAAACATACTTGATCCCAAGAACATAGCTAGCTGCAGCAACGCGTTTAAGTAAAATTGATACGATGACAATAGGAATATAGGTGAAATTTGCAGCATCACTTAATAATTATAGACACTAATTAGTTAGAGACGAAAATCCAAATTATTACGTAGAAATATGACTGGTTTAAATACTTCGCTGAATAATTTTTTCGATAAACGGGATTCAAGCTATGTTTTTCTCACACAATCAAATATTGCCGCTCTAGCTCGTTGTCAGCCATTTCCAACGAACAGCAATTCGGAAACTGTCTTCGCGCATGGCAATGAGCACCAGCACCGGAGTTAGACGTGGTGTCTACACGAGAACTAGATTCGTAAATTAATGCTTAATATACACGGTAACCGACGTACGTAAGAAATAATAACAGGACAGTAACAATTTATGTCAAGAACATCGGAAATTGCGTAATTAATAGATCATCAACAGTGGTCTCAAGCTACTACGCTATATGTACCTACACCACCTTTACACAGTTGTTGTTTATTTATCATTAAATAAATCAAATACAACCAACACAACATTGTCGTTTACATATTGGCAAGACTTCTCGACTCAAACTGATCATTTTACCCTTAAACGCCTACCCTCTCATACCCCAATACTAGTTGGCGGCTCGGAGCATGATTCGTCCTTACCAATAGACCATAGCAGTTTTGTAACCGGCCAATGAAACTTTTAACACATTCCTAGCCATTTATGTAAAAAATTCTTAGTACAATAAAAAAGCTGTTAAGATAAAAATTAATCTTACTTTTACAGCAATACCAATACAGTAAATTTGCTTAATTCGAATTATTACAAAAACAAGTTGATGGTAAATACCAAAAACTGCAAATTGTACATTTTACAATTTTATATTATAAATCGACACTAGAAACTTATTATTTATATTATTGTTTACATTTAAATTCATGTTTGCTAGCGCAGTGCACTTGCTCTCTGAAAATTATTGAGTAGTGTTTACAGAAGCAGTAAACTTCAGGCTACAATTAAAAAACAAATGTAATTCGATAAACCTATTAATAATTTCTTGGTGACACAAAGGTTTTTTTACACGATAATTCAAATGTAGCGACGTTAATCTACATCCGAATTCGCCCCTTTAATTTATATTACAGATAGTGTAAGGTTCGGTGCAAACATTGGGAATTTATCCCCCTGGCGTGCGGCGGTGATAAGCCTTGGCAGTAGAAATACCCAAATCACGAATAAATATAGTGAAAACACTGTAAACAATTTAAGTCTAATTGAAGTCTAATAAAATACGTGACAAGTCTAACACATTAAAAGAAAGTTAGGGCAACTTTTGTCCAAATATATCTGGCCTTTATTTTAGATTCTTCACAGTCAAGCAGAATTTACAATTATGGAAATAATTTTCTTTTTACTGTATGTGGGACGGTCAAAGACCTGGCGTAAACAAAGACGCTAGCCGGCATTAAAACATTCATTTCGTGTGATTTTATAAGGTACGCCTACTTCTTCTTGCAGAGGTTCAGTCTTTTTAATTGAGACTGTGAAGGACTGGGTAAGTGATTTTATAAGGGGTGATGTTTACTAACCCTACCCCAACCTAAGCGTAGGTTCGTTCTGGAATAGATACGCACCCTCTTCCTAACAGTGACTATAAATTTGCCTGCATCCCAGTCTACGCATCATGAATGATAGGATACCAACGATAAGTAGGTAAAAGTGACGTTGAGGAAAGAGCGTCTGTAGGCATAAGAGACCTGTGCCCTAGGAATAAGGTCGGGTTACATCCGTTTTCTGGTAGGAAACTGCAGCTGTCGGCTTTCCCACAAAAAGGACTTGCCATGGCAGTGGCTGGCCTGTGCATGCAAGATGCATCTATAGGCGTTCCGGCGGGTGTGCTGCGTTTCATCTCGGGCACTGATCTGCATATTCACATGAATCACATAAGCGTAGTTTAACGTGACGCCACCTACTTCAGGCTTCATCCGCCACGGGCATGATTGACAACGAATTGAGATACGCTCAATAAGCTCGCTTACTCAAGATTAAACATAAACAAGCTAACAATACAACACCAGGCTGCGAGCCCTAGTCCCTACTGATGGCGGGTGATTGCCTAAATCTTTATTTATTTTGAAAATTGATACCCGATGTGAAACGCAGCTCACCCACCTTCACTAAGCTTACCACTCCCACCAAAACGAGCTTACAAATATTAATATTATTATCAATAGTCATCTGTTTTAAATAATCTCGTTAAATTTCATTTATTATTTAAATGCATATTATGTATTTTTTGTGCATATCTTGCCTGCATATTTCGACTTTTTTAGTGCATATAAATCTGGCCTTTATTTATGATGATAGTATTATGGTATATTTTTTTTCGCAAATCCATTTGAGCAGTATTACATTGAATCAAGAGTTAGCCTAGAAAAACCTGATAATTCAAGGTAATTTTTTTAAAATAGATTTTCAACTAATTTATTGCATTAAACTATTATTATAATCTTAAGACATGAATTTTAAGCAGATTAAATAAAACATATTAATACTGACAATAATATTTATTATTTACAATTTTATTTTATATTATTTTCGTTTTGTAATTTTTAACCTTTACCACAAAGATATTTTTTTCGAAAACTTTATTGTGGAAGCATGTAAAAATGATACATTATTTGAAAGGGATAAATATTCTCTTTCATAGGGAACGTTTAAACATTCTACGCTCCTATTTGAATAAAAAATGATGACACCAAATAAAAATTTAAAGAACGGCAATAAATACATTTAAAATCTGTTGTTGTTAATTAAGATTAGGCCTTGAATGTTCAAAATGTTTTGTAATAACCTCTAAAACCGCATCTCTATCATCTAAAATAAAAAAGCTACAAGCTTGAGAGTTTAGGCTGGGCCACCCTGTATATATCTGCTTTGCTGAGGTCGACAGCAAATTATATAAATAAATTGCTAAGCCTTATAGACAACTCAACAGCTAAGGTTATATCGTATCTGTTCGAAAGTCTGGAGCAATTTATTTGCTGGGGTCCGCCCTTAGAGCAATTTCAGAAAAATCTCTTTCGAGCTCCCTCTACGGGAGCTCGAAATGAATTGTCAAATTTATCATATACGTAAAAGAACCAAGGTTCAAATAACCTAACTTGGTCGCAGGAATTCAAGGATATTTTTTTACAGAACCGGCATTTTTGTGGCGCAAACAGTTTGACAGATATTTTCCAGTGATTTAATTTGTGCGCTTTCTGAATCTTATTTGCTGATTTTCTATCCTAAAAAATGCAATATTTTCTCAATTTTTTCTGATTAAAATTCCAAATATACTGCACTGGTTATTAGCATGGTTTATTTAATATTTTGCTTTTGTTAGTATGTTACTGTAATCAATTACAATTTAACATTGTATTATTTTTCAAGCAATCCCCTTAATCTTTTCTTTTCAGAGTACAACACGTCCACCTACTAAATCTTATTGTGGTGTTTGGGAACAATTCTCCGCTTTTATTTATTAATAAAACCAAGAATTACGGGATACGTGCTCACAAGCGGTACGTGGCATATTAAGACATAAGTTTTAGAAGGAACAACGTTTACAAGACAGATTTGCTCCGAATAGAGGGGGCGCGCGGCTGCAGCAAATTCCGAGATTACATAACACTCTTTGCGTTCCGCAAGTGTATGCGGTTCTCCTGGATTTCAGTTTGGGCTAGTTGTAGTGCTGGTCACGTAAAATTCGGAGCTAGCTGGAAGATTTTACAAACTCCGGATCTTGCGTAATTTTGAAAGTTCGGCGAGGTTTTTTGCGGAAACGTGCTTAATTTAGAAAAGTTCTTGAAGGGGTACAGGAAACTTGCCTTGTTTTTTAACTTTTAAGTTTCATTATTGTGAAGGAAATTCGCAGACTGAGAGGGAGATTGGATTAGAGCGGGTACATTTTCTGAAGCCGAAAAGTATCTGAAACAAAACGACGGTTTTATTGAAAATGAGTCTTCCTCCTACGAATTCCGTTCACAAGACATAAACATAAAAGTATCGTAAAATGTTGTAACTACTATTAAGTAGGTCGATCCATTTTTACGACTGATTTATATTTTTGTTTATTCGAAAACCGAGTGTTTTTGCATATTTAGCTGCAGTCGCAAATGAATTATAGCAGGAATTTGTAAAAAGACTTAAAACAAACAGATAAAAGTATGCTCGACTGTTTATTATTAATCGATATGGTAGTTGAGGTTAAGTTAATTTTTAATTTAACTACGAGCATTGTGTCCTTTTCTATTTCATATAAATTTGTAGAAGTTCGTATGATCCTTCATGGTCTCAAAACATTTTTGACACACTTAGGAGGGTTGGAAAGATTATATAAGAAAATATACTTTGAATCACAGAAATTCAAAAATATTCGTATTTATAAGAGCTGTCTTTATATTTTTTCAAGTTTAAATACTTCTGAACTTCTAAAATTAAAATTTAATTAATCCTGCTTCATTTTTCTCAATCTCAATAAAGAAAAAGTACGAAAAATTTGATTTTCGTATATATCTTACAGTATTAAACCAATCCTTTTCCACAAAGATTTTTATTATAATCTGAAAAGGTCTCACAAATTATTAGCGATAGGGTGAGAGCCGAGGAAGGCATTTTAATCCGATTAAACGCATTTTAATTGATTACATTACTGATGCTTCAAATTAAGCTAATTTATAATTTAAGAACTTGAGCCAAGCAGTGAATATAGTTCGGTTATTTTCTCCCTTTATTTTTCAAATATGATAGATAATTGGTAATAAAGTAATAATGACAACAATTTTTACAAAATAAATTAACATAATTTAATAATATCTCACAGATACTCGTATTTAATTTAAAATATCTTAGATATTTGTAATAACTCCAAACGATATTCATAAATATTGAAACATATATCTCAAATATTTTTGAAAATATTTTAAGATAATTTTAAAACAGGCTTGTGTTAATAGTCGTCGTACGCCATTCCGGAAGTTATTTATTTTCAAGATCAATATTTTTGTAGTATTATTTTGATTACCTCATAAACACAACTAATTTAATTACAGATGCTTTTTACTTAACTTTATTTTCAGTGTAGGGGAGTAAAGCAATTTCATGACAATGTTCGATTTCGAGATTTTTACTGAAGGACATGTTTTGAACCTCTAGAACCTCAAAAAATGGTTTTAAAGACTATCCGTTTCTGGGTGTCTGAGAAAATAAGCTTTAAAACCATCCAAATCTAAAAACTAGCATTTTTTTGAATCTGAATTAAATTTTGTGAAATTATAAGCGAAACCTGATAGAAGACCGTACGGCAAATCCAACGCTTGATTCTAAAATTTTGATTTTAACGCCTTATTACTGAAAAATCAGTTCTTAGGCTCAAACTTTACTTATTCTAATAGCCCTAGAGAAACGCAACGTTATTATGTACGAAAATTTTAAAATAATGAAAATTGTGAAAAAGATTTTCAAAACCTTGGAAATTGTCAAAAAGTTATTGCTTAAGAAACTCTATGACATTTTTAGATATCGAAAGTTTATACAAATTTATTTAACAAACAAATATTTCTGTTTAAACTCACTTGCTCTTGTGCGATAGTAGAATAAGATTCACGGCATGATGTTTAGGTGATGAACTATTGCGGAGGGGTTAATTCTCCTCCCTTTGCTCCTTGGCCACCGTTTTTTGTTTAAATTTCTTAAACAGTCGGACCGCGCCGGCGGCTATAATGTCCCCGAGCGATTTGTCGTACACTCCCACTAGACTGGTAGGAGTAGTTCAATATTATAGTCACTACTGTTGCGTAAAACACCGATACAAAAATGCTTTAGAAAATATGGTAAATAACAGCTTTTAATGTATGATAAAATTCAGACAAAGTGCTTCGCTAAAATTTTAAATTTCAGACGTAAACAATTTGTCACTTTGCTGATTTAATATTAAATAATAATTATGAAGAAAACATTTAAAGACTTGCTAAATAGGTTTGCATAAATTGACAACCGTTGCGAAAGTTTACAGCATATTAGTAGAAACTGGCTCTTTTTATTGATTAAACGTTAGTACTGTAAAATTTTGTTCAAGAAGTAGTTTCAGGAAGGAAAACAACGTTTTGCACATTGTAACAGCAGTTTAAAACGTTAAAGCGAGTTTACTGAAAATTTAAGATATTTTTAAATTTTTGGAGACAGACATACGACCTAAAAACTATTTTATTTAATTATATAAAAAACCCACGATTAATTAAAATAAAAATGATTAATTGTTCGCATTATTCTCAATTTAAAATTTAATACTGCAACAGTCTAATAAATTGACATTTGATGTGCTCTACAAATGATAACTAACATGAACGTTCATTTGGAATTTTCAAAAATATCTATTATTGAGATTTATATTATACTTGAAGTTTGATAAGCAATGTTTGAAGAAAAGTGCTTCAATTATTTAAGATGTTAAACGTTTTCATTTTTTTTTCTTAATTTGCCGGTATTAAATAATTGAAATCAGGTCATAAATAAATTTATTGTTAGGGTTTATGAAACGCCTTAACATCTTTTTTTTTAAGAATCATGAGGCCGTGCGTGAGCACGACTCCATGATTCTCATCCCACCCCCTTACCTATTCACCGGTCTAACATGCCCCCTAAAAGACATGCAACCCAACATACACACCACACACACATTCCATGGATTCCGGATTTAACTTATTCAGAAAAATTTCCGACGGGCAGAGGACTCGAACCTACTGCCATTGAGAGTCTAGTTTCAAATCCTGGGACTTTAACCACTAGCTAGACCACCCGCTGGCCCGCCTTAACATCTAAGGTTATATTGCTTTATTCAAAAGTCAGAACAATGTATTTCTTGGGCTCGTAGCAGATTTTAAGTTAATAACGTCTCACCACTAATTTAACTAAAAATTTGCGAGTTCAATACAATATTGAAGCTTACTTTTACTTTCCTATACTTTCAGTATAAGGAATTATTGTTTTATGAAAGTTTTCGAAAACGAGAATTTTATGGAAATATTAATTTTGACACCTATAAATCCAAAAATCTTTTCTCTGTGACGCCTTCTATGAATTTTTGAAAATAAAATCCGCCGCGGGACCTTGTTTGCATGTTGTTTTGAAAATTTTGACTATTTTAGTAAATTTAGAACATTTTTTAAATTCTTGAAAATATTTTAAATATATTTTACATTACATTAGTTAATTATATTGTTAAATTATATTCTAGATTTTTGAAAATATTCAAAATTTGGAAAGTTTTACTATTTTAAATTTGAGAAATTTTGTATATTTTCATTAATTAAACAATTTTTACAATTCATAAAAATTTTAAAATTTGATAATATTAAATATTTTCATTAATTCTAAACAATATTGAAATTTTAGAAAAATTTTAAATTTAAATATTGAAATTTTTTTTTATTTTAATATTTTAAAAATTTTGAAGTTACTTAAAAATATTTTTTTAATTATTTGTAGAAATTATAAGCGTATTCAAAATTTTGGATATTTATGAAAATTTTGAAAGTAATTAGAAATTTTGCAAATTTTTGGGAATAAAATTGGTGAAACTTTTGAAAATTTCTGGAAATAGCCTAAATTTTCACATATTTTTAAGATTTTCGAAAATGTTTACAAATTTTAAAACGTTTCCAAAATTTTCAAAACTAAAAATTATTGAAATAGCCTAAACTTTTCAGTATCAGTTTACGTAATTTTTAAAATTTTTAAGTATTTTCAAAATGTTGATAAAAGCTAACTTTTTAAATTTTCCATAATTTTCAAACTTTATCAAAGTTTTTAGTATTTACAAATATTTATATAGGTAATTGAAAAAATTTCTCAATATTCAAAAATTTCCAAAAATTAAAAAAAGAAAAAATTTCAAAATTTTTGGAAAACGTCCGGTACAAAATACGTATATTTGAAATTGTTACAATAATTTTAAAAATTCCTATTTTTTTTAAGATTGTCAAAATTCTCAAAATTTTTAATGTATGCGAGGAAGGTCCCGGGCGCAGCAGATTTGTTTGTGATTTGTATGCAACCAGTTTTGAAAACGCGTGGGTGTTTTTACCTACATTTCCAAGTATAGTTAATTTTAGATAATGTTTAATGTTTAAAACTCTGCCGTGCTTTTTATATATGTACACTGTGTCCATAAAGTAACCCCCCCCCCCCAACTAACTTTTGAACGACGTGATATTTTTCTACAAAATTTGGTGTGCTGTGATGGGAAATTAAATACTATTTTTCAGACCATATTAAAATTTTGTATCATCCAAAACGGCGACTGGGCGCCGTTTTGAATTTTTTTTAAATAAATAGGTGGGTCGACTAACACCTCATTTGAAAGGTCTTTTAATTCTGCGTCTGATCCTAGAGTTTCAAAGAAAAATATCCAGCCATAACAAAATGGCGGATTTTAAACAAATGGACTCGCTCAATTCTAAATTGTTTTGATTTTCTTATCCAGGGTCGAGTGACACCTCATTTGAAAGGTCTTTTAGTTATGCGTTTGATCCTAGAATTTCAAAAAAAAATATTGAGCCATAACAAAATGGCGGATTGTAAACCAATGGACTCACTCAGTTCAAAATTGTTTTGTTTTTCTTATCCAGTAGTTCAGTTTTTCATTTGCAGGACTAAATTTTCGCAGAAATATCTCAGGTAGCTTGAAATAATATTGAAAACGTTATGTTCCAACAAGACGGTGCGCCGCCTCATTATTATAGGCCTGGTTCTGACTTTCTCAATGGACATTTTTTTGGCAGATCGATTGTTAGGCGGGGCCTGTAGAATAGCCGGCTCACTCCCCAGATTTAACTTTCTTAGACTTTTTTCTATGGGAATATCTGAAATCGAAAGTGTACAGAACCCGTCCAGAAACAATTGAAGAACTGGAGCAACGCATTACAGAAGTTTGCAGAATTATCACTCCAGAAACTTATGAAAATGTAAGGCAGGAATTTCATAAGCCACGTTTTATGTGCCAAGAAGTGAATGGTAAACATTTCGAACACTTAATGTAATTAATTTAAGCTTTATTTCTTAGTTTTTTAAATAGACTTCTTTAACTTCAAACATTGTCATTTTGTTATGGCTGAATATTTTTCTTTGAAACTTTAGGATCAGACGCAGAACTAAAAGACCTTTCCAATGAGGTGTCACTCGACCCCCCTTTCTATTTAAAAAAAAATTTTAAAATGGCGCCCAGTCGCCATTTTGGATGATACAAAATTTTAATATGGTCTGAAAAGTAGTATTTAATTTCCCATTACAGCACACCAAATTTTGTAGAAAAATATCAAGTCGTTCAACAGTTAGTTGGGGAAGGGGTGGGGGTGCTTTATGGACACAGTGTATATTACAGTACCTGTAAAGCTTTAAATTTTGAGCAATCGGAGTGGAAGTGCGAATTAAGAAAAAATCTTCGATGTTTTCGACTTTTCTTTTTACTTTTTTTTTGTTTTAAAGCATTTTCAATGTATTTCCTAATAATCACGTCAAGGGAATTGTCACAAGACGCTGTTTTACTAAGAGCACAAAATTAATTATCGAATTTTCTCCCGCTTACTGTGCCGCGATGTGCAAGTTCCAGCAAATTGCAATTCAGCGGGGAAAAATTTGAAACAATTTTTCACCATAAAAACCCTAATCTTTCATTTTCTTTAATTTCGTTGGATCAGTGTGAAACTATGAATATGAAAGTACGTTTCCAAGTCTATGACTAATTGCAAATTTCAGTCGTTAAATATTGCAAAGCCAATTTAAAATTTTAATTGCCCAGCAGTTTTAATTTCGCAACTGTTTTATTAACGAAGCGGAATTAAAAAGAAATGTAAATGCGGCGGCAAAATGAAATGCTGCAGTAATTTTATCATCCATTCCGCGTTCTTTTCTTATAAGAAGGGAAAACAGCTTTCCAATGGAAATTAAATAGGTAGGTGTTAGGGGTTGAATTAAAAACGAACGCGTGGCCCGCATTAAAACTTTGTAATTTCATTTATTTACACTTTAGATGTTTATCTTAATAGTTATTACTTTTCAATTTACGTAATGCAGCTTAAAATGCTGAAGATATCGTTAACGAAACGAACCGAAACAACTCTTCTAGGGCAATGTTTTAACGAGAAAGTATTAATACAATTGCCTGCTATAAAGTTTAACTGCCTTCAAATTGGACAAGCCTCCCTCGTCTTAATTAGTATACTAAAAGGAAACAGATCTTATAAAAGACAAATAATATTGTTGATAACCAGAACGTCCCTAACAATTAATAATGTAATATAAAATTTGAAGAACGATAGATGCCCAGATATAAAAGCAAGACTCTTAAATTTCAAAACACTTGTGACAAATTAAAGATTACAAAGAAGCGGAGGCAAGGGAAATACAGTCGGTAGTTTAATTAAAAACATGTAGCTTCATCTTGGCTGTAAAGTACACCTGTTATGAAAGTAAATAAAACGTTGCCATAAAAAAACGTAATTATTCCATTACGGCCTTAAAGTAAGGCAATAAAGGGACCTGTGACGCTTAAATAAACTGTAATGTGTCCAGATAATTTTGTTATTTAAAAGTTGAATAAACATAGCCTTTTCTGTTTGACTTTGTTTTTATCTGGTGTAAAATAAATAAGCTAACTTGTTACAAAACATTCTGTAGGGAAAATATTTTAATATTATTGTAGAATACTTTATTGTAGTTATATTACTCTTTACACTTCACAATTTTAAGTGTTATAAATTTGTTGTACGTACATATGTTACATTTGTCTAAGAATGAGTTGAAATTTTAATTGGCCGACCACAAAACTGTTGCAACTGGTAAGGGTGTTGAAAATAAAGTATAAACGTAATTGGTGCAGGCATAAAAGATCAGTGGAGGGTGCGAAAGGTTTGATTATTTACTATTTATTTGTTTGTTGTCGTGTTGTTGTTGGGCTCAAATAATAGTTTAAAAAGGCGTCGAGAGTTTAATTGTAAACTGGGACACGTGCAACGTCTCACTTGTCTTAGTTCTGCAGGTGCTATACGGTCAACTCCCACGGCCGCCTTAGAGGTGATTTTATGCCTTCCACCATTTGATCTTTTTGTGGAGGAAGTAGGAAGTGCTTTGAGGCTGCGCCATAAAGGGCCGTGGCACACAGTAGGCAAAGGAAGTAACCATACCCGCATCCTGGATGAGGCAATCGTCAAGACTCCTCTTCTTCTGGATGCTATGGTAGACTACCTTCCTTTATATTATGCCTTTACTAGACATTTTAGTGTTTATGCAAATGCTGAACCAACCCAGCATATGGATATTATCCATCTTCACCGATGGATCTGAAACAAAGCATGGAACGGCTGCCGGAATTTTCTCCGATGACCTAAACCATCGCTAGAGTATACTACTAGGCAAAATTGCCACTGTCTTCCAAGCCGAGGTAGTGGGAATAATGAATGACAAATGAAGAACCAACGTATTGGTATAAACAGTGATAGCAGAGCCGCTTTACTGACCCTAGGCAGTTGCAAAATCACCTCAGGAGTGGTACTGCGGTGTCGTGAAGCTCTCTACGATATCTCAAAAGATAATGCCGTCTCCCTTCTATGGGTGAAAGGACATGACGGAACCTACGGCAACGAAAAAGCTGATGAGATTGCGAGACTGGCCTCCGGACAACCTCTCTGGGGGCCAGAACCCGTAATTCCCATATCCCTAAAGACATTAAGCTTTATGCTACACCAAGAAACCTTAAAAAGCTTCACATGAAGATGAGTTAACACTCAAAACTGTCGTCAAGCAAGGGCTGCTATTACGGCACCCTCGCCAAAGACTGTCAAATACTGTGTGCAACAGTCCCTAAAGAACTTGCGACTAGTAGTGGGTATTTTATCTGGACACTGCACCCTAAAGCAACACATGCACAGGATGGGACTGGCGGACAGCCCAAACTGCCGTGCATGCAACGAGGACGACGAGTCGGCAGAACATGTCCTATGTCACTTCCTAGCTCTCGCAACAACCAGAGGATCTATGCTGGGGTACTTCTGGCTTAACATGGCCGAAGTCAGCAACACTCCAACTGCCGATGTCCTCAAGTACAAAAGGTTAGATATCATGGGTGATGTCCAATTTCGAGAGCTGCTGGGGAGGTAGTACAATGGGCCCACATATTGTGCCCTAAGTGCGCGTGAGGTAACTCACACTCCCAATTCCTAATGCAAAATCCAGAAAGGCGTCGCGTCGAGACAAATAACTGCATATGTGGTTTCTAAGTAGTATGACAAGACTATTTGAAATGCTTTGATTGTTTGATTGAAAGATAGATGTTTATCCAGGGGTAGTACAGAATATCAATTTCTTACAAATTTACGGTATGTCCACTTTTAGCGTTGGTATTTTCTGCATAAACATTTAAAAGACTTCCAACTGCGCTATCTAATTAGATAATGTAAAAAGCTGAAGTGTTAAATTCGAGTGGACTTTCCCATACTATGTATATATTAATACTTACCGTATTTGCAAACATGTAAGTTTTATAATTATAACGTTGTGCAGTTCACTGTTTGTTATAGTTTTCTAAGAAAACCAGCTATGTAGGCAACCCTCCATTCCATCCATACTTGACTGTCAGTGCGTGACATCAGCAACAATGATGCCGGTTTAGTAATCATACTCAGGTTATAACTAAGTCCAAAAATGTTTGTGAGTTAGAACAAAATTTGGAATTTACATTTTCTCCAGTAGTCCCACCAAGTATGGAAGTATCTAAAAACCAACATTAGCTTTTAGTTCTGCTAGTCATTCTGCTCAAGTTAAAACTTATTATCGGAACCTGTTTAAAATATAAAGGGTTACCCATTTTCGATTTTCAGTAATTCATAGAAGGCACTACAGTGAAATTAGAGCTTTCAGCGAAAAAATAAATTTTGTAGTTAATTTTCTGTTCTAGCAACCTACAAAATTTAAATAAAAAGGTGTGGGAACTTAAAAAAATATTTGCTTTGAAAATTTTCAAAATGTTGGTGAAGCGCCATTGCAATCGTTTTCACACCTTCAAAATCAATTTTGTTTTACCCACAAACGTCTGTCAAAATAGTGTAGTTGATCCCGATCAGACTACTACTTTTTTAGGAAATAGGCGTTAAGTCTAGATCTTCAAAAAATCGCAGCCACCGCCATTTTGAAGTTAGAATTCGCTAAAAAAAGTTTTCGATTTGCCTTACGTTCTTCTCTCAGAACTTGTGCTTAAATTTTCAAAATTGAAATTTGCAAAAAAACGCTACAAATAAAACATATATTCTTTGAGGATTTCGCTGTTTTTAACTGTCAATATTACAATTGACTTTCGGCTTAGACCGCGTCGTCAGCATAACCAGGTAAGGACCGACCAGTAGCTTGTCTGCCTTTACAAGCATTTGCTCGTAGGCCTTGTCTGCCTGAACAGGGCCGTGTTCTTAGTTTATTTAAACCTTGGGGCGGACAAGGATTTGATCTTAATGTATTTTGTTTTCCAGGACAATAATACTTAATCGGCTTATGCCTGTTAGCTGTTTGTGAACCCATACAAACTAACGTTTCGCAAGACATTGCAGCTTTCATCTTCAAAGTAAATACAGCACTGGTGCTTATTCTATAACTTTTTAAGTTTTGCTCTCTCTTTTTCTGTCTACTGTAACATTAATCTTTTGGACTTCTTTTATTAAATAATTCAAACTTATTTTATAAGAAAAACGTAACTTTCGAAAATTTTCATAAATTATTGAATGTTTTGAAAATATTGAAAGTTTATAAAACATTCATTAATTTATGAAAATTTTGGAAATATTTAAAATTTTTGAAGCATGAAAATTTTAATGTCAAAAATTTTAAATTTTTTTAAAACTCTAATTATTTGAAGGTTTGAAAGTTTTGAGTTTTTGAAAATTTTTGGTTACTTTAAAATTTTAAACATTCGAAAAAATTTTTGGACTATATTAAAATTTTTAAGGTTTTTGGAATTTTTTGGTGATTTTGATAATTTTTAAAATTTTGAAAACTCTTAATGCATGAAAATTATTTAACATTGAAAACTATAAATGTTAAAAACTTTTAAAACTTCTTTAAAGATTTTAAAATTTTTAGTGTTTTCTGATTGCAAACAATATTTAATGATTGAAATCTACAATCGGTATTATAATTTGGTAACAGTTTTCTTTTGCGTTTATCCAGTTAAAATGTTCAGGTAAACAATCAAAAGGAAACCTCAAAGAGGTATTTTCTCAATGAAATGTTGTTCGTAATGTCATTTAACATGTTCAAACTGATTTTGATGTCAAAATTCGTAAATTTTAGAAAAAACAAAAACAGATGATAGAAGACCACTGGGGGCTGGTAGGAACATCGCGCCTGCGCAGATCGCCTATTAAATGCGTAGAACACGAATCCAAGCTTCTTCTCGCGTCTATATTAAATAAGAACACATTTCTCCACCCCCCAAGTTTGCTTATGGTTTTATGATACCTAGAATTTTGTAAATGCAAACAATGTTTATCTGCTAAAATCTTAAAATCACTTTTCCAAAAAAAAGCCGTTCTTTGCAAATTACAACCCGCTATATTTCTTTTTTTAATGGAAAAGGTAGGTGGTTTATATTGTAATTTAAACGTTCATACCGACTTTATAGTTGAGATTTCTAAACTTTTTTTAGAGAACAGAAGCAATTGGTGGAAAAGTAAATATTTCATTGACCCCGCCGAGTTAGATTTCAATTAACATATTACAAAAAGATTAATGTCGCTGTAAAAAGCAAACAGAAATGGCATTTAAGGCAAAAACGCAATTAAAACAAAATATATTGATTATTTGAGTCCGTTTTGGATTCAAAGTTTTGGCATTTTCAGCAAAAGCATTCATCATAAATAAAATACTTAATTACTTCAGCAATATTTATTTATTTTGACATTGTACGTATTTTGACATGTCATCTTTAAAGGTAAGAGTAACAAGTAAACAGTTGGTTTTGCAGGCGCTTATTACGTAGAGCTGCTTTACCTAAATTTACTGCGGCTAATACTTTATGTAATTGACTATATTTAAAGTATCAAATACGGTAGCATAGTTTTAAATCAGTTTTTTTTGGGCCGGCGGGTAGTCTAGTGGTTAAAGTCCCAGGCTTTGAAACTAGACTTCCAATGGCAGTTGGTTCGAGTCCACTGCTCGTCGGTAATTTTTCTGAATAAGTTAAATCCGACGAGTCCATGGATGGTGTATGTAGGTGTGTACGTTGGGTTGCATGCTTTTCAGGGGTGGGGCATGTTAGACCGGTGAATGGCACTTAGTGTGCTGAGCCCGGGTAAGGGGGTGGGATGGGAATCATGGGGTCGTGCTCACGCACGGCTTCATGATTCTTTTAAGTAAAAAAAAAATCAGTTTTTTAACAGAAGAAGCTAATAAAGTAAGTATATGCAGGATTATGTTCACGTTTCTGTATGTTCGCGAATAAGAGTGGACACCCGCTATGTAGCTCATGTCTTTCGGGAGGGGCGGATCTCCAATGGTGAGCTCATTGATATAAATGCAATTTTTATGGATCAGGTCAACAATCGGTTAAACGGTATCCAGCATTCATTCTTATCTTATTTATTTGCCTGCAATTTGCGCGCATAAAATACCTCCGTTAAAAGCAAACCATTATGATCATGCTTTGCTAGCGTAGTAATGTATACCCGTTGCTTTTCATGTTAATACTGTTGATATTATAAACGTTGAATGTTTGTTGTGTCTGAAAGTACCATATTTGAGAAAACTGCGTAATTAGACTACGACTAAACGAAGCTTTTTATGAATGCAATCTTGTGAGTGTATGGCAAACTGTTAAAGGCATTCTGTGAGTAAATAGTAATTTGCATGTTTACCTTAATATGCTTCTGTTGTATTTTGGCAATGGCATCGTCCTACTGAAATAAATTGGCTTTATAATTTATACCATCCTACCCCATAATAAATTTATTACAACTTGAAAAATGATATTTTCTGGAAAAACAGAGCGATATCGCTATCAATTTCGTTTTTCTGCTAGCTGGATCTTTTAAAACTTCCGGCGCGGCGTAACTTAATTTTGCCGAGTTTTGAAATTAGATTAGAGTAACCCTATATCTTTTATTATTACATTACATAACCAATATTATTTCATCTCATACTAGCTCGAAATTCATTTCGCTGTATGCGGAAACGAGAATACTAAAATTTCATCTCCCCTAGAATATAATTTTTAACATAAACAACGACTAAGTAAACGCCAAGGAAGGAAGAGGAAGACAAGATTAAATGCAGTTTCATTATTCAAATAAACAGGAGTTTCCGAAACGCAGTCAGAACTGGTCGAATTAAAGCTTTCCTTCCTCAAACAACTTAGATACACAACTGCCTTATTAATTTAATATCTTTTGTGTTTATTCTGTCAGAGATCCATAATTTCTAAATAACTGTCTCTTGCTTTTGTTCAGCATAATGAAACTTAATGAAAATAAACTCAGGAAAACTTTTAATAACCGAGCGGAGACCATTTAGAATAATTATTTCGACTTTAACTATAAAATATTATTTAGCAACTTCTAATTGCGATCCGAAGCGGTGGATGTAGCGAAAGCAAAAAAAAAGTTTTTTTTTATAATCCCTTCGGTTCAAAGTTTCACATTACTTTGCAACAATTAAAAATAACAAAGCCATACTTTCCAGTCGACAATTTAACTTCAATATTCAGTTGTAAGCAAAGTATCTTCATTAAAAAACGTGGGATGTACCGAGGATCGAGTTTATAAACATTGTATTGATGAAGGTAATATCAAAAGAACTTGGGAACAATGCGTACCATTAACTCTGAGGTAATAGCTTGGCAAAGCCCATATATTACATAATCGTAACTTAGAAATAATCAACCACCAGAGGACAACATTTTTACAAATTAAAGTTCAGTTAATGAAATTGGCGAAAAATTCGTGATGTAATTAGTTCGTTCTTTTCCATTCTTTCATACCCGGCGCGCATCTCGGGAAAAAAAGCCAGTAAAAAACGAAACAATCCCGATAAAGCAGCCTTGGAAAACAATGTTAAGAAAAAAATCTCCCGTAAAAAAGCTTCAGGAAAAAGATACACAGTAAAGTTCCTATAAAATCCCCAGCCAAATTTTTTTTAGAAAAATAAAAGAGTGTAAAGCAAGCGCTATGTTGACTATCGTGGGACATGCGAGATAAAAAGTAACGACCTTGCAAAAAATATCCCTTATGTCCCAAATGTTTAAAATCTGCAAGTTGTCAAAAACATCGTCCGTGCAAAAGAGCGTTAGACAAAATTTTCGAGTTGAAGGTACAGCGAGATATTTCAATATTACAAATACCTGTGGAAAAAGCTTCAAAGGGTTTCTGTGGTCTTTTGTTTTTGTTGTAGCTTAATTCGTTCTGATTCTGATGATATAAATTACATAATTATGCAAAGTGTCGTAATCACACAAATAATAAAAATAATGAGAGTTGCAAATAACTCTAATCTACATCATAGCTGCTACCGCATGTATGAGTCACGAGTTCCCGCTGCTTTCCTCTTGCCGTGCTCACCCTGCTCCAATACTTTAATATGGTACTGGTTTGCATCAGGCAGCAGACGAGCAAGATGTTTATATTCAAATTTTTAATATTGTTGATGTTGCAATTCTACTTCTTCATACAGAGAATGTAATTATACCTACTTCAAAGAACACGGAATAAGGTTATATGTAACTGCAGAGGGTTTTCACGCAATACTTTTATGTTCTTTGCATAACAGCTCTTATGTCGAATTAAAATTTTGTTTTGATCTTGTTGCCACTTAATAAAAAATTTGCAAGAATTCTTTGATCGACAGTTTTTGTTATGTCTTCCATAATTTTCATACATACTGCCAAATTCGCCTGTGATTTTTCATTACCGTTTACAAATTCCCTAAACTGTTTTTGCAGATCAAGAACTGCTTTAAGGGTTTCACGATTTCAAATTTAAATTTTGTTTCAAACACACTTTGTGAGGTTGTACTGTCCAAAATATCCATGCTTTCAGTTTCATTTAGATAATTGCAAATAATAATAAATGTTTCAACTATTATTTGATATTTACAAAGACGAGAAAGGCCCAATTAAGTTGAAATCGGAGTTTTAGTCTAAAGGTTTAACAATAAGTTGAAATGCTAGAAAAAAACATCTTCTGACCCTACTGCACCCTTGCAGTTACATATAACCGTATTCTATGTTCTTTGAGGTATAATTACATTCTCACTTGTAACAATTTCTAGATTTTGAATCTTTAAAGCATAAGGAAAATTTTTTACGAGACCGTAGCTTTTTACCTCAGTGTGCTCGCAAGCTTACTTTATAAGCAACGTTTTCAGCCGCGCACTGTACTTAAAGCGGGAAAAAAGGTAGTTAGCACTTTTCCCCATTTACAAACTGCTTAAACGGAGATTTTCAAAATATTTTGCTTATAATTGCAAAATGAAACTTGCTTATATTTAAATAAATTGGCGAACAAAACAACAGGTAACTTTTTCAGAGAAAGCTCTTTCTGATTTATACTGTGATCCAACAGCAAGAAAATAGACGTCGTGAATTTGTTTTTGGGATCTTTTTCAGATTTGTTTTTCGTTAAATTATTTTACTGGGACTTCCAAAGACGTTTTCTCTGTAAACCTAAATTGACTCACATGAGTAAAAGCAAAGTAAGGCGTCACTGATGAAATAGATAAAGCAGCAGAATGAATTGCAACTGTTTATAGGTCCCAATACTGATATATGGTCACCGTACGTGATTAACAGACTTGCGCGGTCATTCTTGTTTTAAAGTACTAACGCTACTATCCATGGTATTAGGTTTAGCAGGGTTAAACTTCAATATTGGTTACATATTATTGTTTTCATTATTAACAATTAGTGGCAGTGATTGCATAGTTGAACGAAACATAACTCTGGTTCTAATCCCGATCGCGGTACCGCTCCGACTCGTTCACATCCCCGTTTTCTGTAGTGTGTATTTGAATAATAAGAGAGGGCCTCGCGGTACAATCAGTCAACGAAATCGTGTTTATTCAGTTTTGCTTATATTATCGAAAAGCGTAGCGGCTTGCTGTAAAGGAATTATGCAATAGACGTGCAAATATGTGGGTACTAATAGTGGGGCCCCACACCACCAAATGTTTAGGCAGGTGAAAGGAGTTCGAATTCAATAGATAGATTCAGTCTGCATCAAAAGGTCAAGATGTGCGTAAATTCCTTTTAGGTATATGTTTTGCCCAATTTAATTTACGTAATTATTTAAAGTAAATAGAATTGTTAATATTGTTATTTTATTATGAATCGGTACCCCGAGGCGCAAGTAGTTACTAAAATTACCACAATTTTTTAAGATTCTTGTAACTCAGGAAATGTAGGATAAAAATAGATGAAAGAAATTCCGATGAGAACATTCTGCGAAAAAAAACCGCAACAAACAGCCACGGAAAAAATGTTATGATAAAAAAAACCTTTTAAATAAGCAAAAAAAAATTAAAAGTGATTTAAATTTTTAGGATTTGTATATAATTACAAAATGAAATTCGACCTTATCCATATAAATCGATCAGCAACACGAACAGCACGTATCCTTTTTACGAAAAGTCCTTTCCTACTAATACAATGGTCCAGTAAAATTTAAATTATTGTGTGCGCCGCTCTGCATCTCACCAGGACAACCCAATCGAGGTTGAGCGAAGGCGGAAAGGGATTAATGAAGGAAAGGCCGGCTGCGCACGTAGGCAGCCAAAAACTAAGTCAAGCCGAAGATTAGCCTTTAATATATAGATGTTATTTACATATTACCAATAGTTTAATTTGAGAAATGTTCAAATTGAAATACTTAAAGTACTGTAGCTACCTGATAGGCCAATATCTAGTAACGAATATTGAGGATCTGCAGCTTTAGGTAAATTCCGAACTCTGTTGTTGCCATTAGCAATTCTATTTCCAGAGAATTCTTTTAAGCATGTGAACGCTTAAATTGGCTTATGCTCAGAACTAAACGTTGCCTTCCTGGAAATTTGGACTCAAAAAGAAATGTACACAAGAACTTCTAGTCTACAGAAGCAAAATTCTGTTTTTGTAACTACATTCTATCTACACAAATGTCAATAAACAATTTAAACAAGTATTATATCAGGAAAGTATAGATTACTGTTTGGAGAAATTTATGCATTACGTTTTTGATGCGGGTAACATGAGTACTATTGAT
This sequence comes from Ctenicera cuprea, assembly GCA_958336395.1. Lineage (NCBI taxonomy): Eukaryota > Metazoa > Arthropoda > Insecta > Coleoptera > Elateridae > Ctenicera > Ctenicera cuprea. The sequence continues at coordinate 26,472,354 of OY284494.1, forward strand.
CCCAGAAACAGAGTGAAAAATGATATTTTGTCTGATTTGTGGCGTAAGAGATTAGATGTAAACACACAATGGTTTAGGTGGGATGGAGCTAAACTTCATACTGCAAGGGATTACTTGATTTTCTTTCTCGGTACGTTCAAAAATTGTGTGATTTTGAGTAATTATCGGGAAATAATTGTGAAAGACGCTAAGAAAAATCGAATTCTTTTCTTCTAACATTTGTAGCTACAAAGTAGCGGCCGCGCCGATGTTCTGAAAATTATGAGTTATACGCGTGTTTACTCAAAAGTAAGTCGCCAAATTTCATATCGATCTGAAACCCGATTTTTGAGTAACCAAAGGTTGATGTAAAATTATTTAAAAAAAATTCTGCTTTCTTATAAAAGCAAAATACTACATAGAATTTCTGCAAACATGTGTTAATGGCGATTCCCGTTTTTTAGGTTTGTCAATCTAATATTCTCGATGAATTGGTGATATACTCCCACACTTTAAATTTTATCGAAATCGTTTTTCAAACTGCATATGTTTACGGTGGCTGTAGGTATTATTTAAACATGTCTTAAAATTGTTTATTTTTGTAGCGATGGTAAATCCATAACTTATCAGCTACGAAATGTATTTTAGATTACTTTTAAGTAATACAGTATACCTATTTCTCTTATATTTTATTATTGGTTTACAACTATCTGGTTTATTATCGCAAATTAAGGATAAATTATCATGTAGTGTACGCAACGTATTAAATATCTGTTACTCAAAAACATTTTTAAACATCCGCCTTGAGCCGTATTTTTACTGGTGCCATCTATTGTACAAGCAAATTTTTAACTCGTGTGTAAATTGGTTCTTAGTCAAGTATTAAGGCCATCTATACCAAGTAAATGAGAATATTCGCTGACTTCCCCAACCTTAACTATTTTTCAAATAACGTTTTATAAGATATTATATTGTTACAAATGTTAATTTAATAAAATTGTGCTTTATAATTAATTAATTCAACATCGTTAATCATCGCTAAGCACGCGGGGATGCCCCGTCAACTTGGTACAATTACTGAAAATTGTTTGCGTTTTTATTTAGACCGGGGGCGATGTTATGAATAGTCGACAGATAAGAGCTACGCCATCTTTCGGAGATGTAAAACTGTGGATCTCGTGAAATGTCATAGAATGTCAAAGATTTCTACCCTATAGTAGACAGAAGTTCAGCAGAATTTCCTAGTCTGGTGGGTTTGTTTTCTGGCGTCGGCCTCGGTGTTAAGTCTTAGCATCAGAAATGAGCCGATGTTAAATAAATGATAATTTAAATAAAATAAAACAAATGTCTCTATCGCTCTTTAGCGTTCCTTTTCACTATGTTTACTTTCAGAACCTGAAAAACTTTGAATTTCAAATTTTTTTTTATTTTTTCCGGTACATTCTGGTCCTTCTAAAGAACATGTACATGTATTTACTACATTGTCTTATATTTAACCTATTTTTACTAGGGCTGGCAACCGGATTCGGATTTTCGGATATCCGGATTTTTTTTATGCGAAGATCCGGATTTAGTGTAAGCTAAAAATCCGATATTCGGATTTATCCGGATTTCGGATTTTAGGTTCAGATCCGGATTTCGGATTTCGTACGGCGATCCGGATTTCGGATTTCTCACAGAGATCCGGATTTCGGATTTTCACGGAGATCCGGATTTCGGATTTGTCACAGAGATCCGGATTTCGGATTTCTCACAGAGATCCGGATTTCGGATTTTTATAATGTCAATTTGGAATTAGGGTTTCTTATGTCGATCCGGATTTCGTATTATCTATACGAATTCAGATTTCGAATTTTGTTTCTATGCAGATGTCGAATTTTTAAATTTTATGCCGGATCTTAGAATATCCGAAGAATACTCTATTTCATACTTATTAAGGAATGCAACATCTTAACTCTGCGAATTAGTATTTTAAAATTCGAATCTTTAAAATGCAGTTTTAGAATACTCAGATTATATGACGGTATGCATTTGAATTTTGCATGTTGATTAGAGCTATTACTTTTTAAAAATTAAATTTTACATTAATTTTTAAAGTTTTTGTTTTTATTTAAATACGGTTTGCTAGTTACCAAAAAATGCCTGAATTAGATACTTGAATTGTGTATCATCCAATTCAGTCTTATAACGTTATCCTACTAAAAAGGCTACACTCACCAATTTTAATTTGTGGTGATAAGTGCATATACTTTAATTGCTTACAATTCTTTTCAATAAGATTTAATTAAACCAATAGTTATTACGTCAATAGTTTTTGTTTAGATTTGGCATTTTTACTTTCCCACACTTCCAGTAAGCGAAATATTGTGATTACTATCTTATATCTATCCTTCCATATGAAATATTTATGGAAGCAAAAAAGATAATTATGTTAAAAGTATGGGGAAGTCTAGGCGAAGTGTATCGCCAGTTGTTTCATTTTGAACCTAGTGTAAAGGCCTATTTAAAAATTAGCACTGGCTGTATAATTACACAAAAGAAAATTATCCAAAACATATCTGTTTGAAATTAGCAAGCACAGTACAGACTACCTGATGCTGTTGGTTAGTTTTAGCATTTACCCCTGTAATAAAATAGGCGTTTTTGCAACACTTGGGAATATAATGTTGGTGGGAATTTCCATTTAGAAGTTTGAAGAGACCTAAAAAAATTGAGTTTTAAGGTTTTACATATTTTACTGTATGTCTTTTTATTTAATACAATATACATCTCTTTCAGAAAAACAATTTAAAATTTCAATTAGTTGATATATCTCCTGTTGCTGTTTACTAAAATTTTGTTTTACAAAAGTTAAAATAAAGTTATTGTAAAATGGACAAAGCAAATAAGTAATATATTTATTAAAACAAAATAAATGTAGGCAATGAAAATCAACAATAAACGAGTTAACTATGTGTTTATAGTTTATATTGAAGAAGTGCGACATCCATTGTACGGAAAACATAATCAGAGCGAACAAATCCACTAAAGAAAGTACAGGAAAAATAACCCCCAAAAAAAAAACATTCAGAAGAAAAATAGTCCACGCAAAAAAATGCAGTTGTTTATTTTATTATTATTACTATCACTCTTTCAATGGGTAAATAAAGTGAATGGCGAATAACATCGAGTGGAAAATTGCGAAAAACTAGAATGCATTTTTATAAATCAAAAATGCCGTTTCTTTGAGTGCTACGCCGTTCTAGACCGGATGATTTGAAAAATGAATTGAATTTAAAAATATAAAAGCTACAATAAAATTAATACGCAATTGAAATAAGATAACGCAACAAGCATTATTGTTTATTACTATAACAAAATATATTGCTTAAAAGGTTAACGTATAAGACAACCTAAATACAAAATATCTTCATATTTAGTAGCACAAAAAACCGCATTTCTAGAAAATTATCAAATACTCTACTAGAGAACATATTAGTACAATCACAATCTTATGAAAAAAAAACTTTTCTTATTATATAATAAAACAGAGGACCAAAACAAACACACCTAATAACATTGACTATATACCTACACCCTAATAACAATAGCACAATTAAAAACAAAATAATTATAGGAAACATTTATTTTATAATTGCTATGAATATACAAAAGGGTCTATGTTTGAAGTTTTAAACGGCAGGAAAAAAATCATGGAAAAACGCTACGGGAAAAAAGAGCCTGAAAAAAGCCTGTGCAAAAAAGCAGGGGAAAAATAAGCAGGGAAAAAAGTCAACTTTTGTTGTTTATGTCAACTTTATTTTTTAAATGTGGGTTTTATTTAAGCAGACTAGGTTGGCTTAGGTAAGGTTAGATTAGTAGAATTAGAAATATTTTTTTGATCCCAAGCCTACATACAATCTGCCCCATATATTTGTCAAGTTACAAGTTATTTACCAACAGGGTGTTAATGGCCCTGACAGAGTGCGTCTTCGACCACTTCATTGTTCGACATCGGGATTGGTTTTTCCAGAGGAATGCTGATATTTCTGTCCCTTCAAGTTTAAATTTTAATAGGACTTGCAAGCTTACAATATTTTTTCTGCAAGAAAGTTTCTAGGTAGTTGGTTTGCTTTGATCATCACATGTATGCTTCGCTGTAGGGCGTCGGCTAAATAGTGGTGTTGTCAACTGTCAAGCGCCATCCAATTTCGTTCAATAAAATGTTAATACAAAAAGTAACTTTTAATTTTGATTTTGAATGTATGTAACTTGCTTGGGGGGGTTGGAGCGTTTTTTTTTGTTATATCTCTATAACCTACTACGAAAATCGCGCTTGTTTGATAGTTGTAAAGCATTATTTAGGTTTCTACAACGAACACATTATTTGCATCCGATATTTTTGTTTTTAGCGTTATTGCATATGACACTATTTCAGTTTGTAAACAATTATAATAAGTAGTATTATATATCATGGGCTTGGTACATACATATAGATTTTACATTTTTAAATTGTATTTTGTATTAACATGACGACTGCTATTTTTTAAGTAATAATTTTTACTATTACAAATAAACAAACGAACTTTATATTATGAATTTTTTTGTAGATTTTTTGTGTGAATTATTTTCTTTGATTTTGTTCCTAGATTTTTTTCTTTTAGTAGCTATAAAGAAACATGTCTAAATTTACAATCGCAAAGCCGACGCGACGCTAGGGTACAATAAGTAGGCAGTATGGCGTTTGACCAGGCGCGTTCTTGGAAATGCTTAGCTTAGAGAAATATACAAATGAATGACCACTATCCCAGCTTAAAATACCTTTTTGCCAAACGAGTGAGACAGGTTTATTTAACACAGGTAGACTACCATTGTTTCAAAGGGTTGCTTAAGAAACTACATCACACATTTAAAATTTTTAGAAAAAATTATATCTAACCCAGCTTGCTTACCTGTTTATTGTTTATTTGAATTTTAATATTAAGAGTTACGTTTTATTTGTTAGGTCATTGGGTGTAATACTGTTTCTGTTTATAAGTAGTTTTTTGGTTTATTTTATGGTTATAATTAGTATTTTATAATAATTGAAAGAATGAAACTTATAACTAATAAGTTCTCTTATAAATTTTTAATGTTTTATATGTACTTTTATTAACATTTCCGTCATACCCATCACTATTTAGTGGAAGGGGGGTAATAGCCTCATTTGCCAGAAGCTTTGAACATCCATTTATTCTGTCTTGAAATTATACGCGTTATAGACTTTGCGCCGACGCAGAACAACATATTGAATGACACACTACTATTCATATTGGATTCATACTTGCCACCAATATGTAATTTTTTTTATTTAAATAACGAATACATTCAGATAATATATTTATAACAGATTTATCGATGATTTTGAATATTTAAGTTTAAAATGTATTGAAATGAGGAACTTAGACATAGACAGCGATTTACTGGAATACGCATTTACCTACATTTTTCTCATGTTTATCTGAATTAACTGCATATTCATACAAATTCTAAATGCCAGATGAAAGCAGACTGTAGATATGTGGATTTACTGGAATGTTTAATTTAATTTAATAAATAAACGCACGCAGATAAATTCAGAAAACGGATTTTTGCTTAAATCCTAATATCGGATTTTCTTTAAAAATCCGGATAGCGGATTATTTAGGGTAAATCCGGATATCGGATTTTTCGGATAAATCCGGATATCGGATTATTCAGATAAATCCGGATAGCGGATTCCTCAGATAAATCCGGATAGCGGATTTTTCAGATGAATCCGGATAGCGGATTTTTCAGATGAATCCGGATAGCGGATTTTCAGATGAATCCGGATAGTGAATTTATCGGATAACGGATTTGCGAGACGGATTTTATCCGGATAGTAAAAATCCGACGGATTTCGGATTATTCGGATACCGGATAATTTAAAATCCGAAATCCGGATTTTAAAATGGAACGGATTTGACAGCACTATTTTTTACATATTTAGACTCATTTTAAATTTCACTTATATTGCTTTCATTTACAACCATAGAATGTCCTATTACTGGATAGTACTTTAATATTTTGAAATATAAATTGCTTAAATTTCGAATGTCTCTTGTTGTTTTTTTATTACTCGTATTTGCTCTCCCACACACAAGTACACAAAGTAATGGAATAAGTCTTAAAGTTATTATTAAATAAAATGTAAAAAACCTACTTGTGTTCTTCACAATTGATTTAACCCAGGTAATTTATTTTAATTGTAAAACTGCAATTGTATTCGAATTGTTTTTGATGGGGAAAGGTTCCCTTTCATGTAAGTGCTCTGCTAAATTAAATTCTATGGGCATTGATGGCTACGACTAAATCTTTGGTAAGATATTTATCTTAGATTATTTTTTTAAGTAAATATTTCAAAGCAAGTACTAATAAATATATTTTTGTCGTTTGACAATAACTATAGCTTACGTTAGAAGCTAGGAAGGAATTTTCCATTACGGTAACAGTGAAATAACTTGCTATAATCTCCAAGACAGTTATTAAAGCTGTTACTGTATATTATGCATCTCAAAATAATAATTCAGGAGTTTACTGCGACACAAAGTATGTACTTAAAGCAAACTTTCGGTATCAATGTATATAACTACACCGTTTCTGTTAAACGATGAGTTTAGCACCTAAAGTTTGCTTGGTAGCAGGTAGGTACATTAAAGAGCTGCGACTGTTGCACACAATTTACAATGGATTAACAAGAAAAATGGTTGCAGTGTTATTGATGCTTCTATTAAATGCTTCATAATTTCAGTGTCTGTTACCTGTACACCGTTTCCTTGTTTTTAATATGCAGCAATCTTATAATTCTCTTTGAATACCAACTATACTAACAGTCATAATGTGTAAAATTTTTGTAATACACTATTGATATTGTTTTCTCTGTCAAAAGAAGGAACGTTTGTATTTTGTTTAGATGTTTTTGTGTTTGAAGCAAACTAGAAATATTCCACAGCCAATAATAATTGATTTCTAACGCCAAACATCATTCATTATTAAAGAATAATATCCTAGGTTGATAAATCGGATTGAATTTCTTCCAAAACAATATCTTGTACGTGACTTTGATTTGAGTGATTTTCTTTGTGTGTGACATCACGTATACAGGTTATACACCTGACACGTTTGATGTAATTACAAAATTATTTCTAGTGATAACTTATAATATTACATATCATAGCAATAAACTAATAATGCACATAGCGATCTAAAGACAAACGAATTTGCGTAGGTAGGAAAAGAGCTTACGTATGACGTGAATTGATGCATGCATAACAATATAATATTGAACTGACGGATTTGATATGAGATTTGCTTATTACATAATATGAATGAAATTTAATCAATAAAAGAGACAATGTTATAAAAAATTGTTGAAATTGTTTCCCTCTCTTCTTCATATTTTTAAACACATTAGCATAGTAAATTATGCAGCGAAACTATAACGATAGCTATTAATACACGAGTGTATTAATAGCCATTATACAGGGTCGCTATTATGTATGGGACCCAAGCTCCCTGGTCAAACGGTTTGAGATATGCATTTCATATTTGATATATGTTAATTTGAGGTTAGTTTGCATCACTTGAAGTAATATAAATATTATATATATAATATATCCTCAAATTAACATATACATTTCACGAGGAGAGCTTTGGTCCCATACATAATAGCAACCCTGTATAAGAGTTGCATACACTGTTTTTTCTACTAGTTAATTTAAAAAATCTTCATTAAAACAATTTATTTGAACATTATGCTTAAAACAACTCAAACTGTTTTGCGACGTTAACTGAGAAATGTCAACAACTCTTGTAACCATGGTTACCAAAAACAATGCTTTGCCGCTATTGATCAGTTTGGGTAATTTCATAATAAAAATCTGTACCGGAATGAGTCTAATTACAGTATAAACAGCGCACACTTAATAAGTAAATTAAAACATGGGAGTAGAAAAACATTATTGTTGTATACTTCAATTAGAAAAAAATTATTACTGGTAGTCTTGGAGTACGAACATGTACGAGACAAAAATGGAAAAAATAAAGAAAAGGCAAGAAGATTAAGAATAGAGAAAGTATATTAAGTGCAAACCATATTAAGGCGTACTGCCGGCAAGCTTTCATGATGTTAACCCGACAGCTAGTTTTAGTCTATTTTTATGTAAAGAAACGAAATATTTTTGTATGCAGCTAACGAGACAAAGTCATTGTGCGAAAACAGCAAAACACCGTCCTCTGTGCGAGGCTGATCGTTTAAAGAAACTAAATATAAGATCCTATGTCACACCGTAAGTAAATAAACAGCAGAATGGAATAAAATTAAACAGCAGCAAAATTTACATATTGATTTTGTGGCAACAAATTTTTTATTAATGTAATTTTGTAACCTACTAGTAGTAGAACGGTAAATTTAACAAGGTATGCATGCATTAAAACTTAATTCAGAAGGGTGTTGTTGGAGAGCACTATATAAATTCAATTTACGTACAAGAAAGTTTGGAAAACATCAATGAGCTTCTCCTTCTCCTTCTATGTATGCCTAAAAGGCTTAGCATAATAAGGATCTATCTCAGTTTTGCAACAGTGATCTTGGACTAGTTTCTAAAATTTTTAAAATACGTGCATACATATTTCCAAAACATTTAGTCAAACAGCACCAATCTATGTATATTTAATTTAACCCTAATTTGCATCTTTAAAAAATATGAAAACTTTTCTTTTAACAAAGCTCTTAAACAACTTTGTATTAACTTTGTCCCATCTATATCAATATGTATACTTACTTTAAACAGATATCTTTCTTCTACTACTAGTTTTTCAATCAGTGCACTTAGCTAACTCAAACTTTAAGAAACCAATTTCATTTTTTAATATTGTCCTTTACAGTAATTGTTTACTATACAAAACATTCTCAATATTTCTTATCTAAAATTTGAAAATACAGCGGTTTCTAAATTCTAATATATAAATAAAATAGTTAACATTTTAGCTACCTACGTGTTTCACCGTGATTATACGTCATCGCCAAAAGCAAATTAAAAATCAACAGTTGGTTTTGCTATAGGAACAATAAAACTTGATGACATTATTTTGGGTATCTAAGTCTGCAGATAACTTGATTTTTATTCAAAAACTTCTAATAATGAGGAAAGGTGCAGTTTTTAAATGTTTGTGAATTTCAAGTGCTTTTTATATCTAGTGTTAGAGAATTGTTGTTCAAAAACGGTACGTTTCAACTCGACCTCTAAACTTGGCAGTCGTAAACTATTATGAGGGGCGGTGTATAGAGAACCTTGTCAGGAGAAGCATCAATTAAAGCCTGGTTTTATGCAACTATTATTCGTGAATTACTTTCAATAATTCTATTCTTCGTAATGTTAGTTAAAAAAAAGTTTGGAGTAAAGTTTTTTGTTTAGTATTAGACATAGTGTTCGAAATGTTTCTAGTTGTTCTAAAATTACTTTACATTTATTGGTTGTGTTTATAATTGTAGCAATTATTTCAGATTTATTGTCAAATTTGGAAATAGAAGCATATTTAATTGTATCAGATGAACTAGTTAGTTAAAATTATAAATATTTAAATATATCATCAATAAGTTGAGTATTATAACCATTAGTGTATGCAATTTGTTTAATACCTAATTAAAATTTCTCTATTATAACTAATTTTATAACATAAACCGTTAAGTTTTGTGTGTCATAGATGCATATGTGTTTTATGATGACACGAGTTGTGTGGCAATCAGTGGCGTAGCAAGACCCTTTTGGGCCCTTAAGCAAGAAAACCAATTGGGCCCCCAACCCAGGTTTGAGATAACCAATATGAAAAACAACCGAAAATTTGAAAACTTAGAAAATACGCTTACTTGCTTTCATTTCTGAGAAAGCATTAACCAGGTATTGAACATTCATTTTTGACGCTGCTTGGTGCCCAATGGCTAAAATCCAGAGATCGTGAAGACGATTTTCCGACATTGAATTGCGTAGATAGTTTTTTATAATTTTTAGTTTACTAAAAGATCTCTCGGCAGAAGACACTGAAACTGGCAGTGTTAAAAATAAAAGAAAAGCCAATATAATTTCCGAAAAATCGCCCTGCAATACTGCATATTTTTTTAGCAAGACTTCACATAAAAACTCTTTAACTGACATATTTTGATCAGTGTCATCTTTAACAATTGACATCATATTTACAAATTGTATCGAGAATTTTTCTGAGAAAACTTCAGAATACGTAGTGTGTAATTTTTTTTCTGACATGTTTAAAAATGATTTTGGAACCAAGAAGCCGAAATTTTGCGCAATTGTATTAAAGGTTTCGAACCTGTTGACTAACAGTTCATTCACAATATCTAATGTGTGGAAGACTACGGAAACCCTGAACATGAACAATTGAACATGTCTTCACGTGTTTGAAAGCGATGATCGGCTGCCAGTTCATCAAAATACTTTTTGACTCGAGCTTGACGCTTGGTCTGAAATTCAGCGGCGATTCCCCATTTATTCGCTAGGGTTATAGCTTCATTTTTCAGTGCACCGTAGGACGATCTTAGGTTTTTTAGGTGGTTTTTGACTTTTTAAAGAATATTTGTTGTACCTATCAGGCCCGCATCCAACGGGCCCCCTGAAACTTAGGGCCCTTAAGCATTGCTTACTCCCGCTGTATTATAGCTACGCCACTGGTGGCAATGTAATGTTTGTTTGTGTATGTTTTCTATAAATAGAGAATTCAAGTTTAACATTTTATCTAATTTATACAAGTGAAACTCGTGGGTTGTGCCCCCATTTTGTTGTTTATTTTGTTTTAATACACAATAAGCGATCCTATATCTGTCTATCTATATATTTAAGGGTATGCGCCTCAATAATAGCGCCGTCAAAAATAATTCCAGCAAAAATAGCGCCAATCAAAAATGTCATCAGTTTAAATAGCGCCATCAAAAATAGCTCCGGCACAAATAGCGCCGGCAAAAATAACGCAGTCAAAAATGTCGCTGGTCAAAAATAACTCCAGCAACTCCCGGCAATAGGAGCGCCGGCAAAAACAGCGCTGTCAAAAAGAGCGCCAGCAAAAAGGCGCTGTTAAAAATTTCGACAGTCAAAATTACGCCATCAAAAATAGCGCCAGCGAAAGTTGCGCCGTCAAAAATGCCACCGTCAAAACGAGCGCCGGCCACAAATGCCAGCGGTAAGTATAGCGCCGGTAAATATAACGCCGTCAAAACTAGCGCCAATCAAAATTGTCGCCAGCTTAAATAGCGCCGTCAAAAACAGCGCCGGTCCAAAATAACGCCGACAAAAAAACGTAGGCAATAATAGCGTCAAAAATGTCGTCGATAAAAGTTGCGCCGTCAAAAAAGCGCAGTCAGAAATAGCGCAAGGTCAAAAACGTCGCCGGCAAAAGCAGAAACGGTGTAATATGTCGCCGGAAAATATAGCGGCTTAAAATAGACGCACAAAAAAACGTCGCCGTACAAATACTTTGCATTTTAATAGAAGATTGATTTAATTTGTGTAAACCTTAAATCAAACTTTCATCAAATCAAAAGTATTTGTATGGCAATGTTATGACGTCCATTTAGTGGCGCTATTTCTGCCGACGTCAATTTTGACGGCGCTCTTTTTGCCAGCGCTGTTTTCCCGGCGCTATCTTTGCCGGCGCTATTTTTGCCTATGCTGTTTTTTGCCGGAGATACTTTTGACCGGCGCTATTTCTGACGGCGACATATTTGACGACGCTATTTTTGCCGACGCTATTTTTGCCGGCGTTATTTTTGACTGCGACATTTTTGAACGACGCGACGCTGCTTTTAACCGCACAATTTTTGCCGGCGCTGTTTTTGACGATGCCATTTTTGCCGGCGTTATTTTTGACCAGCGCTATTTCTGACGACGTTATTTTTGCCGGCGCTATTTTTGTCGGCGCTATTTTTGACTGCGTAATTTTTGAAAGCCGCTATTTTTGCCAGCGCTATTTTTGTCGGCGCTATTTTTACTGCGACAGTTTTGAACAGCGCTATTTTTGACTGCGCTAAAACTTCATCAACGTAACGAAACTGAAATGTAACTTTCTCTGAATGCGTTGATTCAAATAGTTGATATTCTAGATTTTGCATAAAAATATTACTTTAGATATAGAGATGAAATTGGACTTCCTGTGGGTAAACCATCTTTTTGAAAATAAATTTTATTATTTAAATAAAAATAATTTACAGTGTTGCAAAGTCTTACAAACTATAGCATTACAAGTAATACACTAGCACAACATCATGTTTAGGTTAACGTTGATGCTTCAGTTACCTAGCTGGTTTCCCTCAGTTCTAGATGTATGAATTTCATCTATTTTGTGGTTGGATTTATGTACAGGCATTGTTTTTGTAGAATTATATTTTTCTTTTAGTTCTTTTTTATGTTTTGATTAAAAATGTCTGTACTTTGAAAGCTTATTATAAACGTTTTTAACTCTAACTTTTTAATTAAAACTCATTTTCAGTGCTTTGCAAACTTGATATAGTGCTAGAGAGGTTGTCTAAAAATACCTTGGTGTAGGTTGGCTTTGTTAAAAAGTTACGTTCATATTCTGCTTGTTTTTTTATTCTCAAATTTCCTACTGGTTTTGGGGATTTCCAAATACATTTCATACAATTTGAAAATTATGTGTATTCACTCATTTAGTTCTTGTGTCAGCTTTCATATATTTCACATTTACAAGTTTACTCACGTCTCTCCATTTTCAACATCTAAAATCTTTGAATGTTAAGTTACGGCTGCTGTTAAACTTCCGGAACAGCTTTGTCTTAAAGTCTTACCACCGGAACTAACTTCAACTCATTTTATGACTACAAGCACGCCACTGGCAGCCGGTGTTGATCAGAAACCGCAGCCTCGTTATGTAAACAGGGCATCACTTGCCATCAGTTCCGTCATTAGATTCGGTTACTAGCGGGTCCCGTTAAACTCTTAACACCCCGGTTACGCGATATCGGCCCCCAGTCAACCCCTTTATAAACCAATTATCTGGGTGCAACTTGTGTCCAGTTTCAAACTCGCATACTTAGGCGAGATTAGAAACGGGATTAGATGAGCTCTCGGCGGCAGTGTTTTGACGTGTGTTTTAACAAGTTGCGCAACTTCCAAAGTAATTCTGTTTATGTTTCGCTTTTATCCGACTTGGCGCTAGTTAAATGGTTTTGTATGTTTACACGTCGACGTTAGCGGAAATTTGATCCAGTAAAAAGAAGTTACCGCGACTCTTCCAAAGTTTTCCTCGAGATTTCCTTCACCGATATGGAGGAAAACGTATCGTAAATATGCTTTCCGAAAATTTTGTAAACATGTTCAAAGGACAGGTTTCTTCAAATATTTATATTAATTTTAAATTTGTTATTAAATTTGCAAACTATCGGGTTACGAGTTAAATCGACTCAATATCTGAATAAAAAATTCGCCCAGCAGCCGAATGATTAATTTTCCCAAAGCAGACCCGTTGCAAAATAGCCCAACATCCTGTTGAAGTAGTTAACAATTATAAACCATGTAATAAGTGATATCCCTCTTTCTCTTTTACATGATCATCGATTCATGAGGGGTATAATAAACAATAAACCTGGCAGGCTTGCAGGCAAAATCCTAAAACAATACCTGAACCGGCATTGAATATGAAACAATCCCCAATATGACATTTAGAACCGCATTGTTCTGTTAATAAGCGAATGTGGTATTATAATGAAACATTAGTGAAGTAGTTTAGAACGTGGCTAGAGGATTGATGCGGGTCGGTTGGTTCCTGATAGCTTCTACAGATTTCCAGGCAGGGCTGCCTAATTCTCGGTTACGGTCCGGAATTTTGACCATTAAATGCACTGCGGTCTCCTGGAATTAGCTATAATTACTCTATAGTTGTAATTCAGTGAGTGAATTACTCGGCTAACTCCCCGACTTAACATGGCCGAATTTATAAGCCACATTTAGTGATGGTTTAAAGGGATCCTACACTTGGTGCATGCATAGTAAGCCCTTGTTAACAAATTTTTGGTGGCAGGTTTACGACTTTGCTAACTTCTTGGGTTATTTACTTTAATGCTTAATCCCGCATTTTGCAACTAAATAGTTTCTGGATTTTATGACTGTTATTAATTTAAAAACCTGGATTAGTCCGTGGTATTTGCTTGGGTATTTAACTAATTAAATCCGGAAATCATCCTGATATATTGCCAACAGTAAACTGCACCTAAGGTAGGCATATTGCACACATTTATGCACGTAAGTGAGTAAATATACTTTCAAAACTGTAGTTTTTTTACAGAAGCATCTAAATAAAATTAGTCCTTCTTACAAAACGGCCATTGGAATAATATTGCATACATCCATTGTATTGTGATCGTGAAAGAAATCGAAGTTAAGACGAAAATACGCATTTTCAAACTCTTGGTATCCAAATTAAAATAATATTAAAAAAAAATGTTTTTCTATCCTCTGTGTGTATCTAAGACGCTAAGAAATCTTAGGAAATACTCAAATAACTTAACGGTTTTTTTCGAAAATTTTCTAGCTTTAAAATAGCAATATTTTTAATTTTTGTTTACTCAAAAATGAATTGGTAGGTTGGTCTTACTTTTGGTATCATAGCGTAATAGCCTTAGGAGCGTGTAACGTGTATTCTCATCTTGTGGTAACTGTATAGCTGTAAAAATGTATGAAGAGGGAAACATTCAGGCAAAGTGCTTCGGCCATCTTCTTACAAAAAAGCAGCAACTTTTTGACTTACTTTTATTGTTTGCCATGTTGCTGATATTCTATTTATTTTTATGTTTTAAAGATCAAAATCGTAACTCTAATTAACGATAGTGTTGCAAATACGGGGCGATTTACAACATATGCGACACACTTCTGAGAAAAATGAAGTTTCAATAAGTTTCGTTACAGCATAACAGCCTTCTGAAGATGGACTTTTGCAGCAGTTGCACTAAAATTGTAAAATTTTATAAAAGAGCATTACACAGCTTAGTATTTCTGCTAATTTTTCTTTAAATAGCTTTAGCAAATGTGGTTTATGAGAAGAGGGGGTGGGGGCGTAATGTTTTTTTCTAAATATTTTAGATATTTAATATTTTGAAGTTACGGTTTCAAAATCTTATTCTGCATACAAAAATTCACAAAATCGGAATTCTTGTTGAAAATCACCAAATCTAACAGTTTTGGGGATAATTCAATGTTTTTGTAAAATCAAGTCACCATGAAGTCCATTTTTTTTCTCAATGTACTCAAAAACTTTCCACATACCTCTAGAGTAAGTTGTCCACATCAAGACAATAAAAAGAATACCATCCTATAACTATACTTCGTATAGTGTACATTTGGGTCCGGAAATGCTTTCTTACGGAGTTATTGTCACTTCCGCCGGCTGTAACTCCGCAACTAAGCTTTTCCAAACACATGTTTATCCAAAATCTCAAATCTCAAAGTATGTGGAAACTGTTTTAGCATCTTAAAGAAACTACACTTTACTTTTCACGGAAACTCAGTTGAAAACTGTCGGATTTATCGAATTTTCTACAGCATTTTTTTGGTTTATATTTATATGGAGAATAAGATATTCCAACCAAAACTTCAAAAATAGTAATAGATCTAAAGTATTGAGAAGAAAATAGTACGTGACATTTTCCTATGCTTCACCTTCATAAAATTTTCAAAAATTATTAAAAAGAAGTTTCAGCCCAAAAGAATTTTAAATGTTTGAAACTTTCAAAATTTTAAAATTTTTGGTAATTTTAAAATATTATTAATTAAAAAAAATTATTCAGAAATCTTGAAGTTAAAAATGTTTGAAAATACTTTTAAAATGTTCCAACTGTAAAAATTTTGAATACTTTTGAAAATTTGTAAAATTGAAGAAACTTTTGAGTTTAATTTTTATTATTTTGATAATTTTGATATAATATAAATATAAGAAAATAAAATAGAGAGTGTGTATAAATTGGTGAAAGAACTACACGTGGCGATGTTGGTCATAAAATGCTGAGTGGAAAATCTTGAAACCAAAATGTTGGACAATGCTTCCTCTGTCCTTAGGAACCATTTTAAAGGAACGTACATTTGACAACATTGGATCCACACACCACAGGTGTTTTGTTATAATGCACGATAACTAAGGATCATTGAACTAAAATCCATTGTTAGTGAACGAATATTGTTTTACAATGCTGAAAGAAAAAGAAGACGAATACTTCAACAATATTTAAACCTTATACTATTTCTATATGCTGAAATACGTATAAGGTTATAATAAATAATTATTATTGACGCTATAAAGTATTTTATTAATACATCGCTGATTAAAATAGTTTTCAAAATATGAAAGATTAAAGATTGTTGAAGTATAGGAAAGTCCAGGTGAAGTGCTTCGCCCGTTATTAGCAAGTAAAACCGTAAAGAAACGCTTACTTCTAGCGAAAGGAAAATAAATTTCACAGAAGCTTCATTAAGGTAAATATTTGACAGTTACCTTCTAGTAGATGATTTCAGAGTTACGTATTTGTTGTTGAACTAATAATTTAGAACATTAACGTTGATTCTAGTAGTTATTTCATAGCATCATTATTAACTAGGCATAATTGCTCATTATATAACGTCAAAAACTGAGAGAATACTTAAAATTGTAAGGCACTGAGTAAATGGTTATTTATACCCACAGCCCCGCCGATCTGTAGCAAATCATAATAACATGTCTCAAGATTTTGGAGATCTGCAAAGCAATTTAATGAAAGATTTTGTTCAATAAACCCAATCGATTTAGCGCCTTAACCATCAAAAGTAGGTATTTGGTTGCGTAATTTGATTGCATCTTTAGAAGCATTAATACGATAGTAATTATTTATATAATTTTATAATTACACTGTCAGTGGCAAACAGCCATCAATACCTGCGTAACAAATTTTATGGAGGCCATGTAATTGATGCAATTGCCATTATGGTGGATAATTACAAAATTCGAATCAATTGGGTCGATCGAGTACTCGAAGTTTAAGCTAATAAATAAAAAAAAACTAACAAAATATTGTGTAATTACTGGTATGTCCCTGAAGAGGTAACCGTGATTCTTAGAAATGCACTAAAAGGAAGGTTGCACAATGGTTGCACGCAAGAAATAATTTGCAGCTGCGGCCCTCTTTTCTTATGGTTAAATATTTGGTGTTGACAATTTTTATTGCATTTTAAACACCTGCATAAAAGAGCGGAATTCGCTTTGCCGGAAATATAAGTATAATCAAGTGATATAAAAACATGTTTGGAAATTTGAAAATTGTAAATATATTAACGGCTCAAAATGTTGGACATTTTCTAAAGAAATTCCACAAAAACTGCCCACACCATTTTTTTAAACTTACTGAGCCGATAGAGCTTGCAATGAACTACAAATTTGTTTTTTACTTATCTCCCAAATTTTGCTTTTGCTGGAGGAATTTGTGAAAATTTTCAAATTGATTAATTATTTATTCAAAAACGCTAATCATTATTAACTTTAATGTTCGATGAGCTATTTGAAGTACTTTATTAGAATTTCTAAGAATTTTCAATTATTTTAAACGTTAAGAAAAAAACGATACTTTTAATATCATAAACGTGTTTTCTAGCAGTTACTGATTTTAACTACGTCTAAGAATTAGCTCAGTATTTGTTACTCTTTGCATATTTTTAATAAGTAATAACTCTTAAAATAAAGCTTTTACAGCGATTTTAGTCCGAAGTCAAATATAAGACGCGGTCGGCTACCGTGCTACTGTCCTTTGTGGCTAGCCGAAGTTATAGCGCTATACTTTTTAGACGGTACACGATATTGTATTGCACAGGCTGACGCAAGTTCAAATCGACGCTGGGGCGTTATTATTATTATTATTATTATTTTGCTTTAATTTTTGTAATAACAATGTTATTTACTAAGTTATTGGCGCGCGAACATTTAAAACGCAAAAACGTAACCGACCGACCGACGCCTTGAGTATGCAGCGGGCTTTTACCAGCTAGATTAGATGTAAATTTCCATGACTTTTTGACGCAAGCATATTTGAAACGTAAAAAGTATAGGAAAGCACCAGCGACCTGTTTCGCCCATTTTTTAAAATCCAGTCGCAAATTAATATCGACTGTTCCTGCATGCACTGTGTAGTCTTAGTACACTGTTGGAGAACATTTGGCAAGTTTAGAAAAAAAGACGCAAATACGCTACCTCGGATTATTCTGGAAAGGTTTTAATATAACATATTGCATTCTGTCACTGCACCTGAAGGGAGGGGAGCGTGAAAACATAGAAAGTTTCAAATGCGTGGGCACAAACAACAAAAGTTTGAGAAACACTGTTTTAGAGTTTCAGCAAAGGCGACATCTTGAAGGCGATCAAGATGGAGGTTGATCTTATCAGAAAGTTAGTTCATTTCCAATTAAACAACACATTTAGGAAATTTTGCCTGTAGGGCTTTTTGAACTACCTGCAAAGTGAAAGGTTGGCCCCTGTGCGTGCTCAACTGTAAGTTCTAATACCTAATGCGATTCAAAGTCTAACTTATCTCGGTTTAGGAGAGCTCAGTATGTATGTTGTGTACGTGAGCACGTCGCTCAGGGATATTATAACTAAATCGAGTTTAGTTACTTTGCTCTGTGGAAGTGACTTCGTGGCTTTACAGGGCGCAGACCTAAGGTGTGCTGCGTACACAATCCTGATCAAACAGGGGTGGCAGGATAATATGTTATTGCACGAATGTGAGTACACAAACCTATTCTAATCGCAAATGTTCAAACAATTTATTACATGGTATAAACTAGCGCAGAAAGCTACCCTGTTGACAAAGCGCACAGCATGGTTCTTATTTCAGTCGGAAAACAGAGCTGTTGTTATTTAAACTGCCATCAGTTTGCGACACTTCAATTTTTTTTAACGTAACCCAACCCTATCGCACATATGTGTTTCTAAAAACCTTTTCCATGTTCGTTCTGCAATTTTAATGTAATTATTTGCCTGGGAAATGCAGTCGGCGCGCCAACGCAAAGTGCGCTTGTATCGGAGAGACTGCGAGTGCTAATTGTGATTTAATCGGTTTAGGGCTCTTAAGGGTCATATGTATCAGTTAGGAAATTCGTGTAGCTTAAAAGTACTAATTTGATTAGGGATTCTGAGGGATCAACATGGAATTTAGCAAACTAAAATAAACTCTGTTCAGTAATTTGTAACGAAACTTGTATACATTTGGAAAACTATTTTGAATAAAATGTTTTGGATTACGCAATGGTGAAGTAGTTGCAACCAGCATTATATGCGAATTTAAAATAAACGTGACAAAAAAGGGCGAATTGGATTTTTTAGCTACTTTTAAGCAGCGGTTCTAAACATGTTATTCTTTTGTCCGTCGTTTCCAAACTCAATACACGAATTTGTTAAGTGTGACCTTTACATTTTTTAGTCTATAGAACTGTTTTAGCTATTGATCGGACCGAACCCGAGATTTCGGATTGTGACCTTAAAAATGTTCAGAATTTATTTGCTTTTACGAATACCAAAATTGCTCAATAATTTATATTATTGCTTTGGTATCTAACATTTCAAAAATAACATTAACTACTGCTAATCAACTAGTGTAGGATACGTTATTTTTTCTTTGTAGAATATACTGTACTTTTTACGCTTCGTTATATTAAATTTTGTGATTTTAATAAATAAATATCTAAAAATTGGTTTAGTTAGCCGCAAAGGGACGGCGGGAATGTGCTGATGAGGTATGAAAAATTGTTGGGCAACCGCAACGAGTCGTTTCTTGCATTTATTCAAATTTTTGTATTTTTTTTAAATATTTTGAACATTTTGACAAGCACGGAAGTTTGGAAAACTTTTTAAAATTAATAAAATACTTTACAAATGTATTTTGTACCGGATGTTTTTTTTTAAATTTAACGATTTCCTGTTTTGATTTTTTGGAAAAAAATTACTTACAATTTTAAATATAATCGAAAATATTTGAAAATATATAAATTTTAAAATAATTGAAAAATGCCAAAAATATTGGAAATTTTAAATATTTTTTTAAATTCCAATTATTTTTGGAAATTAAGAAACCTAAAAGTTTTTAAAACTTTTGAAACTTTGGAAGTTTTGAAAATGTTTTGTAAATTACGTAAATACTTCAAATTTTTAAAGTTTTTGGAAATATTGATGGTATTTAATAAAAAATTTTAAGCGATAAAATTTTTAAAACTTGACAATTTAAAATTTTTTAAAATAAGTTGAAAATTAAGATATTATGAAAATTTTTACGTATTTTTGAAAAACATTGCCAGTTGGAAAGTGTTGCATTGCTTTGCAAGGCGCCAATGTTGTTTTTTTCATGTAATTCTTTAACGATAAATGATTAATGTCTGCATTTAAGTGTTGCTGTAGCTAGATATGAGGATGGATTTATTATTTATTCAATCGTCGATGTGTTGATATTGGTTTCATGTTATTGTCGTTGTTTAGAATGAATTAAACCCGTTGATACAACTTTCTGTTTTCTTGGGAGTTAGTAACTAGGCATGCAGTTATGAAAAGCTTCTCGGTTGGTTAATTGAAAGTGACCTCGCATACCGGGGTGGTACAGGAAGTTCGCATTCCCGTTAGATTTCTTGTGAATTAATATTAAAGTACTTTTGGAAGGTGGGCCGCCGAGTCAAGTTTAAGACGCGCTTAACAAAGAAATATCATATTAGCAATAACATCAGCCGCAGTTAGCAAATGTTTGTAAAGAAAAGCGTGTGGCGTATTACACGTTTCATTGTAAAATTTATGACGCGCTTTAACAAAGAAATATCGTATTAGCAATAACATCAGCTGCAGTTAGCAGCGGTTTGTAAATAAAAATTTCTAAATTATTTTGCCATTGCTATAATTCTTGTAATCTAACTGTATTCCAAAATATCTGGTTGAATGAATGTTAATGAAATCTTACCTTACCGATTTTTGTAAACATAAGCGACGTTGTTATTACATAAGAAAAATGAATAATCTGTACGCACACGTACTTGTTTTACAATGAAATAGTTGATGTTGTCAAATGTAGTAAACATTCGGGGATTGAAAGTAAATATTAGTGTTTAGAGAGACTAAATGATGTGTTCGTTAAGAAAACAAAATGCGTTAACATTCCGAATAACTCCACCGGTGCGTTTTCGCCTCACTTTCCTTGAACGTCTCTTTTTAATTACAATTAGACAAACAAAGAGAGTTTACAGAAAAAACGATTTCTGCTTCTTATTTGCATAGAAAAATCAATTGTTGGTGTGTATTATATGATTACACCTTTTTCAAAGATCCATTTTTATAGTCCAAAGTTTGAGACTATTCGCGTTTATATATTAAATAGCTTTTAAAAAGCCCGAAATTTAATTTTTAGGCACTTGACTGAGTTTAGAAAAAAATTACTGTTTCGCAAAATAGAAAAAAGTATTTGAAGGGGTTTTCTACCCTTTGAACTTGTTCCATTACAACTCGTTTTGAATACATTATTTATGAATTTCTAGAAGGTTATATCTAGTTGATATACAAAATCAATTTTAGGAAGTTATTAACTTTTCAACCCCTAAAAGGACAATTTAAAAAAATAATCTTTTCTGTTAAAGCAAATACCCCACGTCAAATTCAAACCCATGGAGGCTAGCTTCTTGATAGAAACTTCTTAAAATACCTACAACCATGTTAGTTCTATAACCTAAAAAAATGCTAGTGGAACAACCCCTAAAAGAATTTTCTTAAGATCCCACACATACAATGTATTCAAGTTTAGTATCACACGGCTGTTCTCTTAAACTCGTGATTGCTATTTTCACACGAATGGGTTTTTATTCTTATGGTTACGACTGCAAACCGCTTCAACTTCGGTTTAAAATTTGTGAACATCTTACTTTAGAGACGGTTTTGCATAACTCATACTTTGACAAGGGAGCAATTTGTAAAAAACTACGATCATATATTGTTTCTAGTTTACGTTTGCGCGTATATTATTAATATTACCACCGTAATTTCCAACTCAAAACTGTCATTTAAACCTTGTAAAGAGGGACTGACAAGCTAGCCTCAATGGCGTTTTTGTTCATTTGCGTTTTGATCTTTATGGAAGCGGTTGACCAGTTTAAACGCGCTAACTTTGTGTTTGTTTGTTTATTTATTTGATAGTGTACAATCTAACACCTAAACCATGTTTTTAAAGGAGAGATAATACTAACAGAATTGGTAAATATTTTTTTCGCGTGTTTGACAGTAACGTGACATATTCGCAATCAGCCTTTACGAGGATGTGCTGAAAAGTTTTGGTGCTAATCGAGTAAGTGAGGCCCGTGTAAACAACACTGCAGCATGTTTAACTATTCAGTAGCGCGCATGCGCAGTAACAGTATCGTACGTGCGAGAGTTTTCATTCCACGCATTAACAAAGCAGACATGGCGGTGCCTACACCGGTGTTCGAGAAAAGTGAGCAACGCGGAGTGATGAAATTCCTGTCCTTACAGGGGAAAGGAGCAAAGGAAGTGCTTGAAGTGTTGAAGGATAACTGTCCCAGTTATTCGACAGTAAAAACGTGGGTATCGAGGTTCCGGACTGGTCATTTCGAGGTAACAGACGAGGCACGGTCAGGAAGACCGATTTCTGCAACCGACGCGGGAAACATCGACGCTGTTCACGACCTGATTTTGCAAGACCGGCGAATTTCGGCTAAACTGATAGCGGAGATACTGGACATTTCCCATATCATACACGATATTTTGGACATGCGTAAGCTGTCAGCAAAGTGGATCCCCAAATGCCCGAGTGCTGATCAAAAACGCTCACCACACCCTGACGAAAAACGACCAAATTGGCTTCAAATTGTTGAACCACCCGCCCTATTCCCCAGATCTAGCCCCTTCGGACTACCACCTCTTCCCATAGCTGAAGAAACACCTGAAGGGTACCAAGTTTGGCTCCAATGAGGAAGTCATCGCAGGTATGGAGGCGTTTTTGGAGGGTCACTTCTATTTGGAGGGGTTAAGAAAACTGGAGAAGCGTTGTGATAAATGTGTTAGCTTGAGGGGGGAGTACGTTGAATAAAATGTGTTTCATATTTCGCTAGCAAGATTCTTTCTATGTAAAGCTAGTAACTTTTCAGCACATCCTCGTATGTCCCACTGCTGGGCACCGGCACTCTTCTCTGCCACGTACTCTCCTTAGCACTAAGGTGGAGTACGGGGGACCTACAGTTTAACGTAGAATCTGAACTACTAAATACCAGAGAAGGTTTCAGGCAATAAATCCCCACGGTTGCCTACACCGGATTGGGGAATTTGAGTGGCGGGTTGCGGCATAGATTTTTATTGCTGTATGGCTTCGGCGGGGAATCGAACCCTAGACCTTTAGCGTTAGAGACTAAGCGCCTAACCTCTGAGCTACCACCACTCTTTAATGTGACATATTACTGTTATCAAAATCGTACAGTAAAGGGCCACTTTACAGCGTAGCAACCATTACTGCATAGTAACGTGACTGTCATTAAAACACAATGTTTATTTACATGGTGTTACTATTATAAATTTTAAAAACACAATTATTTAAATGGGAAAATGTTACATTGCCTGATCTTACTACGCCAACCTGTTGTTGAGAACTGGTTTGGTCCAATACGATTTCTGAACTACCTTCTTCGATTGCTTCTGGTTGTGCTTGACCAAATATATTTTTTGACGTTTTCACCTCATTGGCAATGCTATCAGATGTTGTTATACTACTTAATCTTTCTACTATTTTTTTTGGTTTTTGAAATGTCAAAATTAAACAGGCTAAATAATTTTTCATTAATAATTTTCAAAATTTAATAAAAATGCGAAAAAATAGTATATGCACCACGTCAGAAAAGTGATTTTACTGTACTTGGTACGTAATATACTATTTTTCAACAAAGGATGGTGTTAATAAAATTTAAAATATTTCTCTGGTTATATTTTTTTTAATTTAAGAGTAGTACGAAATATTGAGTATTTTTGAAAAGTTCTTTAAACTCCTTGTATAATTTGAAATGGAATTACAATCACAGCAACAGAACTGCGTAGAAATCGTGTAATGGTTTATATCATGGGCGACTTTAAGAAGTGTAGTCACTATAAATTGAATATTTATTAGAGTATAAGTGCAAAACTAATACAACGTCGCGCTCATCATTAAGTTTTATAGACCTTAAAATGTTAGATAACTCCAATTACTGCCTGTAAACTCCAGCAAAATCTGTTAAGAACTTGTGTTAGTCGAGCGCTTCTGTTCAGTTGGGGCTTCTCTTTAGTGTTAACTGCTTGAGAGAGTTTTTAATGAAATTCTGTAACAGTGTTGCGTTTTAAAAGTATTCTATATTCATGTTTTGGGAATATACAATCGGCTTCTTAGTGATTATTTGAGCCCCTTAGAATAGCTGAAAAAAAGCTGCTGATTAACCGCGACGGGACCTTCCTCGCATTTACTGAAATTTTTCTAAATTAAGTAAATATTTCGAAAATTTTGAAATTTGTTTGAAATATTTTACATTTTCGACAATTTTGTTTGTGAGACGTGGGGTGTTGTTAAAGTCCTACACCGTATAAGTCCTACAGCGCATATTTCTTAGAGCGTAAAATCACTCTAACGTATAACCGTTGCCCCTCCACATGCTAAGGTAGTGTAACAGCAAAATAGATTTATTCGTCAAAACTATTTAACAATACCATTTTATATGTTGCAAGAAAAAGAAAAAATATATACGTAGTATGAAAGCAAAGAATAATGCGCGTTATATAAAAGCAGAATTACGTATGTTTACTGCTGTATATTTGTTTTTAAAAAACCTGTTTGATGAGGGAAGTTCATTGAAATAGTTAGTATATACAGGGTGGCGGGGTTTGACGATACCTACTTCACTATGTAAAATACAAATAAATTACTATACAAAAGGACCATCTTTTAAAATTATTTTCAATTTTACAGGGAGTTTTATATAACTATAGCGTACCAAATTTATGTTTTTTTTAATTAGGACATACTATATATTTTTACCTAGTAGGATAGAGATTAAAAAGTCGTGGTAGCTTAGAGGTTGGGCGCTTGGTCTCTAAAAGTCTGGGGTTTGATTCCCCGCTGCAGCCATGCCGCAACCCACCACTCATACTCCTCAATCCGATGTAGGTAGACATGGGGTTTTACTGCCTGAAACGTTCTCTGATATTTCGTCTTTCGAATTCGACGTTAAAGCGTAGATCCCCCGCTTTAGCGTCAAGGACAGTACGTGGCAGAGAAGAGTGCCGGAGCCCAGCAGTGGTATGTAAAGGCTGATTACGAGGATAAAGATTGTTGTGCTCTATCTAATACTTATGTATTGCAATAACATTTTTGTAGACATCTTAAACAAATCACAACGCTGTTTAAATGCTATGGAAGAAGTCAAAATTTTGATATTTTTATTATTTCGCAGTTTTAGTAGTTCCAAAAATGTAACCTTGTTTATCCTTAGGGAATATATTCAATCTTAAATTTCATTCCAATCTGGTAACTGGTTTTTGATTAAATAGGTGTCAAAACTCAAATTTTTAAAAATTAATAGATGGCGACAGAGAGAAATTTGCAAGCCAGGACTCAAACCAAGTTGTAACTCAACTTCAGATCTATGAGTTTACAAAACCAAAAAAAAATTTTTTTCAGGCATATGTTTTTGAGTATTATTGTAATTTTGGATTTTTTCACTTTATAGCTTCTAATTTTTGTGTCTCTATAAGCTTATTACAAGAAAATTTTTAAATGCGATTGGTCAACCTGTTTTTGAGTAATAAGGCGCTAAACTCAAAACTTTCAAAAATTCTCAGCGGCCGCTATTTTAAAGCTAAGTTTGGAAAAAAACCTAGGATTTGTGCTAAAGTCTTCTATTAGATTCCGTTCCCAAATTTATAAAATTAGGTTTAGAAAGAAAATGCTACTAAAAAACAGGTTTAACTTTCACTTTCGGTTTCGGAT
Source organism: Ctenicera cuprea (assembly GCA_958336395.1). Lineage (NCBI taxonomy): Eukaryota > Metazoa > Arthropoda > Insecta > Coleoptera > Elateridae > Ctenicera > Ctenicera cuprea. Next base: position 26,498,395 of record OY284494.1, read on the forward strand.
TCTTTTAAAGTTTTTTTTTTGTGAATTTTAGATATACGCGCAGATTCCAATGCTCATTAAAAACCGACCATCCCTTGGTAGTTATGATGTACCACGCAAGGGTCGGACCCAGGGGGAAAGGGATTTCTTCCCTAATATTCTAGACAGCTGTCAAAATCACAAAAAAGTAGGAAAAACCCGCATAACCGCAGAAAAGTTGGAAAAAATACGGCCAACACAAAAATTTGGAAAAAGTATTTTTAATTTGAGTTTCTGGCTTCTAATCAAGTTGTGTAGGTGTTAGTTACCATTATTGGCTCATCCATTGCATATTCTATAAAAATTTAAAATAACTAAGCTGATACGCTGCATTCAGTCAGGATCCTAACTAGCCGCAGCCGATGGGAACCGGGAACGTATTATATTATGCTTACGCCGCACCCGCACTTGATACAATTTATGGCACACTTGACACTGGCAGTATAGTTTAATAAATCAGATTTTTAAAAAACAACTATTGCTTTTATAGAATTGAAATCAGTCTACGATCTGCCTCTGCAGTCTCTCTTTATATATGGAGCGGAAAGTTTCCCAAAAAAGTATGAGTTTATTTTTTCAACATATTTATTTTTCATGTCTCTGCTGTCCGAATTTACTTAAAATCTTTATAAAATATCAGTCCGTGTATCAAAGCAAAAGTTGGCAAATTTTAACTGATGCAGTTGGCAAATTAAGGATGCCCCCCTTCCACCTAAAGTTAGTTCGGTCCGTCCCTGACCACACACACAGATCCATAAACTCATCCACCCACCGATAGATAGATATTTTTTAAATAACATTTTTGCTTTCCTAGCGGTCCAAAACATGTATTTCCTTCAAAATTTTGATTTCAAAAATTTTCATGCAATTAATACTTCCCTGTACTGAAGGTATAAAAAAGTAAAAAGGACGACGTACGTACTAACTGGATGTGCAATGTGTGCAAACTGTCTTTATGTTTGGGTAAAAACAGAACATGTTTTCAATCATATCATTCAAAGTGTGCAAAATATTTTTTAAGGTATGGTGGGTTAAAATAAATGTTAACCCACGTTGTTTTTGCAAAATTGAAAACTTTTTTAAATTTACTCTTTGAACATTTGCTTTGTTTTTTAATAAATACTTTTAAGTAGTTTCTGCTGTAAGTGTCAATAAATAATGTTGTTGTACCTATCGGGGTTTTTTCATTCGTAATTTTCCGTATCCCAAAGATTTAAAAAAAATGAACACCGCTGCGTTAAAACAGTTGAAGTTAAAAAGCAGCTGAGCGCGTCGAAATGTAGAGCCAGTGTTCTACACTGCGTTTTGTTCCAAAATTTTTTCTATTCGTTATATTAGCGATCAAACTGCCTCACCCTGTATACTCATGTAATGTTATTTGCTTTTCCCACGGCCCCCCAAGACAATGTTCATATTCACTTAATGTAGTAGATACGAAAATTAACAATATCATACGTGTGCGTTATTTTACTTACACACAAGTGTGTTAGGAAAGTAAAAGGCGAAGCACTATAAAGCATCGCGATTGGCCGCAGAACTGTAGAGGTATCTGGCAAGTTGCTCGCGATTGACCGCGCTAGGCACTAGCCACGAAAATTTAAATTTCAAATGTACATTTAATTGACAACAATTACCCTACACATTACACATTATAAGAATTATTTTTGATTACAGCTTGAGCAATTTCAGTTTAAAAATATGGATATTGACTCAAGTAGCGAAAATTTTACCAGCGAATGTCGTCGAAGCAGCAAAAAAACAGTTCGTTAGATCTATTACCCAAAAAGTCGCAACGAAGGTACAAAATTGGTATTTTTTGGGCGGTGGGAAAAATAATGTACATAACTCGCTGGAAAATGCAAACACACTTGTGTGATAAGTGTCATTTTCTATGCTCGTTATGTAATATACTATTGCGTGTTAACTGGAGATGGCGTTGCCCACAATCCACAGTAATTGTTAGCTTTAACACACACGCTAAATGATTAAAATTTGTCTTCCGACATTTTTTTTAGAGTAAAGTTTTTTTGTATTTCTATTGATTTGCCAAGAATTTTAACACATCTGAATTTAATCGCATTGTTTCGGTTGGAAGTTGGGTCAGTACAACTACTGATTCTATTTCAACGAGACCAAATCGCTTAATTGTATAACCCTAAATTTAAATTAGCTCAAAAGCTTCATTTTTGAAAAAGTAACACGAAGCACCACCCAACTACTACTACCTTTAAAACAGATCAAATTACGTTTAAAATGCGTACTATATCTCTTTCTTTTTGTGTAGTATGAGGATAAACACGTGTATTCGTTATATTACAAAGAAATGCACTAAAAATAATTAAAATTTCTTCAAACATTCTCTGGCGGTCAAACGTGTAAGCTTTAATCTTTTTCTATCCGATTTAAACCTCTGGTTTTGCTTTGATGATCCCCAACCCCTAAGCGAGTGTCGTCGAAGTAGCAAAAAACAGTTAGTTAGATTTATTACGCAAAAAGTCGCAACAAAGATACAAAATTGGTATTTCTATGGTCGTGGAAAACTATTGTACATAACTCGCTGGAAAGTGACAAACACACTCGTGTGTTGAGTGTCACTTTCCATGCTCGTTATGTAATATACTATTTCGTGTTAACTGGAGAGGGCGTTGCTCACGATCCACAGTGATTGTTAGCTTTAACACACATGCTAAATGCTAATTTTTTTTCGAGTAAAGGTTTTTTTTGTATTTCTATCGATTTGCCAAGCATTTTAACACATCTAAATTTAATCGCATTGTTTCGGTTGGAAGTTGGGTCAGTACAACTACCGATTCTATTTTGACAAGAACAAATCGCTTAATTGTATAACCCTAAATTTAAATTAGCTCAAAAGCTTCATTTTTACGAAGGTAACGCAAAGCACCACCCGACTATTACCTTTAAAAACAGTCCAAGTTACGTTTAAAATGCGTCTTATATCTCTTTCTTTTTGTGTAGTTTGAGGATAAACATGTGCACTAGTTATTTTACAAAGCAATGCACTAAAAATAATTAAAATTTCTTCAAACATTCTCTGGCGGTCAAACGTGTAAGCTTTAATCTTTTTCTATCCGATTTAAACCTCTGGTTTTGCTTTGATGATCCCCAACCCCCAAGCGAGTGTCGTCGAAGCAGCAAAAAAGAGTTCGTTAGATTTATTACGCAAAAAGTCGCAACAAAGATACAAAATTGGTATTTCTATGGTGGTGGAAAACTATTGTACCTAACTCGCTGGAACGTGACAAACACACTCGTGTGTTAAGTGTCACTTTCCATGCTCGTTATGTAATATACTATTGTGTGTTAAGTGGAGAGGGCGTTGCTCACGATCCACAGTGATTGTTAGCTTTAACACACATGCTAAATGCTAATTTTTTTAAGAGTAAAGGTTTTTTTGTATTTCTATTGATTTGCCAAGCATTTTAACACATCTAAATTTAATCGCATTGTTTCGGTTGGAAGTTGGGTCAGTACAACTACCGATTCTATTTTGACAAGAACAAATTGCTAAATTGTTTAACCCTAAATTTAAATTAGCTCAAAAGCTTAATTTTTGCGAAAGTAACGCAAAGCACCACCCAACTACTACTACTTTTAAAAACAGATCAAATTACGTTTAAAATGCGTACTATATCTCTTTCTTTTTGTGTAGTATGAGGATAAACACGTGTATTCGTTATAATACAAAGAAATGCACTAAAAATAATTAAAATTTCTTCAAACGTTCTCTGGCGGTCAAACGTGTAAGCTTTAATCTTTTTCTATCCGATTTAAACCTCTGGTTTTGCTTTGATGATCCCCAAGCTTTTAGAGGTAATCGGTATTAGATAGGTGGGCTTGAAGTCCTTAAAGCTCCTCCCGCGGTGATTAATTCTCATTAAAATTTCCACAGACCCTTGTAGTGAATATTAAATGTGCCCCAATCATTTTACTCTTGTCAGTTTGGAACAAGGAATATCAAATGATTTTGACATGTTTTAATTCAAATAAGTATAAACTTCAAAAATGTTTTCGTACAAAATAGCATTGTTAATTGAAGCAAATTGGGGCTGTCATTCAAAATTTCAAGCCTTTTAAGGTTACAATTTATTTAACAACTAAATTATGCCGATGATAAATCTCGTTTGAAAATTTAAAAATTTTAATGGAAGTGTTGTGTTTTAAAACACATTTCAGGATTAGAAATTTTATTTAAAATATTATCGAATTTTTGGGCAACTGGTTTGTGTATGCCAGTGGTGCAGTAACTCATGGACTTGCAAGTTTGGATATAAATTCAGGATTGATTGATGTTAATGGAAATGTTTAATTTATACGAAGTTAGCTGGTTTATTTGTGATTGCGAGAGCTTTTATAAAACGCTAAATCATGAAAATTTGATTAGAGATTTTGTAAGCTATAAATAACCGGAAGCTGATTACAAATATTAATATATAATGAATCATTAACTCAACAAAATCACGCTTGTTTATGTAACGCTGACGTTTAATTTAAATTTCAAAGTGGGATTTGTTAAAATATATAAATCGAGATTGGACCGTTTTAATAACTGGTACATTATTTATACTTAACACCCTCACCAGCGGTTGTAAATGTTAAATACGGCTGTAGCTTTCGTACTGTTGTTATTGTGTGCATAAAAATTGTTATTTGAACAATCTCTATGAATATGCAAACAAACACCAAATGTAATTCAGTAATTTGTGGTCGGCATTAATTTTGTTATTATTGTGAAATGTACGAATATAAAACTGTAGCTCGCATGTGAAATATTTTATGGGTAATTATATTGAAATGGACATTCAAGATAAGCAATTAAGCTCTCACATTGGCATACGTTCGTGCAACAAAAATACTGCATGGTCCTGCGTTTTGCGATAGCAAACATGCCGATTTTTGCGAATATGAGAGAAATGTATTTCTTTTTTCATAATATACGAAAGCATGAAATTTAATAAACCTCCATCGTAAAAGTGAACGATGCCGCGAAAACAGCTATGAAAATGCGAAGTTTTCGTCAATATCAGGTGTCGTGAATCAAAAAGTACCTGCGCCCTATACTCTTATAAAAGTTTTCTTTATAATTAATTAAACGCGGTCTTGTTTTACTGCCGAAGAAATACTTACCGAATTTAGATTAAATTTTAATTAGCCTTTGTCTGGATTATTTGGAACTTTCAGGTGTACATCTTGAGTTTAAAATTATATTTTGCAAACAAACTGAAGTGTGAATTTCGTATCTTACCACGTTGGATGTCTAAAGAAATTTTCTTTGTTTTGGAAAACGACCTGAAGTTGACACAACAAGGGTCTAATTTAAATTATGTATTTACAAGAATAAAAGATAAGCCGGAGAAATTAATAAAGATATTCAATTTTGTAAAAACGGAACAACGATAACACTCATTTTCTTCCATATTATATTGTTGAAACTGTGGAAAGCATTGGTCGATGGCTTTGGCTCTTACAAAAACTGATTACAATTGGATGATCAGTTTTCAATTCAAAATTTATTTTAACCGAACCAACTCTGTATTAGAAAATATTTCGAATCAATGCAACTGAAAATAGTAATTCAGTTTAGTTTATTACTGTTTTGGAATCCTCGCCCGTATAGTAGTACACCTAAGAGGAAGGTATTGTATAGGCGGAAACCATCGAAGAAATACGTACTAAGATACCCAACAGCAAGCTTAAGAGTGGTGTTTATCTGCACGTGCACGTGGGAGCATGTGTGTCAGTGCCGATACAGGGTGATTAGTTGTTGGGGCAAACTATGGGAATTTCGCCTGCTATAAGAGGTAGGAGGTAGGTTGAAACAAAATCTCAAACGATGAACTTAAATAGTGCGAGTATAAATTAAAGTTTCTATTAATTTTCATGTTTTTTAATCGCGAAATTAAATGTATTTCAAAGTCTGCTATGTTTTATTTATGCCCGCAGCGTTTTATTTTATCTGCAGAAATTTTTTTAAATTTTTGTAAAGAACAAAAAGTTTCAAATTTATATCACTAAATAGATTAAAAAATGCTCTGCCCAACGACGCCAAATTTAACATGTTTCCGTTTCATAAAAATATCTATAACGTTACAAGTTCAAAATGACCGCCCAAAAATGTATTTTAAATGTTTTTTTAATGAAAAATTGTATGCCCTTTGAAGGATGTTGTTCTGATAAAATTAATAAGAAAGACATTACAGCCAGTACTCCATACTTTTGATGAATTTAGAAAAAGATAACTAGGCCATACTGTAGTATCTTTTTATATTCTAAAACATCTGCTACATAATAAATAGTGTTACGCATTACAATTATATTTCAAAAAGATTACAGTTTATGAGTTACATCAAATTTTAAATGTGATTCGTCAGATTTCTGTGCCACGAATATACTTGTTCCCTGTATAATTAGTTAGAGTTTAATCGGACATGTCTTATTTTTGCAGCAATGAATCAAGCGACTCTGTTTTAGTTGTTGCGATGTATAGTTTAATTTCAATAAAATTTGGACATGTTAACTTTCGGTATTGACCGATTTTACTTATAAAAGAGGGGCCGGCGGGTGGTCTAGTGGTTAAAGTCCCAGGCTTTGAAACTAGACTCTCAATGGCAGTTGGTTCGAATCCAATGCTCGGCGGTAATTTTTCTGAACAAGTTAAATCCGACGGGTCCATGGATGGTGTATGTAGGTGTGTATGTTGGGTTGCATGTCTTCAGGGGTGGGGTGCATGTTAGACCGGTGAAAGAGCGCAAGTCCGCTGAGCCCGGGTAAGGGGGTGGGATAGGAATCATGGGGTCGTGCTCACGCACGGCTTCATGATTCTTTAAAAAAAAAAAAAAACTTATAAAAGACGTTATACAAAAACATTAACCTTATCAGCAAAAAGTTAATGTATTACGCAATATTGCGTAATACACAAGAACGCTAAATGCTCTCTATACGTTTGCAATGTCAGTCGAGATTCCAGCCTCGCCGCGGCAGTGGCAGGAAATAGCCAAAACATTACATTTATAACATGCCATTAAATATTGCTTCTGCTTTTAGGGGTCCTTTTCGGTTTACAACAAAAATGCTAGGAAAACGCCGACCAACATCGCATTACATACATTCTCTGGTAAAATCATTTTCTAGAAAAGTCACCGCCAGTAAAACATTCCCTAAAACACGTGTATTTTCATGCTGGTGGTATAGTTGAGAAAGAGCTTTCCATGAAAAAGATTCCTGTTTTTTGCTGATTGATTTATATTAATAAGGGGGCGAACTTTATTTAGTAATTATAGGATAATTTGTAACAAAATTTTCTTTTGGCATACTTATTAGTTCTAAAAACATTTTGAATATCTCTTTTCAGGCACTTCTCTGGATATAAAGATAAATTAAAAGCTTAACTAACATCTTTCCGCCTGTTTGTTACAGGTATTTGTTTGAGCTATGAAAGGACAATTTTGGTGGACGTTTTTCCTGTTGATTTTATGGGGGTTTTCTTTCTTAAATGTTGTGCATTATTATTTTTAGTTCTTTATTTGTCAATAACTTTGTTATGGAAATATGACTCAATGAAAATTTAGTTAAACATAGTATATTTTGTAATTTTACAATTTTTTAACCAAAAACCATATTAAAACAATATTCAGCGCCTATAAAATAAAACGGTACAATTAGAAATAAAAAAATAGTTACAAATTGGCGGTGAGCGGTATTGGAACCGCTGCACTTTTGGTACAGTTGTTGCCTTGCGAGCGTGCAACGTCCGTTTGCTAACTGCGCTATAAAGCCACGCATATGAGGAAGCGTAATTTCGTAGTTATAAGCCGAATCAGTTCATTGTAATCGTAAATTGATTAATTTAGGCGGTAAATAAACCAGAAGGTTACCAAAATTGTTACCGAGTAATATAAAAACATGCGTTACGACGTATAACATTGACAGGAGCATTTCAGAGAGACAATACAGGGTGGTTCAACACTTATTACGCCCCTATTTACTTCTGAGACGGTTTAAGATAGAGAAAGAAACTGTTCATATAAATTGTTTAGTAACGTTTGGCCTATCTATCTTTCTGCTTATTTGTAAAAAAAAATGTAGCCAATGCTGTAAACGCTGTAACGCGATAGCCATTTTTTTTAACATAGCAACCTTGCATTTATTTGCGTTTATTTTATAGAGAATTTGATTCTCTTTACATTGGTACAAAACTTATATACCCTCACATTACAGAGTTTTTGAGAATAGCGCGAAAAACTTCTTCATATTAGCAGGCCACGAATTCAAACAACAGCTTGCTACAATCGTAGCAGTGTTTTTTAAATTTATTTGTTATCTCTTCATAATAAAAAACAATTAAAAGATCAAAATGCGACTGTGCTAGGCTGTTGTTTGAATTCAGAGCCTGCGAATATGAGAAAGATTTTCTTGTTTTTGTCGTAAAAATTTTGTGATGTAAGGGTATACAAGCTAAATACCATTAAAAAGAGGAAATGAAAGCTAGAATTAAATAGAGGCGTAATAAGTATTCGACATTTGGGGTTTTTCCGTATTATCTGCCTATGTTCGGTTAGTCTTGAGACAGGGGCCAGCGAGTGGTCTAGTGGTTAGAGTCCCAACCTCTAGAACTAGACTTCCAACGGCAGTAGGTTCGAATCCTCTGCCCGTCGGAAATTTTTCTGAATAAGTTAAACCCGGCGTGACCATGGACGGTGTGTGTGGTGTGTATGTTGGGTTGCATGTCTCTCGGGGTGGGGCATGTTGGACCGGTGAATAGCCCTAAGTACACCGAGCCCGGGTAAGGGGTGGGATGAGAATCATGGAGTCGTGCTCACGCACGGCCTCATAATTCTTAAAAAAAAAGTCTTGAGACATATTGTACAAGGCGCATTTGCATGCAACGCGGTACAGTCGGCCAGTACAGTACACTACTGGGACCTCTCTTCCCCCCATCAAACAAGAGTCTATGCAGTGGTTCGCAAGGGCTTCCCACCACCGAAAGCCCAATCTTCTGTAGGAAATTTGACGGCAACCATTTTCTGGAACGTCGGAGGAATTTTGCTGATTGAATATATGAAAAGGGATCTTTTATAAATTGAAAATACTATGAAAACACAAAAAAAAATTAAAAAGAGCACTGAAAGAAAAACGGCCGCATTCTTGTAGGCGAAGGAATGGTTCTGGTTCATTGTGATTTTTTTTGTTTGAATATTTCAATGAAAACCTCAGAGGAAGACGATTTGCTTCCGACGATGAACTGAAAAATGCCGTAGAAAACTGTTTTGGAGGGCTACCAAGAGAATTTTTTTCTGAGGGGATGGGACGGTTGGGAAAACGGGAATAAGTGTATAAGTATAGAAGAGAGTTGGATAGAAAAATAAAATTTTATTAGAACTCTACGTGTTTTCTTTTATAGCTAGGTAGATCACTTAAAACTTACCCTCGTACCTACTTCGCATTTCCAAATCGGACTCCGCGGGAAACACACACGCTCTTAGCCTACAAAACCTTTCCACCGGCCTAGACTTTTATTTAGGTTAGGATCGCCGTTAATTGCTCATCTCAGTGCAGGTAATTAATGGAAAGAGCCGTTGAGAGATGCAGTTTGCATCAGCAAACAAAGCCGTGCGCAACGATAATCATATTTCACTTAAACAAGGATTACAAAATGCAGAGCAGCTGAAAATTCTAGAGGGCAGATTGTTTTATTTGCTACAACTATTTTACCACTCTCGGGTATTGGATTAACGTTAACAATTTCAGAAACCAAAATTTTAGGTAAGACTAACCAAACCCAAGTTAGTACACTTAATTACCATTAACAGAAATGATGGAAAAACATTCAGACATTGTTTCTACAGTTAGAGAAGTTGTAAATGTGAAAATTACAATTTAAAACCTTAACAACGAGACCAATTTAAAGACAAAGTGTGTAAATTTATTTTAAAGCTTATTTCATGTCGATCACGCTGGGTTGGGAAAAATAATTATCACGTGATTGCTTTGTGGTGATGCGTGTTAACTTATACAATACTGCGAGACGCATTCGATGCATGTTCATACACAGCTTATTTAATGTTTTTTAAACAAAGTTACCAAAACTGAGCGGGCGTAGCCCACGGGTTTCGCTAGTTAATTTTTAAGTAATATATTGCGAAACCAGTTATTAGCTTTAAAGCAACAAGGAACGCGAATATTGTATTTAGCCTTAACTTTATGGACTATACTATACAGGGTGTGTAGAAATTAAAACATAATGTCTGTAACTTCGTAAATATTCCTATGAAAAAACAGCGTTAATAAAAATTGTTTGGTAAATTTCAGCGCATACTTTGTTGATATTTACTTTCTTATACGTTTTACTACAAACTTTTCTAACTTTAAAGGTATTATATTCAAAAATTTTGTTCTACATTCCCATGAAAAACATATTGCACCAAAATACAAACAAAAGCTGAACCAAAAACGTTAAAAAAAAATTAACAAACAACTGTTATTTAAGTTATTTGATTTATAGAATCAATATTTACGAACTTAACAGATATATGTTACCTTTTACTCGCGCTGTATACCAATTAAAAGTTTTCTACAAGCATTATGAAAGAAGATTAATGCTAGAATTTTGCAAAGTTCTAAATTCATTCATTAGTGCAGGTAGTTCCTAAAGTTTTAATTTACTTATCGCATATTACGACGAATCCTTTGTTTTTTTGCAACGTAACAGTTAATTTCCTAACCCAGAATAAATATAATAAACTGAATTCATATTTTGTACAATTAAATTTAGCCCGCGCATATTGCTTTGTGGTTTTCATTACGCGTTTACTTTGTGTATATGTAATAAAAGCACTCTGCTGCTGAATTTTCTACGGCTTTCAAATTGTTTTGCGAAACAAATGTTGTTGTGTTTTCGTAATCGTAAAATACAATTTCTATTCGTATTTGTTTTGAGAGTAAGAGCGGAAATAATTAAAAGAACAACAGTCAAATATCATAAAGATTTTTTTTCAACAGCGCAGTTTTTTATGAAATTTTGTATTGTACACTGGCACACAATCTGTCAAAACTTTTCTGTCTTAAATATAATTTAATTTTGTTAATAGGTTCTAGCTTTACTTCGTTGAAGTTTATTTTAATTTATTGTAAATAAAACAATTCTTAACTTCAACAGGTTTTTAATTTTAGCCCTATACGTATTTCGACATGTTGACACGTTATTTTCAGAGGCAACCTTGTATAAGGCTAAAAATTAAAATTGTTGAATTTAATTTGTAATGTAATATTAAATTATCGACCAATCACTACTTCATATTTGTTGTTTCAGCGTTAAATGGACGATTTAACCTGATTATTTTTAACGTACAGAATTTTTTCGTGGATAAATTTAGGCAAACTACTCATTTGTTGTTGTATTTAATAGTTTTAAAAATACAATTTGACGATCTGATATATGTATTGTGTGTAAAATACTTCACTCATATTCACTCCGCAGTGTGAAAAATAATCGGGTTAGCTTTCCTCGTACAGCAGCTTTTACGCCAAGTGTAATTTTGGCATACAAATCAAACATGATTTACCATGCAATAAGTTTTCGTAATTTAACTCCTTTAGTTTTTAATTCACTCGTGGTATACTCACTTGCTATAGGATATTTTTTTAAATAAAGTTCATTCGATATATTATAATGCAATCATGTACCACTCGTGCATTACAAAAATAATCGGGTTAAATTACTTCAACTGCCTCCTGCATAGCAACTCGTGTTTGTTTGGTTTAAACATTTTCAAGCAAACCACATACTTGTTGCTGTGTAACACATTTTTAAAATTTAACCCTATTAGTTTTTAATTTGTTCGTGGTATAACTGGTGCTTTGAATGTGTTTTGTATCAAAATTAATCGATTTTTAAGCAATATTTCAAGAAACAAACTAAAACCCTTACATCAAATGAGCTATCTACAGCTAAACGTTTCAACAAATTAGAATACATTGTACTTGTTTAATTATCTTAGACTTTTTTTTTCATATTCGTTATAGATTTAAAATTTTTGTAGTTAAATCGTAGTTATCTGATAAGGTAAAAGTTAATAATCAAAATGATTGACGCAATCGGCATTCACATTTGAAAACTCCAAAATACATTTAGTTTCCTTCAAAAGCAAAATATAACTAAAATGTTTTTCCACCTTATTATAGATTTCCTGTGTATAAAAACATATAAAACAAAGTTTGAAATGTATTTGAACGCAGAATTTCTCGAAGCAGCTCACTTTTTGGTATCGACCTCTTTGTCGATTCTTCTTATATAACATTAAAATTAAATTAAGTAATCTACATGCACAGGGGATTTGCTTTTCTAAGCTAGTTATAGTGAAAGCTCAAAATTGAGCTTCTTTTGTTGTGTATAAACCAATACCATTTAGTTTTCCCTGTGGTTCAGAACAGATTCGCAACAAAATTAATACCATAAATTTAATAAAATTATATAATTTTTTGAAAGATAAAATATTGTAATTTCAACATTTTATGGTAAATTATGTCAAACATTTTGACAAATTTTCTGCTTCTTGAAAATAATAAACCAACAATTTCAATTTACGAATGTCCAATCAGATTAAAGTTGACTAGATCGTGGCAATTTCCTGGGGCAAACTTGCCTGGACAAATATTTTCCCCAAATGTTCGATAATTAGGGGTGCTTATGAATACAACCCGATGAACCGCAATTTACTGTGTTTGCTTTGCTCTGCATACAGGGCATAATAAGGGCGTTATTAGAGCCGGCCACATAATCAAGCACCCTCCACACTTTACCTAGGTACTCGATAAAAATCCAGAGTTTGCCTTGATTAGCTGACTGCTGTTTGTAGTGTTAAATCAGGGATTGGATTTCAGATCGAGAACTTTAAGAGCCTTTAATTCGCAAATGGACTGTGCAAAATGTGGCCACAAAATTATCTTTGGAGATTTTCTTTAAATATTACCCTCGGTTTTCTCTATTACAATTTATGCATGGAAAAGTATTTTAAATAACTCACCCCAAGTTTAACTGCAGTACAAGGCGAGCAGCGGGCACAAAGTGGAGCAAAACTTGCAAGTTTCAATATTTTTCTAATTTGAAATCGTCGATGATAGTTATCGGTAAGCAGAAAGAGGAATAGCGCGGCGCGAGAAGCGATCAAACCCGAGCGTCGCCAGTAACTACGGCGCTGAACGTCGCGACGCTGGACCATAACGGAGCTTTTCTGCGAATGCGCGAGCTTTTGAAGTTTTCATGCTAAAGTAGCACAAAGGTGAAGGGAATAAGAGACGGACTAACGTTTACTCAATTTATATGTTTTGTGTAAAGTGATAGGTCTTCAAGTATAATCTAAGGAATATTTCAGTGAAAGTCTGAGACTTTTTTATTCAAAAAAAATATCATTGGTAAAAAGTCAAGAGAGTAACATTACATTTCGGGTTAGTGGTGGCATGTCAGGTTTTGTATGTTTTGGGAGGCTCTGCGTTAATGTTTACTAACTCCCTGAATTGTCAGTTTGCGGTCACGTCATTTAGGGGCGTTTATAGAATGAAAATAGCAACGAAGTTATATGTCAACGAAAGTTTTTACAAACCGCAAAAGGGGTAAAAAATTACATGTTCTATAAAAGAGAAATTTTAAGGTTTTTCCAAACATTAGCGAAACGTTTACAGAAAACTAGCAAGCAATCTGAAATAATGTGTTCATGTGCAAATGATGAGTTTCGAAAGGTGCACAACCACACCTAGAAATAATTATTCAATAAATATTTCATTTTCGTGTTAATTGGGTATTACAGGTGATTCATTATACAGAGCAATTTTATTCCTCAAATATATTAATATTTAATTTTGCAGGTAAATATTAAGGTAACATACTGTGAAACATTTAAGTTGTCATCCCTTAAGTTTAAAATATGTTGTTTTGTATATATGAACTGCAAATGCTTATTCAACAGTATATTACAAAAGCCAATAAGATGTTTCCATTTTCTACATTTGGCTATTCCAAAAAAGCTGTAATCCAAAATTTAAACCGTAGATTTTTCAGTATCAAATTATATAATTAAGCAAGCGCTTGTCAGCTGTTGACAGTTTTGCAATATTATTAATTATTATTTTGTGAATAATAGTATATTATATACTAAGGGACTTTTTAGTACTTTTACTCCCGGAAGTGCAAAGTAAGTGTGTTACGAGAATCGTTCGAAATGTACGTGGCTTAACACAGAGATGGGGCTAATTCGGCGGAATTTGCATTACCATTTTTCAGAACTATCCTTTCTTAGGTTGAATATGACAGTATAGAGCGATCTATCATTTAGTTTGTGTTTGGCGGTGCACCAAAGTGACCGTTTCGAGTGATTTCGTAAATAATGGAAAAAACTGAGTTTCGAGCAGCGATAAAGTACTTTCATTTGAAAAGCTTAACACCAACAGAAATCAAAGCAGAGTTGGATTCGACATTTTTTAAGTCGCTTCTTCGTTTTCCATTGTGAAAAACTGGGTTGCCGAGTTTAAGCGTGGTCGTGTGAGCAAAACTCCGCAGTGGACGCCCAACAACGGCTACTACCCCGGATTTGATTAAAAGAGTCCTCCGTATCGTATTGGATAACCGTCGAATAAAAGTGCGCGAGATAGCAGACATAGTGGGCATCTCAAATTACAGCGTGCACAAAATTTTAATTGAAGAAATAGAAATGAAAAATACTCCGCGCTTTGGGTGCCGCGTTTGCTCATGCCGGAGCAAAAACTGAATCGTTTGATTGTTTCTCGCCACCTGTTGGCACAATTTCACCACAATCCGAAGGACTTTTTGCGCCGTTTTATAACCGTCGATGCAACCTGGGTCCATCATTACACTCCCAAATGGACACACAAAGGTTCTCCGCCACCGAAGAAGGCAAAAATGGTTTTGTCAGCAGGAAAGCTTATGGCAACTCTATTTTGGGATTCTCATGGAATTATCTTCGTCGACTACTTGGAAAAGGAAAAAACAATAAATGGCGAGTATTATGCCAATTTGTTGCAGCAATTGAGCAACAAAATCATAGAGCGAAACGGCCTGATTTGGCGAAAAAGAAAGTGCTTTTCCATCAAGATTTTCGCCATGGCCTAAATTCATGAATTGGGATTCGAATTAGTGCCTGATTTGCCCTATTCGCCAGATTCGGTTCCCAGCGATTTCTATCTATTTCCAAACCTGAAAAATGGGCTCAGCGGTAAAAGATTTTCATCCAATTCCGAGGTAATCGTTGCTGTAAATAGCTATTTTGAGGACTTGGGTTCATCGACCTACAAAGACGGCATTGCTGCTTTGGTGCATCGTTGGAATAAGTGCGTTGAGCAAGCAGAAAAAATAATTTGTTGCTCAAACAACTTGCGTTTTCTTTGTTAGACCACGTACATTTCGAACGATCCTCATAATTAAAGTTATATTGTTGAATAATCTTTCCAAATACCACTCGTTACAGGAATTTTTTTAGAGATTAAATTGTCATTCCATACAAACTATTGCAAATTTTACCCAAAAAAATCACCTTGAAATTCAACTCATTGGATTTTTGAGATTATTTTGTTTCGTGAAATTGTGAGGCATTAATTGCCATGGAAACCACAAATCATTCTCAAAAAATTCTATACACTCATGGCATTACCTGTAATAGTTATTTACGTCATTAGTCCGGTAAAACAGATATCACGTACGTATAAGTAATTAATTCGGACGAGGCAAAGCCGAGTCCGAATTGTATTGCGCAATGAGTACGTAATATCTGATACCGGACGAATAACGTAACGCATTTTACTTCATACTGAAACTAAAATTTCACAAAATTATAATAAACCGAAACTGATTCAAACTTCCGCCAATTTCCACAAACAACCGCTAGTTGGCATGGCTAGAGGGTTGCTAGTGACGCTTAGTTTGTTTACTTTTGTCATTTGCCAATAAATTAAAAATGAATGAGAAGCATTCCGAAGAAATTTTGTAATCTTATTCTGGTGAAGTCGGAAGGGCGGTATAAAAAAGAATATGACGTGTTTACAGAATGGCGGCGGAAAAACTCGTATATTGCTGAAGAAACTTATGAGGATGTTATGTTGGCATATTTGGATGATTTGGTAAGTTTTTTTTGGCATTTTAAATATTTGTATTACAACTTATTTCATTTCCAGTCTAAAAAATATTGTGGTACTTCTTTGTGGAGAAATATTCCATGGTAAAGTCAATGTTGCTCGTGTTTGAGACTCAAGTTACTAATACTCTATCCTTCCCTGATTGTGTGGAAGTTCTTTCAATCCAAATTAGTGGAAATGAAAACTGTACCATTAATTTTAATTTTGCCTTACCAAAATGTTCTTAGTTTCTTGTTTGTTTTTTATAAATTTGTTAATACATTTGTTCTGCAAAAGTGGCTTTGAATTGAGTACTGTAAAAACCTACTGTACTGTAATAACGCGTTTTACAGTACAGTGCAGTATGACGTAAAACGGTCTATAACAGTACAGTATGATGTAAAAAATTTAAACACGTATGCTAACACATTCGTAAAAAACTATGTTTTATGTGCCAAATATTAATAAACTAGATTTTACCACTTTCGGTGTTTTGAATGGAAGAACACAGTCAAGTCTGCTTTGACCCACATATGTTTGGGGTTGTGGTGTCGTATGTCTAAGGATTATGAAGTAATTTGCAAGTTAACAAACTGTTTCCTCGGAGATTTTTTGATGTCACTCATGTAATAAATTAGGATGATTTTGATGAGTTAATTAGGAAGACAACAGAACAAGTATTTGGTGAGAAATAAAAATTTTGGACAATTTTATAACAATTTTTGATCAACTAAAATTGTTCAAAAAATGGGGTTTTTAATGTAATTGGAAATTTGAGTATAGACAACTGTTAAGTTTGGTGTTAAAAAAAATTATACAGCCTTGGTTGCTCAGATCACTAAACGATTACATTAAACTGCTATGACTGGAAACTTTGTCAACTATTAGTATTGGAAAGATTATCACGTGTTACCTACGCACAAGTCCGACAGGTTTCATTAATAACGCTACTCTGGTAACAAGTCTACTATCGCTACTTTCTTGGCGCCCCTACGGAACGAGCCTAAATTAGCCTAGATTGGTTGCTATTAGGCGGAGTTGGACAAACTTCAGCTGATAAAAAACTTCACGTTGAAAAATAACGCTACTTTGGTAACAACTATCGCTACTCTTTAGGGGACTTACAGTTAGGCGACTCGCCGCTACTAAGGAACGAACCTAAATTAGGCAAGCTTTGTTACTATTAAGCGGAAATAAGAGACGACTTGCAACGCTACTCTGACATCGACTGTCCAATCGTTACTCTTTAGACAAGTCCTGGTTAAGTGCCGCGACGCTGCTACAGAACAAACCTGAATTAAGCTGGTCGGAGGGGGGTGTTTTATTATTATTATTAATTATATTAGTCGTCGGGCGTGGTGAAGAAACTCACTATACTGAAGCTCATTGGCTGATAGTACCACGCGCGTGTTTCCTACTCCATTAGGTCAGTGTCACTAACAAAGCTTAGTATGCTGTTGATGGGCGCAGTAGCCAATTCTTTGGAATCTAAGAATTGAACCCCAAAGTGTCTTAGTCTTTTGACTCCCAGAACAGGGCAGTCACAGAGAATGTGTAGAGAGGTTTCGTATTCCACTCTACATTGTCTGCAAGTTGGGTCTTCCACCACTTCAGTAGCGTTGAGGTGTTACCTGTAGCAACCGTGTTCTGTTAGTAGTCTTGTGACCATTCTCAGTTTCCTCCTGCTTAATAGCAAAACGATATATCAAGATATGCGATCGTAATATCATTAAGCCGTCTAACTGCACAGGAGAATTTTTCGCAACTTCAGTTATAATCGTTATTAATTTTTGATATTAAATTTTAAATAAATGTTAGTAAAACTTGGTAAGTTTAAGTTCAGAAACTAACTTTTAATAACTTTATAGGAATTGGCCACCTCTTTGAAAGTCGAAGTCCTAATTTAATTAACTTTTGTGCTGTACACTTAAAGTTCCAGAAGTTTCAGCAGCTTCATATTTTATAACTATTTTTAAGATTATTCGTATTTTGTCACTTAGTTATTAAAGTCGGCTCAGGTATAAACCTTATTTTATTTTATTATTTAGATCAAACATTCACATACAAATTTTATGATATTATATTTCCCGCATTTTTACTGGTAGTACTTTCATTTTCCACTTGAGTGCAGCACATTTGAAAGTAATAGAATTATTATTTTGCTAGTGCGTCATACCAACCGCGTACGGGATTCTTTGTTTTATGCTCGAGCGAAGCAACGTTTTTTTGACGTTAGAAAGATAATATTTGGCAATAAAGTCAAATGGACAAGAACAATAGAGAAATAAATCCCCGGAAATTGTCCAGAAAACTGCGGAAGTCAAAAAAAGAGCTACATCGATAAAAAAGAAGTAATCGACATGCAACTACGATATCATCGACATCGAGATCAACGTCACATGGTCCTGGCAAATCTGCACGTCTTAACCTTTTCAATTGAGACTCAATATTTTGTTGAATGTAACTCAGCCTAGCTGGGGCTAAAGTTTATAATTTAGTCACATTATGCCAGAATCTATCACATAAAGCAGGAAAATAGAGCAAGTCATTCTGCCGAATACAACCCATCCCAGTTGGGGCTAGAGTTCATGATTTAGTCAAATCATGTCAGGCGCTGTCACATGACAGGCTGCTCAGCAAGGAACAAATTATTTTGTTAAACTTAACCCAGTCCAGCAAGCTCTAGCGTTAACATAATTTTGATGAATTTTTTTAAGAATCATGAGGCCGTGCATGAGCACGACTCCATGATTCCCATCCCACCCCCTTACCCGGGCTCAGCGCACTTGCGCTATACACCGGTCTAACACGCCCCACCCCTGAAAAACATGCAACCCAACATACACAACACACACACCGTCCATGGACACGCCGGATTTAACTTATTCAGAAAAATTTCCGGCGGGCAGGGGACTCGAGCCTACTGCCGTTGGGAGTATAGTTTTAAAGCCTGGGACTTTAATCACTAGACCACCTGTTGGCCCTTTTTTCTTTTTTTTTGATGAATTATGATATTTCCTTTGTTTACTAACCAAAAAAGAGTTATGTACGACGTACGTAGTAAAAGCTACTTTTCAGGCGTCATTGACTGATCAACTTACCCTATTCTTATTTACCTAATATATTATGCGCCTAGTTAGAAACCTATTACGTAGAAATGCTTCATTTAAATGTTACACCACCCTAGGTTTAGGCCGAGGGAACGAAAATATTATTAAAACCAGAAGTATTAACAATGTCAATATTACAATTTACTTTCGGCTTAGACAGCGTCGTCATTTGGGAACTACATCCAGCATAATCAGGTAAGGACCGACCTGTAGCTTGTCTGCCTTTACAAGCATTTGCTCTAGAAGTTTGAGAAATATTTGTTCGTAGAGCAAATGCTTGTAAAGGCAGACAAGCTACAGGTCGGTCTTTACCTGATTATGCTGGGCGTAGTTCCCAAATGACGATGCGGTCTAAGCCGAAAGTAAATTGTAATGTGGGCAATTCGAGAAACCGCGAAAGCCTCAAAGAATCTAGTATTAACAGTATTGAGAAACCCCGGGATGGGATCCGTTTTCATTGGGTTCAGAAATACATCTTAGGTAAGATATGAAATCTTACATGCAGATATGGAGAAAAGAGGGGAGATGTTGAATCAACTCAGTCCGTTTTATTAACTCAACATTTTTGTTAATAAGAATATCATTTAACAAAGGAATACACTCTTGAGGAGGTATCTGGGAAAACATATTAGTAACATCAAAACTAACTAGCTTGCTTTGTGGTGGTAAATGTAAGTTAGACAACTTTTTGATTAATTCGGAAGAATTTTTAACTGAATATTTCGGTTTATAATCAAAACTGGTAACTATATTATATAGGCCAGACAATTAGAAATTTTGATATTAGGTATAAAGAACACGTACGTTGTTACAAATACAAACACCCACATAAATCCAATTACGCTAAACACTTACTAGAACAAAATAATTCAAGGACATCTAATAACACCATAAAATATTTACACTTTTGTGATGATAAACGTAAGTTAGATATACTAGAAGCTTTTGAAATTCACAAACATTTAAAAACTGTACCGTTAATGAATGAGCAAATTGATCTCTTAAATTCTCCTCTACTGGACATTTTGGAATAAGAAATCAAGTCATCTGCAGACGATTACCAAGATAAGTAAAAAAGGTCTATTGCTATAACAACACTAACTGTTTACTTTCATATAACCTTTGACAATGGCATGTAAACATGCCGAAATACGTATAAGGTTAAAATAAATAGATATTGTTAAAGTGATTAAGTAATTTATATACAGATACTCATTAATTATCTACATCACTAAAATCCCTTTGAGAAAACAGCAAAAATGCACTGTATTGAGAATAGAACAGCATATTAGTCACTTAAGTTTTTACGCTTTGCATTATCGCTGGTTATGAGACCAGAGATCGGATCTAGTCCAATGATTAAAAGATTCCTCAAAGGGGTATACAAATCATAACCTTCGCAACTTAAGTATGAATTCAGGTTGGATTCAGCAGCGTTTCTACGAAACATTGAATTATTACGCACAAACGAGAAAATTAATCCAGAAATACTAAGAAACATACTTACCCTATTAGCGCTTACTTAGCGCTTCAAATTCAAACGCTCTCTCTGATTAAAATAGAAAACGTTATTCGCGGTAGTGACGAAACACAGATTTTAATACCTACATCTAATCTAATCCAGACAATTATTTTCAATGTATTTTATAAGTTGGAAATATTGATATTTGTGTTGCTAATGTACTGCTTCAGTATAAAGAAACAACAAATAAAATTAGATTATTATAATTACCTGTTTATAAATCACAAAAAACATCATAGACAGGCTTCAAGGCAGACACATTGCCGATGGATAAAAAAATTTTTTGGCAAGAGTTAAACTGATACCAGGAAGTATAGATCACACTTAAGTAGATAAGCTAGTACGTTCGCAGCTAATAAGGCAGCCGTTAGCCAATATCAAATTAGAAAAACCGCGGACTGGAAACAGGAAACTCTTTCATATTATAAAATTTTACAATAGTTAATTAGCAAATGAAAATTGGTTAGCTGATGCAGTTGTTAAATTTAAATATTTGAATCTCTAAATTGTAAGATACTTTAAATCTACCAACATTAAACGAACTTACCTTAAGGGAAGTTCTATCATAATTAAACGATCGTTTTTTACGTATTGATCAGTCCTTTCTTGATAATTACTCTCCCACCCTAGACAATTTAAAGATGCTAAGTTTGAAAGATAATAAGATATCGGTTACACGGTTGGTATGACAACAGTAGCAAAATAAAAATTCTATTACTTTCAAATGATCTGCACTTAAGTGGAAAATAAAAGTATTATCATAATGATCATTACGTAAAAGGCGGTTATATAATTATAATAAAACTTCACTTGAGGTAAGTTCGTTTAATCACTAATTATTGGGCGATATATTTTGTGCGAAATTAATTCTCCGCTTAAACGTTGTCAAATACCAATTTTCAATTATATCTTTGTCAAGTTTCATTTCTACTAAAACAAATAAAACTTCAAAGTCTAGACTAATAAATGTTCGTAGAATTCTGAATTATACCTGAGGGTGCAAGCGCAGAGCAGAATGCTATAAGTTAGGTGGAAATACTGGGCATATTGTGTAAGGAATGCAAGGCACACGCCGTATAAATGTCTCTGGAAGTCTTCGGCTGCTTTTTGTAGCTTATAAAAGATACATTCTACAGGTATAACGTCGTTGTTATACTGGATTCTTGGGGCGAATTCCAAAGAACTAGAACACGACGACATTATATGATCGCTGTTGTCCTGTGTAGGTTACGATATTTTATAAATCGACATAAAAGTTAATAAGAGCTACGGATGCTATGAAATGGAATTCTTTCTAGCTTGAAAGTTACCGATCTCTAAAATAAGAAATAGATTTTTAGTTTTTAAAAGCACAATTTTTTCTCAGTTACTGTTAAGTTTATAAACGGTGTTTTTAAACAACATTTAAGCCAAGGGCTAGATGTCGTCTTAAATTTTAACAATATTACTATGAATTGATCTTTTTCTAATATTTAAAGTTCGTAGTAACAGCATTAATCTCTAACTGCAGATAGTGGGGTGGAATACGTGAAGGTGTTAAGATCTTTAGAAATTCTGTAGTGTAACGTTCATAATTGTTTTGATCATCATTTTTAATAAAATCCATACTGTAAGAGTCATGGCACTTTCCTATACGTTTATTAATTATGTTTCCATTAATTAAAAAGGTCGCGACACAACATTGCCGTAGATGCGCAGCAAATATATCAGCATATCTACAATTTAGAGTATTATAAAATATTAATCAAATATACACCACAAAGTAATAGAAAACAGGTGCGCTTGGTCCGCGATGAGGTCAGCGTATGTTAGTCAAAACAGCAGCATTGAGCGCTGGTTTACGTGCTGCTCGGTAATTTATTTCGAAATGACAGCAGCAGATTATACATTAATTCGACAAACTTATATTTTTAAGAGATCTATTTTAATATAATTATTAATACTACTGTAGGGACCCGCCTAGTTGTAATGCTAGAAACAAACAGACAGTCGGGCGTTATTTAATGGGAAAAATTTATACTGATATATAAATAATAACAATATTTACCCCAATCAGTTAATTTGAGTCCCAAAGGTGTATAGTGTATATGCTCTTTTCCAATGTAGACGCTCGAAAATTTTTTTATTTTTAGCCGCTCTAAGCAAGTGGGATCTTCCTGATTACCTCTACCATCGACATTTTTATATTTTCAAAATTTACCAGTTTCGGCTTTAATATCAAGATGACCACGTAAAATAACACTACGAGCAACTTTTCACTGAGATAACAATTCTGCCCGTTTTTAATTGAGTGTTT
The DNA here is from genome assembly GCA_958336395.1 of Ctenicera cuprea. NCBI lineage: Eukaryota > Metazoa > Arthropoda > Insecta > Coleoptera > Elateridae > Ctenicera > Ctenicera cuprea. Next base: position 26,521,478 of record OY284494.1, read on the forward strand.
GTCCCAAAGGTGTATAGAAATGCTCTATCGATTTCAACGGATCAACGTCGACATGAGTAACCTTACATCTGCATTTTAGAACAGTTCCTTAAAAATTGGACGTGAGATAAAAATAGCAAATAACATCTGGAGACAACATCGTTTACGTAAATAGTCTTCAACTAGCGTTGAAAGAATTTTTAAACGGCCCCAATGAGCAGAAAAAAATATATCTATGCCAATGTAGTTCGAATGAAATATTTTGTGTTCCTTATCCGTTTACAAGAATCTTCTAGTTCCTCATATAATTAAAAAAAAGGCTGCGGGCTATGCAAGAAAGGTCTGGCGGCACCGTATATGGTTGCAACACTATTGTTATTTTCTTTATTGTAATTTTGCGCTTGTTGACTATTTATTTTGTCCGCATGAGTAATCATGTATTTGTCCAATTATTGCCTTTACTTGTCATATAATTTCGATCATAATTACATTTTGTTAGCACAATTTTTGATAAATAAGATATTAAGCTGCTGCTAAGAAACGCTCGAAGATCTGTTTGCATTTTGCCTAATATATGCCTTGCCGCTCTACGTTACCAATACATAAACATTCGCTAAACATAATAAATAAGTTGGTTCGAGACGTACGAGCTCAGATTTAATATAGAGATTAGTCTACATCTAGAAAATTATTGTCAATTATTGCTGACCGGTTCACTCTTGTTTAAACATTACTTTACACTACCAAAAATTTTAAATTATTTTGAATAGTATGCATGTAACATACCAAAATTGATGGTAAATGTAATAATTCTACATATAAATTGAATCACAATGAAGATTCGGTTTACAATATCCAGCAAACAAAAACAAAGCACCAAGTGAGAAATAAAGTGTCGCTAGTGTGCAGGATGTTGAGTGCTAATTAACTGGTTATCGTAGACGAGTATATAGAGCAGGCCATAATGCATCTGATAAAATCTGCTGTGCATCGTAAACCCTATGATCCGCGTTTATATGATACATCTTGGGAGTTTCACGTTTTATAGCGGAAAGCTCTCGGAACTTTCCAGATAAGTGTGCACTAGCGCACAAGCTTAATCACAATCTTTCAGCAAGGTTGACATTCTAGGAAGTGAAATCCTTATACGTAGTTATTATTTACCTCCTGTGATCCAATACAGGACATTATTCATGTGACTTTCCTAGAATTTGGAATAATTAAGATTATGTCTCGTAGGGTATATTTCATTCTGAAGCAGTGCTACATCGCTATTTCATTTGTACTATTTGTTTCGCTGCAGGTTAAAATTTCTTTGTTAAATTTACTGTTTTTTTATAAAGCTCTAAATTCACTCTGTTCAATACTGTTGTACTTTTATTAGGTACCAAAAAGTGAGACAAATAAATTAGAAATATAAATAATAAAAAGAGACATTGTTTATTGCATTATTAATAATATATTTCTAGTTACACCAATTTAAAGGTATTTATAGCACAATCAAGCAAATTTTAATAATTACTCTTTAAAACATAGGCGCTACCTTAGGTTCAAGATGAGACGATTGCCTCTTTGAGTTTGAATTCAAAATTAAATGTGCACGGGAATGTTTCGTGCACAGAAGCAATTCTCCGTACTTGGTTCTGCATGTATTTCTTTTGTAACGAAATGGTGAACCATGGTCTTCTAAATTGGGAGCTTTTGCAGCTCCTATGCTGACCTGGCCAGGTGGCGGCACTCGCAGTACAGGATGGTTTTGTGTTATGTATACTACGCGCATGCGCACACGCCTAGTAAAGGCATTGAAAACAAAAATATATCTCAAAAACACAAAATTGTTTAAACACAACAAAATAGCTACGTGCTACGTCTTCAAAATTGACAAAGCATTTTGGAGCAAGATTACTCACTCAACAACCCCAAATCATCATTGCTAATGAATCAGATTCGTAATTTGTGCAAAAAGAAGCCGAAATGTTCTAAAGTGACGGTCAGACCTTGCATTGTGTGGAGAATGTGTTTGCCAAAAGGATAAAAATTATAATAAAAATAGCAAAGCACTTATTTGTACCAAAAAGTGCATCTCCAAACAGTCTCATTAAAATAATTTTGGTTTCTGACTAGATGGCCTGCAATATATTTCCTGCGTGCAAAAATTATGAAATAATAAAACATTTTAATAAAAACCGGCTTGCGGTTCAGAACCAGATCGTGAATTTAAATATTCACATATTGAACATAAATTCAACAGGTTGATGGGCTGTCGAGGAAAGTATTCCAAAGGTATAGAAGTTTGTAATTCACGGGCGGACGGTAACGTTTCAAACTTTCGGACTTAATATAAATTAAACGGGTTTGACGAGACTCAGGTGAAATATCACAAAGCTATAAGTATAAGTTTGTAGTTCCCAGGCAGACGGTAAAGTCGTTGACTTACGGTTTGAATATAAAATCAACGGGTTGACGGGACTCCCATAAATGTTACAAACGTATAAAACTTTGTAATTCACGGGAGGACGGTAAAGCCGTTTACTTTTCCACTTAATATAAATTCAACAAGTTGACGGGCTGTCGGGGAAAATATTACAAACGTATAAAAGTTTGGAATTCACAGCAGGACGGTAAAGTTTCTAACTTTTGGATTGAATATAAATTTTGCAAACGTATAAAAGTTTGTAATTTACGAGCGGATTATAAAGCCGTTAACTTTGGGATTAAATATAAATTCAAAGGGGTTTGACGGGACTCGCGGCAAATGCTACAAACGTGTAAATGTTTGTAATTCACGGGCAGACGGTAAAGTTTCTAACTTTTGGAATGAAGTCAAAATTCAAATACTTTGAGATTCCGGAATTATTACAAACGAATTTGTAATAATACCGGAGGGGAAAAGCTAGAGAGCTCTTTCAAGTTCGCGGAAGGAATTATTCACTGGAACAAAAAGGGAAATTGTAGCCAGGATAGCTGTTCGGGCTTGGAATCAAACCCTGGGCCTCCCGAAAGAAAGCCGGACGCGTTGACAGCGGAGTCTCGGTGTCACTTTCTAAGTGCGGAAAGCTTTTTATAGTGAAAAGGGAGCTACTCTTACTCTAACTAAATCACGAGGTGCGCGCTGAAGCTCAGAATAAAATAGATGGAGAAAGGGTCAACGTTAAAATCTAAAGTTTGCTGAAATGAAGCAAAATAATTTTAACGCGCAAAATAAGTTTATGACAGCATGTAAAATATAACTTAGTTTTATTTATCAATTCCAGCTTTACTTCGTTAAAGTCCATATTTAATGAGTATCTGAATATAAAATACTTAATTACTTTAACAATATCTATTTATTTTAACCTTATACGTATTTCGGCACGTTTACATGGCATTGTCAAAGGTTATATGAAAAAGTAAACAGTTAGTGTTGTTAATAGCAATAGAATAATAGAAATACAGTAATGGTTATAATACTAAACTTATTGATACATTAATTAAAGAAAAAGATTATAAATTAGCCATTCAAAAAATTTATTCGAATACCCTAACTTCGTTCGATACAATTAAATATGCTTGGATCCCATGTTTTAGTGACAAATCAGAAAAAAATTGCTAAAATTATAAACAAAACAAATAAATATAAAGTAAGCTTTAAAACAACTAGGAACATCTTAAACACTTTGTTTAATGCAAAATCAAAAACAGACGATTTGTTAAAATCACATTTACAAATTAAATTGTTCGCATTGTAATTCGGTTTATATAGGCCAGACAATTAGAAATTTTGGTATTAGGTATAAAGAAGACATACGTTGTTACAAATACAAACACCCACATAAATCCAATTACGCTAAACACTTACTAGAACAAAATCATTCAATGACATCTAATAACACTATAAAATGTTTACACTTTTGTGATGATAAACGTAAATTAGATATATTAGAATCTTTTGAAATTTACAAACATTTAAAAACTGTACCGTTAATGAATGAGCAAATTGATCTCTTAAATTCTCCTCTACTGGACATTTTGGAATAAGAAATCAAGTCATCTGCAGACGATTACCAAGATAAGTAACAAAGTTGTATTGCTATAACAACACTAACTGTTTACTTTTTCATATAACCTTCGACAATGGCATGTAAACATGCCGAAATACGTATAAGGTTAAAATAAATAGATATTGTTAAAGTAATTAAGTATTTTATATTCAGATACTCATTAACTTAGTTTTAGTTCAAAAAAACTTTCCGTAATCCTTTGTAAAATTTTCTTGAAAGGTAGCTACTACTTCAATAAATTTGCATTTTGCAACGTAAAATTTGAAATAATTATTCAAATTTCTTACCTATTTACGACAAAAACAACTAGCCCTAAACCGCCATACTTTCTCTATTACACTACTTGTATCCGAGGTGTTAAAAATGAAAGTTCCAAAATTATGCTGTTTAATCATTTTAAAATTGGTTTGAAAAACTTAACTACACAAGACGTTGGCCACCGTCAGCTGAAAAAGTTGATTGTTTTGAACTGAGTTCAGTAATTTGCGAGTGTTCAAAAAGTAGTTTTCACTTTTCTTCTACGGAGGAAAAAGTTATCGTGCTCGTACTTTTTTTCATTTGCTCTAGGGAAATTCAGAAAATATTAAATGGTTTTAAACACATAAAAGTCTGTATATTTACAAACGTGTGCCACATTTTCCCTAAACAATCTGCTATATTTGCTTATCTAAAGAATAAAAAAATATTTTTTAATTTTAAATTTAAAGCGTGTGAGGTAGCTACTGAAAGACTACAGACAAGCAGTTGTGTGCGAATGCATTGTAGTTTTCGTATAAAAGTTTTACACTATATTTACAAATAAAAGTACCTGTACTGTATGGCAACAAAGCAAAGGATTTGAAATTCGAAAGCTTTCTGTTAAAAGTATTCTGTATGAAAGGTAAGATTGAAATAGATAACTTGTAAGCTGCTCTAAGGATTTTTGTAAATAAAGAGTTTCAAAGAGACTCGCCTGATTGCAAATCTAGTCAGAGGAAAGTTACACGAACTTTATTGAAATACTCCCTCAGCAGAATTTGCCCGACATAGATAAATATTTGTAATATTTTTTAATTTTATTTATTTGCATATACCTTTAAAAACAAAGTTTCCACTTGCTTGTCATTGAAAATTTTTAAAAACATAAATACTTTTAAATGAATAAATTTTCAACTTTAACGCCTATTTACTAAAAACGAGTTGACGGATCAATATTAATTTTGGTATTAGACTAGGCCTAGGAGAACACAATGTTACAATTATAAGCAATGTTTTTACAAATGGAAACTGTGATGTGAAAATATTTTCCAAAACTTGGACATCGCTTTAAACTATAACTCAAAAACTGGCCACACGATTTTTTTTTAATTTTTTGAGCTTGTAGAACTAGAAGTAGGCTACTATTTGTGTCGTGTCTGAATGTACTAATTTCTCTGTGACGCCTACTATGAATTTTTGAAAACCGTGAAATCATGCTCCTCTCTTTAGTGCAACTTAAATAGTTTATTTATTATTTTAAAAAAAAACGTGGGGCTTAGCCCACGGGTTCCGCTAGTATGAATACATCTACGTACCACCCTCCCGTTGCTGTTAATAATTTAAGCGTCTTTTATTCACAATGTTTTCACTTAATTACCAATGCTAGTATCAGAACTGATTTTGGAAATAAAATTATTCAATTCAACCTTTGTTTAAAGCACAGTTCTTATAATTTACAAGCAAAAAATTTTTGCGTTTTGTGCTAATTATTTATTTAAACACATAATTGGGCGTAACAATGTTAATAATTTTCTGCATTGATAGCTTGTTTTTACGTAGCCAATAAGTCTCGACTTGAACCTTGCATTGTATTGATTTCTATTGTTCTCTAAAACTAAGTAAAGCTAAAAATAGAAAAGCAAAGAAATGTATTTGCGGCTAGACTTGCTTTTAAAAAATTATTAATTAGCATTGTCTCAACAATTGTACCAACCGGCCACAAGGTAGGCTTTAGACTAACCGAAAATTCTTGTTTGTTGCTGCACCTCCCCAAGACTACCTACCCTTGTATATTCTATATTTTGGTATATTTTTGATTAATTTTGCCAATTTAAATAAGCAATTTTTAACTTGAGTAAAAAATGCAAGTGAATGTTGTCAACAATTTTTACTTTCCCATACTTCTACTGAAGTAAGGAAAGTTATAATTTCATGCAAATTTTCGAATTTTAGATTTTAACGGAAATACGAGTCCAAGAAACCCGAAAAAGTGGTTTTTAAAAAATGTCTGTCTGTGGGTGGGTGGGTGGGTACGTTCGTTTAGACATTTAAAAAAATCATTCCTCAAAAACTGCCTACAACATTTTTTTAAAACTTTCTGAACCAATAGAGCTTGCAATGAACTACATAATTTCCGTTTTACTAATTTCCCAAATTTCACTCCGACGCCTTCTTGGAATTTTTATCAGTTCGATAGACTATTTGAAGTACATTATTAGGATCAGCGAGAATTATCAACTATTTTCCGGCAGTTACGTGATTTTAATTACGCTTATCAATTAGCTCTAATAAAAAAAATATTCTTATAATTTGCATATTTTTGATAGCTGTATAAATAAAGTTGTTATAACCATTTTCGTGGGCGCAACAACTATCTTAGCGCCTTTTACGTAGTAGGAGAGCGCGCGCGTTTGTAACCAACGCCTTGAGTCTACAGCGAGCTGGTACCGGCAAAAGATGACTAGATGTAATTTTTCATTACTTCTTGACGCGAAACTATTTAAATCGTAAAAAGTATGGGAAAGTACCAGCGACCTGTTTCGCCCATTTTTTGAAAAGCGTTTGTGTATTACCTACACTGACAGAATAAACAAAGTCAATATTCAAAATGCAATTAATTACCATCATGTGATATGACTTTGTAATTTTGTTATAATCTCTTTGATACTACTTGCATGTAAACGCCAGCTGTAATCATGCATGGCTACCGAACAGATGTCAAACAGGGAATATTAAATTTACTAGCGACAATGATTACCATGATTGGGGATTTGTGTACACTCTAGGGTGAGCTTGCCTCGGATTATAATAATTTATTGAAAACCTAGTTTGGCAAATTGAAACTGTGTTTACTTTGTTTATGCATTATCGATCATTTATAGAATAGTTCACAGTGAAACGATATGCTTCGATTACGTACTTTAAATCAATTAGAAGCAATTGTGATGGTGGATTAATTATTAGAATGAATTTTCGTTCTGCAGAACGAATAGCACAAGACTAAGAATTGTCGACAATATTGTTTTGGCATCGTTTTCCATAATTGTAATTTTAAAATTTTTTTGCGCTTATTTTAGTAAGTAAGGAAAAATATTAAAAAACATAAAGTACACAGTCAATTAAAGGTGTTTCAAGCAACAGTCTCAAAAGATACCTCTGTGATTAAAATTCTGTCAACTTGTCATACATTATTGTGTGAGTTGTTTTCAAAATTTTTAAATAATAAAACCCGAGTTGGGCTACAGAACTATTTTTCTGGTTACCTCTGCTGTATTTTAGAAAAGAAAATGGGGAAAACAGTAAATGTTTACCTTTTGAATGGGCAAGTTACAACTTCGCCAAAATTAGAGGTGGTATCTGTTTGTTGTTGCAGCTTTCCAACAGTAAAATAATCTTATCAATTTGCCCATTTCAGAGCTTAAATTTTAAGAGAACTGTAACAATATGCGTAGTACTACATAAGTTTGGTATATACACTGTGTATGCACCTATTACGTAAATCCCGCAACATTAAATTTAGGATTTTGATATTCAACAACTTGCTGTACAGCTAGGTATAGTTTTAATTATAATTTATTAAATTAAAAAAAAATGCACCCTATCAATATCATTTGACATGGAGCTGACATAAGATCATTCCTGAATTATGCCGGGTCCACCTTATGTCACTAGTAGTTGTGTGGGAATTTTTGTGATAGGTTGAATTTGACAGAAATTGATAGTCCTGTAACACATACCGCGAGACATTGCTTTTCCAACACCCTGTACGTAGTATACACTAAATACTTATATGAGAATTCAGTTTAGGTAAGATAGGGAAATGCAAACCTTACGGGAGTTTACTGTCCTACGTTGTCAATTCTAAGCGGTTGAACAACAGTGTAAGTTAGCTTACATGAAGTATATTCAGAAGTTGTCCACAGTTTCCTGCGCTAAAATGTTAATTTTAACAAGAAGTGGACTTACTGGATTTGCAGATTAAGCCGCTGACCGATTTGTTTCTTTACTAATTTTTTATAAGTTTACGAAGTTAATTTACTATTTAATTATTATTTTTAAATAAATAATAGTTTTTCTTTTTTGTTCCCAGTACTTTGTCTTTACAAAAACACAACAGCGATTAAGTATCTATCTGATAACAATTAAAGTGCAACTATGCAAAATAATAATTGTTAAAACATATTTGGCTGTTTCAGCACGGCTGGCAAAAACATACCAAGTAAGTTGTATTAGGTAGTTATCACCGATAAGCGGTCCGTACTACAAAGCAAGATTAGGTTATGATTGACAGGTGCGTACTTACAAACAATTTTATGGAAAAGTTTTGCACCATCGTCTTCCATAAGACCCTGAGTGAATTCTTTCAAAGAGACGGATTATAGTTTCTTAAGTCTACGGCAGAGAGCGTTGTTTAATTTCCACAATCTCCTTTATTAGGACAACACCTCTATACCAGCACCTTCAAGTGGTTCGGTTACACTGTAATGAAATGATGTAATGAAAATAATATGTTTTATCAAGCAAACACTTCTAGAAGGTTTGACTTTAGTTTATTTCCTAAACAAGTACAGTTCTACAACCTCAAAGTGTAAATAAAAAAATTATCTAGTTGAATAACAGAATAACTGCACGAATTTTGGTATCGACATTTTTTATTTCTTCCTTAATTTTCACACATACTGCCATATTTGCGTGGGATTTTTCGGTGCCGTTTACAAAATTCCCCAAACTGTTTTTGCAGATTAAGTACTGCTTTAAGGGTTTTACGATGTCAAATTTAAATTTTATTGTTTCAAGCGCACTTTCTGAGCTTGTACTTTCCAAGAACCCATGCTTTTAGGTTCTTTTAGAAAGCTGCAAATAATAATAAATGTAAATGTCAACTATTATTTGTAAGTTACAAGGACGAGAAAAGCACAAGTTAAGTTGATGTTGTAGTTTTAGTCTAAAGGTTTGCGATTAAGTTGGAATGCTAGGAAAAAACGTCATCTAACCCTACTGCACATTTGCAGTTACATATAACCTGTTAATTTATTGTAAATAAAACAATTGTTAACTTCAACAGGTTTTTCATTTTAGCTTTATACGTATTTCAACGTGTTTGCACGTCATTATCAAAAGTAAGATTAAAAGTAAACAGTTGGTGTTGCTATAGGAACGATAAATCTTCATCACTTGATCTTGGTTTTCTATATCTGCCTCCACATGACATGATTTCTCATTCCAGAACGTCTAATAACGGTGAATTGAAGAGATTAATTTGTTCATTCATTCATTAAAGGTACAGATTTAAATGTTTATGCATTTCAAATGCTACTAGTATATCCAACTTACGTTTGTCATCACAAAAGTGTAAAAATTTTATAGTGTTAGTAGATGTCATTGAATGATTGTGTTCTAATAAGTGTTTAGCGTAATTGGATTGATGGGGGTGTTTGTATTTGTAGCAACGTGCGTGTTCCTTGTACCTAATATCAAAATTTCTAATTATCTGGCCTATATAAACCGAATTACAATGCGAACAATTTAATTTGTAGATGCCTGATTTTAGTGAATTGTCTGTTTTTTGTTTAGCATTAAACAAAGTGTTTAAAATGTTTTTTGTTGTTTTAAAAGTTATTTTACTTTTATTTGTTTTGTTTATAATTTTGGCAATTTTTTTCTGATTTATCGCCAACATATAGAATTGATGCGTGTTTCATTTTATCTGATGAAGTAGTTGGATAAATTTTCTGAATAGCTAATTTACAATTTTTCTCTTTAATTGTTGCATTAATAAGTTGAGTATTATAACCCTTATTGCTTTATTTACAATAAATTAAAATAAACTTCAATGAAGTAAAGCTCGAAATTATAAATAAACATGTAACCTTATTCCTTGTCCTTTAAAGTATAATTACAATCTTTGCATAAAGAAGTAGAATTGCTAACACCAACAATATTAAACATTTGAACTTAAACGTTTTGCTCGTCTGCTGACTGATGCCAACTAGTACCCTATTAAAGTATTGGAGCAGGGTGAGCACGGCAAGGGAAAAGCAGCGAGAACTCGTGACTAATACATGCGGTAGTAGCTATGCTGTAGAGTCGGGTTATTTGCAACTTTATTTATATTATTTGTGAGATTACTACATTTTGCAAAATTAGGTAATTTACATCATCAGAATCGGCACGAATCAAGCTACAATATACAGGGTGGGCCAGAAGTCGGTTTACCGATTTTGTGTAAATAACAAACAAGCAAGTATGTATGCATACGCTTCTGCAGCTCCATAGCAGACATATGTCAAACTTGTATTGGCCACGAAGGCGGCCATTTTTAAAATTATCGCTAGTATTAGCACTTTTGTCCTCTTACTTCTGTGACAATAAATTATTTTTCACATACTTGCTTGTTTGTTATTTAAACCAAATCGGCAAACTGACTTTTGGCCCACTCTGTATTACCAATACTTTTCTTTGTGGCCGCAATATACGTTAGCAGATATGACAGTGTTAGCGGCAAAAAGTTTGAAAATAATTCTGTGTGCGTTTGAAGCGAGAAAATCGCATTTAATAAATTTTAGCTCTGTAGGGGCCGTATATTTTCACAAATGTAATATTTTTTTTAATGAAAAAGCCACAGAAACTTGTTTGAAATTTTTGCCACAGGTATTTTAAATATTAAAATTTCTCACTGTACCTCTAACCCGAAATGTTTGTCTAACGCCCTTTTGCACAAAACGATTTTTTGACAACTTGCAGATTTTGAATTCTTAGGGTACATTTTTTGCTTTTTACCTCTCATTTCCACAACATTTTAAAATGTATCAATTTTATTTTACATACGAAACAAAATGCCGCATATAGGGGGTGGTCATTTTAATACTGTACAAGCGTTGGCTAAAATTTAAAGAAATTATTTGGGTTGGTTTCGTAGATAAGAAATGATTATCAAAGTGAAGTACACAATTGCTTAGAAAACGACGCATAGGAACGAACAAAAGAACACAATGAAATTTAATTTCTGTTAGGTAGCAAGGGTTTCGAATTATAAATTTTAAATTCGCAATTGTCAGATTGGTATTTCATTTCGCTTAAGGTACTTTAATAAAATTAGGTATTAATAAACCTATTACTACTTGTACTCTCACTAAATTTGCAAATTACCCGCAAAGTAATTTCCAATTACGGTACCCACTCATTTTCTTCTTCCTCGAAAGGCGTATAGATCAAAATCTTGAATATTTTGCAAGTTCCTTGTTGTTTTGAGGCACCTGCAAGAAGCTGTAATTATTTAATTTAAATTGTTGTTTATTGAAATCATGCAATTAAAGGATCCAATTTTCGACGCGAAGGTACAAAACCATAAATAATTGAGTTCAGTTTTAGTTCTAGTAAACTAAATTACAACGTGGTAACGTGGTAACTCGGGCGAGACGAGAAAAGTTGAACACGTAATTAATGAATTTAATTTGGAAATTCAATTAACAGGCCGTTTGTTTTTGCAACTTACTAAGTGATTTATCAGGCCCATTCCTTCTCGCATTCTTCGTTGTCTTTTGCCTTTTATTCGACAAAATTGCTTGGAAAATCGAAATTACCCAAGTACTTTGAAATAATACATAAAATTGCGACTGAAATAGCTTCAAGTGCACCCAGGATGTTTAAAAGAAGCCATCTGCGTTTAAGTCTACATAATGAAAAAATTCCCGAATTTTCTTTTTTCTTTTGAGGCATTTCCTGACCAACAAATGAAACAAATAACAACTTTGTGCCCAGCTTGCAAGTAGTAAAGTTTTGCGAAGCTTGAGATCAGATGAACGTTCTTGTTTTTACCCCTATAAACAGCAATTAAAGCTCGCAAGTTGCTCTGAATATTTAATTAAAACGACGAGAGCACGAGCTTAAATATTGACAACCTTTTTACTCGTTTATTTACTTTACTGGAAATAAAACAAGTGGTACTTGCAAACTTTGTTGTTTGTCCGCTACACTGACTCGTAAATACTCAAAACTCCTCGCCAATTAAACAATCAGACTTAGTTTTATTTTGCAAACATTCGATATGTAATTCCTCCCACAGACAGTATGTTTTTCACGCTACAGGCAAGGTAAATAGACGACACATCCATAGCTACAAAAGATGAAAATGGCCAAGAACATTCGTTTACTTTTTGCCCTTGACTACGGAACTTAATAGTATCATTTACATTCCTATAGGATAATACTTAAAGCAACAAGGTGCAGATTCCAATATTTTATTTCAAACAGAATACTAAAATGTTGGTTTTAACTGTTCGTTGATATGGTAACAAGCACAGGCAACTTAGAATCATGGGGCTTTTAAAAAATAATTTCGATGACAGCAGTCGAAACGAACTTTTAAAAATATGATTAAATTTCTACCTGTAGCGTGAAAAATTTAATAGGTAACACGGAATGTATCGACTATTAACATTCTCGGCAGGCCACAAGCCTCGGCTTCGCCTCGGCTCGTATTTACCTACCTCGAATGTTATTACGTCTTTACTATTAATGATTTTTCCAAATTACATTTGTTACTAATTGTTTGTTTGTAAAGGGCTATCAGTTATTAACGATGAGAACACCATAACCAAATTAAACCCTTAAATTAGAATTAGAAATAGATTAATTCCACTTCTGATTTCTTGCGGCTACTAAATATAAACTTCATAAGATGATTTTCAAGCTTTTCAAATTGATTCGCCTTTTTCGTTAATAGAATTTCCTTTTAAGCGTATGAAAATTTAAAAATATTAGCTAGAGCTTCGCTCAATCGTTCCCTAGATGCAAATTTATGAATTCCCAAGAGGCACCTTCAAACTGTCTAAACGAAATCTAAGCTCTCATTTGAAACCTGATATGCATTAGCGGTGGAAGCATATCTCCTGCAAGTAATTGTGAGTAATATTAGGTCATACGGCGTTAGCTAGATGCAATCAACTTGGGGATTACTATCTCATATTGCGGACGTTCTGGGGTAATTGCAAATTTCACTTAGTACGTTACCAATTTGAGCAATTGCCTTCATCTATTATTGATGGCATAATCACTGTGCCCATTACACACCCGGATAGTCAAATGTTGCCTTGTACATAATTTATAGAAGGTCGGAGAATGTACTAATTCATAATAGTTTTGCTTGTGCTGCATTTATAATAAACGTTTAAGTGCTTATGTTGATTTTATTTAGAAACAACCTTAAGTAAATAAGTAATTAAGCTGATACAACTTCCGACGTTAGAGTTAGTTTTACGCATATTGTAGGGGACATCTCATATGCGCACATTTCCTTGTTTATTTATAAATAAAATAATTAATAACTTCAATAGGTATTTATTTATTTATTTTAGCTTTATACGTATAGCAAATCATTATTAAAAGCAAATTACAAGTAAGTAGTTGGTGTTGTACTACTTAATCTTGGTTGTTTATGTCTGTGTATGACTTTTTTCTATTCTAAAACTTCTAATAATGGTGAATTTAAGATATCAATTTGCTTATTCATTGAAGGTACAGCTTTTACATGTTTATGAATTCTAAAAGCTTTAGGCATATCTTAATTTACATTTATGATTACTAACTGAAAACAATTTATGGTGTTATTAGATGTCATTAAATGTATGTGTTCCAACAATTGTAAAGCGTAATTGAATTGATGTGGATTTTTATATTTGTAACACCGGATAAGTACTTTCTATTATAAACAAAACAAATAAATGCAAAATAACTTTTACAACAACAAAAAAACATTTTAAACACTTTGTTCAATGCTAAAGAAAAAACAGGGCATCTACAAATTAAATTGCTCGCACTGTAATTCGCTTTATATACGACAAACAATTAGCAATTTTGACATTAGGTACAAGGAACACGTACGTTGTTACAAGTATAAACACCACCATAAATCCAATTACGCTAAACACTTATTAGAACACAATCATTCAATTACATCTAATAACACTATAAAATGAGTAAGTTGGATATACTAGAAGCATTCGAAGTTCATAAACATTTAAAATCTGTACCTTTAATGAATGAACAAATTTATTTATTATATATTAGACGTTTTGGAATGAGAAATCAAGTTATCTGAACGCAGATATAGAAAACCAGGATCAAGCTATGAAGATTTAGTGTTCCTATAGCAACACCAACTGTTTAATTTTAATCTTGATATTGGTAATGGCATATAAACACGTTGAAATACGTATAAACCTAAAATACAAAAGCTGTTGAAGTTAAGAATTGTTTTATTTACAATAAATTAAAATCAACTTCATCGAAGTAAAGCTTGAACTTATAAATAAGTACTTTCTACCTACCATAACAATTTCTTATTGTCTAGCCTACAAACCGTATTGCAGTTAAACCATTTAATATGTAAATACCTGATTTTAGTAAATGATCTGTTTTTTCATTATCATTAGGCGTGTCAAATGTTAAAGTTGTTTTAAAAACTATATAATTATTACTTGTTCTGTTTAAAATTTCAGCAATTTTCTCCGATTTACTGCCACAATATCTAAGCGAATTTAATTGTATCGGATAAACAAATGCAGTGCATTGTTTTTTAATAAATAAATTGTAATTTTTTTCTTTGAGTAAAACATCAGTAAGTTAAGTACCATTTGCTTAATGATTGTCATTTCTCTATAATAACTAATTTTATCTAAAAGAACCATTAAAGCACTGTGTGTCATAGATCTGTACGCTGCTAATTTCTTTATGTTATTATGACGAGAATTGTGTGGGGCCGGCGGGTGGTCTAGTGGTTAAAGTCCCATGCTTTGAAACTAGACTCCCAATGGCAGTTGGTTCGAGTCCACTGCTCGGCGGTAATTTTTCTGAACAAGTTAAATCCGACGGGTCCATGGATGGTGTATGTAGGTACACCAACGTGTGTATGTTGGGTTGCATGTCTTCAGGGGTGGGGTGCATGTTAGACCGGTGTATAATAGTTTATTTATTTTGATGTATAAGAAATACATAGGTAATGAGTATCTGTATATAAAATACTTAATCACTTTAACAATATCTATTTATTTTAACCTTATACGTATTTCGGCATGTTTACATGCCATTGTCAAAGGTTATATGGAAGTAAACAGCCGCGAGGCTGCATATATCGGAGAGCAACTTTTTAGTGCTTCACATACTTCTCTTCGATTGAGTAGTTTGGCCTATTTCTAATACATTATTTTTATTATTCAAAACAATGCTTTGTACTCGGGCTCTTTTTAATGACGGGCCCGGGCAACGAAATTACGTTGACTTTTATTAGGCTATGGTATGTACAACGCTAATATTTTATTAATAATTATAATGAGAAACCGAATGAGTTTGTTTATTTCGTATTTTATAAATAGGCACGTGAGAAATAAATTAAAGAACGCAGTGTGGTAGAGGACTCTACAAAAAATCCAAAAATTTGTACCGAATACTTCAAAATGGTGGCCGCTATGAGTTTTTGATTACTTTAACGCCTTATTACTCAAAAGCAAATCGACAAATCAGGATCAAATTTGTTACTATAATGTCTCGAGCGGGACATGTTATTCCTAAAGCAAGCAAATTACGAAGTAAAAATTATTCAAAATTGTAGAAAAGTTAAAAAAAAATGCTTAAAATCTGCCACATGACAGTTTTTTACTTTTTGTAGACAAAGAATAGAGATAGAGGTAAACTACTGTTTAGTTAGCGTCCCAGTCCGCTAGTTTACCTATGACACCTTCTATGAATTCTAGAAAATCAAAAATGTGCATCTTTTTATTATTTTATCTTATATTTATTAAGAACGATGGTACATTTTCCATTAAACCAAATTGCTCATGAGTGATAGTAGAATAAGACTTACAACTTAATTTTTACATACAGCAATATTTATGGGGGTAAATTTCTCCCTCCTTCCGATATCTTCACAATGACTAGTGCGATTTTGACTATATTTGAGATGCGAGTACATCAAAACGTCATCGGGAGAATTAGATTAAAACAAATCAGCAACCTAAAGCGGAAAATAAACATGTTTTCTTTATTTCTTTTAACTGAATTTTACAAATCGAAATTTGATAACAGTATCTGACAGGTGTGTCGAATGATGTGTTTCAGAAATTCTTGGAATCAAAATAGCGGCTGATACGTATTTTTAAATTGCAAAACCAAAAATATTAAAAAATCTGGCAACACGATTATTTGAATATTTGTGAAGTTACACTAGAACTGAGTATATAGTTTGATTTTTACCTTTGTCCCAACTTCATTGTGAGGTCTTCTATGAATTTTTACTTTCTTATACTGGAAATATTGTTTTCATGAAAATGTACCAATCCGGTGTAGGCAGCAGCGGGGTCTTAATGGCTGAAACCTTCTCTGGTATTTAGTCGTTCGGATTCGACGTTAAACTGCAGGTCTCCCGTACTCCACCTTAACGCTAAGGAGAGTACGTGACAGAGAAGAGTGCCGGTACCCAGCAGTGGGACTGACGTTAAGGCTGATTGCGCGTACGAATTCGAGATTTTGACGGAAATGCGTGTTTTGGGCGGTGGTTATGTTATGGGGGTGTAATAAAATGCATCGGATGATAAACTTTTAAAACTCCAAAACGGATTCTTTAAGCATTGTTTTCAGAAATTAAATGTTTTAAATCTGAAAACGAAATATAAAAGGGCAAATCCAATGTTTTCTCCCAAACTTTCTAGCTTAAATTTGGCACATGCTGCGATGTTTCGACAATTTTTATTTTAGCTCTTTATTGCTCAAAACCAAGTTGACAGATGAGGTTCAAATTTTCTACCGTAATAGCCTTATAAAGTCAAAATAATGCTGAAAAACTGGCTTCAAGATTTTTTTAGTTTAATATTTAATAAGCTCATAGAGCTCTAGATAAGCCACAATTTAGTTCGTGTCTCAGTCTACTTCTCTGTGACACCTTCTATGAATTTCTGAAAATCGAAAATTCCTATTCGTTTGATTAATAAACGAGGGACGTTAAAAAAATCTGTTTAGACTTAATTTCCGATCAATGATAGTAGAATAAAGTCCACAACTTATTTGTTTGTTTGTTAATTTAAACTTTCACCTCTTATACCCGAAGGTGTCGAGGTCTTTCACTCCGGGTAGGCTCTTCGCTTGTGTAATAGGAGGTAATGGGGTCTTTTGGCCTTTAGACCGCTACGCTCCTGAAGCTTATGCCACCCTTCATGCACATTCATTCAATGTCATTCACACACGTGTTTAATTGTATGTTTTATGTTGTTTATGACTTTGTTACTTGTCCTGGTCAGTCAGTAATCAAGGCAAACGCCGTTAATTGTAACCCAACGTCGAATGGTTACCGAGGTCGATACCGATCCATAGAATTACAGAAAAAATGTCTGCTTCTTCCAGGATTCGAACCGAGAACTCACGCATTGTGAGCCTGATCCTCTACAACTGGACCACCCGGACTATTCGTCTAAATATATACTTTTAATAAATAAGCAATTTAATCTCTTAAATTTACTACTATTGGACGTTTCTGGACGAAGATATTGAAAACCAAGATCAAGTTATGAAATTTATTGTTCCTATTTCAACGACAACTGTTTACTTTTAATCCTGCCTCTTGTGTGGTACAGAAATATTTGGTGGGATGGTGGTAATTCGTTCTCCGCAAATTAGAGGGGGGCTCTAATTTGCGGAGAACGAATTTTTCATTTTTATTTTGATTTTCTTTTCAAGGCTGTTTTATCTTAATAAAATTTAAAAATGGAATTTTCTCTTGCTTTATAGTGCATGTTGCTGAAATTATCAACTTTGTGAGTTTTCAGTGCTGAAGAGATTTACAACCAAAGAGTGGATTTGCCTTTCTTGTTCAGCTTCAATTCCAGGGACAATAAGAACCCACATATTTCATAATCGTATCATTTTATGAGCGTTTTATATTGACTATAAAAGCCTGTTGAACGTTCTATGAGTAATGTCGGTTCTACTCTTAACGCACTTACATGTAATTGTTTCATAAAATTTTAAATTAAATAGGTCATGTCTGTGTGATTTCTCAATTTGTATTATTACTTTGTATTTTTATGCTCCCTGTACCCGAGCGAACGGTTTTAGATCAGTAGATTTCGTCGAACGGTTTGGAATTTATATTTTCTTGCTTGCTGTTTGCTATTTTAATTTCTTCGTTCTCGAGGTAGACGAGGTAGCAACCACAACAACAAGTGGCAATTTCGTTAAATTAAATTTAATTCCAATTAAATTATAAATTACAATTTCACTGCGGCGAATTACAACTCCCATACGTTTTACTATTTTTGGATAACCAGGTAATGTGACAGCAGGCAAAATTATAACCGAATATAATTTAATCTTCCCCGTGTAGTTCAGTGAGTGAAAACGACAATGGGGCGAATAAGCCCTAACGTACCCTTTGGTTTTCGGAAAATTAACAACGTTTGCACACAATACCTGGCTTTAATTATTTAAATTATTTCCAGGAAATTACCAACAAAATTAATTACGCTACAGGGTTAAGCTGCAGCTTGCAATTAAGCAAAAATTAATTAGAAGACTGTGGTCGGAAGCTAGTTAGCTCCTTTTTCTAATATATAAAAGTGTATAAACACACTGAGATTATTACGATCATACCGTCATAAAAATATAAGTTTTCCTTAAATAACTCAAAAAAATGCAGCGGTACTTAATAGTAAAATTTGGTTGCGCGTCCAGCGTGTAAAAATAAAGAGTGTCTAGTTCATTTCAGCCATTAGCAAAATGAAACCGCTAAACCCGTTCAAACTCGGTGTGACACAAGAGAAATTTCCTTACATAAAAGTATTCTATCTTGCTTAGATAATTGTCAAAAACAGCTAGGAGAGAAGATAGGGAAAGATGCACGAATTTGTGGATGTGGCGCAAACGAGAGCAAACACAGAATAAAAACCCTGCAAAATTAGATGAGCGTCGATACGGGCTTCAATCTCGCTTCAAATAAATTAAATCTATTTGCTTTTTATACTTGATCCGCTTTTATTAAAAAGGTTCCAGATTGGTGTCGTCCGCTAAGCTTAACCAGATGAGTTTTGTGATTTTTATGAATCGATTGCGACAAGTGGAGTGTGAGCTTATCTGTATAAAATTTTAAACTAGAATTTTTTTTAAATCCGAATAATCCTCTATTACCACTAGTAGAGCAGCCAAGCACTGATTAAAATCCCAAAATAACGCAAAATAAAGACCTATAAAAAGCGTTAACTCTTTTTTTTCTAAATTGCTTTCACTCGGTTTACCACGTTCCGCAGCAATTAAAAGAGGAGGGAGGCGACAAACCTATTCCCCTAGTTTAGTGAAAAATCAGTTCTCCAATTATTTGTTTCCGATTTCATATGAAAATAGCGTTAATTTTACCATATGGAAACATCTAAACGAATGTGTATGTGTGAGTTTCTTCAAACAAATAGGGAGGGGACAAGAAAGAAATTTCTTAAAAATCAGCTTATTTAAAAACACGTTAAGACTGCTAGTATACGGTTAGCAAATAGTTGGTTTGGTCCACCTCGCCTTTACGTCCACTATACGCAAAAGAAAGACAAGCGTATGCGAGGAAGGTTTCATGGCAGCATTCCAACAGCTAGTTATATATTTCATAAACGATTGTCAACCCGTCTTGATAACTGATTATTAGATGAATGTTGATTGGATGATTGAAAACATTCTTTAAAATGCGCAAAAATGTGTACCTACTCGTTCATATGACAAAGTAAGACACATATTTTATTTAAATTTATTTTTTACAATGCAATATTACATAGAATAATGCGATACACTTGACACACTAATATGAGGCGCCGTGTGACTCAATATCATTTATTAATTCAGAACTTTATTTAAAAGAAAATTTTTTTAAACAAAAAGCAAAAAATTTTTCAGTGAGAAATTTTTGTAAGGTATAGATTCAATTTTAGTAAATAAATTTTTTAATTTTAATATTTAATAGTATAACTTTGTATTGTAGTTTTTAAATGTAAGGTTTGTAAGGTTTTAATAAAATACACTTAATATCCCACTGGCGCAACTAAATCAGAATTTTGGGCCAAGACAACTCCGACCAGAGAGTGAGGGGAACACGTTTAAATAGGGGTCGTGAACATATGTGCTTGAACTGGGACAGATCGCTTTTGCATGTGGGTGGTTCAGCATGCTTTTGTTTGGTTTGCTTGAAATTTGTGTGGTTAACCTATAAAAAGATGGTAAGTAATTGTTAGATAATCAGTATACTATTCTAATATGTAGCTGCAGTGTTCTGTGTTGTTCGAGCGGTGAGAGCTCTCGAGTTTTGGCCATGTGTACTTGCATATCAAAGCCTAAAAACCTTGGATTCTATGACATCATACGTGCTATGCAATTCTCACGATGTCATACGACATAGATAGTTGGCTTTCCAACTCATTTAACTTTTTAATTACAAAGCGTAGGTCAGTTTTTTCTTAAGCCCTGTTGATCTTTGTTTAATAAAATGATGAAAGATATCTGTCTTGCAATTATGCATGTAAAGAGTTTAATTGCAGAACTAAGCAGTGTTAGTCCCTGTAGTGTGATGGTTTCTTTTGTTCTCCCCTTTTTTTGAGAATTGGGATGGCAATGCTTTTCTTTCATTTGTTTAGTGTTTTTGCCTGATTTATTACTGCTTCGGACATTTTTGTTAATTCTTAGTGTTTTACAATTTTTTAGTTTAGATATTGCACTCCTAATCTGTTCTTTTGTCATTGTTACTGTTTCTGTTGCGGTATTTCCAAAATATCTCATGTCAGTCAACAACTTCTAAATGTACAAAACGGTTTGCATAGTAGATCTGGAGTTAGTTAGCAAGAGGCAGTCTTTAGTTTGTATTAGTATCGATCAAACACATACAAGTTTATGCCTCGTGCACTTCAACCTCAATTCCTATTAGCACTTTGAGCTTATACTTTCTAATAGGGGTTGTTCTTACAATATTTGCAATATAAGTCTAAATAATGTATTCAATTCAATCAAATAATTTTATACTTCAACGGTGTGTTTAATTTCGACATATTCGCGATTTAATGAATAGGATTTATTTAATAAACCAGCACCATGATTATATCCTTAGATTTATACCAAATTTTTAAGCAAAAGTTACCTTTTTTTACTTAATACAGTAAATATAATTTAAATTAAGTTTCTGGATATCCAATAAATTTTAGTTGAAAATATACTTTTAATATAATCATACACCAATAATATCAACGCCACTAAAAAAACCATTTGACTATAACAAATAATAACAAAATTGAGTTCTATATCGACTGCACTGTCGATTCTTGTTATTACCAATAATGATGTGGGAGTATACATATGAAAAGTCCATACCTACGCTTTCAAAATAAACCTTTTAAAATCAGTAATGGTTTGGGTTCAAATCCATCAAAGAGAAGCATTTTCAATTTATTCTTTTTTAAGGATTTAACACGTTCGAAGGGATTTCATTTCCAGATGCAGGTATGTTTTCCAAATAAATTTTTTCATGAAAACATGCAAATGAAACGTGATATGGGACCGAACGGTGCAGCCGAAAAGAGTCGTCGGATTTTTATTCAAACCGAATCCTCATCCCAAAAAAGGGACTTTACATCCGGAGCATTAAACAGGATGAGACAAGGGTAGTCGGTGTAAGTAATTGATTGCGAGGACGAGTATGGGCTTGCGTGACCTTGCGACCCTCCACGACGGGGTTGTTGGGCAACGCGGCGCTCCCCTAGTATCGCCGCAACTCGTTAACACACCTTGATGATCGTTAGATTAACACGATACCCTGGAGGTGTGTCGGTATAGGCACCTACAAGTTACACTCGATATTAAATGATTTTCCTGTCCTAACAATTTGCGTTTAGGGGTAGTATTTTATGGTTGGAAAAACCTGCACGTAATTCCCAAATCACGAATGAGTGTACTAATAACGTTGTTTTTTAAATCAGAAAACCTCGCTTGTACATATGTCTTGCCTTTGATAGAATTATTAATACTGTGAGGTCAGAGGATAAATTTTGAAAAAAATCTAATGCCTTTCAGATCATTATAAAGTATTAAAATTTCCATCACCACTTTTCATCTGATGTTGTAAACAAATAGCAGTAGGTCATTACATTTCTTGTAGCAGCATTTTTATCGTAGATAAATGTATACTGGTTATACAACGAAAGTTGTTTAACGGTCCTGTACAACTAAACTTGGTATTATAGAAAACTAGCAGAACCCGTGTGCTACGTCTCTCGAATTTAGTTAGGTTGCTTTATACACGGCGTTTGCCGCTTCGAATGTGTCCTCCACTGAGTTGCTCTTGCGCATGAGAACTGCTCCCATAAAAAAATCATCGCAAGCTATAGAAATGAAGTTAAATATACAGCCGAAAGCTGCATGCTTCATCCTCTGTGTTATTGTTTGATATGGCATCAGTAGAGTCGTCGTCTAGAAGCGCTGTTTGTTCGCCGCGTCTCTCTTAGCTATGCAGTATTAACAGATTATGTTACAGTGTCACAACTAACTACTGCATGCTATAGAATCCTGTTTGAATGGTATAACGTAGCAGGCTATTGCGCAGGCGAATTTGTGCTTTTTGTAATCAGCGCCTGCCAGTTTTGTTGCCGGGCATTGTTTACCAAAAAAGCTAAGTCAAATGGAAAGACTTGAAAATAAAAATTAACTTGGATATCCGATACATTATTCGTGAAATAATCTATAATTCCGTTATTCTTACAAGAGCAAAATAAAATTAAATTTATTGATATCAACATCGTGTTTTATTAAAATGGCATGAGTATACAGGGTGTTTGAAGGCATGCCTCAGCTAATATTACAATTACTTTGCAGATAAGAATAAGCTTTAAACACAAGGATGTACACAATTTTCTGACGCATTTAATCAATAATCCAGAAAAATAATTAAAAATTAAATATGAAAGAAGTTGCAAACATAACTAATACTTATTTAAATGTAACATCCTGTTTATTTTTAGCAGCTGTGGTAGGTATTAAAATTATTGTTATATTGATGTCTGGTCCAGATTTCTAATCTAGTATTTAGCCAGTACTTAAATTATGAGGCAATTAATTAATAACAATTCCTGGCATAATTCCTTTAAGTAAATAATTGGCGCAAATGTAAAACTTTTAACGAATTATCTACGAGCTTAGAATAGTAACACATGCATATGTTTTATCTGAAACTAGCTTGTGTAGATAGTTATTATTTATTTGGTCAGCTGGAATTGATACTTGTGTAATAGTAAAATAAAATAGAACAGGGTTTATAAGCGTAAAATTAAATGGTCATGAGCTTTAAAAGTACTTTACGAAACAATTTTATGAAACTGCAGAAATATGTTTTTAATTGAAATGTAAAATAGCAACCACCTGATGCCAAATTCTCCGCCGAATTGCAAGTTGCCAATAATAGAATGAAAATGGTCAATTGATTCTAATAGCGACAAATTTTTGCCTTCCAATGATTTTATAACTTTAGCTTATTAATTTCTGTTCAAACGTTTATTTCTCGCGAAATCAGGTACTTTACAACAATAACTTTTAGTAAATATCGCAGTTGTAGAAACCTCGCAAAATCGTGCAATATGTTTCACGTATAACCTAATTGATTTGAGTACGCCTATGGTTATTGTTTACTTGTTGAATTTAAAAAAAAATGTTTTGCTATTCTGCGTAAGTGCACTGATAAGTGATGTGTTTCGTCACAATTTTTAGTTTTTCGTCCAATTTAGTCTTTTGTCTACATGAAACAGAATTTATATAACAAATTGGGTGCATGAGGCGAAAATTTGCCCTGGGAAAATTTTTATCCCTATTTGTTAATTTTTCATTTTTTAATTCATTAAAATAAGCTCTTGGGATCAAAGTGAATCGCGTTATTGCGGCTTATCGGTGTTAAATTTTCACAATTTTTCATAAATAGAGACACAGAAAAAATAACAACATTTATAAGCATTAAAAAGGTTCATTATATAATTATATTACTGACAGGTTTGCGTGAAGAATGTATAATCCACTCAGTAATATTACAATACATGATGCGTTGTTGTTTGTACTTCTTCAGTTTATCTTTCAATCGACTGTCGTCATATTTATAGGGTCGCACAAATATATTGCACTAAAGCACTTTTCTTAAAACATACAATATACAAACCTCGTTTGTTTATATTATTATATCTTAAACTGGGATGGATAAATTTGGCTGCTTCAAAAAGTTGTAGCAGCCAGATCTAACCGAAAACAAATTTGCCTAGGCAATATACTGGGTGGCTGGAGGCCATTGTGAAGGTAGTGTTCAGAAATCAGTGACATGCCTGTCGGCACCGGTGACCTGACCTAGAGGTGTGGTTCTGTTCAACCTTCTGACGCCCATAAACAAAATTTCCACTCAGATGGTCTCATCCTCGATGCTGCTAAGTACCGGTTGATATGCCCAGATCTATCTGACCAATGCGTATTCGGTCAGTACTAAAGAGTGCTAGAAACCTAAGCGTGAAGGGGCAGCTTTGGCTGTTTGAAAAGGTTTACCGGTGACTTTAACGCTACGGAAGTCAAGATGGCTTGTACGAAAAAACCGAGGTTCTCGGCTTGGCCACGAAGAACCATCTTGGGGGCAACGGTATAGTTTGCGCAGGCTAAAGGTGTCACCGTGGATAAAGCTACTTTTTGTTCGTTTAGCGATATCAATATCCACGTTGAGTAGAACATATTCATATTTAACTGACCCAAAAAGTTAACGTGTGGGCTAGTTTAGTTGACGAAAATCTTATCATTTTCTTTTAACACATTGATATGCGGTATTTGCAACTGCTTGAAGAAAACATTTATTCTCGAATTATGGTTATTTGCAAACAAAACAAATTATTTCTAGCAAGCTGGTGTGCATCCTCTCTTTTCAGGAGCTTTGAGAAACTTTTTGGGCCATAATTTCCAAATTTGTTTTTCTTTAAAATTTTGTCTTGTGATGTCATTCAAAAAGTCGGTTGCTTAAATAAGTCCTGGTTAAACTTTATGGTACAGCCGAAGCTGCTCTTATCAGTTACCCGCAGTACTGGTCAACTTCGCACTGTCTAGATAGGTTGGTAGTCGGTCATATTATAGTGACCGGTACCTGAACAGCGTCGGGTGCAGGAACCAGCTGGGTGACACTCGTAATTGTGGGCGTGAGGAGGCAAACTTCACGTCACCTCTAGGGCCCAAGTTCCCAATGCCAGCAAACTCGCCACTTCTCTCAAGAGCTCACCTTCACATGTTGTATTGAAGGTCTTCAAGAAAGCAGTTTATTGCCTGGCCAAATTTACAATCTGAAGGGTAACACCGACGTAAGGACTGAGCCAAATTTATTGCTTCGGCCAGAATGTAGGGTCTTTTTTCAGAAGACGCGCTGCAGCTTAGGTGTTAGGCACCTATACTAAGAACTAGTAACACTTTACCTTGTGAAATTAGTAACACAGTCCTCCATAATTCCAATTAATAGAAACCTTGAACCTGTCCGTATCAACTTGAAATCGCCGAAGTGCCCAATACAACGCGGACTCTGCTAAAGTTGTCTTTCTTCACGTCTCTCACCTATGTGAAAGTCTTTAACCATCGGGCTAAAACTTTCTTCACAAAGAGATCTAGAGGGAGAAACCTCCACGGCTGTTGTGAGAGTTTTAGACATTTATCCGTAGCGCTAAGATAAGCGAGTTTTGTGCATGCTCTATCTTGTAAGTTTTCTGATTTCGGGCCCCCAGATATGTTTGGTGCATCAATGCAGTCTGTAGAGTGAGGTTTATTGGCACTTGGGTTGTCTCCTTGAGTTTGGTAGTAAAAACACCATACTCGCGTTTTGATAGCCTGGCTGTTGGTTAGCGTTTAGAATCTCGCAGAAGAACTTAATTTTATCGAAAAAATTTCTTTTGACATTTCTTTAATGCTATCAAATATGATTTAATATCTCCCATACCTATAATAGTAGTAATAATTATAGCACTCACACGTTATCGCAGCAATTACAGCGAAAATTTGCACTGGTGCAAATTAATAATTTGCACAAATCAAATTGTTTATTATTTGTAACTTGGTAATCAGAACGATCACTTACGTGCAATTATATTTCAACAAATGTTGAACTATACATATATGAATTATCTCTGCTTAAAAAAAACATTTTTCTACTCATTTATGTGAAAATAGCAATTTTTCCACGGCTTACATTACACGAAAGTGATATTTTTTAACTCTAGAGATGAAACTATTTTCACATCTACAGATGAAAATAAGAATGACAAATTTAATGGACAGAATGCATTTATTGCTATGGAAACGACTTTACAAACAGTAATTTCAGTAATTTGCATTGTGACAGTTCGTTTTGAATTAAATTGAACTTGAAAGTTTTTAACTCGAAACTGCAATATCGTAGAAAAAATAGCATTTCCTACTCGAGATGAAATACGTTTTTTTCGTTCGCGAACTTGCCCCACTAGCCGCTAACGCGGCTCGTGGACAACTGTTCGCTCACGAAAAAAACGGTATTTTCATCTTTTGTTGCAAAATATACTATTAAGTAGGCGAACATAACTTTGAAAGATTTTTAATTTTGTACCGAATTATTCTATTTAATCTGTACGTAAGTAACGTATTGCAAAAACAATTTAGTCTATTCTTAAGTAAACGCTGCTCTACTGTATTCTTTTCCTATTAATCACTTTAATGATGTACTTTTTTAAATAAATTATATTAACTTCAATATTTGTTTTTATTGCTGGGATTTATTTAGATGTTCAAAATGATTTGCAATATATACAATTAACATATTCTTACGGTGCGGCAATAAAAAAACTGTCAACGACCTTCTAAAATTACAGCTTTAACCCCACTTACTTTGATTAAATTTTATTGTATTAATTTTTATAATTGTATAAATTTTATTTTTTCTCAAACCAGTTCGTGCTATAATCATTTTAAATATCCCTCGTACTTAGTACAATTGCGTGTATGCAGAATATTATGGTACTTAATTTAAGAAATTAAATTTTTCTGATTATATTAAGCAGCTTAAATTTTTTATTATGGTCCATTTCTGGACAAACACCCACATACGCTTGTTTGCTTATTTTTACCACCCTGTAAGATGCATAGATTATTTGCTTGTCCTAGAGTAGCTATTTTCTGAAAAATCAATTTCGTAGTATAACGCAAAAGATAAACTTTGAAACTTACAAACCTTTTTTTCCGATTTGATTTAAATTCACAAGTTTTCTTATACAGTCCCCACATACGTCTTACCGTGTTTAAATTTTCATTTATATGGGTGACATTTAGTTTCTGACATTTATTTATTTATTTAGTTACTTACAGCACTCCCTCATTTTTCCCATTTCGCTTAAAACACGTGTACCCATTCAGCGGCAAAAAAAGGCTTATAAAATATCCATAAAAAATATATTGGTCTAACGCAGTAGGTCGTGCAAGCGAAAAATAAACCCACCACCCTGATCATTATATATGTTTCTCTGCTCCGAATTCCATGGCACTTGCGCCCTTATTGTCCTCTTCCAAAGGACCAAAAGTCTCGCAATTTGTTTTGTAAAAGCCCTATAGGTACGCAGTTTAATTTGTAAAACGCATATATCTGAATTTAGTTGCTGCTGGGGATCGCTCTTTGTTCTTCTTCTATATTAGGGGGACTTTTTTTGCGTTAACGTTAAACTGGGGTTAAACTTTTTAACTTAATATGCACCCAATGATAAATATTACATTCATTCCCCTTTCTAACCGAGGATGCCCAAAGAAGGAAATGGCTATAAGCGCTGCGGAATCTAGTTTTTGATGTTCTGTGTGAAGACCCGTGTGATTATTAATAATTCGCACGAGTAAACTATAACCTAATTTCATATAACGTGGAGCATTTCACGATAACTTTGAGAACTCGGGCGTAACAACGCAGCATAAGCTTTTAAACGCGGTCTGCTTAATAAAGACTTTATGGAAGAAGGAGACGTGGTCTAAAATCGCGCACCTCAGTATGTATTTTACCGGAAAGTTATCCCAGAGGGTCGTGGTGTTAGATAAACTTATTGAAAGCGGAAATGTGATGATGGAAACTGCCAAATCGCAGGAAAATGCTATCAGAAAACTGTTACCGTAGAAACAGGGGGCACGATGGCGTTATGTAAGGTGATATAGTGAGATTGCGTTTAAGACAGGGTTGCTTTTGACGACACCCTCACACCCCTCTTTTCGATTCTATTCGATTGATCATTTTCTTACCTAGAAAATTTATTATATACTCCGGAATTTTTTGATCGGGTTTTATAGTAAATAGCATGCTCAGAATGTGGGTTTTAATTCCAGTTTGCTCTGAATTTAAAGTAGATAAGATCCGAATTCGTTTCAACTAATTTAAATCGGCTAAAAAAAATATACTGTGCGTATAAGACAACGGGCTTGTATTAAAGGATCCTATTTCATTAGACATAAAAGCACTAAAATGAATGCGCGGTTTCGTTTAATAGATACCAGGTTAATAAACTAGGATTAACCATTTTGCATTCTATATCATTTCCAATTTAGTTAAATACGTATAACGTTTCTAGAGGTTTGGCAAAAAAGTAGTTTTTATCATTTATTGAAAGTCAACGATTTCAGCGACAGGATCCAGATTTCTATTCAGGTAGGATACCGACGCAGACACAAAATCGGATAAAAATTTCAAAACTATTAGAATATTGTAGTAGTACAAGATTCAAATACCTAAATTAAACATACAGCAGTAATGCTTCGCCAATACTAAAATTTCGACACATAACAAGGGAAATCTCTCGAGACTTCGAGAGATGAAACGTGAAAGCAAATTTTTCTACACTTAAAATTTAAAACAAGAAGGAGTCGAGTTCCAGCAGTGGCCGAGGGCACACGTGTTTAACGACGCCACTCCAGCTTTTAAATGTAAAACTGCGGTTTTGACCGTTTGAAAAGACAATTTTAGTGTAGTTCCAGTTCTCAAAAACAAAAAAGCGAGAATTACCTGCGGGATTAAACGTACCACCTGGATTACCTGCCGATGTCACAACAGATGAAAGGAAACCGGAAAATGGATAATCAGCAAACAACTAAGTTTATTTTCGTCCAAACCCGACAATAGAGAACGCCAACATACGAATTCCTGGAACTCGACGCTAAAGGTCTTGAAGCAGGTAGATTTCTAAGGGTCTTTTCGGCTGAAAAAGGCAAACGAGATCCGTTACAATTTCGGAAAGTTAGAACCAAACTAAATTCACACTCAACAGGCGGGAAAATTCAAGCAAACGAATTCCTTTCCGTGCGCCGCGATACCTACAATAAAGTACAATAATTGTCCATTAAATTAATTGATTTAATTACCGATATTTGTATTTAAAATACAATTTTTTTTAGTATTATGGTAGATTATTTAGTATTATTAGATATTATAGTAGATGGTTATTTATTGTATAATCTAAGGTAGTAATACAGGGTGTCTCAGACATGACTCCCCAGGCCTATAACTTTGTTATTTTTAAAAATAACTATAATAAACTATATATATTCGTAAATGGGAGCAAATTCTCTATAAGATGGGGAAAGAAAATTTTAGAAAATCTGTACTCATATTATGGCAGCGATATTCAACTTTTTTTTTTCAAATTGCACACTATGATTTTTTTCGGTCATTCTGATAGTACTCTTTATTCTCCTTACAACCATGTAAACCAATATAGGTCTTACATAAGAAAATTCTCGACAAAAATACGATTGAAAGTTGAAGTCTAGGTTTGCCATGGAAACAACTGATTTTTGTAATTTTTACTCGTCTACGATGAAAACAATAGCGTAGTGTAAAAAAAATACAAATTCATTATTTTTATACAATATTACCTTTATTAACTAAATGCTAATAACAAGTTAATTATAATTACAAAAATTGTTCAAAATTCTCTCCGTTTTCAGTTGCGCAACATTCAAGTCTATGCAGAAATTCTCTACTTGTAACTTTTATTAATAATTCTGGAGGAATATTACTGCAGACTGTAGTAAGGTATTTTTTTTAATGTTTTCATCGCCGATGAGTACAAATTACAAAAATCAATTGTTTCCATGGCAAACCTAGACTTCAACTTTCAATCGTATTTTTGTCGAGAATTTTCTTATGTAAGACCTATATTGGTTTACATGGTTGTAAGGAGAATAAAGAGTACTATCAGAATGACCGAAAAAAATCATAGTGTGCAATTTGAAAAAAAAAAGTTGAATATCGCTGCCATAATATGAGTACAGATTTTCTAAAATTTTCTTTGCCCATCTTATAGAGAATTTGCTCCCATTTACGAATATATATAGTTTAGTATAGTTATTTTTAAAAATAACAAAGTTATAGGCCTGGGGAGTCATGTCTGAGACACCCTGTATACACCTAACATTAAGAAACTTTATATAATAAGTTGTAGAGCGGAGCATCTGGGGAGTACGTTTATGTTCATGCAATTTAAGTAAGGTTTGGAGCGTAATGTTGAATTTAAGGCTCAGAACCGGGTAGGTCAAATTAGATTGGTTCTAGTATCTAACATTAACATCTGATGTCAATCAGAACTAGTAGTATTAGAAGGTGCGTAAACATATACACGGAAGTGTACACACCAGCAAACCAAAGGAAATCATCAGAAGCAGGAAACACAATACCTACCATGGAACGGGAACAGTATATACGGACAGACACAAATTGACAGTGCGGAAAATCCCAGGAGATGGAAACTATTTATTCGCCTCAATAGCAGACCAAAGCACAAATATCACAGCAACGCGAGAACAGCTCAAAAAAGAAGCTTTCATCTTAAGGAAAAAAATCGTGTCATACATCAGAGAAAACCCACAAAAATTCCAATTAGCAACTGGAGGAAAATGTAAGAAACTTGTCTCCGCTCTACGACCATCTAGCACATACCTACGGCCCAGCACTACAAACAGAAGCCGACTGAGAAGACCTAGGGAAAGAAGAATTTGGGGGAGGAGCCGAATCAATAGCAGCAGCAGCAGAAATACTGAAGGCGTCAATAGAAATACACTACAAAGCAGGTCCAAACTCCACACACACTCTGGTAGACAACAATCAACCACCCAGGGCAATAAGAAGCCAAAGAAGAAAAGGAATCCATAGGAAGCAGGAATGGAACGCCAAATATGATCATGCTAGATCAAAGAATAGTATTAAGTAGTTTATTAGCTATTAGGAAATTAAGATATTTTCAATCTGTAATCTTAGAACAATAGATATGTGTAAAAATAAGAACAATGTGAAACTTTGATACCAAAGTTTATTAGGTTAAAATGCATAATCGCATAACGGTCTTGATTACGTACTCAAAACCCCCATTGATGCGTAGCTTACTAACTACCCGGTGTTGCAGCAGCGGTGTCTTGCGGTATGCATTGCAGACATGCTAACGCGGTTTAACACCCCACCCGATTCCACCTATCACATAAATTCCCACCCACCTACTGGCATGGGGTGGGCCTGCCGTAATCCAGGATCGACCCTCGAGTCAGCTCCATGTCAGATGATGATGATGATGATGACTTAAAATTTAAAACAAGAAGAAAGAAAACATGTAAGGAATAAAACGAAAAACGAAAGATACGACACGAGGCGTGAGAAGAGGCCGATCGCTCAACACTAGTTACGGCACTGCGTCTTGGACGCAGTGCCGTAACTAGTGTTGGGCGATCGGGGCTTTAGTATTAAAGGGCGCAATTTTATTGTATATTTTTTGTATGCATGCTATAATTCAATCTTATTTAAAACTAGTTCTATACATATCCTGAGGGCGATGATAATATCAAAAGTTGTTGCGGTGCGCTACGTTTGAGTAGAGAAAAGGATGCGCGTTCGTACCGTTAGCTAGTTACACGTCTCGTCTACCTATTTTGCAATATTCTTTTCATTTACTTTTATAGACTATTATTTGTGGGCTTTAGTTTCCCATACCTTCGGTACGAGGAATACACGTTTTGGGGCTCAAGGAAATCATAAAAATGGTTTTTAAAAATATCTGCTTGTGGGTGGGTGGACGGGTGGGTGTGGTTGTGTGAGTGGGTGTGTGACACCTCTAAAAGCGAAAGCACTGGACCCATTTTAATAAAATTTTAAATCAAAAGGTATATCAAAAATTGTAGTTCTAGTTATGCTTTTCAAAATAATCCAAAACCGGAAACGGAAGTTAAACATGTTTCTTTGGTAGCGTATTTTATCAAAACTAAATTTTGAAAATTTGACCACGGAAACTGAAAGAAAAACTTAAGCCAAATCGAAAACTTTTTACCGAACTCTTTTGTTTGAAAATGACGAAGAACTTCCTACTACAAAAGAAAAACCTGAAAATCTACAGAAAAAAAAACCCAAATGGAGATCTTCAGAAAATACAAGGAGATCAGAATAAGAAACACTCACAAATGAAGAAGTGCTAAGTCCATTACATTATTTTAAGAATATTTTTTTCTTTGAGTTTAGACATTTCTATTGTCAGTGGATGTCTTTCACACAAAAACGATTGCAAAGTTCTAAATAACAAATAGCAAATAAAACTGGTTAAATTCTTCGCACAAACGGGGCAAGAAATTTTGCCGTGGAAAGCCCACAACCGTTGAAAATGAGAAGTATTTTTTGAAATAATACGATACCCTGTGGTAGAGCGACCGGATGGCAAGTCCAGGACAGATACCGTCACCCATTGATTGGCCTATAAATGCTTTAATAGGAAGGTGCAGGTTTTCCAAAACTATGATAACTTGTATGGCATGCCATAAGTGCAAGAGTGGCGGTAGCACAGAGGTTGGGCGCTTAGCCTCTAAAGCTAAAGGTCTGGGGTTCGATTCCCCGCCGAAGCCATGCAGCAATAAAAATCTATGCCGAAACCCTCCACTCACATTCCCCAATCCGGTGTAGGCGGCCGGGGGGTCTTAATGCCTGAAACCTTCTCTGGTATTTAGTCGTTCGGATTCGACGTTAAACTGTAGGTCCCCCGTACTCCACCTTAGCGCTAAGAGGAGTACGTGGCAGAGAACAGTACCGGTGCCCAGCAGTGAGACGTAAAGGCTGATTACGACGACGACGGTGATGCCGTAAGTGCAACGCACAACATTTCATTACTCGTAAATTAAAAACATTAAGTTAGCTTGGCATTACGTACAGAATAAAATTTGTTTTCTAAAATTTCCAAAGCTCTGAAAACGAATGACTAGAGTATACCAGAACGTGCAGTAGACGTTTATTGTTTCTTTGCTTCGTACAAAATAGTACTAATAAAAAATTTTGTTCATACTTCGGCTCTTTTCCCCTCAATAATAACAATATTAAATACAATCTTAAAAGAGCAATGCGACTATATATGGTGACTTATCAAAGTACACTTTCTAATAAAAAATTATAGTTACCAATATAACAAAGTCATGTTAATGGCATATACATGCCCAATATGGAATATTATAATTTTAGGTTGACTAGAAATGATCTTGCTCTCTACAGGGTTAACTGCACTTTCCACGGTGTAAGTAATTTTTTATATTACGTCATGTTAGATGACTTAAACTGGTTGGGGGCCCAGTAAGCAGCCTGCGATTGCCCGTAACATATTTATGAACATGTATGTTGACATTTTCTAGTTAACCCATGAACTACTTAAGGTATTATAAAAAACAACCAAAAAAAGTTGAAAATTGTTTAAATGTAGATAGCAGTGTAATGATGCATATTTTTTTTGAATTTATTTTAGTATTAAAATGTATTTTATTGATGTTTTACCGTAGCATACAATTCAAAATGTTTTGATTTTACGCGTAACCTTGGCACAGACCGCTGGGACGCGAGCGAGAGTCCCTTTTTGCTGATCGTAGTTAAAGCGTGCATTGACTGGAGTGAGAAATAAAATTTAGTCCCCACTATGCGTGTTTGTTATTTATTCTTTAGATCTACTACTGTCCAGCAGGAAGACCAGCCAATGTAATCGATCCTA
Source organism: Ctenicera cuprea (assembly GCA_958336395.1). NCBI lineage: Eukaryota > Metazoa > Arthropoda > Insecta > Coleoptera > Elateridae > Ctenicera > Ctenicera cuprea. The sequence continues at coordinate 26,555,793 of OY284494.1, forward strand.
GGAAGTATACTGAGTGAGTAACACTTGAAACAATCTGGTGATTTTATATTTTTCTATTTCTTTCTCCCTTTATTCCTGTAATATGTCGCGATGACCTGACACGAGGCAGATCTTCTTTCTTCCTCTTTCTTTATTCGTTTTTCTGAAGTTTGTCGCGGTGACCTGCTACGAGTCAATTTTTTTCTCTCTCTTTTTCCATTCGTTTTTCTGAAGTCGGTCGCGGTGACCCGACACGAGGCTGTTCTTCTTTCTTTCTCTACCCGTTTTTCTAAAATATGTCGCAGTAACCTGCCACAAGGCAGTTCTTCTCTTTTTCTCTTTCTTTCTTTATTTCTGAAGTTTGTCGCGGTGACTTAACACGGGGCAGTTCTTCTTTTTTTCTCTGTCTGTATCCGTTTTTTTCAAGCGGTGCCCTGACACGAAGCAGTTCTTATTTCTTACTCTTTATTTCAGAAGTTTGTTGCGGTGACCCGGCACGAAGCAGTTCTTTTTTCTTTCTTTCTTTTTATCCGTTTTATTGAAATCTATCAAGGTGACTCGATACGAAGTAGCTCTTTTTTCTTTCTTTCTCTATCTGTTTTTTTTTACGGAGAAGCTGCAACGGCGACTTGTTCCTTCTTGGTTTTTCTCTTTCTCTTGCTTTCTTGTATCCTTGTCATTGTTACGGTTACCTGTTACAGCTGTTTTTCACCTCACAAACCGTAGATTTATAACCGACTGTTTTGCACCAGAACGTTTCAATGTTGCTTAGTTGGTTGCTACCGTTTGCTACTGTGTTTTATTTGCTTCCGTTTGATGTCGTTTGATTCGGTATTTATATATTTTGCTTGGCGTGTAATCTTTTGCGCCGTAGTTCAATTATGCTTTAATTTGTAAATAATCTCTGTATATAATAATATATTGCTTTTAGTGACAATCGAGACAATATAATGCTATAGGTGTTTTATTCTTAGCATTGTTTAAGCATATGTAGTATTGTTTACCGGATTTAGAGGTTGGTAAACAAAGCTAGTTAAACGCCCGCTTACATCTTCACTGCAGCTGCCCAGGTCTTCGCAAGGTACTAGGTAAGCGCAAAGTCCGACTGGAGAGTAATCGCCATCACAAAGTTAAGTCCCACTGGAGAGTAACCTCCCTCACAAAGTGAAGTCCGACTGGAGAGTAAACTCCAACACAAAAAGTGCGTTACAGTATAATAAACCATTGCGTATTTTGGGAAATACGTTACGGTAAACAATACTGTAAAGTTTGTACTGGAAATATGTAAATCAACAAGTTTTTGCGTTAGAAAGCTTTCTTTGGCGCTTTAAACTGGCTGTAATGTATTGCTAGTGAACAGGCTTTTGTAATTTTTTTGCTAAGCATCTAAAGCTTTTGCAAAAAAAAGTCGAAACGATACAGGACGAGAGGAGAGAAATAAGTAGCGCTTTTGCTAAAACAAGAATGCTCATCATTTTCTGCACATTCAAAACGAGACGAAAGATGCATTTTCACGCGACTGCTTTTTTTCACCGCCATCGCTAAACATCTAACATTCGAATCAAGCTAAAAGTTGGAACTCAACTAAGAATTCGAAATTCCATATGAATGTCTCAATAAGACACCGAGGATTCTTTTGATTTCGATTCTGAATATACTACGATTTTGGGATTTGGACGGCTATAACTGCTGTTACGGTAGTCAAATTAGCAATATAAAACATTGCCAGATCAGTATTAATAATATTTTAATCTTACATTCAAGATCAAATTAGTAGAATTAGTGAAAGCAAGCATTTTTTAATAAAACCTGAATTTTCAATAAAACAAAATGGTTAAGATTCACTGTAAGAAATAAAAAGCAATGTCGTCGTGTAATCTTAATTCCAACAAAACGTTTGCCTCCGGTCCCTTAACGCTAGAAAGGCACCAATAAAAATAACAATGATCCTATACCTACACAGTTACAATTGTTCGTGGGTTCCCTGGAGACTTGCGGAGTGGATAGCAAAGGGCCAGGGGAAAGAAGACTCAGAATAGTAGCACAAGATATGTGTGACTCGAATACCAAGTAACTTTCAGTGTGGCGCTTTCAGCGACGCAATTGTAAAGAAATTATCATTGTTCACGGCGCATCCACCGTTTCCACCTCCTTTTCTTCGAGTTTAAAATAATAATCACGTTTCTAGACTGAATTAGTTAGGCAAATCTAAATCTTGAGCAATTTTTCTTTTTCGGGATTAAAAATGAGCAATTTTAATAATCTTTGTAAGTGACATAAACAAAGCGCATTTAGAGGCGGTAAATCTACTAGGGTGAAGTACAACCTTCTTTTATGCCATAAACCGCCGGATTTAATAATGAAGTTGAGGTGATTCATTAGATGGTGGTTTTGGGGAGCGGTACAATGATGATGTAGTGGATGGAGTCTTCATTGTTGGGGATGACGCACGATTGCTATCGTGTGAATGAGCCGAATGAAAGTGACGCCGCCAATAATAGACAGAAAATTTATCCCCTAATTTTGAAACGTACGCTATTGTATTAAAATACGATTATACGAACTGTGAATTACAGATGAACCGAGTAAATTATATGCAGCAGGAAGTTATAAATTAAACTTGTTTATTCGTTTTGCGCACTAACACGAACTGAAACTGTTGAAGATCGAGTAATCGAGAAAGCAAATCTGTTATCAAATTAAAATTATTACAGAATCTTTTGTTGCTTTCTTGGCGGTAATTAAACTCCTAAACTTTTCTGGTGAATTTTATTTTAACCTAAAGTTTAATCTTGCCAATTCGATTTCCCTTGCAAAGGTCGTGGCTTAATGTAAAAACTCGGCAACCTTTTCACTTCGCGACAAAAAACAACCGCTACGTCCTACAGAAATGAAACGAAAGAGTTGGAAATGCGAGATGAGGAAAATTTGGGTTGAATGGGCAAGGAAGGCGGCAAAAACAGAACCTGTTTTTCCGCGTTACCGCAACATGTCTGCTAGGGCGACAATCGCCATGATTTACAGTTCGTTGTTTCCTTCATATTGTACACTTTATACCACAACTTGGACTTTTTACTGTTCTAGTTTTGACACTGTTTCCTAGTTTTTGTCCCGACACTTTTCTATTTTAGACACATAAATCACGTAATTCCGTTGGAATTATAGTTTTAAAACAAACAAGTTGTGACGCTGTAAAGCTGTTACCGTCTTCGAGCAACGCGACGCTTAAATCTCTAAGGTTAGTCTGATAAATAAAAGCTTACAAACATTTGCTGCTCCATCGTGTTATAAGTTCTAGTTTAATGCAATACAGAACCTAAAAGTTCAGCCTAATTCCAATTTGTAAAGTTTTCCCAGGAATTGAGATATCAGAATCTTCCAACTTTCTCGGTTAAGGTCGATTCTCACTATTCGTGCAAGGCGCGGGCTCGGCAAGCGCTCGGCGTGTGCAAGGATTTTATGGAGTATTCACACTGTGGCAGGTTACCAGCGGGTTTCAGTCGTGCTCAGCTTGTTGGACAGACACTGTGACAAAGATGTTTTCAACTATCACATTAATAAAAATTGCGCTAATATTGGACGAGGAAGAAGAAAAGGTAAAAAGACCTCAAAAAAGAAAAAGACGTTACTGGGTACATCAAATCTCCAATGTTTACCCACAATTTTGCTTTGTGAAGTTTTCCCCACATACTCTATCAGCATTTCGTCTTTCTCCGAGGTAAATGTCGACCTCTTCTGACGCTTCATCATGAAAGAATGACCAATTGGCTGTGGCTTGCCCGCCGCTTGTCTAACGTGCTCGGCTTGGGCCATGCAAAATATTCTTCCAGAGAAAGCACGCGGGCTCGGCTCGGCTCTTGGCGGGACCGGGCTCGACCAGTGTGAATGCACATCGTTAAAACGCATAAGAGTAATGAAAAAGAAATCTTGCCTGGACCGTGCGGAGCACTTGCCGAGCCCAGGCCTTGCACACAAGTGAGAATCGACCTTAAAGGTCGATTCTCACTTGTGTGCAAGGCTCGGGGTCGGCAAGCGCTCGGCACGGTCCAGGCAAGATTTCTTTTTCATTACTCTTATGCGTTTTAACGATGTGCATTCACACTGGTCGGGCCCGGGCCCGCCAAGAGCCAAGCCAAGCCCGCGTGCTTTCTCTGGAAGAATATTTTGCATGGCCCAAGCCGAGCACGTTAAACAAGACTCGTGAAGTGTGAATACAAGCGGCGGGCAAGCCACAGCCATTTGGTCATTCTTTCATGATGAAGCGTCAGAAGAGGTCGACATTTACCTCGGAGAAAGACGAAATGCTGATAGAGTATGTGCGGGAAAACGATGAGTTGTACGATTTTCTTATAGAGTGTCGAAAATTCGCCTTCTTCATTACGCGTTTTTAGCATTTGATGTACTCAGTAACGTCTTTTTCTTTTTTGAGGTCTTTTTACCTTTTTTTCTTCCTCGTCCAATATTAGCGCAATTTTTATTAATGTGATAGTTGAAAACATCTTTGTCACAATGTCCGTCCAACAAGCTGAGCACGACTGAAACTCGCTGGTAACCCGCCACAGTGTGAATACTCCATAAAATCCTTGCCCACGCCGAGCGCTTGCCGAGCCCGCGCCTTGCACGAATAGTGAGAATCGACCTTTAGTTTTCGTTTCTTGTTTCCTGAATACAACTTAATGGTTTACATAAACTTACAATTTTAATTGTGTTTTTGTTATTTGTGGAAATGCTAGGAAAGGAATGGGTTTTTAAACCTGCTTTATAATAATAAAGTGGAAACAAATGCAGATTTTTAAATTAAAATGCAAACTTCGCTTGCATTCCACTTAAACCTAAGATAAATTAGTTCAGGTGTTGTTAGGAAATACAAAACGTTTATGTAACCTAATAGTGCTGTTCTTAAGTCGCAACGCTTCGCAAACCTTTCTGCGGGTAGCTCAGAGCTCGATTTTATTGCTAAAACTTTTGATGAAAAATAGGATATTACAAAATCTTTAACAAATTTATTTAACCGTATTAATTAAAAGCTTGCGGAACTCGGTGTATACGCCCCACGTGTTTTTGGTAACTTCTTTTTATAATGTAATAAATAAGCTGTTTTGAGACACGTATCGAATGCATCTCGCAATATTGTAATACGCAAAGTCAAAGACTGAACTGAACTACATGCGTATCACTTAAGTAATCATGACAATGTTCAGTTGCCTATCCCTTCTTGTCGTACTCATTAGTTGCTTATGTTCCCAGTAAAATACTAACTATCTGTACAGATAGTTTGGGTCAAAATAGTGCCTCAATAACAACGCCTAAATTAGCGGCTACAAAAAAAGCGCCAGTCATAAATGTCGGTGGCAAAAATAACGGTGTCAAAAATGTCGTCGTCAAAAATTGCGACGGTCTAAAATGTCGCCGGAAAAAACAGCGTTGCCACAAATAGCTCTATTAAAAGTAGCGCCGATTAAGAATGTCGCGGGAAACATAGCGCCGTCAAAAATAGTGCCGGTCAAAAATGTCACCGGCAAAAACAGCGCCGTCATCTATGTTTTCGGTAAAAAACGCCTCAAAATAGACGTTATATGAAACATCGCCATGCAAATACTTTGCAAACATTTATAAAAATAGAAAGTAGTTGTACGGCGACGTTTTAGAAGATGTTAATTATAAGGCGCTATTTTTTCCGGCGACATTTTTGATTAGCGTTATTTTTGGCGGCGACATTTTTGACCGGCGCTATTTTTGACGGCGACATTTTTGGCTGGCGCTATTTTTGGGGGTTTCTTATGCCGGCGCTATTTTTGCCGACGACATTTTTACAGCAAATTTTTCCGGGCACTAATTTTGACGGCGTTGTTTGTGCCGGCGACATTTTAAACCGCCGCGCTTTTGTTGATGGCACACTTTTGACCTGCGCTATTTTGCGACGCTATTTCTATTCGTGCCATTTTTGCTCACAACATTTTTGACCGGCGTTTTCACCCGAGCTGTTTTTGCTGGCGACATTTTTGGCCGCTGCTCTTTTTAACAACGCCATTTTTAACCGGCGCTATTTTTGTCGGCGCTATTTTTGCCGGCGTTACTTTTGACTGCACCATATGAACCGACGACATTTCTAATCGCTGCTATTTTTGCCGGTAACGTTTTTGGCGACGCTATTTTGCCAGCGATTTTATTTACGGCGCTTTTTGAACGGCGTTATTTTGGCCGCCGGAATTTTTGTCCGGCGTTGATATTGACGGCGATATTTTTGCCGCCGTCATTTTTGCCGCGACTATTTTTGCTGTTGCTGTTTTTGACGGAGCTATTTTTGATGGCGGCAGTTTTTACCGGCGCTATTTTTGATAGCGACATTTTCACCTTCACAATTTTTGCCGGCGGTATTTCTCACAGTGCTATTTTTTCGAGCGACATTTTTGACCGGCGTTTCAACCCGAGCTGTTCTTGCTGGCGACATTTTTGGCCGCTGCTATTTTTAACAACGCCATTTTTAACCGGCGCTACTTTTATTAGTTCGTTATTTTCGTCGGCGCTATTTTTGCCAACGCTATTTTTGCCAGCGTTACTTTTGACTGCGCTATATGTACCGGCTACATTTTTAATTGCCGTTATTTTTGCCGGTAACGTTTTTTGGCTGTGCTATTTTGCCAGCGACTTTTTTTACCGCTTTTTGAACGGCGCTATTTTAGCCGCGGGAATTTTTGACCGGCGTTGATATTGACGGCGACATTTTTGCCGCCGTCACTTTTGCCGCGACTATATTTGCTGTTGCTGTTTTTGACAGAGCTATTTTTGATGGCGGCAGTTTTTACCGGCGCTATTTTTGATAGCGACATTTTCACCTCCACAATTTTTGCCGGCGGTATTTCTCACAGTGCTATTTTTTCGAGCGACATTTTTGACCGGCGTTTCCACCCGAGCTGTTCTTGCTGGCGACATTTTTGGCCGCTGCTATTTTTAACAACGCCATTTTTAACCGGCGCTACTTTTATTAGTTCGTTATTTTCGTCGGCGCTATTTTTGCCAGCGCTATTTTTGCCAGTGTTACTTTTGACTGCGCTATATGTACCAGCTACATTTTTAATTGCCGTTATTTTTGCCGGTAACGTTTTTTGGCTGTGCTATTTTGCCAGCGACTTTTTTTACCGCTTTTTGAACGGCGCTATTTTAGCCGCGGGAATTTTTGACCGGCGTTGATATTGACGGCGACATTTTTGCCGCCGTCACTTTTGCCGCCGTCACTTTTGCCGCGACTATATTTGCTGTTGTTGTTTTTGACGGCGCTATTTTTGATGGCGACATTTTTACCCGCACAATTTTTGACGGCGGTATTTCTGACCGTGCTATTTTTGCGAGCGACATTTTTGGTCGACGCTATTTGTACCGGCGACATTCTTACCCGCAATATTTTTGCTGGCGACGTTTTTGGCCGCTGGTATCGTTACCGACGCCCACACTATATTTATTAGGTCGCTATTTTTGTCGGCGCTATTTTTTCCGGCGCTACTTTTCCGGGGCCACTGCGCTATATTTACCAACGACATTTTTAATCGCCGCTATTTTTGCCGCCGACGTTTTTTGGCGGCGCTATTTTGCCAGCGGGGTTTTTTGGCGGCGACTTTTTTGCTGGAGTCATTTTTGTCGCCGCTATTTTTGCGGCGCTATTTTTGCTGGCGTCACTTTTGGCGGCGCAGTTATTGAGGCGCTATTATTGAGGTGTTATTATTGGCTTATACCGTGCAGATGCCTAAACCGTGTTTTCTACCTTTCGAATATTTTCTTCTTTTTGGTACTGATTTGGTGCATAGCTGTCTTTATTTCTTTTCATACTTGACCAGCACTTTCATACTGTCTCACTTTATGGTTTTTCCTTCTGCCGCTTCTTTTGTCTTCTCTAGCCAAAACTTTTTCTCTCCTGTGGTCTTTGCTTCATTACTTTTGCTAGTTTATTTACCATTACTATACAATTGTGGCTCTTGGGTCACTTCTACTAATGACTTAATGTCTGACTCATGTCTTAATGTTGGAACTAGAAGATATTTGGCAAAACTGTTGATTTTGTTAGTTTATATAAGTTGCACCTTTGATTATATACCTTTAATAGTCAATGGTTGCACTAGTTTACACTCACAACCAATTAATAACAATTTTGTTGTATAATTTATTAACTCACATTTTTGTAAATATGTATTGATGAGGAGTCTAGGTTTGTTGTAAAAGGAAACGGAAAATTTGAACAATCATTATTACAGATTCCATTAGAATTTTATTCTCTCTTTGGACGGTCTCGTAAAATCTAGCAGCGTCCGCAATAAAATTAAGAAGCTTTTAAAGGACGTTTTAGTAGAGGACAGTAGAGTCAGAGAGCTTGAAGGAACATCCGCAGTTATTTTGCCTTTTTACTAGTGGAAGTCTTGTTTTGGGTCACTAAATTTCTTGAGAAAAAACGGCGCCGCGGCCATCAATACTCATAAATATATATAAATACAAGGGCATTAACTTATCTGGCCGGTAGTAATTCCAGTAATAAAATACATCACAGTAAATTTCCGGTAGGGTTTCCCGCGTAAACATAAAACAAAGAATGTGGGCTTTTAAAACTTAGCGAAACTCGTTACCGTTTCCGCTAAGGCTAACGACAGCCGAGCGATAATGAATCGCGCCGGTCTATTAATCTTGATAATTATACTCAGTCGTTGCAACTTTTATTGTCTTTCCCCGCGCTTTTTTGTGGATTTCCTTAATACGAAACTTTTATCGTAAATCGAGGTTTAGAATTTAGGGAAATTGAATTTTTTGTGGTAGAGCTGCTTTTGCGTTGTGGCTTTTTTGGTGATTAAGCGTTTCATTAATTTAAACCAAGACTTAAAAATCTTTTGCGAGTTTTTAAAGTAAAAACTCTTTATGCAAACGATAAAAGTGACGGGGCCGCCTCTTTGTTTCTTTGTTGGCTTCTAATTAGTACCTTCTTTACTTCAAAAATTTTTAGGTCGCTTGTGAATTATGCATTATACAGAAATGAAAATTGCTTTTAAGGTGGAGCAATCTACATTTGTAATAGCTGAGCCTTATTACGTAATCATACGCGCGTACTAATGCAGCGAGGAAGAGCGAGGATTCATAAAAGATTCAAATAGACAAATTTCCGGGAATTGCAATTTGAAATTAATCAGTAATTGGATTTGCAAAATCAAATTAGAAATTTTCTGGTAGAACTGCAAGCTCCCATTAACCGCATCACAAGTCACGCCCTCTTACTACGGAATGACTTCTAATCTCTCTCAGAAAACAATTTCCTGAACTTTAGGAACAATGAGAAGGCTTATGCTTTACATCCAACCTTAATGAAAACTGCTATTTAATAATTTAGTGGGATTCCACAGTTCTTAAGTATTTTAAACACACCAATTAACGTTACATCAGAGTTATATGTAATCGCATACATTTTTACCATTTATTTATTTAAATTTATTAGTTTTCAAAAATTATTTAATTACTGGCATTGTTGAAAATTGAAGCGGTGACATGTATCTGTTCTGTTTATAATTTCCAGCACATACAGGTTGTATATAAAAGACTATATCTTACATTTCTTGCCCACTTTATAGACTTATTTAAGTTGGCATTCAAGTAGCAGTAAATTCAGATATAACTAAATTGAATTTCCCAAAGTTCGCAGTAAAACTACCCCAGAATTTTTATCTTTTATCCTTGACATATTCCATGTCGGTTTCTACTTCCCGTTTTAGTAGTTCAGAAACTTTGTATTTGGGGTATCTTTTGTTATTTTCCTTTTTATTTGCTTCTTCTTGTGTTTACATCGGTTTGTCCTGTGATTTTAAAAAACAACCATTAATCATTTATATACAAATTAAACCCAACGAATAGGGATCGTAAAAAACACAACAAAATCAAACAATGTTTTAAAAATTTCTTAAAATCAAATATTAATATGCTTGGAGTGCATGTAAAAACAACATAAGGGACTTTTAAATTGACGTAACTACATATAATAATCGTATTAAGTGGTTCGTCTTGGGAAAATTTACGTTCGCACAGAAAAGCTACACCTTCGTCAACTTCAATTATTTCTGTTTATTTCACCAAATACCTTTCACAACGAATCCAATTATAAATCATTTTGACGTTGAGTTGATTAATCTTTCATGGCGTTTTCTGTAACCGAGTTCATTCGAGTTTTGTTCCTAAAGGGCATAAAAAGGAATATGCAGTGACACACCAGCTAAATTTTCGTAACACCTACAACGAAACGCTATTTAATAATGCAGGGGAAAGCTCATGAAAGCTGTACGAAAGCTCGAGCTGCCTATCTTCTGCGACACAATAAGCTCGCCCTTCTAACCTACATACGACAAGGTAAAGCACCAAGATGTTGCTTGTATACAGAAACTGATTTTTATTCACCTCAAAGCGAACCATGCGGAAAATCTACGCATTTGTGCTAGTAATTTCAAGTGTATTTCAACCCTAATTTGTATAAAATAAAACAATGCGGTAAATTGCTTGATTTTAACATAATAAACTGCTAAATGAATTGTTTAATAAATCTTATATCTTAAATATAAGTTATTTCGCTTTGGATTTGCTCGTACATATACGAGGTATGCTTAGAAAATTACGTTTATGACAAACATTTTCCACCGAGACAGTTTTTACTAATAAACACGTTTTAGGACCTAAGAAATCGAGAAAACCGATCGTTGCAGTAGTAGCCCCCCCCCCCCCACTGTACATTTGTCTGTTTCAAAAGTGTGCGAGTTTCTGTTTCAAACTAGATGCTAACTGACAATAGGGACAACTTTTCCTGCAAAAACTCACTCTGGAAGGTTTTATTTTGGTCGCTTACCTTAACAGGTTAATTGAATAATCGTCAAAAAAACGACTAAATTGGAAACTCGATTTTGAACGAGTAATTATTGTTTGTAGTAAGAAAATACAAAAATGATATAAATATAAAATGTTGAAATTTGTACAGTTGAAGAAATGTAGTTTCAAAACTGTTGACATTTTTAAATATTTGAAATTAAAAAAAAAATCGATATATTAAATTTATGAAACTTTCAGTATTAAAATATTCAGTATTTTTAAATTTTCCAAAACTAAGAAACTCGAAATTTTGAATTCTGAAAATTTCCGACAATTAATGTTTACTAAATTATCGTTGTTTTGTGAATTTTCGATATTTTGGAAATTTCCAGAAATTTTTAGATTATTAAAACTCGTTCTGAAGTCAAAAGTGCTACGGGGTATCTTTATCAGAAAATTGCTAACCTTTGGTGTAGACAATCTTTGAACAATCGGTGGATGCGCAATGGGCCAATTAGACCTTAGTGCTGCGCAGTGGCGTTTTCTTCATTGGGTCAAATGTCATTGACCTCCCAATGAAATAAGAAAAAATAAATAATTACATTTTGGTTGAGTACATAACATATTATACACTATAATATTTCAAAAAATACTTTATAGTTAACTTTTGTATGAGTATTCTATGCGAGAACGTATATTACAGAGCTGCTGCAGGATCCGAAAACGTTTAAATGTTTGAATATTTCGCGCGCATTAAATGAATCTATGCGAGGGTCATTTGGCTGTCAGTCCCCAGATCAGCTATACGCCACCGAATAAAGCCGCAGACTTAAAAGGCCTTCAAATGAATAAGAGTGAAATAGAAAGCTCATTGCGGTAAAATTCATATTACACAAGAGGATAGAATCATCTGCGTATTAAAGACTTCAGGGTCACGGACCCAGCACTTCCGAGAATTATGCTGTCAGATGTCCGTGATAATCGCATGCCAATAGCCGCCTAATTTGCGGGATTCGCACGTGCACGACGTAGTAGTGTAAAAACAGTTGTTGGTTGTGTAATCATAATTTAGTGGTATTGTACGAAGTCCGTGCAAAATAATTTTGGATTGTGAATGCCATGTAAGAAAATGCTTTCACTTGTTTCCACTGTCTGCTATTTTGTGATAATTCATTGTGTGATACTGACTGCAAACATTTAAAAACTAAAACTTAAACACATTCTTTATCGGTAAACCACATGAAAAATTTTGTGCATTTTGACACACTGGCAATGTGGGTTCAATTTACAATAATTTTATTGGAAAGTGCTTATCGAAAGTCTGTTAAAAACTTCAATGAAATTGTTGGTAGAAATAGATCATTTTGCCAACGTAAAGGATGGGTTTGAAATATAAAGCTACCGAAAACTTGGGTAAGAACAAATTTTTCCCAAAAAAGTACTTTTAAATGCCTCCCAGTACACCATACCACGAGCCACCACTGGTGCTGCGGTTTACCCCCCGGACGGCCCAGCTGTAAGTAAAAGCCGTTAAAATACTTGCAACGATGCAAACAAATAAAATGCTTAAATTGGTAAAAACTTAATATATTTTAGAATATTATATATTTGAACACTATTGTACTGGCAGATTTAATTATTGCTAAATATTATATACTTTACAAATTAAATATATTTGACTATGTTGCTTTAGTAAAAAACAAATGAACAGTACAATAAATAGTTTTTTAACCTAACATTTAAATCATAAACATTTCGGGAAATAAGGCTATTGTTAATATTGATTTTGATCAGGTTAACACAATACTATTACAATATCAAGAAAGAAAAAACTAAACCCTTATATTATTGTAAACTCTTGACTTTGATCTATCTATTTATCCAACGCCTGAACTTTTTGACCAACTCTTGCTTTGGAGTATGAACTCATTTTGCGTTAGTAAAGATGCAAACCAGATTGCTTAAGCTTCAAGGTTATGAGTATTAGAGGTTATGTAATTTTATGTTTTCTCAAAATTGATTAGTGCAAGATACAATATAAATACCTACTGCATCTCCACTGACCATTTTCCTGAACCCCATCGCGAAAATATGATTTAATTAAGAAAATGGTGTACTCTTGTGTGAAAATCATTTTAACAAACAGACTTTGTTTAAATAGTTGTTACAATGACTAATTAATTTTAGGTACGTGAACTAAAGAAAGGAACTAATTTGGGTTTTCATGGCAAGAGTTGACCAAAAGTTTTAATTATTATCAATCGTTGTCTTCTCATATGTATAACCACATACACAGCATGACGGTATGGGAAACAATTCCTGCATCAATTTACCATTCTCATCTAATGCCCATAAACGCACCAAAGTATATTTTTGTATGCATTGTGATTTAACACCTTCGGGGAAGTCAACTTTTTTGGCACATTTATCTTGGGATTTTCTGCAAATGTGAAATTTTAATAGTAATCAAGCTAGAAAAAAGAAAAAACAAAGTAATACGAAGGTAATTAGGCTTAGATTTGTTTATCAACAATATGACAATTAACAACTATATTTATTACATATTATTGCAGCCAGTGTTTAGTCGGGATCACTTTAGCATAATATTCATAATTCTTTTACGAGAGTTTGAAATTCTAATTTCGGTGATGTAAGGACAAAAAATTTTTATTTTATATTTGTTAATGAATTTGGAAGGAAATCTTTTGCTTAATGCAGAAATATTTCAACAAAGGGAATAATATATTTTTTTATTAGATAACTATATTTCACTTTTATTTGATATGTTAATTGTATCTATTTAACTGTTAGGTAATTAAAATAAATAATATTGGCGAAACAGGTCGCTGGTACTTATCCATACTGTGTGCAATTTAAATATTCGCAGGCCAATAATTGATTGAAATTTATATCTAGTCACCGACACTTGGTACAAGACGCCCGCTTCAAACCCAAGCCGTTGCCGCTACTAAGGCGCTAGCTAGATATTGCCCTCGCGACTTTAGACCAAAAATGGTTATAACGAGTTTATTCAAAAAGCTATCAAAAATGTGCAAAAAATAAAAAATGTATCTTTTAACTATAGAGCTAATTGATAGACGTGGGTAAAATAACGTAACTTTTGAAAAACGCGTTGTTAATATTGTAAGGCTCGCCTTAGTTTTGAAGATACAGCGTAGGAGAAAAAAACGTTTGATTAGCCTTTAATTCACTAGAACAATTGTAATTTTAATACGCCAGGTAATGAAATAATTAAATTGGTATCTATTTCATTATTATACATAATTTTTTTTGTTTTCAACATAACATAATTAAACATTAATATTTTAGTTATGAGAGAATGAAAATAGTTCAAAAATTAAATAAATAACAAAAACAATTGTAATTAAAGTTTGTCCTACGCAGGATTACAACTCTGGTTTTCTACATGAAAGACAGCTGTCTTAAGCATGTTGCCATAGAGACACTACAAAGCACTATCGTTACTCCCGGATCAAAAAAACACCTCTTGAATTTATTAATATAATGTAATAGATTTTTGCTTAATTTTAAACTTAAAAATCATTATTTTTTAACTGAACGGCATTAGTAACAGCTATTAACAACAATACAATTTAAATTCGTAGCCAAAGTATCATAAAACTTATTAAAATATAATTAGCCATGCATTTTGCATACAGTTCAACTTTCTCGGAAAACCCTGTATATTAAATCTGGATCCCTTCCACCTGTCGCAACTTTTAGTGGTAAGAGGTAAACCCACACATCTACGAGGACATTATGTAAAAGACCAGTTTCATTTGTAGAGTGGGCCGCTACAATATTCCACAGAACTTGACTCCTATGATGTCCTGATGTTTCTTTGGCTTATTGTAATAGAATTTGCTGCTGTCACTTCGAACACAGATGATGATACACGCAGCTTCCGGTTGTTAAAAAACGGAAGGCGTAGTCTACGAGTTATTCTACTGTAGTTTAATAAATCTAGGAACAGTATTTAAAAGCAAATGCAGCAGCACAAAAAGTAAACATTTTTATTTTTATGTGTATTTTTTTTATATCATTTTTCATTGCGCTGTGTCGTATTCTTTATCTAATTCCTTACCTTTGAATTATAAAAGCCAAATTTTTAAATTCCCACGGGGGGGGGGGGGGGGGGGCTGGAATACTACTGTTGTAAGAGAGCTTTTTTGGATTTAGGCTTCAGACATTACTTCGCCTGTTTTTTGACTTACTTGCGTTAAGAAAAGGGATTTTAAAATATGTTTAACAAAGGCAGGTAGTTCCCCAAATATATCGCTAACTAACCTACATACCTGACGTCTACCGTGAAGGGCTTCACACCGTTCACTTTTAAGTAAAAACTTAATTTTCCTGTTGAAGAGTTTCAATTTACTGTCTCTTAATTACGCTAATTACCTTAATTAAAAGAAATAACAAAATCTTACCTGATTCTGAAAAGTTGTCATAAAACTCATAAATAATAAACCAGAGGCACACGGCGTTAATAGGTACTAATCGTTAGCACTCATTGAGGAAACATTAGCGAAACTCCGTGATAACCTTTCCAAGAAGGTCGTATAATTTTACGAGATTCCCGACAAGAAATTCAGTTCACGCGACAGTTAAAATTTATTTAGGTTTGTAATTACTTTTATTAATAGCAGACCTGCTAGAAGGAACCCCGTTTACGCTGTGCCAATAAATAATTAAGTGTTTGTTATTATAATTATAACATCCTTTACAAAATTTAGCAGATACCTTCAAATTTTTACGACAAATCGTCAGCTGGGTAGCGAAGTCAATCATCCCTACGATCTAATTAATTTTTGAAAGTGAATGGACGGTGTAAATGTTAAAGAAGTTGTCCAGAATTTATAATATAACAACGTTTTAACTTGTTTACTTCAGAACTAATTACTTTAGGTAACGCAACAACTGTCTTTTAAATCATAATATTGTTTATATGACAGTTTGTGGCAATGTAAGAATTATAAGTTCCGACATGGGTTTTGTTTTTTCATGGCCAACCCGTATCTAAAATCTAGCAAATGCTACTAATAAATTTTATTAATGGAATAATACTACAAAAATGTATGGGTAATATGGGGAATTATAACATGTTATAACTTATAATCATTCATGTTTACTTACAGGCATGTTCTATAATTCACTATTTGCTTTAACTTGCCGCCATCATTGATAACGTATACTTCTTTGTTGCGAGAATTTGTCATTGTTCGTGGAGACCTGTAATGGTCTTTTTCCGCACAAAGATAATTCCATTCTGGGTTTTCAGGTCCGTATCTACTACTGCTTGTTATGAAGCCACCACTTACGATTCCTCCAATTAAATCAGGCAGGTCCGGTGATAGACTAACGATCTTGGCTATGTGAGCAGATGGATAGTCGTTTGCCGCGTCACATATTCCTTCGCTACAGTTCCAGCCCTTTCCTTTTGCTGAAAAATCTGTTCGTTCGTCATCTACAATAAATTATAATGTATTTTTCTCAAATTGAATTGCTTTTCAGTATGTTTATAGATTCAGTAGACATTTTATACAAGTTAAGTTGCACTAGAAGTTTGTTTAGAGCTGTTTCTAAAAAACCAATGATAGCGAAAAGACCTATCTACCTGCTCTTTTCTCTAATTTAGAAGTTTTCTCTTATCGTATTTTACAAACAATTTTAGTAGAAAGTTTTAGGACCAACAGTGACTACAAGATAATCTTGTTAAATGCCGTACAATTAAAATTTCGATTTTTGCAAAAAAAAAATTTATATTTGCGGTAAAAGATTTGCTTGAGATTAAAAAACACCAAAGCAAAAATAGAAAATAATTCTCTCACCAAAAGGTAGAAAGAAAAAATGGGAATCCTAAATACCAAAGTATCTAAAAGTTAAGCTTTAAATCTTATTCCACTATCACTGACGAGCAACACAGTTTAAACACAAATATTTAATTATTATCAGTTTATTAGATAAAGGGGCACTAATTTTACAATTTCATACTAAGCTCTACAGAGAAATTCTATCCCAACCTAATTGTAACCTATTTTCGGCGCTCTAAGGATACAAAGCTTAAAAATAATTATTTGGCTTGTAAATTTTAATATTTACCTAGTGGTGCGTAAACTGTTGACACATATTTTCGTATTCTGCTCGTTAATTGCTGGTTGTCAGTACTTCTTCTTGCTTTGTACGGCGATGTATTAGATTCTATCATCTGAAATCAAATTTGACGTTTGTATTACATACTTAAAGTTGGACAGTGACATAGAACGTGTTCTACCCTCTCGTCGTCCTCGTTGCACGACAGTTTAGACTATCCGTCAGTCCCAACCTGTGCATGTGTTGCTTTAGGGTGCAGTAGCCAAATAAGATACTCACAACTAATCGCAAGTTCTTTCGGAACAATTGCACGCAGTGTTTGGCTGTCTTTGGTGAAAGTGTAGTAACAGCAGCCCTCGCTTGACGATAACTTTGAGTGTTAACTCTTCGTGTGAAAGTTTTTAAGGTTTGTTGGTATACCATAAAGCTTAAAATCTTCAAGAATATAGAAATTACGGGTTCTGGCCCACAAAGGGGTTGTTTGGAGACTAGTCTCGCAATCTCGTTAGCCTCCTCATTGCCGTAATTGCCGTCATGTCCTTTCAGCCATAACAGGGAAACGACATTTATCTTTCGAGATATCGTCGAGAGCTTCACGACACTGCAGTACCACTCTTTAGGTAATTTTGCAACTGCCCAGGACCAGTAAAGCGGCTCTGCTGTTATTGTAGGTACCCATACGTTGGTTCTTGATTTGTCGTTCAAGAGTTGCATTTGCACCATGCATTATTCCCACTACCTCCGCTTGAAAGACAGCGGCCTAGTAGTATACTTTGGAGTAGGTTTAAGTTATCGGAGAAAATTCCGGCACCCCTTCCATGCCTTGTTTTAGATTCGTCGGTAGAGATGGATATGTCCATATGCTGCGTTGGCCCAGCATTCGCATAAACACTAAAGTGTCTATTAAAGGCATATTGTGGAGGTTGCCTCATATAGGATGCGGGTATGTCTACCTCCCTTGCCTGCTGTGTGCCACAGCCCCTTATGGCCCAGCCTCAAAGCAGTCTTCTCAGCTACTTCCACCACAAAACGATCAAGTGGTGGAAGGCATAAAATCACCTTTAAGGCGACCGTTGCGGTTGAGCATATAGCACCTGTAGAACTAAGACAAGCGACATGTTGCACGTGTCTTAATTTAGTTGCTGCCGTAGCCTGCCTGACCCTGGGCCACCAGACAAGTGCTCCATAACATAGGATGGGCCTAATCACGGCAATATACAGCCATCACAAGGTAATTCTAGGAGAGAGTCTCCAGGATTAATATAAAGAGCGTTTCTTTAATTAAACTGTCCATGTAAACGACCAAGTGGTATTTCCTCAATTAAAAATTTTTATTTAACATGGTCATACCGATTTAAAGCCAAAATTGGTAAATTTTTGAAACAACAGAAAATCGATAGAGGGCGCAGTGGGAGGTGATAGGGTGATCGCGTTTACGCAAATCGGTTATTCGACATTCGTAGAATACGAATTTAAGGTTATTTTTCGAAGGCCTCCATATTAAAGTAAAGCACCTCTCCTCTTTTTCTTGACGGACCAACCTCATTTTGTGCGATTTTAAACGATTGTAATTACAAGTCTTTTGAACCCAATTTGGGATTTTTGCGCTAAGTTGTCTTTCCTTTATCGATTTCTCCTTCTTATTTGTCAAAATGTTTAGGTCGACAATCTCGCCATAAAACTTTTCTTTTAGGCGTACTCGTATATCGGTCAGTAAGCTGAAAGCGAAAAAAAATTGCTCCAAATCCTACATAACGATTACAATACCTTCCTCCATAGCTATAATTCGTATAGCGAGGAAGGTAAAAAGGTGTTGGTACGTACAAAACACCGTGCGTACAATAAAAATTTGGTTGTGTATTCTACGATATTTAAGGCAAATTGTGTCACTATTTATTGTATACCCACTAAACGCTTCATATTTTCGTAACTCAATATAAATTTAATAAATCCGCAAAATTTTATTTTTATTCTATTAATATTTAGCAAATCACTATAAATTTGAAAATATCTTGAAAAAGTTATTTTAAATCTTGGAATATTAAATAAATCTTCATGTATTTGCATATATTATACAAATACAAATAAATTTATTTTAATTCCTTCAATACTTAATATATCGTTAAATATTTAATTAAATCTTAACAGATTTAAATAAATTTTAGATTAATTAAAACTAGTTTTTAAGGCAAGTTTTGATATTTACTTTGGAAAACCCCTTGCGTAAAACGTTATTGTCGTTGTAAACGGTCTTAACCTCTCATATCAGCTGGGTCTAGCAAGGTCAAATAAATATTACATTTCAAAATGTTCTAAATTTTCTGTATTTTCAAAAATTTTCAGGAAATTAAAAAGTTTTAATAAATGCGAGGAAGGTCCCGTAGTGTCTGACCGGCAGCTTTTCTTTAAGTAGCGCACAAACCACACAAGATGAATTTTCTATCGCAATGCAAATATAACGTTTTCCTGTTAGTAGCGTGTAAAAACAATAATATAAAGTAATCTTACCAAAGTGAATAATAAAATACAAAATAGATTGTATTCTGCCATTTTCACAAAATAGAACACGTCTTAAGATCTGCTTTAACAATCTCTTTCTCACTCTATTACGACTGTTGAAACTACGAATATTTTTAGGCGATCTTTCACAGTCTGCAAGAAAATCGGTACACAACACAGCCCGTTATTACTGCATGCTTAACAAATACATTTGAACAGAAGTAAATATACTAAAAATAGAGGAAAATTGCGATAATACAATTTTTATCGACTGAGTAAGGTATACTTCAGGAAACCCATGTAGATAAGTGATTGAGGTTTCATACCGAGAAATTCCCGTTAATCTTTTGGAACTGATTTTAATTACCATTGCAGCACAAACATATCAATATACTTTTTTAATTTATTAATTTATAGTACATAGAAACGAATTCTACATACAACGTAAATATTTATTTACACAACATTTTGACGTGACACCTCCATTTGTTGTAAATTAATTTTTTTTAATAAATTTATCGTCCATCACTTTCTCTCTCAATGTACAATAGGGTTATGTGATGTTCTTCTCTGCAGAAAATAACACTTTACTGATGTTAAGTTTTAAAAATTGTTAATAATAACCACCCACATACATTGTAAAATTCAAAACAACAAATCAATATGTTTCAGTATTTCAAAAACTATAACAGTTCCTGAATAAGATGAATACTAAACTCCTCAGTTCTCGTTTAATTTTGAGTGAATAAAGAAAGACTGCCCCGTTTTCTGAGCGCGCTTGGTAACGATAACCGCGACACCGAGAGGTCAAGTGTAAACCTTTCAAACAAGTGATAACAACAACAAATAAACATTCTTTAAGGAAATAAGGATAGTGCAGTGATAATTGGCAGCTACAAATGCAGGCAACCAGTGGCGGCCCGTATGTAACCTATCAAACACAACAAATACCTTTCCACCACTATCATCCACTATCACCACTATCGTGAATGCTGGTTCTGAAGAACTGCTCCAAATCACTATGGAGGAAGTGAAATTAGCATGATATCAAATGAAAAACGGTAGAGCACCTGAAGAGGACGGTATTACAACTGACATGATGAAAGTAGGTGGAAACGTTATACTAGAGGCTATAAAAATACTCCTCAATAATTGTCTTAGAGACGAAGAATACCAAAAACATGGCAAAACGCGAAGGTCGTTCTATTATGCAAAAAGGGCGATAAATTAAAGATTGACAACTATAGACCTATAAGTCTTTTACCGCACCCTTACAAACTGTTAACATCGAAAAGAATCCCGGAAAACAGCCCCGAAAAGTAGTATCCTATCATAGTCCCAAAAAATCACTTATCAGTTTTCTTTAGTTCCGGGTAAGTTTCTCAACGAGAATTGAAAAATGTTTGAAACTAATAAATACTGACTAAAAAATGTTATAATTTATTTACATATAATTTCAAAAGTAAACTCGCTCTTATTTATTTAATTCTAAAGTGTAATAACACTGTTATTATACATTTTTTTTGATATTCATAGCCCAATCACTCTATGTGATTTTAATGCAAATATCAGAACTCGCAAACATAATAAATATTTAAGCTGCTTCGACATAATAATGAATGCCAGTCAAAGCGTAGTTCCTGCAAATGCATCTAAAATTTTTAGTAAATATATTTGTAGTAAACACTTTGTAATAGTAAGGGGAACCTAATGCAGATCCCAGTTTTTAACTAATAAAGGGTGGAACTCCTCTGCTATGCATTTGCTGGTTATCAGCGTGATAAATATAAACATTTCCCACTCGCTAGAATTGAAGTAGCCATAAATAACCAAATTATAGCAACAGAAGTAACAGCCATCTAGACGTTCATTGAAAACAATCAATAAACCGAGAGTACATGTAAGGGCCCTCCCGCGCCGGCGTGTTATACTAATAAATGTTTCCGAAATTAAAGATTTGGTCGTGTTGTTATGATGAGACAATTACGGATTTGATATTAATAGATTTAAATAGATAGATAACACAATTTTTTACTCGAAGAAGCCTTAAGTCTCAGTCTCGTGTACATGAAATCTTGAACTAAAGGAACTTATCCATTGTGATGTAGACATTAGAAAACGAAGACCTTTGAAAACACATGATAACGTCTTTCACAGGTTTTACGCAAATACTCCTCTAGTAGATGAAGATAGTCAAGAAGGGTAGAGAAAAAATAAAGTACTGTATATTTATGTGTAGATGCAAAATGCATGTATTCACCCTCGAGACGTTTGTTCAGTCACACACAACGGTGTCACGAAATGAGCCTTTTATGTCACACGATGCTGAATGTAAACAATTTTGGTCGCGTCCTTCTTACCTTCGGTTTTCTACCATGGAAAGTTTTCATTTCAAACTTAGAGAAATTCTAAAGAGGATCATCTTGGAGTTCTCAACAAGGGGGTATAAAATATTAAAATTTTTATACAAAATAAAAATTAAATTTGAAGAAAGATGAGCATAATTCGTGCTATTACATCCCGGACGTCTATTCTTGTTTTAGGCACATGCAGTTTTCACGGTACTGTGGAAAAACAGTAATAAATCAATTTTAAACTATTCATTTGTATGTATGCGATAGGAGGCAGTTCAAAATTTAATTTTTTCATCGACATGTTGTATTGAATACGCAAATTGGAAAGTTTACTCCAATATTAAGGCATCGGTGCTATTTATAAAAATTTTTGCCTAACAAATTTACTACATTTAGTGAATTGCTCTGCACGAATGCATATTAATAAAAGTATTATAATCAGCTAATTTCTATAACCTGTTGTTAGTAGACTAAAAAATTCTATAAAAAAAACAGAAGTAATCCATCCAGCAAAAGGCAGATTTAAATTAGTTTTTATTATACCTGAATCGTAATCTCTGTTTTTGAAACTAAAAAGCGTGCAAAATCGGGCCTTTAAAGCACTAGTGTTTTAAAGTTGCCTAGGTAACAACAAATTCACCTACAAATTTTGAACAATGATAAATACACAGATAATCAGAATTAATCTTTATTTACTTAAATGAATATGAAACGAACAATTGGTGTTGTTTGAAATTTGTAAACCAGAAGCTTTAATCAGCTCATTGTTAGTTATTTGTAAACTAGCAGACTGCTGATCCTTTACATTTTTGAGGACGTTTAATTTTGAGGACGTTGATGTAGTACTTCCATTAACAGCCCCAACAATGCGTATCGAAACATTTAATTTGTTCTCAATGGACTCTTCAACATAAGCAGCAGCTACCGTCGATGATTTCCATCCAACCTGCAGCTTAAGCTCATCCACGCTCATTCCACTATTTGCCATGATTGTCGCAGACGTCCGCCGAAACGCGTGGCCGGTGAATATCTCGGCGTCTGGAAGGTTCAGATATTTCGCCACAAGAAATGGGCATCTGCCAAAAGTATTAAGTCCGACAACCTGCCTGATACGTTTGCCTTTGCTGTATTTTAAGAATACTCTATCCGTAGGCATCTGATCTGGGCGTAATAAAAGGTATTTCTTAACCATCTGAACATGTGGTATTTCACAGTCATCAGTTACGGCAAATTTTCGACCTCTTTCGGTCTTACATGGTTGAATATTAATTATTAAAACAGACCCTTCTTATTTAATATCCGACATGCGGAGGTCGCACATTTCATGCCTCCGGCAAGCCCCAAATATTCCACAAATAGCGACAACCTCAAAACTCAAAATATTACTCTCAATATTTTGTGACAACTGTCAACTTCGTACAAACCTTAAAAATAAAAAGGTATCGTCAAGGGCTTCAATGAAAAATTTGCGCAGTTGCTCTTCTGTAAACACCAAATACTTTTCAGGGTCATATCCTTTGTTTGTGCTTTTCATAAACGCATGTAGTTTATGAAAAGAAGCAATGTTCACGTGCTTGATTCGCAGCATCGTTTGCAATTTAGAATGGATGCACCACAGTGTTGACGACTTGTAGATAGTAGACTGTCATGAAACACAATTTTACGTTAACTAATTGCTCTTTTTAATAATTAATTGTTACCTACCATTTTGTTCATATGTACAGTTGGATAATTTTTCGTATTCCTTGCAATACGCTTGTTTAGATTTCTCGGGAATTAATCGCTGTTCAGCTTGTTAGGCTAACATTCTAATCTCGGATGAAATATCCATGTTTTCGTTCATTTTGTAATTCACGAACACAAAGTCGAAACAAACTTCACAAATCAACAAATTTATAATAAATATACATAGCAACGAAACAACAACAATTGCTAACCGTTTCTATATCAACGATTAATGACACAGATTACTTCGAAAAAGGGATTTCAATGTCCTTTTTTTGTTATAATTTTCAGATAATAATAAATAATAAAAAATAGCGTATAATACACATGTATAAGAGCCTTTAAAGCACTGCTCCGTTAAAAGGCACTCGGCTTTGCCTTGTGCTTCTAAACTCGCAGCGCGTGCTTTAAAGGCTTGCTTATACACTTGTATTATAATATACTATTCTCAAACATACAGTGTTTTTTCTGTTTTAATGTACAATGACGTTCAAATGCAATGACGCAAACTCTTGTAGCATAGGCAGCTAATATTGCAGCAATGGGATAAGTTACGAGTTACGTTCCGTTACGTATAAATTTGTTAAATTAAGTTTGTTTTTGTATACGTTTCCTTTTCATCTAATTATTTTGGCAAATAAGGTATTTTTTAAATATCCCGCCTTATGCTGTCATGTTTGGGTTCTAGTACTGAAAAATTGAATATAGTACCCATTTTACTTTACTTTAGCTAGTAAAGCAGATGGCGCACTAAGGAACAACTCTGCTTACCTGCTACCTTTGTCTACTGCTCTCGGCAACGTATATCTTAACTTACGTGGTCTCTAAACCGATACGGTCCATCCTTGCGACATTATTTCTGAACGTCATGTACATACTCGGAAACTCTATTGTGTTGAAAACATGTAGATGTTAAAAGCATTTTGTAGCCGTAATCAATATAAGCTAAAAGGCACTACAAAGATCTTTTGTTAGGGTACCCTATTAGCTGCTTGATTTCGTTCTTAACCTAATTTTTATGTACTTTGCCTTGTTCTCTTTTATATATGTAACTTTCCATGAAATTTTGTTAATAGTTTAGAATCTGTTTAAGTTGCTAATGAAATTGTTGTTTGTCAAATATTTAATTTAAAAAACAATAATTTTAAGATTACCTTATTTCATTCACTATTTTTTTTTTAATTGATAGAAAAAGTATTGTGTTCTTTATGTAATATTGGCAGACACGTAGCCACAGGTGGACCAATAATCGCCTAAAAAGCAGAGTTGGGTTCAGCAAAAAGTCCTCTCTTAGCCCCAGAAAATAATTCTTTAAAATATTGGCGAAAAGATGTTAGTTAAACAAATCACTTTTTCTTATTTCCAGGCGAAAGCTTCAACATAGATTTGAAAATGTTTTTGGAACTAATAAATTCGCCCAAAAGAATTGTGTTAGAGGTTTGTATATAATTACAAAATGACATTCGTTCTTATTCATATAAATCGATCAGCAAGAAAAAACACGTATCTTTTTCAGGGAAAGCTCTTTTGTTACTACACTTTAATCCACCAGCAAGGAAAAACACGTGCTTTTGTTTAGAGAATATTTTATTGGCGGTGATTTTCTCCTGGAAATGATTTTACCGGGGTTGTTTTCTTCTTATTTAAAATATCCCTAAACAACGTGTTATTACAACATAGGACACTACAGCGATGAAAATATTCTCCAAAAGAAACTGCTTGTTTTAACACTATTTGGGTGTATTACATCTAATTTCCAAAAAGGAAATATTCAGAAGTCACTGCTGCGCTGTCTACACGAGAATCCTTTAACTGGGAACAGTTTGTATGAACTCATCCCGTCACTTCTAAATTTATGATACGAAAGCAGCTGTAGAACTACATGGTCTCGAAGCTACGTATTACAACATGGCATAAAAGCAACTGCATCAGGACATGGACATGTCGGGGTTTATGTGACATCTTCCAGACGTTACGTGTTTTACAACGGTTCCAGTATAACGCGCTTTGCTTTTTTCGTTTTTCAAAGAGAATTGACATTTGCCCACAAGTAAAATATGTCACCTCTATAGCAGTCTGAAAGAAGAAAATAGGGTTTCTAACTTATAAAACCCCTATATTAAACAAATAAATCAACAAGGTTGATGTTGCTTCTGTTTTTTTTGTAATATTTTCTTGAATAAAATTTTAATATAAATATAAACACAATGCGACGTTTGGGAAAAAATAGCTAGAAAAAAGACAATTTCGCATATATTATCCTCCATTACAGTTGCTATGTCTAACCAAGTAATATTATTGCGTCAGATTGTTGTGACGTTGTGTAGTTATCTACGATGATGTAAATTAGCCTGATTGCTGTTTTCTATCAACAAATCTATCAATTAATTAACAACAATGGCTTATTTGTATGAATAAGCACAGGTAAATAAAAATGAACCAAGTATTTCACTGATTACCATGTCATACAATTTGTATCGACATTTTCATTACAACTTTCTAGCCCCAACAAATACCATACGAACAAAATGCTTTCAACATGTGGCCAGGTTGTAAATTTTTGTAACATTGCGTCGACTTAGAATGCCTATAAAAATACACTTCTAATACTGATCCGGAAATTCTCACTCACGGATGGATTAGCAAAGACAAAATAATTTTGCTCATAAATTTAGACAATAAATACGGCCACCTCGGCTATGAGATAGATCGGACCGATTTTATTTTGTTACGCTTATGATTCAAAATGAATAGTCTCACAATTATTAAACAAAAACTAAACATGACCCAAATATTAGGAGCTAAAGTTACAATAGCAAACGAGCCATGAAAAAAATGTTGCGTTGAATTTGTTTCTACAATTACAATTTCGTTTTGTTCAGACTGAAGCTGATCGCTCAAAGCTAAACGATATAGTTTACAATTTATAATACAAATGCAATTAATTGTTGGGGTATTTTTATATTTTTAATTTTTTGTAGAACTACGTACTTATGCTTTTTAAAACAACCCTAAAAATTCATCGTTTTTGAAGTATCCGCCCTTCCAAGCTCTTTCTCATACCTACTCATGTTTATGCTGAGACAGTAAATGTTTTTTACGCAACTTATATCCTCGTCCTTCATTTTAATGTTAGCAACATTTTCTTTGTACACGTTACATACGCCTTCAGTAACTTCATTACAAAAAGAAGCACGCTAGTTCTAAATGAGCATTCTCAACGTGTTCTCGTTGAAAATGTTTTTTGAATACTATGATTTAACAAAAAACAAATACGATTTCAGTTACAAATCTGTAATTTAAGTAATTTTCCAAATATAAATTTAAGAAAATCCGAACAAACATGAATGGACCTTTGCATAAAAGAGAGACTGAAATGTTGCAATGAATGCAATTGTGATGATTGTAACAATAGTTTAGTAAAGTTAGTAGAAGACCCTGATTCAGAAACAAGAAACTTATAAAGACAATTTTACTCGTTTATTTGCATGGCATTATTTGTATATTACGCCACATGTATGATTTCTGTCCGAGTCTTAATAATAATGTGTAGCTTCAAGCACTATCAAGGTTTACGCTTACGAAGCGGCACAAGTGCGCGGCGCGGCGTTTTTATACCATCAAAATCATGGCCATATGATATCTACTTAAGACTTTAAAATACTTCTCAAAGTTTAATCTTAATTTTGTTCACTGCCTGTACATGTTAAAATCTACAAATAAAAGAGTTTGTCGCTTAGTAAAAAATTCGCTACATCGCATCGAAAGGAAAAAGTGATATTCGAAATGTATTTAAACACAAAATAAATTTTCTCTGGACATAACCTAGATTAAATGCTCTTAAACTGACAGATAAGGCATTCGATGCGTCATTTCCCGCCTGCAAAACAGTCGTGCCAAATCGCACCAATTAAAACAATACATATCGTTCTAAACCACTATGTATTGTTTTAGTTTTGTTTATTTCTTTGATGCACGATGTATTTTGTATTATTATTTGGACAATGGAAGATGTAATGTTTTACCTTACAGCAAAAGGTGACGTATTAATTTAAAATGTAAAACGCAATATAGGCAAAGTAATGTTAAAATTCTTTATTTCTTTGATGCACGATGTATTTTGTATTCTTATTTGGACAATAGAAGATGTAATGTTTTAACGTTACAGCAAAGGGCAGTGTTTTAAATTAAAATGTAAAACGCAATGGACACAAAATAATGTTAAAATTCTCTATTTCAATAATACACGATGTGCTGTTTTAATTATTGCAGCGAGTTTTAAGAGTAATTCGGCACGATTTATGGCAGGCCGTTTTGCT
The DNA here is from genome assembly GCA_958336395.1 of Ctenicera cuprea. Taxonomy (NCBI): domain Eukaryota; kingdom Metazoa; phylum Arthropoda; class Insecta; order Coleoptera; family Elateridae; genus Ctenicera; species Ctenicera cuprea. The sequence continues at coordinate 26,583,601 of OY284494.1, forward strand.
ATTTAATGTGTTTTATTTCAAATATTTCGCTTATTACCCGAATAAATAGTAATATAGCCTTCTGTACACTCGGTTATGCAAATGATACACATACAATACAAACGTTGATTCTCGACGATGCTTTCGAGCAGACCGAGACCACTCAATTCTCGGTATCGATCTCGAAGATTGAATGAGGTCTCGGTCTCGGTCCAAGACGGGACCGAATCACTACTAAAGCTTGGAAGATATATTATTATTTATATTTACAGTGCTGTCCTTATTCCAGACTGTGGTTATTTGCAATTACATTCGGTATTACTGTTTGTTTGTTTGTCTATGAACGCGTTATTTCCCAGATCTACAATTTCTTCTTTTATGATTTTTTTTCATTTTAGCTGTAAACAGGCACACTTTACATTAAAAAACACCATTTTTTCAGCTTTTTGCTCGTATCTAGTGAGCCATGGATATTATGGGAAAAACTAAATTACTATCTCATTGCTTCGTTGTAATTCTTACAGTTTCCGAGATCCCCAAAGCGTCCCCGTTAAAATAGACGACCTGTATAAACGTTATTTTGCTTTTTTTGTCCTAACATTGTTATAACTTTGAAGCACTTCTAATTTTATTTATATGAAGTGTTGTAAAATAATTAATCTTTTTTGAATAAATAATAATTTATTGCAGAAGCAACTTTTTATAAAAATGAAAACTAAAAGGGAAACATTCATATTTTGCGATAAATACAAATTTGTATAAGTGAAACAGCTTTTAGGCACATTTAAAAATTACAGTTTATTATAATATTTTGAAACCAAATAATATTTGTATTTACGAACCTCTGCAATAATTACTGGGGTAGTAACATGTAATAACGCCTACCCCTGGGCGTTCTTTGCTATATCTCATTTTCGAATGTTGATATTCATGTCTCCCCGGGCGAGGGCAGGTGAGACATTAGGGATGCGAGCCATGCTCAGGACAATATATCAAGTATCATTCGCCGCCACCAGAGGCGATGCCGCCGACGTATTGAGAAATGCCTTTTAATAAAATCGCGCGCCTGCAGTTTCCGATTACTTCGCTACTGATACTTCAACAGAAACGTCCAACTTTTATGCCAAGGTAACGGTAATATATTTTCCTTTCGAAGATTGCTTGCTTCCTTTGAAAGAAATACTTTTAACTTGGAAGGAGTCAACGGTGTTGATTGATTTATTTTCCCTGGAAAACCCGAAAATCGCTACCTTTCTGTACTGCGAAACAAAAACCGTTGGTTTGGGTAAGCCTGATCCAACAAAGGTAGCCAAGGAAATCACTTAACTCGTGCTACAAAAAGGTTTAAAAAAATAACCGGCTCTCTTTTTTTCAAACCTTCGATGTGAGTTAATATTTTTAAGTACTTTTTAAAGAACCAAAATGACGATTGAAAAATTTAAAGAGTTTTCTGAGAGTACCACTTGAAACAAATTGCTCGCGAAGTAAATATATTTGTGTCTTGTGTTCGCATGTAAGGATTTCTTATAGTAAATTTCAATTGCTCCAAACGGGAGCAGGAAATGCATTTGTGCTACTGAAAAAGGAGCACCGAGTATTGAAATATCACAACATCCGGTCCCAAGCGACGTGAATACTCCACGGTCTCTTAAATTGAGGCAGCCTTTTTCAAGTGGCAGCGTTTCAATATATCTAAGATGAGGTTGTAAATAAAAATGCTTTACACAAAATGTCGTTTCTATTTTATAAACGTTTTATATAAAATTCGATCATCTTATATTTTATTAATTTGGGTTTCTGTTGCTGTCGGCGAAACGCTTATATCAGATCCTAAATTTGTATTAGCTAATATTAATAATAAATGCAGTAATCTATTTTAAGTTGCGGGCTTCGCCGTCATCTTGGTTTCTGGGTTAAACCATCGATACTGTTATTGCTGACGTTTGGTTCATGGTATATTCATGCATAAGATATCTTCAGAGCTGTGTACTCAACATGGTACCACATAATTTAAATTGTTAAGTAACTAAAGACTCATCGGAGCAAAATTTCTAAAAAAAAGATGGTTTTGCACTACTGCGATTACAACCATCATTTTTTGTCTTACATTGGAGAGGACGCTGATATCAAAAGTAGTGATGCACAAAGCAAGATTTCTTGTCTTGCTCGGCAACTTCTTGTCTTGTCTTGCTAAGCAAGACAACAAGTAAAACAACTTCTTGTCTTGCAAATTTCTTGCTAGCTTAATTCTTGTCTTGCTAGCAAGACTCTTGCTTATTTCTTGTTCTTGCTAGTTGGGGGATTCCCCGAGCTATCGTGTCTCGATAAAGCGGCGCCGGCTTTCTGTTGCGTGCGCCTGCTCGTTAAATGCCTTTCTACCGCGTAGTACTGACTAAGAAACTTTTGTTTTGTTAGCGCGTTTAGTAGTAAGTAGACTAACATACATACTATACTTGCATATAATTTGTTTGGTTTCTTTGCCTTAACAATTTAATTCTTGTATTTCATCGGTGCGTTCCAAATGAAGCACATATTAAACAAATAGCAAAACAAACGTTTGTTATTTATTTTATTTCATACTGTACGCTATATACGCTATATATTTTAAAAATGACGTTTTTATAAAAAGAAAATATTCAAATAAAAAATGGTTTTGGCAGTAATGAAATAAAATTTTGTACGATACACGTCCGTGAAGTGATTATTAAAGCATTCGTTTAGAAATTTCGATCTCGGTTCCTTTCGTCGCCTCGTCCGCAAATATCTAAACTCATACTTTAATATGTCACTTCCGGGACTAGTGACGTAAATAACTATTTTGAACTGTCAGTTTTGGATTTTTACATCTGCTTTGATTTTCCCATGATTTTATTGTACAAAAATCACAGCTAAAATAGCAGTTTTGCGAAAAAACTTGGTTTTAATATTACTGATTTTTGCATTTTGTTTGAAACGCACTGCTTATTAAGAGTTACGTATATTAAATATAGAACAATTTACTGGCTTTTAATTTGTTGATCATATTGAAACCTACCTACCAAAATGTGCTTGTTCATTTTTTAATTAGCAGGGGCTATCCTATTGCCTAATCATGGGTCTGTTATGAAAATACCTCATTTATTGTTCATATTACATTGCAACGAAAGTTTTTTATTATTTTGCACTGCAGTATCAATGTGTTTTCACACACCCCAGTTCCAGAAGCGTTCAAATCGGCGCTTTGAAACTTTCATATATTTACATAAAACAAGAAATCTTGTTTCTTGCAAACGTCTTGACAAGAAATCTTGTTCTTGCTCCGGCTAGTCTTGTCTTGTTTTGTTTCTTGCACACCTACTTCTTGTTCTTGTTTTTGCAGCAAGAACAAGACAAGAACAAGAAAAAGCAGGACAAGAACAAGAAGTTCGTGAAACACTAATCGAAAGTGATGGTTACCTGTCTGTGGTTTGGGATCTTAGGTAATACACATTTACGATCTGAAATTTGAATATCGTATTATAGCAGCGGTGCTCAACCTACGGCCCTCTGGCCACATCCGACCAGGTGGAAGTTTCAATCCGTTCTCTCAGTTTATGACACCATAATGCTTTATTATTTTAAGAGAACCATTTATATTTAAAACACGTTGGTAGTAATATATAAGTTCGATAGAATGCACGGCAAAGTGCCGCCTCACTACACTACATGATACAAGCATACATTGGTATTCGCATTTGTGCGGGAGTGTTAACTTTGTTTATATGTGCATTTCTACCGTAAATACTACACCTATTTGTCTACCACTGTCGTGTGACACACTGTTATTCTTTATATTGCAATGATATGCTTGGTCTTGTAACTGCTAGAAAACAATCCCTAAACTGTCTGCAATTCACGCAATTAAATTTAAACTTGCTATGAGACTCTTTTAACTTTCTCAGGGTCGTTATTTTGCTTGTAAAATAAATTGTTTAAATTAATTTTTAAATAGAAATAAACACACAACGATATCAACTTTACAAAATAATAATTTTATTAAATAACTGAATTTCTAAATGTGGTTTCCGAAAAATCAATAAATTTTACTAACTACTATCGTCTTTTTTTAACAAATAAACACTTATCTTAGCGTCTTCTTATTCCTCGCTCTAGCAAAACGCTCTGCTGGCCTCTCGAGCAACAACAAATACTCTCTCTTAATCTGAATCTTCTTCTTGTGTGTTTTATATTATTACCAATTTGGTTTTACTACCATCACAAACGTACAAACTTCCTCGATCACTTTTTATTTATAATTCTTCTGAATTTTTCTTTAATTCGTTGTTACTTCTTGTATTTTCCTCTTTTATACACGTAATTACTTTTATCTAGCTTCTAGACTCGTTTTTCCTCTTTTCTTCTTCCAGAGAATCTCAATTCCCTGTCTTTTTCAAAGACGAGCCGTAACTAAACTAACAATTTTTTTTTTAATATCTTTTTTCTTCTCCTTTGATTTTCATTTTTATTACAAACAACTAAATCTCATGTCCATCAGTATCCTTTTGAATTCGTTTGTCATTTTGACACTGACATCCTAACTGACATTTATCGACGCACAAATCAAGTAACTCTAAAACTTCTTATAAACTAAACCTTTTTTAACAATTCTAATTTAAATTATAATTACAAATAACATAAATAGTCTTCGTATCAATCTGTTGTGTTTTTCTTTTCTTTCAGTACCATACGAAAAATAACAATTATTAGAATTTATAACAGGAATTCTAGCAAAAATACGCGACCCTGAGTTTATAAGTCAGAACATTAAAATCTTACAAGTCTTCATAAATCTCCAAAAGTAAATTGAACTGCAACAAACAATCCAAAAATTGTTTTCCATCCACAATACCCCAGTCAAATCAAACACCTCTAAATATCATAGCAATATATTGCGTAAATAGCTCTTTGCGCATATAGTATCCATCTCATTTTCAGATTCTTTGTTGCGTGGTACAATAGATCAATTGTGAAGATGTTTCGAAAACTTTGGAAGGGCACGGGGAGGGTTGGTTAATGTGGCTCTGGTTGGTCTAACGTCTACCGACTACCGAGTACAGTAGTTATGCTGATGTGGTGTCCATTACGTTGGGCACCACTGCATTATAGCAGCGGGAAAGAGTGTCAATGAAAGCATAGGCCATTATTTATGAATATCGATTTATCAATAGATGGAACAACGATAGTTAATTTCAAAGATATTGATGTTTAGAATCACGATGTTATATATCTATATATATATTTTCTTCTTCTTCTTCTTCTTCTTCTTGCCAAAGGCCTGTTGAATACTCGCAATTAGTGCGGGTTCTGTGAGCCCTCTTTGCACGTATGCCGGGCAGGTGGCTGGACTTACCCGTCGAAAGGAGAAGAAGTGCCACTAAATGGTTTACGATTGCCAAAGATGTTAGTATGACAACCGGGACCGACGGCTTAACGTGCCCTCCGAAGCACGGTTGGTTGCAGATATACCCCTATATTGGTCACCCATCCGAGTGGGGACCAGAGCGGACAGTGCTTAACTTTGAATAGCGTGTGACCGGCACCCGCAGTTCTCCGCCATACAACCAACTAACCAATCAATATATCGTCAAAGAGAAATTACAAATGCAATTCCCTGTTTGTAATTCACCTTTGATGATTTTGTGTTCTTGGTATATTTCTGCTTGTTGCTTTTGATTTCAAGTTATCTAGGATTATATTCATCTGACTAGTTTTAAAATAACGTTTGTCCTAGCTATAGTATCAGTATTGAGAATTTGCAGGCGAGTGAAAAACAGTCGGCTCTAGGCCAAAGAAACTGTGTTGAGAGCCTAGCCTAACTAACTCATATGATAGCTCATCATCCTTATACGTGCCGCATTTTGTATTAAGAATTGAGTTCTAGACACTTAACGTTATAAAAAATTGTATGGTGCCAACTTCGGCAGTGGTCACGAGATTCACCCTACGCCCCCTAAACTAAGTTAGGAAGAAAGACAGCATAGCCGGCTCAAAATAGGAAATTTACCACAGAAAGTACGTTTAATAATAAGATGTTTAAGTTTAAGTCTGAGAGAGTTGCAAAGAAAAGAGACGTTCGTAAATTGTCAACTTTTTATTTGCGAACAGTACTATGTCCGTGTTAGTATTGTTTACCAAACGGGAGTGTCCTGTGTACCAGTTTTTTGTAAATCTAAGAGCTGTTTGCATTAAATTGCAGAGCATGTTTTCAAATTGTTCTGTTAGGTGATGGCGATGTTATCTGCGTTGCCTACTGTGTAGTGTCGAAGCTGCTACCGTTGAGTTGATGCAGGAAGGAGGCTGTTGACTACTATGTTCCATAGCAGTAACGCTCTAACGATAGTATCTCCGACACTAACTTGTACTGCTCTGCGTTTTAAGACGTGTATGATCCAATTACTAAAAGCAGGTTCCATGCCTTTGTAAAGCAGTGCCTATACTCTCAAAGACGTCCTATTAAAAACGCGTTGTATGCTTATGTAAGCTCCCAAGATAGACAACTTGTTGTCTAAAGAACTTTTGATTTGTTCCGCTACAACGTGCAGCGCGGACTCGGTGTATCTGTGTGAGGTATATGCATTATGCATGTTGATTCGGATGCAGTGGTTATCACGCTAGAATTCAGAGCGGTATGCCGTAACTGTTTACCATATAACCTTTTAAACGTTTTTAGTGAGAAGAATGTAAGACCAATGGGACATTTTAATTTAGCCAAGGATTAATCGGTAATCAGCCCGGGCGATTTAAATGGTAGAATAGTACATTATACACTAAGGGAAAGAAACGTCTCATTTTTCTTGAGGGGTAATTTGAAGCCTGAGGGTTACAAATACAGCGAGGGAAAAATGGCGGTCTCTCCCGAGGTGTATATACTATTTTTTCCACGATCAGGAGTAGAAACACTTAATTTCATAAATAAAAAATTATAATAAATCGGAGCGAAATTATAATATTTAGAAGCTTTTGGGATGTTTCCATGCAACGTACCATGACAACAGACATTTGTTTACAAAAAATAAATATGAAATGAAATAAAAACTCCCCTATGGAAACTGTTGTCTTATTTCGTCCCTAGAGAGTAAATGCTTTACTTCTGTCACAATTTTGATGCCATAGAAACCGACTTCTACTCCCGGTCGTGGAAAAAAGTATTGGTTGATGAGATTATGTTACCACCCTCGCTTACCCGATTTGCCAGGTTATAATTTTCTTTAGAGAGAAGTAGGACGACATGCTCGTGCCATGATGGGTTGGATGCCACAGTGCAGCCTGAGAAGTGAGTTTTTGTAAGCACATTGGCTGTCTCTTCAATTTTGGTAGTAACAGTACCACCACTGCATTGTATAGCAGTAGTTTTAATTCCATTGCAAAAGATTTTGCAAGAATCCTTCTGTCTTCGCCGTATTTCTTTTTGGGTAAGATATTGTTTTCGTCGTCTAGGTTTTACAGCATATGCGATCATTCATCGGAGTACTCGCCGACGTACAAGTTAAACTTAAAAAAGGGTACATTTATGGCAAACATTGTTTTATAGCTTTTGGTGCTCCTTACAAACTTTCAAATGAGATACCCTTTTTATCTTTGTTGCCTTGTTAAACAATTTGCACACAATTGATGTGAACCTTCCAAGTGCATTACACCACCAGATCGTCAGTTTGTTGCAGATCTTTGACCGCTTCTATCCTTCCTCCTGTCCAATAGGTGTTTCTTATCTATCTAAGATTTGCAGTTTTATGTGTTAATGTCTTAATCAAATTAGATGTTGCATGTGAACCCCCTTTTGCAGGTAGAAAAGGTCTTGTTTAAAGTATGCACAGAAACATACTAACCGTACTAACGTACCAATGACTCTTAGTTTTTATCCAAAATTTAATTGTTTACATTTCTGTTAATTAATCAGGCCCATGATCTTAATTTGTTATATTTGTCTATCGACCGATGATGAGTACACGTCAAATTATAAAACAAAATCAAAATTAAATCTTGCTGAAAGTATTTCCCTTTTTTGCGGGCCCAGTTAAAAAACACTCAAAATTGTAAGACGTTTTTAACTTAAATTATCTTTGAGTGTGAACAGTTAATTGTAAAATAAAAATTTTAAAATGGTTTTTATAATATCTAAGAGTGATAAAATTTCAGAATAATAAAATTCGTTAATGCATTTTAAATACCAGCAGGCGTAGAAATAATCTCCAACGCTGCAAGATTAAATATAATCTGAGTGCTTGTAAGTACATCATTATATTCCTGCGGGAAACCTAATTATATCAGCAGTGCAAAAATATTTGTGAAAATTAAACGTTTAACATGCAATACCAAATTCTTCAAAATTACGTTGTTGGAATCGTTATAAAGATATCTCTTATGGAGCACATTTCATCACTGTTTTAGATGATATTGCAATGTTAAAATTATATACGTGCTTCTACTGTTCCGAGTATTAATATTTGTAAACGTAATATCCAATAAATTACAGCTACGTAAACAGAAACAAGTGAAAGTTGTAGAAACGTACTATGTTCAAAAGCCTCCAACTTTGTTTATCCATACGAAGGAAATTTTCGAGCCAGCGTGTGGCACAACGTGCAACAAACAATGGTTTGCAAGTTAAATAGGGAAACACGTTATGCCCATCAATTTTATTTGTGAATTTAATTTCCCCAGCGGCTGCAGTGTTTGTAACACTCCCTAATCCTCACTATAAATACGTGTGCAATTAGGTTAGGTCAACTTTGTACATTCTCCATCATCCGCTAACTGAATTGTAACTCGTGCCCGAAAAGGCGTTATTAAATCGAATTATTTTCATTCTCGAAAATTCGGAGTAAACTGCGGAAATAACCCAGGATGCAGCATCCTTTTACATAGCAGTAGAAAAATATGTTATTCTGGAGGAGTTAACATACCTTTTCCCTACATATTGTGGCTTTGGTATGTAACCTACATTATACTTTAAGTTTAACCAGCTATTAAATGGATTTAAACTTAGAATTTCGAGTAAACAAATAAATTACTTGTAAGTATTTGTTCTTTTTCTTACCGAAACTTTCACACGGTTAGCTGAAAGTGAAGTAAGACAAAAATGAGAACAATGCACAAGGGATTCAAATCACGTCATTATTTATAATGAGCAGAATGGAAAATTTTCATATTCTGAACCGCATAACCTGGTTTACTCCTCTAAACGCTACTTGAGAGTTTGTTTAAGTAAATCAAGCACGTCTACAGAAGAGTTTAAAAAGAGTTTTAAGAACATTTAAAATTTGTTCAAGAAAGTTATTTTATTATCCAAACTTGCAGCAAAAAATATGTTTGTTTCTTTATTTGCTTGATTAGATAAATACATTGCTGAAAATTAAATACAGCAAACTAAATATATCTAAAAGTGAAAAGTGAAATCACTAATAAAAATATCAAAGCATGTAAAACCGCCAGGAATACGGAACACAAGAGGACTTGAAAAAATGGAGGTTAAAAGGGCTAACAATTTTAGCAATTACCAGGTTAACTAAGGAAGAAGAGGGTAGAAATTCTTGGAAAAAATTTGACGTCTTGTCCAAAATGTATTTTAAACACCAAAAGCATCCTTAAATTTTGTTTTATGTTTTAATCTAAGCTGAGCTCTTTTCTATTAAAGCATCGATATCTATTCAACATACTTTTAATAATAACGTCAAGCGAATATAGACAAATATAGATTTTTTCGACAAAAGATCAGAATTGCTTACAGTGCGACAGTACACTACTGCTTAAATACTGAATTTTTAGATAAATCGAATGGTACACCCATAACACGCACCCCATACAATAATATACTACTAGCACCACCTATACGGGCCGCGCGTCACCCGGCTAAGCAGTAGCAGTCCGACCAGACCACCGCAAGAGGGCAGCGGCGGCAAATATAGCTAACGAAGTTAACGTCAAGTGCGTTGATATAGACTAAAAATTAACTGTCTACTTAGCGAGAGAGATGGTTACACAGCTAACGCGTTCTCCTTTCATTCGGGAGGCTCTGGATTCGAATCTCGGCCCGACCGACTGTCCTGAATCCGGTTTTTTGAGCCAAAATTAAATACTGGGGCAGTACGTTCCGCAAAAATCTTTCTTCATCCAAATTCCTTGTTCTAACCCATCTTTTCTCGGCTGAAGAGGGGCTTAAGACTCCGGTGCGGAGTCCGAAAAACCCCTATAACGGCCCGCCTTTTCACGGAAAATAAAATGACATGAATTTTCTTTTTTTCCTACCAACAGCAAGCAAAATCAGACCGTCTTGTATTAGGATGTCTTCGCTTAGAGCAATATCTGACTAAGCTTGACTACTACACTTGCAGCTTGTTATTTTATTGTGCTTTTTTGTTTATACAAGCTCTAGCTCCGATGGCGCTGCAGTCGATCGAAGTTCGGCTTTGAACATTCCGATTTTTACAATCGTTTTTTTAATCACTAGTAAATATGTGGGTTGTAGTGGCGAGTGCTTTCCACAAATACAAGCCGATGCAGGGGCTAGGGCTCTATATTTAATATATAAATACTTATAATTATTATTATTAATGTATGTTTATTATCACAAAGGTTATCAATTTCTGTAAAATGTTAGAAACGAAGAAATAACCGTTAAATCTACAAACAAAAGTATATTTCCCGAAAACAAATATGAAGCAAATGCACAAACAAGTATATGTATTTTTTGCCTGATGAAACGACGAATAAAATAAACGACTAATTATGTTAACATACATTTTTATTAAATTACGTGTACGAAAAACTTACCAATAAGAATTAACAAACATACCCCCAAACATGAATTATTATTGGTAAGTTTTCATATAATTTGTAAAAATTTATGTCAACATTTCGTTTATATAATTGTTTAGCAATATTATTGTTTTTGTTATTGTGCAAACACTTTGTTTTCAACAATTCCTATAAGAAAGCATTTATTGTTGTTGTTAAATCTGGCGATCTAGAAGGCCAGTCCAATTCCTCTCTTTGTTTCATAACGCGCTTATCAAATGTGTCACTTACGTATTTAGGAGCTACGAATTCATAAAATCTGGTCATCTAGAAGGCCATTCCAATTTTTCTTTTGTTTCATAACGAGGTTACTAAATATGTCGTTTACGTATTTAGGACCTATGTCGAAAGTAATAGTGTCTTTGAAACAAATTAAGTCAAGTACACCGAACAAAACAAGTCATCTTCCTCGAGACCATGATCACAACGATACTTGTAAGATAATGAAGAAAGCGTTCTTTTAAGATTTTGCTTTGAACCGATGTATGACATTATAAAAACATTTTTATGAAGGAATTTTATTTTATTTTTTAACGGTATTCACGATTTGTTTAAATAAAACAAAATATCAATATTTTTATTAAAAATTTAGCAAAAATTGAAAAATACGTCACAAAATACACCAAACAAAGAACCAAGTAATGTAATCGCAGACTTGGCTCTGATACTGATGCTTTTATTATTACATACCGATTTATGTTAGAGAGCATCGTTGACCAAAGTCAATTGCATTATCTTAAGGTCCGGAAGCGAATCCGGTTATCCACTCCGGGCATATCATGGAATTCGCTTTACGGTCAACTTTAGTTCCTAGATCCTGCATGATTGGATTAAAATTCCCTAGTCTTCGTTGTCTGCCTTTCTTATTTGTGCGGCCTGTTTGTTTGATTTTGCTCTTTTCGTTTAATTTATTTATGTGGTTGCTTCTGTTTAGTTTATGAGACGCCCGTATTTGTTTTGGGACTCGTCTAAAAGATGTTTTTCTCGAAATGCGCTTATATTTTCAATTCCCTGCGGCATCTTCTGCCACTGCTAGCGTCCTTTGCTTAATAAACTGAAAAATCGTGTATTACGAAAGCGACATTTTGTCGACATTTTTAAAATCATGAAACATATAATTTACATTATACAAATAATTTTTAATAATAGGATTGAGATAGGTGGAACGTAAATTTTCGAATACTAACAACGTGGGGCAATTCGAACATTATCGAAGGTCCGAGAAACGGGAAATAACATTATGCAGGGCCTTATCGCCAATTCTCATGGCGTGAACCCCGTGACAAATGGGAAATCAGATTAAGGAAGAGTCCGGCCCTCTACATCTTAGTCTAGTCCAGATACCTTAACCGTTCGAAGTTATTTTTTATCGGTGAAAAGTTTAGTATTTATTTATAGTTTCACTTGGTTTTTGATCGTGCTTGGTTGAAGTTGCTTTACGGAAAGTGTTGGAAGAGATTTCTATCAACTACTCCATGATCGACTCTTGAATGCTCGTACATTGAAATGGAATTTATTTGACTCGTGTACTATAAAGATTTTATTAAATTTTCTATGCTGAGATATTTCATTTTATGAATATATTACAGTGTAACAACATGGAAATAACAGTTTACGTACGTTAACTTTATATCTTTAATGCATTCTAGTGCTATTTTTGAAATTTTTAAAACATGTCACTAACAGTAACCACTTTATAGCAAATAATATTGTTTAAAGATTGTTGAAACCAATATAGCGTGCTCGCCTGGTTCTTTTTTCTATACCTTACCGGCGTTTAGTGTTTTGAGGTTTTTCTTCGGCGTGCTCTTTTGGGTTTTACATTCTACACGTTTTTAGCGCTTGCTTCTGCGAGGTTTTCCTTCGGCGTGCTTGCTTGGGCTTTCCTGTCTCATATTATTTTCCTCTTACTCGGCGTTTGCTAATTTAAGATCTTCCTCGTCGTGCTTGCTTGAGCTTCTTCTTTTTTTCATTTTTTTTTTGTTTTCTGGTCAGCCTTTGCTATTCGCCACCGGAATTGCGCGTAGTTAAGTTACACTTTATTTCTGTACTGTAATTCCACGTAATATTATCATACGACAGAGTAGTAAACAAGATGTGATTCTTTGTGTTTGTTACCGTAATTTTAATAATAAACGATTAAAGTAAATAAAAATTGGGCGTGTTGGGTTTTATTTTTATTAAGAGGATTTAATCCTACCCCAAAAAATCTGAGTTTAAAGAGGTACTTTTCTCGCTTTCTATCAATAGCGTGCTATAAGCAAACAGAAGTTACACAACGTAGAAGGAAGACAATCATAGCGCCAATGAAGCAGGAAGTGGCGCTTTCTAGAAATCACGGGTGCGGCGTTGCAAAAACCCGGTTCATCTCGCCGCGTTGTAGTATCGCAGTTGGGAAGCTCTTCTCTGTTGATATAGGTAGGTATTTAAGAGCGATTCTGGTATGTCTCATTCTGAGTCTGGATATAACAACTTGGTACCTTCTGTTTGGTGGTAGTAGGAAACATTAGTTTGTTAGGGGTTCTAATCACGCTAGTAATTAACGTTCAGGAACGTCTGCAGTTGAGGGGAGCTAGAAATCAATCGGCCGCCAGCTATCAACGTGAGCGTACCTGTTTTCTGCTGGAGCCGGAACAAAGCCATTTGTTTCAAAAATAAAGTGATTTTGCATAAGTGCAGCATTAAAATGCACCCTGTGAAATTCTATGAGTGTGAAAGTATTGATTACAGAAAAGCAATAAAGACTGAATCAATTTGATAAATAACAAGTTCATCGCATTGGCTACAAAGAAATTAGCTTAAATTATTGTTTTATTTTCTCTAGCTAACCTATGATTGCAGTTATATTCTGCTAGTTTTAGTTTTTTGTGTGTATTTATTATAAAGTTTGTATTAACTATACTTTTGTATATTTTTTTAAGTATTGAGTCAGTCAAAACTTATTTTCCCACTTAAACGGAATTAATTTTGTAACCGGAGTGGCAGCTCAACAAACTCTTTTAAAACCTGAATCGCTCTGAAAAATAAGCCTTATAAGTGCTGAACTGAAGTAGAACGAGGTAGGTTCTATATAATTGACCAAAATTAATACTAAAAAGAAGGCCGAGTACATATCGTTTTACACTGGATGTCATGTTGTAATACCATGTTACCATCTTATATAACATGCCGTCTCGATGTCACAGAAAATCGCTACGAGTTTCTGATTGTTTACTTAACCTTCGAGTATCTCCCACTTCAGGTTTACTGGGGTGTCATTTGTTGTTCTTCGCTTGCGTAAGCCACTTTGGTATGGGGATGCTAAACCATATTTTTATGGTAAATTTCAAAAGCATAAAGCAAACCGTTTTAAAGATATTAAATAAAACTGAATTTACAACTTCTATTTTAAGACGCCGTAACTCTGCGAGGCACCCAGAATCATGTAATATTATCTATAACTGCTGTTTCCAGAACTCCCTGTATTCTACTCTTAACACTTTTATTAAGTGTTAAAATTTTACCGAATAATCATTGGATAATATGCCTGAGAATGTGGGAAAAGCTTAACTGGCCGACTGCAAACTGGCAGCAATCTACTGGAAAGATGTTAAAATTAGCATGGCCTATGCAGGCATAAGAGACAAAATGCAGTGTATGAAAGGCTTAGGTTAGTAGTTAAGAAACAGCCGGAGATGGCAATTGGAATGTGATTGAGTTATAAAAAAGTACAGTTCCAGTAGAAAAGTATTTTCTTGCTGGTCAAATGACAATGTGGTGTTTGTTGTATGTAATTGTTTAATGATAAACTGTTGATACAATCTTCAAACTTGTTAATAAAAACTGCATCTTACAGATGTAGTTATACTTATTTAGACCATCCTTTAACTTCCAAAAACTGATTGAGTTTATCATTCCTGAACGAGACGATTGGAACAAGAAGGGGACGGTCGCCAATCTAAATAGGTAGATATGTGCTGGTTACATATAGATTTAAATCAAAAAACGGAACAAGTCTGGTTGTATACAAAACCGGAACAGGCAATGCTATAAGCATAAACCTGGAGAGCTACGCAACACTGTTTCAGACCAAACTCACAGTAATTTTTACCTGTGTTCAAATCATAATGCAAAGGGTCTATGAAAATACAAGATTGTACATCATGACGGACAGCCAACCAGGGCCTAAAGCACCGAGGTCATGCCAATTTATTTAAAAATTGATGCTAGAGTGCCACAGCAAACTGGCGAAACTGGCACAACAGAATCTCTCCGATGCGGGCCAGGCCACTAAGGAGTACATGGCAACAAAAAAACAAACACGCTAGCAAAGAAAACCAGAGCCAAGTTCGTTAAGAAACTTCCACTAAAAGTACTTGACAGAACACCGGCTAAAAGCTTCTGCAGCTGCATAAGAAAAAAAATTGATACCAAGGACCTTTACAGAACATTGTTGCTTGAAAAAACTTAATGTGATAGAACTTGCACAAAACCCACTGTGCAGGATCTGTGAAGGCGAGGACGGAACACTCCTTTACGGTTTATGCTGCTACGGGAGCTTTACGACCTGGAAACAACGCATTTCGGAAAAGCAAAATTCGATACCTTCTGTAATGATATCTTGAGCTACTTCTAAGGCACAGGAGTATCACTACGAAGCAACAAAGACACTGGGAGCACAGTAGGACTTTTAAGCCGCGGTGCTTGGGAAAAAGCTTTGAAACCAACCCCAAGGGGTTGACAGGGGAAAACAAACAGCTAACCGACATCCAGCGTGATAAAAGTGCTATTTTTCGCTTAAGGTTTTCAGGTACGTTGAGTTAGTGCACTGAAGATAGTAATGTTATAACGCAATGAATAAGTTAACTACTGGAGAATACGTAGGGAAAATACCCCCACCACAAGTAATATATTTTGATCGTGCTTTGCTAGAGTAATGTGTAATGTGTATCTGCTCTCTTTTCGTATTAATACTTGTTATTAGTAGGTCAAGGAGGGCACGTGGAAGAGAAGAGTGCCGCAGCTTAGCAGCGGGAGGTAAAGGATGATTACAAATACGATTATTGGTAATATTTTAAATGTTTGATGTGTTTGAACGCAACATATTTATCAAAAGTACGTAACTTGATTAGGCTTGCACGGAGATACTCTTATAACATGTTCGAAACCTTCGTTGACATCAGACTGGCCATACATTTTTAATTTTTAGGTAGTTAACACGACTCAAACCATTGGTAGTGATTGTTCTTATCTATCGGCAGGTATTTAATTTCAAAGATTATTTCAAATAATATCAAAATGAAATTTTAACGAATTAAGACAATGGGAGCGTAATATGCGTCATTAGTATTCGTGCTGCGTCATCTCAAGGAATGACTTATTGTCCTAAGTAGCAAAATTGTCAAGTTTTAATGTAACATTTGCATATAAATTAAGTTATTCTCTCTACTTCCAGGAGCGCAGCGTAATATTAAATCTTCCGCGACTCGCAAAAACTAGTTTTCTGGGAGATTTAAGGAATTGGAGGTCTGTATATCTTATATTAAAAATAAATCACACTTAATGCTACGTACCGGCTATAAAATTGAGAAATAATGTGGAAACGGATGGTTTACAGCCGTATTTAAAGGAATATAAGCATAAAAATACTGTTTGCCGGACGTGCTTGAACATATATTAAGGTTTCCACCGAACGATTTACGTAAATGGCGATCAGACAAATTGTTGATGGCCACCGATAGAATTCGACCCCTGGGCATACATCTTGAGAACTAAATCCCCACTTTAGATTTGCTGAATACTAATACTATTGTTCCCTAAAGCGGACTTTAGCTCCGTTCTATTCTAGATGGGATTTTTCTGGCTCTCCTGCTAGTTATTTCAAGTAAGATACAGTACTTTTATAACTATAAAACCGACGTAGTGCATAGGAAGCGGATTTTGACTAGATTGTACTAAAAACATATTTAAATATTTTACGTCCGTTTAACAAATTTATATTCCAAAGATTATAGGGTTTGTATGGATAGTTAAACATGAAAGTTTGATATAATCTATATTTTCTCAAAAATCTTAAAGAAAACAACCTTTATACAGGCTTTTTCAAATTCGAGCCCCACCATTAGCCCAGTAACTTTAGACGAAAAAGAGGTGTTATTTCTAAAAAATTAGAACCAAGCTGGATTTTTGCATACACCTTCATTTTGACGTTATAAATAACGTGTGAAAAGTCCCCATCGATATCGTGACCGCTAACAAAGTTATACGGGGTCAAAGGTCACCGAAATCAGTTTTTCGCTTATATCTCGGTTCCTATTGGTTGTATAAAAATTTTTACTTAATCAAAAATGTAGAGCGGAAAATTCTCTACAAAGTGGTAACTTACACTTTTTACGTAGGACCGTCCGTCTTTAAGTTAGAGAGCTCACAATGCGTCAATATCAGGAAATCGCGCCTTATTGCACGTGCTACTACAGATCAGCGAATTCTTTTCTTAAAACCCGGCAAAGGCAATGTTCAAACAAAAATTTATTCTCCCAATAAGATCGATGGATACACGAACTGCAAACAACATATTTTATTTGCACACGCTATAACGGGATGCGATACAACATCTGCGCTTTTCAATCGCCGTAAAAAAAAGGTTTGAAGTTGATCCAAAATCGTCAAAATCTACAGCGCTCCGCGGAAGTATTTCATCAAAAGAATTGTTCTTCTGAAGTTACCATACAAAGTGGAATCAAGTTTTTATTGGCTATATATGGAGCACCTCTTAAAGAGCAGTCACTTGATAACTTCCGTTACCTTGTTTTTGCGAAATCAACAAGGTTGAATAAACCTGTTAAATTACCAGCCCTTCCTCCAACAACTGAAGCCGCCCGACAACATCTACTTCGAGTTTATTATCAAATTCAAATTTGGTTGGGCAATGAATTAAATCCCGAACAGTGGGGTTGGGTAATGAAACAAAATGTGTTAGAACCGGTAAAGACTTTGTTACCACCAGCGCCTGATGAACTCCTTCATATGATTTTCTGCAATTGTGCAAAAGGTTGTGGAACAAACTGCGGTTGCAGGAAGCTTGGATTGCCATGCTCAGTTGTCTGTGGATACTGTCATGGTCAATCCTGTCTCAACGCAAGTCCATCCGAATCTGAGAATACGTTGGAAGAGGACGATGAGATAGACAACATCTTCATAGACCTCGATCACGAGAGCGGAGAAGGATCACAACAGGACTCATTAATCGCTGATGATGACTTTAATAATGAGTCACTACTTCCTCTAGAAGACGACGAGGAAGAGGAAGTTTGATTTTTTGATTTTGAGAGAGACATGGATTAGGCCTATGGGAGAGACCATGTAAAAAAAGCGCGCCGTGCATTCTACCTCAAAGGTAGTGCGGAAACGAATGCATCCAACATTTACAGCGCGATTTCCTTATGTTGACGCATTGTGAGCTCTCTAACTTGAAAACGGACAATCCTACGTAAAAAGTGTAAGTTACCACTTTGCAGAGAATTTTCCGATCTACATTTTTGATTAAGAAAAAATTTTTGTACAACCAATAGCAACCGAGATATAAGCAAAAAACTAATTTCGGTGACATTTAACCCCGTATAACATTGTTAGCGGTCACGATATCGAAGGGGGCTTTTCACACGTTATTTATAACGTTAAAATGAAGGTGTATGCAAAAATCCAGCTTGGTCCTAATTTTTTTGAAGTGAAACCCTAAAGTTACTGGGCTACATGGGGATCGCGCTTATTTAAAGAGATAGAGAGTTGGTTAAGTTGAAGCAAAGTTGCGAAATTTTATGCCTAACAATAATTCGTAAAGAAATTTAAAGTAGCCACTCTGGTTTTTCAGATACCTGAAAAGAACTGAATTATGTTTTTTTTTATTTTCGGCTATAACGCATTTATCATTTATGCTACATATTTATAGTTAACGCATTATTAGGACACTTTTTTATGCTGAATCTAAATTTTTATCAGATTTGGCGTAACTGTTACCATTGTTCATTCTCGACTGTCAACTTTTTTTTTCTTATAGTCGCTATTTTAAATTTTGATAGAGTTTTTAATTCTGATTACAACGATGTGTCACACTTTGCATTTTGTTTAAGTTTTAAGCATTTTATTACAGAAAGTAAATATTTCATAAGAGTGCCATGGAAAGACCACGTCATTTAATTTAGTTTGAAAAAATTCTAGTAGGCCATGAACTGATGGAAGTAAAACAAAACACTTCTCTTATTTACTTTTACTTTTAGATACATTAAGTATGCGAAAAATTCAGGCAACTTTGTTTTGAGCGTAGGCAGCAGGTTAAGGTATTTTATACAAAAACAAATGAATGACACAGTTACTAACACGCATATTAGAGAGATTCAGACGAGCTTCCGAGCATGTTTTACAAAGGTGTCAAATATTTTGAACATTTGTTTAATAATATTGTTCGTATTAGTGTAGTTCTAGTTTTATCTGTTTATTTAACCCGTTATTGAAATTTGTAATGTCACTTGCAAACATAAAAACTTCAAGTAGAATTTTTAGTGAATTATGTATGTTAGAAACTTTGTAATTTATTTGTTTTTATAAAAAATAACCTGCCGCACATGCTCAAAACAAAGTTTCCTAAAACTTTCGCATACTTAATGTATCTAACAGTAAAAGTAAATAAAAAAAGTGTTTTGTTTTACTTCCATCAGTTCATGGCTTCCTAAATTTTTTTTCAAAATAAATTAAATGACGTAGTCTTTCCATGGCACTCTTATGAAATTTTTATTTTCTGTAATAAAATGCTCAAAACTTAAACAAAATGTAAAGTGTGACACATCGTTGAAATCAGAAATAAAAACTCTATTCAAATATGAAAAAATTTAATATATCGACCATAAGAAAAAAACAAGTTGACAGTCGAAAATGAACAATGGTAACAGTTACGCCAAATCTGATAAAAATTTAGATTCAGCATAAAAAAGTGTCCTAATAATGCTTTAACTAAAAATGTGTAGCATAAATGATAAATGCGTTATAGCCGAATATAAAAAATTTAAAATTTCAGTTTTTTTCAGTTATCTGAAAAACCAGAGTGGCTACTTTAAATTTTTTTTTGTACTCACTGCGTAGGAAATGACATTCCGCGCACTCTAGTGGCAAAGCGAAACGTCAATTTCCCGATCTACTTACCCAGGAAAAATAGCAAAAAGCACTGGACCTCTCAGGCATTTTACAAAATAATCGTCTTTACAATAATCAAATTTAATTTATAAAGTACCATTTCCGCAATTTTCGTTTATTAAATGTTACAAATTGAAGACTAATCATTAATAATAAAAATTCTATATTTGGTAGTGCCATCTACTGGAAACGCGGCGATTTATTTGATAAATAATTTGCATCGATTTCTGATTGATTGCAATCATAGCAAAAACGTGATAAAAGTAAAGAAAAGATTCCTAATTGAAATTAGTTTATTGAAAATAAGGTAAGTGCTTTTGAATTACACTATTTTATATCATTTTATAACAATTTCCTTACTATTTTAGGTTATGACAAAACATAAATCTAATAATAAAGTTGATAAGAAAATAAATATCAATTACAACGTGAACATTGATAATAGACATTTATCGGACAATTTGTACAATTTGAAATCGAAATGCCAGGATCAGTTTGATTTGTAACATCGACAGAAGTTTCCGCTGTCTTCTTTTCAGCTGCCGAAGATGGTCCTGCCGCTGGATGCATTAATTATTCTGCCAAACTCATTTTGCCTTGAAGAGAGTCCTTTACGTAACCTTCAGCTACAGCTGAAGACTTCCATCCCCCAAGCCTTTTGACTGACAATAAATCGCCACCATGGTTTGGAAGCAAAGTGGCTGAACTTCTTCGGAAGCAATGTCCTGCATATTCAGCAGGACTGTCTAACCTGAGATATTCAGCTATTTTTGATGGAATTTTGCCGAATGTGTT
Source organism: Ctenicera cuprea (assembly GCA_958336395.1). NCBI lineage: Eukaryota > Metazoa > Arthropoda > Insecta > Coleoptera > Elateridae > Ctenicera > Ctenicera cuprea. Next base: position 26,604,352 of record OY284494.1, read on the forward strand.
AAGACCAACTGGCGAATTAATACATTTACCATCACGGTAGGTTAAAAAGAAACGTTTATTTGTCACTGGTCTTAAATTTTTGTATTTTAGGAGTAAGGCAATCCAAGAAACATCAGTAACTGCAAATCGTCTGATAACGTTGGTTTTTGTGACAGGTATGGTCACAAATACTACGTCGGTTTAAAACTCGATCAATAGACATTTTACACAACTCCTCACGGCGGCATGCCCCAGAAATGGCCATTATTAATACAACCTAAGTTGAAATGTAATATTTATGTTAATGTGTGAATAAATAAATAAAACAAAATGATACCTTCATTAGCAGGAACAAAGAATCTAGTGATTCATTAATAAATTTTAGTATCTGTTCATCATCTAATACTTTTGACTTTTTGGGGTTTTGATTTTCTGTTTGCCTCTTTAAAAATGCTATAAGCTTCGCAAATTTCGAAATGTTTATATTGTTTTGGATTATTAAGCACGATTTTAACATTGAGTAGTGTGACCATAATGACTTCTTACTTAGAAAGGCTTGAAAATAAGTTAGCAAACAATTTTCTGTATAATTTACAATATTTTTTGATTTGCACCACTGAACAAATTTGGAATGCATTAGTTCATACCTGTGCTTTGATTATACTGGCAATACATTTTGAATTGCCACATTTGCAGCTTCTCGAATTTCAGGAGGTGTACAAGAAAATTCATCGGCCATTCTTCAAAATTAAAAATATGAAATTTCAGTCGACAACTGCATAGAACATTGCTTCCCGCATTTGGTTTGTAAATAACTATTACAGATTATTGTTAGGCATAAAATTTAGCAACTTTGCCTTAGTTTAACCAACTGTCTATCTCTTCAAATAAGCGAGATCCCCATGGTGGGGCTCGAATTTGAAACAGCCTGTATAAGACTTCTTAATAATTCAGCTATTTTTCAAGATTATGTAAACAACTCCAACAGTTGACGTCAATGCTTCTCGCAGGATTCCGTGATCCGCCGAGAATTCGCTTCCCTGCAGTTTCACTTGACGTAAATAACATCGGTTAATTTATCCCGGAGTATCTGTTAAGCTTTGTGCCATTTATTTGTCTCGCACGGGGGCGAAGGGAACTCTTTCAGCGCGTCAAGCGTCCTTCTGTAGTATTTGTAAAACCATCACACGTCGACATCTTAACATCATTTATTGTTGGGTCCTCCTGCTAAGATTCGCCTGTAGGCTGAACGTGCCGCGCTTCCTTAAAAAGCTCCATTTGCAGCTTTGTTTTCAGCGTTTCCTTCGTTCTAACAGGAGCTCGACAAGTTCGTGCCGCGCAAAAATTTGGAATTCTTAATTAAATTTGGCTATTATAGAGCTCTCGTTAAAAATTTTGCACGGAACTGAAAGCACCAGAAGACGACGATGTCATCACTACTTTTAATTAATAGTCCTGTCACTCAATGTGTCAAAAACAGGAAAATTTATAGCGCGGCTACGTTCGAATTTTTGCGTTAAGCGATCTTTAATAGAAGTCTTTTTATAAAGAACCTAAACTATTTAAAATGTCGTTAATAGCTGAAGAAAATTTATTGGGTCGATGCTTACATTAAGGAATTCCATCTAGTGCGAAAAATAACCAAAGTAATTTATTGGGAATTAAAAATCTTCAACACAATACCTTGAAAATACATCTAATAACAATTAATAATGTTGCGCACGTTCCATACATACCAATAACATAATTTTACAAGCGCTATAATTCCAACCTATAAAACATGCAATAATAATTTAATTTCGTCTGGTATATTAAGTTTAACGCTGCAGGAACATTAAAATTATATCAGAGCGTAGGCGGAAGGTGCATTAGGTTTAATTAACCTATAATTAAGGTTATAAATATTTCACAGTAAATTTCGTTATGCACGCTGCATCTTCCTGCAGTTGTGCTCCAATGTTCATATTCATAAGCTAAGCCCGAGACTTTATCTTGGAACTTAATTGTAACTTATTAGAAGTTTAAAATTTGATTTGTTAGTTTTATAATGAACATTCTTCTTTAATTAATGATACCGGGTGGTTGATGTATTTATGTGCATTTAAAACTTTATGTTGTTAATTACAAATACCACCTTTGTTTGCATTTTGGAAAATAGAAGTTTCTGTACCAGTTTTTTACTGTCACGGCTACACGATATTGTATATAAAAGAAGTGTGATGTTTGAGGCTACTTGTTATAGTTTACATTTTGCTTCTATGCACATTGAAAAAAGAACAAAATGATCATGAGTAATAGAAAAATTTCCAATCAAAATAATATATAATTGTATTATTAGTAAAGGACGGATTTATATGCACTAACAGCGTTGCCGGTTACATTTATCCTGTTGTAGCAGAGAAAAACATATCTGGCAACACTGTTAGTGCATATAAATGTGGCCACTAATTTGGGTGATAGATTGAATATCTGGAGAAATTGGTACAATTTTAGATATTTGCACGTGTACCAATTTCTCCAGATAACCAATACATCACTTAACTTAGTGGCCACATTTATATGCACTAACAGCGTTGCCAAATATGTTTTCTCTGCTACAACAGGATACAATATGTAACTGGCAACACTGTTAGTGCATATAAATCAGGCCTTTAGTAATCAGTCTTTCCAACAGATTTTTTCGGGAGATGTTTTTCCTAAAGGTGTTTTCTCCGACTAAAAATTGTTTTTCCGCGGAATTTTCTTTCTAGGAGCGGTTATAAATCATGAGACCGACTCAGCCATTTTGCATTTTATAGGCCACACAATCACTTTAAAACCAAGAAGAAATCAGTTTGTGGCAATATGAATTTATTGGAAAAACGATTTGGAGTGAAATTTAGATTATGTTAAACGCCGTGAGAGGCCAGTCGACGTCGGAATCGGCTGGCTACATTTTCAACATGGCGTCATCGTATATTGTAGAATGCTTACTTTACCGGCAGCATACAGTTCTTTTTACTTTCCCATACTGAAGTAGGGAAGGTTATGATTTCATGCAAAAATTCGAGTTTCAGATTTTAGCGGAAATACGCGCTTTGGGGTCCAAGGAACCCAAAAAAAAGTAGTTTTAAAAACATGCCTGTCTGTGGGTGGACGTTTGTGTGGGTGGGTGCGTGCGTGGCTAGATGGGTACATTCATGTTCCTATATCTCCGGAACCCCTAAACTGATTCTCATAAGATTTGGTGTGTGGAAGTTTTTTAGTTGCAGGTAGTTCTTTGTAAGGTCGCTAATCGGAACCGGAACCGGTGCCGGAAACAGAAACTAGACCTGTTTTTTGGTATAGATTTTTTCATACAAACATTTTTTTGAAATTTTTAATATAAAGCGTTGTAGTGCTTCTAAAGTCAAATCAAATTTTTTTTATTAAGGGCTTTATCTTCAAAATCAAGGACGCTACGAATTTTTGAAGATTTTAAATTTAATGCCCAATGCCTCAAAAACAAAACATCCAATCATTACAATATAACATATTATTTGATAGCCCTTAATAGGTATAATCAAGTGATCTAAAAATATTTTTGGAAATATGAAAATTATAAATATAGTAGCAGCTCAAAGCTTTAAACATTTTCAAAAAATTATTCTTTATAAACTGTCCACACCATTTTTTTAAACTTTCCCAGCTGATAGAGCTTGCAATGAACTACAACTTTGTTTTTTTACTAACTGCTCAAATTTTACTCTGATGCCCTCTCGGAATTTTTTTAAATTTTGATATTGACTCGTTTTCCGACAGTTACGTGATTTTAACTACGCCTATCAATTAGCTTTGATAAAAATAAATATTTTTTATTCATTGTGTATTTTTGATAACTCTATAAATAGAGCAGTTATAACTATTTTTGATCTGTGGTCGTGAGCGCGTTTCCTATCGTTTTTACGTAGTCGGTGAGCGCGCCGTCACCAACACCTTCGGTCTGAAGCAAGTGGCTTGTAGCGGCTGGAGGTGTCTAGATGTTAGTTTCAATCACTTCTTGATTATTTAAAATGTGAAAAAAATGGAAAAGTACCAGCGACCTATTTCGCCCATTTTTTCGTCTGAGTTTACGACCACAACTTGTGCACATGGTTACGCGCTAATAGCGTGCAGCCGCGGTTATCCTATTAAAAGACATTTCCGAGAGCATATACAGTAAAATTCCACTTAAATAATCCATACATATATAAAAGCTCAAAGGGCTTTTTCTCCGGTTCCTCCAGCGGTTACCGCTTCACCAATTTGGACCATTTTTTTTTTCAATGAAAGGTCTCTATCCTCAGATGGAACATAAAACATTTTTATATTTTTATTCTACGTCGATTTTTCAATAATAATTATTTTAATTTATAATATATATGAAAGTCTGCTAGACGCGCTTTACTTGAGACGACATCTACACTAACGCCGCGTCTCATTATTGGAACTAATGCATCACGTGACATTATTTAGCCGGTTCTGTCAACGCTGTCTGTCAGTGCATTGTGCGCTGGGGTAACACTAGTTAAAAATAATATCAGTAAGCCATGTAAACCAATTTAAACAAGCAGCACAGTTTAAAAAAAATAACTCTCTCTAAGCCCCACAACGCTCTACACGCACTTCACAACTGAGCCACCGCGTCTATTTATAACAGATACTAAAATATGAAAAATATTATAATAAACAAACACGCGACAATTAGACAACACGTTATCAGATGATGCTTTGTCGACAAAATGTTGCTAGTGCATGTTAAAATATGCGTGCTCAAGGTCAAAGACATTGCTTGAAGTCTGTACATTAGCTGATATAAAACAATTGTGTAATCCGGGCCTTGCATATGACCACATCAGCGATGCCTACCAGGGAATCGTAAAACTACTGCTAATAATAAACATCGTTTGTGCTGAGGTTGTATTGTTGTTGAAATTATTACACAGAGTGGCTAGGAAAACCCCGGTCACTTTTCTTGCAGCGGTCAACAGATGGCGCTTTACTAAAGCAAAATTAAATTATAATACTGGCAACAACGCAGAATCCAAGACGCTTTAGTTGTGTTGATTGAATATTGGACGTATTAGATAACTAAAACGTGCTGGATTCTGCGTTGTTACCAGTAGTTTAATTTAATTTTTCTTTACTAAAGCGCCATCTTTTGACCGCCGCAAGAAAAGTGGCCGGGGTTTTCCTAGCCACTATGTATTATTAAAAATATATTTTTATTATAAAATATGTACTTATCTTTACAATATCTATTCATATACAACATGAAAGTGGTATGATTTTAATTAGAATTCTGGGAAACACAAAAAATGCTTAAAAGAACCCGCAATTAGCTATCAATATGCCTGTTGAAGTTATTAATTATTTTATTTGTAACATATTAAATAGGTATTAATCCCGCCTGTATTTATAAGTACTGAAATCGTCTGATTTTAACTATTTGTTTAATCGGTGGACAAATTCAGCTATTTTAAACATCTTTTTACATATTCAATCACTTAATCAAATCCTTAATCTTACGTCGTTTTTAACATAGTTCTTTTAGAATGTTCTTCAGTTCAGTTAAATTTAATAGATATCAATATTTTGCAAACATACATTCCCTGAGCTTTCAAACGGTACTAAACGGTAACTTTAGTTTCAATAATTGGCACAGTTCCATATTAGAAAATACAAGTTTGTAATTAAATTTAAATTTATTTTACATCTGTGTATATTTAAGTTAGAATACACCAAATATAACATTTACTAACGTAATATCAAAGCAAATTAAAAACCAAATTTTTTTCCCTTATTTCTTCTTACTTCGTAAAATGTAGTGCGTGTTTGCCGTTTTACAAACGCTTATTTGAAGCATTTTTCAGATTCCTTACTAACGTATTTAATTATTAAGATTCAACTTCTGAGAATTCGTTTCAGTAGATTGAAATAACCCCTCGTACCCCACAATACCTCGCCTCTTTTTTTTTTATTAAAAACAGCGAAAACTTGTTTTTTTACATTTTTTGTGGCTTCGTTTGCAGAAGCAATATTAAATACCTAAAACAATCCAAAGAAATGCGTTATGAAGTGTGCGGTTTATAACAACGGAACAAAAAGTAAAAACTTTTTTTTTCAACGATGTTTGAACTCGAAACTTCAGTAAAAACAAAATTAAAAATTTGGGAGCTCGTACTAACGCAGCTCCATATCATCAAATATTTCCTAGTCACGAGCGACCCCAAACCGAAAATTATTTCTTGTGCGACGTTGCTTAGGGTATCCGTAGTCCGCATATCTACGCCCTTCGATTTATAAAATACGAGCTGTTTTGACAGAAACATCTTTTTCTTTGTTCGACCAGATGTTACAAAAATACCGCAATTTCCGCCTAACACATATACGATATTTCATGAAGTCCCAGTGGGAGAGAGCTTATAGTAAGTTAAAATCTTTGTCGTCATGCATTTTCTCTTTTTATATGACAAACTATAAACGCTAAGCCGGAAGGAAAGTTTTCCTGACTGGAAGTAACGATTTTAAAAGAATCTAGCTTTTAAAACATTTATGGGCCCAACCATCAGACAAGCGCAAAATAATATTAATGGTTATCCCTTTGACCTCAAAGCCTTAGCCCCAAGAAAAAATGAGCAAAAGTGCATAAATAAAAGCGCCTGAAATATGTGGAAAAGTGCCATAAATTACGTGATAACAGCTAATCTAATAAGAGAACTACACCCTCATATTTTTCTCCCCTAACTAATATATCGCAACTCGGAAGGCTATTAACAAAAGGGGAAGTTCTGCGATAAGCACAGGAAACAACTTAATACAAGAAACAAATGTCAGGCTAAGGCGACTGCTTCCGCTTTCATTATGATGTTGCATAGTTTTGAGGTACAATTCAAGCACAGACGAAGTGCTAAATTACACTTTGAAGAACTCATTATGTTTATGTCAGTTTGCTTATTGACATTAAATTAACCCAATTCAGGTAAGCAATCTTCTAGAACCCTCACTGAAACGTCGAAGTTAATTATTTAAAATGAAAACGTCCTTGCTCTACGTGTGCGGGTCTTAAAAGGATAACACGAAAACGGTTCTTGAATTTTAATTTTATACTTGTCGTTGAGGTTATTTTTTTATTGGAAGAACCTTGTGATAGGTTAATACTACTTCCGTTTTGAATCTAAACAATCGACGGTATTGACTTTGAATTGAAATTAAGCAATTTATTTGAAAAAATGTTAATTATTGTTTTTGACATCTATCACTCTTTGTATATATTTATATTTTAGATATAAATTATGTTTTTTTGCAGATTCTTGTTAAATGACCGGAAATACGAAAAGTTATTTTTGAAAAAATGTTTGTCTGTGACTCATCGAAATCTTACGAATTACTGAATCGAACAAACTAAAATTAGGTTAGTGTTTCATAAAGACCTAGCACTATTGACAATAGTTATACAGTTTTTTTATCATTGATAAAGTGCTAAAATACAAATCAAGTACTTTTTTTAAATTATGTAGCTTTAAAATGCACCAAATTTGCCGGTGACGACTTTTATGTATTTTTGAACATCGAAATTTTGTGTTCCGTTATTTTTATTATACAAGAAATGACACAACATTTTTGATTAAGCTAAATTGCTCATAACTGATAGTAAAATATAATTTTTGAAACAGAAAATTGAATAAAAGTAGAAAAGAAAGAAATTTCAACCATAACAGCTACAAACTCGATTCAATGGGGAAAGCTGTAGATATTTTAGAGCATAGTTTGGTATCGTTTTGTTTTTTTTGAAATAATTCATGGCTTACTAGATATTTTAAAATAATTAACAACGTCAATTTTTTTACATTGAAGGTCTAATGTAATGAAAATAAAAAAAAGTTACAGGGAAAAACTGTACAACTTTTTAGATTGTATGAGATAATTTTTTTAACGGTTTTACTTTGTTTAGTTTTCACAATATAACATCAACTTGTAGTTTTTAATGACAATTTATATACTAAATCCGTAACTGTCTCACCATAACAACTTCCTGGTCTCTGGTATCGCCAAATTTATCACTATAACACGACGGGGGCTCGTTTCCGTCACTCGTATTGCTATAATTTGTTATTTATGGCATAATTTAATTCTGAAAGGTCCGCAGACTTAAACAGTAATATATCGATTTATTCTAATGAAATTAAAACAATTGAGAATGTTTAAATTGAACAATTTTCATTCGTTTATGAGAGGTAAGAAACAAAAGCGTCATGGAACTGAAATAAATACCAGCGCAGGTTCACAAGATGAAATGAACCGAGTTGATTCTATTTATTCCATTAACGATTTACGCAACTATAACAAACGAAAGATGCTGCGTCTCCAGGTCAAAACAGTGGCGTAGCAAACACCCCCGCAGACCCCGCACTACGGAGGGCAAATTTTTTTAGGTCCCAGAGCAATCAAGGGCCGCCAAAAAAATAATCGAGAAAAAAACACGTTTTCACGCTACCGGCAATGTAAGTAGGCCTTACATCCATAGCTACAGGGATCGTAAGTGGCTGATAACATTCGTGTACTAGTTACCCTTAACGACGGAACTTAATAGTGTCACTTACACTCCTAGGAAAATAATGTTGATTTTAACTGTTCGTTGATATGGTAACAAGCACAGACAACTTAGAATAATGGGGCTTTTAAAAAATAATTCCGATGACAGCTGTCAAAACGAACTTTAAAAATATGATTAAATTTCTACCTGTAGGCCTACTTACATTGCCGGTAGCTTGAAAAATTTAATAAGTAACACGGAATGTATCGACTAATAACATCGTCGGCAGGCGACAAGCTTCGGCTCCGCCTCAGCTCGTATTCGCCTACCTCGGATGTTATTACGTCCTTACATTCCTTGATACTTAAATAACTATTATTGCACTTCAAAAAATAAAATCATAAAAAAAATACTTTATTTTTTCTAGCGAGTATAAAATACCGCAAAGGGTTGCTGCAGCCGTATCCCTTTCAACGTGAGACAGATGGAAGGGATTCGGATTTAGTATATTGAAACAATTACAGCAATTGCTATATAATTCATAAGACTAGGATTTCGTTTCGCGGTCTACTACACTACCTACTTAATTAACTTGTTTATTATTAAAACAAGAGAACATTGTGAAGCATAGCCCACAGGTCATGCAACTTCGAAGCTGTTGAATAAAAACGTAGTGACTGCTATCATGGTGCTTTTTTTATTTAAATTAATTTTCCTACTACCAGTAAGTAAGTACGCCATACATCCATGGCTACAAGAGATTTAAGTGTCTCATAACATTTGTTTATTAGGTACACTTGACTACAGAACTTAACAGCGATTCTTACATTTCTAGGAGATAATAATTTATATGTCACGTGACGCTGTTTAAACTAATCAGATACATAAAAATGATTAGTTATATTTTACCACAACGATAATAAAAAACAAATAATCCCGTTGTCTTGTTTACGTATGTTGCGTTGGTAACCACCTTACGATCTAAGCCTGATAGAGTGTAGAACATGGTATGCTGTTGCTAGGACCAATTTTAGGCCGCTTCTGCGCAAGTGTAAAAACCCCATTGTTTAACAGTGCGCTGGCGCAGTAGGTGTACTTCTGTCAGTTTCTAATGTCAAGTGGAATGATAAAGAGGTTAGGTGCTTCTATTTTGTCAACAAATTAATGTTTAAAGTAAGTTTCATTTACTTTATATACTTTATTATGAAGTGCTGTGTGAAAAATTGCCCCAACTATAATAGTAAGACAAAAAGTAAGTATTAAATTATAGATCCACTTAAATTAATTTTTTGTTTATTGAACATTTTATTATTATGAGCATAGGTATGTGAAATATTTAACTTTCCCACAACTACAATAAACTGACAGTAAAATAATTTTGGTTAGCCACAATGTTTTATTCATTATATTCTCCTACTAAATATAACTCGTGTTAGGTATATTGTGCGTGAAAATAATAGTAATATAAATTTATAGCAACAGACATAACTAACTTACGAAATATCATGATATAGTATAAAGGGTGGTATGCTACAGCGCACAGTTTAAGAGCCACTGTGTAACGTCATCAAGTGTAAAATTAACGGCAAATTTAAAAATTAATAGGCAGCAAGTCTGCAGTCGGTGCATTTTAATCGTTTTTTCAACATATAATTATAATAATTTAGTTACGATTATACAATCTAAATAAAAATCCTCTGGGAAAGTAAAATATTTTACATTGGATGTACCTATGCTTATAATAATATAACGTTCAATAAACAAAAAGTTAATTTAAGTGGATCTATAATTTAATACTTACTTTTTGTATTACTACTATGTAGTTGGGGCAATGTTTTACATAGCACTTCATAATAAAGTATATAAAGTAAATAAAACTTACTTTAAACACTAATTTAATGACAAATTAGAAGCACCTAATCTCTTTATCATTCCACCTGACATTAGAAACTGACATAAGTACACGTACTGCGCCTGCGCACTGATAAAAAACAGGGTTTCTCAACAAGTTTTTACTCTTGCGCAGAAGTTGAAGAAAATTGGTCCTAGTAACAGCATACCATGTGCTATACTGTATCATGACGAAATATAAACAATTAAAACAACATTCTTATTATAGTTCTGATAACAGATGTCAAATGGCAATGTATTTTCTTATTATTTTAAGGTAATTGCTGCCGGCACTAAGAACAATTGCTGCCGGTAGTGGGAAAAATATAATAAGCAACACATAAAGTAAGGATATAACATTCTCGGAAGGTAATATAAACCCAGACCCCGCCTCGAGTTATATCTTCCTTGAAAGTTCGTACGTCCTTACATTCATTGTAGCTTGAATAACTATTATTTGTATACTGCAGATATTAGGTGAATACAATTCTACCAAGCCATAAAAAAAAACTCGCAGTCGACTATGAAAGAATGCGGCAGCAGTATATGTAAAATAATAAAATGTTACTAAATATGTAGAAATAGATTTCTCAAGAAGGATCAAACTATACCAAACCGTAAAAAGAAAAGTTAAATTTTATTTAGAAAATGAAAGAGAACACTAAAGAAAGCGTTAGTGCTATGTAATTAAATATATTTTATATTCCACGCTTCTAACAAAAATGTTGTTTATAAAATTGAAGACTTAATTTACCGACCTCGAGAACACGGTTTTATACGAAAACATATTTTTACAAAAAAAAAGAGTGGAACATAGCCCACGGGTTCCACTGGTATTGTAAACGAAGATAGTAAAAAATTATAATTTCAAAGTGAAAGACATTTGTATCAATCATATAAAACTGTTGTTTTGATTTTGATTTGAAAGACCTATTTTATAGTAATTAAACGTAGCAGAAAATTTTGTATAGAGTTTTAAACGAACTAACAGCATGATATTTCTCAGTCAGTTTCAAATGTCGCATTACATTACGTTAGTGTAAATTTATGAAGATGGTTTATGATCTACAGCGCAAAACTCAATTTTATTGTATTATCTCAAGACGGAGTGCATATTCAGCAATTCAAGCTGCAGGCTTCGCGTTGTAATAATTGTCATTTAGATAGCTATAAGATATCATTCTATCGTTTTAGGATTTCACTCAGACATTAATATGTAACGAGTTAGATATAGTGCAAACTGTTAATACTCGGAGGTAGAAGCAATGCGGCGAAGACAATTAAATAGCAACTAATTTCTAATACAGATGTATGAATTATTCAATAACAAATGAGGTCTTGTTCAAAGTTTACAATTCACAAGAGGCGTTTTATAAGCACAAAGTGCTTTCAATAATTAATTCATGAATTTACGAAAAAGTTTTTTATTATTAAAAACGGTAGTTGGGAGAAAGTAAATTTTTAACACAGGGAAGGGATTCTCAGATTTTCCTTGATTATTCGATGATCCGCTTAATTAACTTGCGCTGCGTTTTAATTAGATTTAATAAGGTTCTGAAACGAATTTGCCAACTTGCAAGTCGCTTGGAAGTTAACGCCAATCTGTCACACCGCTTTTGTTTTAAAAATACGCTTTTAGTTTTTGCTACTTACATGCAAACTGTTCAGCAACTTTGTTTGATGTTCGAAAGTGAACGGTTTTTCATATTTGCTTCTTAATACAGGGTGTAACAAACATGGTTGGCTATACGTAGACGTATTAATTGTACTCACTGAAATGATCCAAAAAAATGACGTAAACATGTATGAAGGGGGCGAATAAAACTTAAGTTTTCTTTTATATCTTAGACACCTTTTAATATAAAGTAATGACTTTGGGCATATGGTTTACTATTAATAAGTACTACTATCTAACACCATCCAGATAAAATTATTTAAGCCATAGGCGTTCAAAACTGGGGGATCTGGGCTATTTTAATTTATTTTATAATATTATTTTTCTACCCCCATGTTTATTCTTTGAGGCTTTCGCGGTTTCTCGAACTGTCAATATTACAATTTACTTTCGGCTTAGACTGCGTCGTCATTTACTAGATGTGGCATAATCAGGTAAGGACCGACCTGTAGCGTGTCTGGCTTTACAAGCATTTACTCTAGAATTTTTATTCACTCTGAAGATGCAAACTGCAATGTCTTGCGAAACGTTAGTTTGTATGGGTTCACAAACAGCTAACAGGCATAAGCCGATTAAGTATTATTGTCCTGGCAAACAAAATACATTAAGATCAAATCCTTGTCCGCCCCAAGGTTTAAATAATCTAAGTACACGGCCCTGTTTAGGCAGGCAGCCGAAAGTAAATTCTAATATTGACGATACTTCCATGTCTTAATTTATTTATTAAGTGTGCGCTGCCTATACTAAAATAATACCCATTTCGATACAGATTTGCATTTTGAAATGGCCCAAACTGACCAATAGCAGCAAAGCATTGTTTTTGGTAACCATGGTTACAAGAGTTGTTGACAATCAACATCGCAAAACAGTTTGAGTTTTTTAGCATAAAGAAACTTTTTAATGAATATTATTTTAAATTAACTAGTCGTAAAAAAATAGTGTATGCAACTCTTATATAATGACTATTAATACACTCGTTTGAATTACGGCACTCGCTCCCGCTCGTGTCGTAATCTCACTCGTGTATTAATAGCTATCATTATAGATTCGTTGCATAATATACTATTATGTAGTTTTCAATTTTTTTACCATTTTGAATCCGTAATTAAGATCATATAGTATCTGCCCCGATAACCGTTTTGTTTTTCTCCGACAGTGTCTATTCGGGTTAGTGCACTACAAATATTGTTGTAGTAGACTCAAAGAGTTTGATCACGCTTTGCTAGCATAGTAATATTATATCTGCTTGCTTTCCATGTTAATACTGGTGTTATTGTGAAGGTTGAACGTTTGATACGTCTGACAGCAACATATTTACGAAAAATAAAAATGAAATTTTTGCGAATGCGACCTGGCAGCATCGGTCGATCTGTTAAAGATTATCAATGAGTGAATAATAATTTATGCATTTACCTTACGCGTTTGTTACGTTTTGAAATTTCACCGCTCTATAAAGCGTAAGCTAAATTGTTTACTTTTCTTCGTTAGCCCCCTTCCATCTAAAATTGGATATAGGCCTTCTCTGTCTGTGTCTATTTATTTCTGTTAGACGTTATAGGCAGAATTCACACCAAAGCAATAGGCAACAAGCAACAAGCAACTCGATACAGACAACAAGCTATATCATATCCCCCATATATTCACACCAAAACGATTAATTTTTAGTAGTGTTTACGATGTCGTCAATCAACAACGTGCTGATTGCATATCAGTATATCACATGCTACGCAGGCTGCGAACGAGAGTTCTCGAAAACAAACGGTACGACCTTTCCACATTGAAAATATATCCTATTCTGTAAATGTGGTTGCTAGAGAAATAAATGTAGATTAGGAAAAATTGAAATTTATAGAATGAATCAAGAAAACGTTTTATTTTTACTTACACTCGCTTCCCCGTTCATTTGCAATCAAGATACAAACTTAAGACTAAAAGTAAGTCCGGAAGAACGCCTTCTTATTACTATAAGGTAAGTTAGTATATTTGAAATATGTTTTCTATTTAAGGTAAGGTATAAAATATATATTAGACACATAAACATTTTTTATAAAGATTTATTAAATTTTTATACAATTCAAATAAAGAAAATATTTCTCGAAATTTGTCAATTAAGTTCAGGTCAGGTTTTTTGAATTAGAAGGTTCTAAGAAAGAAGAGATTTGGTTTCAATTATGGCTAGAATAGACCACTACATGTTTCGTTCTTATTTGAACTCATCAGGTAGGCATAATTCTAACCATAATTGAAACCAAAAGCAAACAAGCAGATATATGCCAGCAAGTATAACATTAAAGGGGAATTACACTAGTAACGCCCTCTATGAAGTGCGGCGAGGAAAAGTTGCAAAGCAGCAAACCGGCAAAGTTGCGATCGGAACCTGCTAAGCAGGTATCTGCGATCGCACCGGCCTCTAAGCACAAAACACAGAAACGCCCGATCGCAACTTTGCCGGTTTGTTGCTTTGCAACTTTTCCTCGCCGCACATAATAGAGGGCGTTACTAGTGTAATTCTCCTTTAATGTTATACTTTCTGGCATATATCTGCTTGTTTGCTTTTGATTTCAATTATGGTTAGAATTATGTCCACCTGATGAGTTCAAATAAGAACGAAACATGTAGTGGTCTATTCTAGCCATAATTTAAACCAAATCTCTTCTTTCTTATTTCTTGCCACACGGGCGTTTCTGTGTTTTGTGCTTAGAGGCCGGTGCGATCGCAGATACCTGCTTAGCCGGTTCCAATCGCAACTTTGCCGGTTTGCTGCTTTGCAACTTTTCCTCGCCGCACTTCATAGAGGGCGTTACTAGTGTAATTCCCCTTTAATGTTATACTTGCTGGCATATATCTGCTTGTTTGCTTTTGGTTTCAATTATGGTTAGAATTATGCCTACCTGATGAGTTCAAATAAGAACGAAACATGTAGTGGTCTATTCTAGCCATAATTTAAACCAAATCTCTTCTTTCTTATTTCTTGCCACACGGGCGTTTCTGTGTTTTGTGCTTAGAGGCCGGTGCGATCGCAGATACCTGCTTAGCAGGTTCCGATCGCAACTTTGCCGGTTTGCTGCTTTGCAACTTTTCCTCGCCGCACTTCATAGAGGGCGTTACTAGTGTAATTCCCCTTTAATGTTATACTTGCTGGCATATATCTGCTTGTTTGCTTTTGATTTCAATTATGGTTAGAATTATGTCCACCTGATGAGTTCAAATAAGAACGAAACATGTAGTGGTCTATTCTAGCCATAATTTAAACCAAATCTCTTCTTTCTTATTTCTTGCCACACGCGCGTTTCTGTGTTTTGTGCTTAGAGGCCAGTGCGATCGCAGATA
Organism: Ctenicera cuprea; assembly: GCA_958336395.1. Classification (NCBI taxonomy): domain Eukaryota; kingdom Metazoa; phylum Arthropoda; class Insecta; order Coleoptera; family Elateridae; genus Ctenicera; species Ctenicera cuprea. The sequence goes on from OY284494.1 coordinate 26,619,759, forward strand.
CCTGCTTAGCAGGTTCCGATCGCAACTTTGCAGGTTTGTTGCTTTGCAACTTTTCCTCGCCGCACTTCATAGAGGGCGTTACTAGTGTAATTCCCCTTTAATGTTATACTTGCTGGCATATATCTGCTTGTTTGCTTTTGATTTCAATTATGGTTAGAATTATGTCCACCTGATGAGTTCAAATAAGAACGAAACATGTAGTGGTCTATTCTAGCCATAATTTAAACCAAATCTCTTCTTTCTTATTTCTTGCCACACGGGCGTTTCTGTGTTTTGTGCTTAGAGGCCGGTGCGATCGCAGATACCTGCTTAGCAGGTTCCGATCGCAACTTTGCCGGTTTGCTGCTTTGCAACTTTTCCTCGCCGCACTTCATAGAGGGCGTTACTAGTGTAATTCCCCTTTAATGTTATACTTGCTGGCATATATCTGCTTGTTTGCTTTTGATTTCAATTATGGTTAGAATTATGTCCACCTGATGAGTTCAAATAAGAACGAAACATGTAGTGGTCTATTCTAGCCATAATTTAAACCAAATCTCTTCTTTCTTATTTCTTGCCACACGGGCGTTTCTGTGTTTTGTGCTTAGAGGCCAGTGCGATCGCAGATACCTGCTTAGCAGGTTCCGATCGCAACTTTGCAGGTTTGTTGCTTTGCAACTTTTCCTCGCCGCGCATCATACAGGGCGTTACTAGTGTAATTCCCCTTTAATATAAGGTTCTAGTTCGTACCGTTAGTCAGAAATAAATTGCCAATTCTGGGCAAGCATTCCGGTTTTATACACGTTGAAAATTAGGGGGAGGTGAGGTCGACGCGTGATTCTCCGAAGAACGGTGTTCCGGCGCGATCACTCTGCGTGTTGATATCTCCTTGCAGCGCCACCGTCTTCTTGAAATTACAACAGCAAAATAAATTGTGCTGATTTTTAAAGCTGTTATTACCAGGTTGACTCGTTACACGCAAAGAATCGAACTGAAATACAGGGTGTCCAAGATAAGGAGTGCATGCATGGGGATCTCGTAAACGGTAAGAGATAAAGATTCGGTTAAATGAGAAGAATTGTTCAGCATCTCAAGTACTACTGTGATCCATATTTAAATCCTACAATTTTTGCTTAATTTTCAGTACAGACTAAAAAAACTAAATTTTTTGGTTTTCGTTTTTTGTGTATAATTTGGTTATTATCAAAGATAGCGCAAAGAAGTTTTGACATTATTAAAACACCTTTCTACATAGACTTCCAATGTCAAATTAAAATTTTTATAGGTCTTAAAATTTTAAAGATATTGACCTTAACTTCACTTTTTTAAATGCGCGTCAAAGGCGGCCATGCCATCATTGATATGGGTTTATTTTCACAAATAACGGAGTTATAAGCAAGACACGTATTTTTTAAGGTAGGCTGTGAAAAATGTTTACGTTAAAACAAAATGAGTAGGCTGAAAATTAACAAAAAAAAAACAAGAAAACAAAAAACAAAAGGCTGCATTTGTTTCCATTGAGGTTTTATCTTCCCAATAATAATACAGTTATAAGCGAAAAATTGTTTGCTCGTGGTAGGCTGTGAAAAAACATTAAAACAAACACCTGAATGTTTCATAAAATAAAACTATAAAAAAATGTATGCTCGTATAACAGTCAAAAGACGTTTAACTATTAAATAGTCCTGCTAAGTAATAAAACACGAAACGGAAGATAAATTTAGAATGACAATAAGCTTGTGTAAAGATGCAAATATTGCTAAAACAAATTAAATAGTACTCATCTATAATTATCATAAATATTTATTAGTTTTATTCCCTGAAACATTCAACAAATAATTTCTCGCTTACAACTTTATTATTATTGGAAAGATTAAACCTCAATGGAAATAAATGCAGCCCTTTGTTTTTTGTTTTCTTGTTTTTTCGTTAATGTTTAGCCTACTCAAGAAAACATTTTTCACAGCCTACTATAAAAAAAGGTTTCTTGCTTATAACTCCGTTATTTGTCAAAATAAACCCATTAAAGCTTATATCAGAGAAAAGAGGAAAAAGAGCTCTATCTAATGATGACATGGCCGCCTTTGACGCATATTTAAAAAAGTGAAGTTGATGTCAATATCGTTTAAAATTTAAAGACCTATAAAAATTTTAATTTGAGATTCGATTTCTGTGTAAAAAAGTGTCTTAATAATGTCACAACGTCTTTGCGCTATCTTTGATAATAACTAAATTATACACAAAAAACGAAAACTGAAAAATTTAGTGTCTGTACTGAAAATTGAACAAAAATTCTAGGATTTGAATGTGGATCATAGTAGTGCTTGGAATGCTGAATAATTCCTTTCATTTAACCGAATCTCTATCCCTTACCGTTTACGAGATCCCCATGCATGTACTCCTTATCTTGGACACCCTGTATAAGTTTACCAAAAACTTAGGTCGGTGAGTATCATGCATTCAATCGGAATATATTTGAAAATGATCTCCCAATACGCGTCATCACAAATCGCCATTCTCATAAGTTATAATTCAGAAAAGCGTAATTTATCCTCCCCTCCCCACCTTATTTTTGGAGGATACGTACTTCTGAGGTAATCTTTACTGTTCATATCTATTGCTCTTTATTGATGCAATTATGTGAAACTGTCTATTACCGCTTCTTAATTTCGTGGCATGGTAGTAAATGGTGGAAAAGTCTCCAAATGCGCATCAATACATAACGAGCCCAAATAGCAGCTGCCGGCAGCGGTCCTGAGGATAGGTAAAGCGGTTTCACTCGTATAGCGTAGCAGTTTGTATTGTATTTATTAATTTTTAGGTCTTGCTGGTAAGTCAAATTTAGGTAAAATTACTAATCGACATTAATTATTAGTGGTAATTATTGTAACATGACCTACCTAAGAAAATATAAGCTCTAATTAGCTGTGTTTAGTTGTAATTATACATATAAATACATAACCTTCAAAATGCGATTTCTGTACACACTGAATTTGCGTGCTTGTACTATTCTTACCAACCAAACCACAAAATAAGTGCGCAGTTAAGCAACCACAATGTCACGGCAGCATGATGTATGAACAGCAGTCACGATCCCACTTCTTATATTATGTAACAATTCTGTTTCATTAGTTCATCCACCTCTACTCGTTTTCTACCATTTCATGGGCGCATACGAAATAAGCATTTGTGAAGTAGCGAACCATAGCCGATTTATCAGTGGCGTAGCTATCATAGCTCCAAGGCAATGGGGCCCGAAGATTAGGGTCTCCTTGGGGCTACCAGTAAAAAAGTCCAATTAATTCTTAAAGTCAGTGGCGTATTTATTGTCAAAAATGCTTTAATTTAAGGTGTTAAAAATTACTTGACGACGCCCTTAACGCCCCTTTCCCAAAAAAAGTTGTCTGGAAGAACCTCTTACTTATTTTGCAATTAGGCCAAAAGAACTATTTTTTCCTTCCATCCTATTGATTCTGTTTTGCGATTAGAACTACACAAATTTTGATAAAAAGTTATTTTCATTTCACAGCAACAAGTGGTATTTTGGAAATTAGCTGCCAGTCACTATCTGAGATGTGAAGGGTAGATATCTGTGTTTAATTCATGCGAATTATTAAAGCTAATTCGAATCAAACGATAATAACAGTAATTAACCATTCTGAATTTAGGTTCAGCCAATAAAAGTGGTTGGAAGAAAATGAGCATTTAGTGATTATGACAAATCATACTCTGTGATCGGTTTCATTTTTTTGAAATTAATTTCTCATCATAATTAATTCAGAACTCTTCTCTGTCACGTTCATCTGAGGTTTAGAGCTTATAGTGCTGCAATACAGTAGCTGTTTCCAATCCAAGATGTGACCCCAAGAATTGATGGGAATTTGAGGAAAAACTCTTTAGAATTCAACTGGGGTTAATATGACACGGATCTGATTCCGGCGGCGTGTCAGACTTGCAAAAGCTTGCCTGGGGCCAAACGACAGGGTGTCCATCAATCACTTCCTGTCGCTCACCCCTGATACATCAAACCGTGAGCCACTAATAGCTTTAACACCCCGCAGCCCTTATCGGTGCTGTCCATCGACTGTCTGCCCTCATGAGCGACAAATCGCTAACTAGATCAAAGAATTTCGTCATGCATCAGTTCGCTCGTCTAGTTTTAGTAAGCGGAGGGAATCAATAATAACGTTGTAGCTGATTAAGTAAATGTTGTATGTATATGATACGGAAGCTCTTTAGGGAATAGTCAATCAATCAAACTTGGGGCGCCCCAAGGGTTATATCGAATCCCTTATTATTCCTCACGCAACATCAGGTACACGCGTTTTAATATGATGTGAGCGAGCAGGTGATTAATGGATTAATAAGATACACGAATGTGTAAGCTTCCAGCCGTTTTTCTTGTAATTCTACAGAATTTTCCAGATTAGTGCGACACTCGACACAATTTCATGGGTTAAGATTAGCCCCGTTAATAAATTGAAGTTTCTCGAATACGGCTTGCAAGTAAACAGAGGATCTGACTGGCTTAAAAGCATTTTCCGTTAGCTTGTCAGCTTTGAAGCTAGCACTTAATTACAAATCGCACTTTATACTGGCAGAAATGTAAATTGGTATTGAAGACTGGCGTCACGCAAATAAGAGCAAAGAATGTGAGGTGGAAAAGGCAAGTAAGTGGCTTTGCTGCTGCCACCGCCGTTAAGAACGAAGTTGCATCCATCTACTTGATGGGGAAAATAACTCAGAAAAGGCAAGAACTTATATTTTTGAACTTTAAAATTAAATGTCGACAGTAATTTACATATTTCAAAATTTTAATTCGGAAAAATAACTTGGTTACGACAACGACATAGCCTCACCATTTTTATGATTTTTAACTTAATAACCATCGTGCAAATACGGTTCCTCGGGTTTAATATACAATCATTTTTTCTGGCTCAAAAGCGTAGTTTTTAAGAACTACAACTACCAAGAAAAATTTGAAAGTATAGGATTGCAAACTGTAATGAAGAATATTGTAAACGTTATTACCTTCCTCGCTATAGTAAGGGCTGTATAGTCTATATACGTATTGTGATCGTCATGTAGGATCATTCAGCAAAGTTATTTTCACTTTGGGCTAACTGGCTCAAATTCGAGTTACCCCTAAAACAAAGGTACTTTAATTTCAACCAAAACATTTTGAAAAATAAGCACGTTTTAGAGCCTTGAGAGACCGATAAAGCGGACGCTGCAGAAGTGTCTGCGTGTCTGTCTGTGTGTGCGTCTGTATACCCTTTGGCTCTAAGAATAGTAATTTTACTGAAATGATATTGGTCCGCCAAAAAAAGGAGGGACGGAAAGCGTGCTCCACTTCAAAATAGACGCGCCCAAAAAAAATTTTAGATTTTTATTCTACTCATATCGAATAGTCGTACTGCGCTATCGCAATCTCCCTATCACTCCCCCCCCCCCCACTGTCCATACCATCGGTTTTTTGTTTTTTCAAAAATTTACAAATTTCATCTTCAAAATCGGTATAAGCATGTTAAATGACAATAGGAACAGCTTTTCATTGAAAAAACACTACTGAGATGTTTTATTTTGGTCTTTTATCTGAACAATTTAATTGTGTAATCTCTAAAAACCGGCAAATTATGAAATTGATTATGAAATTTTATCCGATAAACATTGGTTGCAACTAGAAACACAAAACGTCATAAAAACAGGCGATTGGTTAAAATAATTTGAAAGGGGGCTTAAAAAAATTTGAAGGGGAAGACTCTACTTAAATGCAGATGCGCTCAGAAAAAAACTGTGGATTGGTATTGTACACATGCGTCAAATAGCCGATATTGATTGATATTTCGAAAATTGACAACTATCGGCTTCAAAATCGATAGGAAGATATTAAATGCCAATAGGAACAATCTCTATCGAGAAAGCTCCTCCGGAAGATTTCCCTTTAATCGTTTACCAGAACTGTTTAATTGGATAATCGACAAAATAGAGACTATAACCAAATAATAAAATCGATTTTTGATGTCAAGGAATTTATATTGTTTGCAATTAACAAATGTTAAAATAAAAACTTCCAAAATTACACAAAATTTCAAATATTTTAAATTTTTATTAACATTTGCAAAAATTTTGAAAAATATTTGCTTAATTTTTTAAGTTTAAAAATTTATAAATGATAAAAATTTCCTACATTTTGTGAAAATTTTAAACGTTCAAATTTCAAAAATTAATAAAATTTACCTAAATTATTTATTAATTTCCATAGAATTGTCAAAGTTTTCGAAATATTTTTAAAATTTTCGAAAATTCAAATAAATGCGAAGAAGGTTAGGCAACGGTTGCCCGACAGCTTTTGTTTATTAACTGCTATAATTTTTATTTTTATTCACTTGCGAATTATATTATTTATAACGTTTGTTTGGATAGATCTTGACTCAGATAATGATTTGAATATTGACTTTGTGATAGACATCATTATGAATTAATGCATTGTGCCTTTTGGTAACATGAACTTTTAATTATATTTTGATTGAATATAATACTATTTTTTAAATTTAATTGTAATATTTGATGCAATCTTTTACTTGCAATTAATTGTTACTTAATATGTTTTTTTTTAATTATTAGTTGCAATACAAGTAAAACACAATATCATAAATTGGATGCTATCCACTTTAAAGGTTTAAATAATGAAAAAGTTAATAGAAAACAAGTGCTCTTCAAAAACTAAATGGATTAACCATTTTAAAGTTAGGGTAACTAGTTTCGAAAACAAACACGGAGGCGCTACGCGAATTAGCGTATTATAAACTATTTATGTTTATATTAAATAAAAATACAATTTTTCAGGGCACCAAGGCTTAACGTGTGTGATCGTTTTAATCCAAAAGCTCACTACGTTTATCAACATCTGGTAAAAAAAATTGCAATTGAATAAAAAGCTATAAGCAAGTGTGAAGTGACTGTTTAAGTGTTTACCTAGCTCCAAAAACTCAGATATAGTGAAAAAACTAATGCAAAGCAAAAGTATCTTTGTCTACAGTCTGCTGGTTTTTGTGATTCTACAGGTAACGTAACAGTGATACTGATAATGAACAGGGTGAGCCAACAACGCCGTGGTGGTCCATATCTCCTTTACTAATTAAAATTCAGAAAAATGTAGCAAATGAATGTTTTAGAGGACTAAGAGAACCGCATTTTAAAATTATTTTAAATTGAATTTGTTGTGGAGCCGTTAAATACGACATCCGGGACCACCTATTTGCGTGCCGTTCCAAAAGCACGAGGTAGGTTGGACTTGGCTTTCGGACACCCATCCAAGTACTGACTAGGTAAAGCTATGCTTAACTTTGCTGATCGTACTCGAATGGTTATTCTAGCCGCGCCAACTCGGAACCCAATATTTAATTTTAACATTATTAAATTTAACAGTGGTGATCGCGACATTACTAAAAATTAGGAGGGAATATAGCGTATGGAAATAAGCTACTTTTTTTTCTCTTCAACTCAGGACAACGACAACTCTTTTTGTCTGCCATTGCTAACTGTAACAGGTCTAGTTGTGATGTCGTTAGTAATATTAACACTAATAATTAAAAATAAGTATTTAAATTAAGGATTTGTCATTATCCCGTATAGTAGGTAGGTTTTCATTAAGCTAAAATAATTATAATATTATAAAATATTCACTCCGCCGTTCGGTCGAACCTTACTGATTAAAACAGTTTATTATCATCTAATCGCTAATGGCACATGCCAAAAATCGCAGTAAGTGCCTCTCCTTTTCTATAATAAATAGGTTTTTAAATTGTATAAAAAGTAATGCAACATGTTGCCTTGCGCTGTGCTGTGTGAGTAATATTTCTCGAACTTCTTGTTCTTGTCTTGCTTTTTCTTGTTCTTGCTGCAAGAACAAGAACAAGAAGTGGGTGTGCAAGAAACAAGACAAGACAAGACTAGCTGGAGCAAGAACAAGATTTCTTGTCAAGACGTTGGCAACAAACAAGATTTCTTGTTTTATGTAGATACATGAAATAGAAGCTTCAAAACGCCGATTTTAACGCTTCTGGAACTGGGGTGTGTAAAAACAAAATAATACTGTAGTGCAAAATAATAATTTATAAGTTTTGTTGCAATGTAACAGAGCGATAAATGAGCTATTTTCATAATAAACCCATGATTAGCCAATAGGATAGCCCCTGTCAATTAAAAAATAAAAACGCACATTTTGTAGGTAGGTTCCAATCTGATCAATAAATTCAAAGTCAGTAAATTGTTCTATTTGAGTACTCAGTTTATAGAAAACCTACACAAACAGACATTACAATACCACACGATTCTTGTCACCATAAAACACATAAATTAGCAGCATACAGGTCCCTGATACATAGGGCTTTGACGGTCCCTTTAGATGAAATTAATTATAATAGAGAAATTTCAATTATTAAACAAATTGCATACAGTAATGGTTATAATACTAAACTTATTGATACATTAATTAAAGAAAAATATTATAAATTAGCCATTCAAAAAATTTATCCGAATATCCTAACTTCGTTCGATACAATTAAATATGCTTCGATCCCATATTTTGGTGAGAAATCAGAAAAAATTGCTAAAATTATAAACAAAACAAATAAATATAAAGTAAGCTTTAAAACAACTAGGAACATCTTAAATACTTTGTTTAATGCAAAATCAAAAACAGACGATTTGTTAAAATCAGGCATTTACAAATTAAATTGTTCGCATTGTAATTCGGTTTATATAGGCCAGGCAATTAGAAATTTTGATATTAGGTATAAAGAACACGTACGTTGTTACAAATACAAACACCCACATAAATCCAATTACGCTAAACACTTACTAGAACAAAATAATTCAATGACATCTAATAACACCATAAAATGTTTAGACTTTTGTGATGATAAACGTAAATTAGATATACTAGAAGCTTTTGAAATTCACAAACATTTAAAAACTGTACCGTTAATGAATGAGCAAATTGATCTGTTAAATTCTCCTCTACTGGACATTTTTTTGGAATAAGAAATCAAGTCATCTGCAGACGATTACCAAGATAAGTAAAAAAGTTCTATTGCTATAACAACACTAACTGTTTACTTTTTCATATAACCTTTGACAATGGCATGTAAACATGCCGAAATACGTATAAGGTTTAAATAAATAGATATTGTTAAAGTGATTAAGTATTTTATATACAGATACTCATTAAATATGGACTTTAACGAAGTAAAGCTGGAATAGATAAATAAATTGTTCTACATTTAATATAGATAACTCTTAATAAGCAGTGCGTTTCAAACAAAATGCAAAAATCAGTAATATCAAAACCAAGTTTTTTAGCAAAACTGACATTTTAGCTGTCATTTCTGTACAATAAAACGATGGGGAAACCGAAGCAGATGTAAAAGTCCAAAACTAACAGTTTAAAAAATAAATAAATAACGTTTTTTTGCTATTTGTTTAATATGTACTTCATTTGGAACGCACCGATAAAATACAAAAATTAAATTGTTAATGCAAAGAAACCAAATAAAATATATGCAAGTATAGTATGTATGTTAGTCTACTAACTACCAAAAGTTTCTTAGTCAGTACTACACGGTACAAATGCGTTTAACGAGTAGGCGCACGCAACAGGAAGCCGGCGTTGTATTATCAAGACTCAATAGCTAGGGGAATCCCCCAACTAGCAAGAACAAGAAATAAGCAAGAGTCTTACTAGCAAGACAAGAATTAAGCTAGCAAGAAATTTGCAAGACAAGAAGTTGTTTTACTTCTTGTCTTGCTTAGCAAGACAAGACAAGAAGTTGCCGAGCAAGACAAGAAATCTTGCTTTGTGCATCACTATGTGTGAGTAGAAGCCTGAAATGTCTTATTTACATATTATAATTAAGTAATTAAAAAATGTATGGTGAAGTGAATTTGTTTAATAGACACAATTAGTGGAATTTTATTCTGTTACTATTCAAAAAAATAAAATAGTTTAAATAGATTTTTACAAAAAAAATCACATTCTAGCCGGTGAATGTTCCCCGCCTTTCAGTGCAACAAATGTAACTGAAAACCTGTCCGGCATGCTAAACTAAAAATCATGGAATACAAAGCAGTTTATTTTTGTGCTGCTGTTTTGTTTTAGTCATAAAAAGCAGATGTGTTCAAATTTATTAGCTGCCTGAACGACAAAATAATCCCTTAAATGGAGTTGGATGCATACATAAAACTAGTCATAGTACTCATAATATTAGTTGCTACTTTGTTGTAGGCTTTCAAAAAATAAATATGAAGCAGTCTTCACTCAACTTTTGCACGCTGTTTTTTTTGTCTTTACGTGTCCTTGTGTTTCTTCCTCAAGGTTAAATTAAAAACAAGTTTAAGTTTTCCCATCTTTTATTAATCTAGTATGTAATCCACAACCGGTAAGTTCGACCTGATTTTTAAACAATAAAATAAAAAGATAATGTCATCACCAGTTACTGAAAACGCTCCTAAACACAAGCTGTGCAATCAACAAGGCCAGCATAAAGTTAGCACAATTTTGATCCTCCAAATTTGTAGTTAGAGGGACAGATCATCAAATGATTTTACTCAAAAATTACAAATTACATTAACGCAAGCTAAACAGTAGCTACGCGTTGCAAGCGGAGAACTATTTATTTAATCCGCCAAGTGAAGGTAAAAATACCAAACGCTAAAATCCGAAATAATAAATCATCTTTGCGCTTTACAATACCAAAAAGTCGGAGTTGTATACTCCTTCGTAACTTTTGCGTCATTTGCGAAACGTGGCCGGAAGTAGAGTCACAACCCTCGAGGAGAAAATTCACGAAACCACTCCCGGGCTGCAAGTTACCGAACATAAACAGTCGTCCATTACGATGCTGGTGGACCTTACCGCGACAGGTCAGCGGGGACGCCTAACCAGTCGCCGCCGCCCGCAGTAATCCACCAGCGTTCACGATTCTTGTCATTTTCCAACAAAATATGCTGATACTATCACCATCTTCAAAAGTAAGGCCCAGAAAGGCACAAGTTTCTGTTAATTTCCTGCACAGAAAACCCAAGGCAGGGGTCAGTGATGGCAGCCAATTACTAAAGCCTGGCTACCTGTCGCCTCTTTGTTAGCGATGCTAAAACAAAAGAGTAATTTTTAATAGATAATGGTGCCGATGTATGCGTTTTGTAGTTCCGAAGTTCTACACTAAAGGTCCACGTCTTGGCACAAACTATAAGAATTGTACGCAATTAGTAACAAAATTATAAACTATTACATGTTGACGATATCGACGCTAAACTATGAAAGCTGAAGTGACCAAACCTATAATTGATGTTGACCTCTTGTACAACTTTGATTTATTAGTGCACATACGTAACCCCCTGTTAGTAAAGACTACATCTGTCGCCCGCTTTAGGTGTAGTGCGTGAATGCAAAATTACAGCAAGTAGCACAATACCTGCAAATTCGAAATACTATAATTTGGACCCTTAAAACTTTTGTATATGTTCGTTTGTTAAACAAATGCGGCATACAACAACACACTGCATTATAACTCTACGATGTTACGAAAGAGCTCGATTTCATGCTGCATAAAGGGATTGCGTGTTCTTCGCTACACTTGGCACTTACGAAAAACTATCATTAAAGAATAGGAAAGACTACCGCACGCTCTCTGTAAGAACCATACACGTCTGCTACCCAGTTCGCCACATTAAAGTTCTCTCGTACGCTTTTTCAGCCCCAAAATCTTGTCAACCATCTATCTAGTAAGAGCATTTTATTTAATTCTATTGCACTTTGACGACATCCACAAAACAACCATAGCCACTTTTTTTTGGCTTATGTAAATTTTTATTTATCTCATTCTGATTATGCAAAGCAGCACAAACTTTCCGTAGATTTATGGATAGAACTACACACGAATTAGACGAAGTCAACTTAATCTTTGCAGTTTACACCAATCAAGCACTGTAACCACCAGCTGGCTGGGTTGCAGTTAGAAGAAACTTCAACAAACTTGTAACCACCTAATTTTTGTCATGGTTTCATATTAAACGCCGCAGCGATACCAAGTACCATTAACTAAATTCTTTCAAGGTCCAAAGATAAATTGATAAATCTCAAATATAGTGAGATTATGCAACAGAATATGCAATTGACAACACAAAAGAAACACTCTCCAAGGCAGCATTTTTAGCCCATACCTCCAACCTCACCTATGGCACTAATTTGGGTGGTGGTTGACTCTTTTGGCGCAATTGTAGAAGGTGTAGTACAACAACACGTCAAAAGTATGTGGCAACTTTTAGCATTTTTTACCAAAAAAGTAAATGCTGGGAGTGCAGCGACTACGGCCGAAAACTGCTGGCTACGTATTCGACCGTTAAACATTTCTATTACCTCCTAAAAGGCCGGAAGCTCATCATTTTTACATATCACGTTGACGTTCGCTTTTCTACCTTCGAAATCCCCAAACGATACTCAAATACGCTTTATCGAGGGGGCGAGTTAATTTGTTATATTGGACTGTTTACATCTCCTTGTATTAAATTTTGTAGTATTTTGGAACATACGTGCATATACTTAAGAATTGTTCAAAAAATCACCAGGGCGCGCTAGGGCTGCTTGTAATCTGCAGGCGTCTGAAATGTATGTATGAAAATACCGTTAAGGGTAAAGCGGTTGAGGAAATATGAAACACGCAGCCCAGTCTTAAGTCAGCGTGGTACGATTATGGCTGCTTGCAAATGACAATGTTGTGGTTGTGTTTAATTGTTTGATTACCTGTGTCTAAACTAGTGGTATTGTGACCACTGTTTATTATTGCCTGTTGTTGCAGAAAATTTATTTAGCTCGTGCAGACAAGTACTTGTATGCTTGGGATCTCGTAATTGGGATTAATTACTGAGGTCCCTCGACCTGGTTAATTGAAAGGGTATCAACCAGTAAACACAGAACGTATGCGGTGGGGGAGGGTAGGAAGGATGTCCAGTATTCCTGATAGATTTCTTGTGATTTGCGCTTACCTTTAGGGTGGACGGGAATGCGACTGGCGAACACAATGACATAGATGCGATTTTCATTGATCGGTTTACCAGTTGCTTAACCGGTATCCGGCGTGATAAGCTTCATTTTCTTGCTTGCGGGTTTTTAGGTATAAAGTGGTGAGCTGAAATAAATTAATGAAAACTGATATTTAAAATCAGCGAAAAATTTTTTTATTTGTTTTGCAAATTACCACGCTGGTGACGCCACTAGTACAAGACGCAAGGCCGAAGCGCGCACAATAATCTCTACTTCATTACAGGATCAGATCCAAGTACCTGAAGTCTGATGTCAAGGGTTTCACGCGCTTCTATTCCTAAAGAAAGAGTTATAGTTGGCGTGTGTTCAACTTACTTTGATATCTTTATCCCAAACCTCAATAATTACCTGAAATTCAGAAAGCCGCGGTTGAAAGGTTTTTAGAGTTAGCATTGACGTGTTTAACTCACTTTGATTCCTTATCCCTTAATTACATTAATTAGGTACTTCAATCATTTAAAAGAATTAAAAAAAAACTTACTTGATTCTCAAAGATTTGGATAAAAGTCACAAATGAAATAATAATTTCGACGTTATTAGGTACAACCCGCTAGCAGTAACTTGGCAAAAAATGGGAAAACGCCGTGGTAGAAGGTTGTATGATATTCATCATTCCCGACATAAATTTAGCTTGAACGGCAGGATGATTGCTAAGGCAAATAATTTTAAAAAGATTTAAAGCTATACATAACAGTTCTTGGACTTTTCCCGAGCTCTGTATTCGATGGGATATAATGGAACCGCTATATCTGCAACACCAAGCCGTGATAAACAATCCGCTGGAACTGAAATTGGTCAGCATAATCCATGTGACGATACTGCTTTGAAGAACACCTCAAAACCTCAGGAGGTAGGTGAGAGTTAAAGAAAAAAAATTTTTAAATCTACATAAGTGCCTCCTAGATTATTTTTAGCAGTAGTATATACAGTACTTGAAATTTACCTTTTGTACAGTACTCGGTTTTATGTTTATCAAATACGTTTAAGAAGTTTGAATGAAAAGAACATTAACAATGGGAATAATATCAGTGAACAACAAACTATTTTTACTTACTAATTTTATATTTTTATCCACCAACAATTCAATTGAACTTACATTTAATCTTTTACCGTAAAATAAATATTTGAGCGGAATTGCACAATAAATATTTAATTAGCTAAGTAATAATGAATCTAAGCTTTATTGCACTGCTTTATTATTAATTGCAATGCTCATACATCAAGGAACTTAACCTATACCACATAAAACAGCTTTAAATTTTCTTGTTCATTCAATTATCAACTTAGTTAACTCTCGGTTTAATTAAATCTAACACGGATCTGAAAAGGAATTTAGAGGTTGCTTAAATTCTACATAAAATTTGATACTTTCCATAGATAAAACAACTATAATTTGTAAGTTTTAAATACATATTACTCATTTAATGTGTTATTTTTGCATATTTTACACGTTTATTCACCTTAAACTGAATAACTTTTGCTACTTATTATTCATCACTTCATTAGCCGTTCCTACGATCAGATCGTTTTCTTTGCTTAATGTTTAATTTTACTCTGCTTTTACCCTAACATAATTTTCAAACTTTATTATTGTCTGTGATACTTGAATTTGGTAGTTTCCCCTTCATTTTCAGTTTCTCTTGAACGTACGGCCAAGTACTTTCACACTTCAACAGCCCATAGTGTTTAAAATTTTGCGCTTCACTGCTAATCCTAATTTATTTAAATAATCTGTTATATCGTCGCTAAAATTGCTTTTATCTCTTACATCCTTATTTAAACATCGACTCAATTACTGCTGCTTTAATAATTGAAAATCCAATTTTAGCAAACTTCAAATAAATGTCCTCTAAAGAATATACCCCGGATTTTGTGTCGCGTTTTACTTTTCTCTCTGAAATACGTTTGCATTAACTTGGACAGATTGTGTATCGTGTTGAAGCACTAAAATCACGTATGGCTGTGATGTATTACAAACAAAGGAGCAGGCATACGCATTTGAATTTTTGAATATGAATGCAGAGCAACCGTTATAAAATGCGTTGCGATCCAGAGTTTGTATTTGTTTTTCGTTGTTATGCAAAGCACATTTAAACCGCTCTGGTAATGTCGACACTGTAGATGTATTAATAAAACATGCGTAATATCTGTACGACAAACCGGATACCTTGTTTTATAGCAATTATTATTAGTTGTGTAATTAGAGTTAAGTTCAACGGTAAAAAGGTAATGTAAAAGTACAAGTGAATTAATGGCTATATAAAATAACACGTTTTCAGTTTTAAGTTTAAAAGCATTTGTGGAAAATAATTAATTTCAGTGAATTAAAATATATTTAGTAACATTCAAACTAAATGAATGTGCTATAAAATAACATTTGTTTTAAGCTCGTTGTATTGTTTAACGTTTAAATTTCTGATGAAATAATTACAGTCCAGCTATCACATAATTTTTGTTCCGTAGTTGCCAAACTAACGCCGCGCGTTGTTTTTCGCATACGCTTATCATCTTTTTAACCGACTTCAAAAAAAGGAGGAGGTTCTCAATTCGTCTGTATATATGTTTTTTTTTTTTTTTTTTTGTTTTTTTTTTTTAATGTATGTTCGGGCATAACTTTTTTGTTTATGAACCGATTTTAATGATTTTTTTGTGTTGGGTTCAGTATAGTTCCAAGGTGGTCCCATTATAATTTCATTGGTATTGGAGCTTGAACTTCGAAGATACTCCTCAAAATCTATTTTTTTAACGGACTTTTTTAGTGTTTCCGTATTTCATCTTCCGTTTCAACTAGCAATCGTTTCCTCATTCGAGAAACACCCCTACTAGGTCTACCCATCACTTAAAATTGTAAAATAATTAACTTTTAAAAAAAAAGAAAACCGACTTCAAATAAAAACACAAAAGTACCATAAGTTAACTAAAAAGCAAAAAATAAATGTTTTTATACAACAGTTTAATACTTGTTTGTTGTTCCATTTAATTTAATTAAGAAATTGTTGTTTATTTTATAATTATTAATTGTTTTATAATTTGTTATTGTAGCAAGGTATATAATTTTTTTGTTTTACTTGGCACCGACTTAAAAATTATAAAACAATTAATATTTATATAATAAACAACAATTTCTTAATTACATTAAACGGAACAACAAATAAGTATTAAACTGTTGTATAAAAAACATTTATTTTTTGCTTTTTAGTTAACTTATGTTACCTTTGTGTTTTTATTTGAAGTCGGTTTTCTTTTTTTTTTTAAGTTATTTATTTTATTGTCCCATTTTAGTATTCAGTTATTTCATCTATACAGGCTTGGGCAAAAGTACGGAAGAATGGAAATATCTTTACTATAGCAACCGCGATTTTGACAAAATTTTGTACATGAAAGTTCCGATATACGGCGGCTACAATGAAAGCATTCTTCTTCACTTTCGGTTTAGCCGGAATTGATGTCAACATTTTATTTTAAATGGAACACCCTGTATATTTTTTGATATATCGATAGAACTCTGTTTTGTGAGTTCAGTGATATTAAGGTTTCATGCCTTTATTTTCAATAATTCTGTAGATATTAAACAATATTGTTTCGTAATTGTTATCTAGCAGCTCATGAAAACAAAAGAATGTGAGAAGTCTAAACAGTGTAATGTTGTCAAATATGCTTGGTTCGTGTTGTGTTGTTTTGATGTTTGATAGATTGAGCAGTGTTGTTGCAGTAATCAATTAATTAACCAAAATTAATTAAAACTGCTGAATTAACATCAGAAATGGTTCAATTAATAGAAAGAAAACGATTTCAAAT
Organism: Ctenicera cuprea; assembly: GCA_958336395.1. NCBI lineage: Eukaryota > Metazoa > Arthropoda > Insecta > Coleoptera > Elateridae > Ctenicera > Ctenicera cuprea. The sequence goes on from OY284494.1 coordinate 26,636,641, forward strand.
TTTGATTATGATTGGTTTTGCTGAGCGTCGTAGAACTCAGCATGAAGTTTGTACTATTTAACAATTTGCAATATTTCTGTTAATTGAACCATTTCTGATGTTAAATTCAGCAGTTTTAATTAATTTGGTTAATTAATTGATTACTGCAACCACACCTGCTCAATCTATCAAACATCAAAACAACACAACACGAACAAAGCATATTTGACAACTTTACAAAACTGTTTAGGCTTCTCACATTCTTTTGTTTTCATGAGCTGCTAGATAACAATTACGAAATATTATTGCTTATTATCTCTAGAATTATTGAAAATAGAGGCATGAAACTTTATATCACTGAACTCGCAAAAAGGGGCTCTATCGATATATCGAAAAATATACAGGGTGTTTTATTTAAAATAAAAAGTTGATGTTATTTCCGACTAAACCGGAAGTTTTTTTGAACCTCCAATACTTTTATTGTATCCACCGTATAACGAAACCTTTATGTAGAAATTTTTTTCAAAATCGCAGTTGCCGTATTAGAGATATTTGCATTGTTCCGTACTTTTGCCCAACCCTGTATACCAAATCAGGAACTGTCGCCCTTTTACCAAATAAAGAAGCAGTTGCCGTTCTCGCAAATTTCTCCGTTGCAGTAGTCTGTACTACATAAGCGCCGCGGGCTGCAGATGGAAGTCGAAGTGCGTAGCCTAGGAGTTCTGCTAGATTTTATTATTTACCATATAAGTGATGTTAGTCAATATTATTATATCTCGTATTTCGATTTCTGGCGTTCTTTAACTTCAAACTGTGTTTATCCGTTGAAATTTCAAAATCAGATTTTTACTTTCTGGAGCTATGTTTTCTTGCAATAGTGAACCAAAATAAGATGCATTCTCCCCTACTTATTTATTTGATGAGAAAACCAAATACCAAGCGATCAATAAAATTTGTGGTCAACTTTTGCCATTAACAACCAAAGTAGTGTCTTTGTTTAGTTCACATACCTGCAATTAATATATTTGTCATTTTGACAACTATTCAAGAGTCCGGGTGGTGCAGATGTAGAAAATCAGGCTCACAATGCGTGAGTTCTCGGTTCGAATCCTGGAAGAAGCAGAAAATTTATCTGTCATTCTGTGAATCGGTATCGAGCTCGGTAACCATTCGACGTTGGCTTACAATTAACGGCACTTGCTTTGATTACTGGCTGACCATAGCAAGTAACAAAGCCTCACATAACACTAACATACAAATAAACACATGTATAAATGATTGAATGAATGTGCATGACGGGCATAAGCTTCAAGAGCGCAGTGGTTTAAAGGCCGTAAAGCCCGACTATCTCCTATTACACAAGCGAAGAGCCTACCCGGAGTGAAATACTTCGACACCCAACGCCCTAAGGGCACAAAGGAATGGCTATAGAAGAAGAAGAAGACAACTATTTAACCAAAATCTGTTTGTCAAAACGGGTTTTAAACAAGAACTTAAGATTTTTTTGATTGATTTTTGCAGCATAGTTCAAAAAATGGTGAGTGAATTTCTCAAGTAGTATTTGTTGTTAAAAATTTAGAAAACAAAGAAGGCAGTGGGCGGCCATCTCGTCGAAATCAAGAAATTGTCGAGGATATAAGGCAGCGATTAATCGATGAACCTGCAAAATCCGTACGTGTTATCACAGGAAGTTGAGGCATCGTATAATACTTGCCAAAAAATACTAAAAATGGATTTTCCATTTGTATTTACACAAAATGCAAGTTCATCAGGAATTTTATATTGTCAACGGTTTATTCAATGCTTATGCTTAATGAACAACGTCGAACTGCTGAATGTAACGTTTTATTCTGATGAAGTGTGGTTTTATCTTTCTGGTTATAAACAGTTGGTGTTGCTATAGTAACAATAAATCTTTATCACTTAATCTTGGTTTTCTATATCTGCGTCCAGATGACTTAATTTCTCATTCCAAAATGTTTACCTAAACATTTTAGTTGGATAATCGCCATAAAACAACTACCACCAAATTATAACATGTTACACCCATAACACGCACCCTATACAATAATATACTACTAGAGCCATCTTTAAGGGACGCGCAGTAAACCACGAGTGAAACAAGTCGCTCTTCGCCCGACCAAGCAGCAGCAGTTCGACCAGAACGCCGCAAGAAGGCAGCAGCAATATATATCGCTAACCGAGTTAATGTCGAGTTCGTTGATATAGCCCAAGAATTACTTGTCAACAGCAAGCAACAATCAGACCGCCTTTTATTAGGATATCTTCTCTTGGAGAAATGCTGACCACGCTCGACTTACTACGTATGAAGCTTTTTTTGCTGTTTTATTGTGCTTTTTTGTTTATACATATATTTTCTGTATTTTTGTGTGTTTGTACATATATTATACATTTTATCCGTTTAAAATTTTAACTTAGAAGTTTGTTAGTAACTACGTTACTTTTACCTTCTAACAAACATCATTAGGTTACAACAAAGTTCTTTGCAATTAGAAAATTATCTTCTTCTTCTTATAGTGCCATACCCTATTCAGGGCGTTGGCTACCTCTCTCCTATGTCTGTGTTTGGTGCGCGGCGATAGATATTTTGCACAGACAGACATAGGCGACCTACAGTTTAACGTGGGCTCCGAACCACAGGAAGTGCATGCACTTTTTTCTCCAGAGAGGTTTTCCTGGGGAAAAATCCACCTCGCTGGTTTCCTGTTGCCTTGCGAGAGAGAACGACCGGGCCGGGGATCGAACCCGGATCCGCTGCATTGGTAGCCCGCGCGCTTACCACTGAGCTACGGCCGCTCACATAGAAAATTATAAAGATCAAAAATTATTTAAAAAGTTCAGTATTTTTGTCTATAAATTTTTGAAAATGTTTGAATTTTCCCAAATGTTTATATTTTCAAAAATTGTAAAATATAAAAAAAATTAAAACAATTTTTAGAATAGCAAAATTATCACTTCTTGGAGATTTTTAAAATTTCCAAAATTTAAAAAATGGTTAGAAAATTTACCCTAATGAGAAAATTTTCAAAATTTTATAAATTTTTAAAAGTTTAAAAAGTTTCAATAATGGTTAAATAGAGATAGGTCAAGATTAATCCAAATCGGTATTTTAAGAGCATTTTTTCTGCGATCTTTAGTTTTAAAATTAGACCTGTTTTTCTTACTAGAAGACCTTCTAAACTAGAATTTACTCCCAAATTTAACATTTTAATTATCCTTGGAAAGTAAAAGAAGATTTGTTATTGCTTTCCCATACCTTCGACACAGGTATTGGGTTCATGAAAATTTTCGAAATCTAGATTTTAATACACGTTTAATAACACGTTTTGGGGTTTAAGAACCCAAAAAAGTGGTTTTTAAAAATGTCTGTCTGTGGGTGGGACGTCTCTATAGGCAAAAATACTGGACCGATTTTAATAAAATTGCAAATTAAGAGGTATGTCAAAAATTGTAGTTCCAGTTAAGCCTTTCAAAAAAATCTAAAACCGGAAACGGAAGTTAAACGTGTTTCATTGGTAGCGTTTTTTTCCAAAACTAAATTTTGTCACGAGATCTGAGAGAAGAACTTAAGGCAAATCGAAAATTTTCTTACCGAACTCTCTAGCTTTAAAATGGCGGCTGCTACAACTTTTTGAAAATCTCTACTTTTGAAGCCCATTTGCTCAAAAACTAATCGTCTGATCAGAATCAGCTACAACTTGTTTTAGAATCTTTTTGGAGAGTATACGTTGAAGTAAAATTAATTTTATAAATATATAAATAATTGCAATAATTCAAAATTTTAAAAATTTCCAAAAAAAAATTTTTAAACTGTTTACGCGGTTTTTTTTAAATTTTATTTGCCAACAGAGCTTGCAGTGAACTATAAATATGATTTTTAAAAAACTCCCAAACTTTACGAATTTTTGAAAAATTTGATATTGATTATTTTATTTATTCACAAACGCAAACGCCGATCGTTATAATATTATATCAGTTCGATAAGACTATTTAAAGTACTTTATTAGGATGTGCAAGAATTTTTACTTATTTAAAAAATTGGCGAAAAACCATGCTTTTTAATATCAACAACGCGTTTTCTGCAGTTACGTGATTTTAACTACCTCTACCAATTGACTCTAGTTAAAAAATATATTTTTCATTTTTTGCATATTTTTGATAACTCTTTAAATAAACCATTTTTATTTAATCTTTTAGGCTGTTAGAACAGATATATAGCCTGCTTTCTTTGAAATCTAATAGTCGGTGAAATGTACAACGTTATAATTATAAAATTTACACTTTTGCAAATACGATAAGTTTTAGTATGGGAAAGTCCACTCGAAGTCCACACTTCAGGTTTTTTATCTGTATTATAAAATGTAGGTGCTCATTTAAAATTATACTTAAAAAACTAAGCGCGCCCTAATTTTATTTTTTTTTAAACTTATGTATGCAATATCTAACACGTTTCTTAACGGTATCTACGTAATTCCTTCACAAAACGTCATAAAAGTCATAAACAAATGATCAAAACTGAGAATTTCAAAATTTGTCATTGTTTTTGCATTAAAATTTTACAGCCAACCATCAAATCAATGTTGCAGTGCAATATAAACCAGAAGTTATCGTAGAAACTCTTGTTGAATATCAATTTATTCCTGAATGTCGCTGCAAGCATTATCCTTTTAAAAATTAATTTACAATTTAAAAGAGTTGTATATTTCAAGTATAAGTCTAACCAACCTTCACGTTTGAAACATGTCCAAAACATTTTAAACTACATTTGATTCTGTTTTGGAGAAAAAGTGAAGTTGTTTGAAATCACGTAGCCTTTACGTTGTATGAATTACCAAAAACGATTACAACTGGAGGTTTTTTAAAATTAAATGTTGTAGAAGTATTGTTGACAAATTTAATAGTTTTTTTAAATATGTTTTTAAAATTTTTCATATCCTCAGCTTTGCTTTGCATTTCACGATATTTAAGGCAATTTGTCCCAATATTTATTATATATACACACATTTAGCTAAATGCTTTTCATTTTAATAAAACATTTTGTTTAAATATTCCAGTATTTAATAAAGCATTAGAGATTTAAATAAATCCTAAAACATTTATTTTAAATTTTCAAATATTTAGTAAACCTTTATGTATTTAGCCAAATCTGTACATATTTGTTTTAAATCTTTCAATATTTAATAAATATTCGCAGATTCAAATAAATTTTTACCGATATAAATAAATCCTTACAGATTTAAATAAATGTTTCATAATTTAATTCTAACCTGTCACATTTAATGTTAACCTGTCATGTTTATTTGACCTTGGTGAGCCTAGCCGACTTAGGACACCAAGACCGTTTACACCGGTAGTAAGGCGCAAGGCAGGGTCATGGTGGGAGCTTTCGACGCTTAAACAAAACGGACTAAAAATTACATTCTCAAGGGAATGCTGAGGAAACTTTTATTGTATGAATAATACATTATGCAATGTTTATGTTGTTAAATATGTTGTTATTGATGATTGAACTAACATTAATTGTACAAATTCTTGAAATACAAAAAACGTTACCACCAGTGTAAACTGTAATTGTAATTGTAATTGTAATTGTAATTGTAATTGTAATTGTAATTGTAATTGTAATTGTAATTGTAATTGTAACTGTAACTGTAACTGTAACTGTAACTGTAACTGTAACTGTAACTGTAACTGTAACTGTAACTGTAACTGTAACTGTAACTGTAACTGTAACTGTAACTGTAACTGTAGTTGTAGTTGTAGTTGTAGTTGTAGTTGTAGTTGTAGTTGTACTTGTAATTGTAATTGTAATTGTAATTGTAATTGTAATTGTAATTGTAGTCTACTGTGTAGGCTGGGTCTACCAAGGTCAAATAAATATGACAAGTTAACATTAAATATGATATTTAAATCTGTAAGGATTTATTTATATCGGTAAAGATTTATTTAAATCTGCGAATATTTATTAAATATTGAAAGATTTAAAACAAATATGTGCAGATTTACCTAAATACATAAAGATTTACTAAATATTTGAAAATTTAAAGTAAATGTTTTAAGATTTATTTAAATCTCTAATGCTTTATTAAATGTAGAAATATTTAAACAAAATGTTTAAGGATTTATTTAAATCTACAACGATTTATTAAAATAAAAAGCATTTAGCTAAATGTGTGTATATATGTACATATAATAAATATTAGGACAAATTGCCTTAAATACCGAGAAATGCACAGCAAATTTTCACTTTACACTTAGCGCCCCATGCCTAACAAAGTTTTACTCTCTGAAATATCTTCTCTAAAACTATCGGTACCTTTTATTGTTTTAGTGACAAAAAAGATAAAGGTTTTGCTAAGCTCATTCGTTTGTTATTAGTAATTACGTACCGTTGTAAAGGTAATAGTCTGTTTTTATGCATATACAAAAAACATAATTTTTTACTACTGGTAGAATTCCAGAGGCGATATGTAATTTGCAAGACAAGCATGTGATCGATCATCAAGCTATAGAAAGTTCATAACACGCTATTTTAACACCTGGAATTGAGAAGCCACAAGCCAACTAAATTAGAATTACTGTAGCATAACATTGAAAGGTTTATTGTAGAGTACGTGAACGTGCTAGTAGTGTTCTACTGCATGACGTATATGTGCGGTACATAGTTTAGCACTCTTGTTGCCTTTGAGGTGTAATAGTCTCTGCAGATAAACAGCAAGAGCATGTTGTTCACGTTCAAAAGTCTCTGTGTTCATTAATATTGTGATAGGATTTTTAAATAGTTGGTTCGAATGACACTACTGAGTTTTGGTGAGGAAACATTTTTTATTTTAGTGCGATCCTGGTGGAATTTTCTAACGCTTTTTTGAAAATCTCGTTTTTAGCATCTCTGTGATTTCAGTAGTTTTGTAACATAAAACTATAAAAATATCGCAGGTGTATTAGTTTTTAAAACTATTTCATTTTATTTATTATATTGATATAATTTATTATGTTTTGATTTAATTTAAAAAAAATATTGTCACAATTTCACAAAATTTTGAACAAGACAGCTATGGTTTTCTTTAAATAAATCTTGACGTGAAAAATAAACATAACTTTATTGTTATTATTTACTGCTCTGTCCGTTTTACTTGTGAAACTAAAATTATTATGTAATTTTGTGAAACTGTACAATTATCGAGAAGTAACTAATTTTAAAACCCAACAGCAACTCAGAACCAATTTTGAAAACGCAATCTATGACTTTATTAACTGTCCTCAAATGTTCAAGATTACCCTTTAAAAGAATTATTGAAATTTTACCTTCATAACTCTCATTATTTTTAATTGAAATAACACCAACAAACTCGGTTAAATTTTTAATTAATTTAATTATAAGTAATGCAAACTACGCCCTCGTACGTGATACAATCAAAGTTTGTACCTGCGTATTATAATGAATTGTTATACCTAGTAAAGGCGAAGGAAGTGTTCGTTCAACGATTTAATGTTTTCTGGGTCAATACCAACCAACAGGTGATAACCGTTATCTAAAGGAGTTTACTTAGTAAACAATTTGAATTTACGCTGCACCCACGAATTGTTCTCTGAAGTAGCTCGAACGCAAAATAATGTTACAAAATTAGCTGCGTGAATATTGATTTAGTATCGGTTTGAATTTTAATAATTGACGTACAAAAATTAAGTAATTAAGTAATTGTTTAGCGGATAAATACATACAGGTATTAATTTTTGTTAATTAACTGAAACGCGAAAATCGACTATTCCTATTATAGTGCCTTGAGAAAATGCAATCAATTATTATCTACGGCATATATTTAGTTTTTTTCGTAATTATATATTACGACTGTTACTACTACTACTACTACTACTACTACTACTACAATTACTGTTAATTCATGCCGTACGCGAATATTTCTATATTTTTAAATTTTCAAAATTTTGAAAAACCGGAACAGTTTTTGTAAATTTAGGTTGTTTTCCAAATTCTTAAAATCTTGAAGTTTTTGAAAAATTGGAACAGTTTTTGTAAATTTCGGTAATTTATTAGAAATTTTTTCGAAAACAATTGAATATTTATAAAATGTAATTCACAAAAATTTTAAATTTTGAACATTTTTATAGTTTTTGAAATATTTTTAAACATTATACCATTTTAAAAATTTTTGAAAGTTATGGAAATGTGAATTTTTTCAAAAGTGTAAAAAATGTTTTGAACGTCCGAAATATTCACAAAATTTTGAAATTCTTTGTTTTTTTTATTTTCTAATGGCAAATACTCTGAAATTTACCAGCAATATAATAACTTGGTGATAGTCGTTCTCTTGGTTTTACTCAATTAAACTGTTCAGGTAAACGACGAAACGATTTTGAAGTCAAATTCGTAAGTTGTTGCGAAAACAAAAATTTAAGGGTGGGTTTGTCCGGGGTTTGGTAGGTAGATCAGCCTTGCGCATATCGGCTATTCAACATGTGTAGAATACTAATCTAAAGTTATTTTCCGAGAGCATTTATATTGAACTAAACCACCCCCCCCACCCTCTTATTTTTTGAAGTGGTAATCTGGTTTTATGTCATTTGGAATGTTCTCAGCGCAAGCAATGTTAATTCTCTGAAATCCAAAAATCGATTCCGGTAACCGACCAAAGGAAAATCCCCTGTGGGTTTTTCTCAATGGAAGATTGTCCCTATTGCCATTTAACGTGTTCATACCGATTTTGAAACCGAAATTCGTAAATTTAAAAATAAAGTAGACGGTAGGAGTGACCGGTGGATGGTGGAGAGATCGCGTTTGTGTAGATCGACTATTCGAAATGCGTAGAATACAAATCTAAACTTCTTTTTCTAGCGCGTCTATATTGAAGTAGAACACCACCCCCACCACCCCTTTTTTGGGCGGATCATTCTTGTTACTTTTTAGTTGCATCCCGGTGTCGTTGTCATTCTTTTAAACAAAAATTGGGTTTTCTGGTAAAGTGAATACAAACACACACATAGACCTCAGACACCATGGCAAAACCTGGTTTTTCGGCATTCTCGAACACCAAAATGTGCATATCTGTCAAATCTTAAGTTCCGACATTTTTACGGTTGCAATACCTTCCTTAAGCTATATTTCGTATAAGAAAAAATAAAATGATATGTTTCAAGTCGCCTAAGGTGAGGGTTTTTGAGATAAATCAGTTTTTGTCAAAAATCGAGTTGCCATGAAAGTCTGGGTATTTTTTAAATATGTAAGAATAAACGCATAAGGAACATAGACTAAATTATTATTAAATAATATTTCAATTTTAAGTGGGCAGTGAAAACTCGTATTTACATAACTTCTTTTGTGTTATTAGTAATTGTATATTGTTTTTAACTAAATTTACCTTGAATTTTGAAAGTACTCTGGCTTTCACAATATATCAATTTTTGAAAAAAAAATTAAATAATATTGATAACCGTTGGATTTATCAACTTTAAACCTTCCCGGTATAATTTTGTATGAACAATATTTTTTTAAGTTAAAAGTTAAAAAACACGTTAACCGATATATCGAACACCCTTTACATCCACGCCCCTGGTTGATGGATTTGAACGAAAAGATGTGACACTGTAAATAACTACTAACAGAATATACATACAAAATTTGAGTCAAATTGGACCCTCTAGATTCGAACTGAAACTAAAAACGTTGTTAATCTATGAACATTCTACCGCGGGACACCCTGTGTATAAAGGTATAAATATTATTTCGCAGCAAATATATGTTATGATTTGCCTCGGTTAGCATTTCCTGCCTTAAGTGAAAATTGCTGCGAAAGTAAATAATTATTTTATTAACACAGCAGAATTAGCATCAATTATGGACTTGTGGGATAAGCATTTAATTAATAAGTAAATAATGAGTAATATTTTTCTATGGAGTAATAATGTTTGTTATTCCAACAGCAAGTGGTGTTTACACCTGCTTCTGTGTCTGAAATCAAAATAATGATTTTAGTTTTCATAAAGTAAAAAAAAATGGTTTAGTGAAATTTGTTTAAATTTAACAAATAAAACCTATTCAAATTAGCTTCAAGTGTGGAAATTTCTATTTCTGTTTCTATCTACGAACCTCAAATGCTGTAGATTACATTTTCCAACTTATTTGTGCAGAATTATGCAACTAATAATTTATTAGTGTCTGCCTAAGCGAATTTGTTATCTTTTTCATTTATCGTATATTCCAGTTCTGTGGGCTTTATATGAATTGCTTGCCTATAATTGTACTTCTTTTTCTTTTGGCCAACTTCTTTATAATTATTGAAAAAATTTCTTATTGTTATTACTAGCTATTATTACTACCTCATCAATAATGAATTTCAAAATTACAAGGGACACCCTTAAGTCTATTACAACTGGTGTGAGTCAAAAATTCAAACGCATTATGCGGTTTACATTTCTAAGTAGAAAATATTTGCTGGTAATATTCATTTTATGGTTTTGTTTGTTTGCAGTGAGACAAACCAATGAGCCAATGACCAATGAGACAAATACCTTGAAATATAAATGTAAATACAAACGGTACTATTCGCTTTGGCGCTTTTCCATTATGTAGAATGCGTAACGTTGCAATGTCAAAGAAAGATATTGTTAAAAAAAGTATCTTATTTTTTTAAATGTGTACAGTTTGTAAACTTTAAATTCAAAATATTGTTGGTAGGTTTTTGGAGAAAATAAACAATTTTTAATATTGACGAAATAGCTTAGATTTACAAATGCCATTGTATAGAATAACACGTCTAAATTAAATGACTCGGCATTCCAGAACTAATTTTAATCACAGTTTTTTTTAAAGAAAATGCTTATTATGTCATTAATGACAATAACCTCGACAAACAATACTGAAACCATAACAATAATTTTGATACTTTTTTATAATAATAATAATAATAACAATAATAACTAGCAGATCCCGTGGTTTACGCCACATGCATTTTTTCTTTTAGATTATGCAAACGAAATAAGTTGTGCCTAGATATAGCCCGTCGCACAAACTTGAGACAGTTCAGGTTTTAGTTTATAGATTGTGAAGCCATCTTTATATAGCTGGAATCAGTGAAAATAGTAAACAGACTAGTTTAGTGTAAGCTTCTCTAAATATTTTACAGCAAAATGGTGCAGACATAACTTGTTCGGCATTAAGCAGTGCATCTTTTATACATACATAGGCATAATTTAGTTTTTCAAATTTTCCAACCATTTTCTATAGAAAATTAATAAAACTTTAACACATTAGTCAAGTTATTAGCAGCAGCCATGACTTTGACAATTGTTCATTGTTAAAATAATAATAAGTATTACGATGTTTAATAATTGCTAATAATTGTTAGATAACTAAAGACAGTAATTGCATGATTTACTTTTTTAAATGTTACAAAGATTTTCCATGCAAATAACATAAACCGTTTAAAAAGTTAGCCAAGTTGATTGCGCCTGGCCATGACTTTGAGAACAAAAAGCAAGCATTGTTATGATAATAATAATTAGTAGGTAATACGTTTAATAATTCTTAATAACTGTTGTCAAATAAAACATAGTTATAATAACTATTATTACAACAATGATTGTTGTTAGTTGTCAATGTCACGGCCGCGCCAAGGAAAGTTACCGCCCGGGTGCCAGCCCTATTTTTCCGCCCCTATATCATATTATAGGGGCGGAAAAATGGGGCTGGCACCCGGGGGGTAAATTTTCTTGGCTCCGTACATCATATAAGAGTGCGAAACGGCTGGGTATCGGAAGCGATGGTCCGGTGGCCCTGACCCACCGCATTGCAGGCCAAACTCCTCATTGGAGTGTAGTGCCACCGACATTACTTTTTTTTATATCATATTATATTAAATATAAATTTTTAAAAAACATATATAAATGAAATAAATAAACACACAGGTAATGCATTCCTAAACAATATATTTTAATAAAATTATTTATGGTTCATAGGTTTTAGTATAGGTATTGTGTTAGATTGGATTTCTATCAAACTTTATAACGGTACAAGAAAAATAACACATATAACAATCAGTATATTTACTTGACATAAAACTGTAGTAACTACATAATGTAATAACTCAATTAACCTAAAAATAAATATTGATAAATATTTTTCAAAAATTAATAAATATTTTAACAATATATCGTAAAAGCCTTAACTCTGTGTAAATTTTACTTTTATTAGTATTAATATTTTAATTTGAGTGATAAAAGAACCCATTACAAATAATTGTATAAAACAAAAACTATTAAACGGATTAAAACACCACGCCAAATACTATATTAAATAACGAGGTCTACTGTTATTTGAATATGAAATAAGTTATGTCGTCTTATCACATAAAATTAATTTTTCTGATCCTTTTTATTGTTTACAATATTTAAAATGTCTAAATCGGTGGCTATTTTGTTTTATATACTAGTAATACTTAAATTTGTAATGATCAGCAGCGGTTTCTCCATTGGGTCAAATAGTCATTGACCTAATAAAATAAGAAAAAATAAATAACTATTTTTTGTTTGAGTACATAATACACTATAATATTTAAAAAATACTTTATAGTTAACTTTTGTATGAGATTTATATGCAAGAACGTTTATTAAAGAGCTGCCGCAGGATCCGAAAACGTTTGAATGTATTTCGCGCGCATTGAACGAATCTATGCGAGGGTCATTTGGCTGTCAGTCCGCAATTCAGCTATACGCCACCGAATAAAGCCGCCGGCTTAAAGGGCCTTCAAATGAATAAGAGTGAAATAGAAAGCTCATTGCGGTAAAATTCATATTACACAAGCTAAAAGAGGATAGAAGTATATGCGTATTAAAGATTTCAGGGTGGACCCACAATTTCCCTGAATTATGCTGTAAGCTGTCCGTGATAAGCGCATTTCAATAGCCGCCTAATTTGCGGAATTCGCACGTACACGACGTAGTAGTGTGAAAACAGTTGTTGGTTGTGTAATCATAATTTAGTGGTATTGTACGATGTCCGTGCAAAATAATTTTGGATTGTGAATGCCATGTAAGAAAATGCTTTCACTTGTTTCCACTGTCTGCTATTTTGTGATAATTCATTATGTGATATTGACTGCAAACATTTAAAAACTAAAATTCAAAAATTTTTTATCGGTAAACCACATGAAAAATTTTGTGCATTTTGACACACTGGCAACGTGGGTATCATTTTACAATAATTTTATTAGAAAGTGCTTATCGAAAGTCTATTAAAAACTTCAATGAAAATGTTGGTAAAACTAGATCATATTGCCAACAACGTAAACGATGGGTTTGAAATATAAGGCTACCTAAAACTTGGGTAAGAACAAATGTTTTCCAAAACAATACTTTAAAATGCTTTCCAGTACACCATACCACGAGCCGCCACTGCTTGTGATATCGTTGATCTTGAATAGTGTTTTATTAACTTGAGTTTAGAGCCACTGTTACAGGCACCGCTAAAAATATTCTTAGAGCTATGGTAATGTTTGGAAAGATGTTGATAAGTTATAAAATCAGTGGAAAGCAAAAATTTATCGCTATTGGAATCATTTAACCACTTTCATTCTGTTATTGTCAATTTGACATTCGGCAAAAAATTTGGCATTTGGTTATTGCCACTCACAATTATTAGAAATTGCAAATATACTAAAGTCGACAAATAATCCAGTCAGTTGTTCACCGGCCAACTTTTACAGTTTTGCTCCATTAACGAGCTGCGACGTTGAAAGGTCATTTTCGATGTTTAAAAATATTTTGTCGGACAAGAGAAATAACTTTTTGGATTAGAATTTAGAAAAAGTTGTTGTTGTGTGCTGCAATTCTTAAGTTTTCTATTCAACGATAATTTTCCATTCCTTATGGATGTTGATAGTACAAACTTTTCTTTCGTAGAATTTTCTTGTAGTATCAATGAATTTCTACGTTTTATGTTCATTAATTCGTGGCTGCTATTTTGCAGTTCAATTAAAAACTATGTTTTTGCAGTTTCAGTTTTATGAAGTACTTTTAAAACTCATGACCATTCATATTCTACGCTTATGAACCTTGTTTTATTTTATTTTACTATTACACAAGCATCTGTTGATTTAGCTTCATCCAATATGGCCTTAAAACTGACATCTGTTGTACATTCTTTTAAATAATTATTAACTTGTATTAGCATTTCTATTATTGCCGGTATGACAACATCAGATTTTTGCATTAGTTTACTTACAACATTAATTTTTGTTAAAATAGTATACCATATTGTAGAACATATAAATTAGTATGACCTAATTTTTACTTATTACAAATTGCCGATGCCGAAAAAACTAACTTTAATTTCTTGAACAATGTCAAAAAAGTTTGCAATTTCTAGAGAAGCTTTAGCGGCGTTATTCACAACTGAATTTAAAGTAAGTAGCGCATGGCACATAAAATGCTCTAGGGTTTAAGTTCAGTTTTTTTAAAGGCTGTTGTGTTTTCCCTTCACATTGGCCCGTTATCATAGCCTCAGCCACGCATATCATGAATGCTAATACTCTAACGATGTAAAAAATGTATTAAAAAGTTGTTAATCCGCTACAGTTGTGTCCGAAATGGAACAAAATCCTAAAAAAAGTTTAAAACAACAATGAACACGTAAATGTTGAACCGCATTTGTAATGGTTTTTGCATTAGATATTCGGCGATTGGGAAAACGTTCTACGTAGAGTGCCCTACGTGGCATTGGCAGCACTCCCGCCCACTACTAGCGTCTGGTGTCTTCGCAAACAGCCGATCCTACCTTATTCTAACTTTCATGACTTGCGCACCTCCTCGGCTTGCAGCTGGAATGTCTGTAAAATTCGCCGTCAGCAGAGATCGTAACCTTCCTTAATCATACGTACGTGTTTGAAAATTTAAAACGTCAGTTGTATATGTTGATTTAAAAGTTAAATAATAAAAAAGACGTACAGTATAAAATAAAAATTATTATTTAATAATTTTTTTTGAGCTACAGTCAAACGGTAAAACAATATTTTTAAAATTACTTCTTGTAAACAATGAAAATCACAAGTTACTTTCGCTTTGTATTTTCTACGCTTACCGTGCATGTTATAAATTAAAAGAAAGGATTTGTTGTTTTGTAATGAATGCAATTTATTAGCAATGAAAAAATCGGCTTTAACAATGCAATTTCACTTTACACTTACACTTTCATTAACTTGCTTTACTTTCGACGTAAATATCACACTCCCACAAACAACCACATTGACAAGTTGACACTGCACAATACGCGCCAATATTAGACGAGGTTGCGCAAGTCAAGATCGGCTGTTTGCGAAGACACTAGACGCTAGTCCGCCCACTTTACCATACATAAAGACAATGTCCGTTAATTAATTATTGAAAAAAGTTTCGGGAGGGGGGTGTTTTCGAAAAATGATCAATAGAAAAGTGGCTCAGTTTGGTGAGTTCTATTACAGGTTAAAATATCTGCACGTATTTTAATAACACCCTGTATACGACGTTTTGTTTGAACCTCGTATTACCAAGCACAATTTCTCTTGATTGTTATTTACTTTTATTGACGTGCTTTCCTAATAAATTGCTTATGTTTACTGATTTGTTTTCTACTCTTCCTTTAAAGTCGCTAGGTAATATCAACAACAGTACTCTTATAGCATGTTAAACAATTGTTTGTAGAATTAAACAATATTGTCATGTGGAAATTATAAGAGCGTTATTTAATACTCGTACCTTACCCTTACCAACCTCTGATTAGGTTTTTTACGCACAAAATGCTGGCTATTGTTGAACTAACATGTGTCTTGCCTAACAATACATTATACCGACAGCATAACTCGTAGTTGCAATACAAATCTGAAATAAATTATGCTGAATCTCCTGGGCCCAGCAGTTTATATTTGCTGTGTTACTTACATTTCATTGTTTCATTGTATGAGTAATTATAATTAATTTATACAGGGCGTCGTGTCATTATTGATATGAATTAACGTCACTTATTAAATCTTCGTTTACACTTTACCGCCTGTGTTTCTGCTAATATTTATGTTGTTTACTATTCTGAGTTGTCTTTTAATTCATATTAACCGAATAAACGCAAAATTATTCTATTCTACAAAAAAATCTCATATGTGTGAAAATAGCAATTTTTCCACGGCTTACTCTACATGAAAGTGATATTTTTTAACTCTAAAGACGAAAACATTTTCACATCTAAAGGTAAAAATAAGAATGACAAATTTAATGGAAAGAATGCATTTATTGCTATGGAAACGACTTTACAAACAGTAATTTAGGTAATTTGCATTGTGACAGTTCGTTTTGAATTAAATTAAACTTGAAAGTTTTGAACTTGAAACTGCAATATCGTAGAAAAAATAGAATTTCCTACTCGAGATTAATTACGTTTTTTTAGTTTGCGAACTTGCCCCACTCGCCGCTAGCGCGGCTCGTGAGCAACTGTCCGCTCACGACAAAAATGGTATTTTCATCTCTTGTTGCAAAATATACTATTTTTCTTTCAAAAAAATAGATTATATTGGATATTGAGAAAACAATGGCACACTTTTCTCAAAGTCACACAAGATTAATATGGAAAACTGTAGCATGCAGCAGATAATCTGAAAAATGTATTTTAGTTTTTCAGAAATTTCAAGACTTTACCGTGAAAACTAAAAAAAATTATTTACAATACACGTTGTCGTGTAAATAATCAAAGTTTAAGATATAAAAAGGCACTACATTTTGGGTGTAATTTGCATAATCGTTCTATTTTCTTTTATCAACTAATCTATTTAATTAGCACAGTTATGGTGTTACTAATTATCTTTTGTGTTTATAATTGATTTACGCAAAATATCTAAAACTCTCTATTATAGGTACACCTATTAGTTTATTATTTTTTTCATAACAGCTGTCAGATAAACATAGAAACAGATTTCGTCGTTATCGTAAATGCAATTAAGTGATAATGACGAAGATCACATGATACTTAAACGTGTCACACGTTTTGCTATAATCGGTATTTGTTCATTAAATGGTGTTGATATGGTGCTTAAGTAGTGTATAGACACATACAGTGTTTTACCTTTAGACGTAGTGACAAACTGATTATGTTAATTAATGTAATGTGCGTACTCAAGGGCAAAAATAATTGAAATATAGTTAATAGCTAGGTCTGATTTTATTATGTTAGTGGGAAAACTAAACCAAACCAAATCTGGTACGTAACTTCTGTTATATTCATTTTATATTTTTTTTTTCGCGATTTCATATTATAATTTTTTTCGTTAAACAAATAGTTCCTACTACTCCATTTTCGTGATCTAAATTAAATTTGTTTAACATCATACAAATGTGGAGCTGAAAACTGAAAATCTTTTACTTGTTTTACTTAAGAGATATTTTATTGCTAAAAGATTATTATTTGCAACCAACCAAAATCTTAATATATTTTCCGCCTGCGCGCATACGAAATAATCAAAAAAGAAACACCTAATACTAAAATATTTCTGAACTCTGTCATGCAGAAATCAACATGCAGAGACCTTCACGCAAAGCAAATGCATTAGGTCGTGAAATATTCAGCCGAGGAAAGCCTGAAAAAGCAGAGTATACAGACAAGAGCAAATGAAATTATTTGAGCGGCAAAGTCTAGAAAGCCAAGAAGTGTTTCGTTATGCAAGGAAGTTTTAAGTCCGGATTACCATTACTCAATTTTAATGACTCTTTAATTGAAAACAAGTTCAAGACGCTCCGAGAGTTCCTTTTACTGAATATTTGCCCTGTCGGGACGCCCAAATCCAACTAAAAGAGGTTTTGAATTTTGTACAAATTAACTACGCTTATGAGTTAATATTTATATTTTTTTGAGATTCAACATCTTTTAAACTAAGTACTGCGAGGGACTCTAATTTTAAAACATCAATCATGGATTTGAAAAACTGATTTCGCAGCCCATGCTGAATGAAATAGTATCTGTTCTAAGTTATCTAGAACTCTTGAAATAACCCTCGTATATTAAGGGCTAGTAATTATACTAAAAAGAAACAAGAATCGACAGTTTTGTTGTTCACAACTTGACAGTTGCACTCACCGATACGGTATTAGTCTCAAATGGCCGATTTCTGATTGTTTTACGATGTTCTTCTCTACACTTTCAATAGAGATCAATTTACTAAAGAAGCATATATGCAGCGCCGGATTAAGGTTTCGGTCCCCAAGCCATACAATAATATTTACCCAAACAATATTTTGGAGCCCATTTGTCTTTTGGTATGACACCATTATTTCTCTATTTAACCGAAGGATTAGTGAAAGCGGTACAAGCGCCGTTGACGGTCACTAAGGCACGGTGCGCAACTCCCCCGTCACTCGCTGACGATGAGTGCGACAAGGAAAGGATAACCAACCAATAAGTGCGACAAGGAAAGGACATAATAAGTGATCAAGGGAAGATTCAGGTATCCACGAATATCGTGAAATTTAAAAAAATGTTCTAAACCAAATTTAAAAGTGAGTTCCCACGTGGCGCGCACATTACCTCTTTTTCTTGTTGCACTCTTTAGTTCCCTATGTTAGCAGTAAAATAGTGGCAATAAGTATGTTTAAGCGTTCATACTGGTAATTATGTTGCTTACATATGGTGTGCAAAAGGGCACGTGCATCTGCACACCTGACGCTGTTAAGGTACCGGTTCTAAAATCAGACCGGCTACCGACCTGTCTTGGCGGTCGGTAGTAACCAGTACTGGGTACTGCAAGTAGCCCAACTGGTAGCGGTTGTTGTGGCTGTTTGCGAAAGACCAACCAGTGACTTTACTGACTGTACCACGGGGACCAAGTCCGAGCCCGCAGTTCGTTGGGATTTTGACAAGACACTGTCGACTAAATAAACACATGCATAGAACGTGAGAGAAAACAGCCCTCACTGTCGTAGTTGTAACCTAGACGGCAGAGCATGTACTTGTCCACTGCTCTGTCCTCGCACTTACAAGCAGATCCATGTTGTGGGACTTCTGGCCGGAATGGTCTTCTTAAGCAACACTCCAACTTTTTACATCTTTAAGTTTATTGAAAAGGTTTAAATATAGCTTTAGTGAAGCCCAGACGGGAGCGCTGCTAACTGGAAGTAGCACAATATGTTCTTCTGTGGTCTTAGTGTGTGTAAATTTATCACCCTCCACCTTCTAATCCAAAGTACAATCCAGAACGCCGCTAAAGTGTTTAATAGCTATTTGTGTATCAGAAGGGCTCGGCTACGCCTCGGACTGCAATTTCAAGAGAGCGACAAACGCACTTTGTGCTCGAGGTGCACACATGAATTTTCTACATTTTATGAAACTTATATTTAACATAAAAAAATTAATAAGTGTACAAACAAATATTTAAAATTGGTTCCAAGGGGCTCTAGCTGGAGCTTCAGAAGGTTGCGGTTGGCAGCCCTCTTTGGGAAATATTGTCTTTTTTAAATTAATGTTTTTTTTTGTTTTACTTTTATTTTGTCTTTCTCTGTCCCTCTTTCAAAATAAAATAATTTTTTTGGTAATTAGATTAAATTCACATAATTTAAACAAAACCATTTTTTCAAAAGTCAAAAATGAGATGATTGATTTTTTGTTTAACAATAACCGAACTATCGATTAAGCAACAGTGTATAAGTAAAACAATCGAGTGATCAAACAATAAATAATCAAATAATCAATCAATCGAACAACGATTACCAAATCATCGAATAATTAAATAATCTATTAATGGATTGATCAATGAATCGATTATTTTGCACAGCCCTGTTATGTATGGTGTAGTCTCGATCTACCATAAATTTGCCGTCTCAAATTGTATTTTTGTGTAACGAAGCTTGGTACACGTATTCTTATCTGTCGATTGTAGCTTAGGTTTTGAGACGGTAAAAACAAGTGGAAAATTTATATTATACTGAAAGCACAGACACACGCGGATATATAATTTTGATGGATATATCTGACAAACCACACTAACCCATACGTGTCCCGTACAAGTTACTTGTTACACGTGGCTAAACAAGGTTGACAGTAGTCAGCAGAAATGTTGGAATTGATATTTAAGTATTAGCAAAACTTTACTAATCAATTTTCAGAAAGTTCGCGCTGAAACTCTTTAAAACATCGATACAGTTCATGAATAATATAACCCATTTTCTTAATTACAAAAGTAAAGACGAAGACGTAGAAGACGCACCATCACGAATGATAAAGTGAGCGATCTTAGGAAAAGCAGAAATACAGAACGCGCAGATTAAAGCGCGACTTCAAAAGGATTATCTTATTGGATAACGTGTTAGATTACGACGGTTTGCGTCTTCCCTCGAGATTTGCACGAGGCAATCAATTCGTCTTTAAAAAGTGACAATTCCGCTTATTGAAAAGCTTTTTCTTCGGGATCCGTTTCCATGAAAACGTCCTCGACCCTAAACGGTTGAATGGTTTTTCGGGAAGTTTGTTAGAAATCAACAATTCCATAATTTAGACATCTCGTGCTCATCTTTCGACCTGGTCTTGTTGATTTAGTGTCACAGGCTTTTATAATTGGCCGGTGTTTGCGAGCGACATGCTGCGGGAGCCCGGATTTCGAATAAATTATGCGGGTTTCGTGAAACAAAGAAACTGTTGTGTATCTTGAGATTTAAAGCTTAGTAAAAGATAAAATATGTTCTACGGGCTTTTTCGAAGCAAGTCTTACAGCAACGACACTTTAAACGGCGTTTTAATATTACCAAAATTTCAGGATTACAAATTTCAACTCACACTTTCCTTACATGTTTGAAGTCTTGTGATCGTGCAATGCAGTAGATATTTTTATTTACAAATTTTAAATGTATTATTTAAACGTTATCAAGTATTTATGCTTGACTACTTATTTCTTTGCGATGATCGGCGTCGGACCTACGCTGTGTTTTAATTATTGCTCATGTCTGATTTGTCTTTATCGAGGTTAGAAAGGATAAAATGTTCAGCTGATTAAACCAACAGTAAACCTTTTAAAATATTTATTTATTTATGTGATGCAAATATTGGTGTTATGCGTTCGGAAACCATTTATAAAGAATTTGCACGTCAGTTGTATGGAGTAAAGTAGCCAATCCAAATTTTTACCCCAGTTTTACTTATACTGATACTTCCTTTTGGGACTGATTATAAATGTCGAGTATTATACATATTACGCGAGTAACTGGGTACTCTTTACAGTAACACTTTGTGCTACCACTCATTTGTACGCAATACTCTTAACCTGATTAGGTCTCATCCTAACAGCGCCTTGGCCGCTACGCCTAATTTCCAAAGGACAATAGCGCCGCTTGCCAATACGCCTATGAACTAAACCCAATAACAGCGATCGATTACGTACAAATGTGTAACAACAACACGCGAAAAGAGCGTCTTGCCGCAACCGATATGGAAATAGCGCCGTAACTCACTCCAATCGACTTCCCTCAATTGCAACGCCTAATTCCCGAAGGACAATAGCGCCGCTTTCGATACGCTTAATCAGGTACACCGACAAGAATAAGCATCTACGCCTAAGCCTCTTTGATTTTGGCAAAGTGCTTCTCGTAACCTCATTATTATGATATTTTATTTTGAAGTTTCAAGTCCCAGACTTGTAATACTGTGACAGAATGTTAGCAATAATGCTTCCAGACTGACGTTAAGATTTCAGCGAAATGAGTGATCTTTAAGAATCAGAAGATTCATCCCTTCCTTTAAGGAACATACTCTTTTATTAAAATTCATTCCCATCCTCCAAGAGGGTGTACTTACAGCCCCACTCTATTTTAATTTTTGATTGGATAGAAGTATCAATAAAATTTTGTCTAACACTGTCAAGCTTTCTTGAACACTTGTGCTAACTAAAGTTGTCAAGTTTTCCTAATTTATGTTAATAACTACATCCCAATATTTACCCTAATCCCTAAAATGTGAGAGCGTGAAATTTTGAATATTAGATTGGTCCCAATAATCCACACAACAGGCGGCATTGACTCAACTCATTGACACGTGTTAACATGTGTTTTACAATATTTAGATTTATGTGCAGCTGTCCTGAAACGACCACCTGCTTAAGATTAACTAAAACTAAATCACAGCAATTTGGCTAAGTCAAGTGATCACTGTTAATTAAAGTCTGTATTTGCTGAAAGAAATATAATATTCCTGTAAATAAATCAAAGTTATTAGACAAGTGCATTACGTCTTTAGGGAGCTCCCACTTTAAAGTATAAAACAATACAATTAAATCAAAATCAAATGCAAATTATTTATTCTTGGGCAGCGCACCTTTACAGTCTTGATTTGATTGGCTGCATAATTTTTTTACTTAAAATTAATGTTCAGTTACGGTTTTTATATTTTAAATTGATTACATTTTTATCGTGTGTAGGAATTTTAATCCTGAAAAATGCAAAGTTGAGTTTTTTGCTTGATCGGTGTTCGTCGAGGCGTTTTATCAATTTTCGGGTTAACCTGAGCGTGGATGTGCGATAAATAAACTGTTAATCTATCGATTCGTTATTTTTGCACCCACACTTTTTCACATACTAATTCATCATTTTCTTTTATTTCAGATAGCCTTCACTTGGTAGAATCAAGCGTCAAAAATAAGGGTAGCGATGATGGCGTGAGAACCTGGAGCACTGCCGTACAAATTTTGCTACCCGTTGCTGCCCTCGCCATTCTATGGGGTAGAAGAGGATTTTTCGCCAGATTCTTTTTGCAGTTTGACAAAAATTGCGTGTCAGGTACGTGGGTTTTATCCTAATCTCCTTGCAATGCGAAATGCTTGTTGGAATTTTAAAGACTCTTTTTGATGGTAATTTACTTGTATTTGTATGATATAAAAGCATCTAAATTTTTACATTTTTAAACCTCTTAAACTAGCATGCGCGTGCTTGAAATATTCACTTCGTACCATCCTTTAGGTTTTAGGAGTATCAATAATTCGAAGAAACAACATAAACGTTATCGGTTTTTTTATGCTCGCTGCACACTTTACATAAATGGTTCGAGTGAGCTCTCTTATCGCTCGGAAATTTACTGTGAATTATGGAAAGGAAGTTCCGAATAATTTGTCATGTAAAAAGCTTTTGAAGAGTTAAAAGACATGTTTTAAGTTCGAAACAAATAGCAGTGACGTAAAAATAGCTGTGTTTAAATATAATCATTTAATCAAATAATTTTTGGTTCTTGGGTCTGAAAAGAAAAAAAAATAGTAAAAACTTTACTAAAATTACTTGAGTAACACTTTAAGTTTTTTTTGGAAGTTTGAGATGTAATAGTTTTCTTTCATAAACCTGAAATAATCAGCAGTTATAGTATATGTAGTATATTGAAAAATAATCGGGTTGCTAAAAACGAAAACTTTGGACGAGTTGCTACACAGGTGTAATTTTCCCCGATTATTTTGCATAACACGGGTGGTATATACGATTAGGATACTTCACGAGCATTACATCGAAATGTTAAAATCAAAGAGTAGTTGGCTTAAATTTTATTTGCGAGAAACCTTTGCACGTAAAAATAATCAGATTGAATGATTCCATTGGTTGCTTAAATTGTAAATGCGACGTAGTGATTGGTCTATATACTATGAGTGAAATAATCAAAGACAAAAATGTAAAAAAAAAACAATCATATATTTTGTGTACCACTACAATCTGTTTCAGTATAGAGAAGCATTGATTTCATGAAAATTTTCGAAAGTAAAATTTTGACGGAAATACATGTTTTGGACTCAAGGAACCCAAAAAAGTGGTTTTTAAAATGTCTGTCTGTAGGTGGGTGGGTGGGTGGGTATGTGTGTGGTTTGTTAATAGGGCTAGGATTTATATGCATTTGGATGTTTTTTTTGTATACAGTAAAATTAAATTTCCAAATGTTTCATCTACATGTGAACGACATATGTAAACTTGAAAGTACATATGCATATTTTTAATGTGTCCATGTATCATGGATTTATTTTCAGTACCTGATCAAACACTTAAATGTGAGTTTGAATGTTTATTTTTTAATTATTTTCGGGTTTTTCGAAACTTTAATAACTCCAAAAGTATTGGTCGTATCAATTTTTATGGTAGAATAACGCCCCGCAGCCCGTGTCCGCGAGTTTCTGACCTACCTGTATATATTTGAAACTTATTCAAAGTTTTTAAAAATATTCCAAATTTCTATAAACTTGTACAAGTTTTTTGAATATATTTAAAATTTTTAAAAATTTCAATAAATGCGAGGAAGGTCTCATGGCGTTTGCCCGATAGCTGTTTTTTCTGGGCATCTGCCTGCTTGTTTATTATATTATAGTTTACAAAAACAACTTCTCCGTTTAATGTAATAATTTATCTAAATATTTCCTAGTAGTAGCATAAACGTAAAGCATTATGCAATGTAGGTTCACGTTTGTTAAATTTGTTAAGCATAGATATAAGCGTAGATTAAAATATGTAAACAGAAGTAAGCAGTACATATTTGTTTACTGTCATTTATGTACTTTGTTATCTAATAATCAGTGGCGTAACTACCATGGGGCAGAGGTGGCAACAACCCCCGGGGCCTTAGGGGGCCCTGCCACTAGCCACGAATTTTTATTTTTTTTATTTCTCTATTAGAAAGTTTTTTCAATAAAAATTTTTAATTTTCGACAGTTTTTATTCTTTTATTCAACAAAAAACATTTTAAATTCCATGTAAGTAAGTATGTACTTATACAATGAAAAATACTGAAGTGAGATTATGTTTAGTAATAACACAACACCCACACTTTTTGGTACCGACTCAGATACATTAACTTTAGAAAATTTAAGATTTGATTATCTTAATTAGACACGACTTTAATATATTTATTTCCATTTACTAGACTGCAAATATTTTTTTCCTATTGAAAAAATTGTTATTATCAATTACTTTGTTATTGAAGTTTTTTTTAAGGATGGGGCCAAGGTCCTTCAGATATTTTGCCCTTGGGCCCAAAATCTGAAGTTGCGCCACTGCTAATAATTAAATAATAGATTATGGTTCCGTCTGCCGATTATCGCTAAATATCAGACGTAGAAAGACAAGAGGACTAAACAATTATTTCTTAGTTTTATCAATTTATTCATTCACCTCAGTGAAATAATAGCAAATTGAACGAATGATTCAGCTATAAACGATAAAAGAATTTAATTGGTTTTTAAAAATAAACATGAAGTGGAGTAGTATCTAGCAACGTAGAAACTTTAATGTCATAAAATTTAAAATTGCCAGTACCTATTCGTGCACTTCCTAGTCCTATAATACAGATATGGTAATTCTAAATAAAACGAAAGGAATTATGTGCAATGCATAAAATTATTTATAAAACAAACATCGTCATTACAATTTTATATGCAAATTTACTGCAGTCCTAAAGTGAAAACTCAATAACGCAAATTGATATTATAATTAAATCATTGATTTATATTTTCCCCGTTCTTTTAATTAACGAAACTGCTGAACCGTTTTTCTAAATGCTAGTATAGCAGGGCATACTTTCATTTTTAAAAAGTAATATTAATATTCAGCCTCACTGAATATGCTGATTTTTGTGTTAGAAAGTTCATTAAAGCAAATGTATTATTTTCTAGTTTCTCTTTGTTATGCTAATATTCTCACCGTAGTAGAAAATCATTGTTTATAATGTAAGCTTTTATACATTCATGAAATAATAGCATTGTAAAGTTCTAAAGGTGTCAGACACAAGAATCGACAATTAAGTCAGTGTATCTACATAACGATCAAATAAAAATTAATCGCAGTCGCCTTTGAAATAAACACGTGTTGTCGATGATTAGTTTGCAAATCGTGGAGCTATTATCATAGTTGCGCGGTTTATTATTTTACCCCAATTGCTCATATTTAACATTTTTTACAATTAGCAAGTGAGCATGCTAAATTGTTTCTAATATCTACTATTTTTATTATACAAACAAGCATGATAAATATTAGTTGTAACCCGTGACTCATTTAACATACATAATGGAAAAAATATTAGACAATTGTTTGGTTTAGCGGTAAAGATAAAGGTTTGTAATCTGGTGATCTCAGTTTAAATCTCGTGACAGATCTGTTTATTTTTTCTTAATTAATCTTATTGATTATAATTTTTATCTTGTTTTTATTTTCAAAAAATTGATTTTTGATTTAAATTTAAAAACATTTGCTTTGTTTAAACAATTTTTACGAACTAACAAAATTAAACGCCGTTTAGAAAAGCAAGTAAACAAATTTATGTAGAAATTAAAAACGTCGTTACGCTATTGTTGTATACACGTAGCTATTATTTTTACATTCGTTTGTGTTACATTTTTTAATTTAAATTTAAAATCAAATTTTTTAAATAAATGCAAGATAAAATTTGGAAAAATTATAGACTTGGTCTAAGATAAAAAAAATTCGTAATAAACGTCAAGAAATAAATAAAAAAAACTAAGAAAACAAACAGGTTTTTTACAAGATTTGAAATGGAGTCACCACATTACAACCCTTCGCCTTTACCGCTAAACCAAACAACCGTTTTACAGTTTTTTCATTACGTGTGTTTAATAAGTCAAGGTTTGCAACTGACATTTACCATGCACGGTTGCAAAATAAAAATAATAAATATTAAAGATAATTTGCCATGCTCACTTGCTAATTGTTAAAAAACATTAAATATGAGCAATTGCGGTAAAATAATAAACCGCGCAACTATGATAATAGCTCCACGATTTGCAAACTAATCATCAACATAACGTGTTTGTTTCAAAGGCGACTACGATTAAGTTTCTATTTGATCGCCTTTTACTAAGTACGTACTAATTTATGTAAAAACTTTTAAAAAACCTTTAGATTAATTTTTGTACTTTTGGGTAGAAGGGTACACTAAAACAAGAAATGAGGAAAACGGGGTAGAAATTTAGAATAAAGGACAAAGCCTATGAGGTCCTTGCCATAAAAATTTTCACTTTTAAAATACCTACTCTGTAGAATATAGGCCAACTTTTCAGATTTGATATACCCGCTACCGCTAGTAGAAATAGGCAGACGATAAATAAATATACTAAAAAATTTCTTTTGAAAAGTTTTCAAACTTTGTACCATAAAGTAGCTAAAGCGAAGGGCCTTGGGATTACGTTAATACATCGACTTCTGTATTTATTTCTACAATAAACAATACTTATTATAATGATAGAAACAAAACGATTCGTCTTAATTCTACAGTTTGCTAAAGTAAGCATTATTATGTAAGTTGATGGATTAAAGCGAATTTGTGCTTTTTTCGCACTAATATAGTATTGGAATTGCAAAAAACTTCTCTTTCAACAGTATTACATCTTGTTCTCTTATGACTATAAATTCGATGTTTCTATTTCAAAACAATATGTTGTTCTAGAACGAGAACAAAGAGGAGTTTCTAATTTGTGTTGACCACAATGCCGCCTGGCATCGTTTATTTTGAAAGAGATTGTAGTTGTGCAACTGAAACTCCGAATACAATACATTCATTGAATTTTGTACACATAGCGGTTACCGTAATCAAAAATGTAAAAAAAAAACTAGAGCTTTGCATAGGAACTTTAATCCTAGTCAGTTCAAAATTATATTCCAACATACATCAGATTTATTAGAGCGTATATTTAAATTATACATATGAAAACATTAACTTAAATACTTTATTATTTTCCTTTGGTACACACAAAATTCCAGAATTCACTGATTTTGATTTAGGATACTGGTGAAAATTAATATTATTTTTTTTGTTGACCATCTAAATTTTTGACGATATAAAATTTTTAAAAGCCGTTGGGTGACTTAGCTATTAAATAATTATGTTATCACATATAATATTAGTTTTAATTTACTAAAAGGAGTGTTTATTAATCGTAAGCGCCGACGAAATCCCTGCCCCTTTTCCTCCAAGCAACATCTCATGTATTTCAGATTAAGATTTTTAACGCAGAATGCTTTCAATAAGAATGAAGACTGGTTCCAGCAAAACAGTTATTGTACCATTCACAAAGAAAAGTTATTTCTTACGCCTCTTACAGTATACAGTTTTCTAATAAAGTAAAATAGTTGAGAGTTATTCTTGACCAGAAACTCACTGGGAATCCACATCTCGACAGAACTACTCAAAGAGCAATTACGGCATTTTGGATTTGCCGTAGGCTCTTTGGTAAAACTTGGGGACTAATACCGAAAATGATCTTCTGGTCCTACTTAGCGGTGGTAAGACCGATTGTCACCTACGTGTCTTTAGTATTATGGACAAAAATTAAGGAAAGTACAGTGCAGAACGAGTTGCTAAAAGTGCAGCGGTTGGCCTGTATGACGGCAGGTAAGCCAGCATGGATACCTCTGAAAGTTCTGTTCTGAAGCGGTCAATCAACCGTTGGAATGTGGCTAGCGCATTCAACAGCTCAAATGGCGTTTGTAGGAAAACACCAAACAAGGTGACGAATACTGTCTTGTCTTGGTCTTCCCGCTTAACGGAAATCTGCTAGTAGCCAGAATAAAGGTCCTAAGTGAATGATGGCGGATCGTGCGGTGTGGAGTAGGTCGTCCATTGGAGGTAAGCGGTAGTTGCCAGAAGGGGTTACCTGGTTGAGTCTGCGGTAATCCAGGCATACACTAACCTCGTTGTAAGGTTTCGGTACCATGACGACAGAAGCGACTCATGGCAAATCGCATTCCCCGATGACCTGAAGTTGCAGCATTTTGTCCACTTTTCTCTAAAGGTCTGCTGTTTGGTTGCTGGTAAACGGTATGGGGGAATCGATACTAGAAGATTGGTGCCTGTCTCTACGCGATGTTCCCGGAAGAGGCTAGGTTTTCTCCCTGGCGCAAAAACTACTTCATATTCCCGGAATAGCTGGTTTGTCTTCTCGGCTTGGGTGAAGGTCTTCTCCTCGTCTGGACGTAACGAAAGCTTTTCTATTTTTACCATTCCTATTTCCACTCGCAGAGTCTTCTTTCGTGGCGAGTGTGGAAATATAGAAGGTGACGGGAGTGCTGAATATTCCATTGGCGGATAAATGTCAGTGATGGCCGTAGTGAAGATGGCGTACGGGTCTTCTCGTGGTTCAGGGGTTCGGCTCTCCGTCTCGGTATCAGAGGCGTCGCCTAACAGCTGGGCTATCCAAACAAGAAAAGCCCATGGATCACTGTGTTAATTAATCTAATTTTAACGGTGATTCATTAAAAGCATTTATAAGAACAGTATTATGCTATAAATTAGTTAGCAATCCATAAAAAAAAGAAAAGGCATGTTTCAAAATATACAGTCCCGTTATGAGTAATTCGAATCTCAAAATTTACTTTAACACAAATTAGAAATAACAGCCTTTTCTCTAAAAACTTCCTCCTCGTTCCTTCTAAAAACTGCAACTTAATTTGTAAAAGTTCAGTATAATATACAGTAACTGAGCAACATAAATTAAGTTTTGCTACTGCACGTTTCGTAGTAGCACGTTTTATTTTTCACCGTTTATGAAATATTGCGCTGCAACTGTAATGTAATTTCAAAATTATTAATCATTTGCCGGTCAGTCTGACCACGCCCGTTCATTTCTGGCTAAATTGGAACCTGGAGGTAAACTCTGCAGTAACCTCTCGTTTCCCGTTCCGCTGAAAACTGTCCCAATTAAACAAACTAATAACTACATTGCAGGTCGCGCTTCAAACTTCTGCTTTGCCACAAAACGTCACGTAAATGGCACAGCGTGTTTGAAGGACTTTTTATTTTGTTGAAGTTTGAAATTTGATATTTGTAAGCTTTGTAAGCACTACTGAGTTAACACACAAAACGGAAACAGGTAAACTTGTTGGAACAAAAACTTCGCTTAAATTCATTACAACTTAATTACAAAAATAAAATGGATTCACTTATGTAAAAACTTTTTAATGACCTTGCATTAGTTACATAAAATGTTAAAAACAGCCTTGAAAGCGTAACATCTAAAGCGGATAATTATTTTAATAACGCCATGGTCTTTAATTTTACAATTTCCTTACAAACATTTTTTCCAAGTGAGAGAACTCGCATAATTGAGTTCACAACAAATTCAATTATGCTTTTAACATACATTTCTTTTCCTTCCTAGTTTTATGAACATTTACTAGGTCAGTGGTTGCACTTTTTAAAAATTTCTTCGATAGAAGGCATTAAAGTAAGTGCACTTTCCATTTGTTTCATTAAAATAATGAGTTTAAAATTAATGAAAGTTTAATTATTATTTGTGCCTAATTTAATTATTTATTGTTTTCTGGAAATATTTACTTTAATAGTACTGCTGGGTAATATCAGCTTCTCAAGGTTTAATTCACAGTTACAAATTTACTAGCTGCAGCAATGAGCACTTAGTATTTTAACCCGAATGGTACTCAACATTATAGCATTACGGATCATTACTTTGAAATGTAACAGCGCATTTCGTAAAATTTATTTTAATGCATTTCCAAGTGCTTTTGTAATTTGTGCTGCAAGTTTGGGAATCCAACAGCAGTTCCCGAGCTTTTTCAGTACCTGTGCTTTTGTGCACTCAGAGACATTCAATTTTTCACTTTAATTGCTGCAAGCAAAACATGTGTGGTTGAAAATGTCTGACAATTTGGTGACGTAAAAACATGGGGTTAAAACTTTATACTTCAGTTACAGTTACAGTTCGGTAAAAATAATTTGGAACGGTGCCAAACGTGTGTTAGTAGATATATGCAAAATAGTAAGTTTTTTATAACAGTTTTTGAGCGGAAGTTAATAAATCTTTCGACACGTCGTCGCGTCGAAAAATTATTGCACATGCAATAATGTTTCAACTTGCTTATCGATGAGTTATTTATTTATTTTTAGCACTTTTTGGTTCATTGAATAGACAGTATTAAATATTTCAACTAAAAATCAGTCATTATTTAAAAAATAATATAAAATCAAGCATAAAACTAAAGTATCCAAAAATTTAATTCACCAATTAAAAATAAAGTGAAGTTTTCATCTCTGCAAAGATTAAGATAACATTAAAATTTGAATTTACATCTTCGACGTTTACTTCAATTAAATTTTGGATTACTGTTTAAATCTGTCTACAAAAACACCAATTAATTTGGCCAATTAAATTCTTTTTGGAGAAGACTTGTAATTCGGAAAATAAACAACTTAATGATTGGTTTTCAATTGCTTTACAGTGGAACTAATTTTTTTTCTAAACGTTTTTTTTATCGGGAGGTAATTAATTTGTTGCTTTATTGACTTGCCTAATTACAATATGCATACTAGCTTAAGCGTGTTGTTTACCATGCAGTATTTCTTTTGCATCTTAAATTAAACTAGCTTAACCTGTGGCCTACGCCCCACGCATTTTTTGCAATTTTTTCTATAAATAAAGAAGCTGTCTTTAGATACAAGACATTTACCGAATAAGTTCAGCAGTATTTTACATTCTCAAATCCGTAAGGTCAGCGACTGAAACATGCGTAACTACTAAGTAATCATGAGAATGTTTATTATTTTGTAGTTGCATTTCTACTCATCGTGATCGACATCAAATAATCGATGAAATAAATGCATCCTCCTTTTTCCGTTCATTTGTGTTTTAAAATAATTTTTTTTCACATTTAAAACTGGTTTAACTGTGGAATAAATATGTTTGAACCCCTACTAGCAGAATTCGTGGGATACGCCCCACGCACCGAATGACCTATTTCGAACATGAAAGAAAAAAAGAGGATCAACCTAAACAGGGACTTCATACTAAATATTACATTATTTTATTATTTTATATTGACTTGGCTGCGGCACTAAACTTTAAGAAATAAGTAGTTACGCAAAAGTGATTGACTTGAATTCGCAGTGATCATGTGATGAACTTGCGTTAACAGTCAACAGCGATTTATATTTAAAAAGATGGTCATCGGGTAGCAATGCGAATTAATGAAATTACAATTTGCAGTGACCTTTACATTACCTTGGGATTTGCATTCTCAACATGAAATGTCGGCTTTAGACTAGGAAAACAGTATTATGTGTCAATGCAAAGTCGTGTTTTGGAGCGATTTTCAACTGACATTGAAATATGAATTTTAAATTTTGTACGCAGATTTTGAGACCATCAGGTAAACATAATTAAATGGCAATGTTAGACGTACAAAAAACGTTTTGGAGTGCTGTTAAGATATCTCAATGTTGTTATTTCAATTGTACAGGGTTGGGGAAAGTACGGAACAATGCAAATCTCTTTAATACAGCAACCGCGATTTTGACAAAATTTTCTACATGAAGGTTCCGATCAGCGGTTTAAAACGAAATGGTAACAATGTTAAAAAAAAGGTCATCGGGTAGCAATGCGAATGAACGAAATTACTATTTGCAGTGACCTTCACATAACCTTGGGATTTGCATTCTCAACATGAAATGTCGGTTTTAGACTAGGAAAACAGTATCACGTGCCAATGCAAAGTCGTGTTTTGGAGCGATTTTAAGCCGACATTGAAAGAAATATGAATTTTAAATTTTGTACGCAGATTTTGAGACCATCAGGTAAACATAATTAAATGGCAATGTTAGACGTACAAAAAACGTTTTGGAGTGCTGTTAAGATATCTCAATGTTGTTATTTCAATTGTACAGGGTTGGGCAAAAGTACGGAACAATGCAAATCTCTTTAATACAGCAACCGCGATTTTGACAAAATTTTCTACATGAAGGTTCCGATCAGCGGTTTAAAACGAAATGGTAACAATGTTAAAAAAAAGGTCATCGGGTAGCAATGCGAATGAACGAAATTACTATTTGCAGTGACCTTCACATAACCTTGGGATTTGCATTCTCAACATGAAATGTCGGTTTTAGACTAGGAAAACAGTATCACGTGCCAATGCAAAGTCGTGTTTTGGAGCGATTTTAAGCCGACATTGAAAGAAATATGAATTTTAAATTTTGTACGCAGATTTTGAGACCATCAGGTAAACATAATTAAATGGCAATGTTAGACGTACAAAAAACGTTTTGGAGTGCTGTTAAGATATCTCAATGTTGTTATTTCAATTGTACAGGGTTTGGCAAAAGTACGGAACATTGCAAATCTCTTTAATACAGCAACCGCGATTTTGACAAAATTTTCTACATGAAGGTTCCGATCAGCGGTTTAAAACGAAATGGTAACAATGTTAAAAAAAAGGTCATCGGGTAGCAATGCGAATGAACGAAATTACTATTTGCAGTGACCTTCACATAACCTTGGGATTTGCATTCTCAACATGATATGTCGGTTTTAGACTAGGAAAACAGTATCACGTGCCAATGCAAAGTCGTGTTTTGGAGCGATTTTAAGCTGACATTGAAAGAAATATGAATTTTAAATTTTGTACGCAGATTTTGAGACCATCAGGTAAACATAATTAAATGGCAATGCTAGTTATACAAAAAAACGTTTTGGAGTGCTGTTAAGATATCTGAATGTTGTTATTTCAATTGTACAGGGTTGGGCTAAAGTACGGAACAATGCAAATCTCTTTAATATAGCAACCGCGATTTTGACAAAATTTGCTACATGAAGGTTCCGATATACGGCCGATACAATGAAGCTATCAGCGGTTTAAAACGAAATGGTAACAACATTTTTATTTTAAATGGAACACCCTGTATATGATTTGATATATCGACAGTACTTTTTTTTGCGAGTTCAGTGATATAAGGTTTCGTGTCTTTATTTTTAATAAGAGATATTGAACAATAGTGTCTTGTAATTGTTATCTAGCAGCTTATGAAAACAAAAGAATGTGAGAAGCCTAAACAGTTATGTAATGTTGTCAAATATGCTTGGTTTCTGTTGTGTTGTTTTGATGTTTGATAGATTGAGCAGCGTGGTTTCAGTAATCAATTAATTAACCTAATTAATTAAAACTGCTTAATTTAAGATTACAAATGGTTCAGTTAACAGAAAGATTGCAAATTGTTAAATAAAGTACAAACTTATTGCCGAGTTCTACAACGATCACTAAAACAACTATAATCAAAATTTGAATTCGTTCTCTTTATGTTAATTGAACCATTTCTGATGTTAAATTCAGCAGTTTTAAGTAATTCGGTTAATTAATTGATTACGGCAACCACACTGCTCAATCTATTAAACATCAAAACAACACAACACGAACCAAGCATATTTGACAACATTACATAACTGTTTAGGCTTCTCACATTCTTTTGTTTTCATGAGCTGCTAGATAACAATTATAAAACATTATTGTTCAATATCTCTAGAATTATTGAAAATATAAAGACAAGAAACCTTATATCACTGAACTCGCAAAAAAGAGTTCTATCGATATGTCAAAAATGATACGGTATTAAAGATATTTGCATTGTTCTGTACTTTTGCTCAACCCTGTATAGGTGCAGTGCGAATTGAGCAAATACGGATCTCGTACTATTGAAAGATAAAAAAAATTTCGTTTAAAAGTGTTTCTGGTTAATTTTGCTTCAAAAATTAGCAGAAAAGGATTGAAACTTACTTTATTTAAACGACATTAAACAAGAAACTAAACATAAAAGTGGTTGAGTGTACATAAAATACTTTGTCACTTCAACAATATTTATTTATTTTAACCTTATACGTATTTCGATATGTTAACATGCCATTATCAAAAGTTATACTAAAAAATAAACAGTTAGTGTTGTTATAGCAACATTAGAACTTGGTGACATGATTTCGGTGATCGTCTGCAGATGGCTTAATTTCTTATTCCAAAATGTCTAATAGAGGTGAATTTAAGAGATCAATTTGCTCGTTCATTAACGGTACATGTCGGAACACATAAGGTTAAAAAATAGAAGTAATAAAGTATTTTATGTATATTCAATGAATTGAGACTTCAACGAAGTAAAGCTACAACTTATAAATAAAATAAAAGTGGTTGTATAAGACGTTACTCAAAATTTTTCATGCGACCTAACCGGGTTATTACGCTCCAGATTTCATAATTCTGTTTTATCTACTCCACTGAAAGCAGTTGCTGTTAACACCGCAAATAACTTCCATGATGAATTTTTTTCTAAATCATACCTGTGTTAATTTTCCGGTCTACCTTTACGATTTTCTTACTTTGGAGAAAATCCACAAAGACGAAGCTCCGCAGTAGACACAAATTTGGACAAGCACAGTATCGGATTATTTTAGGTTGATTGCGTCTCGTCTGTGCATTTCTCTCGGCCCGCTAGTTCAGGATATATCTTTTTGATCTCTTTCCGGACATTAGTTACAATAAAAGCGGATCTTTTGTTTTGTGCGGTCAGTCAGTTGATCGGATAAGCTCTTTACAGTCGGATAAAAAGACTTCAATATATTACATGTTCGGCTCAAGCGGGCTTCCTGAAGTTGCGGAGAATTTGAGAGGAAATAAAACTTCTCTTCAATGCGTTGCCAATCCTTTAATCTACTTCTGACTTAATTTTAATGAAAAGATTGTTTCCGTTTTTTATTGTAGATGCTGGTTGCACACATGAAAGCATCCACATTTATCCCGATTTTTCTTAAACATTTTAGAAGTAAAGAAAAAAACGAATAATCGTCGATTGTTTCTGGGAAATTATGTTTAATGCTAAAAAACAGCGCTTCTCAACAAATAGTTGATAATAATAATTGAAATATACAAGGTGTCTGTTTAATACTGCAAAAAACTAAGGTGTGCGTTTTTGGGTGAAAATTAAGGCGATTGACCTAAAATGTTGTTACACAAAACTGCTTCGCCGAAGAGTTAAGTCTTTCAAAATGCAGCAGAAAAACAGGAGAATCCCAATTACTGCAGAACGCTTTAAATTAGAGCGATCAAACTTGGCAAGAGGTTTAGACCTACTCTTAAAACAATTTAATGCAATGTGAAATAAAAACAGGAAGAGTGATTTAGGGAGGGTGGCACCCCTTAACACCCCAGATTTTTTTTTCTCTTTAGAAAAATTAACACACTACTGAGAAACACGTTACGTCTATTATTGTCAAGAGAAAACAACATTTTGGGTCAATCATTACGATTTTTACTAAAGAATTCACGCCTCAGGTTTTTAGTATTGAACAGACACACTTTATAGATTAGATAACAATATTTTCAACGTTAATTATTGTTACCTATTAGCGCTATTTAAATATCTTCCTATAGTTGCATACTTCTTGCGAGGTGTAGCACATTTTCTTACCTCAAGACAGTGGGGACCTACAGCTTTACGTAGGCTCCGAACCACGAAGTCGCATGCACTAAATCTTCACAGAAAATTTTTACTAGGACAATCTCATATGTGAGAAGAGAAACTAAAGCCCGCTAATCCTCAGCGACGGTTGTGCGAGCTATAGGCAACACAACTTACATGAGAGTAGTTGCTGGTTGTCCACCGCCTTCCAGCGGAGCATGCTGATTTTTAATTTGCTGTATTATCAGTATCGATTCCATGAAAATTTTTATAAATTAATATTTTGACAGAAGTACATGTTTTAGATCTCAAGGAACCTAAATAAATGTTTTAAAAAAATATCTGTGTGTGGGTGGGTTGATGTCCGATTTTGATAAGCTTTGCAATGTGAAAGTGTTTTAAAAATGTATCAAGGAAATCAAATTTAAAAAATTCCAAACCTAAAGCGGAAATTTAACATGTTTTTTTTGGTAGCATTCTTTTCCGCAGTCAAATTTTATACATTTGAATCCGGAAGACTTTAGGGGGCAAATCCAACGCATTTCTTCTCAACTTTTTATCTTCAAAATCGCGGCCATACAGAGGACACAATATTCTCTCAATCGCTCAAAAGCCCTGTCTTACAGTCCATTTCTGAACATAGGCTTCTCTCATTTCTCTCCATTTATTTCTATTCTGCGCTTGTCGTGTCCAGTTTAATCCTGCAGTCAGTTTTAAGTCATCTGTCATTTGTGGTCGTCCTCTTGTTCTTTTTTCCAGGTATGGTCGCCAGTGTAGTAATACTTGGGTCCATCTTCCATCTTGGCATCTGGCTATATGGCCGGCATAATTCCATTTTAGTATGGTTATCGTCTCGGCTACATCTTTGGCCCTTGTAGCATTTCGGATCCATATATTACTCTTTCTGTCCTTCAGTGATATCCCCAACATCTGTCGTTCCGTGGATCTCTGTGTTGTGGCTATTTTATTCATTGACTTTTTTGTTATTGTCCATGTTTGACATCCGTATGTCAATATCGGGAGAATACACTCGTCAAATAATCGTGTTCTAAGTTTTAGAGGGATATTTTTATTTTTAAGTATGTGTCCCATCTTTTTTCCGTAGGATACCCACGCTAATCTTCTTCTTCGAAATATTTCGGCCGTTTGGTTTTCTTTATCTAATTTTATTTGATGACTTAGGTACGTGTAGCTGTCGACGTTTTCGATTTGAGTGTTTTTGAGGGAAATTTGGGGGTCCGTCTTGCACATCACCTTCGTTTTGCTCAAGTTTATTTTTAGTCCGATTTTGTTTACTGTTGCATCCTAGTTCTTCCAGCATTTCCTGTAATTCTTCTGGACTTTCTGTGATGATGACTATATCATCGGCAAAACGTAGGTGGTTTAGTCTCTTGCCGTCTACTAATATACCCCTATTTTGCCGTTGCAGATGTTTAAACGCTTCCTCGAGGGCTAAGTTAAATAGTTTAGGCGATATAGTGTCCCCTTGTCTGATCCCTCGCTTGATATTTATTTCGTTTGTGTCTTCATGTAATTTGATCGTCGATGTTGCTTTCTCATA
The DNA here is from genome assembly GCA_958336395.1 of Ctenicera cuprea. Taxonomy (NCBI): domain Eukaryota; kingdom Metazoa; phylum Arthropoda; class Insecta; order Coleoptera; family Elateridae; genus Ctenicera; species Ctenicera cuprea. Next base: position 26,674,410 of record OY284494.1, read on the forward strand.
TTATATATGCTTAATTATTATTTATTATTATTATTATTTATTATTATCCAATGTTGCTTTATAGAAATCTACGAAAGCAAAGCAAATGTTAAGATGATACTCTGTTGTTTTCTCTGTAAGTATTCTCATAGTAAGGAGGTGGTCACATGTACTGTAATCATACCTGAATGCTGCTTGTTCTACAGGCTGATATTCATCTAGTTTATTTGTAAGCCGGTTAGTTAGTACCTTTGTAAGGAGTTTATAAGTTTGTGATAATAGACTAATCGGCCTGTAGTTTTCCAAATTTGTTCGATCTCCTTTCTTATATAATAAAATTACAATTGCCTTGTTCCAAGTTTCCGGTATCTTTCCTTCTTTTATGCATTCATTAAACAATTGACATAGTTTTTGGATAATCTCTTCGCCCCCTTCCTTTAACATCTCTATGGTTATATGGTCTTCTCCTGGTGCCTTTTTGTTTTTCATAGCGTTCAGTGCTAATTTCACTTCTTCTTTATTTATATCCGGTATGTCTTCTGATCCCACATTTAGTACCTTTGCTGTACATGATTTATATTCTGGATCTTCATTTAGTTGAGAAGTGTCCATGTCTTTGTAGAAATTTTCCGTAATTTCCATTATTTTTTGTCTGTCTCTTGTGTCTTCTCCGTTTTTATCTTTTAAATTTATGATTTGCAGTGTACCTTCCGATTTTCTCAAACATTTTAAATTTCTGTTCTCTTCGATGGCTTTTTCTATCACTGATTCCTAATATTTTTGTAGATCTTTTCTTATCAATTGTTTTGTTTCTTTGGAAATTTTTCTGAATTCTTCTGTTTGAGTTTCTCTAGATAGTTTATTTCTCTGTTTTATTTTATCTCTTGTTATCTTGCTTAATTTTTCTGTTTTCCTATTTTCTTTCTTTGCCACCTTCTGCGCAGCTTCTTCCAATGAAGTTGTTATATTCTTTGCTAGGTGTTCTAAATTTGGGGAGTTTGTTTTACTTTCGTGTTGTCTTAGATTACGTTGTAGTTCTTCTCTGTATCTTTGTCCGTTTTCCTTCAATTTCCTTATGTCTATTTTTTCTTTTGTCTTTGTAAGGTTCTTGGGCGGTGTTTTATTTTTATTTCTGTTTTAGCTCTTATTATTCTATGGTCGCTAGATATTCTAAATGAATTTAGAACGCTGACATCTTTTACTATATGTTTTTGATCTGATATGATATAGTCTATTTCGTTTTTCGTCTGCCCATCCGGACTGACCCACGTCCACCTTCTCTGTTTCTTTTTGAAGAACGAATTCATTGCATATAAGTGTTTTTCGGACAGAAACTCTAGAAGTAATGACCCCCTTTCATTTCGTTGGTCAAAACTGAATATGCCGATATTTTCCTCTGCTTCGTCTTGTTTTTTCCCTAACTTAGCGTTGAAGTCGCCTATAATAATTAAATAGGTGCTTTTGTTTTTATTTATACTTCTTGATATGTCTTCGTAAAATGATTCGACTTCTTCATCTGAATATGTCGATGTCGGTGCATGACATTGAACGCATTTCACTGTGTATTTGTTGGAGATTTTCAATGTTATGGAAGCGACTCTGTCCGATACACTATCATACTCTGTAACATATGGTGCAATTTTTCTGTTTATCATAAAGCCTATTCCCCGTTGGCTTTCATTTTCTGAGCCCCGATAATACAGGGTATGGCCTGAATCTAGGGTGATGCAGTTCTCACCTCGTCTTCTTGTTTCACATAGTCCAACTATATCCCATGTGATCTTTTCGAGCTGTTGTTCTAAGTCGTATAGATCTCCTTCCTTCATTAGAGTTTGTACATTTATCGTTGCCATTGTCAATTTCGTGATATTTCGACAGCCTGTTCTAGTCCGGTGATTTTTAGCACCCCTCACCTGTTCGCTATTCCGACCGCTGTCTTGGTTGGGAGCTTGCAGGTCGCCGGACACTTGGGGCCATTTCAAGTTTCTTCTAATCTTATGGAGAGTTTGAGGTTTTAGGATTTAAAACGCCACGCTATCCTACTGCGGGTTGGCGAGTTGTTGGGGAGGGATAGGTGTTGTTAATGTTGGGAATGGGTAGGAATAAGGTTTAGGACCTGACTCCCCTCGGTAATAGGAGTTAAGAGAACGTCAAGGCTCGCGTGGGCAGGGTCGTATTCCTGAAGTAGACCTATCTTCGCCGGGACCGCGAAAAGTGCCTACCCGCTACCCGCTACAATATTACTGTACACAAAATTTTCGTAAAGTCAATATATAAAATGAAAAATTTACAAAATTTCGGAAATCTTCAAAAAATATTACTTAAAAATTGGCAACACGCTATTTTTTAATTTTGTAAATTCATAGAACGAAAGATGAGCTACACGATTCTGTTTGTGTCCCAGTTTGCAAATTTTTCTCTGACGCTTTTTATGAACTTATGAAAGTTTTAACACTTATTTACTCAAACACGAGTTATCAGATATAGATGAAACTTGATATTGGAAATGCTCTTAAAGTACACAATATTACAAGTTATTAGAATTTTTAGAACTACCAAAACTGTGAAATGAAAAATATATCAAAATTGTGATTTTTCGAAGACATACTGCTTAAAAATATACACATAGAGCTGTGGATCAGCTACAAACTGGTTCGTGTTTTATCCAGTGTGCTCACTTTTTCCTGACACTTTTTTTGTGAAAATCGAAAAATCCAACCTCCTTATTTAAAAAAATATGGTTTAAGCTAAACTGCTCATGAGTGATAGTAGAACAAAATTTTCAACTTATTTTTAACATATTTTTTTTTAATCAATTTAATGAAACAGTCGATCTATTAAATAGCCGATTAAAGCAATTTGCACAATAACAAAATAATGCATTAATCAGATAAGCGATTGATAAAATAATCGATAATTGACAAATCGACTAATAAAATAATTTAGTAATTAAATAATTATTTAATGATTTCATAGACAAATTAAACAATAAAAAGGTCAAATAATCAATTAATCGAATATCACATAATTGAATAATAAATAATGGATGAAATAGATAATCAATTAAAGAATTAGTCAATAAGTTAAATTATAGATTAATTAAGTTATTCTATATTCAAATATTTCATTAGTCAAGTAATCCATAGATCAAATGATAAATTATTGACATAATAAATATTCAATTAATTAAAAAATTAAATAGTTAAATATTCGATTAATTAAATAATCGATTACTTAAATAATCGATTATTCAAATAATAGATTATTCAAACAATTAAAATGGCAAGAATCAAACCATCGATTTTTAATTGGTTCTGATTAGAATTTAGATTAGTAGATTATCAAACAAAAAATTAATTACACAATCGATTATTAAAGTTATCGATAACACAATAATCGAAAAGCAAATGTTCAAATCATCTAATAATTGAATAATTAAATAATAAGTTAAATAAATAGTCGACCAATCAAGTATTTGTTTAATGAAATTATTGATTAAGTAATAAATCGATATAAAATAATCAAAATTTTTTAATAATCGGTAAATTAAATAATAAAAACAGGAATAATCTATTAGCCGATTATAAAATAATAGTTTACTGAAATACACAATTAGTGATATAATTTATTAATTTTATAATAACAAAAATATCTAAAAATTAATACAATAATCGAGATATCAAATAGACAAACAATACAAATATCAAATAATCATTTATTCAAACAAACGATTAAACCAAAAAACAATTAAACAAATAATCGATTATTAACACCGCCGATAATTTAAATAATCGTATAACAAAACATCGATGATTCAAAAGAAAATACACAACCAAGGAAATGATCGCTTAATCAAATAATTGATCGATGAAAAAATCAATTAGTTAAATTATCGATTAATTAAGTAATGTATTGCAACGATATGCGTGTGCATGTACTTACTAGAAAACAATCCCTAAATGCCTGCAATTCACGCAACTACAATTATATTTTCTATGAGACTCTTAATTAACTTTCTCAGGGTCGTTATTTAGCTTGTAAAACAAGTTATTAATAAATAAATTTGAAATAGAATAAACACAAAACAATATCAACGTTACAAAAAAGGTTTTATTCAATAACTCAAAATTTTTAATGAAATTTTAGAAAAATCAAATAAATTTTACTAAATACTATCGTCCTTTAAAAAAAGAACACTTATCTTAATGTCTCCTTATATAGAGATGTCCTTTACTCGAGCAAACAATGAATGTCCAAATTCTATTTCACTAGTTTGCAGGTTCCTCAAGTAACCACAAACATTCGCCTTTAGTTTGAATCCTCCGCTGGACTGCTTTTATGTTATTTTAAACTTGGTTTTACCACCATCACAACTGGAAAAACTTTCTGGATCGCTTTATACTTGCTACTCTTCTGGACTTTCCACAATTCGTTGATAATTAGTTGTATTATCTTCTTTTATATTTAAAATTACTTTTACATTACTTTTTAACTCGTTTTTTCTTTTTTATTCATCGAGAGCATTAAAAATTCTCTGTCTTTGTTTACAAAGACGAGTCGTAACTGACTAAAACAATTTTTTCATTCTTTTGTCTTCCTTCTTGATTCCCACTTTTTTGAATAAACAAATAAATCTCATGACAATGAGTATTCTTTTATACGTTTGTGACATTGACACTGACATCCAAACTGACATTTATCGACGCACAAATCAAGTAACTCTAAAACTTCTTATAAATTAAACCTTTTGAACAATTCTGAATTAAATTATAATTAAAATTAACATAAATAAAAATCGTATCAATCTGATTGTGTTTTTCTTTCCTTTCAGTAAAAACAAACCTCACAAATATGAAAAATATAAATTACTAGAATTTATAACAAGAAATTACAGCAATAATACGCAACCCTGAGTTTAAAAGTTAGAATATCAAAACCTTACAGCCTTCACAAACCTCCAATCTCAAATTGAATTGTAGCAAGCATCCCAAAAATTGCCTTCCAGGAACTACAATACCCCAGTAAAAACATACACCTCCAAATATCATAGCAGTATTTATGAAACAATGAATTAAAAAAACAATACTTGATTAATTAAATAATCGATTAGTTAAACTAAAAACACTCGAACTGTGGAATAACAACTCTTGAAAAATACTGCACTCTTCTACACAAGTAACTAAAAACCAGATACGTATTTCGACAGCAAAGCTATCATCATTAGTAGTGAACTGACACTGGCAGTGTTGATGTTAACAGTTGTTTTATTTACAATAATTTAATATAAACTTCAACGAAGTAAATTATTAGATGACTTGAATAATCGAATAATCGATTTATCGATATATTTCAGACAATAATCGACTAACCGCTTAAGTGATTATTTTGCAAAGCTTTATTTCAAACTAATTTCAGGCAATTCTTTGTTTTAAATGAAATTTGTAAAGAAATTATTGTAGAAATTTTAGATAATGTCCACTTTGAAAAGAAAATTTTGCTAACTTCATTAAATGATTTTAAAATTTTTGATTTTATGATAATTGTAATTGTAATTGCTTATATCAAATTGCCACAAATTATTATCATGCATTCATTAGTAATGCTAGTCACAATGTAGTTGCAATTTTAAATAATTTATTAAGAACTTTTATGAACTATTTAAGTAATGATCGATTTTTAGAATATTTCACTTGTTTTTAGTGTTCTTTATTAGCCTTGATAAATTCTTTTAGAGCTATATATTTCAGTTGATCATAGAACATTTCTCTAAGTGATTGATTTATGACATTTAATTACAAGTTGCAAACAGCAAAATTACATTAAAAAGTTTTTAAGGAATGACATTCTGAGAAAATACAGAAATAGTATTATTTGATGGTTTTAGTATTTGTGTTGGTCAAACAAACCATAAATTTTTATTTGTGTACAGCAGCAATTTCAGATTTACTTCGCTGTGTGCTGGTAAAGCATTAAATCTTCAGTTGCAAATAACCGTGACAAGCAACCAACAGTACTTTTCTGTTTAATAACTTTTTTATGTGTCTGTAATCAGAAATTTTTATATGCACAGGCAATAATGAATACTCATTCAGGAAAAAACAGTAAAGTGCCATCGATAAATTTAATACGTGCCCATAATGGACACTGAACATTACTCAATAAAGAGTGGTTGTTTAACAGTTATTTATTTATTTCTGAAAGTAAAAAAAAAATTAGAAATTATAACTCCAATAATTTTCTTGTTTGGCTCACAACGTATTTCTACGAAAAGTTAATTTTTAACTTACCGACGCGACGCTGACTCGCAAAATCATTTAAAAAATTTTTTTGCTACAACTTACTTATAATATACTCTTGGAAAGCTCGATTAATTTTAAGACTAATTTCCTAATACCATTTTTTTTAATTTTCACTCTAATTACAATAATATAAAATTTTTGTTGTGTTACGTCTTACAGGTTTGTTTTCCTTTTTTCAGTATTTTGTCCACCTTTCAGTAAAAGACAGCGGCTTCTAAAATGGGCAAGCGGCCGTTTACCTCCAACATGGTCATCTCATGCAAACACCTTTCCAGGAGGCCCTGCAGAATTCTGGAGAGACGGTTCTCTCCTTTGCACCCTCATAAACTCCGCGATTCCGGGAGCTTGCTCGAACCCTCACCGACACTGGAAACGGCCGCCCTCTCATGGCCAAGCTCTTGCCTACAAGTATCTCGGAGTTGTTCCCGTAAGCATTAAACATACTTTCCTACAGTTTTCATTTTCTAGCGTAGTTGACGTTTAATTAACAGTTTGCTATTTTCAGGTGTTCACTGAAACTGAGCTATCGCAAAATTGTTTTACTTTGCGACACGAGGGGGCCTTAGTTAATTATCTCCTAGAAGTTCAAGAAGCTATAACGAACATATCGTTGCACGAACTGAAATTTTCATCACGTTATGCGGCTAGGGGTATGGGTCTTGTCGTTGGAGAGCAACATCGAAAAACTGCTTTCTACATTTATTCAAGCTCTACAACTTCGTCCAGTAAACATGATGTTATGGTCTCAATTCGAGGTCCTTACAACAATCATTGCGCAGCCACAATACCTGCTTATTACATCTCGAAGAAACATCTCCAAAACCATTACGAGAATAAGAAACATTTGGTATTTGAAAGCGGAGCTCAACGGTCTTTCTTTAGATCGTTGTCAGTTGATTTGGGTTCCTTTATCAATGTTAATAAAAAACCAGAAGGTGACGAAAATATGCCAATAAAGCTTATTTCTGAAAGTGAAAGGGTTAAGGTTGTTTTTATACCAAACAACGTAGGAATCCATGAAATTTCTATAATCACAAACGGATTTCATTTAGTGGGATCACCTTTTAATGTCAATATTACTGAAAACACATCAGGAGTGATAGACACCTTTGATAAAAGCTTAAGATATCCATATAGAAAAAACACGACAAAAAACATAAGAAGAAAAATTATTTCGAAAATTATAGACTTTATCGATGAAAAGATCAGCTATGAAAAGCTTAAAATCAAACCGCTGTACGAAAGAAATATTCCAAAGATTAAGATAACCGAAACCAAAGATGTATCCCAAGAAAATTGCGGAGAAGAAAAGACTCCAGCCGATACAGATAGTTCTGAGGATGTAACTAACAGAAACGCAAGAGAAATCCATCAAGATGTAAATAATTGCTCATCAACTTCTAATTTAAATTTTGAAAATTATGGTGGTAAAAATGACGAAATCACAAACAAAAATTTTTCAAAAAATGAGGAAAAACTTGACTTATTGCTTACACGAGAACCAATCGTTGGAGCTAAGAGTAGTTTCTTGGACAATGAACCTGATACTTTGGAAGCATTTTTAAATCAAGATTTACTAGATCCTAATTTAAAATCACAACCCTTGAGTAACGCTAACGCAAAAGCTGAACACGAAACTGATGCTGATTTTAATGGTATTTTAGTAACCTCAAACAAATCTTTAAATGACGATTTTAATAACAACACGATTGAGGTTGACAGTATAAGTTCCTCAATGGCAAGAGACTTTTCAAACCAATCTTATGAATGTAGTACGCAATCTACTTTCACTACTTCACCAGTATGTCTTGAACATATTGAGGAGGAAGTAAATGATGAATCCAATGCATCTTCAGAAGTTCCAAAGTGGAACTTTGAGAAGAAACAGCTAAGGAGGCAAAGTAACGTTGACATATCTGATACTTTGGACAAAGATGAACATGAAGATGGAATAGAGGAAACAGTAATACCAACAGGATTAAAGAAAAATAATAGCTCGGTAAGTGGGCAACTAGACGATGACAAAACAAGCGAAAACTACAAAATGGAAGATATGAGTTTTGATGAAACATTACAGTTGTCTTTGGAAAGCGATTGGGAAAAACCAGATCGAAGAACAACCTTGAAAGCCTACAAATCTGTGATAGACAGATTAAATGAAAATCTGAAAGGACAACACTCCATACAGTACAAAATAGGAAACCAAACCAATCATAATAACATCAAGTTTGAATCAGAAAAAGAAAATATATTTTCTGGACCAAATTCATTGAACATCTTGAATTTTCTTTCCAGCTTAAAAGTTGAGGATTTAAATTCTGAAAATGCAAAAACGTTTTCTACAGTTAAAACAGTAAAACAAGCAGAAAAAGCAAATCCTCCAAATCTACACCAAGAAAAAGAATGTGAGCACAGAATCAACTTTAACCAACGCCTGCAGTATTGGGAAAGTCAAACAAATTTGCACATTTCTCAAAAAAGGCGCAAACTTAGGCTTCGTCGAAGCCTTCCCGACTTACTTCCACGTTCGGGTTCAGAACTGTTCGTATTTGTTTCTCCAAATGAAGAAAATGAAAACTACAAATTTCAAGATAATTCCGATGCATCAGAATTCAAATCACAGTTCAAGGAACGCCAAGAGTATTGGAAAGCACTCAGCTCGCAAAGTATAGACCACTCCAGTATAACTAGTTCTATGTATTATTTGGAAACACTTGGAAAGCTAAATAAGCACAGGATTAACGCTCGTCGAAGTCTTCCAGATATATTTTCAAAAGTTACAAGAGAAGAAGTCATAAATGAGATGAGTTATAGAAATTTATGTTTTCCCATCGATTTCTTTGATAGTCCTGAAGCAGTAAATTTCAAAACAAAATTTAAAGAGTGTAAAGAATTTTGGGAAAATCTTAGTTCACAAAATCTGAATTATGGGGGTTCTTACGAGTATATCGATATCGATAGTTTTAAACATGAAAGTTTTGATGATGGTAAATTTGACAGCGGATTTTACAACAGCCTCCCAAATTTATCATTAAAGCGGCAAAATTGGGACAATTCAGACTCTTTTGATGAATATTCTGATAGTTTAAAATTTAAAAGACAATACGAAGAGAGAAGGGAGTATTGGGAAAAATTAAGCTTGCATAGTGTCAGTGATTTAAGCCTAAGCTCTCTTCTTGTTACCGAAAAATACAACGCAGAAGCAACATATCAAGACAGAAATGCATTATTGGAAATTAAACCAGTTATGGTAAAAACCTCAAATGAAAGCCAACAGAAAAAGATCAAAACTGCAACTAAAAGCCACCAAACAATTAGAACTAATCTAGAGGAAACTGCTGAGCGTAATGGTAAGAAAAGTTATGATTCAATTATGTGGTTAAACCAGTGGCGTAACTACCATGGGGCAGAGGGGGCAACGGCCTCCGGGCCCGAGGCCTTAAGGGGCCCTGCCACGAGCCAAGAGTTTTTATTTTTTTTTATTTCCCTATTACGAAATATTTTTAATAAAAATTTTGAATTTTCGGTAGTCTTTATTTTTATATTCAACAAAGAACATTATCAATTCCATGTAAGTAAGTATGTACTTATACAATGAAAAATACTGAAGTGAGATAATATTTAGTAATAACACAACACACACTTTTTGGTACCGATCCAGACACATTAACTTCAGAAAATTTAAGATTTGCTTATCCTAATTAGACACGGCTTAAATATATTTATTTTCATTTACTAGACTGCAAATATGTTTTTCTTGTTGAAGAAATTGTTCGTATTATCAATTACTTTATTAGTGAAGTTTTTTTTGAAGATGGGGCCCGGGCCCTTCAGGTATCTTGCCCCAGGGCCCAAAATCTGAAGTTACGCCACTGGGTTATACTCATCATTCTGATTTAATTTAGTCAGAATAAATAGTTGGAAATATATTATAAAAAACAATTTTTTGGGTTTTAAACTACATCCAGGGTCACCGTGCTTTTGAACAAGTTTGGTAGAGCAGTGTCAAGGACAGAGGGCTTAACCGCTGCTACTGCTCGCCCAAAAAGTATTAACCTATTGTTTGATATATTTTGTTATTGGCTGTTTAACAAATGGCTCTTTACGTTACATTTTTATGCTACCCTTAACTATTTTTAGATTTCGATTATTTACGGAGAGATGAAGAAGAAACCAACTTAACTGATGACCTCAAACACATAAATGATAGAAGAGAAAAAATGAAAATTCATTTCAACCAAGCTAGAAGTTTCTTTCAGAATTTAGAAGAGAGTATCAAATAAAAACAAATACAATAAATTGGAGTACTGCGGTAGGTTGGTAGGCGAAAAAACTGCAATAAAGGTAACCTATGGTTAACTAAAAATATTTTGCATATTATTTCATACTATAGAAAAATAAAAAACGTTTCATATCTGATACACTAATATTTTATTTTAAATGTAAATCTCAATTAGAGGTTGGAAAATATACACAAGGTATGCACGTGTGTACATCAAATACTGCTACCAGTAACAGTAATTTTTTAACTGCTATTCGTTCTGAACTATTTCAATTATATTAAAATTTTTTGTTGTATTGTATATTACCTTCTTAATATTTATTTCGTATTAGCTTCCTATTTTACCACAGACTAATACGATACCTTTCTCAAAATTCCAAAACTAGTTACGAAACTGCAGTTTTGTAACTTGCTAAGCTAATAATTTTAAGCAACACTTGAAATGATAAAATAAAAAAGCTGTCCGGCAACCGCCACGGGACCTTCCTCGCAATTATGAAAATTTTTGAAAATTTTTATTATATTTCAAAATTTTGATGATTTTATGGATATTTTTTAAATTCTCGAAAAAATTTCAAATGTATTTTATGTCGCGTTTTTCTAAAAATTTCGAAATTTTGTTTTTTTTTAGTTTTTGAACAATTTTTATTCAGTGGTTCAAAAATTTTAAAGTAGAAAAATTAAATTTAACAAATTTTGACATATTTTGAAAATGTTTGGAAATTATAAAAATTTTTGAAGATATAAAATATTTTGCTTTTCGATATAAATGCATCTATATTAGAGTAGAGTACCCTTCCCCTTTCCTCCATTTTTTAATGCAGTCGCCCGCTTTTATGATGTTTTGTGTTTTCTAGTTGCAACCAATGTTTATCCATTAAAATCTCACAATCAATATTCCACGTCTTATAGACTTTTGACCGTATTTTTGCAATCACTCAAACTGTTTAGGTAAACAACCAAAAGGCAACCTCACAGAGATGTTTTGTTAATGGAAAGTTGTTCCTATTGTTATTTAACATGCTCATACCGATTTCGAAGCAGAAATTCGTAAATCTTTAAAAAACAATCTTTTTGTTAGTATGTTTCAACTATCAACACTTTAATGATTCGCTTCTTTCTTTTAACGGCTTTATTTTTTTATTATTTTTTTTTAGAAAATTTATCTGTAAAATTTTATAGAGCTTTATCTCTAAACCCTTTTGGAGTTCCATTCTTCTAAGACACCTTTACGAGGATTTTCTTAGTCACATCTCTAGCAAACTAAGAATGAAGTCAGTATTGTACAAAAAAGCAAACATAAACTGCGTAAACATTGATATTGTAAAATAATGCAACTACAGAACGTTTAACAATGCAAATCCGCACCAAATATAATTGAAAAAAATTAAATTTAATCAATTTTATAAACTATTTAACAATATGTAAGAAAAGGTTCGTTAACAGAAACAGTTCATACCTTTTTTTTTAAATATAAAATTGCACAAATTATTGGAACTTCATCGCTGCATTTCTATTGCAATTGCCATACTCATAGATTCGCCGATCCACATAAAAGCAATTCCTCTGGTTAACTTTAAGCGACGTAAATTGTGTATCAACGTTACCAACAGTCGTGCTCCCGATGCTCCCGGTGGATCTCCAAGTGCGATAGCACCTCCTGTCACATTAACCTTTTTAGGATCAAGATCCAATTTGTTAATTACAACTAAAACTTGCGCAGCAAACAATTCATTAATTTCATACAGATCCACTTGCTCCGCAGTCCAATTAGCTGTCTTCATCTGTATAAAGGTTCAAGAAATATATACAGTGATAATGAAAGACAACTACTGCAAACATACAACTTCCTCTATAGCACCCGCTGGTCCAAGGTCCTCTTCATGATCAGAAATTTTAAAACCCTTTTGTACAAAACCTACGATTTTTGCCAACGCTATCAAACAGTGCTTCAATCTATATTCGTCATTACAGAGCACAATAGCAACAGCACCATCTCCAACCACAAACGAATTTCCAGCAGTGACTGAAGGATTCTGTGCACAACATTGATATACAGGGTCGCTATTATGTATGGGACCAAAGCTCCGCTGGTCAAACGGTTTGAGATATGCGTTTCATATTTGATATATGTTAATTTGAGATTATTTTGCATATTCTACAGTAAAAAAAATTTTTTTAGCATATAGTTTTTAAGCGCGGCGGCCATCTTGAATTTTTTAAATAGCAACCTAGGCTGTGTGATACATCAATAGAAAGCTTATTTTTTTCTATTTTTAGAAATATTAAACAAGTATGGGGTTACATAAGAAAATAACGCAAAAAAAATAAAAAAAACATTTGAGGCATGCTTAATTCGTCGCTGCACATTTAGTGAAATCTAGTAACCATTGCATTAACAAAACGTCATAAATAAACAAAACACAAGCAAAAACAAGTAGTAAGAGTTTAATAGGTGACAAAATAAACATCACACATTGTCAATTCTTCCTGTAGTTGTGTTGCCTGGCAAACAATCTTTAGAATTTTGCAATATGGATCGTTTATCAGAAGGAGCACGGATAGAGGTGGTTATGGTAATTGAAGACGAACACACGACGAGGTACATCATTTATTTAATACAGCACATCCCGATCGGAATCCAATTAGTAGATCTATAGTAAGTAGGACTTTAGAAAGATTTACTGAAAGTGGAAGCGTAAAAGATCGTGCTAAATCTGGTAGACCAAGATCTGCCACAAATGAAGGGAATTCCCTTGAGGTAGTACTGGATGTGGTTGAGCAACCTCAAATGTCTGTGCAGCAACTTGCCTTAAACCACAATATGAGTAGACGTTCCATTCAAACAATTTTAAAAAGAAATAAGTTTTACCCTTACAAAGTACATTTAGTACAGGAATTGGCAGAAGACAATTTCGACAGAAGGCTTGAGTTTTGTGAGTGGGCAATGGAAGTTATTTCTGAAAATGACAATTTTGCCAGCTCAGTTGTGTTCTCGGATGAAGCTACTTTTCGTTTGAATGGATCTGTATACAGGCACAACTGTAGATACTGCTCTGACACCAACCCCCATTGGATGGAAGAAGTTCGCACCCAGCGACCCTAGAAAGTTACCGTATGGGCTGGTATCGTTGGTCACAATATCATTGTAGTGTATAAGAGTTTAAGTAAGAATACTTGGACAAGTGCAGTGCGGGGGTTGTTGTGGTTTTAGCAGAACACAGGGTGTCAAAACCCCAGTTACGGTCCGGCAGTTGACCGAAGAACTATTCGCTCATTGCAGATTGTAATTCAGATTATGTTGTAGCTAATAATAAATATATAACAAAGTAAAAGTGATATTTATTAAAGCACAGACATAACATTGGCGACGAGGATTAAAAAAAAGTGATTGAACAGTGCAGTAAATACAGTGGTGTGCTATTAAAGAATCAATAGTATACACGTATTTCAGTATAATTAAACAAGTGTATTAATTATGGCGGGTTTAATAGGGTCTATGGTTGAGTTCAACGGTATTTCAGATGACTGGGTGATCTACCAAGAACAATTAGAACAATATTTTACTGCTAATTTAATTGAACAAACAGAACGACGCGCAGCGATATTAATAAGTTTGATGGGACAAGAAACATACAAGTTGTTACGTGATTTGTGTTTTCCGGACCTACCTAATAAAAGAACATATGATCAACTGTGTAAGTTATTAAGAGACCATTTTAGCCCAAAATTATCAGTATATAGAGAGCGCATAGAATTTTACTCAGCGAAGCAGAACAAAGGAGAAACCATCGGAGAATGGCACGCTAGAATTAAAAAGCTAGGGGAAATTTTAGACAAAGTCCTTAGGGATAAGTTTGTAACGGGGATGTGCAGAGGCTCTATTTTAGACAAACTTTGTGAAGACGGCTTTTCCGACGCGATTACGTTAACCATGATGGTGGATTTGGCGCTAAGAAAAGAAGCGGCGACAAGCACAAAGGACTTAAACTGGACACGTGGTGCACATTTCCCAAACAAAGCATCCCGGCAAAACGGACGGACGCAGGTACCAGCGACCCCAACAGCTTACAAGGAACCAGCGATTCCGAGAAAGCAACAAAACATCTGTGACGGCGGTAAAAAGGCCTTTCTGTGTCGGTATTGTGGTAAATATCACCAAGCAAACCAAATTTGCAAATTCAAAGACAGCAAATGTTTTAAATGTAATTTGATAGGTCATTTAGCTCAAGTATGTGATAAGGTTAGAAAACATAATTATCTAGATCAAGTAGATGATGAAACTGAATTGCCAATCTACACGTTTAATACTAAAACGAATCAAGACGATAAACCTTTGGTAGCGTCTGTAGAAATAGATAATTTTAAGTTAGATATGGAAGTTGATAGTGGCGCTGCAATATCGGCAGTATCAAAACACCTATATTTAAATAAATTCAGTAATTATAAATTAGAGCCTAGTGACATAGTAATAAGGGAGTATACAGGTACAAAATCTAGACCCTTGGGTTGTTTTACAGTTGTCGTAAAATACGGGGGTGAGTCTAGAAGCATTGTATTTTATGTTCTTGAGGACGGAGGTCCGCCACTACTAGGTAGAAATTGGTTAAAAGCATTCAATTTAATTTTAACTAAAGTTAACAAAGCGTAAATAAATCAAATAGCAGTAGACTACACGAAATGTTTAGCAATCGAATATGTTAAAGGGATAAACAATCAACCAGCCGATTATCTCTCGCGTTCACCGCTAGTAGAATCGTATAAGTCCCATCAGCAGAACGAGGAAAAAGGAACTTATTTGAATTTCATTGAGGGATTTCGTACACCTATTGACAGTAAGTTAGTTAGTAGGGAAACTCAAGTAGATGCGATGTTACAAAATATTTTACATTACGTAAACACAGGGTAGGGTGGCCTGAACATGTGAAAAATGAAGAATTTAGACCATTTCATGCGCGAAAACACGAATTAACTTCGGAACAAGGATGTTTAATGTGGGGTTACCGCGTGGTCATACCAAACAGTTTACGAGTACAATTACTCAGGGAACTTCATGTTAGCCATTTGGGAATAGTAAAAATGAAAGCAGTAGCTAGATCTGACATGTGGTGGCCCGGAATGGATGGGGAAATAGAGAAAACTGCAAAATCTTGTGTAAGTTGCTTAAAAACGCGAGACGATCCGAGGAAAGTAGAATTAACCCCATGGCCTATACTATTAGCAGCCTGGGAGCGAATTCATGTAGATTTTTTAGGACCGATTAAGTCAAACTATTTTTTTTATAATTTTAGATGCTTATTCAAAGTGGGTTGAAGTTTTTAAAATGCCTAATATTGCTTCAAGCCAAACTGTACTAAAATTAAGAGAAACCTTTGCGCGATTTGGTTTACCAAAGCTATTAGTTAGTGACAATGGTACGCAATTAGTATCAAGGAAATTTGAACAGTTTTTGGAAAAAAACGGAGTAGCGCACAGAACGACTCCAACCTTTTATCCAGCAACTAATGGAGCAGCTGAGAACGCGGTAAAGACCTTTAAAAAGGCAATGGGGGCAGCAATAAATGATCCAGTAAATAGCGGCACTCCCATTGAAGTTTTAATGAGTAGATTTTTATTAACTTATAGAAATGCACCTCACTGCACCACTAAGAAAAGTCCCTCTGAATTAATGTTTGGACGTCAGTTAAAAACGCGGTTGAGTCACATATAACCA
This sequence comes from Ctenicera cuprea, assembly GCA_958336395.1. Taxonomy (NCBI): domain Eukaryota; kingdom Metazoa; phylum Arthropoda; class Insecta; order Coleoptera; family Elateridae; genus Ctenicera; species Ctenicera cuprea. The sequence continues at coordinate 26,690,683 of OY284494.1, forward strand.
AGTAACGAAATAAACATATACGTTAACAAAAAAAAATCAGTTAGCCAAAGCAAGGGAAAAAGAAAAGTAGACTTTTCAGAGGGGGAAGCGGTAATGGTTAAGGATTACAGGGAGGAAAATACAAAAAATTGGACCGCAGCAGTGGTAACAAAGAAATTAGGGCGCGTGACATTTTTATGTGAAATTCTAGACAACAAGCGCATTTGGAAACGGCACGCGAACCAGATAATACCAAGGCTGGCGGAAAACGGTAATGGTCCACCGCACCAATGCGTGACTACGCAAACTACTAGTAGTAAGAAAATTGGAAATTTTTCAGACAATAATAGTATTGTAAATAGTGAGGTAGGACTCGCAGCAGGTTTAGTTGTAAGTAATAGTAATGATGAAAATACAACGCCACCGTCAAACGTAAATGGTAATCCAGTTACCAATAATGTTTCTCAAAATATCAGAAGAAGCACCAGAGAAAGGAACATGCCGGAACGATTTGGTAATATCGTAAGTCATTAGATTTCTAGTTAAGTTGCTAGTTTATAATCTGTGTATTAGCGATAAGTAATCAACTTGTGATGGAGGTGTGTAGTGTATAAGAGTTTAAGTAAGAATACTTGGACAAGTGCAGTGCGGGGTTGTTGTGGTTTTAGCAGAACACAGGTGTCAAAACCCCAGTTACGGTCCGGCAGTTGACCGAAGAACTATTCGCTCATTGCAGATTGTAATTCAGATTATGTTGTAGCTAATAATAAATATATAAAAAAGTAAAAGTGGTATTTATTAAAGCACAGACATAACAATTATTGAACCATTTTTCATTGAAGGCAATCTTACGTCGGAGATTTATCTTCAAATGCTGCGGGAAAACATTATTCCTCAAATTATAGAACTCTTTCCAAATCATGATAACCCAAATGCAATCAACGAAAACATCTGGTTTCAGCAAGATGGTGCGCCTCCCCACTATGGAGTTGCAGTGCGCAATTATTTAATCGACATTTTTCATCGGGGTAGCATCGGGAGAAGAGGAACCGTGGAGTGTCCGCTCGGTCACCAGATTTGTCTCCTTTAGATTTTTTTTGTGGGGCCATTTAAAAAGTTGCGCTTATTTAAATAGACCTGACAATTTAGAAGAATTGAAAAATCGTATTCGTGCTGAAATGGCTGCTATTTCTCGCAATTCTTTGCGCGACTCTTTAGACAATTTTAAGAAGCGCATTCATTATTGCCAAGAAGTAAATGGGCAGCAATTTGAACATCTCCTCTCTTAAGTACTGTATATAATAATGTTGTTGTTTTCATTTTTATTTAAGAACTGTTGTTTGTTATCCTATTAATTTTAATTACTGTATGTGTTTATTTATGACGTTTTGTTAATGCAAGGGTTACTAGATTTGAGTAAATGTGCAGTGACGAATTAACCAAGTACACCAGCTCGAAGTAGGTCGCTCCATCTTTTTCTGCGGAACTGCTGTGCGATGAAAAAGAAAGGTTATTTCAGAACCACGATGTTGTTTAAAAAAAGAATTTTCCTGAAAAAGAAAAGTTAGTTCTAAACGATGTAAATATGCCTCAAATGTTTTTATAATTTTTCTGCGTTATTTTCTTATGTAACCCTATACATGTTTAATATTTCTGAAAAGAGAAAAAAAATAAGCTTTCCATTGATGTATCACACAGCCTAGGTTGCTATTTAAAAAAATTCAAGATGGCGGCCACACTTAAAAACTATATGCAAAAATTTTTTTTTACTTCAGAATATGCAGAATAACCTCAAATTAATATATACCAAATATGAAACGCATATCTCAAACCGTTTGACCAGGGTAGCTTTGGTCCCATATATAATAGCATAGATAAAAAATATAATACTATAATAGCGACCCTGTATCACAACAAACTTATTTTCGAAATAAAAAGTTACCTACCAATTCTAGCTTGTGTTCGTACAACGCTGGCATTTGAAACAATTGCTCAATTTTTGTATTTGATTTTATAGGTTCGTCAATAATGATATTGGACATTACAGGTGCAATCTCGGGGAAAAAGTATTTTTTTTCTACTGCGTCGGCTGCCTTCATTTGTGATTCATACGCGAATTTGTCCTGATCTTCACGACTGATCTTATAAGTCTCCGCAACATTTTCAGCTACAATAGAAAACTTGTACTATACATTAACTTCGTTATCATACAATGTTTCGCAGATCAGTCACAGACTATAGTAAATTTATCAATATAAGGTATCTTGTAAACGCAGTTAGAAAAAAAGTCGATGGATTAATCATTGAATAAGTACCATAACAAATTTTGTACTGACTTTGAACCAAACTCATTAATCAGAACTATAGCCGTAAATACGCAAACAGAGCCTTAAAAATTACATTGCATTTAAAAGGTACTACCTATTTTGCCTATATGTAAACCAGTAAAACCGTCAGTTAGCCCATCGACCAATAGGTTGTCGTTAATTGCAAAAGAATCGTTGTTATCTTGATTCTCTCGTATATACAAAAAATGATGAGCCATTGTTACATTTTCTTGTCCACCACATACTACAACCTTCGCGTTTCCACTGCGAATGGAGTTATAACCCTGATATACTGCTCTATATTACAAATGATTTCTTAATTAATCACAGCAGAATGAATAAGGTATAAGTAAGGTACGTTACCTAAGCCCGGAACCCCAACCCATATTAACTGTACTGGCAGGAACTTTTACTGGGATATTTGCCTTAAAGGCAGAATGGCGTGCTGGGTTTAACCCTTGACCTGCTGTTAATACCTTCAAGGAAGACAATAAATTATCTTAAAAAACAATTAGAATTCTGACCTCTATACCTGCCCCATTATTACTTCAGAAATGTGCAAACTATGTATTTGGGTTTCTTGTAGGCACTGACTAATGGCAATGGCCCCTAGAACTGTAGCAGGTATTTTGCTAAACTGTCCATAGAGAGATCCTAAAGCAGATATTACAGATTATTTATAAGACAATTACAGTAATTGATATGTTATTACCAATTGGGGTTCTGCAAGCATTCATTATGTAAACCGAGTTTGAAGATTCTTGCAAATCCATTTTTAGATTAACCACCAATATTTTAAGTTAAAATGTCATTTAGTTAAATCAGAAACTTAATCCAGAAGTCTTTAAGAAACAATTCATGTTCATTATACTGAATTGTCAAAACTGACATTTCTTGGCAGCGTTGTTAAATTGGTCGATGCCAAAATATTCTTATAAGTGTTTATTTCCCTGGCAGAAGTGTGAAAATAAATGTTTACCATTTTGTATTCGTAAATCCGTTGAAGGGTCGAATTTCGGTTGAAGCCAATTTTTTTTTTCTATTTTATATACCGCTTTTTTTTTTAAACAATAATGTTGGCGGTCTAGCCGAGATTATGGTTAAGAGCAATTATATTTTTAAAGTAAAAATGCGAGAACAAAGTTGTATTCACTCACTGATAAATTACTCCTAATTAATTGCGCATGCGTCAACCATGTCTGACGTCATACACGTGTCTACAAATACGAAATTCGGGACAATCAACATGCACCTAGTCGCGGCCTTACCAAGTAGTATATTTAACCTACCTTTTATATTATTGGACACTGGTAACTTTCTAGCTTGCAGCTAGGTCTTGCAACGTCAAGGAGGTGGACTCTGTTACACAATTCTTTCTATGAGTTCAGTTGTCTCTGCAGTCATGGTATGGAAAGAGGAATATTCCGTGGTGAAACCAAAACCTTCAAACATTACACAGTCTCTTTAATGGGGCAATGCACACCATACGCAAAACAAACTGGAACAGCTATACAAGGTCCTAGCATCCTTATAAAAGCTGAATTTCTAACCAAAAAAGGGCTGCCTGGAAGGACTTCTGCAAAAACATGAAAACCCTCAGGAAACCGCAAGGCTGCGCAAAGTCTCTCAAAAAGACAGTCACGCCCGGTTGGAGACCCTAAGGCATATATCTGGTAAAACTAACGGGGAATTAAACTAATAACGCCCTCTATTATGTGCGGCGAGAAAAAGTTGCAAAGCAACAAAACCGGCAAAGTTGCGATCGGAACCTGCTAAGCAGGTATCTGCGATCGCACCGGCCTCTAAGCACAAAACACAGAAACGCCCGTGTGGCAAGAAATAAGAAAAGATTTGGTTTCAATTATGGCTAGAATAGACCACTACATGTTTCGTTCTTGTTTGAACTCATCAGGTGGACATAATTCTAACCATAATTGAGACCAAAAGCAAACAGGCATATATACGCCAGAAAGTATAAAACTAACGGGGAATTAAACTAATAACGCCCTCTATTATGTGCCGGTTTTGTTGCTTTGCAACTTTTTCTCGCCGCACATAATAGAGGGCGTTATTAGTTTAATTCCCCGTTAGTTTTATACTTTCTGGCGTATATATGCCTGTTTGCTTTTGGTCTCAATTATGGTTAGAATTATGTCCACCTGATGAGTTCAAACAAGAACGAAACATGTAGTGGTCTATTCTAGCCATAATTGAAACCAAATCTTTTCTTATATATCTGGTAGTCTTACGACTACCACTGAGCAATGCCTTAAGCATCCCATGGAAGTTCAATGATACTGGATCTATTGTAGTGACATAGAAAGTGCTAACTGCTAGCCCCCTCTGCGCTTGAGTTACGGCTGCGGATTGGAGAACGACTTCAAAGGCAGGACGTACAGTATATGATACTAATAAATCATTCAAATCTATCAGTTTGATCTCTTTTCCGCTAAAATCGCACGAAGGGATAGTTGCTAGGTTTCTAAAAAATGGTGCAATTATCACTTCACCTTTTCACTCATGGCGACACGTCTTCCAACCAGGCAAGTCTGTGAAAAAAGCACTTCAACCGTTTGGTTTTAAAATCAATAAAGCGCTGTACCAAAGGACCTTATCCTAGAAGCGTTTTTTGACATCGAAAAAGCTTTACGTAACACCTCTTTTGCGGAACTGCTACTAATGGCACTATTATTAAGTAGGTCAGGGTCATGCTGGCGGGACGAGAATTAAAAGCCGCAGTCGACGAGACTTCTGTGAGGGCGTCATTCAGTCGGTTTATATATACAAAGCGATATAGATGACCTTGTAATCTTAATCTCAGGTAAATTCTCAAGTACTGTCAGCGGACTCCTACAAAAGTCCCCATTATTAAACCGGAGCTTTTCGAGCCAGACTACCCACCAGAGTGGTCAACTATCTATAGATGATGCTCAACACAAAGCTATACTAGAGGAAACATGTCCACCGACAAATACAAAAAGTCATACGAGGTTGATCTACTTGGCCACAGTCAGACCAGTGATCACGTTTCACGTATGCGTATCTGCCGCAGCTCAACGGTCATGCATCCAACTACGCTTAACTCCGTTCCAAAATTGACATGTTTAGGAGCTACGAAAGCGATGTACACTGCAGCTACTGTGGTCTCGAAGGCACTTCTGGACCTTGTGCTTCTTCATATGCTGATTAAGACGGAGGTTCAAAACTAGCTTACAAGCTGAAGTAGAATGGCCAGTGGAAAAATGAAGAAAGGTTGTTACTTGTATTCTCCTTTACGAAACCACTTAGTGTTGTCACTCACATTCTAACAGGAAAGACTGAATTCGAGTTAAGGACTTTTTGAAGTCTGGTTCACAGACAAATTGAAAATGGCAGAAGGTGCATGAGTTTATAGCGTTAAGCCTAGAGAAAAGTTCCAGCAGGGAGAGATTTTTGTTATATTAGCCCGTGCTCAGGGAAAATTTGCACCTCCAATAAACATTAGTATACATATATGTTTTGATAGCCAAGCGGCCCTCAAAGGTCTTGGTTCTGTAATGCTGGTCAAAGACTGTCGCCAGGCCCTAAGCAGACTTGGCTTACATAATTGAGTCAAGCTACTTTAAGTGCCTGGACACAGTAACATGTGGAATCCATGAAGAGCTCATAAAAGCACCTCCTCGACTGAGTGCCGCCCTTCAGACTCTCCAGGACCTCGCATACAAGACTGCGCCAGTAGAAGCTTCTGATTTTAGAACATTCCCCGCGGTTTTAATAAATCCAACACCTACGCTTAAGCAGGACACATATTATGATCGTAGTATGTTACTGGCCATGATCATTTTAGCAAACACTTTAACTTTAATTTTGAAAACCGTTAGAAATTTTAAAAATTTATCTTCTACGTCATGTGATGACATTATAGTGGGGACGATTTGTGAAGTAGGAATATCTGCGCGCGGTTCGGATTCACGTCTCGTACTAGTGGCGACACCAAAACGTCAATTTTCCAAAAAATAAATAAATATTCGCTGATTTTAAATATCATGCTTTCTCATATTTATTAATTTATTTCGGCCCATTATATTTCAGTTATTCTAAAAATTATACCAGCTGTAAATGAAACAATTCTATTTTTTCTTTATTTATTTAGATAAACTAACTTTATAGTAATTATTCTAATAGTCTCAATTAGAGAATAGGAAACACACCAGCGGGCTTGCGCAAGTAAAGTCTCGTGGTGGTTGTTTGACTGCTTTCTTTAACAAAATATTTATAATTTAAACAATTTCTTTAAATATAAGAGTGGGTTGGTTTAAGATTTCATAAATAATTAATTTATGTATGATATATTATAATATAATTTATAGCGGAGACAATGTAGGAAAATACACAGCATAGTTAAATTTTGAAAACTTCAACAGCCACAGCTATGGCCAAACCTCCACCAGTGCAGATGGAAACGACACCTTTATTCAATTCCAAACGTCGTAAATTATAAATGAGGGTGACCAACATCCGTGCTCCGGAGGCACCAAGCGGATGCCCAAGAGCAATGGTTCCTCCACTAACATTGACTTTATTACGATCAAGTCCTAATTTATCTATCGCAAATAACGCATGGGCAGCATAAGCTTCATGGATTTCATATAAATCGACATCTTTTTTGGTCCATTCAGCCAACTCCACCTGTATGAGAAATAATTAAATATCTAATTAAACGGCGCCGGCGGCAGAGTTTAGAAAACTTACAACTTTTTCTATTGAGCAAATTAATCCAACACCCATTTCAATCGGACTTACTCCCACTTGTGCAGTAGCAATGATTTTTGCAAGAGGCTCTATTTCCATCATTTCTGCATGTGAACCGTTGCAAAGAATTAACGCAGCAGCACCATCGCCAAATCCTGCAGAGTTTGCAGCAGTAACTGTGGGAAACTAAGCATAAAGAAAACTAAATTAAACTAAATTTATTTTTTTAACAATTATTATATTTATAACCCTCGGTAAGTCCACTTCGAATAAAGTTGGCGCATGAATTAAATATTCTAATTTTACATCGACTTTGTCCTGTAGAATTCCATCTTGCACAATGCCTTCGACAGCAACGATTTCAGTGGAAAAGAAACCGTTAGTGGTAGCATTTATAGCGGTGAGTATAGATTTGTAAGCAAACACATCTTGAGCTGTACGTGAAATATTGTACAGTTCGGCAAGGTGTTCTCCTGCAATATGAAAATTATTATGAGACTCAAGGAACAATGATATGATCAGTTATAATATTTATAGTTCGGTCAGGTAGGTACCTTCGTAGGAAAATAACTCAAACCCTTTATTTGGGCGTCCAATAAAAGATCCTTGGTTTGTAAACTCTAACTTAGTCAGCGTAAAAATCACAAAATTGTGAATAGTTCGTTTCCATTGCATGCTACGTTAAAAGTAGTTGTAAGAAAAAAACAGTTAATAAAATTCTGCTTTAAAACAACTAGAAACATCTTAAACACTTTGTTTAATGCAAAATCAAAAACAGACGATTTTCCATAGATAAAAAATATAATACCCTTTATATAGATAGGAAACTCTATGAACATACTACAATACATGAAATAGTACTGACTAAGATCGCAAATGGCGCTAAACATTGTATAGCGGGAAATTCAAATTGTAGGTAAAATTATACCATTTAAATGTATTAGTAAAACAACAAATATATCCGAAATAAAGCGTTTTAATTCCATATAAAAAAATTTATAAATGAGGACCTACGAAATAAGTTAAATTCGTACAATACAGTTACTGGTGTTATTGCAGGGTCTTTTCACAAACACATGTCCATATCAGTTCAGCTTAGATTACATAATGTTACATTCAGTGATGTGTGGTGACATTTTCTGAAGAATATGTTCTGAATTGGAAAATTTTTAGGAAAATTTGCTCAAGGTTTTTACTGAAAATGTCCTGCTTATAAAATTACCCATCTGAGAATACGGGAACACCTTGAATATGTAGACAACCAAGAGCTTTAGCTTAGCTTGTTGTTTTGACGATTTGTCATGATCTGCAAAAGAAATTTTATTTTCTTCTCCATTGTCCTCAAACCCATCAATGGAATCCACCTTTTTGTTGTATGTTAGCGAAGCCTCAAGCGACATTTCGTCAAAAAGTAAGCTGCAGTATCTATCCAAAGGGTCCATTTTTTGTACACTAAACTGAAGACTTTTCAAAATATGTTTATTTAGTCCACAAACAAAAGGTACTGTATTTAATACTGACATCAACGTTTTTCTTGAAGGTAATGCAAAGGATTTTTGCAATAATCTGTAACCTTTTGGACTTTGCTTTAACAATGATAGTGCAAATATTTTGTCTTCAATTGTGAAACGTCGGCTATTGCTTTTTTTGCTTTGCATTCTTAACTGAGACTTAATAAAATTGAATGTTGTTAAATTAATTTTATTTTTGAATAAGTCTTCTGAAACTGTCATTTTTGTTGCTTCTTTTACTCTTCTGATGTTGCTGGCATTCTCCCTATCTAACTTCCTCGCAGTTTTCCTTAAACCAGTGGCTATTTGATATAATTTTCTAGCCTTTGGACTTAATTGCCGTTTCCTTCTTACTTTAATCTCTTTTAATAAACTTAATTTTCTTCGCAAGTCTCTGCGAAAAATGGGTGCTTTTGGGGAATGTTTCATTTTTAGAATTTTTGGCGGTGGGCTTCTTAGTATTTCCATCTCAGGTAAAATTTGGGGAGCATCCAAATTATTTGAAGACGTCCCAGGTAACTGAAGATGTTCTGGTAAATGTAAAGTAGGAAAACTATTAAATGTTAGATTCGTCTTGTTATGATGTTCCTTAAATTTCATATCTTCGCTAAAATGTACATCGCAGACTCTAAAATTCTGTTTCTTCTCAAAAATAATGTTTCGCCCTACAGCCTCAATCCACTTCTTGTAAATCTATGAATTTACGATAATTATTTTAACAAATGTATGTGAAAACAGCATAAAACTGATAATGTAGAGAAATAACTTACATCAGGATTACTTGGAAAAGTATGCATTTTCTTCTCATTATTTGTAAATTTACAATTTACAACACAACATTTAAACACCATGGTTATAAAACAGTCTAACTTCAATGTAAAATATGTAATCTAAATTGTGTGTAAATTATTTTCAAATTTCACAAGAACTGTCAGAGAATACTAAAACACCGAACTGTCAACAAGTAATTCACTTACCGTATCTTAGCAACCAAAATATATTCTGCAATCAGCGCCATTGGTGATACGAGTCAGAACTAAATTACCGATTGCATTTTTTAAGTTGACTTAACACACCGTGCGATTTTCTAAAATCAGACATCTACAAATTAAATTGTTCGCATTGTAATTCGGTTTATATAGGCCAGACAATTAGAAATTTTGATATTAGGTATAAAGAACATGACGTTGTTACAAATACAAACACCCACATAAACCCAATTACGCTAAACATTTACTGGAACACAATCATTCAATGACATTCAATAACACTATAAAATGTTTTTTGCACTTTTGTGATGATAAACATAAATTAGATATATTAGAAGCTTTTGAAATTCACCAACATTTAAAAACTGCACCGTTAATAATTGAGCAAATTGATCTCTTAAATTCTCCTCTATTGGACATTTTGGAATCAGAAATCAAGTCATCTGCAGACGATTACCGATTAACTATTTACTTTCTATAACCTTTGACAATGGCATGTAAACATGCCGAAATACGTAGAAGGTTAAAATAAATAAATATTGTTAAAGTGATTAAGTATTTTATATACAGATACTCATTAAATATGGACTTTAACGAAGTAAATCTGGAATTTATAAATAAAAAAATCCATTCCTGAATTATTTTTCTATCCCCTTATTTTTGAAACGTGATAGCTCGACTATTAATGCACGAGTACAAAGTAGGTGTCTATTGACTATTATCGATACTCGAAAAAATTAGTATACATATATTTAGCACCCGTATTATGCGCGTATGTCTCTTACCAGTTTTTCCCAAGTGTAATTTTGTAAATTGGTCCGTTAAACCATCGACTATCAACGTCTCTTTCATCTTTACAGTACCAAGCTTACCACCACCACGTAAATGCATACTATGTGGAGCACCACTCGTATTTTCTTGGCCTCCACATACCACAAGCTTAACACTGTTACATTTTACAGCTTCGTAGGCAAGGCATACAGCCCTAAGTAAAAGAAAACACCATTAACTAATTGCATAATTACATACGTTGGTATTACTTTAGACCAGACCCACAAGCCATATTAATAGTAGAAGCAGGAACACTTGCTGGAATGTTAGCTTCCCTTGCAGCTCGAGCTGCTGGGTTTAATCCTTGACCCGTTGTTAATACCTTCGAAAACAAAATTACTTCTTGGTTTAGTAAACACAAAACAGTGCTAAAGCAGTTTAGTAACTACTATAATTATATTTAAATAATATTCCTATCATACCTGTCCCATTATAACCTCGGAAACATCGTCCCCAGATAAGTAAATTGATTCAATGCAAGATTTAATAGCAGCTGCTCCTAATGTTGTAGCAGGAACTTTAGAAAACTTTCCGTTAAAGCTACCTACAACAATTATTTACTTGTATATTTTAAATAGTATGACTTCATGCTATATTGCATCAACCAATAGGGGTTCTGCATGCAGCCATAACGTACACATCATTGGTTAAATGCTGCAAGTCCATGGTTCATAGAATGAGTTTCTGAAACAATCCGAAAGAGATTATTAATTTTTTGTCGTGGATCTATTTCTGCTACTAAGGCTTTTGATCGTTGCCAAATCTCTGTCTGCTACGGAATCGAAATTTTTAACATGCTTTCGAAACCCACAGTTTTAAGTTTGTTCCAAAAGGTGGCATACTGACAAATGTATTGACCCAACGCCTCGAGATTCGAACCCCAACTTACGAAAAATATGCCCGAACCCTTAAGGCCAAAGGCAAAACTGCTTTTCACTAGGGGATTATTCTAACGGGTGTCCAGAAAGTCTTTCAGTCTTGGGCGGCTATGGATTGTATAACGTTTTCTTTGGATATCTTTGTCGAAATTTTTGTTTACCCGCATTGATGGAATAATTCCAACTTCCGTTTTTTAATTGTTGACCATTGCGAAAATAAGATTTCACAATCAAAGTTTTTTGTTCTTCCGTAAACATTTTATAACAAGAAATATGCAGAAAGTAAACATTTCAAATTAAAAAGCTTCTAATTTGAATTGACTTTGACTTATGTCAAATAAATTACTTAGATATGGCTGAATAAAAGACATGCGTTATACAATCCATAGCCGCCCTGACTGAAAGACTTTCTGGACACCCGTTATGTTGAAGCATTGTAATGAAATCATACTGGATTTAATTATACAGGGTGTTAATGAATTGTAGGGACAAACTTCTAGGCTTGCAAAACACAACAAAGCAAACAACTTTTGTTAATAAATGCGTGATCCAAAGTGTTTCCTTTCAGGGATAGAGCTTCTCAAAGATTCTTTAAGAAGCGCCTAAATGTAGGCAACTCAATTTATTACCTACCATTTGTTTCCATAACGACGGAAATTAATACAGGATAAATAAAACCCTCTTTCCCACTTTTCAAATTCAAATTAAATTTAAAATAAATTAATTAACAAAATGTTTCAAAACTAAGCAATAGAAAAAACCAAAATTACAAAGCAAAAATCAACTATTTGAAAAATTTACAATAATTAAGAATACATAAAACGAAAATAACGCAGAAAATAATTATCAAAAAAATCACAGAACGAAAAAAAAAAGAATTATAAAAGGCACAGAAAGAAACGAATGCAAGAAAAGTCAAAAAATATCGAATTGTGTCAAAATTGACGTTATTTGAATGCATGTATGTCTAGATCGTTTTTTTTTCAAAATTCCGTGTGACCTGTGCAAAATAATTGAAAATCCAATTTGGGTTGCCTATTTTCAGGTACTTCTTAAAGAATCTTTAAGAGGTTCTATTTTCTAAAGGAAACACTTTTGACCACACATTTATTAACAAAAGTTGTTTGCTTTGTTGTCTTTTGCAAGCCCTAGAAGTTTGTCCCTACAATTCATTAACACCCTGTATAGTTAATAAGACAGAGACATGCTTGTCGTTTTGATATTAACCTATATAGCGAAGAGCCTACCCGAAGTGAAAGACCTCGACGCCTTCGGGTATCTGCGGATAGATTATGATGATGATATATCATTTAACCTATAACTAGAATGGTTATTTTTCAACGCAATATTGAGAAAACTTAAAACCGCAAAATTTATATTGTAAATGCTAAAATACATACCAGTTATGAAATTAAATGGAATCAATCCTCTTTTAGTAACGATCACTGTTTAAACACACACTAAAAACATTGACAGATGTCAATTAACATGTGTTGGAAAAATTGCAACCTGGATTTGAAACGTCGTCGTAGTAAGTGATTTCTGTTACAACAAATATCTTAAAGTGTAAAGCGAGAAACTTACGACCGGGTGGACAATTCTGGTAGAGACTTAGCCCACACATTTTGAATTTTTACCATAAAACGCTCTCCGCACTCTGAAAGTGAAGAATTCCTTCTTCAAATTTTAAAGACTCATTAGCTCTCCCGCTCTAGTCCTGTTGGAACTTCGGTTGTAATAATTCTGGAGGTCAAATCAAGGCCTCTGAATTTTGATTTAATTCCGAAATTTTAACTTTACCGTCCGCCCGTGATTTACAAACTTTTATATGTTTGTAATATTTTCCCCGACCGCTTGTCAGATCCATTGAATTTGCCTGTAAACTTAGAGTTGCCAAGATACCGTAAGGAATTTCTCATTTGAACTTCGCCCAATGCACTTGACCTACCGATCTGGTCATATCGCAAATTGTAACAAGTTAGTAATATTTCAAGAGCACCCGTCAAATAGTTTTGAAAAGTATTTGAAACCAACCGCCTTGCCGGTGCTATATTTTACTGCTAATGTGAATATTGTAGCAATCGATGTTTGATAGTAGTGAAATACAAAAATAAAATTCTAAAATTGTTTAAAACAATGCTTAGGGCGTTATCTTAAGGTACCTCAGTAATATATTAAACTCTGGGAATAAAGAAACGCACCGGAACCCCACACATTAGTCACAAGTCCTGTATAAAGTAATTTTATTTTATTTAGCAGTTTTCTAATTTTTTTATTAAAATTAATAAAGATTTGTTCTCGTTAGTGGATTTATTAATCTCCACCCTATTCCTGTTATTTTGAACGACCGTGAAGGCAAATTACGTTTTATTCTGCACCATTTTTGACAACAGAATTAATTTTTGTTTGTGTTTTCGATTAGACTTACGTGGTACATATTAGACTAATTTTAAAATACTTAAGTTGATTTTGTAACTAGTTAAAACCCATTATATTGTTTGATTTTACGTGTTTGTGAAATATTGTCTTGAGAACAAATGCTCGCTTTTGGAGATATAACTTCACACCTGGACACTGTTTACGCTCCTAGCTTTGCGCTACACCGAAGGACCCAGTGGCGTACACAACAAAACGTCGTACGAAGTAATTTTTTTTTTAAATTTAGGTTTTATTGAAACAGGAAAACTTCAGTAGCAAACCTGCTTTTGCAACCAGGTATTTTTGAGATCAAAACAAATACGTCGCAGGGTAGGATTTTTTTATTTTTTAAATTAGTGTAAAACGTCAATTAAGTTTACATTAATTTGTTTGAAATGGATAATTCTTATTTGGATGATCTACATCAAGCAATGAAAAACAAATGGTATCTTTGCATTTAGAGTGACTGCAAGTAATAAAGTTCTACAAGGGGCATAATATACAAACTATTTCATATTCTGTATATGCTAAACTGTAATGTTTCACTAAAATGGAACTCGCTGTATACTTTATTGCATTATTCCCTTCTAAAGATGCTGTAGCTAAATATGACTAGTATTATTGGAATTTTAAGCTATCAACATGTAATAAATTCTGCAACTACAAGCTGGTGTACAATATAAATCTTGTTGATTGTATGTGTGATATTATACTATTCTACGAAATTTTAAAACTTCCACAATATAACTGCGTATGCTGCCAATAATATCACTGTTGATTTACTTGTCTTAGAAACATAAAATACGAATAAGAAGCTCTCAAAACCTGAAAAGAAAACATTTAGTTTTCTGAATAACGAAAACAAGGGCGATTAAGTTACTGCAAGCATAGTAATTAATGATAAATCCGCAAACTTTCCAACTGTTAGCACTATAGGTTTTTGGCTTCCTTGCATTACAAGAATCAAGCTTTTTTGTAATCTAATATCAGCTCCAACAAAATTTGCTTCATAACAAGCTTTAGATATTCCCTGGCTCTCTTCCGTCACTTTGTTTGCCCAAAATGATAAAACGGCAAAGTAGAACGATGCAGAAAACCACATAATAACATCTTTCCAGAAATGAATGTCAATTATAGAGAGCTATATTATAAAGACATTATTTTTTTATTTGACACATTATATACCTAAATAATAAATACTTACGCTTGAGGCATGGTACAAAACAAAACAATAGCAAAGTGTCATTAAAGTCGACGTAGCTAATGTAATAACATTAAATAACTCTTCTATTTCCTTTGCTAAATTTATTACAGCTACATGGTAGAGAACAGCTTCAGTTAGCTGTTGCTTCCTATTTTGCCAAGTCATATTTGAAGAATTAGTTTGCTCTTCATATCGGTTTTCCACCTCACAATTTTCTTCCTAAAGTAATGTAAAATGTATGATATTGGAGATCAATTTGATATTACTATAAATACCTTCATCATAAAGGTGGATGTGTTGTCAAGCAAATTCTTAAAGCAATACTGGACAGTTCTCAGGTGCGCATGCGTATGTGCCAAAATATGTGCATACAGTAGATCGCCTAATATATATGCTATAAACATAGATGAATATACAATTACTTGATAACATAGCGCAATTTCAAAGCTGTGTGGAAAATTAAAAGTGGGAAACGCTCCAAAGGGTAACTTCCGTTCACCACTCTTCTTTTTTGAGAAATATGTTGTTGATATACACAGCGTGAGATTGAACAATCCAACCAATGCACTCCGCGATGCCTAAAACTCTTAATTTATTTAAGAAACGCACAAGCCATGCCAATAAATCAATAAATATACTGGCTATTGCTAGTTTCATCTGAAATTTCAATACAATTGGCACTAATACCGGGTGATCGTAAAAAACATGTTTTAGAGCAGGCTATGACCGAAGTATTCAAGTTGGCAATACTTAATATAAGCCAAAATGTTGACAGCTGTAAAAAGTTTTGGTTAGATACATTTAACTTAATGTATCTAACCAAAATTTTTTACAGCTGTCAACATTTGACAATTGGCTTATATTAAGTATTGCCAACTTTAACATTTCGGTCATGGCCTGCTCTGAAACATGTTTTAACGATCACCCGGTACTTCGTTCTTGAGTGGAAGTGGAAGTATTGCAACATAATATTACTCACTTGCTTTTTTGTAAAACTAACACAATTTTGTATCAATTTTCTCTGTATTATTCTTTCACTTCCGGAACTTGGAACAAAAACATCTTTTTGTAGTACATCTAGCACTGCCCTTATTTTCACATTATTCTTAACAAGAAATGCATATATGAGTAATGCTGTAAAACACATACTATAAAATTTCATTCATATTCCACCAGCATTCCAAAAACTCACCAACAATGTATGCAAATACAAATAACAAATTATTAATAAATTCGTCAAAATCCGTGTTTAGTTTTATTATTTCTGACATCACAAGAATCAGATACGTTGTCATTATGCCTAAATTGAAAACAACGAATGGCTTGTTCATCTTGTTTGCTATTCCTAACCGTTTTAACCACCATTTTTCCGTAGCAAAGTAATCCTCGGGCATTTCAGAGTTTATGTTATTCATTTTAAAATCACGCTAAAATTGGCAATTCACAATTATGGTTAGAATGCTTAAAAGTAAGTAATGGTGAAAACCGTGTAGGGTTCTTAGTACCTCTACCGATAATTTTATAAAAAAACAACTAATTAAATCTTTGCTTTACTATATCAAAAAAGGAAACGTATTAAAATAATTATGCAGTTGAGTTTTTGTTTATAGACCCCCTTGATGTTGATGCAAGTCGTTTGAAGGTATTTTGCAACAGAAAATTTAAATTAAAACTGCCAATTTCTAATTTTTTTTGTAATAACCGGTCATTTAGAAATTATAAGCAGATTTTCGAAAAAATCGGTGGACCAAAAATGGACGTCGCGGCGTCCGTTTTTGTAACCGGATGGTTATGACCAGTTTACGTGACCTGCTATCGGATATAATCGCGTATAACCGGTTAACCAAATATAAACTAACTGAAACTAACTGTTTTCACAGCACTCATAATCAATTAACGCTTTCAGCAGTGGCGGTTTCTCCATTGGGTCTAATAGTCATTGACCTCCCAATAAAGATAGAAAAAATAAATAATTACTTTTTGTTTGAGTGCATAACATATTATACACTTTAACATTTAAAAAATACTTTATAGTTAACCAACAAATTCATATTACACAAGCTAAAAGAGGATAGAAGTATCTGCGTAATAAAAACTTCAGGGTCACGAACCCACAACTTCCGAGTATTATGCTGTGAGCTGTTCGTGATAAGCGCATGCCAATATCCGCCTAATTTTCGGGATTCGCACTTACACGACGTAGTAGTGTAAAAACAGTTGTTGGTTGTGTAATCATAATTTAGTTTGAATTGTGATAGTCATGTAAGAAAATGCTTTCACTTGTTTTCACTGTCTGCCATTTTGTGATAATTTATTGTGTGATATTGACTGCAAACATTTAAAAACTAAAATTCAAACACATTTTTTATCGGTAAATCACATGACAAATTTTGTGGATTTTGACATACTGGCAATGTGGGTATCAATTTACAATAATTTTATTAGAGAGCGCTTATCGGAAGTCTACTAAAGACTTCAATGAAAATGTTGGTAAAAATAGATCATTTTGCCAACGTAAGGGATGGGTTTGAAATATAAGGCTACCTACAACGTAAGTAGGTACAATTTTTTTTAAATACTTTAAAATGTTTCCCAGTACATTACAACACGAGCCGCCACTGCGCTATCAGTCACACACCTAGAAGTAGTTAGAAAAATTTTGAAACCTGCTAAAGTGATTCTGTTATTCTAATTAATATTAAATTTCATCCTGGTCTGATACTTTGATTTTGAGTAAATAGGCGCTAAAGCCAAAATATTCAAAAATTCATAGGAGGCGTCACAGTAAAATTAACGGGCTAAGACACAAACTAAATTGTAGCTCGTTTCTAGCTCTATCTTCTTCTTATAGTGCCATAACCTATTCAAGGCCTTGGCTACCTCTCTCCTATGCCTGTGTTTGGTGCGCGGAGATAGATGTTTTGCACAGAAAGACATAGGGGACCTACAGTTTAACGTGGTCTCCGAACCACAGGAAGTGCATGCATTTCTTTTCCAGGGCGGTTTCTTGGGGAAAAATCCACCTCGCTGGTTTCCTGTTGCCTTGCGAGGGAGAACGACCGGGCCAGGGATCGAACCCTTACCGCTGAGCTACGGCCGCTCTTTAGCTCTATAAGTCTACAAAACCTAAAAACGATTGTGTTGGCAATTTCTTAGCAATATATTCTTTGTTTTGCCATATTTTTAGCTTTTAACGTTTTGAAAATTTTTGTCCACAGTAACATTGTGCCTTTAAAGGGCTATTACGATAAATTCTGCCAACCTGTTTTTGAGTAATAAGACGCTAAAATCAAAATTTTCAAAATATCACAGCGGCCGCCATTGTAATGCTAGAAAGTGCGAAAAAAACCATTCGTTTGTTCCTAAGGCCTTCTACCAGATTCCGCCTTCACATTTAAAAAAATCGTTTTCTGGAAAAACATGTTACCAAAAAAGCATGTCTAACTTCGGTTTCCGGTTCCGAATCGTAAAAAAATACTGTTCGGCTCTACAAATTTTAGCTATACCTAGGCATACCAAATTTTATTAAAATCGTTGTGGTAGTTCCTGTGATATGGGGTCACACGCATCTGCACACACAATACAGACATTTTGTAAAAAACACGTTTTTGGGTTCCTGAAGGAGCAATAATAAAGTATTTAATGTATTATAATTACTATTATTTAATATATAACTTAAAATTTTGCAGTGCTCATGCGGTTTCAGCGAAAATAGTTTTAATTTTCTTGTTTTAAATAGAACACCCAAGCATATTTTCTAGATTTTGACATTTTAGGAGTCAAAATAACGTTTTAGTACCTATTAGATGCATTTTTATGGTTTAAAGTTTTTTGCGGCAAATTTCTTTTCTTTGCCAAGAAGAAAACAGCTATTTTTGTAACAAGTAACAACGTAAGTGTGATTATTTTACGAATGTAAAAGTTGCAACACGAGATGCTAGGCGAATGTTGTAATCACCTGTGTAAAATAATCGCCCTTTTCCTTGCGTGTTGCATACCATACTTTTTCTACTTCTGTTTTAAATTATAAATTTTTGACATTTAACTGACACTTAAAATTCAATTCGAAAAATCAAGATTGCTTGCCCCTTTTGGCCAAATGATATTATTTCATTCAGTTTACCTAACTCAAATCAGTAAACTAAAGTGTCTATCACCTAACGGAAGTAGAAAAAATATTTGATATACCTTATTTAGACGCACTACAACGCTGCTTTCAAAATTTCAAAAAGTGATTACAAGAAAATCTATACCAAAAAGCATGTGTAACTTCCATTTCCAGTTAAAAACTTTACAAACCCGCAACTGAATCGTTTCAACATATAAAAATTATTAAAAATCGGTTAAGCTGTTCCGGAAAGCAAACGAACACACCCACAGATTTTTTAATAAGTACTTTTTTTGGGTTCCTTGGGCTGCAAAACGTGTATTTCTCTTAAAATTTGCATAAAATCATACCTTTCCATACTTTTAGTGGAAGTATGGTAAAATATAAAGCAGCGATTGGAAAATTAAAAAATGGAGATTTATCATTACATAAGTTAACTCTATCGGTAAAAATTAGGTTTGAATTGCATCTAAAAGAGATATGTCATGAAAAACCTGTAAATTTTTCAACAACCTGAATGAAAAATAAAAATTCGGCAATATGTAAATGAATGACTCATCAAACTTACAATAGAAAAGGAAAAGCCCAAATGAACTGATAATCAAAATATGACAGAATAGTGAAGCTTACCTGAAAATTTTCTTCTTGGTTTAAACAATTTTTTAATACGTCATTCTTCATTTATGCTTCACTAATAAATGGAAATTGGAAATCACCTACTCCTTGGAGTTATTTTCTCTTTTATTAAATAGGTCGTTGGAAAAAAGCAACTGTATCATTATTTGATCAATATGCATATGAGTAATTTTAAAAGCTCACCATTAAAAACTGTTCTTCATTTATAATTTATTAGTTAATTATCAAGCAGTCTATGCAATTTTATCATTAATATTTTAAAAAGGCTGCCACATCTTTAGTAGTTCAAGGATATGTGATACACATAATAGATGTGCATTTTTCAACAATGCCAAAGCTCAAAAAATTTAATAATTGGAGAAATTTTTAAAATTTAAATAATTTTTTCACAGTAATTTTTCGTGTATGCATCGCAGTGTAATGATGATGTAACGATTTTTATGACGTTTCAAATTTTTTACAAACAACTTCATGTTCTACTTTTCAAGCGGTGTCTTTTTGTTCTGTTATTTTCTGTTTTGAGTTCAATAATGTAGGTACACTTTAACCATTCATGTTTCGTTTCCGTGCAAAAATAGGCAAATTAGAAAATTATTAAGATAACTTAGCTTTAAAATAAAATGGAGAGGTCCAAATTTCAAATTAAAATTCTGTTTCAGATATTTTACACAAAATGTCTATTTTGTAATAATCGTATACCTTTAAAATTTGTTATGAAACCTTAACTTAAAAACCTTAAACTGGCTCATTTTCTCCGACACGATTTTTGCAACCAACCGCACAACAGGTTTGCAGCATACCTCCCAATTAAATTTTACAATTAAAAATTGTATAATATTAATCTTTATCAACGTTGAAATGCGAAACACTGTTTGAATTCGTGACATATTACAAACTGACATTGACCTTCTAGAAAATGGCGTTTGGCGTCGTGTTTTAAATCACAATTTTCAATAAATCACTAAAACCGTGCCAATCTTGGGTTCCCGTGGGAATCCGTCAGTATACACCAGCCCCTTAAAGTTTAAAATAGAGCATACTTAAATCCTTAAAAACTAGCAATTGAAAAACTTAAATCAAAAAAAAGTTGTCTTAAACAATATAAAAATCACTTGCTTAAATTGCGAATAATGGATTATTTAATTAATAAAATCATAAAAATTGCTTCAAATCAAAGATAATCCAATTTAAATTACCAACAAAATTTTTTTTATTTAAAAAAAACGACTTTTTTAATATCCTGAAAAAAGTGAACTCTGTCGAACTTCAATTCCGCTACTACCTACGGCTAATTGTTGCCTTTAATTTTATAATCGTAACTCACTAGGTCCGTAACCAAAAAAATAGAGCAGAACGTAATTTGTTATTAATAAACAGAAACCAGCAACAATACAGTCATTTTCAACATCTTTCGGTGCTATATGGAAACTAGATTTATTTAAAAATTGTGAATACTATTTTAGAGGGAGTTCCTCAATTAACAAAAAACTTCACCTGCATCTTCCCATACTTTAAACTTTTTTACTGTTTATATTTTCGTAGGCGATACCACGAGAGGCAAAAACTATTTGAGAACGTTTTATGTTTACGCAAATTATTGTATCAAAATTTACCGAAACAAAAACACGTCAAAAATGCAGCGAGACCGTAGGTCGAGTGGCATTTGAGCTATTTTTGTTGAGCAAAGTTTGCAATGTTTAGCATATAAACACAAAACATTCTATTAAAAAATATCAAGCGCCGGTGATATTTGGAAAGATTATTCAACAATATATAGTTACACAACAAACTTTACTGTACTTTTCAGAATGCATTCATTTAGTGTTGTTTAAATGGAGAAACTCCCGAAACGTGTATTATCACTAATTTCACTATACAGGGTGTTAATGAATTGCAGGGACAAGCTTCTAGGGCTTGCAAAATACAACAAAGCAAACAACTTTTGTTAATAACTGTGTGGTCAAAAGTGTTTCCTTAGAAAACAAAGCCTCTTAAAAATTCTTTAAGAAGTACCTGCAAATAGGCAACCCAAATTGCATTTTTAATTATTTTGCACAGGTCACACGGAATTTTGAAAAAAGCGATCTAGACATACATGCATTCAAATAACGTCAATTTTGACACAATTCGATATTTTTGTGATATTTTTTGACTTTTCTTGCATTCGTTTCTTTCTGTGCCTTTTATAATTCGTTTTTTTCGTTCTATGATTTTTTTGATAATTATTTTCTTAGTTATTTTCGTTCTGTGTTTCGTGTTTTTGTGTTATAGCAAATAATACTTTTGCCGAACAGCATGACATGATGATTATGTATGGAGCTGCTTGGGGTAACGCACGCGAAGCTACTCGCCTGTACCAAGAACATTTTCCGAATAGGAATCATCCATCGCACAAAGGCCTTTAGTGTAGTTTCACGTCTGCTGCGGGAGGAAGGTCAATTCGTTGTCAACAGACACAACTGTGGAGCTACCAGAACAAGGCGAACGGTGGATTTTGAGGAAGAAGTTTTGGAGAGAGTGGCTGAAAATCCGTCTACTAGTTCAAGAGCCATCGCTCATGAAATGGGAGTGAACCATGTTTCAGTATAGGAGGTACTACATGAGCAGCAGCTACACCCGTACCATTCACAGAAGGTACAAGCCATGGTTCAAGCAGATTTTCCCAAAAGGGTATAATTTTGCCAGGAATTTCTGCGGCGGTGTAATGAGGATCCAGAATTCCAAGTAAACGTTGTGTTTAGTGACGAGGCATCTTTTACGAAAGAAGGAATATTCAACAGTAGAAACAGCCACATTTGGGACGATGAAAATCCCCATGCTGTGGTTCAAAAAGGATACCAGCAAAGATTTTCAGTGAACATTTGGGCCTGGATTGTTGGCGATAGACTCATTGAATCATATCTGCTACCCCAAAGGTTAACAGGAGCAATTTATTTGAATTTATTGCGCCCTGTCCTGCCTGAACTTTTGGAAGATGTTCCACCTCAAATGTGGCTGCAGCACGATGGTGCACCTGCTCATTTTTCGGCGGAAGTCAAGGAATTTTTAAATAACACTTTTCCCAACAGATGGATAGGTCGAGGAGGGCATGTGGCGTGGCTTCCACGTTCTCCTGATTTGACACCACTTGATTCCTTTTTGTGGGGTCATGTTAAAACGTTAGTGTATGCTACCCCAGTTGAAACTGTAGAAGAACTTCCGGCGCGTATTCTTGCTGCATGTGAAGAAATTCAACAGGAATTTACTTCGTAGATGTGTTTCGTGTGTAGAAGCTGGGGGCGACATTTTGAACATTTACTATAATTTTGTTAATTTTTGAATTAGTTATTGTAAATTTTTCAAATAGTTGATTTTTGCTTTGTAATTTTGATTTTTTCTATTGCTTAGTTTTTTAACATTTTGTTAATTAATTTATTTTAAATTTAATTTGAATTTGAAAAGTGGGAAAAGGGGCTTTATTTATCTTGAATAAATTTCCGTCGTTATGGAAACAAATAGTAGGTAGTAAATTGAGTTGCCTACATTTAGGCGCTTCTTAAAAAATCTTTGAGAAGCTCTATCCCTGAAAGGAAACACTTTTGACCACACATTTATTAACAAAAGTTGTTTGCTTTGTTGTGTTTTGCAAGCTCTAGAAGTTTGTCCCTACAATTCATTAACACCCTGTATAAAACTAGAAACATCGCGTTTACGTCAAAACAAAACAATTATTCAAATCAAGACGTCCCGCCGTTTGAAAACAAGATGACGTTAAGGGTTTTTACTGTAATACGGTTTTGTTTGGCATGCTTTAAAAAATAAAGCTGCCCTATTGGCTCATTTACTATAGCTCACTTAATAATACAATTGTTTCGTGTTTGCACTTAGCTGAAAATTTTTAAATCATCGGCAAACTACGGGGTGCTTAATCATAGGGGGTAGGTCGTTAATAAACGGCGGATAAAAAATACCCCACGATAAAACACGCCGGAAAAAATACCCCAGGAAATAATACCCCCGGTACAAAATACCTCAAGGAAAACATACCCCTAAAAACCATAAAAATAATCAAAGTCATAAAGTCCCAAAATTTGTTCTTATTTTTAAACTCGTTAATTTTATAAATTTCTTCCGTGTATATCAATCAAGCCAAGATTTAATTAAAATACGTTCTGTTTTTTTTCATGTTTTGCGAGAGCTTCTTTTATTAAATCTTGTAAAGTAAGTAAATTATAAAACAATAATTAATAAGATATAACATGTAACGTAATTTTTTCAAAACATAAAAATGTTCTAAGAAGAAAGGTAGCTCTCCAGAAGAAGAATTTTAATTAAAGAAAAATAAAGGAATTTATTTACGTGTTTACGGCCACGAAAATACCAATTATTGTTAATTTTATTTATTTAAATCGTGATTTAAATCACATGTTAATGTACACCCAGATTTAAAAAAAGAAAGGCAGGAAAAATTTATTTTTTTATTATGGCTATTATATTATTCTACATTTGAGAAATACAATACATTTACACAGTTTCTGCAGATCTTATGCTATGATTATAAATGGCACATAAAAAATTTCTACGTCTATGTTACCCGCTACATGCCCACGAAAAAAGGAAATAATTAAAATTAACGAATAGACAAATAGGAACAAAGTTTGAGACTTTCCTGTATAGGTTTGATTGTTTTTGTGGGGTATATTTTTCCGGATCACTTTTTCCTGGGATATTTTATTCAAATTCTAATAAACAGTAAAAACAGGAATGGGCTCAATATTGTTTCTTGTGGTACACCGGATGTTGGGTAGAAGTATTTTGATATTGCGTTGTCGAACTTAATTCTAGTCTTACCGCCGGGTCACGGAAAATCGAATTTTTCGCTGCCAAACGTCTTATTGTCTCTTTATTCAGCTGTATGTTTAATTAGGTTGGAATATAGTAAATAATAAACACAATAATTACTATAAATAACGTGGGATTTCATGCCCACGATTTAAATGAAGCACATTTATTGTTGAAAAATTGCTAACATCACGCCGGCCTTAACCATCACTCTAATCTCATATTGCAGGTTGCTGCACAAAAACACAATTTAAACTACCACAATACGTATTGGTAGTGCGTCTATGCTGCGCCACTTTACTCACATTTCAATAAATCTCAACATATCTGACAAGATATTTTAAATAATGTCATTAAAACTTATCCAAACGATATTTTTAAATGATTAAAATATATTTTAATATTATTTTTTTATTTATTTAAAGTATGTCTAAACGATATTTTAAATTCAACATTTAAAATTATCTTGACGATATTTTTTATTATTTTAAAATATCGTTCAGATAATAATAAAAATTTATAAATCCTAAAAGTTTAGTTTTGATGGCTAACATTAAAAATTATCTTGATATTTAAAAAAAAATAAAATTATCTAAACGATACTTTTAAATAATACTAAATATCGTTGAAACGATTTTTATTTCCGAATTAAATAAATTGTTTACATAAATTTATTTGCTGTAATAAAAAGTAACTTGCATGTGTTTCTCGTTAACAAGTTGTGTAAATTTGTCATATGCAAGAATTACCTTCATATTTTTAAAAATAAGTAATTATCGTAATTTAAATTAACCACATTTCTTGCTAAACCATTCTCTTTCCTTCTGTTTTTTAACACATTTTTCAAGTTGTTTTTTCTTTCGAATAACGTAATTATGTGGCACTGGGATATTTAAATTTTTCATTTGTAACTCTCCTTGGCCAAAAAAAAATCCGAAACGTAATAAACTGCACTTAATTAATATTTCACTTACCTACTTACTATAACACTTGCTTATCAACTTACACTAAATTATATAATTTAATTCACAAAAGTCTTTAACATCACAACTACAATCATGAAACCAAATGCAAAAATTGTTAGTTGCAACAAACAACAAATAAACTAGTAATAAAGCTGCATCATAAGTTATATTTAAGGTGTTAACTTTGATGTACAACGCCACTTTCAAAACCCAACATTTTTGTTTGAATTTAAAATTATTGAGTAATGAAACGACTAATAAGTTACTTCTTTTGCTTCCAGAATTAATTTTTGCATGCAATACCTCCAACGGTATGCGCATCTTCAGCCGTCTTTGTTCGTGATTTAAAGTACACTTGGCTTTTCTGAAATTCATCAATTAAATTTTTCAGGGACGTGCAATTCCAAGGGTTATGATCCAATTCAACCTCATTAATATACTGCATGTGCATCAGAAGACTGGTCGCATTAATTGTTGTGATATGATTTCTACTAAATTTTAAAGTTTCCACGTCTGTCGTATTTAAAATATTTTCTTGTAAACGTATTAGCATATTATTAGAAATATCGAAAAATTGCAAGTTGGTAGTATGTTGAAACAATGTATCAGGCAAAGTTTTAATTCCATTCGATTCGAAAGTAAGCGTCAATAAATCTCTTTGGTTGATCAATAATGTTGAAGGAATTTCTTTCAAAGCGTTGAAACTCAAATCTAAACTCTTCAAAAAGAAAAGTTCTTCAAATACATCACTTTTGAGTTCCGCAATTCTGTTTCCTCTAAGATTCAAAACTGACAGCGCTCGTAATCCACTAAAAGTTCCTTTGGTGACATTTCTAATTTTATTCCACTTCAGAATAAGTGTTTCCAATGGATACAAGCTTGAAAACGTATTGTCTTTTATCGTTTCTATATTATTTTGGCCTAAATCTAAGACGCGCAAAATATAAAGCTGGGTAAACATATCTGCGTCAATTTTAGAAATTTTATTGTTGTAAAAGCTTAGCTCTTGAAGCCGTTCCATACCATAAAACGCCCTTGGTCCAATTGTTTCAATGTTGGCACCATTGAGCAACAAGGTGCTTAGTTCTGTAAACTGAGTGAAAAGGCCATAGTCTAATACAGGTATGGAGGTGTTCCAACCCATCTGTATACTGTAAACTTCCATGTGCTCTTGATAATCTTCCATGCTCTCACCTGCTTTTAAATCTCCACATTGGACGTATACTCCTTCTGTTGTAGTGTTGTGAAGAAAACAAACTTCCGTAAAGGAGCAGACCAGGTGCAAACTGGTGATAATCAAAAAGAGAACCGTTGGAATCATTTTTTTCATTGCCTGAAAATTATAATTATAGAATTAAAAACAAAAGTTAAATTTATTAATATAAAAATTAAAGATTAACTTGAGGTTTTTATTAAAAATGTATTCTTACGTTGTTAGATGATAAAATCAAATTTAAAACCGTGGCTTACTGACACTGATTTAAAACTGACGTAAATCGTACTTCAATAGGCTATTGATTGTTGTAAATAAATAATTATCAGTATGTCCCAATTAGTTTGTGTTTTGGTACGTAACAACTTTAAAAATTAGGGATTGGACATTGGACTTTCACATGAGATTGTCAATTACGAAATATGTAATAATGTAATCATTAAAATAACAGACTAAACAAAAACACGGATTTAAAATTTTGTATTAAATGTTTAACAAACACCTTAATATTATCACAAAAGATAAATGGAAATAATAACACAAAAACAATTTCAGTGTGTTTTTGGACTTTCACGCCCATATGTATTGTATGGTAAAAGTACGGTAATTATTAGTACTTTTGCAAGTACTAACCCTTTAAAAACAAGGCAGGTTGTCGAAGGAACACATCTAATATGTTATGAGGACAATAAACCCTCCTACGGCCCCCGAAATGATGAGCACCTTTTTACCTACTAGTTTACCTAAACAAAAAATAAACGAAGCATTACGCCTTCAATTTCTTATACTTTAAAGCTTTTACCGTTTATATTTCTAACAGTATTATGCACACGGTTGTTTGCACGTGGTGTGTGAAAGATCCCCAATGTTTAACGGGTCCAAAAAGAATGCACAATATTATATTAGTTGCAGCAAATACAATTCCAATAAGGAAACAGTAGTGTGGAATCTCACACAAAGTTTTCTAGCAGTAAGGGCCGCAAAATTCCATAGCAACTAAGGACACTGGCCCAACCACTCAACAGCTCTTATGCAGTTACAATGTTATCTCTGTACTGAAGAAATGATTTTGACAAGCTATTAGAGTTGCCCTGTCGACGTCTGATGGCCTCGTTCCGCATTATCAGCCTTGACTTATAAAACCAAATGTTTATGAGAAAAATAGCTTGTTTTACATTTTTTTGAAATAGATTCTTTAGTATTAAAGAAAAGCAGAGACGACACAAAAATAAATTAAATAAAAAATTGAGGTAAATTACCTTCTCCCCTCTCCCTAAATATTGGTGTGCACAAAAATTAGGTTCTGCTGTTATGCTATTATCGCTCATGGAGCAAGGTACTCTATAAACACTGAAATATTGGAGGATAGGTAACTTGTTCTTGGTCGGGGAAAAGAACTTCGAAAGTTTTTGAAAAGGTGTGAAAACGGTTTTTATGTTTTGTTGTTCAAGTAGTCTGCTGATGCAGCACAGACCACCCACGCACTAACTACGAAAACCTACTTAAAGAAATACGACTTACTTTCTTCTAAACAAATTTGCAAACCACAAACTATGACTCACACTGTTATCAACCACACCAAACATGTATTGAACCAAGACAAAATTTCCATTATTTCCAAAGGTCCGCCTTAGCACTAAAACGAATTCCTGTAGAGGAAATCGTATGCGCAAATCCCATACGTTTCGAAAACTTCAAAATATTTGATTCTTCTAAACCATGCAAATCCAACTGCACCAAGTCGGAATCCCAAGCCCTTAAAAACCTCAGAACCAATCCTGACATTATTATATTATCAGCAGATAAAAGCAACGCTATCGTCGTTCTTGGCCGTAAGGAGTATGATCATAGAATCGTTTCACATCCCTGAGGATGACGCCTACCGCAGATTGCATCCAACATTCCGCATCGAAAACTCCAATTCTGTTCTTATAAAATCTTCTTCAATTTCAAAAGAAATCCAAACAACCTTGATCTCCAGCCATACTGAAACATTCAGATTGTACGGACTTCCTAAAATCCACAAACCTAATATTACTTTAGGTCCCATTGTTAGTGCTATTATCACTTGTAAACCTTTGAAATACCTTTCCCAAATTCTAAAACTTATGTTGGCAAAACTGATTCTTTCATGCGACTTCAAAACGACTTCAAAATTTGTCTGTAAATCTTGAGAATGTTTTGGTCAGTTTTGATGTTGAATCCCTGTTCACTAAGGTTCCTATTCTTGAGATTTAATTCAGAACATCTTTTTTTCATTCAACCAACGCACTGACTTGTCCCTCCTAGTAGAAAAATGCCTAACTTCTACCTATTTCCTGTTCCGAACAAGTGTCGGGTGCTACCATGGGTTCCCCACTCTCTCCTATCGTTGCTAACATTTTTACGGAAGCATTCGAACAGGAATCCCTACACTCCGCGCCGTTAAAACCTTAATGTTGATTCAGATTCGTCGATGATATCTTCATTATCTGGCCTCATAGACGGTATTCGCTTTCCGACTTTCTGTACCACTTAAATTTACTATAGAAATTAAAACAAATGACAGCTTTCTTTTCTTCGGCGTCCTAGTTAGTCGTCGTCCTGACGGGAAATAGCAAACCTACACATACAAACCGCTACCACAACACACATGTCCGTCATCATCCCGCTCAAAAACGTTCTATCGTTAATTCCTTAGTTTACAGAGCTTTTGCGATTTTCGAACCATCCTATCTGAAAGATGAACTTAATCACATTACCACTACTTTTACCCAAAACAGCTACAACAAACGAGACATCCAACACGCTATTACTCAAAGGACCCAACCCGTACACTCAGAACATATCAATACACTCACACCACCTAAATGTATAGCATTTCTACCTTACATACACAAAACCATCGACCGCATCGGCAGATTACTTAAACAACAAAATACAGAAACCGTTTTGGCACCTTTTCAAAAACATTCAAACTTTCTTTCTCCGACCAAAAACAAGTTACCTACCCTCCAATCCTCCGGTGTATATAGAGTACTTTGCTCCTGTGGAAAAGCCTACATCGGTGAGACGAAGAGGCCGATCAGCGTTCGAGTCTCTGAACACGAGCATCGCACTCGACTGAAATGTCCTACAGAGTTGGATATTGGAGAGCATAAACTCGATACAGGCCACAACATTCTATTTGACAAGACTAAAGTTTTAGCCCGTTCTTCTAACTACCTCAACCGTGTGATCCGTGAATCCATAGAAATACATATAACTCCTAACAATCCTAACCAAGACCGCATTTATCATCTCCAAAATGCTTACAAACTATCATTTTCTACAACACAACATTACAAAGTGACCACAGCCCTGAAGATGTCCCGTACAACCGTGGACGAAACGTCGACAGTTTATTCACCGATGACGCGGCTCCGACCCAGAAGCCTAAATGCCATGTTATTTTTAAGGTCATACTAAACTGTTTTGACCAATTTATATAAAATATTATTAGGTGCCTAAGCAAAATTAATAATACGACGATTTGCAGCAACTTTAAGCTGAGTTTGGAATTCGCATTTTTAAATTCGTGAGGCCAGGAAAGTATTATCATTTGTTGATAAATAGTTATTGAAATGAGGATTTGGAGTGAATATGAGATTATGTTGAAATATTTCCAAAGTAATCCGGTTAAAAGTGAGGTAAATGCTAGTTTATAGAAGAATTGCACATATATTCTAAACTGTAATTAAACTTTGATAGACGAGAAAGTGTAACAGTTATCAACTAATCATTGTCAACTTATTGGGGATTATTACAGGAATTTTGATTGTCTAGGTAATAAGCACCCTTTTAAGTGCTAAACTGAGGCACAACACAAGCATTCGTGTGCTCAACGGAGCTGGATACATATTATTGTAAAAGCCATACGAAAATGTATTATTTTTTCTCTATCTTTTGTATGTAAGTTTTTGCCGCCTATATTTTCAAATTTTCATATTTATAGCAACCTGTATATAAAAACATTTGGTCTACCGTAAATATACTTGTAATTAAAAACCTTTGTCCTCTTTAAAGTATGAAAAACTTACGTGTTTATTATTATATAATAATAAAAGAAGTTAGTAGAATGTAGTTTCTCCATAAACCATAAGCGCATATTAAAAGTATACTTTAAAGATAATTCGTGCAAAAAAGTCGTTCATGCTACACCTTTTAGCTTGCAGAAAAAATTTTACTTCTACTTTCCCGTATGGTACATAGGTATATGCTTCTACGTAAAATCTGAACAAAACCAGTTAGCACATGAGTTTCTATTAAAAAATATTTAAGATATTTGCGAATCCTTTTTTTTAAACAAACATTTAAAGTTCGGTTACAATATTATTTTGCGTTTCATAACAAAAATAATCAGTGACGTTGCCTGGTATATTTATACATTTTATGATGAAGATGAAAGAAAGCCTTGAAAAAACCAACTCGTGTTGTTAGCGTCACTTTTTATCATATTTTTCTACGTCATATAGTATGTGGTATGTAATGGAATGTAGACAAGCTTTGCCACCCTCCTTTTTTATTTAAAACTTTGGACTTCTCGTGTTTCATACGTTTTTGCCACCAAGAAATCTAAATTTAACACCTCACCTTTTTTATTGTCTAACACTCATACTGATAACAACATGATGGTAACATTAGATTGCAAAAAGTGTGAACATGTACTAGGGGAAGGGCAACACAAATTTAGCACAAAAAACTCTTACCTTTTAATTAATAGCTCCGTAAATTAAATCTATACGCTTTTCTTTCTGATTCACAAAATTCCATGAAAATTTTTCGTATTTTAAATAATGTTTTTTTTCACCTTCCCATTTAAATGTTTTAATTCTTCAACACACCGGTTGTTTTTATAGATAAGACAGACACACCATGGTCTATTATAAGGCAACTAAGATAAAAATTCAGTTCATAGGTTTATACACAATCTGTATTAAACTTTCCCACATACTCTTTATTTTTCCTATTGTTAGATTGACTAGTTTGTAAGATACAACTTAGAATGCGTTTAAATAATATAAATTATTTTTAAAACTATACATATTTTACCGGGGGAGAAAAATTACCCCTTCCCTAAACATTATTGTATTTAACAATTAAGTTGAAAAATTTATTCTCACTTATGATCAATTTAGCTTAAACAAAAATTGTTTATTGGCCCCTATTTATTAAATAAGAGAGTAGGAGTTATCGATTTTCAAAAATTTATAGAAGGTGTCACAAAGAAGACTGGGACACGAGCCTCATTGTAGCTAATCTATAGTTCTACATGTCTACAAAATTAAAAACAATCGTGGGTCAGTTTTTGAGCAATTTGTTTTTGAAAAAGTCAAAATTTTGATATTTTTTTCACTTTACAGTTTGTAGTTCCAAAGTTCCAGTAGCTTGTAACATTGTGTACTTTTAAAGCATTTTATCCCGATCTGATAACTGGTTTTTAAGTAAATACGCCTTTAAACTCAAAATGTCAAAATTTCATAGAAGGCGCTAGAGAGTAAGTTGCGGGCTGGGACTCAAACCAAATTGTTCCTTAGATCTATAAGCTTACAAAATTTAAATAAAATCGTGTGGCCAGTTTTCTGAGTAGTTACAATTTTTTTGAAGATTCTCTAATTTTGTAAATGTTTTTAACTTCATAGCTTTTAACTTGTCCAAAATTTTTGTGCACAGTAACATTGTGTCTTTGTAGGGCTATTACGGTAAAATATTTGAACTCGGTGTGTCAACCAGTTTTTGAGTAATAAGGCGCTTAATTCAAAATTTTCAAAATTTCCAAAAAATCGTTGCGGCCACCATTTCGATACTAGAAAGTTCAGAAAAAATGCGTCGGATTTGCCGTAACAATAAAAAATTTCAGACTGCGCGATATAATTCGCGTACAGAAAGAAGTTTCCCTGGTAAAATTTTGATAATGCCTTTACATTTCAGGACCGAAAATATTGCTCCAAAACTGACAAAAAAGTTGTTTTTACAACCTGGTTGGTGTTCCAGTCTACTAATTTCTCTGTGACGCTTTGTATAGCGTTTTGAAAATCGATTTTTCATACCCTTTTATTTAATAAACGGAGCGATAAAAAATTTCTGTATAAGCGCACTCTGAGTGGTAGTAGAATAAGATTTACAACTTAATGATTAGGTGCAGCAATATTTAGGGAGTTAGTTGTCTTCCTCCCACCCAATCTTTTACTGTCGAATTTCCCATTTGACCTCTGGTATTCCTCAATTTCGAAAGACTCTTTTCATAATATCGAAACATCGATTTTTTCCCCAGAATGAAATTTGAGTTAACTGTGGTATGTAAGCAGCTGACCGTGCCCGCAGCTATGAAATACTGGAATAAACGGTGGAATGGAAAAAACGTAAAAAATTTCAATTTCATAGAAAAATTACTGTTGCCAGAAAGTCGATTTTTGACATCTGCTTTATCTATAAACCCACTATTTAAGTTAAACTTTGTTTCATAAATACCGATTATCAGAAAACACATTATAAAATAAAAAGAAATTAATCGTAAAGGCGTTTATAAACATTATTATTGTTCTTCCTTGAACAACATATAGCGCAACATATAAAAGTTGCGCAAAAGTTATGATAAATTTATTCATCACATAAACAAAACTTTGTAGTGATACGAAGTTTTTTATACAAGCAATTCAAAGAACTTAACGTTTTTTTTTGATTAGTGGCTTGTTATTAGAATTATAATTATAAATAAAATAAATTTTGAATAATCAAATAAAAATTATAGCACCAAAAATTTTGACATAGCTTAAGTATTGGAGAACAATTATATTTTTTTAACTTGCCCAAAGACAACAGGAATGTGCTTTTAAAATCTAAAAAGAAGTATAAATAAATTCGGAAATTCTAAAGCCAACCAATTAAAAGATTTCTACATTAATATTAGTAAAAAACAGTCAACACTGTGTCGTTTTCGTCTTACAGAAGAATAGTGTTCCGTGTGAAGTGTTTGCTGGTCACTGTCAAAGTTTATCGGTATTGCTACAAATAAATTAATTCAATTCTAGTGTCAGTATCAACGTAGGCATGCGTACATATTTTAAACATTCTAAATGTAAGAAGCCATATTTATCTATATCAGTAATAAAAATTCCAATGAGATATGATTAGTTGTTGGGTTTAAGAAACTTTATTTCAGATTTTTTTATCAGGTACGTATTTTGAATGACTTCCCAAAGGAAAATCTTAGCAATAACTTAATATTAGTTGCATAAAAATCCGAATTATCTCAATTAAGTTTTAAATTATAATCACAAATAGTACCAAGAAGTAAAAGAAAGTAGAGGGGCTTGTTTATTATAAATTGTTAGTAAATAGATAAAAATGTTTAAAACAATGCATGTAATTTATTTATTTTCATTACTGAAAACGGTTCAGATTTGCGAGGAAACTGTGCGCGGCGCATAATTTGTTTCTTGTTTTTCAACTACTATTGGTAAGTTCACAAAAATATTTATACAATGCAGTACTAACGTCAATTGCATGCTTAAGTGTCTTATATGACAACTTACATGTTTATCATTTAATAAACAACTTTTGTGTTAAGAGATAATTAAAAGTATTTTAAACAAAACTGAAGCTACCTACGCATACCACATTCTTATAATGTTACTTTATAAAAATTCTTAATCAATTTGTTGTAGTAATAACATTTTAAAAGCCTACAAGATTGTTTTTTAATACAATCCGCACTCTTTTACGTTAATTAATTGTATTTTTTTAAAACTTCAATTTTTATGATAACAGGTTACTCAAAATCATAACCGATTTCAGTAGAAACAAATACCAATTAGAAGATTATGACCGGTTTTCGTGACCGGCTATCGGTTATAAGCAGTTCGATTTTGGCTAATTATAAATATTGACCGGTTATCAGTTGTGACTAGTTTTAGATCACAACATATTATAGGTAAAATCAGGCTATGACCCCTTGTCGGTCATAAATAACTATGAAATATGTGCTTATTCTATTTATCCACGTTTTTCATTACTGATAATTTAGTATTATTATCCATATATTAAATCCCTAACTGTCTCACCATAACACGGCGACTAATCCTTACATCTCGACACAGTTTATTGATTATTTTCAGCGATTGTTTGTGTTGGCGCGGCACTTGCGCATAGCTCGACCTACAAACTGGCCGGTGGTATTTAGGTAATAAATTTTACTAAACTTTAAACCAACGCATTATTTCACTTACAACGAGAATAAAATATTAATTTTTCTTAAGAAATAACCTCTGCCTATCTGTTTATTTCTAATACAAAAACTAAGCGGGTCCTTGAACAGGTAAAAGCAGTGATTTGACAAACAGACATTCACCAGGTAAATTACAAACGATCTTTGTTCATACATTTATAAAATAAACACAGTCATCTTGAGTTTTAGAATACGAATTACATGCTGTGACAAATCAGATAGAGAGCTCGCTATACAATTAAATGTCTATCCGAGGAGTTTTTACTGACAGGGGCTTTTTGTAAGTCATCTTTCGGCAGCATTACACTGTCCGCAGGTGTGGAGATGCGTCCACTCTTTGTACGTGTATCAAAAACACCCTTGCGAAACGTGCAGTTAATATTGGTAACAACTCTATAAGAGGTATTAAAACGTAGGGCTGGCTCCTAGGTGGCGTTCTGTCTCCACTGTTATAGAAGTGGTAGACAGCATTCTACATTCCCTCAGCGATGCTGGCTATTACCAGCATCATCACAGGAAAATTTCAGAACACGCTTTGTTCCTTAATGCAGACGCCTCTTCAAATTATAGAAGACTGGTGCAATCAGCAGTCCTTCCAACTACTCAAAGACAGAGGTGGTACTCTTCACAAGAAAAAGAGAAGGGTTGGACTTTTACGTACACCCCTTCTAATGGTAGCTCCCTCAATCTATCAGACAACGTCAAATACCTCAGAGTAAGTTTTAACACACAGCTGAATTGGGTACGTACAGGTTAAGACCGAACAAGCAAGCATACCTTTTTGGCAGTGTCGCCACGCTTTGGGAAAATCTTAAGAGCTATCCCCCAGAATTAGCCTGTAGTCTTTACATACGTTATTAGGCTTATGGTATGGTATGGTGGCCCAGAGTCAGTCCTAGTATTACAGGAGTTATTTGTTCAACCTCCACGACAGCCCTAGAGGCGATCCTATGCATTCCACCACTCGATCTAGTAGTGAAGGGTTCAGCTATGAAGACTGCTTTGAAGCTACGCCATAGGTGGCTATAGTATCCTCGATGAAGATTCCTTTTCCCGGTGCGGTGGTTGACTGCCTTCTTCCTCGGGGATTTCTCCGACGATGCAAAGCGTCACCAAAGAACACCGCTAGGCAAACTTACCACCCCGTTCCAAGCGGAGATTCTGGAGATATTGAACGACAAACTAAGAAACAACGTATTTACATCTTCAGCGATAATAGAGCTGCTTTATTGGCCCCGAGTAATTGTAAAATTACCTCAGAAGTAGTACTTCACTGCTACAAAGTTCTCCAAGATATCACTAAAGACAATGTTGTTTCACTCGTTTGTGTGAAGGGTAATCGAGGTAATGAGGAAGCTGACGAGGTTGTAAGACCGGCCTCCAAATAACTTCTTTAAGAGCCAGAACCGGTACTCCTATCTCCCTGACGATATTCAGCATTATGCTATATCAAAAAATTTTAAACGACTTTAGAAGAAGGTAGGCTTATATTTAAAGCTGTCGTCAGGCAAGAGCTGTTTTTTCAGCATCCTCACCAAAGATGACCAAATAATTTTGTGTAGCTGTTCAGAAAGAGTTTCCAACTGCTTGTAGGAATCTCGACTGGGAACTACACTCTAAAAAAGCACATGCACTGGATGGTGCAGGTAGACAGCCCCAACTGTCAAAGATGTAACTTGGAGGACGAGACAGCAAACCACGCGCTAGGCCACAGTCTTGTCTTCAAAACAGAGGATCCATGCTGGGTTCTTCTGGCCTGAAATGGCCGTCATCAGCAACGCTACCTGTGGAGGTAGCACAATGGGGCCTTTTGTAGCCTAAGTGCGCCTGAGTTTTCTCACCTTCGAATTCTAATCCACAAACCAATGGAAGTTAAGATAATATTTAAAAAAAATATTTACTAGCAAATCATAAACATAAACCATACTTTATTGTCCCAAATATTTTGGCATCTAGTTACAATAGCAAATGGTCACATTTACGATTACAAGAATTAAAGCAATCATAATTTATAAAACTAGCCGAACCCGTAGAGTACGCCCCATGCTTTTCTTATAAAAAAAGTAGAAGCAAATTAATTAAAAGAGATATAATGATATAATTAACAGATTACATAATTAGATTAGAGGTGATTCTGATTTTAAACATCGAAACCCGCACATGTAATGACTTGTGTCAAGATGTAAGGCATGTTACTGAATGCGCAGTCACAAAAACACAAGACAGCGGAACGATATTCGGATTTACTATATAGATTCAAAAAATCAAATGTATTTTTGAATTTTACTGTTGGAACTGCTATACGCTAATTAAGATTACCCGCAATTTCTAAGAAATTCAGAAATAAAAGGATTTACTTTAACAATCAATATAATATAAAAATAATGTATTTTAATGAAAGTGATAGGTTCGAGCGACAAAAACAATAAAAACATGTAGGAAGCGCATACGTTCAAGACATACTGCCAGTGCCGGATTAAAGAATTTGCCGCTTTACGCACATTAAAATTGCCGCCCCGAAACGAAAAGACTAAAATTAAAACTTATAACTTACCTTGTCAAAATTGTTTCCGCCGAGATTTTTTTGATGCAACTGCGACAGTATATAGTTATAGTTTGTTTATGTTTCAAGTGAAATGCAGGTGCACCGTCGATATTTTCTTATTTCTTGCTCACATCTCATATTACTATATGACTCATATAGTCATGATATGCATTTTATGGGAGTTGTAAATAATATCTAAGAAAAATTTAAAACTCTCTCATTTTGTTAAATTAAAGTCTCAGATTTTGCCGCCTCTAGAAATCTGCCGCTATACGCACGTGCGTATCCTGCGTATAGGGTAATCCAGCGCTGCATACTGCCTAAAGGCACAGGTTGTCTATATAAAAAGTTCATCCTAAGAGTTTGACAGGGTATTGTTCTGTGGTTTGACAATCTTGGAACTCTTTATAAAATTTGCGCATAGATGGCGCTCTTAAAACTTCAAATTGAAGGTAATTTGGCACGGTTTGATAATTATTTATATCACTACTTGACCATTTTTGACACCGATTCTGTATACAACACTTATTTGCTAAGGTTAGCTTAATAAGTTACTTCCGTTTTTACTTTTATTAATAAAATATGCAAGTAAATGAAACATTTATTATGCATTTTTACTTAATGTTTATAGTTTATTGCAGTTATTTTTGTGGTGGTTTTTAGTTGGAAAAAAGGTATAATGATACTAAAATTCAAATAATACCAACAACTAAACAACATTGGACAAACAAGTCGCCACAATAAGCTGGTTTTATAGTGCAAAAGCAAACTGTATTCATAACAGAAGTAGTCAGTACATTATTAGAACTCGTTACTTACTACTATGAAATGCAAGCGTTACTTCCAGTCACTGCATATACTTAACTTGATACAAAGCATAATTTTAATACAAACCATTTATTTACTGATTATATAATTAGCAATTATAGGTAAGCAAAATAGGTAAATTCACCTTGGGAACAGCAAATAATGATAAATCTTTGTTTTTGCTTTTTGATAAGCCGCGCAAACAATAGTATTTTGGCATTTTTAACTAGAATATTAACGTGGTAATAAATAAATAAAAACACTACTTACTTTTCAAATTTATTTTAAAATAATATTGACATTTACAGTTGCGCCATCTGTTGATAACATTTCCAATAAGCCCTGACATTGTCAAAGTTTGGAGATGGAAACAATTGAATAGAGTGCAAACACCAGTCTTCATTACATCACTCTGAATACTATAAATAGCGACATCATCATTGATAGCCGGTTAATATTTATCATCGGTCATGACCTGTAATCGATTATAATATGTGATCGAACGATAATAATCGGACATGAGTTACGACTAATAATTGGTCATGAATAGTTGACCGGTTTTTGACAAATTCAAAACCACGGCTTTCACCAGCTCTTATTGCCAGTTAACCGGTTAAGTAATAGTCATTGATACCTGTAATATTTTTTCTTTATTTGTACTAAATTGCATAGAAAAATCAATCTATTTCACAATTAATTTTCTTTTTTTTTTTTTTCAGAAAATGCAAATGCAAACAACAATTATTCTACTTGTTTCATTTTGTGCCATCTTTACCCAAGTATCATCAGAATATTGCTATTATCATGAAGCTACAAAAAACCAAGAGGATTATATACAGTGTGAATCCAGTGGAACCGAAATCATCGAAGGAATCAGTTTGCTTCACCCTACATACAACACCAACATTCCTGTACTGAAGAAAGGCTTGTTTTCTTCATACAAAAACTTAAAAACGCTCTACATTACTGCTGCCAATGTTAAAAGTATACAGCCAGGAGCTCTTGACGGTCTTAAACTTGAAATGGTAGATTTTTATAACAACAAACTTACAACAATTGAAAACGGAACCTTTAACTCCTTAAGCACATTAAAATTTTTGGATTTAAGTTATAATAAATTTGAATCATTAGAAGCTTATACGTTTACAGGATTGACTTCTTTGGAATGGCTCTCTTTAAATTCAAACAAACTTAAAACAATGAGCAAAAATACTTTCAATCACATGAAGAACTTGAAGGCTCTATATCTTCACTATAATGACATTTCACGACTTGGTGTTGCAACCTTTCAAAACCTGATATATTTGGAATTATTAAACCTATCTTTTAATTCTTTGAAAAGAATTCAGTTTGACTTGTTTGCAGATCAGCGAAACATGCAAACTTTGCACCTCCAGAACAACCAGCTAGAAAATTTACCAGACCATGTATTTGATAATGCTACGTCTTTGACCGAGTTGGATATTTCTCAAAATAAAATT
This sequence comes from Ctenicera cuprea, assembly GCA_958336395.1. Classification (NCBI taxonomy): domain Eukaryota; kingdom Metazoa; phylum Arthropoda; class Insecta; order Coleoptera; family Elateridae; genus Ctenicera; species Ctenicera cuprea. The sequence goes on from OY284494.1 coordinate 26,730,372, forward strand.
AAAAAACTACAAGAAAATCTGTTCAATCGTACTAAACTGCAAGTTTTGAAAATTGCTTCGAATGGTATTTCCGAATTTAATTCAACGTTGCTTTTGACTTACACACCTCAATTGGAACAAATCTATTTATTTCATAACGAATGGAAGTGCGACAACCTTAAGAAAATGGTGGAAGATTTTGATAACAATCGGGTGTACATTGCTTCTGAAACTCCAGTTCTCTCTTCTAATGTTCGTGGTGTTGGTTGCGTGCCTAATTAAGGAATGTGTAATAAAATACCTTGTATTAAATTTCTAATTTGTGTATTTAAAACTATAAAGTTTCTGTAATTTTACACCGCACGTGCATGTATGTGTCCGGTGTTTTTTACGAACACTTTGTATTAAATTATTAATTATCCTAAATAGCATTATTACCATATTTATTTGAATTTATGTTCTTGCAATTTAAAAATTGAACAAGATTATTAAATTTTATAATTTAGTTTTTTACAAAATAAATATGACATTCTGAAAAAGTTATATTTTGGTTTCGTTATATCGATGACATTTTAGCACAAAATAGGTGGTCTATTATAACTTTTTATATTTAAACATAAAAATTAATTCAAATAAAAACTTGAATATTATGTTTATAGAAAACCTACACAAACAGACATTTCAATACCACACGATACTTGTCATCATAAAACACATACATCAACAGGATACAGGTCTAAGATACATATGGCTTTAACGGTTCTTTTAGGCGAAATTAGTTATAATAAATAAATTTCGATTGTAAAACAAATTATATACAATAATGGTTATAATACTCAACTTATTGATACACTAATTAAAAAGAAAAGTTGTAAATTAGCTACTCAGATAATGTATCCAACTACTTCATCAGATAAAATGAAACACGCCTCAATTCCATATTTTGGCAATAAATCAGAAAAAATTGTCAAAATTGTAAGCAAAACAAATAAATCTAAAATAACTTTTGAAACAACAGAAAACATTTTAAACACTTTGTTTAATGCTAAAGAAAAAACAGACAATTTACTAAAATCAGGCATCTACAAATTAAATTGCTCGCACTGTAATTCGGTTTATATAGGACAAACAATTAGAAATTTTGGTATTAGGTACAGGAAACACGTACGTTGTTGTATAAATGTATAAATACCCCCATACATTCAATTACGCTAAACACTTATTAGAACACAATCATTCAACATCTACTAACACTATAAAATTTTTATACTTTTGTGATGATAAACGTAAGTTGGATATACTAGAAGCTTTTGAAATTCACAAACATTTAAAAACTGTATCTTTAATAAATGAGCAAATTGATCTCTTAAATTCACAAATATTGGACGTTTTGGAATGAGAAATCAAGTCACCTGAACGCAGATATAGAAAACCAAGATCAAGTTATAAAGATTTATTGTTTCTATAGCAACACCAGCTGTTTATTTTTAATCTTGCCTTTGACAATGACGTGTAAACACGTTGAAATACGTATAAGGCTAAAATAAAAAATTAATTGAAGAATTGTTTTATTTACAATTTAAAAAAATACATGACTAAGATTATTGGTACATTAGGTAGATTTAATTCGTAGTATGTAATAAAGAAATTTTAAAAACTGGTAAGTCTGTGAGCTCTCCATCGCACAGTTGGTTTTAAAATCACACTACCCTGCGAGCGAAGACTCTCAGAACTAAAATATGCATAGACTTAAAAAATTAAGGTTGTAGGTTTTCCTGATTTAGTGTTTCTATTTTTCGCTTAAAAATTTCATGAAATTTCCATGACACCATCAAATCTATGATATAAATTTTGATAAAGCTGTTTAACAAATTTTAAAATTTGGTCTTATGATTCTAAAAATTTTTGAATTGCTCTAAATTTTAGTCCAAAACATCTTAAAAATTTAAATAAGGCTTCCGGATTTACTATTTAAAACGTTTATTAAATTATTATATATTCTTCTATGTTTAGCTACAAAAAATTTGTATTTTCTAAACTTTAAAAATATAACTGAGCTAACGTATTTACTTACTTTAGAAGATGAGACCCAAAATGCTTACGTAGGACTTATAAAACCCGTATACCATTGAGTGCCTCATACATGGGGGGGGGGGGGGGGGGTTGTCATGTAATATTTCTTTCCAAATGTTTTTATTTTTATTTTTATTTTTTAACTTTTTGCACAGTTATCTTACAGCTGTTTTTCTTTATACGAGACTAAACAAAAAAGGTCGCTTTTTTTAAAGAATCATAAAGCCGATGAGCACGACTTCATGATTCCCATCCCACCCCCTTACCCGGGCTCAGCACACTAAGTGCTCTTCACCGGTCTAACATGCCCCACCCCTGAAAGACATGCAACCCAACATACACACCTACATACACCATCCATGGACCCGTCGGATTTAACTTGTTCAGAAAAATTACCGACGAGCAGTGGACTCGAACCAACTGCCATTGGGAGTCTAGTTTCAAAGCCTGGGACTTTAACCACTAGACCATCCGCCGGCCCCAAAAAAGGTCGCTAAATCCAGTAATTTTCAAAATAATTCAATTATCGCAGTTTGAGTGTTTTCTCAAGATGCGCAAATAGTAGTAGAAAGTAGATTCTATAGATCAGTAAAAACCAATTCCTATTAATATGGAAAAGCTGTAGCCTGTGGAAGAGGGAACAGTCTGAACTGTTAATACGACCTCTGCGATTAGTATGCTATCTTCCAGAGACACGAAGGAAGCTTTTTAGAAGCAATATTTCTTGAAACTTTGGTTCAATTATTATAAGCAAAGCATAGATTTTAAGCAATTGCATATTTTTGATATGCCAACAATGTATCTTCGTTTCTATCCGTATCTAGTAAAACTCGATTAAATGACACCAATTTGAATTTGCAAATTTGGCATATTATCATTTTGTGCATGTATTTTTCTTAAATACATATTTAGGAATACTTTTTTCTACATACAAAAAAAACATTAAATTTTAAAATATCTACGTCTTGACTAAAAATAAAGGAAAGGAAATGGTTAGTAGTTTGGTAATTTCCATAAATTTGCGTACTGTTATTTGGCTTTAGTGGCCATATAACCCAAGAAAAATTACCGGAAACAGATACCTAGTAAAACAATTCTACCGAAAAAACTCACCGGATAAAAAGCCGGCGAGAGAAATATCAAATTTTGGAAATTTTAAGTATTTAAAAATATTTCAAATTTATAAACATTCTTAAAATTTTTTGAAAATTTTAAATATGTTAAAATAATCTGGAAAATTTTACAACAGTTTTAAAAATATTAAAAATTAATTTAGAGTTTTTTAAAATTTAAAATTATTTGTTTTTACTTTTTAGTATTTCCTAATTACAAACAATATTTATTATTCCTTAAAATCTAGAATAGATTTTATAATTTAATGATCGTTTTTTTTTTGGCGAATACTTAAATAAACTGATGAGATAAGCAACCAAAAGGAAACCACCCAGTAGTGTTTGCTCAATAGAAAGTTGTTTCAATTGTCATTTAATAAGTTCATACTGATTTTGAAGCCGAAATGCATAAGGTTTTGAAAAAACAAAAAATCGATAGTGGGGGAGGCTGATAGGGAGATCGTGTTTGCGCGGATCGGCTATTCGACATGCGAATTTAAGGTTCTTTTTTGAGCGCGTCGATATTGAAGTAGAGAGCCCCTTCCCTCCCCCATTTTTGTCGGACCAACCTCATTTCGTTGCGGTTTCATCCAAATGGATTTACCAATCTTTTAAACCTAATTTTGGTTTTATGCGGTAAACTGTCTGGGCTGTAAGATGCATACAGACATACAAACACTAACACATACACAGACAGCATTGCGACGCTTGCTTTATCGGCTCCAAAAGCCATAAATAGCGTATATTTGTAGGAACAAAAAGGTGAAATGATTTGCTACCTACCTATCTTTCGTTTAGGCATAACTTGTTTATAAGCGAGTAACCCTAAGGCGAAAGGTTTCGGTTAAAGGGCGAATGTGCTTCATGTCCTTGAAACCAATTACAATACTTTCCATATAGCGAAGAAGGTAAAAATTGTAAGAAGTATTGGTTTTTACGCAACTTACTGGGTGCAATATTCATTTTACTTTTATCAAGTTTTGTACAAAGTGCGATACCATACGAGGGGGTATTGATAAGTACTTAGCCTAACATATAAAACGCCGCAATATTTCAAAACAAAATTTTATTTATTCAACATAATCTCCTTTAAGACTTATACGTTTAGCAGAACGTTCATAAAGTAATTCTAAGCCATTAAAAAAAATCTTTGTCTTGGTCTGCAAACTACTCCTCAACGTGCCATATTGTTTCGTCATTTGTAAAAAATGTTTTACCTTTCAAATGTTTTTTGAGTTTTGGGAACAAATAATAGTCTGACGGTGCTAAATCCGAGGAATAGGGCGGGTGGTCAACCAATTCAAAACCAATTTCATCAAGTTTTTGCAGTGCAATTAACGACTAGTGAGCAGCAGCGTTATCGTGCAAAAAGAGCACAGCACACCTCTGGCAAGTTTTCCGCGGCGTTTTTCCACAATTTTCTTAGGTAATTTAATTAGCAACTTAGTATAATATGCTCCCGTAATAGTTCTACCCCGTGCCAATTAATCTATCAGAATTATCCCATCTTTGTCACAGAAATTGGTCTTCCAGGGCGGTGCTCATCTTTCACATCTGATCTTCGTCTTTTATAGTCCGCAACCCAGTTTTTAATAGTGGCGTATGAAGGACACCTAAGGATCACCTAAGGTTTTTATCATATCAGCAAAATCAACAATAAATACTTAATAACTTGCCAAAACTCGATTTTTTTTCAAATTCTATCTTTTCTATTTTTAAGATTTTTCTACGATATAAATATCATGATTTAGATTACATAGACGTATGTATCTATCTATGATACACAAAAACTAATAAATTATTAAAAAGTGAAGCGCTCTTTGAACAATGTGCCGCTTAAGCTGTTTTTCTTATTTCGTCAAGATACAGTTCTTAAAATCTGGAGAATCGATATGATTTTTGTCACACTCCATTTGTCTTTGAAATAGGTAGTCAGTTTAAAGGGAAAATCAGGTTCATATAAAAAACGATCAGTATTGTTAATTTAATATATTTTATTTAATTCCATACAACACCAAATCAAATAATGTTTAATCAGTTCAGTATGTTAGTAGAGTTTTCCAACAAAACTATCATTTTCGTTGCTATTTAGGGCTATTGATAAGGAGTTCCACACACAGCTGGAACATTATCTTCCAGGTTTGTAGCATAAGTACGTGTACATACATTTGTCTCTAGTCCCCATACTTTGCAATATAAGTTAAGATAGTTTGGCTGGTCGCAATGGCATTTCAACACTGGTGCACGTAGACACTGACCAGGATAATAATATACACCACGTTGTGCATTCACGGAATGCCACACACCTAACAACACAGCACAAAGCATTAATAAGTAACTCAGCTTTTCCATGACTGCCTTTTAAGTATGGGGTTTGGGTAGGTACTCTATTTATACCTAATAATGTAATAAACATTTACAATAAATATTTTATTATTAAATAATTATAGGAATTTATTGCAATTTAATGCAATATAACGTCCATATATAACTTTTTATATCAAATAAGTTTCCGAAATGTGTATTTTTATGTCCCATTGTTAGAAGAAAACTATAATATATGAATAAGGTCAGGTTAGTAAAAGTCATAGCTTTTACACAACTTGTGAACAGTATAAAAAGCTGATTTCGTAACATTGCACGACTCGGTAATTCAAAAACTAAATCGATTAAAATAAAATATGGATTAACCCTTTTAGCGTCTTCTTTAATTTTGGTTTTCAAAGTTTGTAACATTTACACTTGCATGAGTTTTTTGGTTTAATAAAATAAATAAATTAACTTTGTAATTCATTAAGATATAGCATGAGATTTAGTGTACGTGTATCTTCTATACCGTACGTACAGTTCTAAAGAGCTTGGCACGCTTCGATCAATGGGTTGATGCACTACGCGAAAAACCTAACGAACCACAATTAACTATGTTTTTTCAAAATTGTATTAACGGATCTAATCATTTGGGTTTAGCATTTCAACACTCTTATAAACCAACAAATGGTTTACTATTTCATCATTCAACTTATACAACAATTAATCCCACTCGCATAATTGGCGATCCCAGTATTCTGCATACCAAAAAATTTGTACATACTCAAAATACCAACGAATTCCTTATTAAATTACCTTTCCAACGATGTGCCACACATGGTATGGTGCCATTTGAAATTTTAGAGGGGGTGGCTGTGGCGGCTAAGGGGTTGATAACAGACATCCGGATTTTACGTAAAAAGATGTCCCCCTTGCTGTCTTTGTTGACATGTCTTGGCGATTTTCAAGCAAAAAATAATTTTGAAACATACTGAGGGTGGCTACTTTTCGTTGAAAAACCCTGTATGTAATAAATATTGGGACAAATTGCCTTAAATACCGTAAAATGCACAGTAAATTTTCACTTTACACTTGGCGCCCCATAGTTATTAGGGCGGAAATAAGGTTAACACAAAACACCATCAGCATCATTAATATAATATATTTAATTTAATTTTCCACAATACAATGTCAAACAACAGTAAGTTTAGAATATTTTCAACACAATTTCAATAATCTTATTAAAGCAATTACAAGAATGGTTAAAAACAAACTTTCATTTTCGTTGCAATTCTCAAAATTTAATTGGAACGCGGAGGAAGACGTGGATATACGCAGGCAGCTGGTGTATTATCTGACAGCGCTATTAGAGTACCCTCATACTGACGTGTACACGTATCAAAGTACTGTTGCGTAGCGCGCACTATTCCACATTTTAAGAAAGGATAGTTTACCCGATCGCAATGGCACCTCAACTCCTGCTCTCTACACTGGTCAGGATAATAAGCATCATAATGATATGCTTCGACAGAATGCCACACAGTTAACGAAACAGCACAGAGCATTAATAAATAACTCAGCTTTTCCATGATGCGTTTTAATTATAGGGTTTGTGGAGGTACTCTATTTATACCTACAAAAATATAATAAACATTAACGCTAATTAATATTATAATGTCGCTGCAATTTAAAACAATGTAGTGCAACTATAATTAATTTATTACTTAAATTTCTATATCGAATAACTTTACGGAATGTGTTTTTTCATGTCCCATTGTTACAAGAACAATCTGAAATTCAATATAAATCAGTTGTAAAAAGATTTAAACATAGTTTTAGTGGTTTTTGTATTTTTAACTACGACGCAATTTTTTAAATATTAGAAAGAATTAATATTTCTTGTTGTTATTTAATTAAGTCAGCTCAAATATCTGTAGCCTAAATAAAACCATAAAACCCCATGTCAGCCAAATAACTAGATTCTTGAATTTAGAACGCGCATGTATATTAAAAATTTAAAAATAATCAATTTGTGGTTATTTTTAAGTATATGCATATCAGATATGAATCTAGCTAAACCAAATGGTGGCCCTCAAAGAGAAAATTAGGGAGGGAAGAAAACAAAAAACGTATAGGGTCTCCTGGCAAACCTTGTTCTTTTAAGCTTCGGCTGCTTGTAAAATTTGCGGTTCGGCATCCAAAATTCAACGTCAAGTTTAGTTTGCTGTATCATCCTAGCCACACCCTTTTTATCTACTACCAGGGCCGGATTAAAGATTACGTAGACCCATGTTATATTATGAAAACCGACTTACTCATTTAAAAATGGTCATAGGCCAACTTTTTTATTTAAACAGACCTAGTTCTAAAAGCAAATTTGTAAAGGTCTACCTAGCTAAGAAATTGAAGGAAAAAATTTTCCAAATCGTAAACATAATAATAATAAAAATAACAATAAATGTATTTTGCACAGCAAAAATGTTCAAATATTAAGTGATTAAAGTTCCGTTGTTGTTATTCACTGCCCGGCGATCTAACGAAATAAAATCTATAATAAAAAACAGAACTATAACTCAAATTGATTTTATAATTAAAACCAACAAAAATTAAATCAAACAGAGAGAGTACCAGGGGTGTACTGAAGGGGAGTCAGAGTTGCACGCGCAAGTCCCTTTTGTTAAATTTTTGGGAATTTTTCAAGTCCTTGTAATATGTTTTGATTAAAATAATGCAACTTTTGATTGATATCCTTAATTCAAAAAAATTACATATATAGATACCAACGCCTTCTCGCAAAGTGAGGGGATCTTTTCTGATAAATGTCCAACCCGTAGTATTTACATGAGAATTTAAAGTATTTGCGCTCAGCCACTTTTCGGAAATAGTTAAGATGTCTATTTTGTTACAAAACATTAATGTATTTAGTTTGGGCAACAAAGACCTAACAATGATATGCAATTTTTATATTCTAATGAACATTTTCCGCATTGATTATCAACCTAGGCACGAATACTAAAAATAAAAAATATCCTACTTTAGATAGGGCATTGCAAAGAAATAAAGTAGATATTTTTGTCAACTAGGAAAAAATGGTAGCTTGGAGCACGCAGTTTACAGGAAGAACACACACACAGACAGGTATTTAAATGCAAACTTGCATCACTACCCGATGCAGAAAGCTACTGTGCTAAAAACTCTAACAACCAGAGCAGTCCGAATTTCAGATGCAGCAAGAGAAAACTCATTTCTTGAAGATGTTACAACTAAATGCTTATACAGCCACAGAAATACACAAAGCAACCCGCAATGCAAAATAGCCCAAGGCTAAGAAAGAACTGGCACCTCCGGAAGTCTTAGCTTTTCTACCTCACAGTAGGAGAATTAAGGATAAGGGCATGTTCTTAGAAGGTACAGCATAAAGAAAGTCTTTAGAACTTACTTAGACTCTGAGAAACGGTTTCAGATCTGCAAAAAATCAAATATCAAGCTTAAAATCAGCCTAGATCTACAACATTCCTTGCTGTTGAGGCTCAAACTACATCGGACAAACTGGTCATTCCATTGAGTTAAGATTGCAAGAGCACAAAGGTGATTGCAAACACATACGCATCACAAAATCTGCGGTGGCTGAACGTACTGGTTTAACTGGGCATAAGATGGACTTTGAGAACGGTCGAGTACTCTCCATAGCGTAAAGCGATTAAAATTGTAAAACAACCTAACAACATAAACAGAAAGAATGGTTTTAGACTCAGTAAAGCTTGGATTCTAATAGTTCATCCTCTAAGGACTCGTAAACATCTTCAATCTCACGATTACGCTCTACCGGATACGTCTCCGCCCCACGCAACGATGACAGCCAACCAGAACTCCGCCATTCTGCCCGACTGGCTCAAAAGGGTTTAAATACCTCCGCATTCTGAATTTGAATGCGGTGCTCTAATCACTCTAAAGATGCAAGCTGTAATGTAATGGCATAAGCCGATTGAGTAATCTTGACCATACAAACAAGATACAATAAAAATCAGATCTTGTTTAGGCAGACAGGGCCCACAAATAACTATTGCTCAAACTCTTGAAGCAAATGCTTGTAAAGGTAGACGGTCTAAGCCGAAGGTAAATTGTAATATTGACAGTGCGAGAAACCGCATAAGTCTCAAAAAATATACGTGTTCTTATTACTATTACATTGCAGAATAAAAGACAAAAAAATATTAATAAAACATTTATTTTGTTCTAACTATGATTGGAACCCGAGACATCTGCTTACAAGACAGTATCCCTACCAACTTTGCCAAAAAATCCTCAGAAACCATTTGTTGTATTTTGACTATTATCTAGATTTTTTTTTGCTTAATTTTAAAGTTAAAAATTATTATCTTTTTGCGGGATGCCAGGGTTGCGAAGCACGCGGGACCGCGGTAAAGGGCGCCCCCTATTCTGTCACGTTTCAGCAACATTCTATTTTTTAGAACATTCTCTTTTTAATGGCCCGTTTAAAAGTATACGGTCCTATATAAAAAAAAAGAAAAAATTCAATAACAAAACTTCAAAATGGTGTAACAAATAGGGCAATACATTTTAAAAAAATTATTGCATATTTGAATTAGGCTTTGGACGCTTAAAATATTTTGTAATAACTTTTAAAACCGTATCTCTTCAAATAAGGAAGTTCGAAGGAAGTTATAAGACTGGAGAGTTTCGGCTGAGATACCCTGTGTATTATTATACAATAATATAATTTACGTATTTTTTTACAGTTACGAATAGGGGGCTTCCAAAAATTACATCGCCTAAATAGGCGTATCAAGTGTGGCGCTATTATTCCTCTCAGGGGGGGAATTAGGCGTAACAATTGAGGCGCTATTGCAAGGAAGCCGAATGGAGTGAGTGACGGCGAAATTAAATTATTCAAAAAACTATCGAATTATTCAAACTACTTACCTACAAATTAAACTACGGAATTTTTCGAATAACTATTACATAATTAGAATAAATACTGAATTATTCGAACCAAATTATTTGTATAAATATGGAATTATTCCAATAACTAACAATTAAATAATTGATTTGAAGGAAAAAAGTTTTTAGTGTGTAAATCAAAATACCGTTAAAAGTTTTTTGCAGCTCAACTGGAATGAAACATTGAAATTGCTGAATTAGGGAATAATTCTGTACTGGCGTAGATTTGTTTGCAATTCTGATAGTTTTCTTATATTTCTTTTTTAGGGTGAGGTAAATGGTGTTACCACTACGCACTGAGCACAACCTAAGAATTTCTTCGTGCACTTTTCTGTCCTGTTCCGTATAAATTTAGACATCAAAAAAAACTCTAAAACGCAAATATGAATGATAGAAAAAGATAACAGTTATATTTCTGGAAATATTACAAAATTCAGCTATAAGACATAATAATTGGCAAAATAAGGGTGTAAAATGTGCTGTGCACAATTACATCCTTACGAAATTAGAATAGCTTACATTAAAATATTCATTGCCTTCTTTAATAAAATTCGAAGAATTTAATTAAGGTCTGGCATTTAGGATTTAAGGAATTTAAATTTAATCGTTCACCGGATTTATTCATAGAGTTTCTAAAATAATCACCGGAGCTACTTCAGTTTATGAAGTTTTAACTCTTTGTTCATTAATCAACAGACTCGGAGTGTTTTATGCATTTCTACTATAGTGGCGTTTTATTAAATAATTTTTTCGATTCAATTATTCTTAGCGATTTATTCAACTGAAATGAGTAATTCAAATTAAATTTACACCACCATTATGTTCTAATTATAAACTTGCATTTAAATTGAACTGCATTGATGATTAATTAAACTCAGATAATAGGTGATCCCATGATTTCGAATCTATCATAAATAAATAATCCACCCACACGCGGATTTTACATGGTGAGTTGTTCTGAAACAATGTAAAGGTCCAGGCGATTGCAAAAGTTGAAAGTACTACAAATTGGAAACGAGATAAGAGTGAAGGCCCGTAAAATGGGAGCCGTAGAGCATTTTAAAGATAAATTAATGGGACTACGTTGATGGATGACATTAATAAGTGTCCTGATGGACACTTTCGTTTCGTTTCGATGTCTGTTATATTTTTTAGTGATTTCCCTGATTTTCTTATATATCTGAAAATGTAAAAATAAATACGGTAAAGTTTATAAGACTTTTTAACGCTTTTACTGTACAGCAAAGTAAATACGAATGACTCCTTTTGAATTATAAACACATTTTAATACCTTTCAAAAAAATATAGAAAAACAATGCAAACACTAAAATAATTGATTTGAAAATTCCAATAATATTAACTGTGTAAAAAGCAAATTTTCACGCTACCGGCAATATAAGTAGGCCTTACATCCATAGCTACAGGGATCGTAAATGGCTGATAACATTCGTGTACTAGTTACCCTTGACGACGGAACTTAATAGTGTCACTTACATCCCTAGGAAAATAATGCTGATTTTAACTGTTCGTTGATATGGTAACAAGCACAGACAACTTACAATAATGGGGCTTTTAAAAAATAATTCCGATGACAGCTGTCAAAACGAACTTTTAAAAATATGATTAAATTTCTACCTGAAGGCCTACTTAAATTGCCGGTAGCGTGAAAAATTTAATAAGTAACACGGAATGTATCGACTAATAACATCCTCGGCAGGCGACAAGCTTCGGCTCCGCCTCAGCTCGTATTCGCCTACCTCGGATGTTATTACGTCCTTACATTCCTTGATACTTAAATAACTATTTCGGCACCCTCTGCTATCAGTCTTAACAGAAGAAAAATGCTTATACATTCAAATCAAAATAGAAATTTCACTTTCCTGATAATATCATCTGGCGTCTGCCTTATCGGCAGAAGTAAACTGACTCGATAAATAAAAAGAAGTCAAAAATACAACATTAAAACGTTATCAATAAAACTACCTTTACAAAATTCGAATTTTATTTACTCGTCTCTGTAGAAAACAGAAGTTGACAAAATTTCCAGATGTATCCTCTTACACCTTAAACCTTATCAGCAGGGATAAACTGACGATGGATAAGTAAAAGTAATAAAAAAAGCATTAAAACGTTATAAATAAATATTTCGATTATTTATAGCATTCAAATTTTTCCCAGTGAAAAACGGAACTTTGACACAATTTACAGATGTAGCCTCTGGCGTCGGGGATAAGCCTTATCAGGTGGAATAAACTGACAATGGATAGATAAAACTAAAAAAAAATTAAAACATTACTAATAATATTTTCTAGGTTTTCAAAATTTGAATTACACTTTGTGAAAACCGGAAGTTTGGCAAACTGTCCAGTGGTACCCTCTCACGTCAGTGATAAACCTTATCAGCAGAAATGACCTGAGGATGGGTAAATAAAAGTAAAAAATACATTAAAACGTTATTAATAATATTTCCTAATTTTCAGCGTTTTCAAAATTCGAATATTACGATGTAGGAGACAATTTTGGCAACATTTTTTGCAGTCGGTGGTAAGGCTTGGCAGCAGAAGTACACTGCCCTTAAGTTAATAAGTTCATAATAAGTACAAAATTCCCTTATCTAAAGCATTTCGTGGCGTTTTGAAATCGATCTTACCAGAAATCTTAGATAAGTTGAATCTACGTCTTTCTGTATATTTAACTATTAAAAATTAATAGTTTATTAATAAAATGAAACGCTTGGTAATTGTTTCACAATTTGTTGGTTTTTATTTACTCAACTCGAGTTTCAACCATCCCGGTCATCGTCAGGAGTTTACAAACACAACTAAAACTAAAAACCTACAGATGTACAATCCTACTCATTCTGTCGTCGCCGATTTTAAGTGTTAACACGTGTTTTATGCTTTGTATACTGCAGGTCCAGGAGGGGTGAATAACCTAAATCGGTGTGGTCGTTTACTATATTTTTATTATTATTTATTGCCTTTTTTATTTCTAAATTTTCCAATTTATTTACACGTTTGCCCTTGTTTTTTACGTGTAAAATTTTTGTATCTGTGTTTGAAAAAATGATTGTTTGTAATACAATGTTGGGAGATGCCGGTTGATTTATGATTGTATTTAATTGATCTGATGTGTTCTTTAATTCTTGTATTAAAACTGCGGCCAGTTTGTCCTATATATATTGCATCACAATTAGAACAGTCTATTTGATAGATACCATTTTTTGAATATATTTCTATTGTGTCTTTATTGTTTACTACATGTTTATGGAGTTTGTTCGGATTGTGCATAGCTAGGTTAATATTTAATTTTTTGAGCCTGTTAGAAACTTTATAGCTAACTCTACCTATATAATTGATTTTTGACCATATTGTTTTTTCAATTGATGCCTTTTGTTCGTTGTACAAAAGATGTTTTACATTTTCTTTTTGTTTTTTCTTTAAAATGTTATCGACAAATTGCTCCGTGTGTCCATTTTTTAGGGCTATAAATTTAATTGTGCTAAGTTCCAGTAAAGAACTTTCGGAAGAATTTTCGGTAGACAGTGGGATATGAATGGCTCTGTGTATCATACTATTGGAAGCTGCTTTTTTAATTTTGATTAGTTGTTTAGAATTTGAATGTATGTCTGTACTTGTGGGTTTTCTGAAAATATTGTACTCTAAATTGCTCCCTACTCTTTTTATGCTTAGATCTAAAAAGTTTAGGGTATTGTTCTTTCCGGTTTCTATTATGAATTTAATATTATTATGAATTTTATTAATGTTATCTAAAAATTGTTGTATTTGTCTATGTGTACCTAACCACAAGCTAAAAATATCATCTACATATCTAATCCAGATTTTGACATTGTTACTAAAATTGTTGTTTGAATTGAAAACTTTTTCTTCAAAATTAGCCATAAAAATTTCTGCTAGTAGGAATGAAAGTGGGGATCCCATCGGTAGTCCCTCCTCTTGCTTGAAAATTGGTTGTTAAATTGAAAATAATTTTGTTCTAAGCAGGTTGCGAGCATGGTTCTGAGTTCTAATTTTTTAATATTCGTCAAATTACTATTGTTTATTTTATTGAACGTTATTTCTTTGGCTTCTTTTATTGGAATTGATGTGAATAGGTTGCTAACATCAAATGAGATTAATTTTGCATTAGTGGGTATCTGAAAATTTTTTAGTTTGTTTATTAATTCTAAAGAATTTTTTACCGAATACTTTGAAAAACAGTTTATGTGTATAGGTAATATTCTATTGATTTCTTTACACAGCTTATAAGTGGGTGCGTTAATGTATGAAACGACTTAATACAAGAATTAAAGAACACATCAGATCAATTAAATACAATCATAAATCAACTGGCATCTCCCAACATTGTATTACAAACAATCATTTTTTCAAACACACAGATACAAAAATTTTACACGTACAAAACAAGGGCAAACGTTTAAATAAATTGGAAAATTTAGAAATAAAAAAGGCATTAAATAATAATAAAAATATAGTAAACGACCACACCGATTTAGGTTATTCGCCCCTTCTGGACCTGCAGTATACAAAGCATAAAAACACGTGTTAACACTTAAAATCGGCGACGACAGAATGAGTAGGATTGTACATCTGTAGGTTTTTAGTTTTAGTTGTGTTTGTAAACTCCTGACGATGACCGGGATGGTTGAAACTCGAGCTGAGTAAATAAAAACCAACAAATTGTGAAACAATTACCAGGTGTTTTATTTTATTAATAAACTATTAATTTTTAATAGTTAAATATTTATTAATAATGTTTCACCATGTGCCTACCACACAATCAATTCAAAATACTACGTCTTTCTAACTATTACATTTTCTGAGCACTATTTATTTTTTTTCCACATCAAACTTTAATCCATAATTTATAATTAATTTGAGATGTAATTTAGTTTAGAATTTGACAGGCGTTGTGCGTTCAGGAGCAAAACATGTAAGGTACCTATAGTGCACTAACAGTGTGACATCTAACGGCAGCTCTCAGTTTTATGTAACACAAAAACGTCACTTTTGACAAATCAACGCAGATGATTATTCGGTGCCTTAATCGAAAGTTTATCATTTACCTACATCAATATTTACAATTTCAAAGCAGTATTCGTAATTTTATTTTAGGTAAAGCCATCTTGCTTGAATGTTGGATGGATTATTTGATCCTGAATATTCAGGACTCAAATTTATAAAGAATAAAACTTGGAAATCTCAGCCACCAAATCTCTTTTAAAGATATTAACTTTTAACCATATTTGAATTTTATGAAAAACCAAAAAATACTAGAATTATCTTGAAATACAGTTTAGTCAAGTTCCTTTTTATTTTTGTAGTATTTTCAAAGTAGCCCAAAAAACAAGTACAAAAGAAAGGCATTTTACATTTAAAATTTTATTCAAGATTCTACGAAGCCAAAATATACTGTAAACACTTGCCAAGAAAAGTTTACATTGTGGATTTTACAGGGAACGACAGTTCCGAAATGTTCTGAAAGAAATATTTTACAGTATGATCTGTAAACCATTTCTTTCAGAACATTTCGGAACTGTAGTAGTAGATAGGGTAATAGACGGGGCCTCAAGAGCTTGTGAAGCCAAAGCTTCCCCACTTTCTGCGCAAGAGCGACGACGTTTACGAGGACATATGTACGCCTCTTCTTCTTTAGACAACAAGACCTCTTCCTGCGCTTCTTTGGGCAACAAGACCTCTTACTGCGCTTCTTTCCGCAGCTCCTCCTCCCGCGCTTTCTGCCACAACTACTTCTCCTCCTCTTCCGTGAACAACGGCTATTACGTTTATGTTTTGGTACTCTACATGCCTACTTCTCAAACTTTTTTCTTTGGCAAGCAGACATCCTGCACCGACAGCGAGCTCCTTCAACTGCTATTTTTTAGCCGGCCAATCACAGTGTCGTGTTCGAAATACTCGTAGGAAGTTCAAGAATGGATTTCGCGTTATCTTACCAGGACAGCAGGTTGGTTTGCAACACGAACGGCGCTTTTTCTTGCAGTTACGGCGCCTCTTTTTACAAGAACGTCTGCGTTTTAGCTTACAAGATCGATTGCGCATCTACTGCGACTACGGCTACGGCACATTTTAAACTGTTTTTAAATTTTTCACTCGTTAATTTAGAAGAAAATCCCAAAAAATCTTTCAGTCACGGAATAATTTTACTGATTATTTTGAAAAAACATTCGAAACTGTAAATATTTAATTTTACTATGGCGACCTATTGATTTTGTTTTAGATTCAACAACGATATTTATATTATTTTCTCATGACCTTCTGGATTGAGGGCTAAATGTCTACTACTAAAAGCAAGTCAAGTTGGAAAAGAAAAACAGTTTGGTGGTCACTAACTGTCTGACTAATATGTTATCCTCTAAAACCATTACTAGTGGATTATACGAGTTTTACGAACCATGTAAGAAGAATTTGCTGCCATTTGTGTTGTCTGTTTGCATCTACCATCAAACAAAAACATTGTAAGCAGACCAAAACAAGGAGCGAACAGCTTGTTAGTGCACATTTATTGGATACGAGCTCTGTCTACTCAACAAACATCAATCATCCCCATTTCCAAATAGGGATGATTGCTTACACTAAGTATTACCCAATTTAGAAACTTTTCTGCTTTATGGTTTGGTCCTTGTATTAAACAGTTTCGCCTTCTGTTTGCTCAGCCCTGTTTTTTAGTTGTGCCTTCGTTTGAGTTTATAAAGACAGGTTGCCTTTGCTATCACCTCTTCACCCATTCTCCTCACTGTTTCTTAAATTGGGGTACGCATACCATCAGGAGTTAGTAGATGAAAATCCAAATCTACGTATCCGGTAAATTTGGAAACATTGGGAAAAAGCCATATCAGTATGAGCTCGGAAACTCTTCCTTACGTAGTTTGAACTTTTGCTCCATTTAGGTATTTTAACTTGTGCCTAATGAATTTTCTTCTTTATACTAAATACACAAAACAGGTACTCTTGTTGAATGTCATCAAATCCAATCGTTTTCGAGATAGTACAATATCTATGTGAAAAATCGATTTTCCATTAAGGTCTGAATTTTGCGTAAAATACAAACTTTAAGGTTCTACACATAAATGCAATAAGAAAAGTTCCTACAAACATAGGCCCAGAAGAACTTTCTTACAAAGTTGCAGCGTTTCCTCTGCGGGAGCCTGCAAAAGGAGACACAGCCCCAATAGAGAATTACGTCCTTAAGCAAGCGATTCTAGATCAAATGTTTATCAAACCTTTGCTCTGTTTTGATTTGCAGAATTAATTTTTAATGTCTAATTAAACTATTCTCGAAAACCGTTGGATTTGACGACTTTCTGCAGAAGTACCTTTTTTGTGTATTTTAGTATGAAAATTTTCAAGTTAAATTTAAAAAAGCTTAAATATGAAGAGAATACGTTAAAAAGCTAAATCGTGAACTTCCAGTGGACTTTCCCATACTAGACATTTGCAAAAGTGTAATTATTTATAATTATAACGTTGTACATTTCACCGACTGACTGTTAGATTTCTAAGAAAGCATGCTATACAGGGTGCCTTTGAGAACCGGGCCACTATTGCCAACTTTTTTGTTTTTAAATTTTTTATTTTTAAAGGTACAAAGTTGGTTTAAACTTTTTCTTCTGGTTGCGATGATAAAAACGAAAAAACAATTGCGCATTGCGTTTACGAGTTATCCGTTAAAATAACTTTTTTTTATACGAAACACTTTATTTTTTTATATTTTTGAATTGCACATTTTATTGTCTTTAAAAAAGTATAAGGTCAAACTATGATTAAATTATTAAACAAGGCCATATTTTAACTTTTAATGGTTTAATATCATAATCGTAACAGCCGTGAAACAAAAGCTACTTGTTTTATGGTATAGGTCAAAATATCATTAAATTAATATGTATCAGAGTAATTATTATAGTACCTGTTCAAATTGGGCACTATCATTATCTAGACAGCAGTAAATTCTTGAACTACAGCATTCGAAGCCCGACGTAGCATTCCGGGGGCAATGTTTACAACGCATTTATAATGGATTCAACTAAATCACTACACTGTTGTATCTATCTAAATAAATATTATCCTGTAGATATCCCAAAGAAAAAAATCTAGCGGTTCATGTCAGGTGACCGCGGGGGCCAATGTACATCTTAAATGTTAAATAAAATTAGCGCAACTGCTAAATGTCAAAATAGAAACAATAAAACAAGCGAACTCTACCTTTTGTTTCACGGCTGTTGCGATGATGTTATTAAAGTATTAAAAATTAAAATATGGCTGTCTAGATAATGATAGTGCCCAATAAGAGCAGTTACTATAACAATTACTCTTATACATATTAGTTTAATGATATTTTGACCTATACCATAAAACAAGTAGCTTTTGTTTCACGGCCGTTACGATTATGTTATTAAACCATTAATAGCTAAAATATGGCGTTATTTGTTAATTTAATCATAGTTTGACCTTATACTTTTTTAAAGAGAATAAAATTTGCAATTCCAAAATATAAAAAAATACAGAGCGTTCCGCTTAAAAAAAGTCATGTTAACAAATAACTCGAAAACGCAATGCGCAATTGTTCTTTCGTTTACACCATCGTAACCAGAAGAGAAAGTTACACGTTTTCCATAATTTAGCCAGCTTTGTATCTTTAAAAATAAAAAAATTGGCAATAGTGGGCCGGTTCCCAAAATCACCCTCTATAGGCAACCCTCCATTCCATCTATCTAAATTCATAGAGAGCACCACAGTGAAATTATAGGTTTCAGAAAAAAAAAATGGTAACCAATTTTCCGGTCTAACAGCCTACAAAGTTTTAAACAAATCGTGTGGGCAGTTTTTGAAAAATATGTTTTTGAACATTTTCAAAATTTTGAAGCAGGGCCATTGCTATCGTTTTGGGATTTTCTAAATTAATTTTATTTCTTCGTATACTACCAACAAAGGGCTCTCAAACAAGTTGTAGCTGATCCTCATCAGAAAACTACTGTTTGAGTAAATGGGCGTTAAAGTTGAGATGTTCAAAAAGCTAGAAAGTTCGGTAAAAAAGTTTTTCTCTCAGAAACCGTGCTCAAATTTCCAAATTTTAGTTTTGCAAAAAAACATGTCTAACTTCCGTTTCCGGTTTCGAATTTCTTTAAAAAGCTTAACTAAAACTACAATTTTCGATGTACCTCATGACTTAAAATTTCATCAAAATCGTTCCAGTACTATCGCCTTTAGAAGCGTCACACACGCACCCATCCACAGACAGAAATAATTAAAAAAACACTTGCTTGGGTTCCTTCAGTCCCAAAACGTGTATTTCGTTAAAATCTAGATTTCGAAAATTTTCACCAAAGGTATGACAAAGTAAAAATCGCAAAAAACGTTATTAATAAAATTTTCTAAGTTTCCAAAACCCAAATGCTTTTTATTCTGTAGAAAACAGAAGTCTGGTAAATTTTCCAAATGTACACTCCGACGTCTGGGATAAACCTTAACATCGGATGTAGGCAGACAATAAATAAATATACCAAAAAAATTACTTTCCATTACATTTTTCCTTTTTAATTTTTTCCAGTGAACTTTTTCCAAAACAATGACATTTAAAAGAAATATGATTTGACGTCACCTAATCTTAAGAAACCATTCGTCGGCCTAATTCGCAAACCTCGTAAGTCCAAAAACCAAAATTCTACAGGAGACAAAAAAAACTGATTTTTTTTTAAATTTTAAAACAACTGAAATACACCATCGTTTTAATAGTAGTTCTGATGTAACATGCACTTTATAAAAGTGTTCGTTTTCCTATACAGTATTAATGTCACTGTAATAATGGACTTACGTGTTTTTCTGCGCTTATATTACAATTTGTGTAGGACTTACGAGTTAATCAAAAGCTAAGTTAAGCCAATATTTCGGAGGTAAAGTAAATATATTTTAATTTTATAGACTGGAGAAAAGAAATAAACCATGAAAATGATTTGAATTTTATTTAATGTTTAACTACATGCATTAAATATTGTATAATTGTAAGTAACAAAAGTGCGAAAAAAAATGCTAACTTAAATAATCAAGAATAACGTAAAATGAACTATAATCAAGTTATTGTGATAATGCAACGCTAAGACTATGTAATTTCTGAAAAAAAAAGTAAAAATAAAGAAACAGTTTTATACCTAAATCTTCAAAAACTAATGTGGTAATTCATCGTAGAATTGATGATAATCTTTCTCAAGTGATTGTTTCAAGTTTTGGAGGCGATCATATTTCAGCGGTTTAATTTTTAGTCGATTTGTGTGTAAATTAGGAAGACTTTCAATGGCGCACGATTGAACTCGATTACTTTTTCTAAACTGCAGTTCGGCCCATTCATCTCCATGATCTAGTTTATAAAGAATAGAGCCATTTGGTCTATATGATAAAGCCCGAATGTCGGTAACTACCGGATCGCCAACTTTCTTACCGGGTCTTATAGAAGTTACAAATCCCAATCCACTGAAATCTATAAAAAAACGTGTGTTGCAAATACTGTACGTGTTAGGGACGTGTTTTTTTTCTCGCCTTTTTGCAAACTTGTACGTAATCAGCTGGAACGTTAATGTTAACATTTTTTAATTGCCTCTCAATGGTAGAAGGGACGGAATCAGCCTCCATTTGGGTATGGCCTTTTTCTAAATACCTTTTGCGTAGTTGTAATCTTATAATATATGGCCATATTTAAAAGGGCATTTGCCAGCGTGCTGTTCCTGTTTTGGGACGTATTTTCGTCGCTAAAGAAAATAATTTCCTCTTGATCTTCCAAACTCGGTATCAAATCAGTAATGAAACTACATAACGTAAACGTTGTTTATTAACTGCTGACTGTTCATACAATGCCTACTTACTATAATACACAAATATGTTATTTTACTGACATCTCCCTTCCTTTACAAATTTAGTTTCCTCGGTGGAATTACTTGCCTTCCACATCGAGTGGTTTGAATGTTGTCTTCTTCCTTCGCTTTTGGAGTTACGCTGTTGTTCTTGACCGTTGCGTTGCCATCTATTGTGGAAACTTTGTGAGCTGGCGATTGTGGTGGCTCCAATTCAGCAGGTGGTGTTCTGCTGCAGCCTGGTAATGGTGGTGTGTCGTCCTCTGCAGGTGGTGTTCCTGTGGGCTCCACTATGGTAGGTGTTGGTTTTGGGTTTGTTTTTCTAAGGAACCAGGAATTTCTTCTATAGGTTCTGCCTTCTGGTGTTTTAATCTTGAATGATCTGGTTTCTGGTATTTTTTCAGTGATCTTCGCTGGCAACCATTCCTTCTTGTTATTTCTGTATAGTATTTCTTCTCCTTCTTCAAACCCTCTCCTCTGTCTAGAGCCTCTGTCAGCATTAATTTTTTCTTCTTTTTTGATTTTGTTTAATTGTTGTGCGACTCCTTTAATTACTTTAGGGCTTAACAGCTTCTTGTTCGTTGGCATTAAAGTTTGTGTCCTTCGGCTCATGAGTCTTTGTACCGGTGATCCGAGATCGTCACGTGGTGTGTTGCGATGATGTAGGAGTGCTAGATAAAGGTCGGACCTTTCTTCGCTGCACTTGTCTATCAAATTCTTCGCTTCTTGTACATAACGTTCCGCTAATCCGTTTGATCGAGGGAATCGTGGACCCGAGAATCGGCGGTCGAACTGCCATTCGTTTTCGAACTTCTGAAATTCTTTCGATGTGTACTGTCTTCCATTATCTGTTGCCAATACGTCTGGAATTCCGTGTAAAGCAAACCATTGCTTCAGTATTTTAATGATTCTGTTGCTGTTTATGTTTGGTATCTGCTCGAAGTCGAAAAATCCTGAATAACTGTCTGCGATTACTATGTAGTTTTTTCCTTTCAGGTGAAAGATGTCTGATGCTACCATTGACCGTGGACGTTCAGCTGCTGTTTGCAGTTTTAATGGCTCTTTCATATTATCTCTCTGTTTTTTCTGACACACTTTACAGTTGGTTACGTAATTTTTTATATCTTTGGTCATATCATGCCAGAAAACACTGACACACTGACGTGCCAT
The DNA here is from genome assembly GCA_958336395.1 of Ctenicera cuprea. Taxonomy (NCBI): domain Eukaryota; kingdom Metazoa; phylum Arthropoda; class Insecta; order Coleoptera; family Elateridae; genus Ctenicera; species Ctenicera cuprea. The sequence goes on from OY284494.1 coordinate 26,752,854, forward strand.
TCTTAAGGTTCCTTGTACAGCTTTATGTCCGAGGTGGCTGTATTTTAATACAGTACTTACTATTTCTGTCGGGATTAACATTTGATCATTCTTGAACAATAAACCTTCGTAGTATGCTAGTTGTTCCTTATAAGTCCAGTACTTTTGTATTTCAACTAGTAGTTCTGATTTTCGGTTTGGCCAGCCTGTTAAGATTGTTTTTATCAGTGTTTGCAGTTCTCTGCTGCTGGTAGTCGCTTGCTTAACTTGCTGTGTTCTATCCTGTGACATTGGGATTGCTACATGTATTAAAAGGCTATTTGGAATATCCTTCATATCTTTTTTCTTTTGTGTGTTGACAATCTCTGCTTAGTGTATCCGCTATGAATAATTCTACGCCTTTTTTGTATTTTATAATCGGGTTGTATGGGGTTACCTGGAACAGGATTCTTTGTAGTCTTGCCGGTGCTTCGTAGATGAATTTCTTGAAGATTGCTTCTAGGGGTTTGTGATCTGTTTCTATCACTGGTTGGTTTCCCAAAATGTATTAGTGAAATTTCTTGCATCCTACGAGTATTGCATATGCTGGCTGTAGTTTCTTTGAGCCTTTGTAAGAGACTTTGTACTATATGCCACTGGTCGGTTTTCTTGCAGTAACACTGCTCCTACAGCGGTGCTGCTTGCATCGACAGATAGCACTACTGGTACCTTAGGGTTGAAGTAACGTAGAACTGGCGGTTTTTTTAACAGTTCTTTTATCTCTTGTATAGCTTTGTTTTGTTGGTTATCCCATGTCCATTCACTTTCTTTTTCTAACAATGTTCTTAGGGGGGCTGTTAGATCTGCTAAGTTCGGAATGAATTTTGCGAGGTACGTTGCCATTCCTAGAAATCGTTGCAATTCCTTTACGGTTGTTGGCGCTTTCAATCTGGAAATTGCCTCTACTTTTTCCGGGTCTGGGAGTAAACCTTCCTTTGTTAAGTAATGACCTAGAAATTTTATCTTTTCTTGCGCGAATTTACATTTTTCGTCATTCAATTTCAAACCTGCTTGTTTAAGTCGCTGTATTACCAGCTTAGTATTTTCTTCTAGTTCCGGTTTGGACGCTGCGTGTATTAGTATGTCATCCATCGAACACTCAACTCCTTTTAGGTTGTTTAGTAGGCTGCACATTATTTGTTGGAAAACCTCTGGTGCTGATGCGAGACCGAATGAGAGTCGACAACACTTGTACCTCCCCCAAGGCGTTGCGAACGTTAGGTACTTGGCTGTCCTCTGGGTTACCTTCACTTGCCAGAATCCTTTCCTACAGTCTAACAATGTGAACCAGTTCGACCCATGAATGGGGGTTGATATTTCTTCCAAAGTTTGCAAGGGATATTGTCTTCTTTTAAGATTTTTGTTAAGTTGTGATGGATCGATACAAATTAGTATTTTTTTGTTTTGCCTGACTATTACCATTGGCGATACTGCCGGTGTGGGGTCATTTATGGGTTCAATTATTCCCATTTCAGTCATTCGATTCAATTCGTTTTTTACTTCGTTTCGAATTGCATATGGTATTCTGCGTGCCGGACTTATCGTTAGTTTTGGATCGTCGACTAAATCTATGTCATACTCGTATCTTTTCAGGCATCCGATGCCTTTGAATATTTCAGCAGGGGGTTTGTACATTGAATCCAGTCTTTTTATTAGACCTAAATTTACGCAGGTGTCTTTTCCTAGTACTGATTGAACCTTTTGGTCTACTACTATAAATTTGAGCTTTCACCTAAGACATTTAGTGCATGATTTGAGTATGATAACAGTTGTTTTACCTTTGATGATTGTATTTTCAGGTCGGCTGCTTCAGCTATGGATTTGGTGATCACGTTGCATTGGGCTCCGGAATCGAGTTTGAATTTAACCTTGCACCTTTTTGGGAGCGTTAGAGTTTCAAACCAATCACCGCTTCCTTCTTCATTTTTTTCGATTGCTGAAACATACAGGACCTGTTCGTCTTCATCCTCGCTGTGGTTTGCTTAAACTGTTTTTACTTCTTTTGCTCTGCACATCTTCTTGAAGTGTCCTTGTCTGTTGCACCGTTTGCATTGCTTCTGGTATGCTGGGCAGGACCTCTTCCCATATCTCGTGCCGCATCTTCTGCAATCAAATTCATCGTTCTGTTTTGTGACTTTTTCCTTCTTTTTATTTCTTTGTTTCACTGCGTCCACTTGCGGTTCAGCGCTCTCGTTGATGGTGTTTAGTTGCTTTTTTGCCTGTTCATTTATTCTGCAGATGCTTATGGCTTTGTTTAGTCCTAGTTTAGCTTCTTCTAGCAATCTTGTTCTTAGGCTGTTGCTATAGATACCACACACAATCCTGTCACAGAGCAGGCTGTCTTCGAGTGCTCCGTAACTGCAATTTTTTATTTTTCTGCGTAGTGATGTCAGGAAGTCATCGAACGATTCTTCTTGGCCTTGTTGTGCTTTATTAAAGATATAGCGCTCGTACGTTACGTTTTTTTGTGGCACGAAGTGTTTTTCGAATTTGGTTTGCACGTTGGCCAAGTCTTTTGCCTCCTCTAGTGCCCAGGTAAAGGTGTTGTAAATGACTGCCGCTTCGGGGCCAATTATCGTCATAAACGTTGCTACCTGTACCTCTTTAGGCTTTTTAGCTAAGCTCGTGGCTACTGCATACCATTTAAATTGTTGTTTCCACACTTTCGTCCCGTTTGGCATTCTTTCTTTTTTCCAATCTTTTAGTTATTTGGGTTTCGGCACCATGTAACGTCAAATACGTTGTTTATTAACTGCTGACTGTTCATACAATGCCTACTTACTATACTACACAAATATGTTATTTTACTGACAACATGGTCGCATAGCTATGGGCTGTCCTCCCTCGGATTCATTCCAAAGGAAGCAAAATCCGTCTTTTGTATTTAAGTCAAAAATCGTGTAGTTATGAACTGTAAGCTTCATTTTAAAATATAGAGCCGAGAAATTATTTTTCGGACATAAAAGAACCGACTGCACATCAACACAAAACACTTTTTTATTTGATAGTTTGTCATTAGATTTTTCATTTCTGGCTGACTCCCTTCTTTTGCGATGTATTTCGTATTCTTCCTTCAAAATATTACCTGTGCGATAGGATATACAAGTATCGCACTCGTCCTTTTTAGGTCTAAAGAGACTCAAGTTCATATCTTCAAACATATTGCAGAATGTAGTAATAGAAAGAGCCTCTATGTTTTTCTCAGCACACCATGTATTTTTATAAAAATTGTACAAGTTGATTTTGAGCTCTACACTGGCTCTAAATATAGCTTAGTGGACTTAGCTCTTTAATAGTGGGATTCATTTTTAGAAGGTCCTCGAGAAACTTTGTTAAAAACTTCTTTTTCTCATCTGTTGGCCGGTCTTTTATGCCTTGTTCTGGAATTTGGTGAACTACATTTTCTTTTTTTTCCAATGCAAGGCTGTCAATTCTCCAATTCCAAGGGTGTTTAAGAACATCTTCTTACAAACACGTAACTTTTTATCACCTTTCAATAAATGATATGTGGCTGAGTGAGATCTTCTTGACGTTTCTGATGTTGATCTATTTCCTGCCTTTTATTCTCCGATAACTCTATCATAAGTCTGATGTATAGTTTTCTCTCATTCCAAGATATAATATCCCAAAAATTTTTAAATAATTTATTTCTGTCGTCTTCGGAAAAGTTATTACACTTTAGAGCAGTATCTTTACTTGTCAGCTTAGAGTCACATTTTGGTTTTAGTATTCTCTCGTCTTTTTTAATCTTATAATTCCATTGTCTATCCAATAACTTTTTGCCTTTTTCCCTTTTAAGAATGTTATCATTTTTTCGCCAATCGCGTTTATTGACCTGTCTGCGTTTTTTTCTAACACGTCGATTCCCTTCATCTTCATCATCATTTTCACTGTTTGTATTTTCTTCTTTATTCAGTGATTCAGTTTCGTGTTCACTTAAGGTAGTCTCATTCTCTTCTGATCCAATTCTGCTTCTGTTACCCATAAAACGGCGTTTCTTTCTCGCAGTTTTTTCTTCTTCATCTGAAGATACTTCGGTGGCAAATGGTCTATTTTCGTGTATACTGTTGGCATATTGATTTTCTAGCTCACTATCTCTATCTTGCGACATTGAACTATTATCCTTTTCATTATTTAAAGAATTAAAAATGGTGTCTTCGTAGCTAGCTAGTAAAGACTGGCATAATTCAATCTCTTTATCTAAATTTACTGAATTTAACTCTGGAACATAATCTTCATAAATAATATTATCGTTTGAATTTGAACTACCCTGCAAAACTATGTTTTGTGTTGGTCATCAAGCGTAACAATTTTAGCAGTTTCAAGGGCTGCATACGATAAATGAATATTACCATCGACTGCCAATACTGTTGTGTCTTCTATAGTAGTATTTAACACCTCAGTTTCTAAATTCAATTTTTTTTGTTGTCACGCATCTAGCGTCATCCTTTTTGCATTTTTCAGTTCAGGATAATATGACAAATTAATATTATCATCGGCTATCACTACTGTGGCTTTTTTTATAACTTTCAAGATTCCAGTTTCCCCATTACATGTAACTGTTTCTACAGTCAAGTTTTCAGTTGATTCATTATACTTATTTTGTAATTTGCTATGGTTGTCTTTGGAAACAATATTAACAGAGTCTTCAATGGTATTGTCTTCTCTAACAAACGCATTATTTTTTAAATTCTTGATTGAGCCATCATCTGTACAAAAAAGTATTGAATAGCCCAAACACACGGACAGCCATCCAATTGATGCATAAATGCGGAATTTTAGTTTAGGTAAAGGTACCTATTTATTTATGTTTTGCTTATCTGCACGTTCTAATGTAAATAACTTTAATTTATGTTCATGTTAAGTTATAGACTAAACAGTAATTGCAAATAAAAGCCTAAAGAGCAGTGATTACCATTTTAGATAAACTTGGCACTTATGTATATCTCAATAATTGCATAAAGTGAAAACCTCGTAAGTCCATGACAAATTTTTGATTGTTTTTTTTATTTCTTCGTAAAATATGTTAACATATTAAGAAGTATCAATAAATAGAAACATACCTCAATAATATTATTTGTTTAATACCCCACAAAATTTATGGTAACAATTGTCACTCGTTTGCAGAAAATTCAGATTTTTAAGAACAGCAAACACGTAACACTGTAAGAATTGTTGGAGTTACGAGATATGCGAAGTGTAAATTTACATAGGGGGACTTACGAGGAATGCTTTTTTAATATTTCAAAATATATGCAACTTTTTGAGAGTTATGCTACGCTGCTGAAGTACCTAGTTTTCTATAAGAAGGCATCACAATCTTATTTTTGAAAACAAGTGGACGAGTTTTGCGAATTAGGCCGACGCATTGTTGTATTTTTGACTATTATCTAGATTTTATTTGCTTAATTTCAAAGGTAAAAATTATTATCTTTTTGACTAAACGGCACTAATAACAGTCAATAACAAAAATACAGTTTAAATTCTTAGCTAAAGTATCTTGGGGACGTAAAATCTTAAAAACAATAATTTATGATGTATTTCGCATATAGTTCAGCTTTGCTGTGAAACTTCTGTATAAACAACAAATGAAACAATAATAATAAAAGTCAAGTCAACAGTTTCTGTTTGACGAGAAAAATAAACTTTTAAAATACGATAATTGCAAAAGCAACGTTTAACTTTAAATACAATTCTTGTAGGTCCTATAGAAAAAAGTTTAAGTGATTTATTTGCACTTGCATTATAACAAACACTCCCTTTGAAAAACTTACAATAAGGTATCGTATAATCATGGAAATAGATACTTAGTTCCGTGTACATATGCCCAGAGAACAGAAATTTCATATTTTAACCCGATAATTTGAAAATTATCAAAGAATAATAACTCTGGAGAATATTTTAACTAAATTAAACTAAATCTAAACTTAAAGCAAAAAAATCAGAAGTATTAATTATATTAGTGTAGTAATTATTTTTCAATTTCGTTTAACTACGTCAAGAAACACTAAAACAGGTTGGTAAAAGAATTTCAAATCAAATTACGGTACAGGTAACTTCCCGCAATTATTCGTACGTAATAAATTTCCCCACAAACACAAATTCGAACTGTTGTTTGACCTTAAGCTTTCACGAATTAAACGCTTCAAAACACGGAATTTTAGGCATGTAGATTTGTTGTTATAATGATAACACAGCTACGATAATACTGATCAAAAAATAGCAATTTATTTTTATTAAAAAAAGTTACAAAAGTTGCAAATGTTCCTCGTAAACTAGAAGTTGTATCTTTACTATTGAACAGGATATCAAACTGGTTTGCTTCTAGTTAAATTTAAGTGCATAGTTATCCGCACATTAAGAATCAATGTCAAATCATCATTCGGTGATGCTGTTCTGTATATAAACAACGCGGTTGTGATTAGAACAAGAAATATCAACTGACAATGTTATTGAATATTTAGCAAAACAAATCGTTTATATTTAATTAAGTATCTTTTGTGATCTGTGCAAGAACATCGTGTTTTTTATAAGAAAGGTGAGTCAATTATATCGCTCTTTATTACTTTACCTTTTCTTATGAAATCATAAAGACGATAAGAATTTCACACCCTACTTAGGTATTCAGTTATTTATTAATTTATCAACAAAACAATATGTATAAGAGTTGCTACTTCAATCATAATTACTATTTTAAACAATTTTGTTATAAATAATGAATGACCTTACGTAACAATAAAACTAATGAATGATTTACAAGTCACCTTGAGCATACATGATAATTTAGTTTAAAAATTATGAATAAAGTGATTTCTGTAATATAATAAAATAAATTCGTGGAAATGGAAAAGATTGTAATTTTATGAGAGTATGGTACAAAGTTTAAGGCAAAACAAATATTATTAGATTATGTTCCATAACTACAATTTTAAGATAATATTTACAAATTTCAGCAAAATACTATCCCTTGTAACACTGATATGCAAGTATTTGACAGGGGCGTAACTAACGGGGTGCCACAAATGCGAAGCACCCGGGACCCCGGTAAAGGGCGCCCCCTGATTCTGTCACGTTTCAGTAACATTTTATTTCCTTAGAACATTTTTTAATGGCACGTTTAAAAGTATACGGTATATATTTGAAAAAAAAAGGAAAAAATTTAATAACAAAATTTCAAAACGGTGTAACTTAAATAGGACAATACATTTAAAAATTTGGAAAAAAAAGGAGAGTTTGGGCTGAGATACCCTGTGTATTATTATACAATAATATATTTTACGTATTTTTTTTGTTACGAAAAGGGGTCCCAGAAAATAACATCGCACCCACGTCCATCGACTGTTTGTTACGCCACTTGTATGTGAGTCTTAGTACCAAGCTTTCGCATTCAAAGGTAAAATAGGGCTAGCGGGTGGTCTAGTGGTTAAAGTCCCAGGCTTTGAAACTAGACTCGCAACGGCAGTAGGTTTGAGTCCTCTGCCCGCCGGAAATTTTTCTGAATGAGTTAAATCCGGCGTGTCCATGGATGTTGTGTGTGGTGTGTATGTTGGGTTGCATGTCTTTCAGGGGTGGGGCATGTTAGACCGGTGTATAGCACTTAGTGTGCTGAGCCCGGGTAAGGGGGTGGGATGGGAATCCTAAAGTCGTGCTCACGCACGGCCTCATGATTCTATAAAAAAAAAGTAAAATGAAATAAATTGAAAAAACTGGAAAAACAAAATTTTCTGCATTGTAATCGAAACACATACCGAATTTTCTTGACTATCGGTTACGGTTTTGTGCATAAAAATGTAAAATCATGATTGTAAAACACATGTTAACATGTTTCAATGAGTTTGCCGCCTTTTGTGTGGACCATTGGAGCCAGTCTAATATTTGAAATTTCACGCTTTCAAATTTTAAGGATTAGGGTAAATATTGGGTTGTAGTTATTAACATAAATTGTGGAAACTTGACAGATTTAATTAGCACAAGTGTTCAAGAAAGTTTAAGAGTGTGAGACAAAGTTTTATTAATATTTCTATCCAATCAAAAATTAAAAGAGAATGGGGCTGTAATTTTATTGGAAAAATAAACAAGTCCATCTTCTTGGAGGATGGACTTCAATAAAAGAGTTGTTCCTTAAAGAAAGCGATCAATCTTCTGATTCTCAAAGATTACTCAGTTTGCTGAAATCTTAACTTCAGTTTGGAAGCATTATTGCTAACATTCTGTCACAGTATTACAAGTCTGGGACTTGAAATTTTAAAATAAAATATTATCTTGGGCTACGAAGAGCACTTTTCCAAAATCAATAAAGCGTAGGCGTAGATGCTTATTCTTGTCGGTGTACCTGATTACACGTATTAAGCGTGGCGCTATTATCCTTTTCAAGGGGGAATTAGGCGTAACAATTGAAGCGCTATTGCAGGGAAACCGATTGGAGTGAATGACGACGCTATTTCCATATTGATGGCGGCAAGACGTTCTTTTCGCGCGTTGTTATTATCCATTTGTACGTAATCGATCGCTGTTTTTGGATTAAATTCTTACGCGTATTGGCAAGCAGCGCTACTGTTCATCGGGAATTAGGCGTAGCTGCCGAAGCGCTGTTAGGATTAGGATGAGACCTAATCAGGCTGAAAGTATTGCGTACAAACGAGTGGTAGCACACGGTGTTCCTTTACTTTAAAAGGTTTACTGTTGTTTAAATCAGCTTAACATCTTATCCTCTTTAACCTCTGTAAAGAAAGGGTAAATCAGACATGAGTAATAATTAAAACACAACGTAGATTTTAGCGGGAATACACGTTTTGTGGTCCAAGGACCAAGTTTTCAATACATGCGAGGAAGGTCTCGTAGAGGTTGCCCGACAGCTTTTTTCTTTTCTTACGGACAGAATTTAAATATTTTCATATTTTGTGTTCCGGAGCCACAGGGGCCCTCACATGGTCTGGGCCCGTGGCATTTTGCCACTTACGCCACCTCTTCGTTACGCCACTGCTTAATAGTAACGAAACGTTAACCAACGAGTTAAAATCGGATTTTCTAAATTCGCTTTCCCTAAGTGCAATAAAAGATTAGAATCTAATCCGATATCTTTCTTACTAAGTATTTATCAAAACTAAACTAGAAAGCAGAAAATCTCAAAATCTGAACTTCCGAAACTAATCATTGATTTGTACAATACTCCAAAATGTTTCATTTTTTTTTCGCCACCACTGTGAGAATTTAGCTAAAAATAGATATTTTGAATTGATTGTGTGGTAGGCACATGGTGAAACATTATTAATAAATATTTACCTATTAAAAATTAATAGTTTATTAATAAAATAAAACGCTTGGTAATTGTTTCACAATTTGTTGGTTTTTATTGACTCGACTCGAGTTTCAACCATCACGGTTATCGTCAGGAGTTTACAATAAAATTTTTTTATTGCATTTATTGTAAACTCCTGACGAGTAAATAAAAACCAACAAATTGTGAAACAATTAGCAATTGTTTTATTTTATTAATAAACTATTAATATTTAATAGTTAAATATTTATTTAAAAATAGATATACCTAAGTCAAAATAATTGTTATCTGTGACGGTTGAAATCGAAGGCATTAATACGTATTTCAAAGCTTGAAAAAATGTATGTCAGTGGTCTTTATTTTTCGGCAACAAAGACAAATATAGATAACCTTATTTTCGCAAACAAATCTAAATATAAATTTTGAGGTAAAAATGCATGTGCTGGCATGGCAAACTTCTTACAGCATAACGATATTTTGCCACAATTACAAAAGTAATATTCTTAACGAAATAATGTTGAAAAATGAAAAAATTTTAGTTAATTCAGTTTTTCTATACACCAACGTTCTTATGCATTGCTACTTCTTTCAGAAAATGCCGTCAACTCTACTCACGGGACTTCTAACACTTTCACTTATTTTAAGTAAAGTCACATCGCAGTATTGTTCTTACAATCAAACAGAAGACAAAGTTGGAATAATTGATTGCGGTAAACCAGCGGACAACGTTAGCGGAATTTTCGTGCCAGATGGTAACATTCCCGAAATCAAAAAAGGTCTATTCGATCCATTTATTAAATTGGAAAGTATATACCTAGGCAGGGTCAATATTCAGAAATTGGAACCAGGCGCTTTTGATGGTCTAACAAAACTTAAATCTCTGCAGTTAAACTACAATAGTATAAAAAATATCGAATATGGAACCTTCAACCCCCTTAATACCACCACAATGTTAGAATTAGCTGGTAATCAACTGGAATCGCTTGAAGCAAACATCTTTTTAGGAATGACGTCGGTCTCCTGGATTTCGTTAAGTGGAAACAAAATTAAGACTATAGACAAAGACGCTTTTAATGGACTGGGCAAATTAGAATATCTACACATGATCTACAATAATATTCAATCGTTAGATTTAGGTACTTTTGACAGCTTAGTATCTTTAACATTATTAGATTTATCTGCCGATCATATAAAAGAAATCAAATTTGGTTTGTTCGCAAATCAAAGACGTCTTGCAAAATTAAATTTAAACCAAAATGATCTGGAACGGTTGCCTGACCATTTGTTTGACAACTTAACTGCAATACAAGAAATTGATGTTTCCCAAAACCAACTACAGGAACTGCAAGAAAACTTATTTTATGGAATAGAAAATTTAAAGAAACTAAAATTTTCAACTAATAAAATTTCTCAGTTTAATACAAGAAGTTTATTGGTTCATCTTCCCAAACTTGAAGAGGTGGAGCTGTATAATAATCCATGGAAATGTGAAGATTTGAGAAAAATGAAGGGAGATTTTGAAATGAAAAATGTTGTTAGTCCTATTCCGGTTCCTGTTAGTAATTCACCTAATGTAAATGGTATTGGTTGTAGCGAATAATGAATAAATGTTTATTATACTTCAATAATTTTCTGTTTGCGTACCGAAGCTATTTGCAATTGTTTGTATAGAAATAAAATACCAATAAAATATACGTTAACTCTTTGTAATAAAACTGTGGAATTATTTGAAAAAATGTCTATAACATTTAATGGGTCCAAATGTACGAGGATCGTTCGAAATGTACGTGGCCTAACAAAGAAAACGCAAGTGTTTTGGGCATAAAATTATTTTATTTTTCAATATAGTCTCCTGCTCGCTCAACGCACTTATTCCAATGATGCCCCAAAGCAGCAATGTCGTCTTTGTAGATCGATGAACCCAAGTCCTCAAAATAGCTATTTACAGCAGCGATTACCTCGGAATTGGATGAAAATGTTTTACCGTCGAGCCATTTTTTCAGGTTTGGAAATAGATAAAAATTGCTGGGAGTCAAATCTGGCGAATAGAGCGAATGAGGCACTAATTCGAATCTTAATTGAAAAATTTTGGCCATGGCGATTGCAGACGTGTGTATAGGTGCGTTATCTTGATGGAAAAGCACTTTCTTTTTCGCCAAATGAGGCCGTTTGTCTTTAATTTTGTCGCTCCATTGCTGCAACAAATTGGCATAATACTCGCCATTTACTGTTTTTCCCTTTTCCAAGTAGTCGACGAAGATAATTCCATGAGAATCCCAAAATATAGTTGCCATAACTTTTCCTTCTTCGGTGGCGGAGAACCTTTGTGTGTCCATTGTTTGGACTGTAGCTTGGTTTCGGGAGTGTAATGGTGGACCAAGCTTTCATCGACCGTTATGAAACGGCTCAAAAAGTCTGTCGGATTGCGGCGAAAACGTGCCAAAAGCTCGCGAGAAACAATTAAACGATTCAGTTTTAGCTCCGATGTGAGCAAACGCGGCACCCAACGCGCGTAATATTTTATCATTTCCAATTCTTCAGGTAAAATCTTGTGCACACTGTTATTTGAGATGTCCATTATGTCTGATATCTCGCGCACTTTACTCAACGACTTTTTTAATCATATCCGGGGTAGTAGCCGTTTTTAGGCGTCCACTGCGGGGTTCGTCCTTTGTGCTCACGACCACGCTTAAACGCGGCAACCCAGTTTTTAACCTTTGAAACCGAAGGAGCGAACTTCAAAAATGTCGAATCCAACTCTGCTTTGATTCCGGTTGGTGTTAAGCCTTTCAATTGAAAGTACTTTATCATCACTGCTTGCAACTCAGGTTTTTCCATTATTTACAAAATCACTCAAGACGGTCACTTTGGCGCACTGTCAAACACAAACTAATTGACAGATCGCTCTATACTGTCATATTTAACCTAAGAAAAGATGATTCTGAACAATGGTAATGCAAATTCCGACGAATTAGCGCCATCTCTGTGTTAGGCCACTTACATTTCGAACGATCCTCGTATGCCTAAACATAACAAACAATTCAGTTATTCAAAACTATCCGATTAGGGTTGCGAAAACTGTTAATTTCGGTGTTTTATTCGATTACCATTCGGAAAATTTTGCTGTTTTTCCGGTTTTTGACGCACGTCACTGAAAACAACTCAATAAACATCAAAAACCAAAGTACGATATTAGAGACCCTGTCTTTGCACGTTATTTTAACTTGGCGTCAACCCAACTGGGCGCCAAGCCAAGTCGGCGCCAAGCCAACTTGGCGACAGCCAACTTAACGCCAGCCAACTCGGCGCAATCAATAAAATAAATTCACAAACATAAAAATTAAAAATTACTCCTTTAAAATGGCGTGTAATATATACCTAACCTAAACCTATAACCGAAATATTTCTTTACTTTTACGTAAAGTTGCACATAACTTTCAAATGTATTCATGACTGTATTGTTTAGTTATATGAAATGTATATATTATAATAAATAATGTAATAACGCATTTTCGATTGATATTTCTTACTATCAACATTTTAAATAATTTATTTTACTGTAAAAATAGCCAATGAACAATATTGGGCTGCCGCTAAGTTGGCTTGGCGCCCAGGTAGCTTGGCGTCCAGTTCGCTTGGCGCCAAGTTGGTTTGGCGCCGAGTTGTTTAGTGCCCAGTCGGCAGCGCCCAGTTGGCGGCGCCCAATGGACGGCGCCAAGTTATCCCTTACCGAATGTCTCCGAGCTCCTCCTCTCTAGGAGTTTGATAACTCGACGCCACTGGCTTTTTACAAGTAAAGCCCTTCGACCAGCAGATAAAAATTTTTAGTGTATGTGCTTGGTGCGACCATTCAAAGTGGGCCCACGCTTTTTTATGAATTTGTATACATTCGTATAGAACACACTGAGTCAACATGGAGTTAAAAACGTCACTATTTTGTTTAATGTTACTTGAATTTTAAAACACATTTTTAATATATACGTTACATAATATATACTTAGCTTTACAATAGTCTTCTTCTTCTTTTTCTTTTTTCTTCATTATAGGATTTCTCCTGTTCTTTCCTACTGTTCCACTGACTCCCTCCATCTTCTTGCTGTTCTTCCAGGGGACCGTTTTTCTATGGGTGATCTGTCTCTTGCTACCCTTACTAATCGATCTTCATTCATCCTTTGAATGTGATTGTCCCATTCTCGTCTTCTAACTGAGATCCATTCGTTTATGGGTTGTATGTCACACTGGTCACACTGGTTCCTTATGTCTATCTCTTCATGTCTTTCCCTCTATCTTCCTTAAAGTTTTCATCTCGGCCGTTTCTATCATCTGTCTAGTTGTTTGCGTGTCACCACCGTTTCTGCACCGTACGTGAGTATTGGGCTTATCCTAGCTTTATATATACGGCTTTTGACTTCTGTATTTATATATTTATTATTCCATATTATGTTGTTTAGTGCGCCAGATGTCTTGGACGCCTTTACAACTTGTGGCATTACTTGCTGCTTAAGGTTGCCATAACTGACTATATTAAGTCTTAAGTAATTAAAAGAGGATACTTGTTCTATTAAGTCGTCCTGTATTTGCAGTTTACATCTTATCGGCTCTTTGCTTATGGTCATACATTTGGTCTTTCGTGTCGAAATCTTCAGATTGTATCTTTCGCATGCCTCTGCAGTTTTCATTAGTAATCGCTGGAGCTGGTCTTTGCTTTCTGCTACCAGTACGGCATCATCAGCGTAGCACACTATTTTTATATCTTTGTTCTGCAATTTATAACCTTCTAATGTTTTCACCTCTTAATTACCTTGTCCATCACTATATTAAATAATAAAGGACTTAACGAATTCCCTTGTCGAATTCCAGCTGTGGCATCTATAGGTCCCAGAAATTTTTCATTTGCCTTAATTGTTACTTTATTGTCGGTATATATGTCTTCTATTAGTTTTATAAATTCGTTTGCCACTTGTCTTTCTTTTAGTATATATAGCACGTCTTTTAATAGTATCGTGTCGAATGCTTTTTGCAGGTCTATCATATTGTACTCCAGTGACTTTTCTATAAGTTGTTGTATTATGAAGATGGCATCGGTGCAGGACCTACCCCTTCTAAATCCTTGTTGTTCGTCTGTGAGAGTTATGGTGTTTTCTATTCTTTCTTTTACTATTCTTGTTGTTAGTTTGAGCGAGCTGCCTAGTAGAGTTATTCCCCGATAGTTACCGGGAGTCTGTCTATCACCCTTCTTAAAGATTGGTATAACTATACTATTTTTCCATGTGTTTGGTATCTTCTGTTCTTGGAATATTTTTTGTATTAGTTGCAGTAATTCATTCTCAAGCGATTCACTTCCATATTTTAAAAGTTCATTGTATATTGTGTTGTGCCGTGGAGATTTTCTGTTATTTTTTAATTTTTCCATTTGTGATCTAATTTCTTCTAAAATTATATGTTGTTCTTCATTTATCGTTATTAATTCTTGATCGTCATTCTGTATCCCAATCACCCCTGGTCCTTTATATAATTCCTTGAAGAAGTTCACCCATACTTCCGAGTCAATATTATTTATTACTACATTCATTCATATCGGCCGTACCACTTTTTATCACTCTCCATATCTGCTTCTGAGTGCTACAAAAGTCATTTTCCAGTTTCCTTGAGAAATTTTCCCAGTAATTTTCTATAATTTCCTTGATATCATTGTTTACTTTATTTCTCACCGTTTTATATTTATTACAGCTTTCTGGTGTTCTATTCATATTGTATTCCATGAATGCTTTTCTTTTTTCTTTACTTAGCTCTACAATAGTAATGTTAAATATTAAATTTGTTCGATGCACGCTCCAATTTAATAACATGATATTTGTCTCCAATTGAACACTTAGCTTATTTTCATAACATTTGTTTTTATTACTAAAAAAATACTTGTTTCTTCATCCCCCTTCAGTATCGGGTCCTAATACAGCTGTTTTGCCTAACTCAAAGCACCGCTCACGAAAATAAGAAATTAGTTATTAGAAATATATTCACGCTTGGCGGTAACTCACACTTATTCGCCGTTAGACGGCACTACAATCACACAGACGCTTAATGCGATCGTATGAAATGAAAGAAAATTTGGAACTTTTAAAAATAACAACAAATCATGGAATGAATACTGACCCAAGAGCATCTACATTGACTGCATTGGCGTATTTACGCCACCGCACATTGAGCGTGTTACTTTCTCTTTATTTAAAATATAAATTTTAGGTAAATGCATATCTTGGCATCTTAAACTTTTTCCGGCATAACCATGTTTTTCCAAACTTGCAAGTAATATTGCTTTACGTCTTTGTATTCTTAACCAAACTTAACAAGTACACAGACTTTCTTATCTATTTCTAATTGTTTCAGAAAATGCCGTCAACTCTACTCACAGGACTTCTAACACTTTCACTTATTTTAAGTAAAGCAACATCGCAACATTGTTCTTACAACCCAACAGAAAACAAAGTTGGAATAATTGAATGCGCTGAACCAGCTGAAAACGTTACCGGAATTTTCGTACAGAAGGGTAATATTCCCGAAATCAAAAAAGGTCTCTTCGATCCGTTTATTAAATTGGAGGGTATATACCTAGGGATGGCCAATATTCAGAAATTGGAACCAGGCGCTTTTGATGGTCTAACAAAACTTAATTACTTGCAGTTAGACAACAATAAAATCAAGAATATCGAATATGGAACGTTCAACTCCCTTAACTCTACCACGCTGTTAGATTTAGCCGGTAATCAATTGGAATCACTTGAAGCAAACATCTTTTTGGGAATGACATCGGTGACGTGGATTTCATTAAGTTTAAATAAAATTAAAACTATAGACAAAGACGCTTTTAATGGCCTGATCAACTTACAAAATCTTCACATGGTCCTCAACAATATTAAATCGTTCGAATTGGGTACTTTCGACAGTTTAGCATCGTTGACACTATTAGATTTATCTTATGATTCTATAAAAGAAATAAAATTTGGTTTGTTCGCAAATCAAAGACATCTTGAAAAATTAAATTTGCACAAAAACAATCTGGAACGGTTACCTGACCATTTATTTGACAACCTAACCGCAATACAAGAAATTGATGTTTCCCAAAACAAACTGGTGGAACTGCAAGAAAACTTATTTTATGGAATAGAAAATTTAAAAACGCTCAAATTTTCTTCTAATAAAATTTCACAGTTTAATGCAAGAAGTTTATTAGTTCATCTGCCCAAACTTGAAGAGGTGGAGCTGTATAATAATCCATGGAAATGTGAAGATTTGAGGAAAATAAAAACAGATTTTGAAATAAAAAATGTTGTTAGTCCTATTCCGGTCCCTGTTGGTGATTCACCGAATGTTAACGGTATTGGTTGTAGCGAATAAAGAATAAATGCCTATTTTTTGTACTGCAATTTTCTGTTTAATCTATCGAAGCTATATGCAATTGTTTGTAAACAACTAGATTACCAATAAAATATAATATAACTGTGGAATTGTTTGAAAAAATACCTACAACATTCGATGGGTCTAAAGGTATATGCAACAACATAACTAACAATGCAGTTACTTAAAACTCTTGGTATCATTCTTAGAGATGCAATAACATAAACTTGTAATTGGTGCCTGATACAACGCGCTACGTGATTATATTTAGATCTATCATAATGACTAATAAGTTGTGTACAAAATCGCCAATCACAATGAAGTGCCTAGAAATACCTCAATACGGCACCCACGGCATTTTTTGAATTTTATCCCTTTTTAACTCATACGTGTCGTAAATATCTGTCTCATTTATATTATTTTTTACGTCAGTAAAATTGTGTTCGTCTTCGTCTAACTGGGTATATAAATTACAAGTGGCTGTTATTTGCACAGTCACCAGAAGCAAGTAGTGGCAAAGCTCCGTGGGTACTTTAGTTGTGCGCATTGTTCGGTGGTAAATTATTGTGAAGCGTTTTACCATAGCATCAGAAGAATTTTTTCATCTTGAAGCAGTTGAAGTAAGTATTTGTTAATTTAATCTAATTTCCATATACTGATAATTAGAGAGCGGAATTATATGAACTACAAATGTCAAAATTTGAGAAAATATGCACTATATATAAATATGCATACTTGTATCAAATATAGCATTTGCGTTTTGTATTCTATAAATTACATCTAAGTAATGAAAAAATACACGCTATCTAAAGAAATCTAAACAAACAGTGCGCGGGCGATGTGTTTCCATTTTTTAAAGAAGAAGGAAAATCTGAAATAGAAAGAATAAAACTTCTATAATGATAGCACGTTTTCCATAAAAAATTGTTAAACTTTTGTTTTGTTTCCTAAATAATTTAGTGTATACCCTCTTGATAAAGATGTTCCTGCTCCTACTTTTTAACATCACTTACCCCCATCGTCTGAATTTTATATTTTTCTATTTCCTCTATTATTTCATCTTCTTTCCCGTTTATTGTTTGAATGTTGTATGTCCAAATCTTAATTCTATTTCTGTTTCTTGCATTTGTATATTTTTTTACTTTTATTGTGCTTCTTTTTTGTTTTATCCATCTCATTGTTTATAATTCCTGCTAATGTCATCTTATCTTACTTGTCTTTTTATCCCTTATTTCCGGTTATCGGTTTTTTAAACGTCTGCCTGTATTTGCTATGTATCTTACTCGTTGCACAAATTCTTTCCCCTTCTCGTCTTCTTCTGTTGGGGTTCCTTCACTCACCTTTCTTGTTTTCACGTCTTCTGCCTAACTTTCGTTTTGGTTTATATTTTCGCCCCCTAGTAGACTAGAATATTCCTAATTCGGAGATTTATATGCAATCAATGTATTGAAAATTTCATCTTTTTCGAGATTGACTTTCTACACATTACTCTCTTTTGATTTAGCTAGGATATTTCTTGTCGCGCCACTGTAATCTGAGAAACCACAGCCTCTTTCTAACATTGTTAGAGCTTCTCCAAAACGATTTACTATTTTTCAGAGATTTTTCTATGGAATATTTTGCAGTCCAAACTATTTCGTCTTCTTTTGCTTTATCAAAATAGAATTTTGTAAAAATGCTCATACACTTAAATTGATTTAAATGTAACTACATCGAATGTGATGTTGTTTTCCAAAGTCAACTTCCGCACCCTCAGCCACCTTGACTTAATTCTTTTAAATAGCGACCTATACTTTGTGTTGGTTGCAGAAGCTTGCATAAAACTGCATTCAAATCAACTATCATTAATGAACTGGGATTGTTGGCTTTTAAGTTATAGCGATTGAAAGAAAAAATGCACAATTTTTATATTTTTTATTAAGAAATTAATATCAAGTAACCGACGACATAACCATAATTTATAAGGTAGATAATGTCTTATAAATTGTTGTTTAATTGTTTTTAATGCCACTTTGTTTGCCAAATACAACGTGTTGTAACTTTTCAATTTACCAAAGTCTAACAGAAAAAGTTGCCTCAATTATCAGAAAGACAGAGAATTGCAATTTTGATGATGCTGGAATGTGGTGACAAAATTAGAAGTCATGCTGAAAGAGGACACTTCTAACATTGGTTTAAAAAATGTTATGTCTTTGGTTACTTGATGTGCTTTTTTTCTTCCAATCGCTATAACTTAAAAGCCAACCATTCCAATTTATTTATGATGGTAGATTTGAATGCAGTTTTTTGCAAGCTTTTCAATGGGCCCACACAAAGTATAAGTCGCTATTTGAAAATATTAAGTGAAGGTGGCTGAGGGTGCGAAAGTTGACGTTGGAAAACAAGAGATAACACATAAAGATGCAGCTATACCTATTTAAATTAATTTAAATGTGGCAGCATTTTTTCAAAAACCAACGTGCTACAGAAATACTAATTTTATTTCTTACTTTTGAATAACCCTGTAAACAAAACCTCTCATTTTTATCGTAAAATTTTAGTTGTATACACAAAACATTGTTTCTTGGCAACGCACGAAAATACAAAGCATGCATATAAAATTCCCGACTGCGGAGTAGGAGGGAATTTTGTATGGTTTGTCGTTCGAGTGCGTTTGCCAATCAGCAATCATGTTGAGTGATATACAACTAAAATTTATCAAGAGAAAACAGTGAGGTCAAGTTATATTTGGCAAGACCAATTCTGGAATAATTCAAACGCAAATTTGTTAGATTTTATTGTTTAAAACAATCTAACTGTTGTAAACAAATTTTCTTAGCAACTAAAACGTAATCCACGCCCGCGGAGTGTTTTCGCAACGAGGTTTTTTTTTTCGAAATAAACAAAATGCTATTGGCTCAAATTTTGGTTGGTTGGCTAGGCAATATTTTTCAATGACATTTATTGGTTTTTATTTTCTATAGAGTAATTATGTGACGCTAATACAACTTCTTTTGTAGATCGTCTAAGAAAAATATCGAAATATTATTGTCCTAAAATTTGAAATCGATATCTCTCTTAAAGCAAACGTAATATTGAGTGAAAACTAAAAAAATTAATGTATTTGCGCATTTTTTAATTTTGTCAAACAAAGTTTTTTCTTCCAATTATGCACTTCCGGGTGAAGTGGCGAACTCAACATTCAAAAGTGGAAGGAAATTTTACGTAAGAATTCTTCATTTTTGTACACTTTTTAGTAGACCCCTCCCGCCCACTAATCGGACGGTAGTTGCACCATTTAAAAATTGCAGAACTATAATTAATAGATGCTTGCCTAAGTAATCATATATTAAATAACGCTTACAGAAAACAATTCTGTTAAAATAGTATAGACTATTTAGAGTACTAATAAACACACTTTCTATAAATGCAAGCACACTACACTAATTATTAGAGTAGGGCAAATATGCTGTAAAGATAGTGCATATATTCACCAACATATGTCGCATAAAACCGTCAATATATGCACTAAAATATGCCGCATAAAACCTTCAATATATGCAAGAACATGCAGTAACCTTTTGCGATATGCACTAAAAAAATTAGTTTGTTTATTTAGTGCCTAATATGAAAATCTGATGTTTATTTGAATCTGCAGTTTAATACTAGTAATTATTATATGAGTTAAAGCACGTTTTGCATCAAATGTAATTTTTCGTTGAAAGAAAAAGATAAATACAATTAATGATTTTCATTATTTTTAGTTACAAACACTCAACATTCAAAAAATCAAAAGGGCTTACATAATATAGAAACGCATTATTATTTTCAGTTAAAACTGCATTTTTTATTTGCATATACAAAAATACAGGTAGAAGTAAAATCAATAAATAACACAACCTATTTATTACAATAAATAATCATGTGCTTTTCATGTGGTGTCAACGAGAAAATTTTGCCTCTTATCTTCCAATATATTTTTGTAGCCGGAAAAACTTCTTTCTACATCACAATAAGTTACTGGACAATATTTAAATAAATGTGAAATTTTAACTGCAAAACATTCGCATTGTGGCCATTGCTTAAGAAATCTCCATTTAAAATATTTTTTTTCTATTTCGGTTTTTTAAGGTTATTCTTAAAGCACTGTTTTAGCTACAAAACAGTGTTTTAAGAGAGTCTTTTAAAGCATTGTTTTTAGTAAAATTTCACCAACAAAGATAAATAATCAAATATTCATGATCAAATTTGGTAAATGTAGTATGTATGCCAACATAGACATACTAACTTTACCAAATTTGATCGCAGCAATTTGAAACTTGCTGCCAACATATACACACTAAATTTACCAAATTTGATCGCAGCAATTTTTTATAACGTTTTTTCATTAATTCTCCTCAATAGAAAAAATAGTATAAAAAACTCGTTTCATAAGGCGTCTTGACGGACTCGTCCATTGAAAAACTTGGTCGCTACGCTCGCGCTCCCTCGTTTTTCAATCTTGACTCGTACGTTAAGACAATGCCTTATGCAACTTGTGTTTTAATATACTATTATGGAATTCAGAGTTGAAAGTCCGCTGTTTTTCTGAATTAAATCGTCCATTTTGCTGCTAACTTTTTTGCATATTTTATTTTTATTTTTATTCAAAATTGAATGAAATTTTTCGATTAATTCTAAAGATTCAGTGAGAAGCAGGTTTTGTGTTTCTAATTTATTAATGATGCTAGGAATTTCCGAAAAATGAGCCTTTATGTAGGACAACTGAGGTTGCAATTCTGGACACTTTAAAATATCTTGACAATCTGCTATAGACTGAGCAGAAGTTGAATCAAAGGTGTTAACAACATTTTTAAATTCACTGTAATTTTCACAATAAAATAGAGCGGCTTCTATCCACGTTCCCCACCTGCTGAGAATTGGTTGTGGAGGTAAGGGCACATCTTTAAGCAAGTCTTTGTAAACTTCGACGCGAAGTGGTGATTTTAAAAATACCTTTTTTCCGTTACTAATTAATTTATTGACTAAAGGAAACTCAGTTCCAACCACTTCGGCCACCCTATTCATTGCATGGGCCAAACAAGTTACATGAATTAAATTTGGGAAAAAGATTTTTTAATTTTGACCTGCTTTTACCATGTATGCGGCACCATCAGTCACCATGTATAAAATCCTATCTGGTGGTATTTGATTTGGCAAATAAAGTAACGAAAGGGTTTCATTGACAAAACGTGAAATTGTCAAATTGTTTGTTTTTTCTAGTCGTTTAACAGCAATTAAATAACTGGAAGAAGGACTACTGTTTAAAACACCTACAATAAAATTCGCTATATACCTATCTTCCTTTACCATCGGTGGTTTCGTCAACACTTAACCAAATACAATTATTCGAAACAACGTTTCTTATTTTTTGAAGATTTTCTTCGTATAATTTTGGAATGCACGTTCTGGAAGCTGTTCTCCGGGAAACGACGTTTTGTTTTGTATATTTTTCTAAGAAATTTCTAAATTCGGTAACGTCCATGTTATTTAATGGAATGTTGCATGAAACCATCATTCTACACAAATCGTCGTTGAAATTGTTGACATTCTTATTTAAGCAGTTCAGCAATAATTGTTGTTTTGGCTCGTTTGTATTATTTTTTCTTTTTTGATGCGAACCGGTGGCTACGTGCTGATCAAGTTGAAACTTTTTATTAACGTTTATCTGTAAAAGCAATATTTAAGTACAATTTACTACAGCTTACACAAAGGAAAATAATTGAATGTGCCCTGTGGCCTGTGCCATATCCTTTGCAATATTACAAAAAAAACTTTCTAATTTTATTCTTAAATTGTTTACTTAATTACAAAATACAATAACAAATTAGTATTAAATTTTTAACTCGCTGTTTTGGCTTGTTTGAAGTTTTTTAACTTTAAACAGAGTAAACAGTTTTTTTAATTCAAAATTAAAATAAACGGATAAATACCTCTTTTTCACAGATGACGCACAACACAACACTTCCTTCGTATTTAAAACATGTAAACGGCTTCAACCACTTCTTAATTAAATCGTTTTTTGAACTGGCAACTTTAGGCATTTTCAGGGTATAGACTGGACAATTACACTTTACAGCTTTCTGTCAAGGCAACAAATGAACTAGTCAAGCACTAAAATTATAAATAAGTATTTCTAAGAATAAGTATAAGATAAATTTCCAAATATTATTTTCAAAAAAAATTGTACCTTGGGAATAAGACCTACCCAAATAATACAACCTTTGGCAGTTAATCCTTTATTTCCTCTACCCCTATTTGGAAATTTAGAAAGTGCAAGTCTAGGGTTCATGTGGTTTCACTAGAAGAAATTGTGCAATTTCTTCTAAGAACAACGAATATTTTATTTGATAATTTATTTGAAATTTTATTTTTTTGCTAGAATATGCATTTTCATGTTATTAAAAGCCAAAATATGCACTAATATATGCCGTATGCCGTAAATGCCGTTGTAATATATGCCAAATATGCAAAATAAAATTTACTTTTTATGACTAAACATCACGAAACGTGTATATACGAAAAATTAACATTTTATGATCAATAGTAAAAAAGATGCAAATATGCATTTGCCCAACTCTACAATTACATTTTCCACTTAAGCTAAATAAAATATAAAATTTTAAAACATTAACATAGGAAGTTCCAGTCCCACTGCTTTATCCACATTTTAAGGTTTATTTAAAAGTATGCATCTAGCATACACCAGACAACACAAACACACGTGGCTCTGGCAGGGACTTCAACCCCAAGCCTTTCCATTATTAGCTCTCGGTCCATTAGACCGATCCGCCAACTTAGAAATTATATTTACTTTAAAGAAATCTGCACTTAAATTAGAAGGAACAAAATCAAATTATTTCTGGCTGTTTATAAAAAAAAAAGCTTGCCTAATGCCGATTCGCAACGTTCCTTGTGCTATTTAAAAAGCAACATATTAACAATAACTCTTATTTTTCAGAACAACATCATGAAAGCAGCTGCAATATTTCTTGCTGCTGCATTCTGCTTCCAAGGGATACTATCACCAATTCCAACAACCATCCCAAAAGCATCTGCAACACCCCTTCCATGCAATGAATACTACGATTTGGCAGAACTCGAAATCTCCTTTAGTTATGCAGAATGCGCAAACCTTATCCTTCAACCAGGAATTGAACTGTCCATAAACATATCACCAGATAATGTCAAATACCTCATCTTCAAAAACAGTATTCTTCCAGCAATCCCATCTGGAACTTTTACTTCATTTACAAAATTAGCCGAACTGTATCTCAATAGCAACGGCTTGAAGACTATTGTTCCTGGAGTTTTCGACGGATTAACGCAACTTCAATTGCTTCACCTGCAAGACAACAACATAATGAAGATCTCGAAGGGAACCTTTAACTCGTTGAAGAACCTCAAGATTCTGGACGTATCAAGAAACGCCATAATGAGCCTCGAACGAGGTTGCTTTGAAGGTTTGGTGAATTTGAGCCTCCTCAACCTAAACCGTAACAATCTGTATTTCCTTGAACCTGACACTTTTGTTTCTCTCGCTGTGGTTGAAATTTTGGATTTGTCTCATAACAGCTTGATCATGTCCGAGGGCAATTTTACTTTAAATTTGGAAACCCCATATTTAGAAAAATTGTTAATTAATAACAACAATCTGCGGCACTTTTCAATATCTTCCGTGGAAAACTTGAATAGTTTGGAATTACTAGATGTGTCATTTAATGCTTTGACGGAAGTCGATTTTGGTTTAAGTATTTTTCCAAAATTTGCCAATTTTAGCAACAATCAAATTTGTACTGTAAAGGGGTGGTCAGATTTATATCAACCAAACATACTCGATTTGAGCAGAAATAAAATAAATTCCAGCAAACAAATTACTGGGAACACTAAAAAATTGTATTTAAGACAAAATAAAATGGAAGTTCTAGATTCTTTCAAGTTTATTAATCCTACAGAAATAATTGAATTAGATTTAAGCTACAATTATATAACAGAAATTGCTAATGATTCCTTGCATGGTTTGATCAATCTCGAAACACTGTACTTAAACAACAATCAAATCTTTTATTTGCCCATGGGTTGTTTTATCAGTTTGGATTCCTTAAAATTACTTTTGTTATCACAAAACGATTTAGAGCACCTTGAGGATGAGATTTTTACCGGCCTTTCAAAAGTGACAGACCTTTATCTTGACCACAACAGATTAAGCATCATTAACGAGAAAACTTTTAATGGCTTGAACAATTTACAAAATCTGTACTTGAATCACAATTTATTATCATCCATAAACATTGCAATTCTTTTAAAATACCTACCAAATTTGAACTCGGTTTATCTCCACAATAATCAATGGAACTGCAGGGATGTTTTTGATGTCGCGGAGGCTTTACAAGATGATTGGATAGAACCCGAGGTAAATGATTTCAACACTACTCAAATTATTTCGATTTCGATTTGTGATGGTCTCACTTTAAAAGTAATTTCAAACATGAACAGCAATAAGGAATTTATTTATTATTTGTATAAGAACTGTTTGTATTTTTGTATGTTGTTTAGTGTAATTTCACTGAACTTCCTAATTACAGCGTGGTGTTTGAAATACTTTAAAGTTCAAATTTGGCAAACAGAGGTTGAAATAAAAAAAATAAAAATTACTTTAACTAGAATATAAAGTAGAGATGGAGATGTTAACTTATTATACTTACTATAAAAAGTTTTCGTACAATTAACTTTGTACTTTTGAAAAGTGGGTAATTATCCGTTTTCTGAATTTGTTACTATTAAAAGTGTTTTAGAAAAAAACACATGTTATACCTATAAAGTATTGTGTAACAAAATGTTTGTGTTCATTTTTTGTAACAGTAGTCTTAATACGTAATGTAAAAATTTACGAGATACTAAATAAAGAATTCTAATCATCACTGTATAATTCAAAACAGTTCTAAGTTCTTTTCTAGCACACGTTAACATAATGTGGGTGACAGCCTAAAATGTACAATAAAATTTTACTACAACTACGGCTGTAAGATCACCAAAATGCATAACCAATAATCGATAATAAAAAATAGTCAATTGTAGCGATTAGTCAATTAATCTTAATTGATGAAACAATCGATTAATCAAATAATCGAATAACAAACATCGATTAATGAAATAACCGATTAATCTGACAATTAATCGAGTAATCGATTTATTGGCCAAGCAAATACAAGATTATTGTTGCCTATCTATATATTAAATCCAGATCCCTTCTGCTTGTCTCAATTTTAAATGGTAAAGGGCCCCCACTACTACAACTCACATTGTTACGCGTATGTTACATAAGGCTCAGACTTGTTTGTACAGCGGACCAAGAATGTATTCTAAATAGATTAGCAGATTAAGGTGTATATTATTTCTGTGTATAATTGGAGCACAATCTGCAGATAACTCATTATCAAAACAAAGACTGACGAGAACACATTGCAGCACGGACGCGAGCTGCATCTACAGGTCGTCACTACTCCGCAGCCGAGAAGATACGCCCTTATGAAAATGTGTTATAAAATGTCATACAATAATACTAATAAATCAAACATTCTTTAAGATATACACAGCTAAAGGCAGTAATTGGACAAAACTATTCACCAACATTACAAACGACATTTGCTCATTTTTAGTTTTTAATTCCTTTGTTTTATTGGTTTATTAAAATGAGAGCTGGTATTTCTCTATCAGCAATACGTTTAGGGCTACGGTTTGGTATTGCGTACTGATGTTCCATGTTCCAAAAATCAAGTCTTTTGTTCGTTGCTTGTTCCGTCTCACAATCGACAATCCTCTTCGAGGTGAGTTTTCGTAAAAAGGTGTTTTTACGAGACTGAGCTGTTAACCAAGCGATTCAATAACTCAAGGTCAGAATATATTAATGATGTTAGCAATTGAATTGCATCTTCCAAAGCTAAAATGGTTATTGAATAGTACATTGATTTTTCTAAAAATAAAGTTTATTTACGTTTAATTACTTTCTTAACCATTTTAGATATATTGGTAAGTAATACTATAGGCCGATAGTTCACTATAGTTCTTTTGCAACCCCATTGAAAATGGGAATTACAACTGCGTCTTGCAAGGTATCTGGAAAAGTTTCCCTAGAAACGATCAGATTGCATACATGTCGCAGAGGATCCGCAATGCGGTCTTTTATCTGTTTTAGATTCTTAGCAGTGATATTATCTAGTACAGGATATTTTTCTGTTTTTAATATCGATATCGTTAAATATCACTTGTTTTGTGACAGGACTCGGATAAAGCATATTGGGTTTCACAATATTTAGTAATTGTTCATTGATTTTTTTATTGTTTTTGTTAATAAAAGTATCTGTTCTCTATGTTCCCCATTTATTTACACAATAATGTGATTAATATATTCATGTCAATATTACAATTTACTTTCGGCTTAGACCGCGTCGTCATTTGGGAACTACACCCAGCATAATCAGGACCGACCTGTAGCTTCTCTGCCTTTACTCGAAGTCTGAGCAACTCTGAGGACTCCTAAGGATCATCGATCTCACGATCACGCTCCACCGAACCAGAACTCCGCCGTTCTACCCGACTGGCTCAACAGGGTTTAAATACCTCCGCTTCCCGAATTTAAATTCAGTGTTTTATTCACTCTGAAGATGCAAGCTGCAATGTCTTGCGAAACGTTAGTTTGTATGGCTTCACAAACAGCTAACAGGCATAAGCCGATTAAGTATTCTTGTCCTAGCAAACAAAATACATTAAGATCAAATCCTTGTCCGCCCCAAGGTTTAAATAAGCTAAGTACACGGCCCTGTTTAGGCAGGCAGGGCCTACGAACAAATATTGCCCAGACTTCTAGAGCAAATGCTTGTAAAGGCAGACAAGCTACAGGTCGGTCCTTACCTGATTATGCTGGGTGTAGTTCCCAAATGACGAAGCGGTCTAAGCCGAAAGTAAATTGTAATATTGACAGTTCGAGAAACCGCGAAAGCCTCAAAGAATATAATATATTCTTCTTTATCAAAACCCGCAATCCAAAAGGAAGCCTCTCAATGGTGTTTTTGCAATGGACAGTTGTTCCTATTGCTGTGCTCATGCCAATGTTAAAGCCGAAGTTTGTAATATTTTGAAAAACCAATTAATCGATGGTGGAAGGCTATTCGACATGTGCAGAATAGTAATCTAAAGTTCTTTTCCGAGCTCATCTACAGAGTGGCTAGGAAAAATCCCGGCCACTTTTCTTGCAGCGGTCAAGAGGTGGCGTTTGAGTTATTAAATACGCCCCATATTAAATCAAAACGACCAAAGCGTCTTGGATTCTGCGTAGTTGCCAGTATTTTAATTTTTCTTTACTAAAGCGCCATCTCTTGACCGCCGCAAGAAAAGTGGCCGGGATTTTCCTAGCTCTCTGTATATTGAAGTAGAAAACCCATCTCCCTCCCCCACATTTTATAAAGCCGTAGCCCGCTTTAATGACATTATTTATTATTGTACTTTCTAGTTGCAACCAATTTGTATCCCATTAAAATCTCAAAATCGATGTTCCACGTGTATTTTTACAATCACTCAAGTAAACTGTTTAGGTAAACGACCAAAATGAAACTTCTCAGTGATGTTTTCCCAGGGGAAAGTTCTTTCTATTGTCAGTTAACATGCTCATACCAATTTTAAATCCGAAATTCGTAAGTTTTTGAAATAACGAAAAATCCATGGAGAGGGTTAATGGGGAGGGGGGGGGAGTGATAAGGAGATCGCGTTCGCGCAAATCTGCTCTTCGAGATGCGTAGAATCTAAGGTTTTTTGATGATCGTGTCTGTTTCAAAATGGAGTACTCCTCCCATCCTTCTTTTTTTGACGGACCTACCTCATTTTTTTGCGGTGTCATCCAATTGCAATTAGCAATCTTTGAGATACATTTTTAGCGTTAAGGAATCTGAACTGTAAAGTGTATACAGACACACAGCCAGACAGTCACACAGCCAAACACACGGGCACCCACCCATGCAGATTCCGCTTTATCGGTCTCCCAAGATTCTAAAACCTGCTTATTAGTCAAAATGATTAAGTTAAACATGTTTGACGTAAAAGTACCTTTTTTTTAGGCATAACTCGTATATGGCCAGTAAACTCACAGCGAAAAAACTTCGCTGAATGAACGCATTTGCTCCAAACCTAACCTAAATGCAAGTGAAGAAGAATATTAAAAAGAAATTGGAGGGGCACCATTTTGTTATGTCACCTAGTCCCGGCCCTGTACCCAAACTTACCAAAAGTTTATTAAAATCCTCTTCTGTTCATTTTTAATTCAATTGGTTCTCCTGAGTTTGTTTTTCTAATAAATTTAATTTTTATAATTAAATTTGGTTTCGTAACAAAATTTAAAATAAAATTTATTTTTGCAAAAACACGAGAAACAAGATAGATCATTGACTTTTCTTGTTAATGCCATCTGTTTAGTTGGATTGTGTGAATATCAAAACATAATCGATAATAAATTGTATTCATTAATGTAACAAACAATTCCAGTAATTGATCAATCAAGCAATCCATACATACGCACTAAGAGTTTTCTTCTCCGGTTCCTCCAGCGGCTACCGCTTCACCAATTTGGACCATTTTTTTTTCAATGAAAGGTCTCTATCCTCAGATGGAACATGAAACATTTTTATATTTTTATTATACGTCGATTGTTCTATAATAATTATTTTAATTTATAATATATATGAAGGTCGGCTAGACGCGCGTCACTTGGGGCGCCATCTACAATAACGTCGCGTGTCATTACTGGAACTAATGCATCACGTGACGCATTTAGACGGGTCGGCCAACACGAGTCTGTCAGTGCATTGTGCGCTGGGGTTTCGCTAGTATTTTAATTAAATAATTAATTATTCAAATAATCTATTTATCAAGTAATCGATTAATCGATATTTTCTGACAGGAATCGATTAACCTGGAAACAATTGATTATTGCATTATTTTGCATAGACCTGCGGTTAACGCTCTATTTGTACATAAGACACGTTCCAAACTCATAAAGAACCCGCAACTCTAATAACCCGACAGTTTAATTAAAGAAAAAGGTTTTTACAATATTTTTCAGTCGAAATGAAAGCATTGTGTTTCATTGCACTGTGATTGCTGATATCGTGAAATAAGATGTTATTGTGTCTGTCTACAATAACCAGAACTGCATGTGACCTCAGAGTTAATCGTACACTGCATACCGGCTAATGATAAAGCATTATTGTTGTTTTGTGTTTACTACAACCAACACTGAAATTCAAGCTTTTATAAAAAATATGGAAAAATGTTGGTAAGTGTTTTGGTTTATGTAGAGTTTAAGGACAATATTCGAGCCAAGTCGAGAAAAAATTGTTTTGTAGATTTAAGTATATTGATTTGGTTGTTCAAGTTACCAATGCATCAAAATTTGGGTTTGTTTGCGTGGGTGCGTGCATGCCTTCCAAACGACTAAAAAAAAATTTTATTATAAAACTGCTTGAAAAATTAATTTTATTATTATTTATCGGCCTTAATAAACCATTACAGATTTACTTTTTCGCAGTAACGTGTATAACCATAGGTGTATAGTAGCTGAAATGTAGTACGTATGGATGAAACGTACCATGTGTTCAAAAAGTAATTACGTAAGGGTTGACCATGGAAAATAAAATTTCTGTCTTTGCATGCTTTAGAATTTAAACAAACAAAACATAATGTTACTTAAAATTGTAGGTTAAGCTTGTAATTTGTTATTTGTAGTGACACTGACAGAGTGATGACAATTAAATTCTAAAGCATGCAAAGACAGAAATTTTATTTTCTATGGCCAACCCTTATGTAATTACTTTTTGAACATACGGTATTATAGTGTCCATGTAAACCAGGAGATTTATGTTAATACACTGTTATACCCTGTGTTCAAATAAAAAATGCATAAGGGTTGGCCATGGAAAATAAAATTACTGTCTTTGAATGCTTTAGAATTTAAACAAACAAAACGCAATGTCACTTAAAAGTTTTAGGTTAAACTTGTAATTTGTCTTATGAAGTGACACTAACAGAGTGATGACAGTTAATAAATTCTACAGCATGCAAAGGCAGTCATTGTATTTTCCACGGCCAACCCGTATGTATTTTTTATTTAAACACACGGTATAACAGTGTATTTACATAAATTTATTTTTTATTTGAACATACGGTATTAGCCACAACAAGCGTCTACGGCCTGACCATGCTGCAGGCTTCGCGCAGGCGCAGATTAGAAGTAATTTATCAGTGAGTGGATGCAAATTTGTTTTCGTATTTTTTCCTTAAAAATATAACTGCTCTTAACCATAACCTGGCGTAAACAGCAAAGATCAACAAAATTGTTGTAAACAAAGCAGTATATAAAATAAAAAAGAAATTGGCCCCGACTGGGATTCGCCCCTTCAACTGTTTATGCAGCAAAATGCTGCCACGATGAACTTGCAGGTAGTTACTAAAACACGTAATATAAAGTTCTAAACAGTGCACGAAGCCGCGAAGCCTGAAGCATGGTCAGGTCGTAGACGCTTTTTTAAAACCATCGCTTTGATAGCGTTATCAGAAAAATTGGTAATAACCAATAAATGTATAACTTTGTTATGTTGCCATTTTACGAACAAATGTATATTTCGAAAATGTTATGTTTTTTCCAAAAGTTAATCGACATAAACAATTTTTAATTAGCTTAAACGGGAAGTTAAAAAATAAATGTTTTTCTTTTAGTTTTAAATAAAGTACTTTTTTTAATTTAAGTGAACATAACTACTAATTGTTCGTAAAAATTAAAATTCGATAATAAAAACACTGTTATAGAATTTTCAGAAAATTAATAGAGGTTTGTGTATCAAAAGAAGAAAGTAATACTTTTCGTCCCGCGTGTGCCGTTTATTTCACGAGCCAAAGGCGAGTTAAATAAAGCACACAAGGGAAAAAAGACACTTTCTTTTCGAGTTTCACATATGATTTTCTTTTGTGGACTTTGACAAATTTATCAAAAAACATTAATTTTAAAACTAAATCTTATTAAATTATTTAATTTTTATTTTAAAGCGGGAGGAAAAGTTTCCTTTGTTTCCCGCCGGGAGGCAAAGGCACTTTTTTGTCGACCTTGTTGGAAAATAGGCGTTTTGATTCTCATTTTGTGGTCGAAAGTTGACAATTGCACACTATACATAGGCACAGAATCGCGAGGTAAATTGATGCATAGAGAGCCACTCATAACTTTTTTCGTATTTGTAATGTTATTGGTGCAATTTTAAATACAATGTTTGCAAACGCTATTGATTTCTAATTCGGTGATTGCACAGGCAATAACTCCTACTACCAAAGTTTACGATCGACAGGAAGTTGATACAAGTATTACATAATTAAATAGTACTAGTGAAACCCGTGTACTACGTCCCAGATTTGTATACTTTAAAAAAGTAATAATTGCGCTGTTTCGAGATGCTAGACATGTTCTTAATGCTTTCAGCAGTATTCTATATTCTCAAACACGCGAGGAGTTGAAGAAAAATATGCAAAACAGTAAAAATCTGGCCGCTGGTTTCCTCCTCGGAGTTTGTTGTCGTAATGACAGTAGAATATGTCCCAATAATATAAAGAAACAATATAAACCAAAATTTGCTTATCTGCATTGAAGCTCTAGCAGTCCGCTGTACAAAACAATATGCACCCTACATAACGAACGCGTAGGTACGTGTGTTCTAGTAGCGGGGGCTTGTCGCCACTGACAGTTGAGACAGGTGAAAAGGATCCGGACTTATTATATAAATTTCGTGGTGTTGTCTTCAATAAATCATTAATTTTGTGTGGTTTATGAGATGAAGTGCACTAGAGATACCTTGTAAGTTTATTAAAAAAAATAATAGTTTTTTGAACATTTTCGTAACTTTTTTTCTATAAGGTTGGGTGCACTAGACGACGGTGTAGGAGTGTGGTTACAAAATATATTCATATTAAAAATTTTTTGTGAGTGCACGCTATTAGATGGTTTACATTTGATACATTTCAAAATAAATACTGTCACTTTACAAACTTTTATATAAGTGCTACCCTCAAATTATAAACTAAAACAATAACTCTTTTGGCATCGACGTAGCTGTCGATTCTTTTTTATACAATTTTGTGTTTATGAAATTCTTAAATAATAGTAAAGAGGAAATGTATAAAAATGCAATATACCTTATCAGTTATTGATTTTATTTTTTGCTGTTTAAAAAAAATTATAATCTTTTGTCAGAAACTCTAATTGGTTCATTATTTAATTGCTTTAAAATATATTTAACTTTTCTTAAAATATCATTTTGATACATGAATTTAATAGGTCATATTTATGCCGCAATTCGCTAGAGTTGTTATACATTTATTTTGTTCAAACACCAATCATCTGCATTTTTAACGTTTAAACAGTAGAACGCATTAAAAGCCGATTAAATTACATTTTTTACAGATAAAGGGTTAAATATTAAATTAGATTTCGAAGGATAAGCTAGTAGACACTACATATAACGGGAAAAGTTAAGTTTATGAGGAAAATTGGGAAAGCAATGTTTTTTAGTAGGTTGTGAAAATGCTAGAACCGACTAGGTGAATAGCACAACTCTTGCAGTCAATACGGCCCTGAAGATGTAAGTCAATGATTCAACGTATGTTGTTTACATATTTTATTTTACACCAGACCAAGGTTATCAGAAAATAACGATATCGGCTTTATCGCACTACCAACGCATTGTTCCATCCACAAGAACATCAGAGTACTAGCAAAAACTTTTACAACGGTGATTTCATTCAAAACAATTATTAGAAAAATATGAAAATAAATTATTTCTTTTCGAATTGCGAATATTCAAACGAAAACTATAAAATATTAATTTTGATATCAAATTTCAAACGGTCAAAAAAGACGAACCTAATAATCACGTTAAAGGGACGTTTATATGTATGACTGGGGTGTACACAGTCCTTCAAAAGTATGGAAGAATGGTTCCTCGGCTGGCGTAAATATTGGCTTTACCAGAAAAAAACTTATATATACCCTGTATAAAGTAAAAGTTCATCGGTCTTAAAAAGAAGAAATGCGTACACGGTTCTTATGTTTGTATAAAGAAAAATAGCTCTAAGAAGACACCCTTTTAGCCCAATTTTATTTTCAAAAAGTTAAAATCAATTTGCTGGTATCGAACTAGCAAACACTGTGCGCTAGAAATCAAAAATGGGCAAAACACTTCGCCTGGACTTTCCAAAACTTTGCAAATTTTTACTTATGGTATTTTCATAAGTATTTTAGTATCCCAGTTTTACGCTACTGCCGCTCTGGCGGGAGCGCACTTCACATCGGGGACATCATAGCCCCAGACAGGGTCGGCTGCATGCTGTTTTTTGTTAGATTATTTTAGGTTTTTGAAAAAGCCTCCTTCGCATTAAATTAAACCAGAGATCAAAGAGCAAAAACTGGGTTGGAGGGGAAAAACTAACCCCCCCCTAAATATTGTTGCACTAAAATTTAAAAAAAAAACACACACAGTACGAAAAAAAATAAAATAGATTTTAGAAGATGAATCCACCTACAATAATTAAAACAAGACACTACTGCAGTATTGCAAAATCAAAACGATTCCATAATAAAGAAATGATCCGAGAAAAATTTAATTTCTTTAACTTGTTGTTTAATAGGCTTAGCAAGAATTTTCAACTTTATTAAAAATTAAGAAAAAAACCGATACCTTTTAATATTAACAATGCGTTTTCCGGAAGTAACATAATTTTAACTACGCCTATCAATTAGCCCCAGTTTAAAAATATATTTTTCCATATTTGCATATTTTTGATAACTCTTCAACTGAAGCTTTTATAACGGTTTTTGGTCCGAATTACAAACCGCATCTAATCAGTTATAGGGCGGCGGTTTGCCGTGTTCCTATCTTATGCAGCTAGCCGAAGTTGCAGCTTACTATTCTTATACGGTACGCATTTCTGTCGCAAGTTCAAATCATCACTGGGGTGGTACCTTTTTTAATTCTTTTTTTTCTTGCTTTAATATTTGTTAAAACAATGTTATTCAGTCATTTATTGGCGCCAGAATATTTAAAACGTAAAAGTATGAGAAAGTACCAGCGATCACTGTTTTGCCAAATTATTTACATGTGATAATATGCTAGTGCCCAACCATTTTCTTGTTAAATATTCTAAACTGTCTTATTTTCATAAAATTGACTTTAATTTTTATTTTCTGAAAAAGCTGAAGACTTCTTACTACACTTTGCATTCCTACAGCCATCCAGAGTGTTTACTAAAACGACGAGCTTAACCTGCTAAACCGACAAAGGTAGTTCCGCAGTTAACGTGTCCGCCTTTCATTCGATAGGCGCTGAGCTCAATTCCCGGCCCGGCCGACTGTCCTGGCTCATGTTTTTCGCGGTTTTCCTGAGCCAAAAGGTGAATACTGGAACAGTAGTTTCCGCGGAAACCCTCCTTTAACCAAATTCCTCTGCTGAAATGGAGCTTAGGACTCCAGTGCGGAGTCTGAACCCCTCTAGCGGCCCGTCGGTTTATGAGGAATGAACCGACACCGATTCCCTTTTTCCTGCCTGAGGAGTGAACACAATTTTATAATTTTATGTAATACTAGCACCACCCATGGACTATGCTTTACGTTCTTTTTGTAATTTTTAGTGTAGAGATGTAAGACATGTACTAAAAGCCTCCAGCAGTATATTGTTTATTGTCAAATACGCAATAAACTTTAAAACACGTTTGTACCCACTTCTCTTTTAAATTAGCCCCGTTCATTAGTGCTTTAAATTAAAGACTACGCATACCTGCACATGTAATAATACAGGCCGTTAGAAATAAATTTGTAGTTTATTTAATATCTGTCTTTGATCTCTACTAATGGTGATTACATAAAAGTAGTAAAATAATTGCAGGTAAAAAGCAACATTTCCAGATGTCTGCCCTCTTGAAATCTTAGCTGCAATGAAATTTGTAAACTTAACTGTAGTTAAATATAATAATCGCCGCGCGTGGTTTAGTTTGCCTTATCAAATTTGCATCTCTCTGCGTAGTTCTTTTTAGTAGTTAGTAGTCTGTTCTCGTCGTTAGTAAAAGTAAGTTTGATATAATTTGCTAAACGCGAAATCTGGGAATGAGTAGGTATGGATGCCGGTTCAATCATCCATATACATATAGTGTAAACTCAATTGTCTTATTTGAGTCGAAAACTATACTGAGCAGGTATACAGCAGTTCATACGAATATGCGCCTTATATAATGGCTTCACGTAAGGGGGAAGTGGAGGCTCATCGTCACAAATAGGTGAGACATCCGTATTTATATGCACGCACACACGCATATGCGCCTACGGACACACAAAATTATTAAGTAATTATTTTAGTTGTTAGTTTAGGTTTCGCCTATTTTTAAAAGATGTTTTTGTTGCAGAAACAAAAAATTATTGTAAGTGTTGCATTTACCCTAACACTGGTGGCACATGGAGCAGCACAGTTTGATATGAGCTCATGGTTATCATCGTCCGAATATGATGATTCGCTTGAAAATTCATTCGAAACTACATCTAGTTCAGAAGAGTACGAATACTCGCAAGAAACGCCATACCGTAGAAGCAAAAAAGCTTATCTGCCATTAAGATCGTATTCTCAAAAACTATCGACATCCTCGATTAGTTGTCGTCTTGAAGAATTACCAATTCCAAACTACAGATCACAAGATAGAATTCGCTACGAAACATCCTATTGTTTTAAATGTCAAAATGTTACGTTATTACCCGGACAGAAATTGGAAATTCAGGGAAAACCTTACATTAAGTTTATAAAGTTTGAAAGTTCTACCATACCTGTAGTTCCGGAAGAAGTATTTACCGCGTTCGCAAATTTTAGCCAACTGTATCGACTGTACTTGAATGATAGTTTCGTAAACACTATAAAACCTGGAGCATTTATAGGATTAAATGTGCTAGAAGAATTGTACCTGCAAAATAACAACATTACCAGGCTATCAAAGTGGATGTTCAGCTACTTGCCGCACTTAAAACTCCTGAACTTGGCTAATAACAACGTGGACCTTATACAAGATAACACGTTTTCGAACCTCTTGTCTTTGCGCGAACTTTATTTGAACAACAATAAAATCGGAATTATTTTGGAGGATACATTCAGTAATTTAAAGCAACTCAGATACGTAGATTTATCGTACAACCGCTTAACGGATGTTTCTAGAATATTATTTTATACACTCGGGACTTTAAATTTAACGAACAATAATCTAACTGCTGTGGATTTTTCCACCTTTCCCATATATTTGGAACAATTATTTTTAGATAACAACCAAATTAATTTTGTAGAAAACTTGAAAAAAATAGAAAATACTGCTTATCTTAGTTTAACCAATAACAACATTTCAAATGTTGGAAACTTACCCGCTGACGTGCGGTACGTAAATTTCAGTAGAAATAAAGTTCGGGAATTAAGCAATCCTGTGTTCAACCATGCAGTATATTTAGTCACTTTAGATTTCAGTTACAATTTAATTGAATATTTAGGTCCCGATATTTTTGCACAAATTGGCAATCTCAAAGAAATTTATTTCCAAAACAATCAACTGAGTGCTGTGCCAGTTGGATGTTTTCGAAACCTTCGCGTATTAAAAATGTTGAATTTATCGAGCAATTACATTACGGATTTTCAATTTGGAATTTTTGATGACTTGATCAGTTTAGAACATTTGGACTTGTCTAATAATAAGGCACTTAATCTTAACGGGAATTCGTTTTACGTACTGCAGAATCTCAAAATTTTAAATATTGCTAGCAATTTTTTAATTACTTTGGACCCTTATGATCTTATAAAACATTCTCAAAGATTAACGAACGTTACGCTCGACAACAACCGTTGGTTTTGTAAATATCTGTCGAACATTGTCAGCGTTTTAGAAAAAGCTCACGTTAACGTTAGAAAAGGTTCCGAAATGATAAGTGACAATGTCAATGGCATTGCTTGTTCAAATCACAAGTATGCTATTACAAGCACAACGTTGGCTCCTTATTTTCTAAACATAAGTTCAAAAACAGATTTAACGAAATTGCAGGCAATAACGGAAGAACTACAAGCAATGCAAAATTATTTTGATGAAGATTTTGCTAAATCAAGTTTTTATAAATATTTTGAAAATCTTAAAAACGTTAAATCAATAGCAAATTTTGATAGCAAATACGTAAGTGATGTTCTCCTAAACCACATTGATGATAATTTCAAAAACACAACTTTTTATAAATACTTGTCCAGTTCGAGTTCCCTCGAGTCTCTTTCAAATATATCCAAATTGTTAAGTTCCCTTGACGTAAATGTTGAAAATGCCGATTCTAATGCAAGTCCTACTTCTGCTAAATATGCTAATCATCTGAGTTATCCAGGAAATCAAGATATTTTGTTAAAGATGTCTGAATTACAAAATGGAATTAGTACTGTAATGATTATAGTTATAGTAACGTTACTAAGCATTATGCTTTTGTTTATAATAAAAAAAATATCTAATCCTTTAATTCACTTTATTAACAAATCCACATTTAGGGAAGCTAGTAGTAAAAGTAACTCGTCTGCTGAAATCGAGTTAATTTAAGTATACCGTCTGTCTATAAACTAACCCCCCCCCCCCCCCAAACTAACTTTTGAACGACTTGATATTTTACCACAACATTTGGTGTGCTTTAATGGGAAATTAAATACATCTTTTTAGCCAATAATTAAATTTTGTATAATTTAAAATGGCGACTGGGTGCCATTTTTAATAGAAAGGGGAATCGAGTGACACCTCATTTGAAAGGTCTTTTAGTTCTGCGCTTAATCCTAGAGTTTCAAAAAAATTTATTTAGCCATAACAAAATGGGGGATTTTAAACAAAGGGACTCACTCAGTTCAAAATTGTTTTGATTTTCTTATCCAGTAGTCCACTTTTTCATTTGCAGGACACAATTTTCTCAGAAATATCTCAGGCAGCTGGAAATAATATTGAAAACGTTATGTTCCAACAAGACGGTGCGCCGCCTCATTATTATAGGCCTGTTTCTGACTTTCTCAACGGACATTTTCCTGGAAGATGGATTGGTAGGCGGGGGCCTGTAGAATAGCCGACTCGCTTCCCAGATTTAACCCCCTTAAATTTTTTTCTATGGGAATATCTGAAATCGAAAGTGTACAGAGCCCGTCCAGAAACAATTAAAAAACTAGAGCAAGGCATTAAAGAAGTTTGCAGAAATGTCACTCCAGAAAAACGTATGAAAATGTAAGGCAGGAATTTCATAACCGACTTTTTATGTGCCAAGAAGTGAATGGTGAACATTTCGAACACTTAATTTAATTAATTTAAGCTTTACTTCTTAGTTTTTTTTAAATATACTTCTTTATCGTGAAACATTGTCATTTGGTTATGGCTGAATATTTTTATTTGAAATTCTAGGATCAGGCGAAGAACTGAAACCTTTCAAATGAGATGTCATTCGACCTCTATTTTTATTTTAAAAAAAAT
Organism: Ctenicera cuprea; assembly: GCA_958336395.1. Taxonomy (NCBI): domain Eukaryota; kingdom Metazoa; phylum Arthropoda; class Insecta; order Coleoptera; family Elateridae; genus Ctenicera; species Ctenicera cuprea. The sequence continues at coordinate 26,792,143 of OY284494.1, forward strand.
TTTAAATGGCTCCCAGCCACAATTTTGAATGATACAAAATTTAATTATAGGCTAAAAAATAGTATTTATCTTCCCACTCATTACAGCACACCAAATTTTGTGGTAAAATATCAAGTCGTTCAAAAGTTAGTTGGGGGGGGGGGGCTACTTTATAGACACCTTAGTTTTTAAGCTGTATTTAATTTTATTCAATTTTTTATAATCCGTTTGTATATTAAAGTTTTTTGTATTTATTAAAACTGTTTTACTGAAAATGTTTTATTGTTGATTTTAATGTTTTCTATATTTCTCTTAAACTATTTTGCACTAATAATGATTTTGATATCCTTCTTAACTTCGGGAGAGATGCCTAATGTTTTATTACTTTCTTATAATTTTCTAATTAAATGCTGATTTAAAAAAACAACAATAAAAGTGTGGAAAAGTACAAACATTGTTGTTTATTAAACAATAAAGAAATTAGAATTCAAACGCATGAAAAAATGTAATCCCAGTTCAAACTAAAAGCTATAAAATAGGCAGCTCTCCCACTTTGTGGGAGAGAGGCCCATAGAAGATGGGTTTCACCAAGTTATTAATATTTTAGTGTTCTATTTAAAATTGTAGTTAATATTTATTTTGAATATTTGGAATTTTTCTCCGCACAGTTTAGAGTAGCAAGGCCAAAACGCTTCTTAAGTTGTTTCTATTTGTAAATGTGAGCATCTTTTTTTAGTGGTTAATTTATTTTAAACAAGATTTTAATATTATTTAATTGTTTGTATGCTACGTTTTGCGTCTTGCTAGTGTTTATCTGTTTAGGGAAAAATGTATTTGAATATATTGGCTCGTTTATTTAATAAAATTTTTGTGCTCATATATATTGTCTAATATTTTTTTAACGTAATTATTTATTTGGCCTTTTGTTTGTTTTCACATTTTTATAATTCTACGTTTTTTTACTTGTTTTATTGTTCACAGATTTAGTCTACGATAATTTATATCATTTATTCGATTTGATTACAGCCGTTTTGTGTCATATTTTGCTTATATGGTGTTATGCTCTATGAATTTACCTCCATTTAGATCCGTTGAAGCTGTAGGAATTGGGTCATTGCGAATTTATCTTGAATTTTGGCGTTAGTTTTATCAATTAGTGCGATTTCTTTTACAATCAAATTTTTACAGCTAGACCCACCCCATTTGCATGAGCAGCTAAGTGGCCCTTATTATTATTATTGTCGATAGGACAACCACTCAAAATTTGCGCAACAAAATGGATTAAAGTACTTAAGCAGTAGTCTATTATATAATAACCAAAAAAAAACGCAACTTGATAAATTATATAAAATAAAGAACTTAATTTTGATAATTTTCACATGAGTTTACTTCTTTCTAAATGTCATTTCTTCTTATGGTTGCATACCTCTTGCGAGGGGTAGCATATCTTCTCGCCTACTGTCGTGCGTACCTAGTGCTTAAAGTGGCACAGAACAGTGGCTCCCAACTACGAAAGCGCATGCAATTCATCTTCAGAGAAGATTTTATTTACTAGGACAATCTCAGATGTGAGAAGTGAAGCTAAAGCCCGTTAATTTGCAACGAGGGTTCTACCAGCTATAGGCAGCCCAACTCACATCAGAGTACGTGAATGGTTGTCCACACTAGCGTCTAGCCCCTTGGCTTTCAGCCGATCCTGAATTGCGCAATATCATCTAATATTGGCTCGCATATGTGCGAGTGTGATATTTACATCGAGATTTGCATTGGTAAAGCCGATTTTTTCATTGCTAATAAATTGCATTCAATAGAAAACAACAAATCCTTTTTTTTTTAATTTATTACCAGACTTTCGTGTTAGTATGCCGTATTCAATCAGTGAGTGAAGGCAAATTTGTCTTCATATTTTTCCTTTAAAAATATAACTGCTCTTAACAAATAACCTCGCGTAAACAGCAAAACGCAACAATAGTGTTTAAAAAAAACTATAAAATAAAAACAAATTTTGGTCTCAACCGAGATTCGACCCCGCAACTACTTATAGAGTAAAAAAGTAGTACGACCGAACACACCCGCATATCCATCTGTGCCACTACGAAGTTGTGGTTTACACACAATTTTCAGCTGCATGCAGAGGAGGTGCGCAAGTCATGTAAGGTAGGATCGGCTGGACGTCCAAGGGGTTAGACGCTAATGTTGTCCACTGCCTTCCAACGAAGTGTGCCAATTTTAAAAAGTCCAATGTTTTTTTTTAAAAGTTATAAAATTGTTTACAACTCATATCAAACTTACACTTTTTATAAATGCACGCTTCACTATTTCAACTTGTAGTTGAATTTCTTAACCAGGAAAAAGCATGCGAGCTCGGAAGACATAAACAAAAATTCCACAATTTTTAATATAGTTTTAAAACATATTCGTTTATCTATAAAATATAGAAAACCTTTCAACGCATTTATGATGGATGACCATTTCATACTTTTGTGGCAATTCCTCAAACTTTTCGTTTGTACATTATTTTTAACACACGAACTTCTAAATTTCTGTATTCTAAATGACAAAACACAAAATGAAGGTCAAAGGTTTTTCGTAAAAAAAATTAATCTAACAAAACAGCGTCTTTATAAGAAAAGACGTATGGTTACGGTAACTATACTCAATGACGTGAGTAAGTTGTTTTATATTAGGTAAATATGTAACGCCTTCTTTTGGCTTCTGCGGGTATTTTGATTTTTGAGTACGTGTTTATATGACATCATACTAACTGAGCCGAAGCTGCAATAAAATATCAACAAATCTATCGCAAGAATAACAAAAATCAGGTCGTTTATTATGAAGCATCGATGTTTGACCGCACACTTTAAGTTTAAATCTAATTCGAGAGTTTAAAATTGTCAATACTTTGTTCAGATTAAGCAGTTTTTTAATAATTTCAAATCGTGTCTTTAAATTTTATTACTATTATGAAATATTAGCGTCCTATATAGCACAACACAAAAAAATTTTAAGAGTATTATTGTGACGAATTGTCAATATAAATTCACATTCCAATTCTTATCCAAAGCAAATTATACAGTTAGGAGGCACTATAGGTAACAATAAACGAATGAACAAGTAACTGACTTTTCAAAAAACGTTCTAGAGATTTTTTGGTGCTCAAAATGCATTTTATTGCTGAGATCTTAAAATTTAAATTAGTTATGACGTTGGAACAATGCAGGAGAGATGAAAGTTTAACAGATAACAAAAATAGCTTTACTGCTATTATTTTTGTGGCAACAATAGTAACGTTTAAAAACCGCATGAATTAGGGGGTATAATTACCTGCGTTGTAGCTACGTACCACTATCAGTCATCCCTCAGAAAAAAATCGGTAGTAGTAAATAGTAAATAAATGCGTAAAGAGACACGTTGGACTGTGACACCAAAGTTATATAGTGCTTCATCTTCAAATTCTTTTACACCACGACTATGTTGATAGTAGACTCAAGCGGCTGGAACCACTTCAAGCAATTTTTTTGGCAGTGACGTAGCTGGCGACTTACATTTCATTAAGCAGAAACAAAATAAAGATTGTACGTAAATCAGAATTCAGCGAATTACAAAATTTCCAATATTTACATATTTTCGTACGCCATTGTATCATGAGGGTTGGGTATTTTTAAAATTAACGTTAAATTGTTTTACTAAAGCACCATTTCTTTGTTCTGTTTTTACAAAAAATTTGGGAAGATGAATTCAGCAGCGGAATTATATACTTGGAACGTTTACTTACTAACCCTCTGTTTCACAAGTTAATTTTAATACAAAAGATGTATATTTCTTCAAAAACAGTTTGTCAACTACTGCCACAAAATGTATTATGTGGAATAGAAAATTTACAATAGCTGAGTTTATATTTTTAATAATAATAAGACAATATTGTCACCTCATCTCAGCTTCTGATGACGTAATGGTGATGAAAATTTGGTTATAAATTAAAATTTCTCTAGTCAGTTTCTCATACATAGGGATAACATATTTTTTGTTTATTTAGAACTTTACTAATTAAATGTTTCTTATTTCTGTTTGTTAAAGATCGGTGTCCGGATGTTTAGTATAGTAATTAATCAGTATTGAAAGTATGAGGCATTAAATTAATAATATTACCGCATAATTCCTATAAATATATAGTTGTAGCTTTTTTACAATTTTTAACCAATTATCTAAGGGATTATTACAGCATTACTACTATATGTTTGACCTTATGCGAGCTTGTTAAGTTATTTATAATTTATTTGGTCAGCTGCAGGGGGACGCTGCTTTGTATCCACGGGTCGTGGTAGCCACGACAGTAAAATACTGAAATAAAATTTTAAAAATAATTTTGTCGATGTGCCCACTGTAATATTTAGCATAAAATGCCAATTGTCGATGTATCCACGGGTCGTGGTAGCCACGACAGTTAAATAATAAAATAAAATTTTATTTAACTATTGTCGTTGTGCCCACTGCTAACGTTGTTGTATTTATTAAATGTACTTGCTGTCGATGTATCCACTTGCAACTTTTAGTTAAAATAGGCCTTTGGCGAATAGTCCACAGTGCGTCGTAACAACGCCAGTTTCTTGCTTTCTTTGTAATAAAATTATGTTTTCGAAGATTCTAATGTTGTGTTATATGTATAAATGGTTGCCTGCATTTTTAATATACCAGCGAACCCCAAGAAACTATAATTATATGGGAATTTACTTTTTAGGTACTCGATACCTTAACTTTAACTTAACCTAATGCCACCTGCGTCAAGCGGAGATACTTATTACAAGTTATTTTATTATGTGTACTAATCTCTTCTTATTTATAAAAATTTCTTATTATTGTAAAATCAGTTAACGTACAAAATGAGGTTTGACGTGGCGGGCTCGCAAGTTGTATTTTAAAAGCGGCTAAATTTGTCTCCTGTAAATGAAGATTTTGAATCTAAGAAAAAAGTTTTGATAACGAACCTGCTGAAAATGTCATAAAAAATCCTTTGATAAAAAAATAGATAAAATGCTGTAAAAAAAAGCCGACCAACGCATTTTAATTATTTGTTTTAGCATTGATAGTCTTAGCTTGTCGGTTGCTTGGGGTCCTTCCTGGAATTGTATTTTTAAAAGAGTGTATAGCAGAATAAAATAACCGCTTATATCCATACGTTGTCGGTCGAAAATTTAGGGGGTTTGTTAAAATGTAAAAACTTTAAATTATAGTTGCAAAACATGATATTCTATAAATAATACTATTTTCTGAATTGATGTTATTTAGTTTCCGTGTCTTATTTTAAATTTGGAAATAATTGTATTAGGCTGCACTCGAGGCAGGCAATTAATGGCGATAATCCTGAGTCACTTTAATCTCTGTTAATAACACCACCGAACTGCACGCAAGTTACTCTTCACCATAAGACAGCAGATTGATCGAATCACCTTCCTGTCTTGCGTACACATGAAAGAATATGTAATAAATTAAATCATTTAATTTATTGTCAAATATAATGTAAAAATGGGCTCAGTTTCGTAATTACGTTCTTCGGATTTTCTTGAAATAACATTTATTTAAACGGCATTATATACTTTTGCAGACTTGCGAGAGAAATTTTATCAACCAACACTTTTTTCCGCGGCGTTCTTTACCGCCGGCACTTTTTCTGCTCACCACTTTCACACTGCACTGTGAAGCGCCAGTACAGTTCTGATGGACTGTAAGTTCACGAGATTTATAAAATTGGTAATTATTTATCACCAACAAAGTATTTCCTGGTTCGCTTAACATTAGTTGAACGTCTTCCATTTCTGATATATGGTTTTAACACGTACTGATATAAAACTGATATTGTTTAAGAAATTAAAGAAATCCATTAGTTAGAATTATCTGTTTGCGTGCAGTTTGAATACACCGGAAGTTTAGGCGGTTCTTTTTTCGTATTTGGGTTTAATTAGAAACATAAAAAACATGTTTTTTCGTTTTAAATAAAAAAAAACGTTTCTTTTCAACCCCGTTAACGATTAACTAACTAATCATTGGTTCATGTTAATCAATAATCAAATATTTAACTGCTGGCTAAAAAGTTTAGTAAAGCCGGACGTAAGTGTACCATCTTGCAAATTAATTAACCAGCAAAATTTTAGAAAAACCATGTGACCTGTTTTTTGGCAATATTTTCTTTGTTGAACACAGTTTGATGTTTTTACCTACAGTTCTCGTACAAAGTTTCATAAACATAAATAAATTTTATGTACTTTCTGGGAATTTTCAAAACTATTGGTTTTATAACTTGCAGAACAGATGTTTGGGGATTCTCAAGCCGCGCCGTAAACACAATAGACGCAGTAGGCCGTAAAGACCGGCGGCGGCACCTGATTGCAAGTGATGTAATGCCGCTTTTCTAAGTACCCACTACCTGTTGGCATAGAAATATAATTTCACAGATAATTTATTTAAAATATTTATAAAACACCAAAATCGTTGCAAATCTTTATATCTTTCTTTTAATTTGATAGCTACTAATTCTAAAACTCGGTAGCTGCAAGGAACAAATTATACAAATCACTGCATGTTCACTTGTTCAGGTACTGGTATTATTCGAATTAAGTGGGCAAGTAATAAAAAAAATTTTACTTAAAGCTGCTTATCTACCTAGACCACGGCTTAGTTCCAGCAGTCTAGGTGCCATTATTGTATTTCTAGAAAAAACATAATGGCCGGGAATTTCCACGAAAGTGGAGACCTCCGACCTGTTTCTTTTAAATAGTTTCATAACGGGTTGACCTACAGAGTTTAGATTTTATGTGTCTTTCTATATTTAAGAGTAACAAAAATCATAAGTTTGAATGATTAGTAAGCTAATCATAGCTTTGACAAACCTTATGTGTAACCGAACGTTATACTATTTTAAAGTAATGAAAAAAGGCGGTGAGGCACCAACGCTGGACTTTCCCATACTTTAAATAATAACAGTATATGTGCGTAGAACAATACTTAAGTAATTTTCAACGCTACATTTGAACTCGACCCCAGCAAATCTTATGAGAGCAAGTGAGAAAACATTATGCGCGCTATGACTTATACGAGAGAGATACGAAAACATTGTCACGGGATAACATAATTGTTTATAACTTATTTATTGTTAGAGCTACGAAGTCGGTTACATTAGCAAAGTATTACGTTTTTTTACGTAGATTACGATGCTGCAAGTTAAAAAAAATTACACGCCGCGTTTACAAATTATTTATAAAAATGAATTTTTTATATCAAACACCCTGTATATTTTAACAAATTTTCAAAATTTAGTTTAGTTTATTAAAAGCTTATTTTTTCAATCAATATTTCATATACCTACGCATTCCCAGGCGCATCAAAATTAGACTAGCCGTTTCCGAGCAAAAGGCGTAATTACATATTAAAAAACAAAATTGGAGATATATTGCTTAGTTTCTAAAGAAAATTAAAAAATAAACGAAATTTTCAATTTTCTGTTTTATTATTTATTTTACATGTTTCTCGCTAATGCATTATTCAGACACTTTTTACCCTTAATATATTTCTTTTATCACATTTCATGTAACAGCTTTCATGGTTAATTTTCGACTGTCAATTTTATTATCTTACGGGTGGACAAGCATTTTTTCCATATTTAAATTAAACAGGGTGTTTTTAATTGTGATTTCAATGATGTATCACACTTCGCAGTTTGTTTTAGTTTTAAGTTTATTATTAAAAAAAATTTATTTAGAAGGCCATGGTAACATTACGCCAATAATTGATTTGGGCAACGGCAAAAAAATTCAAACCAAAAACATTCACAAAAAATCCAAGTAAAAGAAATTTACGAAGAAAATCCAAAAAAAAAATAAAATTATGTATTTTTTTTACGTCAAAACTCAAAACTAACTTGATGAACAAGATTAAATCTATTTCCTTGCAGTAGTATTCAACGGTATTTTTATTTTTATAAGTAAAGTTGACAGCGCAAAAACGTTTTTTCAAAAACTTTTGGGAGGCTACAGAGTAAAATTTGGGCCAATACAACAATGCGACAGTTTACCATAATTAATTAATTAGGTAATATATTGCCAACAACTGCCGTAGTTACCACGCATCGTGGGCACATCGCCTAATACTTATTTTAACTAAACTTGTCGAGTGGATTCATCGACAGCAAGTATATTTAATAAATCCAACAAAGTTAGCAGTGGGCACAAAGACAGTAGTTGAATAAAATTTTATTTTCTTATTTAACTGTCGTGGCTGCCACGACCCGTGGATACATCGACAATTGGCATTTTAAGCTAAATATTACAGTGGACACATCGACAGCTTTGTGTTTAAAATTTTATTTCATTATTTTACTGTCGTGGCTACCACGACCCGTGGATACAAAGCTGGCGACCCAGCTGCAGTTGCTGCATGTGTAATAGTAAAATAAAATCAAATAAGGCGTATAATATAAATAGTCACGGGTTTTAAAAGTACTACACCAAACAATTTTATGAATTTGTCATTTTTAAATGGGTTTAAGCACACCCATCGTTTTTTTTACTTGTTAAATTTTAACAAAATATTTTGCTGGTTTGGAACTAAAAGTTCGAACACTATAACGATAAACCATAATCTTACTTATAAAACGTAACACACAAATCCCATTAAATTATAAAAATCATGCCGTTACTTTGATGCTTTATATTTATTTTAATGTTTTCTCCAGTATATACAAAGATCCGCTTGCTTTTTGCAATCAATTACTGATTAGACTCCCATTAAACTTGCGTTAGCTAATTCTTTCATTACTTTCTAGATCTTAACAACAAAGTGGGTATTTCTCAGATTAAAAATTGCTAATAAACAACGACATTGGTAATTTCCAATAACCATTTTTAAGCAAGAAATTTACCCACATAGTTCAAGTGCCGTTTTTTATACAGTTTTAACTAATTAGTAGCTCTACAAAGCGGATTTGTAGGTGACCAATTTTTTTATTGTAAGGATACCACGATTTCTGCAAAATGCGCTAATTGTTACCTACTGTACTAAAGTGCCACGAGATTTATTTTAGGGATTGTTTCACCAACCACTAGAAACTTGCTTTTGCAATTCATAATGAGGTAACTCATTTGATGGCTTTACAATTTAATGCATAACAATCCGCACAATAAAAACCAGCTTCTCATTCCCCAATCCTGTTTGTGCAGTTCGGTTTTTATAGAGTCGATAGCTCGATACGCATATGATAATTTTGTATATAAATAACTTGGCCAACTCATACTAGGACAAAACACAAATAACAGTGCTGATAAAAGTGTTAATCGAAATATTTCCTGCGTTTAGAACTTTGTCTTTAAAACAATTTAAGGTAACAAAAGCGTAACAAAAGTAAGTAAATACAAATATTTATTTGTGTACTTATACAGTTTATTATCATTGATCTCATGAAAATTGTAACAAAAACACGTTTTTGTATGTTCGACCTTTGATGGGTGGCTGACTTGGTTTCTTCGATCATATTTCTCGATTTTTGAGTAATTTGAAGCATGGGCGCATATCAATTTTTTCGGGCAATTAAGTTTCACGACAACCAGAAATAGGAAGCGAAATTTAACTAATTTTTATGTTATCATATTTTCAAGATTTGGTAAACTTGAAAGCAAAATAAGCTAACGGATATCTAAACAGATTTATTGCTATTCTCTCTTTATCTAAATGGCGGTCAAAAAGGTTTTCTCAAAATTCTTACTTCAGAAGAATATTTCCTCAACCATGAATTATCAAATCGGAGCAAAATTTGTTATTATAAGAGCCCTAGTGAACACAATATGTTATTATGAGACTGTATTTTAAAAAACAGTGAAACTTTCAATCTTAAAATTTCTTGACATTTTGGGAACTTTTTATAATTATTGGTTTTTAATTTGGTGGGCAGATAGAACTAGTGGTGCACTGCAGTTTGGTTTTGCCCCAGTGCCCTGCATAAATTAGCCATTAAAAAAATTAATTTGAATTTCATCATCAATTGAACTTCATCCGACATAATTAAATATGCTTCCGTCCCATATTTTGGTGACAAATCAGAAAAAAAATGCTAAAGTTATAAACAATGCAATAAAATACAAAGTGAATTTTAAGACAACTAAAAACATTTTAAACATTTTGTTTAGTGCAAAATCAAAAACCGACGATTTGCTAAAATCAGGCATTTACAAATTAAATTGTTCGCATTGTAATTCGATTTATATGGACCAGACAATTAGAAATTTTGATATTAGGTATAAAAACACGTACGTTGTTACAAATACAAACATCCACATAAATCCAATTACGCTAAACACTTACCAGAACACAAAAATTAATTGACATCCAATAACACTATAAAATGTTTACACTTTTGTGATGATAAACGTAAATTATATATACTAGAAGCTTTTGAAATTCACAAACATTTAAAAACTGTACCGTTAATGAATAAGCAAATTGATCTCTTAAATTCGCCTCTATTGGACATTTTGGAATAAGAAATCAAGTCATCTGCAGACGATTACCGAGATCAAGTCAGAAAGTTCTATTGTTGCTGTAACAACACTTACTGTTTATATTTTAATATAACCTTTGATAATAACATGTGAACATGTCGAAATACCTATAAGGTTTAATAAATAAATATTATTGAAGTAATAAAGTATTTTATGTATACTCTTCACTTCAACGAACTAAAGTTAAAACTTATAAATGAAACTCTTTATTTTTCTTTTATTTTTCAGAAAATGTGGTTTTCCGGATTTTCGCTCTTTTTGATACTATCAGTTATATCCTGTATAGCAGCCAAATGTATTTACAAAACAGCCGAAAACTTCGAATTTCTGAAATGCGACGAACTAACAGAGAACGTTAAAGATATTTCCATAACAGAGGGAAACATTCTTGAAATAAAAAAAGGTCTTTTCAATTCATTTATTAATTTGATAAATATAGACATGGGTAGGAACAATCTTCAGAAAATTGAACCTGGATCCTTTGACGGATTAAAACTTCAAACTCTAGTGCTACCCGACAACAGTATTAGGACCATCAGTCATGGGACTTTCAATTCCCTTAACACAACGACGAGATTAGACTTATTTGGTAATAAGCTGGAGTCACTGGATGCGAATATATTTTCAGGAATGACGTCGCTCTCATGGATTGCATTAAGTGGAAATAAAATCAAGACTATACATAAAGAAGCTTTCAACGGTTTGGAAAATTTGCAGTCTTTATTCCTAACTTGGAACAAAATTGAATCACTCGAACTTGGTACTTTTGACGGCTTGGTTAATTTAAAAATACTAGACCTAAGTATCAATTCCTTAACTGAAGTTAAATTCGGTTTGTTTGCAAATCAACGGATTCTTGAGAAATTGAGTATAGAGCAGAATCGCATAGAACGTTTACCTGACGGTTTATTTAACAATTTAACGGCAATCAAAAATATTGATGTTTCCGATAACAAACTTCGAGAACTTCAAGAAAACTTGTTTTATGGAAGAAATACGTTAGAAAAGCTGACGTTTGGTGCTAATAATATTGCTCAGTTTGACGCAGAAAGAATATTGGTGCAGCTCCCAAATTTGAAAGAGGTGCAGCTACATAATAATCCATGGAAATGTGAAGAATTGAGGAAGATACAAGAAAATTTTAAAACTAAACATGTTATTAGTACTAATCTGCGTCCTGTTCAAAATTCGTCCAATATTGATGGTATTGGTTGTAAAGATTAAATAGTTATTTAGGTATCTAGTGCGCGAAATTATGCTTTGGTGCTCGAATGAAATTCTTTTGTCGAGGCGGTAGCCGAGACAAAAATCATTCGAAAGCACCAAAGAAATTTCGCGCACGAGTTGCATACAACATTTTCTCTATAGACTTACTGAAATAATGAAAAAAATTAAGTAAAATCATAATAAAAATCAAAAATAAAGATTTATTCTATCGCAATCTAGTCTGTTTTTTTTGTTATCACGTAAACAAAATTAAACAAATATTAATATTTGTCAGTTATTTTTTTCCGAAACAACCTATTATAAATGATGGAAATATTGGAAATGGAAGAAAATATACCTTTTGATATTACGGAAGTGGCTAATAATGCAATTGCTAACCTGTTACCCGGAAAATCAAAATGTTACCATTGTCGTCAAGCACGAAATATTTTTCGCTCTAGTGCGCGAAATACTTCGTGCACGTTGTCAAGATAAACAACTCCAATGTGACATTTTGCATACTGAGATTAATGTAAAAATGTCATCATTTTTTGACGTCTGTAGAAAAAAATACTTATTTTACTTTTTAGTAATGCAGAGCTTTCTTGATTTAACTTTAATTGGAAAAGGTTGATACAGGTAGGTTTTCTTTTCATAATGTGTTATAAAATTTGCTAAATATACATCACGCAATTTTTCTGCCTTTTGCGTTTTGTTTACACAGTCGCTGGAAAATCACGAACCTAGAAAATCTTCAAATAAGTAATATAACTAGTGACTCGGTTTTCCAACATAAACTTGTTTTCAATTTCATTTTATTAGTAATTATTTTTTACATTGCATTTCAATTCGTTGAATTTTTGAAAAAGTGTGATGTATATCAAAGTTTTTGGCATTTACTAAATAAGGTTGTAAACAAAATTATGTATTATTTAAGTTTTTGTTTTCTATATCCGTTTTTAACTATGTTGTACTAAGCATGATGTAGATTTCCCTCTTAAAGCACTTAATTTGTTGCGTACTACGTATACGAGACCTGCATTAACAGTTTAACAATTTTTCTTTACGAAATCGTAAGAAGCAAATTTTTTGTTCAAGTACTGCATTTAAACACGACTACACGTAATAAAATTATGAGACAACCAGACACGAGTAAAATGAAAAAATAAACAAAGGTTTCTAATTGATTAATGTTGTTTTGTTTTTTAACCGACTTCAAAAAAAGGAGGAGTTTCTCAATTCGTCTGTATATATGTTTTTTTTTTTATGTATGTTCGGGCATAACTTTTTTGTTTATGAACCGATTTTAATGATTTTTTGGTGTTAGGTTCAGTATAGTTCCAAGGTGGTCCCATTATAATTTCATTGGTATTGGAGCTTGAACTTCGAAGATACTCCTCAAAATCTATTTTTTTAACGGACTTTTTTAGTGTTTCCGTATTTCATTTTCCGTTTCAACTAGCAATCGTTTCCTCATTCGAGAAACACCCCTACTAGGTCTACCCATCACTTAAAATTGTAAAATAATTAACTTTAAAAAAAAAGAAAACCGACTTCAAATAAAAACACAAAAGTAACATAAGTTAACTAAAAAGCAAAAAATAAATGTTTTTTATAAAACAGTTTAATACTTATTTGTTGTTCCGTTTAATGTAATTAAGAAATTGTTGTTTATTATATAATTATTAATTGTTTTATAATTTTTAAGTCGGTGCCAAGTAAAACATAAAAATTATATACCTTGCTGCAATAACAAATTAGATTCGAATTTTTATGTTTTACTGGGCACCGACTTAAAAATTATAAAACAATTAATAATTATATAATAAACAACAATTTCTTAATTACATTAAACGGAACAACAAATAAGTATTAAACTGTTGTATAAAAAACATTTATTTTTTGCTTTTTAGTTAACTTATGTTACTTTTGTGTTTTTATTTGAAGTCGGTTCTCTTTTTTTTTAAAAGTTCCCTTTCCCCTCAAGTGCCTTCCTTAATGCACCCTTGGTTGCAAGGGTGCGTCACGCTACAATTTATATTTTTTTCGAGCTTAAACCTAAAATCTTAAAATACCAAATTTCATCAAAATATAAAAATGTTAATTTTAGGGATAACAATTTTTAAAATTTTGAAATAATAATTTTTATCTTTTTCTAGCTCAAAATACCTTCAATGACAAATTTCATCAAAATTTATAAATTTTAATTTTTGGGGTAAAACTTTTTAAAATTTTAAAAATAATAATTTTTGTTTTCTAGTTCAAAACACATTAAAATGCAAAATTTCATAAAAATACAAAAATGTAAATTTTAAGCGTGAAAATTTTAAAAACAATTTTTTTTCTATCTCAAAATACCTTTAAAATAGCAAATTTCATAAATAAATAAAAATGTAAATTTTAAGGGTGAAAATTCTTAAAATTTTAGAAATAAAATTTTTTTTGTAGCCCAAAATACCTTAAAATACCAAATTTCATCAAAATCCTAAAATTATTTTTTTTATTATTTTTTATTATTTTTAAAATCATAATTATAATTTTTGTTTAGCTTAAAACACCTTAAAAACCAACATCATAAAAATTTAAAAATTTTAATTTTAGGAATGAAAATTTTTCAAAATAATTATTTTTTTCTAGCTCAAAATACCTTAAAATACAAAATTTCACCAAAATTTAAATTTTATAGGTCGAAACACCTGTTTAGGTAAACGAACAACTGAAAGAACTCAGAGTTTTTTCCTTGATAAAAAATTGCTTCTGTGATCATTTGACGAACTCGTACCGAGTTTTAAGCCGAAATTCTAACATTTTTGAACATTGAGTTTGTCGAATATTTAGACCAATTCAGGTTAGCTACCAAAATCAAACAACACAGAGTTTTTTTTCTTAATCAAAAGTTTCTTCTATGACTATTTGACACACTCACACCGAGTTCTACATTCAAAATTTTTTTGAAAATTGACTTTCATTTCTAAAGTAGTTCAGGTTTGCGATCAGAAGGAAATTTGTCATAATTATTTACTCAATGAAAGGTTGCTTCTAGGATCAAGTGACGTCATTTTTTGTATAGTACCTGAATAGTGCTATTGTTCGGTAAACTTCAATAGCATTTCGCAACCTGTTTCAAATTTTATCCTAAGTTTTGGGAACGGACGGATGTAATCAGGAAGAACCACATTTTAATAAACTACTAAACTTCTGAATAAAGCAAATATTTAAAGATTTGGATTTATTTAAATTAATAAAAAGCAAAATATTATTAAAATTGCGATATAATTTTTGTTACAGCTTTTGAGCGTACGGTACGTAGAGGCACCAAGTGATTTACAGCGGTTTGTAATTCTTGTCTACGGACAGATATCTTTCCTTTTGAGATTTGCATAAAACTTTTAAATACAGCCACTCAAACTGTAAAATTTTGCTATTGTTGAATCACGTTTCTTTGACGCGTAATCCTACATCAAGGAACCCGCTTTGGTCAGTTTTACCGACTTGGTTTTAAAATTTTCCGTTATATGGGTGTTGCAAATAAACGCTTCTCATTTATTCGTCGACATCGTTGATGCTGTTGAACTAAAAAATATTTGTTTATTTAAAGGGTGTGCAAGAGGAAGTTGTAGTGCTTAATTCTTTTTAATCTGTTTTTTACTTTCCTGAACAATTAATAAATAATTAAATGTAAATTTACAACGTAAATACGTATTGCTACAATACCTCGCGTCATTTTAAACGTATTTGTTTAAAAAGGGTAAGTGCTTAGAGGCGCTTTTTTGAAATATCACAAGAATTTATCTAAAATAAATAAGAATATCGTAATTCACAGTGTGTTTTCTCGATAGGACCTCACGATATAAAAGCTCCCAAGTAGCACAAAATATTGCTATTATATGAATCAAATATCATTATAATATTTGTGAACTTCATATATTATTCTAATATAACATATATCAAACTAATATTTAAACTTGATGTATAGCAAATATTTGTAAGTAATATTAAGTCATCGTTAATAGAATATTTTTCCACAATATTATCAACCAAAGTTGTAGAAAATATTACCTAAATATTACGCGCTGATGCATGACAAATATTAGTTTCAAATATCAGAAAAATATTACTTACATCTTTTTTCAAAATATTACTACGATAAGATATACCAAATATTGTTTAAATATTAATAACCAATATGAAATTAATATTAAAAGGTAATATTGAAGCAATATCATTTAGACATTTTTGGATAATATTACTCAGTTCAGATTTACAAAATGTTATTTAAATATTATTACATAATATTTAACCAATATTTGCAGGTAATATTGAAAAAACATATCATTGACATTTTCAGATAATATTAGGCTGTCAAGATTTACAAAATGTTATTTAAATATTATTACATAATATTTAACCAACATTTGCAGGTAATATTGAAAAAACATAACTTTGACATTTTTGGATAATATTACTTAGTTCAGATTTACAAAATGTTATTTAAATATTATTACATAATATTTAACCAACATTTGCAGGTAATATTAAAAAAACATAACTTTGACATTTTTGGATAATATTACTTAGTTCAGATTTACAAAATGTTATTTAAATATTATTACATAATATTTAACCAATATTTGCAGGTAATATTGAGAAAACATATCTTCGACATTTTCAGATAATATTACGCTGTCAAGATTTACAAAATGTTATTTAAATATTATTACATAATATTTAACCAACATTTGCAGGTAATATTGAAAAAACATAACTTTGACATTTTTGGATAATATTACTTAGTTCAGATTTACAAAATGTTATTTAAATATTATTACATAATATTTAACCAACATTTGCAGGTAATATTGAAAAAACATAACTTTGACATTTTTGGATAATATTACTTAGTTCAGATTTACAAAATGTTATTTAAATATTATTACATAATATTTAACCAACATTTGCAGGTAATATTGAAAAAACATAACTTTGACATTTTTGGATAATATTACTTAGTTCAGATTTACAAAATGTTATTTAAATATTATTACATAATATTTAACCAATATTTGCAGGTAATATTGAGAAAACATATCTTTGACATTTTTGGATAATATTACTTAGTTCAGATTTACAAAATGTTATTTAAATATTATTACATAATATTTAACCAATATTTGCAGGTAATATTGAAAAAACATATCTTTGACATTTTTGGATAATATTACTTAGTTCAGATTTACAAAATGTTATTTAAATATTATTACATAATATTTAACCAACATTTGCAGGTAATATTGAAAAAACATAACTTTGACATTTTTGGATAATATTACTTAGTTCAGATTTACAAAATGTTATTTAAATATTATTACATAATATTTAACCAATATTTGCAGGTAATATTGAAAAAACATATCTTTGACATTTTTGGATAATATTACTTAGTTCAGATTTACAAAATGTTATTTAAATATTATTACATAATATTTAACCAACATTTGCAGGTAATATTGAAAAAACATAACTTTGACATTTTTGGATAATATTACTTAGTTCAGATTTACAAAATGTTATTTAAATATTATTACATAATATTTAACCAATATTTGCAGGTAATATTGAGAAAACATATCTTTGACATTTTCAGATAATATTACGCTGTCAAGATTTATAAAATGTTATTTAAATATTATTACATAATATTTAACCAATATTTGCAGGTAATATTGAGAAAACATATCTTTGACATTTTTGGATAATATTACTTAGTTCAGATTTACAAAATGTTATTTAAATATTATTACATAATATTTAACCAATATTTGCAGGTAATATTGAAAAAACATATCTTTGACATTTTCAGATAATATTACGCTGTCAAGATTTACAAAATGTTATTTAAATATTATTACATAATATTTAACCAACATTTGCAGGTAATATTGAAAAAACATAACTTTGACATTTTTGGATAATATTACTTAGTTCAGATTTACAAAATGTTATTTAAATATTATTACATAATATTTAACCAACATTTGCAGGTAATATTGAAAAAACATAACTTTGACATTTTTGGATAATATTACTTAGTTCAGATTTACAAAATGTTATTTAAATATTATTACATAATATTTAACCAACATTTGCAGGTAATATTGAAAAAACATATCTTTGACATTTTCAGATAATATTACGCTGTCAAGATTTACAAAATGTTATTTAAATATTATTACATAATATTTAACCAATATTTGCAGGTAATATTGAGAAAACATATCTTTGACATTTTTGGATAATATTACTTAGTTCAGATTTACAAAATGTTATTTAAATATTATTACATAATATTTAACCAATATTTGCAGGTAATATTGAAAAAACATATCTTTGACATTTTCAGATAATATTACGCTGTCAAGATTTACAAAATGTTATTTAAATATTATTACATAATATTTAACCAACATTTGCAGGTAATATTGAAAAAACATAACTTTGACATTTTTGGATAATATTACTTAGTTCAGATTTACAAAATGTTATTTAAATATTATTACATAATATTTAACCAATATTTGCAGGTAATATTGTAAAAACATATCTTTGACATTTTCAGATAATATTACGCTGTCAAGATTTACAAAATGTTATTTAAATATTATTACATAATATTTAACCAACATTTGCAGGTAATATTGAAAAAACATAACTTTGACATTTTTGGATAATATTACTTAGTTCAGATTTACAAAATGTTATTTAAATATTATTACATAATATTTAACCAATATTTGCAGGTAATATTGAGAAAACATATCTTTGACATTTTCAGATAATATTACGCTGTCAAGATTTACAAAATGTTATTTAAATATTATTACATAATATTTAACCAATATTTGCAGGTAATATTGAGAAAACATATCTTTGACATTTTTGGATAATATTACTTAGTTCAGATTTACAAAATGTTATTTAAATATTATTACATAATATTTAACCAATATTTGCAGGTAATATTGAAAAAACATATCTTTGACATTTTCAGATAATATTACGCTGTCAAGATTTACAAAATGTTATTTAAATATTATTACATAATATTTAACCAACATTTGCAGGTAATATTGAAAAAACATAACTTTGACATTTTTGGATAATATTACTTAGTTCAGATTTACAAAATGTTATTTAAATATTATTACATAATATTTAACCAACATTTGCAGGTAATATTGAAAAAACATAACTTTGACATTTTTGGATAATATTACTTAGTTCAGATTTACAAAATGTTATTTAAATATTATTACATAATATTTAACCAACATTTGCAGTTAATATTGAAAAAACATATCTTTGACATTTTTGGATAATATTACTTAGTTCAGATTTACAAAATGTTATTTAAATATTATTACATAATATTTAACCAACATTTGCAGGTAATATTGAAAAAACATAACTTTGACATTTTTGGATAATATTACTTAGTTCAGATTTACAAAATGTTATTTAAATATTATTACATAATATTTAACCAATATTTGCAGGTAATATTGAGAAAACATATCTTTGACATTTTCAGATAATATTACGCTGTCAAGATTTACAAAATGTTATTTAAATATTATTACATAATATTTAACCAACATTTGCAGGTAATATTGAAAAAACATAACTTTGACATTTTTGGATAATATTACTTAGTTCAGATTTACAAAATGTTATTTAAATATTATTACATAATATTTAACCAACATTTGCAGTTAATATTGAAAAAACATATCTTTGACATTTTTGGATAATATTACTTAGTTCAGATTTACAAAATGTTATTTAAATATTATTACATAATATTTAACCAACATTTGCAGGTAATATTGAAAAAACATAACTTTGACATTTTTGGATAATATTACTTAGTTCAGATTTACAAAATGTTATTTAAATATTATTACATAATATTTAACCAATATTTGCAGGTAATATTGAGAAAACATATCTTTGACATTTTCAGATAATATTACGCTGTCAAGATTTACAAAATGTTATTTAAATATTATTACATAATATTTAACCAACATTTGCAGGTAATATTAAAAAAACATAACTTTGACATTTTTGGATAATATTACTTAGTTCAGATTTACAAAATGTTATTTAAATATTATTACATAATATTTAACCAATATTTGCAGGTAATATTGAGAAAACATATCTTTGACATTTTCAGATAATATTACGCTGTCAAGATTTACAAAATGTTATTTAAATATTATTACATAATATTTAACCAACATTTGCAGGTAATATTGAAAAAACATAACTTTGACATTTTTGGATAATATTACTTAGTTCAGATTTACAAAATGTTATTTAAATATTATTACATAATATTTAACCAATATTTAAAGGTAACATTGAATAACAAAAATTTCATCACGCAGTGCTGCATTTTAAGGTTCTAAATGAGGATGTTTACTGATGAATTAAAAGACACAAGGGTCAGTTACTCATTTCAAGTGCTGTTAAACGATTCCGAGTCCAGAATCGGAATCGATTCTATAGCTTTAAGAATCGATTCTGCAGCCTCGTTAAAACCGATTCTTGATTCCAGAATCAAAATTCGATTCTAGAATCAATAATGGAATTCCGATTCTAAAATCATACATTTATTTTCTAGTCTAAGAATCGGAAATTAGTTTCCAATTCTAAAATATAAAATTCATTTTGATTTCAAGAATCTGTTTCGGATTGTAGAATCGTCAATAAAGATTTGTTTTCGGTTCGAAGCATCCGAGAAAGAAAGACAAAATATTTCAGAGCGCTGGTAATCTTTAGCATCCTTCTTACTGGGGTACTATTTAAATAGGGGTTTTAAATCCAGAGTTCGCCCCATGATGTGCACAAACCTTTTCTATACCTGATGTAACTACCTGTTATTAATACCAGTGTGCTGCTTAACAATTTCAAATACTTATTTTAAGTTTATAAACAAAATATTGGTTAAAAACCTATTTCACTCTTAGTATCACAATCTTCTGACGCGAAGATTTTAAAGACAACTGTTTAAATTTGGTTCTATTGTTATTAACATCTAGACAATGGATGAAATGATAAAAAACACATGATCGGCGTTCCTGTTCAGAACGACTTTCTGATTTTTACTTTTTTATACTTCTACTGAAGTATGGATCTATGGAAAAGAATCTAGGCAATACAAAGCCGAGGGAAATCATAAATAACGTTTCTTTTTTTTTCGTGCGGTGTGTATACTAGGTTTACTGGTTTTAGAATCTTGATTTAAAAATAAAAATAATACAAATATATTTTATATTTTGGATTTTTTTCCCATGGCTAATTTTGCCTCTGGATTTTTTGCCTTGAACTGTTTTGCTGAAATTTTTCGTAGATGTTTTCCTTTGATTATTTAAACTAGACTCTAAAAATTTAAGTTTATTCTGCCTTATTAATTTCATAGTTTTGTCATTTTGGGGAAATTTATTTGAGGAATACTACTGGGTGGTAGTAATTTTATAAAAAATCAGTTTTTGTACTGGTAATACGAAAGGTAGTTATAAAAGAGATATTTGTCGGCTACTTTTCAAAGCATCGATGTCGGTTTGATGTATATTTCCGAGTAATCCTGGTGTATTTACTTTCCTGCTAATGGCCATCTTTGTCTACTGGATGGCTTGCTTTTAGAAAAGATAAGGTTTATATTTGTTGAAATATTATTCTTATTTTTGTTAAATATTACTAAGAAATACTAGTTGTATATTAGGATGTTATATGCGTGCAGAGATAAAAAAAGTAATAAAAAAAAATGTTTAAGATAAAGTATGATTCAAATACAATCGCCTAGCAATATCCCTGCCAACGTGCCGCCTACCTGAGCAGAAAAAAGGCTTTTACTTTTGGAAATAATTCTAGGAAATTTCAGTTTTGGTAACAAAGTACCTGTTTACTCCCTACTACCTACCTTTGCGGGTGGTGAGTTAATCTACGGGGCTATGTTTCTGTGAATAACTTACAAGTGAGCCATTGCTGCAAATAGGTAACTAGCGAGCAGAGTTCCTTCCCATAAGTGATAATTTGTTTTCTCGTTAGCGTTACATCTTTAAATGAGGTACGTTAAGTTTACATTTTTTAGTAGTTTTGGTGTATTTATTGATATTTATATTTATAGGTCGAGATTCTCCATTTTGCAGGCCGTGAAAGCGCACCTATTCCTACAAATGACCAAGTTATTGGCCAACGAAATGGCTTTGCGATATTCCAGAATTTGCAATACGGGAAATTGCCATTTTGCCATTTGCACATTTTTAAAGCTATTGTTTGTAAGTATTTTGTTAGATTTTCTTAATCTGTTAACTAAAACAGCTTGTAGTTTTAGCTGTTACACGCAGACGTTTTGTAAGCACATCCGACACGAAAATGAAAAAGTTAGTGTAGGCATTCCTGGCCACTTCCAAAAAGGTTGGTCTCATTTATTCGTACATTATTCAGAATTTCTTCACTTACATGTACATTCCTGACCCAAGTTCATTTTTTTTACTATGAATGTCGGAATGGAAGAATGTGTCACGTAACTTTGTGAAACCATGCCCGAAAATAAACTAATTAATAGTTAATACTCGCGTACACAGTTAACTATATGTTATATTTTAACTTTCAGAGACACCACCGTTACGGACAGAGGCACAGGGAGATATATGACAATTAATTGTAAATCTATATATAATGTAAAAAATGTATGTATAATAAACTACCAGGAAGGACGTTTTTGTTTTTTTAACATTGTGTGTGCTTCTACATCGGATTGAACTATATTTTGGACAAAAAGTGAATAAATATTTTGAAAATCTGTTAAAATTATTGGTTTAATGAATTTAGATAACATTATTTAAATATTTTAAAACTACATTGTGGAAATATTGTATGTAGCATGTTACGTTAACACAAAACAAACATTTATGTAATATTATTTAAATATTATTTTTATATTACCGTTACACACAATATGTCCACAATGTAATTTTACAATATTTAATAATATTTTCAAAATTCATTAAACAACTATTTTTGACAAATATCATATATTTATTTAAAAAAATATTAAGACAACATTTTGAACAAATATTGTATACATCTTTGAATAAATATTATAGAAATGTCTTTTTTTAATATTACCGTAATATATAAAAATTGTTACATACAATATTTCTCCAATGTAATTTTCAAATATTTAAATATTTTAAAACCATTAAATAAATATTTTTGAGAAATATCATATATATATTTAAAAAAAATATTAAAACAATATTGTGAAGAAATATTGTATACATCTTTAAATAAATATTATAGAAATGTTTTCTTTTAATATTAACGTAATATAAAAAAATGTTACATACAATATTTCCACAATGTAGTTTTGAAATATTAAAATAATATTTTCAAACACCATTAACAAATATCATATAAATATTTAAAAAAAATATTAAGAAAATATTTTGAACAAATATTGTATGTACGTATTGAATAAATATTATAGAAATGTTTCATTTTAATATTAACGTAATATAAAATAATGTTACATACAATATTTCCACAATGTAGTTTTGAAATATTAAAATAATATTTTCAAACACCATTAACAAATATCATATAAATATTAAAAAAAAATATTAAGAAAATATTTTGAACAAATATTGTATGTACGTATTGAATAAATATTATAGAAATGTTTCATTTTAATATTAACGTAATATAAAATAATGTTACATACAATATTTCCACAATGTAGTTTTGAAATATTAAAATAATATTTTCAAACACCATTAACAAATATCATATAAATATTTAAAAAAAATATTAAGAAAATATTTTGAACAAATATTGTATGTACGTATTGAATAAATATTATAGAAATGTTTCATTTTAATATTAACGTAATATAAAATAATGTTACATACAATATTTCCACAATGTAGTTTTGAAATATTAAAATAATATTTTCAAACACCATTAACAAATATCATATAAATATTTAAAAAAAATATTAAGAAAATATTTTG
The DNA here is from genome assembly GCA_958336395.1 of Ctenicera cuprea. NCBI lineage: Eukaryota > Metazoa > Arthropoda > Insecta > Coleoptera > Elateridae > Ctenicera > Ctenicera cuprea. The sequence continues at coordinate 26,815,952 of OY284494.1, forward strand.
AACAAATATTGTATACATCTTTAAATAAATATTATAGAAATGATTTATTTTAATATTAACGTAATATAAAAAAATGTTACATACAATATTTCCACAATGTAGTTTTGAAATATTAAAATAATATTTTCAAACACCATTAACAAATATCATATAAATATTTAAAAAAAATATTAAGAAAATATTTTGAACAAATATTGTATGTACGTATTGAATAAATATTATAGAAATGTTTCATTTTAATATTAACGTAATATAAAATAATGTTACATACAATATTTCCACAATGTAGTTTTGAAATATTAAAATAATATTTTCAAACACCATTAACAAATATCATATAAATATTAAAAAAAAATATTAAGAAAATATTTTGAACAAATATTGTATACATCTTTAAATAAATATTATAGAAATGATTTATTTTAATATTAACGTAATATAAAAAAATGTTACATACAATATTTCCACAATGTAGTTTTGAAATATTAAAATAATATTTTCAAACACCATTAAACAAATATCATATAAATATTTAAAAAAAATATTAAGAAAATATGTTGAACAAATATTGTATGTACGTACTGAATAAATATTATAGAAATGTTTCATTTTAATATTAACGTAATATAAAATAATGTTACATACAATATTTCCACAATGTAGTTTTGAAATATTAAAATAATATTTTCAAACACCATTAACAAATATCATATAAATATTAAAAAAAAATATTAAGAAAATATTTTGAACAAATATTGTATACATCTTTAAATAAATATTATAGAAATGATTTATTTTAATATTAACGTAATATAAAAAAATGTTACATACAATATTTCCACAATGTAGTTTTGAAATATTAAAATAATATTTTCAAACACCATTAAACAAATATCATATAAATATTTAAAAAAAATATTAAGAAAATATGTTGAACAAATATTGTATGTACGTATTGAATAAATATTATAGAAATGTTTCATTTTAATATTAACGTAATATAAAATAATGTTACATACAATATTTCCACAATGTAGTTTTGAAATATTAAAATAATATTTTCAAACACCATTAACAAATATCATATAAATATTTAAAAAAAATATTAAGAAAATATTTTGAACAAATATTGTATACATCTTTAAATAAATATTATAGAAATGATTTATTTTAATATTAACGTAATATAAAAAAATGTTACATACAATATTTCCACAATGTAGTTTTGAAATATTAAAATAATATTTTCAAACACCATTAACAAATATCATATAAATATTTAAAAAAAATATTAAGAAAATATGTTGAACAAATATTGTATGTACGTATTGAATAAATATTATAGAAATGTTTCATTTTAATATTAACGTAATATAAAATAATGTTACATACAATATTTCCACAATGTAGTTTTGAAATATTAAAATAATATTTTCAAACACCATTAAACAAATATCATATAAATATTTAAAAAAAATATTAAAAAAATATGTTGAACAAATATTGTATGTACGTATTGAATAAATATTATAGAAATGTTTCATTTTAATATTAACGTAATATAAAATAATGTTACATACAATATTTCCACAATGTAGTTTTGAAATATTAAAATAATATTTTCAAACACCATTAACAAATATCATATAAATATTAAAAAAAATATTAAGAAAATATTTTGAACAAATATTGTATGTACGTATTGAATAAATATTATAGAAATGTTTCATTTTAATATTAACGTAATATAAAATAATGTTACATACAATATTTCCACAATGTAGTTTTGAAATATTAAAATAATATTTTCAAACACCATTAACAAATATCATATAAATATTAAAAAAAAATATTAAGAAAATATTTTGAACAAATATTGTATACATCTTTAAATAAATATTATAGAAATGATTTATTTTAATATTAACGTAATATAAAAAAATGTTACATACAATATTTCCACAATGTAGTTTTGAAATATTAAAATAATATTTTCAAACACCATTAAACAAATATCATATAAATATTTAAAAAAAATATTAAGAAAATATGTTGAACAAATATTGTATGTACGTATTGAATAAATATTATAGAAATGTTTCATTTTAATATTAACGTAATATAAATAATGTTACATACAATATTTCCACAATGTAGTTTTGTAATATTAAAATAATATTTTCAAACACCATTAACAAATATCATATAAATATTTAAAAAAAATATTAAGAAAATATTTTGAACAAATATTGTATACATCTTTAAATAAATATTATAGAAATGATTTATTTTAATATTAACGTAATATAAAAAAATGTTACATACAATATTTCCACAATGTAGTTTTGAAATATTAAAATAATATTTTCAAACACCATTAACAAATATCATATAAATATTTAAAAAAAATATTAAGAAAATATGTTGAACAAATATTGTATGTACGTATTGAATAAATATTATAGAAATGTTTCATTTTAATATTAACGTAATATAAAATAATGTTACATACAATATTTCCACAATGTAGTTTTGAAATATTAAAATAATATTTTCAAACACCATTAAACAAATATCATATAAATATTTAAAAAAAATATTAAAAAAATATGTTGAACAAATATTGTATGTACGTATTGAATAAATATTATAGAAATGTTTCATTTTAATATTAACGTAATATAAAATAATGTTACATACAATATTTCCACAATGTAGTTTTGAAATATTAAAATAATATTTTCAAACACCATTAACAAATATCATATAAATATTTAAAAAAAATATTAAGAAAATATTTTGAACAAATATTGTATACATCTTTAAATAAATATTATAGAAATGATTTATTTTAATATTAACGTAATATAAAAAAATGTTACATACAATATTTCCACAATGTAGTTTTGAAATATTAAAATAATATTTTCAAACACCATTAACAAATATCATATAAATATTTAAAAAAAATATTAAGAAAATATGTTGAACAAATATTGTATGTACGTATTGAATAAATATTATAGAAATGTTTCATTTTAATATTAACGTAATATAAAATAATGTTACATACAATATTTCCACAATGTAGTTTTGAAATATTAAAATAATATTTTCAAACACCATTAACAAATATCATATAAATATTTAAAAAAAATATTAAGAAAATATGTTGAACAAATATTGTATGTACGTATTGAATAAATATTATAGAAATGTTTCATTTTAATATTAACGTAATATAAAATAATGTTACATACAATATTTCCACAATGTAGTTTTGAAATATTAAAATAATATTTTCAAACACCATTAACAAATATCATATAAATATTAAAAAAAAATATTAAGAAAATATTTTGAACAAATATTGTATACATCTTTAAATAAATATTATAGAAATGATTTATTTTAATATTAACGTAATATAAAAAAATGTTACATACAATATTTCCACAATGTAGTTTTGAAATATTAAAATAATATTTTCAAACACCATTAACAAATATCATATAAATATTTAAAAAAAATATTAAGAAAATATGTTGAACAAATATTGTATGTACGTATTGAATAAATATTATAGAAATGTTTCATTTTAATATTAACGTAATATAAAATAATGTTACATACAATATTTCCACAATGTAGTTTTGAAATATTAAAATAATATTTTCAAACACCATTAACAAATATCATATAAATATTTAAAAAAAATATTAAGAAAATATTTTGAACAAATATTGTATACATCTTTAAATAAATATTATAGAAATGATTTCTTTTAATATTAACGTAATATAAAAAAATGTTACATACAATATTTCCACAATGTAGTTTTGAAATATTAAAATAATATTTTCAGAAACCATTAGACAAATATTTTTAACAAACATCATATATATATATATATATATATATATATATATATATATATATATATATATATATATATATATATATATATATATATATATATATATATATATATATATATATATATATATATATATATATATATATATATATATATATATATATATATATATATATATATATATATATATATATATATATATATATATATATATATATATATATATATATATATATATATATATATATATATATATATATATATATATATATATATATATATATATATATATATATATATATATATATATATATATATATATATATATATATATATATATATATATATATATATATATATATATATATATATATATATATATTTTAAATATTTAGCCAACATTTAGGTCAAATATTGTAAACATCTTTAAAATTAATGTTTTAGAAATGTTTCTTTTGAATATTAACGTAATATAAACAAGTGTTACATTTAACATTTCTACAATGTAGTTTTGAAATATTTAAATAATATTTTGTGCTACTGGGGTATCTCTAGAGTGTATATTCCGTCGAAGACCAAATTTATTTTAAGAAAAACGCAACTATAGAAACACTGCTACAGATATTAGTTTTCCTATAGAACAATTGGGTCGTTCGACAAGTATAAACAAGCAAAAAACTTTAACACCAATTTGGTCTTAGACGAAGAGTCTTTAAATTATAAGCACTTAAAGGTTTTTTAATTTGGCAACGCTGTACAATTTAAAGCTAAGAGACATGCATTTAGTTACCCTTGATCGTATATGTTTGTGATTCTGCAATTAAATCAAGTATGTGTTTTCTATTATTACATTTTAAAAATAAACCCAGCTTATAATGCATAGTTGCAACGTCTTCCAAAACTATAAATCGCGAAGATTTTGAATTCTTAAATATTAAATTATAAGTAAACTAATTATCAAAATGTTATAATTTATATTTGATTACTTATTTTAATTGTTGAATTATGTGTTGTTGATACTATTTAAATCTATTTCTCAACCATAGTCGAAAAAAATTTCAAAGTTTGAGCATTAATAACTCCTTAATCGAAGAGTTAACACTAAAATTGTATCCGAGTTTTTTGCTTGTTTTTTTACGTAGAATTGCGTGGTGTAATTATTAGCCGCATGTTTTAATACACCCTGTATATAATTGATCATACAGGTATGTACCAATAAATTATTTACAAATATTTCCTTCTAGTCCGGCGGCATAATTCAATAAATATTAAAAGTTGCTCTCTTTTTGAGAAAATCAGTAAATTTGGTTTAAAGATTGAAGATTGGAATATTGGCGAACGAAAATGTCTTGCAGAATTATTATCAGAAACCTTTTGAAATCGTTTCTAACACGTTTTACAGAAAACGGTTTATTTATAACGTTACACAAACGCTTACTGACGTTGTTTCCATAAATAATTTGAATTGCAATAATTATTAAGCGTTTTTTAAATTACAATATCAAAATGTTAAAACAATATAGATTTGATAAACATTCTAAAAAGTAAGCAATTAATACATTTAATAAGAACCTTTTGGAAACGTTTCTAACCCGTTTTACAGAAAACGGTTTATTTATAACGTTACACAAACGCTTTCTGAAGGCTTTCCATAAATGATTTGCACGGCAATAGTTATTAAGCGTCTGTAAAATTGCAACATTAAGATGTTAAGGCAATGTTCATTTGATAAACATTCTAAAAACGTAAGCTAATAATGCATTTCATAAGAAGATTTTGGAAACGCATCTAACACGTTTTACAGAAATCGGTTTATTTAAAACGTCACACAAACGGTTGCTGAAGATGTATTAATAAATGATTTGAACAGCAATAATTGCCTTTTATAAGAACATTTTGGAGACGTTTCTGACACGTTTTACTGAAAACGGTTTATTTATAACGTTACACAAACGCTTTCTGAAGGCTTTCCATAAATGATTTGCACGGCAATAGTTATTAAGCGTCTGTAAAATTGCAACATTAAGATGTTAAGGCAATGTTCATTTGATAAACATTCTAAAAACGTAAGCTAATAATGCATTTCATAAGAAGATTTTGGAAACGCATCTAACACGTTTTACAGAAATCGGTTTATTTAAAACGTCACACAAACGGTTGCTGAAGATGTATTAATAAATGATTTGAACAGCAATAATTGCCTTTTATAAGAACATTTTGGAGACGTTTCTGACACGTTTTACTGAAAACGGTTTATTTAAAACGTTACACAAACGGTTGCTGAAGTTGTATTCATAAATGATTTGCACTGCAATAATTTTTAATCATTTGCTAAATTGCAACATTTAATTGTTAAAGCAAAATACATTTCACAAACATTGTAGATATCTAAGCAATTAATGCCTTTTATAAGAACCTTTTGGAAATGTTTCTAACACGTATTACAGATAACGGTTTATTTACAATAGTACACAAACGCTTGTTTAATATGTTTTCATTAATGATTTGCTTTGCAATAATTATTAAACGTTTGCTAATGGCAACATTCAATTTTTAAAGCAAAATAGATATCATAAACATTAAAAAATTAAGGAAGTATTCCGCCTTTTACAAGAATCCTTTGGAAATGTTTCCGGCAGGTTTTACAGAAAACGGGTTATTTACAACGTTACACAAACGGTTACTGACGGTGTTTCCATAAATGATTTGCATTGGAATAATTATTAAACGTTTGCAATATTGCAGCTATGAAATGCTAAAGCGCAATGAATATAACAACATTTTAAAAATTTAAACAATAAAGGGTTTTGATTGCATTCTTTTCAAAACCACAGAGATACGTTTTAGTAAAAATGGTTTAATTATAACGTTGTACAAACGGTTACTGAAGGTACACCAAAAAAAGATTCGCATTGCAACAATTATTAAACGTTTGCTAAATTTCAGCATTCAAGTGCTAAAGCACAATGCATTTGACAAAAATTTAAATAATAAACGCTTTATATTGCATTCTTTTAGAAACGCCAGTGATGCATTTTACGGAATATGGTTTATTTACAACGTTATACAAACGTTTACTGAAGGTGCACCAAAGAATGGTTTGCATTGCAACAATTGTTAAACGTTTGTTAACTTGTAACAACAAATGTTAAAACAAAATACATTTGACAAATATTATAAAAATTTTAACAATGACAGCTTTTCATTTGTATTATTTTCGAACCGTTTATGACACGTTTTACAGAAAACGGTTTATTTGCAACGTTAGACAAACGGCTACTAAAGCTGCATAAAAAATAGTTTGTATTGCAACAATTTTTAAACGTTTGCTAAATTGTAACAATCGAATGTTAAAACAAAATACATTTGGCAATCATTCTAAAAATTTAAACTATTGCACATTTTTATTGAATTATTTTAGAAATGTTTGTGACACGTTTTATAGAAATCGGTTTATTTTCAACGTTATACAAAGGGTTACTAAAGGTGCATCAATAAATGATTTAGATCGATACCGTTTTCAAATATTTTATAAACAATAAACTGTAAATCATATTTTGCAAAACGTTTATAAAAGGTATATTAAACGTTCGAACTATTGTAACAACCTTACACAATGGTTTAGCGAAGGTTTATTCCAAACGTCAAACGCAGATGGTTTGATGATGGTTTATAAACGGTTATAGACAAACCGTTTGAAAATAACCGTTTATAAACCAAGGGTGTGTTAGCTGGGTTGGCTAACCGAATAGAACAGCAGCAGGGCAGCCGACCGCGTCTTACATTTGATTGGATGCGCTTCGGACTTCGGACTAAAATCGCTGTAAAAGCTTTATTATAAGAAGTATTGAAAATATGCAAAAAAAAAAATTTTTTTAACTAGAGCTAATTGATAGACATAGTTAAAATAACATAACTGCCGGAAAACACGTTGATCATATTAAAAAACATCGTTTCTTTTTCTTAAATTTTAAAATAATTGAAAATTCTCGCAGATCTAAATAAAGTACTTTAAATAGCCTATCGAACTAATAAAAATTAATAATAAGCGGCGTTTGCGTTTTTGAATAAATAATTAATCACATTGAAAATTTTCAAAAACTCCTGGAGGGTGCAGAGTAAAATTTGGGAGGTAAATAAAAACCAAATTTGTAGTTGATCGGCTTAGAAAATAAAAAAAAATGGTGTGGTAAGTTTTTGTAGAAATTTTTTACAATTTACAATTTTCAAATTTCCAAAAATGTTTTTACACACTGAAAGAAAAAAATGGTTAAATCAAAGAATAAAGTATTCAATCAACCTGTTCTGTTTGTTAAATACGAGCAATGTGTTATAAGCGTTGAGTGAAATACTATAAAATGTTAACTTTTATTCGTTCATTTAATAACTTTGCATTTTTGTTTCATCAGTTATAAATTCTTCTACCGGACTATTTTTGAAGATCGAATTAACAGTCGAAAAGGCTTCACTTGTGTATTCAACGCCATTTGTATGATTCTTTAAGCTGTTAAACAAACAGCCTGAATTCTTTATTTTAACATTTCCGAAACATTGAATTTACCATTTTGCACATCATTATAACATTTTTTTTTTGTTTAATTAACAGACTGGGAAACTTCACTCGAGTATTCAATACCATTCATCCAACAGTCTGAAGCCGTTCATACAAAAATTCCTAAACATTCTATTTACAATTAATGCATATTGTCATAATGTTCTTTCTTGTTAACGCAAAAACACGAAATTGTTAGTTCAATGGTCTAATTGTATTTGAATGAAAACGCAAAGCACCTTAAATCAATATGCATGTAGATTTCACTGAATAAAATGTATACATTAAGAATTTAAAATAAAAATACATTTTGAGCTTGAACTGATATAATTATCTAGAAAAATAAAATATTACATATTTCATTATAAAAAAACGATAAAACTAGAGTAGTATAATTTCCCCTATAAGTTTGTACAAACTCTTATGAGACAGCCTGTATTAGAAATTAATGTTAGTTAAAACAACCTAACACAAATTTATAATAACAAATAATTTTTGATTTACAATATGCATTGTGCTTGGAGAGTTACTGTGCAAATTGTTCCATTCCTTGCAAAATAACTCTTCAGTATTTTTAATCTCATAGGCGTGAAAATGTTTATTATAAATCAGAGTTTTTAATTTTCTTAAAATAAAATATACTTCATTTGTATGCTCCTTTACAATGATTGAATGAACAATTCCAATTCTACCAACTACTGTTAAAGTTGCATGTTGTTGCGTAATGCTTTTTTTTATAAATAAATTATTTTTTGTGCGTTTTGTAATTTGTCGAACGTTTTACACTTTCTGTAGTGCTCCTTGAGTCCCAAAACGTGACTTTCTGTTATTTTGAAATTAATTTATTTGTTGCATTGGTACTTTCATTTAGTAGAAATATTGGAAAATAAAAATTCCAATTTTAATGGTATTTTCTTCTAAGCAATTGCAATTTTTACACTTGATATTGGGCCAGTCTGCTATTACATTAAATTTAATTAATGGTGGAAATTTAGTTAAGGTAAACCTATTTTTAACAAATAAATCTTTTTTTGTTACTTTAGGATATTTACTTTCTTTAAAATTAAATTTATAAGAATATTACAACGCAAATAATGTTTGTATTGTAGTGTCTATTACTTGGCTACAACTTCAGCCACGTTGATTTAGTTGGCACATTAAAATTTAATTTCATAATAGACAAAAAGTTTTCACATAATGGAAGTAATTTGATTAGGCCATAACCAAAGCAACTAAAGAATCAACCTAACATTTGTTAGTATTGGTGTGTTATTTGTACTTACCGGTTTACAATTTTTGCTGCGTCCACTAATTATCTTACAATGATGGAATTCCAGAAAAATCGGGGCATAAATTTTCTTAAACCTTTGCATGTAATTGCCAGTTGCTTTGCTTTAGCACCATCATATAAAATAAACAATAGTTTCCGTCTGACTTTATACAAGTTGTACGCCGTTTTTTTGGCACTAATGATGGCCTGTTCATGGATTGCATTTATCCTATGGTATATTTATAACACCAATGATCATTTCGCAACCCGAACGCTGCGTGTTTTATATTTTACGTTATCGGCATTATTACTCCTTGCGTCCGCGAGTTCAACCGTATCAAATGCTAAAAAATTTCAATTATTGACAACATTGTTCCATGAAGCAGATAAGAACTTAAAAATCTCAAAGCCAGACATGACACGCAGAATGTTTTTAATTGAATTATGTTCAGTACATTTCTTGTTCATTGGATTAAGCATGTATAGTTCCTACGTGGTTTTGGCCATTTTTGGAGTTGCAGTGATTCAAGCCGTAGTATATCATATCCCAACTTACTTTATTGTAATTGTTGTAATGCTAATTCACAAGTATGGTGTTTCAGTGAAGCTACGGTTTAGTAGATTAAACGATCAACTAAAAAGTCTTCTACAACTATATTTAAAAAGGAAAGCTGGCAATTATTTCAAGGTGGCAAAAAGTATTTCTTTTCAATTAACAGCTAGGCACGATATAGAAAAGCAAATAATACTAGAAAGGTTTCTAAGTACAAGATTGTCTTTTAATAAGATGTGCAAAGCAATTAAAATTTTGAATACAATATTTGGTTGGCAAATTTTATTCTTTTTCGGAACAGTTGTTTTGACACTGCTTCAAACGATTACTGATGCGGTGATAGATTTCGAGTCCAAACGCGGTTTGTTACTTTATTTGTTGTGGCTAATTGTCTTTATGGTAAGTGATGTATAAATATATAATAGTGATAGTTGTAATACCACTCACTGATTTAATTTCTAAATAATTCATAAATATCTCACATACTTTCAAGACCTTACATAGTGAAAAGTGCTTGTCTTGCACAGTCAGGCATGGTAAACCAGAATTCCCGAGTTGCATTAAAGTAAAAACCACAGCTGTCAAGCTGCGACATGCTGAGTATACGTACAGTTAGCCACAAAATTAATGACACTAGTAGTAGGCGCGAATATGCAACACACAAACATTTTCCGTCCACTGCCTACAACTAACCAAAAGAATCCGCGCCGGAGGTGTTGGTTGTTGTTAAGGCAGCTAATTTGGTAAGATACATTAATTTCTGCCTCATGCCGACCAACCACGAAGAAGGGGCGGGGTTTACATTGCGCCAAATTGAAATATTTCAAATTTCAAAAATACACCTATTGGTTATGCGACCCAAGATGCACTTACGTGTAGCAACAAGCCAGCATTTTTTACTTTTGCTTCTGTTTTAAACAAAGCAGTATATAAAATTAAAAATAAAAAAAACAACGGTCGTGCTCGAAATCGAACGCAGACCCCCGCCTTGCTAGACGGCGCTTCGCGCCTCTACACTACCGAGACTCGTTGCTAAAACAGCCTTGAAATCGGTAAACAAGATAGTAAACTGTACGACGTCATGCACGTGTGTGCTAAAGCAATGGTAGGAAATTCCGCTCGTTCTTCGTGATTGGTCGGCATGCGGCAGAAAGTAATGTATACTCACAAACATGCACTTACATTGTCAACAAAATAATGAACAGAAAATTTAAGTGTTTGGAGTTTGAAGTCGGGACAACCCAGGTAATAAATATCTTGGTTGTTAAAGATTTGCCGCATACTCATTAAGTACTTGCCGCAACTACTTCTTGAGGATTAGAAACTTTACATCCCAATGCAAATTTTTTTAAACCAACTAACCTAGGTACCATAAATTTCTAAAAAAAGAAAATCTGAGGAGGCATAAATATGTTAAGATATGCAACTTTTACCATAATATGCAACGAAAGCCCAAATATGCAAAATATGCAACATAAAATTCGTGTCAATCGGTTCGAAATTGTGCGAATCGTAAAGATTTGAAGACATAAAATGAGATATGCTAAAAATAAAGCATATGCATTTTTTATATTATCCGCGCTTTATTTATCAATATGCATACGACACTAGCCTGGTTGTAACAACTTCGGAACACGCCGAATTACTATACATCATAGCTAACGGTGTAAAAAAGAAGTTGATAGGTGGTTCAATATAAATCGCTTAGTGATAAACAGTGAGAAAACGGCAAGTATCTACTCTAAAGCAGTTACAGATCAAACGCGATGTTTCGACAGTGGAAAGTTCTTAGGTGTTTATTTAGACAAATACTCTCATTCATTCGTTGCCTAGCAACAACGAAAATGTGAGCCAATAGCATTTTGTTTATTTCGAAAAAATACCGTCGGCGTCGTTGTGAAAAAATCCCGTTCGTTAGGACCCTTTTGTTGATAAATGCGATAATTCACAAGATATATGCAAATAACCGTAAAAATCGACACTTTATCATGAATACTTTTAGTTTTTAAATAATTATTTTAATTGTTAGGGATAGAACGTATAATGATATAAATATTTTTTAATGTATAAGAACTTACAAATTTTTAGGTATGGGAAAGCTAGGCGACGTGCTTCGCCCATTTTTATGATTTTTTTCAGAAATTTTAGTTCAACTAGGGAATGTGACCCATAAGAGGCTGATTTTAACAAAAGTCATTATTGAGAAAACTTGTAAAACAACTCGCAATCAAATCTAATATACAATTTTTTTGTAGGTGATGGGCATCATTGTGACAGTAACATGCGACAAGACCACAAGAGAAGCACAACGAACAGCCACCGTCTGTTACAATTTGCTACTGCATATTCCTACTGAAAGTAACAATGTCCAGGATCGCATTCTAAGAGAAGAGTTGATTTTACTTGCAGAACAAGCTACTCATCAATGTCCCTATTTTACCGCAGCAGGATTCTTTAATGTCGACCGCACCATGTTGTTTGGTCTTTTTGAAACTGTAACCACTTATCTTATTGTATTATTACAAATTATTGCATAAATGTTCTGTAGCGCCGAGTACTATTTTATGGGATAAATGTAAACACAATGAAATCAAACGGTTATCACGTAAGAATAAACAATTTGTAAAACAGTTTATTTTTGACAGCCTGTTTAAGTGACTATAAATTATAACTAGGGCTGAGCAATTATATTCACTAAAATATGCCGAAACAACCACCAATGTATGCACGAAATATGCACTAACATACTGGCACTAATATATGTTCTAAAATACGAAATTTCTGTTTGAAATTAAAAAAAAAAGGTGTATATACTGCATAATATGAAAAATTACAGTAATTATTAGTATTATTTCATAATATGCAGTAAAAATTTGTTTGCCTTTATGTAAAGATTTCAGCACAAATGCAACTGCTAACCACTTATGTCATTGTTTTATTACAAATTAATGCATAAATGTTGTGTAGCACTGAGTACTATTTTATTAAATAAATGTAAACACAATAAATTAACAAACAGGTACAAAGCAGTATTGAAACAATGTTGTGAGGTTTCTTTGTTTGAGGTGACTATAAGTTATGACAGAACACATAGAAATTACTTGTTTGTTTTCAAGTTGCTGCACATTTTTCAGTCATGCAGTGGGTATGTAATCGTGAAGGGAATAAAATAATATATAGAATGACCAAATTTATTTCGAATACATATTTCTGCTGCAAAGTTTTCCAAAGTTGGGGAATTGTATAATAACGATTTTAGAACTATATTGTATTATAATTGGGCAATAATTGTATTTAAATGAGTTAGTAATCAAATAATTATTTTCATAGTATACGAAAATGCGTTAAAATACTCAATTTCATCGAAATATAAAAATACACACAAGAACATCTATTTAATACATAAACGCGAAAAGTGTTTAAACTTTGGACTATAATAATGGATTGTTGGTCGCTGTATGTAAGCGCTATAATCGTATAGTACATTCCGCTAGTTAATTTTTACATGCAAATACGAAATTTGATTGAGCAGAGATCGCGTTTTGTATAATAGCAATATTCCGTTGGTGCCGAGAAACTATAAACATAAAGTGCACTAGATTATCCCAAATATAAATGTAAGCCGAGCCACTTTTGTTATTAAAAAGCTGCAAGCGACAAAGGTCTTCTCACAGACATTTTACAAAATAAACAAATATACGCTACACATTCCACATACCATTGACTAATATTTTGAGAACTAAAGTAGCTATAACATTTATGTACGCGTAAAGAAACCGCTGCATGTACATTATTAGCTCTCACTTGAATAGAGCTACTTGACCTCGTGCGCTTTTGTACTTTCCCATACTTCCAGTATGAACATGTATTGTGATCTAGAAAATTTTCGAATATGACATTTTTCTGGAAATACATGTTTTGGCCCTCCAGGAACACAGAACAATGGATTTTAAAATTTGACGGTTCGTCTAATTACTCAAAAACGAGTTGACGAATCGGAATTAATTTTGGTATTGCAACAGCCCCAAAGTAACACAATATTACTATAGAAACAAATTTTTATTACGAATGAAAACTGTGAAGTAAATATATTTTAAAAGTTTGGTCATTACTAAAAAACTATTACTTAAAAACTGGCTACACGATTTTAGTAAATTCTGTAAGCTTATACAGCTAGGGATGAGCTACTATGTGCTTCGCGTCCCAGTCCACTAATTTCTCTGTAACGCCTACTATGAATTTTTTAAAAACTTAAATTTATACCCCTTTCTTTAGTAAGCGGAGGACGATTAAAAATTTCTATTTAAGCTAAAGTGCTCATGATTAATAGTAGAATAAGATTTAGAGCTTAATTTTTAGATACAGCAATAATTAGGGGGTTAACATTCTGTTTTCCTTCCTAATTATGGAGAACAATTTTGTCAAAATCTATATTTATATAGAATTCAAACCATCTCTATGAAATTAAAAAAAAAGCATTAACTTTTATAAAATTTTATAACACCTGCGGCTAAATGTTGGCGGCTAAACGTCCGCGGCGAACTGGCGGCGGAGAAACAACCAGCGGCGAAAGAAACCGCGGCAAAACGGCAGCGGCGAAAAATCTCGCGGCGAAACTTAGTAGATCCGTACTAAACACGAAGGAATTGAGAACATTATTTTTATGCATGATAGCGCTCTTTCACACATCTACCAACCAGTGAAAGAGTTTTTAGCAAATGCCCTTAGAGATCGTATTTTACGCAGACACTTTGCAAATGCATGGCCAGCAAGATCGCTTGACTTAAACTCAGCGAACTTCTGGCTATAAGGGCTATTAAAAAAATTCGGTATTTGTTAGAAGACCAAACACAATTTTATTCACGAGCTGAAAAATAATATTAGAGAAGAAATTGCTGCGATTCAACCAAATGCTGAGAAATGGCGTCTATAGTTTGAAAGAAAGTCTTTTTGTACAACAAAATAGAGGCCATATTCAAAATCTCTTGCAAACCCTTTTATACCTATAGAACAAATCCCCTTATTTTCGCAATTCTGGGTTTCGCCAGTAATCATTATTTGCGTAACGTCCCTGCGTCCAAAAACTAACAGAATTCCTGGACTGTGGTTAGTTTAAAAGTAGATCCACGATGGTCCGTTCAGAGGGTAATATCTCGAAGAGTAATTTAAAGCAATCTACGGGTTATTATAATGTTAGGGATATACTTTAACATGATTTATTTTTTGAGCGAATTAAGCTATCAATATGAGCTAAACGAGTCTGGATTGTGAAAATAACGGAATTTTTCGTATATAAAAGATGTTACAAAATATTTTGAATATGGCCTCCATTCTAGTGTTCCAAAACGCCTTTCTTCCAAACTATAGACGGTATTTTTCGGCATTTCTGGTTGTATTACAGCAATTTTTCCCTAATATTGTTTTTCAGCTCGTAAATTAGGTTTGATCTTCTAACAAATACCTCATTTTGTACATTTTGTAGTCGGAGGATGTTGATTTTAAGCTTGGTGTTTGGTCTTTTACGAATCTGAAACCGTTTCCCAGAGTTTTATTAGTCCTAAACATTGTCTTTATACTGTACCTGCTAAAAGAACATGCTTTATCTAATCAGTAACGCCTTTACTGCAAGGTAAAATAGGTAAAAGCCTTCCGGAGGTGCCAGTTCCTTCTAAGTTTTGAGCTGTTCAGCATTGCGGATTGCTCTGTGAATTTCAGTGGCTGTATAACCGTTTTGTTGTAAAGACATCAAGAGATGAGTTTTCTCTTCTTGTAGGTGTTCTATATTGTAATTTTGACAGTTTCAGAAACCGCGAAATCCTCAAATAATAATTTAAAATTGTCCAGACACTTTTCTTTACTTTATTGTTCCTTATGTTTTCTTGAAATCGATCTTGCTTAAAATAAATGGTCTGTTTTATTGGAAGTATTAGAAAATAGAAATCAACAACTCAAATGTAATTTTATTTTAGGTAATTATAATTCTGGAGCTTGATATTCCGCTAGTCTGTTATTCAGTGAATTTAAATAATGGTGATTAACAAACAAATTTTTTTGAATTATTTTATGACGTAAATCATATAATGTTTGTATTACCATACATAATATTACCTAGCTACAATTTCAGCCACGTTTAACCTACAGGTTGATTTGTTTAACCACAGTCATTATTTAATTTAATTATTGCCGTTGAAATCCAATTTCATGATACCTATAAACAATATTCACATAAAGGAAGTAATTTCAATGAAACTTATATACATCAATTTATCAAAGAATTAAGTTAAGTATTGTTAGTGTTGTGGTGCTACTTGTGCTTGCCGGTTGAGTATTTTTCTAGCGTTGACCAGTGGTAATAATAGTTTACATTGCTGAAATTTAATGCAAATCAAGTTATGAATTTTATTAAACCGTTGCATGCAATTGCCAGTTGCTTTGCGTTAGCACCACCGTATGCAATAAACAAAGGTTCAAACCTGATTTTATACAAACTGTACGCCGTTTTTATGGCACTAATGATGATATGTGGATGTAGTTTCAGTTGTTGGTTTGATATTTATTACAATTCAGCCACGAATCCACATTCTAGCGTCGCATTGGATGTTTTATTTCATATTTTATCAACGTTACAATGCTTTTCATCAATGGTTTCAACAGTTTTCAACATTGAATATTTTGAATTATTGGCATTATTGAACATTACTTAATTTTACGCTTTTAACACCCTTTTTTAAAATGTATTTAGGAAATGTTTGGATGATCTGAGATGTTTAATATTTTGGAGATCTATTTTTAATAAATATTGAAAATGTACATTTGTTATAGTTTTCTAGTTACAAAACGATGAAATAAATGAAAATAAAGCTGTTCGCAAATAAATAAGGAAAAATTAATACTGGTAGAATTACAAGGAAAGTGTATTGCTTTGTTTCTGCAATTAATTGTGTTTCACTTTTTCAAAACATTTCTTCGGAAACTTTTTTAACCAAATATTTTATTTAAATAAGTATAGAAATATGCAGATACGCAGCTAGGAAAGAAACCCAAATGGAGGAACCATTTTTTATGAGATTGCAAGGTTTGTATCGCTAACCATATACAATAAAAAAAACAACAAATAAAGCACTCGATGGACACAGATCTTGGGAAATAATAAAATAGATTTGGATGGAAGGCGTCGAGGTTTGGCGAATGCTAACGACGTTTTGAAAATTATGAGTTCAACGCGTGTTTATTTAAAAATAGGCAACAGAAAATTAGCATCGTAAAATCCTAAGGCGAGAAAATGTTATTTTAAACGATACAATGTCAAAATTATCAAAAAATCGTGTCGATCGCCATATAAAAGTATGATTTCTGAAAATAAGCATTCCATGGTTTTGATATTCTCTATTGCATGCATTCTTTTTTGTTTAAAACAAAAGTGAAAAGTCTGCGAACATGCATAACTTCCGCTTCGGGTGCTAATTTTTTTGATAACTAAACATTTCCGTTGAATTTTTGATGTACTCCCACGTTTTATTATTTTATCAAAATCTTTCGTTTAAACTTCATAATCACATATTTTTACCTTGGCTGTGTATATCATTTTAATATTTGTTTTAAAATTGATCCTTTTTTCGTAGCAATGGTAAATTCCATAGCTTATCAACAACGAAAGGTGTTTCAGATAAATTTTAAGTAGTAGAGTATTACCTATTGATATTGTATTTTATTATCAGTTCATTCCGTCTCTGTCTTAGAACTACGTGAGTTATTATCGCGAATTAAGTATAAATTATAATGCGATAGCATGTAGGATTAATTATAAGGTTGTACAGTTCACCGACTATTAGATTTGTATGAAAACAAGCAGCGAAAATTTGAACTAGCCATAGCAATTGGTTTCCGTATCGTATCTGTACGCATAGTAGCAGCGACTTAACTGCACGAAAGCAAGGTAAGCGCCGCGCCCTACAGCTAATTACAAATTTCGCTTCAGATGTCGGACAAAAATTGCTATAATAGCTTTATTTTAAAAGTTATTAGAAGTATGCAAAGAATGAAAATACATTTTCTAACTGGAGATATTTAATAGGCATAGTAACTGCCGAAAAATGGGTTGCTAAATAAAAAAATTAATCTATTTTAAATTTTCCAAAAATTACTGGAAGGTGTTAAAGTAAAATTTTAAACAATAATGAAAAACGAATTTATAGTTTACTGCAAGCTCTATCGGTTCAGAAAAATACAAAAAAATCGTATAGGCATTTTTTGAAAAATTATTATTTGAAAATTTTCAAATCTTTGAAGCAGCGCCATTGCGAGCGAGTTCGGATTTTCACAATTGAATTTATTTCATCATATACTACCCACAAAAAACTCTTGAACAAGTTGCAGTTGATCTCGATCAGACAATCACTTTTTGAGTAAATGGACGTTAAAGTCGAGATATTTAAAAAGTTGTAGCAGCCGCCATTTTAAAGCTAAAAAGTTCGGTAAGAACGTTTCGATTTGCCTTAAGCTCTTCTCTCAGATCCAAATTTTCGTATTGGATAAAAACGCTACCAAAAAGCATGTCTAATTTCCGTTTCCGGTTGCGGGTTTTTTGAAAAGCTTAACTACAACTAGAATTTTTGACATACTTCTTGATTTAAATTTTATCACGATTGGTCTAGTGCTTTCGCTTTTAGAGGTGTCATTTTTTAAATCAATGTTTGTGGTTTCTTAAACCTCGCAACGTGTATATCCGTTTAAATTTAGATTCTGAACATTTTTATGAAATCGATACTTGCCTATACCTAAGGTATGAGAAAGTAAAAGTTACACATTTGCAAATACGGCAAGTACTAATATGGGAAAGTCTACTCAAAGTTAACACTTCAGCTTATTTTTACTTTATTGTGCCCTCGTGTTTTCTTGTTCACATTTTGAAATCAATCTTTTACGTAAAATAAATGGTCTCTTTTGGTGGACGCATTGGAAAATTAATCCAATAAATAAAATATAATTCTATTTTAAGTAATTAGAATTCTAGAACTTGATGTTGGGCTAGTCTGTTATTTAGTAAATTTAAATAATGGCGATTAACCAAAAAAATTGCCCTTGAACTATTTTATGATGTTTATTTAAGTATGTATAACGTAAATCAAATAATGTTTGTATTACCATACATAATATTACTTAGCAACAATTCCAGCCACCTTTTAACCTTCAGGTTAATTTTTTTAAATAGTACACCAAAGTTTCTATTTGATTGAATTATTGCTAATAAAATTCAATTTTATAATAGTTAAACGATATTCACATAAAGGATTTGAGGTAGTAAATTGATTTAAACTTAATTACATCAACTTATCAAATAATTAAGAATCAACTTAAATATTGTTAGTGTTGTGGTGTTACTTGTACTTGTCGGTTGAAAATATTTCCCGCGTTGACTTACGGTAGTGATAGTTTGCAATGCTTAAATTTAATGAAAATCAAGTTATGGATTTTATTAAACCGTTGCATGCAATTGCCAGTTGCTTTGCGTTAGCACCACCTAATGCAATAAACAAAGGTTCAAACCTGATTTTACGCCCCTTTTCTGGCACTAATGATGCTGGGTGGATGTAGTTTCAGTTTTTGGCTTGATATTTATTATAATACAGACAAGAATCGACCTTCTAGCACCGCATTGAGTGTTTTATTTCATATTTTATCAACTTTACAATGCTTGTCATCAATGATTTCAACAGTTTTCAGCAGTGAACATTTTAAAAAATTGACACAACTTTTACACGAAGTAGATGTGCACTTAAAAATCTCGAAACCAGATAAGACACGCAGAAAGTTTCTCATAGAATTATGTTCTGTGCATTTCTGGTTCTTCTGCTTAATCATATATAATTCGTACGTGTTTTTGAGAACTGCTGGAATTGCTGCTATATATTATACTATAATACGTTATACTATCCAACATTACTTTACTGTTGTTACAGTACTGCTAATATACAACTATAGTATTTCAGCAAAACTACGATTTAGCAAATTAAACGACCATCTGAAAAGTCTAGCACCAGTGCAGTCACAAGGAACTGATGTCATTGATTTCAAAGTAAATAGAAATTATGTTCATCATTTAAGAGTAAAGAATAACATACAAAAACAATTAGAACTGGAAAAGGTGCTAAACGCAAGAATATCTTTTACTAAGATGTGTAAGGTAGCTGAATGTTTTAATACAATATTTGGATGGAACCGCTTTGATATACTGTATTCGGCATGGCTACCTGTCTATATAGTAAGTGACATTTTAATATTAACGCTGATTTATTCAAAAATCTGTTATCAGATCGGCATGAAATTTGGTAGTATTTCGGTACAGAATAATGTCTCCCCTAGGATTATTGCAACGCCAAATTTTTGGCACGCGTGTACTAACTTAAAACATCTTTTCGGCCATTACTTTGTAGCTAGAGATGTTAGAAGAAAAGCATTTGATTTATCTTAGCGTCTTCCATCCAAAATTAATTTTTTTTAATTGTATTAGAAAAACACAATTAATATCTGTGTTTATCGAGAGTGGCCAGACAAACCCTGCAATCCATAAAAAATAGTGTGAAGAAAAGAAAAATTTAATATTTTTAAGTATTTTTTAATGTGCTTTTTAAACTTTTCCTTACCCACTCCATTCCATTAATATAAGTAAACGTCAAAATTAAACCAATCTATATTTTTGCGACTTGTTTGTCCTCTCAGTTTTGGCGGCACAGGCAAATTAACATTGGTCTCATTGGAAAGCACAACTATATAATATTTTACTTCAATACTTTATTGTTTGCAGTAAACTATGTAGCAATAATTTTTTTTGTTTAATAGAATGTCTTAGTATAATTAAAATTCCGCAGTTTAATTTAATTTACAGTACAAATTTTCCCAAAAAATGTAAATTTATATATTTTTAAATAGTATATGATGCAACAAATCTATTATAATGGTAGCTATTAATACACGAGTGAGATTCAAACGAGAATACTTTAACAATTGTAAAATATAACAGTCGTTAATCTTGAGAGTTATTAGTTTAAAAAATAGTCGCTGTGTCAAATACGCAAGGTGTCCATAATTACTGAACTCGATATGTTTAAGTTTTGAGTCTCCGTCCATTAAAACAAAAAGATACACAATCACAAAAAAGAAATTGTACCAACATATTTGATGAATTTGACACAGCATAGGTATTTCTTTAATGCGAATACAAATTTGGTTGGAGATTGAAAATGTAGTATTAAACGAAGTAGGCTGGTAGGGTAACAGTGGGAGTGTTTAGTCTCAGAGGTCCAGGTCCGCAGACATACTCTGCGATGTGTACACGTGTAAGTTTTAATAGTAAATAAGATAGTGCTGTGCGATATTGTATCGTAGGTCTGACCGACCGACGCGACGTTTCACCGTGAAAGCGGTTTCACGCTGAACGTCCGGCCGTGCTATGTACTAGCGTCTAGTCCCTTGTTATTCCTGCCGATCATACCTCACATGACTTGCGCACCTCCTCTGCATGCAGCTGAAATGTGAATAAAACGCAACACCATATTGGCGCAGATGGATATGCGTGTGTGTTCGGCCGTGCTGATTTTTTACTGCATAAAGTAGTTGCGGGGTCGAATCTCGGTTGGAACCAAATTTTTTTTTTATTTTATAGTTTTTTTAAAACACTGTTCTTGCGTTTTGCTGTTAACGCGAGGTTATTTGTTAAGAGCAGTTATATTTTTAAAGAAAAAATACGAAGACAAATTTGCATTCACTCACTGATTGACGGCATACTAACACGCAAGTCTGGTAATAAAATAAAAAAAAGGATTTGTGGTTTTCTATTGAATGCAATTTATTAGCAATGAAAAAATCGGCTTTAACAATGCAAATCTCGATATAAATATCACACTCGCACATATGCGAGCCCTATTACATAATATTGCGCAATTCATGATCGGCAGGAATAACAAGGGGCTAGACGCTAGTGTGCTATGTCGGCGACACGCAACTCAGTCAGAGAGTTCAGCAAACTGGAAGGGTGGGCGTTTGATATATAGATATAGATAGACCGCCGAATACTAAACACTTGTTACTAAAATGATGATGAGCGTGATCGGTTAGTAAATGAGAAATATTTTCAAAAAATGCAAAAATAATATAAGGTGTTTCATTTTTATTTTATTAACAAATTTTGAGGTACGGGAAAGCGCATGCGAAGTGCTTCGCCCATATTTAAATATTAGCTTGGCTTAGCAATGCGACTCATAAAAGGTTGATTTTAACAAAAATAATAATTGAAAAAATTTCTAAAACACCTCGCACAATCAAATCTAATATACATTTTATTTTAGGTGATGGGTGTCACTGTGGCAGTAACATGCGACAAGACCATAAAGGAAGCGCAACGAACAGCTGCAATCTGTTACAATTTGCTTTTGGATGTTCCTACTAAAAGTAACAATGTCCAGGATCTCATTCTACAAGAAGAGTTGATTTTACTTGCAGAACAAGCCGTTTCTCACTGTCCCTGCTTTACCGCAGCAGGATTCTTTAATGTTGACCGCACCATGTTGTTTGGTCTTCTTGGAACTGTTACCACTTATGTTATTGTATTATTACAAATTAATGCATAAATGCTCTGTAGCGCCGAGTACTATTTTATGGAATAAATGTAAACACAATAAAATCAAACAGCATTACATCACGTAAGAATAAATAATTTGTGAAACAGTTTATTTTTGATAACCTGTTTAAGTGACTATAAATTATAACTAGGGCTGGGCAATTATATTCACTAAAATATACCGAAACAACCACCAATGTATGCACGAAATATGCACTAACATACTGGCACTAATATATGTTCTAAAATACGAAATTTCTGTTTGTAATTAAAAAAAATGGTGTATATACTGCATAATATGAAAAATTACAAGAATTATTAGTATTATTTCATAATATGCAGTAAAAATTTGTTTGCCTTTATGTAAAGATTTCAGCACAAATGCAACTGCTAACCACTTATGTCATTGTTTTATTACAAATTAATGCATAAATGTTGTGTAGCACTGAGTACTATTTTATTAAATAAATGTCTTCTTCTTCTTCTTCGCTGGTCGTTATGCCCTTTCAGGCGTCGGATGTGGGTTCCATGTCCTGCATCCATTTCCTCCATTCTTTCCTGTCTCTTGCTAGGGTTCTCATTTCCTCTACCGTCTTTCCTCTTTCCATTCCTATTTCTCGGATTTGATCCATCCATTTTCTTCTTGGTCTTCCCCTTAGCTCTTTCCTTGGTTTTCCAGTCTCCATTATTTTTGTGATTCTGTCCGGATCCATTCTCACTATATGTGCATACCAGTTCAATTGTTCCTTTTTTATTTTTTCCATTATTGGCTCCTGTTCTGTTATTTCTCTAATCCTGTCATTTCTTACCCTGTCCCATTTAGTTTTCCCTGCGATTTTCCTGAGGTGTTTCATTTCAATAGCGTTTATTTTATTTTCATCTTTTTTTCTTAATGTCCAGTTTTCACAAGCGTATGATATTGTTGGTATTGTTATTATATTATGTATTTTCCTTTTCACCTCTATGTCTATGTTTTTATGCCCTAGTATTGTTTTGTTTATTGAGTAATATATTCTTGTTGATTTATTAGCTCTGTTTGTTAATTCAGCCTCTATTTTCCCATCCTCCGTTATTATACTTCCCAAAAATTCGTATGTTGTTACTCTTTCCAATGTATTATTCTTGCATTTGAGTTCTTTGTCTATATCTGGGTGTCTTTTTTCTTTTCATTCACTATCATTGTTTTTGTTTTGTTTATATTTATTTCCATTTTCATGTTTTCATTTTCTATAGTCCAGGCGTTTACTAAATTTTGCATTTTGTCCTTCTTATTTGCTATTAATATCACGTCATCTGCGTAAAGCAGGCTGCTCATTTTAACTACTTCTAGATTCGTGTACCCTATTACTGTGTCCATTTGGTTATATTTTTCTTTAATTTGTCTAATAATTTTATCCATAATTATGATAAATAGTAGGGGGCTTAGGCTGTCTCCTTGTTTTATTCCTTTACTCATTTTAAATTCATCCGATCTTTGTCCCGCCATTTGCACTCTTGCTCTAACCGTTTCATATGTACTTCTTACTGCGTTTATTAACATGCTAGGTATTTCCAATTCTCCCAGGGTTTTCCATATTTCCCTCCTATCTACCGTAACGAAGGCTGCTTTTAGATCGATGAAAGTTAGGTATAGTTCCTCTCCTTCTTCTATCTTTCTTTCTATTATATTTCTTATTATATATATGTTGTCGTTTGTCTGTCTGCTTGGCCTAAATGCTGCCTGTTCCTCTCCCAATTTCGGTTCCACGTGTTCTCTTAATCTTTTTTCCAAGATTTTTGTATATAGCTTGTAGCTGGTTTGGGCTAAGCAGATTGGTCTGTAATTTTCACACTGTGTCTGTGTTCCTTTCTTGTATATCGGTATTAAAAGGTTATTTTCCCAGTCCCTCGGAATTTTTTGTTTTTCCCATGCTTCTTTACAGATAGCCCATATCCAGTCTATTCCTTTTCCCCCCAGCCATTTAATCATCTCCGGTGCTATGTCGTCTTCTCCACTTGCTTTTCCAATTTTGATTTTTTGTAATGCCTCTTCGACTTCTTCCCTCTTGATTTTTTGTTGTTGTTCGGTTCATTCTTCTCTTGTTATTTTATCATCTGGCACCGTCGTGTTATACTTATTTGTGTAGTGTTCTTTCCACGTTTCTAATATTTCTTTTGTGTCTGTTAGTGTTTGACCTTGATTATTTTTTATTGCTTTTATTTCTTTCCTTTTATCTCCCCTTAATCTTTTTATTCTCGTCCAGAATTTTCTGTAGTCTGTTTTATGTATTTCTGTTATCTCTTCTCCAAACTCCTTCCAGGATTCCCTTTTTGCTGTTTTGATTGCGTTTTTCACTATGTTTCTCCTTCGATTATATTCTTCTTTGTCATTCTGTGTTTTTGTTTGTATATATTGCTTCCATGCTATTTTCTTTTCTTTTGTCAGTCTTTGTATGTCGCTATTCCACCAACTCGTCCTTTTAATATGTTTATTATATTTTCTCTTCCCACATATATCCTCTGTTATCTTCAGCAGTGTCTCTTTGAAGGTTATCCATCTTTCTTCTAAAGTCCAATCTGCTTTTCCGTTCTCCAGTTTTTGGAATTCTATATCTGTCTCCTTCTGATATTTTTCTTTGTTTTCCCTATTTTTTAACTTATATATCGCTAAACTACTATATTTCCTTATTTCTTCGTTTTTGTTTAGTCTTGCTTGGTAACTTGCTCTTACTAGTCTGTGTTGTGTTCCTAATTCCGATTCTTTTATCGTTTCGATTTTTTGAATTGTCTCTGTTAATTGTTGTGTATATGTTATATAATCTATCATACTTTTAGAGTTACGTTCTTCTGCCACAAACGTCTATTTGTCTTCTATTGGTTGTTCCCACATTGTGTTTCCTATTATTAGGTCGTTCCCTTTACAGAAATCTATCATTTTTATTCGATTTCTATTTAGTGTAACTTCCCCATGTATTCCCATGCACCCCATTCCTCTGTTGTGATCTTTCCCTACTCTACTGTTCCAGTCTCCCATTATTATTGTCTTCTCATTTTCTTCTTTCGTTTCATCCAGTATTTGTTGCAAATTTATGTAGAAATCTGTCATTTCTTCCTCTGATGTTTCTTCTACTGGCCCATAGATTTGTATGATGTTTATTGTTTCTTCCAGTTTTATACTAATTGCTATTATTCTCGGGTTGATTGCCTTAAAATCAGTTATTCTTTTGTTTATTTCCTCTGTGACTATTATTCCTACTCCCTCCTTTGCTCTTTGTTCTGTTTTCACTCCCGAGTAGTATAGTATGTGTTTGTTTGTTAAGTACGTACTTCCTTCGCCCTTTTTCTTGGTTTCGCTTAGCCCTAAAATTTGTATGTTATTACTATCCATTTCTTCCGTTATTTCTATCTGCTTCCCTGTTAGTGTGTTTATGTTCCAAGTTCCTATACCTATCGCTTCATTTTCTATTTCTTCTCCTTTTTTCGTGTCCTTTTTCATAGCCTGTTTCTTTGTTTGTATCGTTTTAAATTTTTGGTTATGTGAGGTTAATCCATATTTAAGTTTTTTGGAATCGCACCAGTGTTGCTGCTAGTTCTGATTATTTTGTTTAATTGTTCTTGCAGTTCTTCCTCTGGAGATCTTTCACTGATTTTTCTTCCTCCTGTTTTTCCATTAGGTGTTTCTTCATGCTCTATGCTCCTCTTGCTGTTCTTTTCCATTTCGTTTAATTGTTCCAAGTAGAAAGCATCTCCATTTACTATTAGTTTATTGTATCTAATCGTTGCGTATTGTCCCTCTGTCCTTATTCTATTCCTATGTTTTATCAGCTCTTTTCTTGTTTCTTGGGTCCCTTTTGAGTAGTCTTCCTCTATGTATATTTTTGTGCCTTTTAGTTTTTTTGTTGCTTTCAATATCTCCCTTTTCTTTGCCCATTCCCTTAGTTCAACTAGGATTGGATTATGTTTCCCGTTTTGCTGCTTTCCAATTCTTCTAATTTCTGTTACCTCTTTTTCAATTGCTATTTTTACTTCCATATCCCTTAGGCCTATCCTTACTTTCTCTTTTAGCTGTAGGTCGCTTTCTCTTTCTATCCCTTCCATTCTTTCCTCTTGTTGTATTACCCTTTGTTTAAGTTGTTGATTTTCACTTCTCAGCTGTTTATTTTCGTCCTTAATTTTATTCAGTTCCTTTTGAATTATATCCATTTTCCTTTCTATACGTTCGTCTCTTGCTTCCATTCTATCTAATTTCTGATTTATTTCTTCAAGCATTTCCTGCATTTTTCGCTGTGTTTTAGTTACTTTCTCGTTGTTTTAAATTCCTCAAGTACGGCCCTGTTCGTTGTTTATGCTGGACAGCGCTAGATAAGTTTATCTTTGCACCACTCGTACCGCGCGAAGAGGCTGGCCCCAGTCTACCCGTCGAAGGTCAGCTACTTTTCAGTGCCTTCGTTTTGAAATCTTCAAAAATCTTCTTAATACTAATCCTACCTTATATCTGATTGATGTAGGGTTATTCTCCTTTCTTTCTTTCACCTGTTACCGTGTCACTTCCACAAAAAATACACTCTGTATCACCAGTTTCCAATATATTGGAGCGGTTTTTACTCGCGTATTCACTTGTTCCGCCAGGACCGGACCCTGTAAATAAATGTAAACACAATAAAATCAAACAGCATTACATCACGTAAGAATAAATAATTTGTGAAACAGTTTATTTTTGATAACCTGTTTAAGTGACTATAAATTATAACTAGGGCTGAGCAATTATATTCACTAAAATATGCCGAAACAACCACCAATGTATGCACGAAATATGCACTAACATACTGGGACTAATATATGTTCTAAAAAACGAAATTTCTGTTTGTAATTTTGAAAAATAGTATATACTGCATAATATGAAAAATGACAGTAGTTATTAGTATTACTCCATAACATGCAGTAAAAATTTGTTTACCTTTATGCAAAGATTTCGGAACAAATGAAACATCTAACTAAATTAATACAGAAAATGTATATCATGTTCGTAAATTAAAATACATATTTGGACGTTCTCATATTTTAAATTTTATCATTTACCGTATTTGTATATTAATATTTAGTACAGTATATTTTTTGTATAACGTTGTACTGTATTGCATCGTCCACTTGTATTCCTAATTGGTAAATTGCGAATACTACACAATTTCGATTGTATTTTTATTTTCTATTTATTTAACGCTTTAAGTTTTTTTTAATTATCGTTGTTATTGTTATCAGTATATCAAATTTATGTATTAGTTTTATTTATAATTTCCAGCTTTACTTCGTTAAAGTCCATATTTAATGAGTATCTGTATATAAAATACTTAATTACTTTAACAATATCTATTTATTTTAACCTTATACGTATTTCGGCATGTTTACATGCCATTGTCAAAGGTTATATTTTTTATATACAAATACTCATTATGTATTAGTAGCTAACGACAGTCTTGACGAACCGATCTACGCATGCTTTTGAAATGAAATGCCGCTTCAACGATGGAAAGGATTCGGATTTAACATACAGATAGTTAAGGAAAATATGTAGAAATTTTAAATAAAAATATTTATATAATTTAACCCGTAAAATACTTACCAACTTATACTGAAATCTAATATTATAAGTATTGGCATTTTGTGAGTTCTATAGGTCCAGGTCAAAGAGACAATGTTCAATCTCTTCAATTAAAGATTATTATCTACAGTAAGTGATAAGAATGATGGAGGTAAGTAGTAAGTTAAAGCAAATACAATTTGAAATAAAAATGTTTTAACGTACTGTTTTAGCTCTATTCGTACAAATAAAGCAGGGTTGATTTAAGTTTTAATTTAATTGGGAGGTACAACAATATACTTAACTAATAACCTAGATAAGTAATTGAACGTAGTAGAATCATTATACTACACTTGATAGCATTTTAGTAATTAAGAAGAGGAATTTATTTATTATTAAACAGATGCAGATGATTAATCTAACCTTAAATCAAGGAAACATTTGTTATCCAACACTTATACACACAATGTCCAGCAACACACTACAAAGCCTCTACGAAGCTTATAGGCAGCAATATTTATACTCCTAAATACATCATCCAAAATTTTGTTATTAATATAATCTTACTATTTAATTATCTTAATATTTGTTTTAAATTAACCCTACGGTTAGACTATTTACTAATTGCCATTAATACAATAATATACGAGGTTACAGATCTGAGGAGACCAATCAACAAAGTGTAATCAATATTCAAGAATCCTGCTGCAGAAAAGTGAAGACATTCATAAGTAGCTTGTTGCGACATTATTACTTCCGTCGGGAATATGCAAAAGCAAATTGTAACACACAGTGGCTGTCCGCTGTGCTTCCTTTGTGGCGTTGTCGCATGTTACTACTACAACTACTCCCATGATCTAAAATAGAAATATAATACATATAATTTTTAATATAATATATTGAAATTGATTTGCTGTTTATTTCTAGGCATATTTTAATCGCGTTGCTAATATCTGTTCAAACTTCTTTATTTTAAAATTCCTAAATAACTATTAAGAAACTGTTTTTAAAGTTTCACGCTGTTTTATTTAATAAAACATTTTGTTTTGGCTTAATTTATAACTGATAGTAACATAAGATTAACATTTTATTTCTTAGGTGCAGCAATATTTAGAGATATTAATTTTTTTCCTCTTATTTTTCTGGTAAATTTGCCATATCGTTTCTTTTAAAGCAAAGTGTTTCACTAAACAATTAAGAAAAAATTATTTTTGCTCCAATATCTGCTTGCCATTACTTCGCACATCTTTTCCACTACAGTGTATCCAATATTATCGTAATTAATTCCACGATTTGCAACTTCTAACTAGAGCGCCACCTAACGTAAACACGTACTAGTAATTTTTTAAACTTTTCTACCGTTTAGGGCGTACTTATTGAATAAAGTTTTATTGTTTTGAATGTTCCTTGTTTTAATATTCGTTGTTATATTCTGGTTTGTTTTATCGTGCTGTTAAGCCGCAAGTAGCTAATCCCCCACAGTTATAACCATGGTGCAAACACCTTTACTCACAGGAATATGATTTCGACTCAATAAATCGAAATGGCACATTCACTTTCATATTGGTACTCACTCAGTTCCATAACCCAACGTCCTACCCGGTAATATGAATTATTTTTAGAAAAAGAGTTTAATTTTTTGTAAACTGTTTTTATTATAATTCGGAAATTTGACACTCTCCTAAGGGTTAGATTATTTTATTGTAACTTTTCTAAAACTTTATGTAATACGGTATCAGACTGTATTTGCAGGGAATAAGATGTCGATATAATCACGATTTCTATTGAGCCATAGTTCCTTAAGACGGTATTAATTAAACGTTAAAAAACAGAAGGGGCGTTAGTTAAACCGAAAGGTAAGTGTGATAAAGGCGGTTAGGGAACGGATTCTGCCATTCTGATTTAATAGTGCCGCCTTTCAAATCTTGACTTGTAAAGTGTTTGTGACCTGCAAGTCAATCTAACTGGTCCGCTATTAAAGCTATGAGGAAGATTCTCCGACATTTATTTTGTTAAAAGCCTTACAATTTACGCACAAACGTTTATCTTGTCTACTAATAATGCTAAATTAGAATTACGGTAAATTAGATTCCCTTGTGATACTATTGTCTACTAATTCATCTATCGTTTCGTCAATTCTGTTGTGCTCGTTTTCTAAAAATCGTCGCGGTTGACTTGTTAAAATGAGTGTACGTTTTGTTTTCATTTCTGAAGTGATCATACCAAGCTTTAGCATCTGTAGCGATACATTGCCCGAATTGAGCTAAAATACGCAATAATTTACAATAGATTAATAGACAGTTCATCAACATAATTATGGTTATACAGGGTGTTCCGAAACTCGCTGTATTCTACGAAAAAAACTGAACTAAAAGTTTCTGTACGTTTTTCAAATTTAACCAATATTTTTGAAGCTATTCAAGTTTTGAAAAATATAATAATGATAGAAAAAGAAACTTTCATACTCAAATTTAAGTGTTGGATTAAGTACTAAAAATCAATTCATGATCAATTACAATGAACAAGAGATAACAAATGTCGTTTAAAGTGTGCGAAAAACTCCAATTTGTGTGTTTAATTAAGCAGTGACACGCTACCAGCTGTTGAAAACAACACTTCATTATTTAATTGTTTCATAGTTCATTTGTTTAAATTTAGTTATAAAGTGCGACAGAATAACCGCAAATTATTGCAACCAAGAGTATGATGAAATAATGATGGCACTGGGGCTTTTAATAAACAAGCAGGATGAGCGGTACGTTTATGCGCGACTATTTATCGGCACTTTGGAACGATTTTAGCATAATATGTGGCATTGTACAACGCAAAATTAAGAAGTAAATTCAAACAAATGACGAACTATGAAACAAATAAAAAATGACGTGCTGTTTTCAACAGTCAATAGCGTGCCGCTAATTAATTGAACACATAAATTTGAGTTTTTAAGACACTTTAAACAACGTTTGTTTTTTTCCTCTCCATTATCGTTTTGAACTATCTCTTGTTTTTTGTAATTTGTAATTTATTATGAATTGATTTTCAGTACTGCAACCAACACTAAAATTTGAGAATAATAGTTATTTGTGTACCAAGGCCAAAAAGTGGATTTTTTGCGGCCGAGTCTGAGTTTAATGGCCGAGGCGAAGGGCGCCTAAAAACATTTGTGTGCACCACTGCTAAAAAGTGTTTTTTCGTCCTCGGCCAAAAAACGGTTACTTTTTGGCCGCTTTTGAGTACTAAAAATTCAATTTTTTGTTAAGGTCGCCCAAAAAAGCTTTTCTTCTACATCTAAAATAATTTCACATGCGAAAACTGAAAAACCGACGATTTTTGCCGTCCCTGAAATTTGGCGCCCTGTGCAAAAACACCGTCTGCACAGTGATGTAAAAAAGACTGGTGTTTTGCACTCTATTCAGTTGTTTTATCTTCAAACTTTGACAATCTCAGGGCTCCTTGTAAATTTTATCAACAGATGGCGCAACTGTAAACGTCAATTTTATTTTAAAATAAATCTGTAAAGTAAGAAGTGTTTCATTTATTTATTGCCACGGTAATGTTCTAGGCAAAAATTCTAAAATACTGTTGTTTGTGCGGCCTATCAAAAGGCGATAACAAAAATTTATCATTATTTGCTGTTCCCAAGGCGAATGTACCTATTTTGTTTACCTATAATTGCTAATTTGATAGAATTGCAGACTAAAACAGAACGCGAGAATTGACATTAAAATTTTTAAAAAATCTTTAAAATGGGTTTATTTGCAGTAAGCATTTTAATGACACCATTCAAGTTAAACCTAAATGACGGATACTCCTTAGTAAAAGAAATTTGTAAGATTTCCATCAACAGTCTTATATGATAAAACTAATTTACAAATAAATTTCAGAATGTTCACTGCAGATAAAACTAATGCGTATGTACGATAATGAGAACATATCAGTAAATAAACGGTTTGTATTACTATTATGCTTTGTACCAAGTTAAGTTTATGCAGTGACTCGAAGTAACGCGCACCTTTCGTACTAGTAAATAACGAGTCCTCTGATTCTGGTTACTACTTCTGTTATAAATAGAGTTTGCTTTTGCACTATAAAACCAGCTTATTATGACGACTTGTTTGTCCAATATTGATGGTTGTTGGTATTATGTGGATTTAAGTATTATTATACCTTTTTCTAACTAAAAACCACCACAAAAATAACTACAATAACCTATAAACATCACGTAAAAATGTTTCACCTACTTGCATATTTCATTAATAAAAGGCAAAACGAAAGTAACTAATTAACCTAACTTTAGTAAATAAGTGTTGTACCCAGAATAGGGTTTAAAAGTAGTGATCAAATAATTATCAAACTGCGCCAAACTTAAAATATACTTTAAATTTGAAGTTTAAAGAGCGCCATCTATGCGCAAATCTTATAAACGACCCGAAATTGTCAAACTTTTAAGATGAATTTTTTATATAGGCAAATGGTAGGAGTTGCAACACCATAATCTTTCTTACATCACTGTCTGCACATAGGGTTCCGCCGGCCCTGATCACGATACCTTCCTCTATATAGCTATACTTCGTATAGCGATAACGGTGAAAACAGGCTTTTGTTGTTACTGTGCTCTACTTACCCCTAGTATAAACATCCATGCTAGTATAGATTCTATAATAACAAAATCTAAATGGCCCAAAATACTCAAACTAATTATGTTCAGCAGTGTCACTTCAAACAGCCAATAAGCAAATAGAATTTGCCATCCAAATATTTTATTAACTAACGTTATCACAACCGCCAATTTAGTATAAATCTTCCTGATTTTTAGAATATTCATCACTAAATATTTCCTATTTGCGTTTTTCATGCTTTCACTACTTAAAGTTGTAACTTTGACTCGGCTACATAGTGGATGTGCCAAATAATATTTTAATTTGTTCTCTGAGGTCACCGTTCAACATTCTATATCTCTGCTTTATCCACTTGCAGTACTTGATTATAAACAAGTAAACTTCAAATAATTTGACAAGGTGCTTATAATAAATCTCCAACACAATTTGCGGTAATATTACTAATAAGTCATAGGCGACCGACGGTACGTACCATCGAAAAGTGTACAAGAAACAATTCAACATAAATTGAATAGTTTTTAAAATGTTTAATTTTTTCTCTTAATTGTGCATCAACCTCGTTACAATGCGTGAAAATTGATTTGAAACTTTGAACATTCCAAAAACCAGCCAGTAATATTTGAAATATTACTGACATTGTTGATACAGTGTACGAAATAATAAAAAGAACGAAAGCACTTCGCTGTTTGTAATATAAGGGTGGGTGTGACACATTCGATGTGCAAATATACACTCCTAGTAGTATTACCACAATTGAGAAACAATAGCGTTTGTGCTTAATTAACTTGTAACCTCCGCTTATCTCATACGGTGGTACCAAGGCAAAAAGGTGGGTAACCTGATATAAAGGTTTTATAACGTCAATACTTTTACTTAAATATCTGGGCATTTTAAATCTGATATGCATCTAGTTTTAAACCAAATTTTAACAAATACACCAGACGCTGTCTTTAAGCCATTCAAAAACTTAATATACCATTACCTAAAGCAAAAAACCTGATTTTGTCCATTACTATCTCCACTTACACTCAACGCAAACACAGAACAATAACACAAAAAATCTGTTTTAGTACGGTAAAGTGTCTGCTAACAACTACCGCTACGTTACAAACATAGCAACATTACTAGCTGGTTTTTGGAATGTTCCTAGTTTAAATCGTTTTTCACGAAACGTTATAAGATTGATAAAAAGTTTGAAGAAAAACATTTTAAAAAACACAAGAGTTACAAAGCTTAAAAACAAGTAAAATGACAATAGTGTTGCACACACCATGCACGGTAAGCTAACATGAAGGCACCTACAATCGCACACTGGAGAAAAGCCTGCTTACACTGAGAAAAACATATACTAAAATTTATTTAAAAAATATTAAGGGTAAACATATTTTGTCACATATATGGACAGCAACAAATATTGCTAAGCTAAGCATACCCGTTTTGCTAAAAATACATTGCAAGTGTTACAATATGGATATGTTTAATGTTAAAATATGTTACATATCTAGTCGAAGTATAGACACTTGCTGCAACTAGAATAAATTTATGGTAGCGCGTAACACAATTTTACATTTAGAACTGACCAGGCGCTACTAGAGCTTGCAATGTAATATATTTAAAAGAAACATATTTTATGGTTACAGGTAGCACACAGTATGTTAAGGAATATTATGAAGACGCTTAAAAATGTAAGCATGTAACATAGTTGAATTAATTGATTTTCATACTAAAATTAAGTAAAATATATAAGGTATGAAAATACATTTTATTCAAAAAAATACCTATATACTTATTTCGATAACGACAACATGCAACAAGATAAAAAATACTATTTTTTCCGACCACCGAATATGACTGTTTTTCAATTATTTTGTACTATTAAAAAAGGCTATTTAGGGGTTCTGTATCTAAAACTATGCTGGTATAGTTGTTTACTGGTAACTATAGCAATTGTATTAAAAATATAAACGTTATATGAAAAGTTGACGTTCCACGTTAGCTTTAAAGGTTATGTCACTGTTGTCAAATTATTTTCCCAATTGTTTTCACTTAAAAACAGTTGTAGATAAAATATTACCTACGTTTTGCCTACGTTACATTTCTACAAAAAAAGAAGTTTCTGGGACTCATAAGATTGCGGAACTCCGCTATCCCACAGAAACACCTGCCATTGTCGATAGCGAACAATGCGGTTTGTATAATAATTTAACTTTAACGCATAAATATACAAGTACGCAAGGTATTTAACAATAACTTTACATGTAAAGCATGAATTTGAAGCTACTAAATTGTTATGAAAACGTAAACTTATTTTGTTCCTGAAATCACATCAGCTAGCAGCCAAATATCATGCATAATATAGTTAAACTATATTTTAGCGTTAAATATATTAATAATAATTATACAAATGTACCACAAACTAACCCTCAAACACATCACAAAGTTCGGGAAATAACCATGCTGTGAGTATTTCACTCACCGTCTTGAAATTATCCATGTGTTACGTCGTCTTTAATGATAATTCGTCGTCTAAATCAATTAAAATCTTTTCTAAATTTGTATTATTTATTTTTAAAGACTGTCACAATATTTGTACATTTTTTCTCGCTGTTATTTCGTCGTTAACTGAAACAATGAATAGATTGCAGCGCCCACTTTCTACCACTGCTTGATGACGACCTAACATTATGGTTTAACACTTGCACAAACAAAACACTTAGCACTTTGCCACTTTCGCTATATAACAATGCCCCCATGAAAATGACCGCGAACAAGCGCCAAAAATCGTTTGATGGTGGTGCCAGTCTAAACATAAATTATGCTTTATCAACAAACTGCATACTAAGCTCAGTCATATGCATTTGCTGGTTTATTACCGAAGTATAAAACACTGCTGAAATAAACACAACTTATAGTTAAAATTTTCACCAATAATTATATGATCAAACGAACTTACCTGTGAAGTTCGATCATAATTATTGTAAGCACCTCGTCCGAATAGATCATTTGGTAGTAACTCCGACTTTAGGCTAGTTCCCACAATTTTAAAGTAAGAGGGCTAAATTTCCTGGGACGGATCTGTGCCTGCTGGTATTGGTAGTGTAGAGAACTCATTAGTTTGAAAGATGTGAATGCCACAAATGTTTAAAGGGATGGGATTAAAATCTGTAGAACAACTGCAGATTAAAATCAGGGGCGGGTATGATCTATTCGGACGAGGTGCTTACAATAATTATGATCGAACTTCACAGGTAAGTTCGTTTGATCATATAATTATTTTCGCACCTCGTCCTTCATAGATCATTTGGTAGATGTTGAAAGTATTTGTGGCAGTTGCTAATCAGAAAAGTGTTTATTAACTGTATAGAAACAAAGTATACAATATGTAAATATAATACATAATTGTATGATGATTATACGAGGTAGGTATATTTGTTAAGCATGAACAATAGATCATGCAAAGGTCAGGTTGGAGCACATTAGTCTTAGGTAAAATCTTGCGAAAACCTAAACGATTCTGTGCACCCAGCGGATTTTCGAATTGTCTCAATGGAGACGTCGGTTCTTTCTGCCGCCGAGGTTGAAGCACGTCTTGTGCTGTGTGCAGATAATATACGTGTATCTATCCCACTGTTTTTTATGACTGTCTTTATACAGCGACTCAGGGTTTGGGTAGAGACAGGTTGATGATGCTTTTTATATGATAAAAAGAAATAACTGGAAGCTCTGCAAAGGTTTTTAGTTTTTAGAGGTACTGCAGCAGAGTGGATGCAACACAAACAAATTTCTAATTGATCATGAAGAATGGTAGCATCAGAACTGGTTGGGGCCTCTTTTTTTTTTTTTTTTTTTTTTTTTTTTTTTTTTTTTTTTTTTTTTTTTTTTTTTTTTTTTTTTGCCGAAGGGCTTAATTATTTTTGTAATTTTTATTTCAGTTCTGTCGTGTAGCTCTTGCATGCTATCAGTTTCTATTGAAAACAGTGTTAGGATTTTATGTCCCCTGGTTACAGCAAGCAGGGAAATAAGTTTCAGGGTCAGGTTTTCTAAGGTAATCTCTTTTGCAATGGTTAACGATTTTAAATGGGTCAGTACTAATGACGGATCCCAGGTACTGCTATATTTCGGCCGAGTAGGTCGCTTATTAAAAATTCCTTGAAATAGTTTCTTGAATTCTATGGTAAAAAAGAGCAGGTCTGCAGATAAAGTAGGTACGTTTCTCAATTGGAATGTTTGTATTCTGTTTCAGGGACTAGTTTTCTGGATTCGCTATCTGTCATAAAATTATCTTTGGATTTTATATAAGATGCAAAAACCCAAATCCTTTAATGTTCGCACCATTCCCATGTTTCTCTTGCCAACCTATTTAGTTTGGGATGTTGGACACCACTCATTCTATGTACATAGGAGATAGCTGTAGTATTATCGGCCCTGATCAAAATTTCACAGTCGAAACAATCAGAAGCAAAACATCTTACTCCAAAGACAACAGATAAAAGTTCCAAGTAATTTATGTGTTTCAGTTCTTTCTGATTCAGTCCAGAAGCCATGCGTCGTTTGTCCCTGACAGCACACCCCCCAACCCGATAAGGAAGCGTTTGTAAATATCTCTGGTTTGAAATCAAATGTTTTAATGGTGTGGACTTTAGTGCTAATACTGCGTAGCCACCGATTGAAGTCATGTGATAGTGACTAATCAAAAAATTCAGTTTTGTAGTAATTCCCATTCTGAGCTTTAAAAGATAGAAATGTTATCCTTTCAAAGAGTTTGGTTGACCCCAACTGCAATCGAGAGCGGGACAAGCAGACTAGAGTACCAATAAAATGTGCAAAGTCCCGGGTCTTGCATTTCTTTTGTATTTGAAACTCACGAATTAATACGTGTAATTTTTTAATCTTTTTTCCTATTGGCAATTCTATTGACGTTGCATTGGAATGAAATAGAAACCCTAGGAATTTGCAATGTTGTGAAAGTGTTAGATGGCTTTATTTCCAGTAAAAAACAACACCCCAACTTGTTAGGACTTTAATTGTTGTCGTGACGTCTGTTAGACATTCTAAGTATGAATTTCCTATTAAACGGAAATTATCTAAATATATAACAGAAAGAAACCCTCTAGACCGTAGCCCTACTACCGGTTTCATTCTTTTGTGAAAACCATAGGAGCCAAGCTAACATCAAGGGGAAGGTAGTTAATTTTATTTTTTGACATTGAGAATTAAGCTACCTTGTCCACCTGGCTTGGGGGCAAGAAAGATTCGTGAGATAAATTCTCCACTAGTATGAGAGTATATAGAAAATACCTTGGAATGTAAGAGATTACTAACAGCTAATTGTAGTTCGTCTCTTTTTAATTTAGACCAGGCATGTTCTGATGGGGCCACGGATAGTACTGGCACCCTAGTAAAAGGGAGCTTGTAGCCTTTTACATACTATAAAATATTTGGAGCAGGAGTAAATCGATTCCCATTTTGGGGGAAAGACTTTTAATCGGCCTGCCAGAAGGCGTACCTCTCTAACATTTTTTCTTTTCCGTGGATAGCGTCTTTTGTGTCTCCCCCTTCTTTTTTAGTATAGGAATCTTTAATACATGTGAAGATTTCTCCAGTTCCTTGGCGGGTTTTACCCTTTCACCAAGATTTTTTCCAAATAAGAAGCCATCCACGGCACCAATGGTTACGGTTCCTCTGCAGTCTTTTTTAGGCTGAAGCTTAACAGAGATCTTTGCACTAAGGACCTAGTGTGATGAGCGTCTGCGAGTAATCGCGCTGCATCACTTAATACTTCCCTTTAATACTTCAGTGAGAGGCAGTTCCCCCCCCCCCCCTTTTTTTTTTTTTTTTTTCTTAAGCACAAGGGAAAATCCTTTTTCCCGAGCTGCAATGCAAGCCCCTATTTGATTTTTGCGTTTTAAGCGAGAGCTCTTTTTAAGGCCACTCCGCTTACCGCTGAGATCACCTCCGGATTTAAATCCGGAGCTGCTGGGTTTTCAAAACGAGGATACTTTTAGTAACTCGACCTTATTTCTGGGAGAACGTTTGTGATTATATCGGTTCAGCGATCCGCGATATCGTTATGAATTGGTGGTCCCAGTGATTGAACATTTATCTTCTTTTCCCCCCGTATATGTCTTCATGAAGATGTTGCTCCTCACGAACCATTGCCGTTTCGGTTTGGTTAATTGGGGGAGTGGGAGTAGCACATGTGTGCGAGCCGCCTGCGGGTGCAAAAAAGGGCAATTATCACCCTGACATCCAGATTGCTGGGTTGATTACAAGAGCAGTCTAACTTTAAGAAGGAAGCATTGCTCCGGCCAGCCCTAAAATCTTAATCTTTAGAAATAGGTACTGGAAGAGTCGGCTTTAGCCCTATCTTAAAGAATTGGCACTAAAGAGATTCTTGTAAGAGTTGTATTGTAGCAAAACGAGCAGATTTTTAATTTTTTAAAAAACAGTACCGCTTACTAAAAAGATCTCGTCATCACAATATCCTTATTAGACGGTACGGACCTGTTGATGCGAAAATGTTTTCGCCGTAATTTGATATGAGTAAGCCAGCAACATCTGAAAAATACGTTGTATTTATTTGTTTGTTATATTTACTGCGTGGCGGTAAGGTGACACCTCAGATATATAATTGATTACAAGAGCAATCTAACTTTAAGAAGGAAGCATTGCTCAGACCAGCCCTGAAATCTTAGTTTTAAGAAATAGGTACTGGAAGAATCGGCTTTAGCTCCATCTTAAAAAATAGGCAATAAAGAGATTCTTGTAAGAGTTGTGTTGTAGCAAAACGAGCTGATTTTTAATTTTTAAAAAACAGCACCGCTTACTAAAAAGAAGAACTCGTCATCACCATATCCTTATTGGACGGTACGGACTGCGTGGCGGTAAGGTAACATCTAGCAAAACGGGCTGGCTTACCCTGACATACAGATTGCTGTATTAGAATTGTCAGGCCAGCCCTATCTTAAAAAATAGGCACTGGAAGAATCAGCTTTAGCCCTATCTTAAAAAATAGGCACTAAAGGGATTCCTGTAAGAGTAGCAAGACGGGCTGATTTTTAATTTTAACAAACAGCGCGGGCTACTAAGAAGAACTCATCACATTCTCCTTTTGGGAAGATACGGTCCTGATGGTGTGAAAATGTTTTCGCCGTAACTTGATATGAGTAGGTCAGCTACTTCTGGAAAACACATTGTAGCAAAACGGGCTGGCTTACCCTGACACACAGATTGCTGTATTAGAATTGTCAGGCCAGCCCTATCTTAAAAAATAGGCACTGGAAGAATCAGCTTTAGCCCTATCTTAAAAAATAGGCACTAAAGGGATTCCTGTAAGAGTAGCAAGACGGGCTGATTTTTAATTTTAAAAAACAGCACGGGCTACTAAGAAGATCTAATCACATTCCCCTTGTTAGAAGGTACGGTCCTGATGGTGTGAAAGTGTTTTCGCCGTAACTTGATATGAGTAAGTCGGTCACTTCTGGAAAACACGTAATTTATTTAGTTTATTTTATTACTTACTGCGTGGCGATAAAGTCATATCTCTTTGTCGGGAAACTGAACAGGACCTTGAATGTCTGCGAACGTGATGATAATGAAATGGGAGGTGTCCACGCGAGGCGATGACTGCGCTGGTCATCCGAATGTTGGCGTATTGCAGCCCTATGGCGATGCATTTTCTTTTCCAACTTTCGTATTTTTCTTCGAATTTCTGGGCTCTTTTCCCTATCATGCTTATGTTTACCCATAATGGTATCACTGACAACTGTACTACACAGAAAAACAACCACAGCGAGGTGGTAAGACGGCACAGAGCGCGGAGACGTGTGGGTCGTAGCGCACAAGAAGAAGTAATGAGTTCTCTACACTACCAATACCAGCAGGCACAGATCCGTCCCAGGAAATTTAGCCCTCTTACTTTAAAATTGTGGGAACTAGCCTAAAGTCGGAGTTACTACCAAATGATCTATGAA
Organism: Ctenicera cuprea; assembly: GCA_958336395.1. Classification (NCBI taxonomy): domain Eukaryota; kingdom Metazoa; phylum Arthropoda; class Insecta; order Coleoptera; family Elateridae; genus Ctenicera; species Ctenicera cuprea. The sequence goes on from OY284494.1 coordinate 26,856,969, forward strand.
GGACGAGGTGCGAAAATAATTATATATTACTTTCTAACATAAAATGTTGTCGACTTTGGTAGAACTTGTTAAAATTAAATATACATGTATTAAAATTAAATATACATGTATTAAAATCTACAATATAAAAATAAATATAAACTTTTATTTCAAATAAATATATCGTCATATCTAAATTTGCCATATATGTATTAGAAACTAGTATAATTTTTTTAACATATTTTTTAGCAATATTTAAAATAAATTTCTCTCAGTGTACAAGGTTTAAGTCAATAACGTTAACTATTATACTATTCTATCCATGCTAAAAACTAATATTTACATGTAGTTAAGTAATAATTACAGATTGCGCTAATTCCGCGGAATTTGCATTATCATTTTTCAGAACCATCCTTTGTTAGGTTAAATATGACAGTATAGAGCAATCTATCAATTAGTTTATGTTTGACGGTGCACCAAAGTGATTTCGTAAATAATGGAAAAAACTGAGTTGCGAGCAGTGATAAAGTACTTTCAAACTGGGTTGCCGAGTTTAAGCGTGATCATATGAGCACAAAGGACGAACCCGCAGTAGACGCCCAAAAACGGCTACTACCCGGATATGATTGAAAAGGTCCACCGTATCGCATTGGATGACCGTCGAGTAAAAGTGCGCGAGATAGCAGACATAGTGGGCATCTCAAATGACAGTGTGCACAAAATTTTAACTGAAAAATTGAAAATGAAAAAATTCTCCGCGCGTTGGGTGCAGCGTTTGCTCACACCGCACCGAAGCAAAATCTGAATCGTTGATTGTTTCTCGCGACCTTTTGGCACGTTTTCGCCGCAATCCGAAGAACTTTTTGCGCCATTTCATAACCGTCGATGAAACCTGGGTCCACCATTCTACTTCCGAAACCAAGGAACAGTCCAAACAATGGACACACAAAGGTTCTCCGCCACCGAAGAAGGCAAAAACGGTTTTGTCAGCAGGAAAGGTTTTAGCAACTGTATTTTGGGATTCTCATGGAATTATCTTAGTCAACTACTTGGAAAAAGGAAAAATAATAAATGGCGAAAATTATGCCGATTTGCTGCAGTAATTAAACGACAAAATCAAAGAGAAACGGCCTTATTTGGCGAAAAAGAAAGTGCTTTTCCATCAAGATAACGCACCTGTACACAGGTCTACAATCGCCATGGCCAAAATTGATGAATTGGGATTCGAATTAGTGCCTCATTCGCCCTATTTGCCAGGTTTGGCTCCCAGCGATTTTTATCTGTTTCCAAACTGAAAAAAATGGCTCGGCGGTAAAAGATTTTTATCCAATTCCGAGGTAATCGCTGCTGTAAATAGCTATTTTGAGGACTTGGGTTCATCGACCAACAAAGACGGCATTGCTGCTTTAGAGCCTCGTTGGATTAAGTGCCTTGAGCGAGCAGGAGACTATATTGAAAAATAAAATGATTTTTTGACCAAAAAAACTTGCGTTTTCTTTGTTAGGCCACGTACATTTCGAACAATCCTCGTATTACTAAGTTACAATTTCGATCACCTTTAGTTTAAACGTGTGCCTGTTTTTATTTGATACATTAAAAAATGGTTTATATTCGATTGAATTCCTGCAATTAAAGTATAATTTCACAAAACACATGTAATAGCAATTTGACTAAAATTGGTCGAAATTGCTTACATAAGTAAGCTAAATTTTGTAAGTGTTATTGTGTTGCTTATACTTACCGGTTCGAGTTTCTTGTTACGCCGACTAATTTAATTATACTTTACAATGGCCGAATGCATTGAAAATCAAAACACGGTTTTTATTAAACCATTACATGCGCTTGCTAGTTGTTTTGCTTTAGCACCGCCTTATAAAGTAAACAAAGGTTTGCGTCTCGGTTTATACAAGTGGTACGCCATTCTTCTGGCGCTAATTATAACATGTTCATATACTGCAAATATTGTATGGTACTTTCACTATATTCGTGTTATTAAATTTAAAGAACCATTCACCATCAAAGTATTGCGTATTGTATATACTGCTGTATTAGCATTGATACCATTTTCATCAATGATTTCAACTGCTTTCAATAATAAAAATTTTAAATTATTGAGGAAACTTTTACACGACGTGGATATGCACTTAAAAATCTCGAAACCGGTCAAGATCTGCAGAAAGTTGGCAAAAGTATTGTGTTTGGTATATTTCGTGTTTATCTGCTTAATCATATACAGTACGCACATGCTTCTGAAAATTAGAGCTGCTTTAACGAAATTGTAGTACAATATATCGAACACTACTTTACTGTAATTACAGTACTGCTATTTCACAACTATAGTATTTCAATAAAGCAACGATTTAGCAAATTAAACGAGCATCTGAATAGTATAGCAAAAATGTATTTAAAAGAAACTGATTTCAATAGTTTTACTGCGAATATAAATGTTGTTTGCCATTTAAAAGGAATGAATAATATAAAAAAGCAGGTAAGCAGTAAGGTTGCTGAAATTTTTAACATAATATTTGGTTGGCAAACTCTGTTTCTCTATGGAACTGCTGCATTAGTACTGCTGTATCTGATTAATTTTGAAGTGCTGTTTTTCCCGATGAACTTCTTGCGTTTATTTTACTCGCTATGGCTAGCTGCCTATACGGTAAGTGACATTTAATAAAGATTTTGTAATAGTACACTACTTAATTATTAAAGTTCAAATTTACTCTGAAGTATTCAAATTGTTTACAAAGCAAATACTTTAGTCTAATATTTCTTAAGTCTCCCGTAAAAGTATAAGAAAACAATAAGCAAAGCACTTCGCTTGAATTTTGCTATACTTTAGAAATCGTTACAGTTATTATATTTACAAATGTATTTTTGTATCAAAACTGTAGCCCCAAGAGTTACGGAAGTGGGCGGCGAAATGCTATACCGTAGTTAGAATTCAAAAGTTTTTTATGAGAAATAACAACAATTATTTAATGAACCAAAATTAAATTTGTGTGCTTAAAATTGGGTGAAAGAAAAGGCTAGCTCACCTAAACATTAAATTTAAAAAAAATCAAAATCACTGTATACAGGATGTATCAAATTGCTTGTTAAGTATGGGGATCTCGCTTATTTGAAGAGATACGACGATGGTTAAATTAGAGAAAAGTTGTGAAATTTTATGCCCATTAATAATAATCTAAAAAGATATTAAACCTATCTTGCTTAGTTTCTGGAAGAACTGGAAAACACTGAAATTTTGGATTTCTCTCTAATTTAACCATCGTCGTATCTTTTCAAATAAGCGAGATCCCCATAGTTAACACGCAATTTGATACATCCTGTATATATTTTAATAGTAATGAGCAATATAGCCTAAACAAAAGTGGTTTTTCGTCCATTGTTCGTTAAATAAAAAAGCAATATTTTTCAATTATAAAAAATTCATAGAGGGCGTCGTAGCGTTAAGACCAAAATTAAATTGAATTCCGTTTACAACTGTACGAATCTATAAATTTAAAAAATGATTGTGTCGCCTGCCGTAGAAATATTCTTTTTTGACAAATCAGCAAAACAGTTCTCATGGATTCAAAAATTGTTATGTATAGTAGGTAACACTGTGCCCCCCCCCCCCCTCTAAGATAATATCAGTACCCAAACTGCGTTTCTTGTTTCCCTTAAGGTCTTCTAACAGACTTGTTCTTTAGATTTTAAAAATCCTGTTTTTTGGAAAATGTTACCAATAAAACATAGCTAACTTTTGCTTTTTTCATCAAAATTGGACCATCCGTTCCGGAGATATAAGCAAACTAAACAAAAAAACCAACGCCATTTAAATGACAAACAGATAGAACCTGGACTTTCCTATACTTTCAATTTTATGCAAGATCGCACTAGTCCTGCTACTGTACCAGCTTAGGTAGTGACAGCGTGCGCTAGGAATCTGCTAATTGAAGTAGTTTTATGACAAAACCAAAATTCGGTTAAGGGTGGTTTAACTCTTCTAAATATTAATGCAATTAGCAGTTAGTTGTGAACCTTATTCTACTATCACTCAGGAGCCACTTAAACAGTAATGTATCGAGTTTATGTTCTGTAATAGCCGACTCTGCAGGACGTTTAAGTCGAGGGCAATGCTCGTGTTCAGAGGAACGCTAATCGGCCTCTTCGTCTCACCAATGTAGGCTTTCCCACAGGAGCAAGGTACACTATACACACCGGCTATTGCAGAGCATAAACTCAATGCAAACCACAACATTGCATTTGACAAGACCAAAGTCCTAGTTCGTTCTTCTAACTACCTCAAACGTGTGATCTGTGAATCCATAGAAATACATAAAACTCTTAACAATCTTAACCGAGACCACAGCTATCCCCTCCACAATGCTTACAAACTACTATTTTCTACAATACAACGTTACACACCACAGCCTCGCCCTACAACCGCTCAACCGCTTCAGCTTGACAGCAAATCACAGACACAGCAGTCACAGATTCTTACACATCCGCTCCTTATACACCCGTTACCTGCACCTCTCTCGCCAGTTGTTTTCCAGATCCCAAAGTGACCACAGTTCTGAAGATGTCCCGTGCAACCGAGGAAGAAACGTCGGCAGTTCATGCACCGACAACGTAGGGTTATGACGAGTTATTTTATAATCTCCACATACTCAAACCAATTTCAGTTTATCCCATGTTTTTAATACAGGCGCAATAGGTGTACCACACTTTACAATGTCACCGGGAGTTTATTTTTAGCAAATAAACTATTGATTTCCGCTTATACCTTAGCTTTAATAGCATTCGCCAGTGGTTCAGGCTTAAATAATTTCGGAAAAGTCCCTGCCTTCAATCTGATATTTACGAGGTCTATCAAAGAATCGCTCATTTAACTGAATATACGTCTTTATATATAAAAAATAATGACTAGATAACGTTTCCGTTGCACCACTCTAATTTATTAAAATTTCCCAATAAAATTTTCATACCCGTGAATACCAAATCAAGGGCATCATAGACATTTCTTCCTAATAAACAGTAAACGTGGGCGTCCATTTCTAACAATAAGAATTTTATAGTTTTTGTTTGGTTATTATAAAATACGTCTCGATTAATTTCACCTATTAGCTCTATTTCAATACCAACACATAATATATTAGTACATTTTGGCCACATTGTTACGTGCCGGAATGGGATGTTTCGCCGCCGCCGTTTCGCCGTTGGTCGTTTCGCTGTCGTCGTTTCTCCGTCAAAAATTTCTTGTTTCGACCTCTTCCAGTTAATAACTTTATACATTTCTTCAAATATCAAAAACCACTTACACCATTAAGAGTTCTGTGCGAAGCCATTAAACAATTGTCTTTAGTTTAAATATTTGAGAATTTTTGTAATATTGTAATTAATTGTTTAGTTAATAAATGTATTTAGACGCTTAGTGTTGAATTTTTGGTTTAAGTTTTCTTAGGTTAGGTTAGGTTAATAATAAAATTTATACATATGTATTTATAATTTTTATAAAGAGTAGAATTTTTTGAAAACTTAGGAATAAAAAACTTTTCCATTTGTTGCATCCTTTTTGGGAAACATTGTATGTTTGGTTTACGGCGAAATAGCCAACGGCGAAACGGTAATGTGGCGTTAATCCACATATCGCTACCACTATAAACCGTAGTGCCAATGATAGACAGCCAGAACAACCAGCTTCCCAACATAAAATGACCTAAACCAATTTATAATGCGCACTTATTAGAAAATCACTGAGCTCGAGTCAAACGACACACCTTTTAGAGCTGAACTATATAGGCAACTTATTTCCACCGAAGATCGTAAAATATACCTGCGTCTCAGTCACTACGTCTGGGTAACCATAAGCGTTATAAATTTGCTCAGGCAATATACTGGGTGGTTGGGAGCCGATGGTGTAGGCAGGTGACGATGATCTCCAGAAAGAAGTGGCGTGGCTGCTAGCATTAGAGACCTGGGCTCTAGGGGTGATGTGCACTTTGCCTGCTCACGCTCACTATCAAAGTGTCGACTCCCCGACGCTGTTGAGGTACCGGTTACTAAGATCAGACCGGCTACCAACCTATCTGTGCTCGAGCGTAGTTGACCAGTACTAGGTACTGCGAGTAGTTCAACTGCTAGGGGCAGCTTCGGATCTTCCGAAAAGTCCAATCAGTGACTTAAATTAGAAGAATGTCAATACTGTTTGTTTGGCTATGTAAATCAGGTAAAGCTGCCTTACAGTGAAGTAAATTTAACAGCCTTACGGCTCCGGTTGCTTAGTCATCTTGGGGCTGGGGTGATGAAGGTGCTGCAGTCCCCTTCACCTCCATTGCCTGCGAAAGTTTTTCTTTCCTTTTCTTCTCCGCCTCTTCCTTTTATTTGACCAGGATCTCAAAGCTGAACCTGGTGAAGTTGAGGTCGTGCGTTGTGTAGTGTTACTACGCATGCAGTTCGACGAGTATAGTTACCTCTCCCTCTAACGCTACTACATGTACTAACTAATTTATTGATTGTGTTTCTTATATGTGTACAATATTTACAAAAAGGTAAATCATATCAACTACCACATAATAGCTAAAACTACACCAAATTAGTTTGGTTAGTTTAACTATTTCGTTTTGTGGATTTTGCTTGACCACAACACCCTCTGTCGGTATAAATTTCGGTCATCGCGACTGTCTAATTGCGCGTTTTGAGCCTAACATATACATAGTTTATTCCATAAACCTTTTTAGACTGCTGGAAACTTTTAAGTTGGATAAACAAAGAGACCGGGTCACCCGGGTTCATGATAATAATTTACGTAGCAAAGGATATCGAGCGTTTCAAAATACTGTTTGCCAACCCGAAAAAAAAATGTTAAATGTATACTTTTACAAGCTTTTAGTAAATAAATATACTCAAAACGTGTGCTATATAATGTCTGAAAGACATGTATAGCATATTTTAAAATGATTATACAGCTTTACTCTTCATTTTTATGTATTTCTTTGACGTTGCTACGTTTAAACACTATACATTATTTATAACACTTTTTAATGAAGTCGATAAGCGCTCGGAGATGAAGCAGATTGTAGGCAACATTCAATTTTTGAAAATATTAGTGCTGAGTCATTTAATTTTTATCTGCATTGCTATTTACAACATCAGTGCAAGTGTCGTACTTTGGGGCATACAAGTTTTATGGATACGGGTTTTACAACAATTTCAAGATTATTGTTGTCTAATTACAGTACTATTAATTTGCAATTACTGTATGTGTTTAAAGTACAGATACAAAATAATGAAACAACGTCTTATATATGCTATTCAGGGATACGTAAGACATTCTGATTTGCAATGCAGTGTTATTATGGCAAAGCAACATAAAATAGAATATGTTAAAGATATGAGAATTGCTTTTATTAAAATGAACAAAATTGGGAAATTAATCAATAAAATATTTGGATGGCAACTGCTATTTCTACTTGCAAGTATTGGAATGCAAGGGCTTCAAATTGTTAATTTATTACTAAAGCAACAATTTATGGTAGATGAAAAACTTTATAGCCACATTTTGGGACCTAGTTGCAATTTATTTAAAGCTTAAAGCTATTAGAAAAAAGGCTTAAACGTGGTTATCTACAACAATTTTTTAGGTTTTAAGTTTTCATTTCAAAGAGTTGTTTTTTACAGTGGCTACATAAATAATTTTAGATAACAGCTGAATATCGACTGAAGACTGGTAAATATGTATTTGGGGGTTAGCGGGTGTTGACTAAGGTTGAAGGTAAAAGTGTACAATAAAGGCACCGAAATATTGGGTTAAGAATACATTGAGATTTGTTCTGTCCTGGCTTCTAGCCGATACCCAAAAAGCCCCAAATACATGTAAATAATTTTCCGCAAGTCGGAAAGAATTTGATTTTCTTAGAATGACATTTTTCAAAATTGAACATATTTCAAAACAAATATTCTTAGTTTTTTTTTAACATTCCCAAATAGTGATAGTGAAAGCGAGCACAGTGGCACACTTTCCTAATACTTAAGTTAAGTAGTTAAGACTTACTTACTAAGTAAGTAGTTAAGAAGAATTGCAGATGCTGGTCACACGTATTCAACGTTAAGCACTGTCCGCTCTGGTCCCCACTCGAATGGGTGACCAATTATAGGGGTATATCTGCAACCAATCGTGCTTCGGAAGGGCACGTTAAGCCGTCGGTCCCGGTTGTCATACTAACATCTTTGGCAATCGTAAACCATTTAGTGGAACTTCTTCTCCTTTCGACGGGTAAGGCCAGCCTCCTGCCCGGCATACGTGCAAAGAGGGCTCACAAAACCCGCACTAGTTGCGGGTATTAAACAGGTCATTGGTCTATAACAAAAAGAGGAAGAATTTTGACCAGATTAGGCATCTATCATGGTGAAGGCCTAGGGGTTTTACCTCATCTTTCTGTAATAGGGGGCATCCATTTAGAACAAGCAGCGGCACATTTCCCTTTGAGAGTGAAAGTGACATAAACTGATTTAAAAGTGTTAGCTCAGTATCTAAACCTTTTTAAGATGTTTCCGCAAGAGGTGAGCAGCAAGGTAAAGATTTTGATAAGATGACATAATAGCTATGTCATTGTGTTATATGTATCTATATGAGGTAGCGAATGGGACTAAGGACGCTGCCCCGGGGTACTCAAATTTGATCAGGACCACAGAGGTGTGAGCTGCTTGGTATTTCAGAAGGAAGTGCTTTTCCATGACGTATCGCTTTAATACTTGGTGTATGTCAGTTTCTTTTTGATTTTGTAAGACCGGCATGCCAGTCCTTGTCGAACGCTTGTAAAACATCAATAATAGTGGCTAAACAGTACCTTTGGTTTTCTAAATCAGCCTTGATTTTCCTAGCAATTCTATCTACTTGCTCTTGCTCAATAGTAGAGTGCTGTTGTTGGAAACCAAGTTGGTGGCTCGGAACCAGATTGTTTTCGTCTATGAGTGACTTTAATCGTCAAAGGAACGCCTTCTAGAGAATCGGACGGTGACCAAATGGTCGATCTGATGATACCTCGGTCACTGTTTTGGCAGACTATCAAACAAGTATAATTTGGGCTATCTTTCAATGTGCATGGAAATAGCCCACCATCAGTATGGCATTTCTTCTTCTCTTTAGCCATCCCCTATGTCCTTAGGACGTCGGGTTAAACATGGCTACGGATTGGTTTTGTCGCTATGTTCCAAGAGGTGATGGAGTCTTTCGACTTTTAAACCATCACGCTCAATCAGCTTATGCCAAACTCCTACCAGCCGTTTTTCGTACCTTTGTATTTTGAGGGGACTTTCACCCCGTCTAACGACTGCCACGTTGTTAATGCGACAGCCGGGACCACCTAATCGCGTGCCATTCCGAGAGTACGAGGTACCGCGTTGACTCGGCTTTCGGACACCCAGCCAAGCACTGACCAGGCCAAGCTACGCTTAACTTTGCTGATCGCACTCGTTATTCTAACCGCGCCAACTCGGGACCCCAGTATGACATTTAAGATCGTAATTATTACCGTAACGTAACCGTAACCGTAAAACGGTGTTTCGGCAGTCTACCTGTGATCAGATAATATTCTAGAGCTATTTTAAGATTCAGGTCGAATGTACTTGAGTTTCCAGTTTTCCCCGAGGCCCTCTTTATAGGTAATTCCATGTTGTGTTGCTGATTTTATATTCCTCGTAGATGACACCGCAGTCGAGATAGTGAGTCCGGAGTAATATCTTCAGCGTTTCTCTTGCAGCACGTTCGGCGTGTCTTTTGATAGAACGTTTTCGAGTTGTGCACATTTGGGTGTTTCTTTCACTCTCTTGCAGTTTTCCCTCTAGGATGAATATTTCCCTTTTTCACTGCCTGATTATCTTTTTCTAAGATTCTTTATAGAATTCCCAGTTTCCCAAACATTTTGCTTGTTTAAGCAGCCTTCTTGTCTTTGTCCGCAGCAGCGAAATGATCTGAGAGGTTTGGCTTTTTAGATACATCCCAGTATAGTTCCGTGGAAGCAAATAAAAGTGTCGTTTCGGTTGTATCAATGGCCTCCCTCTGGGCAGGCGAAAGATGGTTTACTACCCGATTGAAAGTCACCGACTTATATTCTAGGAACAAGTCTAAAAGTGACTCACCTCGTTGTTTGTTGTTGCTAGTACCCCAAACTGAGTGATGCGCATTTACATCGCAGCCCAGCAGTATCTGTAGATTCTTCTTTCTGTCTGGTTCTTAAATAAGAACAATGGAAATGTTATTTTTTTGGCTATGTAAGCTTGTAAGACAGTGATGTAAATTTAGCAGCCTTACGGCCCCGGTTGCTCAGTCTTCTTGGGGTTTTGATGATGAAATTGTTGGGGACCCCTCCACCTCCATCGCATGCGAAAGTTCTTCTCCCTTCTTTTCCTCCGCCTTTTTCTTTTGTTTGACCAGGATCTTGAAGCTGACCCTGGTGAAGTTGAAGTCGTGCGTTGTGTTACTGCGCATGCAGTTCAACAACTATAGTTACTTCTCCCTCTAGCGCTACTATATATAATAACTAATTTATTTATTGTGTTTCGTATATGTATACAAGATTTATAAAATAAGTAAGTTATAACAACTGCGAGCAGTATATAGCTAAAACTAAACCAAATTAGTTTGGTTAGTTTAACTATTTCGTTTTGTAGATATTGCTTGACCACAACATGCTCTGTGGGTATAAATTCGGGGGTCGGTCACTGCAACTGGCTAATTTCCCGTTTTAAGCTTGACATGTACAGAGCTTATTCCATAAACCTTTTTAGACTGCTGAAAGCTCTTAGGCTGAATAAACAAAGAAACCGAATTCATGATAACAATTTACGTAGCAAAAGATATCGAGCGTTTCAGAATACTGTTTACCAACCCGATAAAAAATTATAAATGTATACCGTTACAAGCTTTTAGTAAAAAACATATACGTGTGCTATATAATGTCTGAAAGACATATAAAACATATTTTCAGAATATTATACAACTTTATTCTTGTGTTTGTATATTTCTTTGACGTTGCTACGTTTTAGAGAAATCCGAAACATGTTATAATGCAGTAAGAACAACGTAAATCGTAAAATGCAATTAAATGCATAAACATAAATAATTATTATATCAATATAAAGCAACATGGCTAAGATCAATTTAACGCAAAGCAACACCTACTTAAGGTCTTTGTGCCGAATTGCTATATTCTGCGTATTATTGCCACCTGATAGTATTAACAATTGCTTGCAATCAGCTTTATACAGGTTATGTAATGTTGTGATTACGTTAACTATACTGATTGCAAATCTCTTTTCGATGTATTGTATTATTATTGAACATTCTCTTGCAGTCTCTACCGCTACGATTATATTATTCTTGCGTTTCACATTTACGTGTGCTACGGTTACTTCAGCTAACGTTTCTGCATTATTTAACATTAAAAACTATAAATTATTTATAACACTTTTTAATGAAGTAGATAAGCGCTTGGAGGTGAAACAGATTGACGATAACATTAAATTTTTGAAATCATTAGTGCTGAGTCATTTAATTTTTATTTTCATTGCTATTTACAATGTCAGTGTGAGTATCGTAGCTTGGGGCATGATATGGATAGGAGTTTTACAACAATTTGAAGATTATTGTTGTCTAATTACAGTACTATTAATTTGCAATTACTGTATGTGCTTAAGGTACAGATACAAAATAATGAAACAACGTCTTATATATGCTATTCAGGGATACGTAAGACATTCTGATTTGCAATGCAGTGTTATTATGGCAAAGCAACATGTAATAGAACATGTTAAAGATATGAGAATTGCTTTTATTAAAATGAACAAAATTGCAAAATTAATCAATAAAATATTTGGATGGCAACTGCTATTTCTATTTGCAAGTGTTGGAATGCAAGTGCTTCAAGTTGTTAATTTATTACTAAAGCAACAATTAATGGTAGATGAAGAACTTTATAGCCACATTTTGGGACCACCATTGTGGTTGACTTATCGCGCGGTAAGTTAAATCAAATACCTAGTTGCACTTTATTTTAAGCTTAAAGCTATGTAAAAAAAGCTTGAACGCGGTTATCTCAAACAATTTTTTTAAGTTTAAAGGTTTTATTTCAATGAGCTGTATTTGACAGTGACTACATACACAATTTTAGATAGCAGCTGAGTATCGACCGAAGACTGGTAAATTCGGGTTTATTGGGTATTGGCCAAGGTTGAAGGTGAAGGTTTACAATAAAGGCACCGAAACATTGGCTTAAGAATACATTGAGATTTGTTCTGTCTTGACTTCTGGCTGATACCCAATAAGCCCCAAATACACATAAATAATTTTACGAAAGTCGGAAAGGTTTCGATTTTCTTGGAATGATATTTTCTAAACTAGAACATATTTCAAAACAAATAATTTTATTTTTTTTAACATCTACCAACTATAAACTCTATTCCGTGCAAGGCAATAAGTAAAAAGTTTGTCAAAATTACAATTTACTTTCGGCTTAGACCGCGTCGTAATTTGGGAACTACGCCCAGCATAATCAGGTAAGGACCGACCTGTAGCTTGTCTGCCTTTACAAGTGTTTGCTCTACAAGTTTGAGCAATATTTGTTCGTAGGCCCTGCCTGCCTAAACATGGCCGTCTGCTTAGATTATTTAAACCTTGGGCGGGCAAGGATTTGATCTTGTATTTTGTTTGCCGGGACAAAAATACTTAATAGGCTTAGTTTGTATGGGTTCACAAACAGCAAACAGGCATAAGCCGATTAAGTATTTTTTCCACTATTGACTTTAATCGTCGAAAAAACACCTTCTACAGGATCGGAATGAGACCAATTGATCAACATGATACGAGAGTAACGCTAAAATTATTGAGAATCAAAAAATCTAGTAGACCAAGAAAAACAAAATTTACACATCTATTTTACATATTCCTCTAGCTGTCAGTTGACGTTTATTTTGCGAAGTTACGATAGTTGGAACCGAAGCTATTCAGTTTTTAAGTAGTGTTGTTGCTGAAAAAATGGAATTAAGCAAAGAACATTTTAGAAGCATTTTGGCAATAAAAAACATAAAAGTAATAGAACATCCGCCTTATTCGCCTGATTTAGCCCTGTGCGACTTTTGGCTATTTTATGAGCTTAAAGGAAATCTACGGGATAGAAAGGTATTCCAAAAGAAGATTGGTTGGGGGCTTTCAAGAAGTGGAAAGAAAGAATGGTGAAGTGCATTATTAGTGAAAGGAATTACTTTGACCATATTTAAAATAAAATCCTAAAAAACATTAACCGTGTTTCTTATTCTCAATAATTATGGCGTTACCCTCGTAATACGTCAATCACTTTTTTGCCAGGCTTTTAAAATAAGTCTAATTTGGGCTACCTTCCACTGTGCTGGGAATTATCCCAATCTTAGTATGGTACTGAAGATCATAATTATCATCGTAAAACCGTCTTTCGAAAGTCTAGTTGTGATCAAATTATTTTCTGGAGCTTTTTTTTGGAAGCGGTTACTGACTGGATCTCGTTAACCTTGAAACGTTTAATTGGCAAGTCCAACTGGTGGGATGAATTTAAAAGTTGGTGGATTAGTTCTTTAATTTCTGGTTTCGCTCTTTTCTTTAATAATTTCTTTGTGCAGGGTGATTATTACGTTGTTGCATTGCACTCCAAAAAATTTCCGGGAAGAATTAATGCTCTTATGAGATTATAAGTGAAAACTTCATTATGATCTCCTGTATAACGAAACTAACTGACGTTTCCATTTGTTTTCAGTCAGTTCGCTGGTAGTCTCGTGTCTGCTTCCACTTATAGGTAGAAAGGAGGTAGATCTACTAGAACTTCTAATGCGGTTGTTGAGATAGTAGACATTGCCCCGTTATTCCTATGCAAGCCAGTATTTGTAATTTTCTTTGACTATTTTTTATTGAAATATGTGTAGCCTTGTGCTACCACACCAATGAAGAATATGTGATTGTTGGGATTATCATTCTCGTTTCCAGCCAATGTATCATGTTTGGTTTAAGCCCTACGATTTTCCAAATAATTGCATTTTGCTATAGAATATCTTGGTGGTTTTGTTTGTAACATGTTCTAAACGCCGTTAAAAGATAGTCATAGTGTCTATAAAAACGTTTTTAAGTATTTGACCTCCCCCATCATTTGTATTTGTTTGCGAACTGAAAAAGGTTGCCTGCTGTTGAGAGTCTTTCTTCGTGTTACTGCCAGATAGGAGGTTAATTGATAAACCCACTACTACCATTTCATTGAATACAACTCCCTCGAATTTCCTTTAAATAAAGATGGTGACATCATTCGCACATCCTTGTGCGTACATTTCTTTCTCATCTAGCAGCTGCTAAAAGCCGTTAACTACGAGGCACCACAGCAGGGGTGAGCCAACTCTTCCCTGTGGACATTTTCTACTGACTCCTACGGTGGCGTCGTTGAGAGAGGTGGTTATTATTCTGCTCTTGAGCATATTTTGCAATTCAGCGACACAGTACAGGATTGATTCTTCTGCACACCTTAACTTGATGAATAGATTTAAACGAAATGTCATCGATATCCTAAAACGTCCCAAGTCCAAATTTTACAGCTAGCTTGCAAGATTTGTTTGATTGAGAGACGTACTAGTATCGGTGCAGTAGAAATTTGTTCAATGCCTCGTTTTTTATATGTCTATCAATGAGTCGGGAATTTTGTATTGGATTCACAATTTCTCAAAGGGTTTGCTTCTTTAAAAAAGCCTTCTTGTTTCCGCCCTCAGCAGCAAAATGATCTGACAGAGTTGACTCATCAGAATTATGCCAGTTTAGTATCGTGAAAGCAAGTAAAGGTATCGCCACGGTTGTATCAATGACCTCTCTTCGCTCAGAAATGTTGCAGGTAGGTTGACTACTTCGGTTCAAAGCCACTACCTTATCTTCTAAGCAATAGTCTACGAGTGACTCACATTGTTAGTTGTCGCGACTGCTTCAAACTGAGTAATGTGCATTTGCATCAAAGCCCAGGAATGCCTGTAGATTCCTGTCTCTGCAGTGATTGCAGTGTTTTTTTAGGCTAACCTCGCTCTGTGGAAATAAATTTCCGGTAATTGCGACTGACCAATAACGCTTATTGAGCCTAACGATTAAAATTATTCATAGCTTATTCTATAAACCTTGTTAGACTGCTGGATGCTTTAAGGTTGAAGAAACAAAGAAACCGAATTCATGATAACAATTTACAAAATAAAAGATATCGAGCGTTTCAGAATCCTGTTTACCAACCTGATACAAAATTATAAATGTATACTTTTACAAACTTATACTATAAGAAATATATCTGAAAGACATAATTATATAGCATACTTAAAAGGGGTTATACAGCTTTACTCTTCATTTGTATATACTTCTTTGACGTTGCTACGCATAGACATAAATAATTATTATATTAATATAAAGCAAAATGATCAAGATCAATTTATTGCAAAGCAACAGCTATTTAAAGACTCTGTGCTGAATTGCTGTATTCTGCGCAATATTGCCACCTGATAGTATTAACAATTGCTTGCAATTAGCTTTATACAGACTATATAATGTTGTGGTTACGGTAACGATACTGATTACACATTTCTTTTCTATGTATTTTATTACTATAGAACCTATTCCTGTAACCTCTACGACTACAGCTATATTTTTCTTGCGTTACACAGTTGTAAATGCTATGCTTACTTCAGCTAACATTTCTGCATTATTTAACGTGAAAAACTATAAATTATTTATAACATTTTTTAATGAGGTCGATAAACGCTTAAAAATAAAGCAGATCTCAAGCAAAACCAATAAAATTTTGAAAACGTTAGTGTTGAAACAATTAATTTTTATTTGCATTACTATTTATAACATCGGCGCAAGTATCGTAGTTTGGGGCACAAAAGCCCTACGGATCGAGGTTGTAAATCAATATCAAGATTATTGTTGTCTAATTACAGTACTATTAATTTGCAAGTACTGTATGTGCTTAAAGTATAGATACAAAGTAATAAAACAACTTCTTATATGTGCTATTCATGGATACGTAAGACAATCTGATTTGCAATGTAGTGTTATGATGAGAAAGAGACATGTTATAGAACACGTTAAATATATGAGAATTGCTTTTATTAAAATGAGCAAAATTACGAAATTAATCAATAAAATATTTGGATGGCAACTGCTATTTCTATTTGCAAGTGTTGGAATGCGAGTGCTTGAAATTGTTAATTTATCGCTTACAAGATATATTGTGATAGATGAAATATTATACAGCCACATAATAGGACCACCATTGTGGTTAGTTTACCGCGGGGTAAGTAAAATCAAATATCTAGTTGCAATTTATTTTAAGCTCAAGGCTATTAAAAAACGCTTGAACGTGGTTATCTAAAAAATTTTTTTTAAGTTAAAAGTTTTAATTTGAAAAAGTTGTATTTTACCGTGGCTATATACTATTTATATATAACCCCTAAAACCACAGTTTACAAATTTGTCCCTTATTGATCTTAACCTTAACGTCTGCATTTATATAAAACCCTCTAGAACACGTGCAGTGTTTCTACCTGAAATCCAACGAAATTTATTAGGTGTTAAGTGTTATTTTGACACTAATGATTGTAAAATTTCAAGTTAAGTGTATAAAAACTGCAACCCTAAAGGGGCCGGTATCGGTCTGCTTATCGCCAAATGCAGGTACAAAGAAACGTTTAACTTTACGATCGTGTTATTAGCTAACTACTCGAGTTTTTGCACCTTTTTAGCCTGGGGTGCATGCAAGCTATATTTTGGTTGAGTTGTGCTTAAATGTTTCAAAACCAATGGGAATTTTAAGCAAAATGCTTGATAAATCTAAAAAATCTGAAGTTACGCCACTGCTTACAATTTCATAATCACTACTAAAAATAATTAACTCCTATAATATTTCCTAATTATTAGTACTTAAAAAAATAAACAGCCGAAACAATGTTTACCATTGATAAACTCTAGAACGTTCTTGAAAAGGAAGTAGGTAAATGAATAAATTTCAATTGCAGAAATGGACTTTGCACCGTTTTTTGCTAGAAGAAAAGCATAACAATACAATATTTATTTATTGATCACAACGCGCGAGTAGGTGGGTTTGTAAATAACTATAGTAAAAGTGCGGACTTTGTACCCTTCATTACACATTAGTTGTTATGGTGAGTATTACTACTTTTATCCGGCGCAAAATAAAAACAGATAAATGCAGAGAATGTAATTATTCGTTACAAAACTACTTCACACCTTGCAAGAATGCGAGTTTATCTTATTTTATGGTTTAAATACTAACAAAGTAACAAAAAACGAAATTTTTAAGTTATGGCCAGAACCACTTATTAATTAATTCTTGCCTAATAAAAAATCAATCAATCACATGAAAAGGTAAAAACGTGAGTAAAACTAGTTATTTAATTGAGAAATATCTGGGGTACAATGACTTATTAAAATTTAAATATGTACAAAGTTCATTACTGTCTGAGGCCGATTTCCGTTTATAGAATGAACAATGTACTGTGGGTTGAAACTCTTGCTAATTTGCAAAAAATACGTTTTCACGCTACAGGCAAGGTAAATAGACGATACATCCATAGCTACAGAAGATGAAAATGGCGAATAACATTCGTTTACTTTTTGCCCTTGACTACGGAACTTAATAGTGTTATTTACATTCCTAGGATAATAATGTTGAGGGGCGGCCAAGGACCCTCACCTAGGTGAGAGGCGTGAACAAAGACACCTTTTGCGGGGTCGGCGTTGTAACGGTCACTTCGGTGGTTTCAACTTGGTACGTCCACCCCTCTTCGGAGAGGTTCAAGGTTTCCTTAATTGGGACTACGGAGACTGGGTGAGTGATTTCTTCACCAGGCGAAGTGTAGCCCTCGAGATGAGTCCTAACATCTCGACGGTAGCCCGCTCTCTTGAATGGAACTCTGCTATCTGACCATGGTACCGGGAGCACCAGTCCGTTACCGCCCGGACGAGAACTGGATGCGAATGGTCCGGCAGGTAGTAGGGGGTTCCCGCTCTCTGACCGGGTAGCCTCACATCAAATAGGCGGATGGGGGTCCGGCAGATGAAGGTGTACCCCAGGATGGAGAAAAGGTTGGTATGAGAGCCTTGTGCTCTAGGGGTGTAAACAAGCGAGCCCCCAATATGGTTCTAAAAACCTGAGCGGAGTGCTCTCAGGAATGGAAACCCCGCTCCTTGTCCGGAGTGATGACCGGCAAGTGATGGTGCTTTCCAGGATGGAGTGGCTGCTGCTGCAAAGGGACCTAGGTCCTAGGGGTGTCACTTACAGCCAGCCCTCAGTATGGGCCCAAACGCCTCAGGCATGATCGCTGAAGTTAAAACCCCGCTCCTTGTCCGGATAAATAGTCGTTCCGGCAAGTGATGGTGCTTTCTAACGATGGAGCGGTGTGCAATGCACGATCACTGAAGTGGAAACCCCGCTCCTTGTCCGGATAAATAGTCGTTCCGGCAAGTGATGGTGCTTTCTACGATGGAGTGGTGTGCAGCTGGCACTGGGGTCTAGGATTCTAGGAGTGAAGCGCACTTTGCCTGCTCACGCCCACTATCAAAGTTTCGACCCAGAGGGTTCGTACTTATGTACACCCGACGCTGTTAAGGTGCCGGCCACTATGATCAGGCCGGTTTCCGACTAGTTCTGGGCGGTGCGTAGCTCACCAGTGCTGGGACCTGCGAGGTCCTAACTGGGAGGGGTAGCGCTGCTTGGCACGCGCTTGCTCCGACAAGTCCAACCAGTGACTTCTTTGACTGGTACCACGGGGACCAATGCCGAGCCCGCGGGGAATTCACACCCCCCGTTTTTGGTCGCGGAGTAGGACTCGTGGTGGCAGTGGTACAGCCTAAGTGCAGGCTAGGGCCGTTTTAGTGCGGTTCGGCGGGTGAGCTGCGTTTCAGCTCGGGCACTGATCTGCAAAATCAGTAGAGATTTAGGTAGTCTCCCTCCACCAGTAGGGGCTTAGGGCTCGCAGCCTGATGCTAGAACTGGTAGCCTGTTCTCTTTCTTGTATTGAGGGCAGGCGCGTTGATCAAGCGTATCTCGATCATGGCGTCCCGAAGGGTTTCACCACCTGGAGGGGGGACGAATATGCTTCATTGCTGGGTGCTGTCCTAGTCTATCAAATCAAATGGTGTTCGTTGATATGGTAACAAACACAAGCAACTTAGAATAATGGGGTTTTTAAAAGATAATTCCGGTGACAGCAGTCAAAACGAACTTTTAAAAATATGATTAAATTTCTACCTGTAGCGTGAAAAATTTAATAAGTAACACGGAATGTATCGAATATTACCATTCTCGGCAGGCCACAAGCCTTGGCTTCGCCTCGGCTCGTATTTACCTACCTCGAATTTTATTACGTCTTTACATTCCTTGTTACTTAAATAACTACTATTAGATAGCAGCTGAGTATTGACCGAAAACTAGCGTCTATCAGTTAAGGGTTAATCATAATGCACTTAAAGCTTGAAATACTTTGTTTAGTCTGTCCAATATATCCGTTTTCGCAGGAACTACATTGTTACGTAGGAACGGTCATTACTAATTAGCGTTTACTAAACCGAAACATAGTTTTTGAAATTTTGCGGTGCCATCTGGTAAGATCGCTTAATATCTTGAGGCTTCGGAAATAGGTACATGTAAATAACCGGACATGAAATTTATATTAAATCAAGACTACATAATAGCGTACAACCAGTTAATATTTCCGCTGTTCAGCTGTTCTTTACTTGGTATACACTCAAGTTTATGAGTAGTTACTACATCTTCTCTTATCGTAGTCATTGCGCTACCTGAGTCTACGAAATTGTTCTGTTTACCTTTGCGTCTTTGTAATATTTGATTATCGTGTTTTCCGCCCGGTTTACTAAAACCTGTGTTGCTGGACTCTGTTGTTGTGGACATCTTTTACTGATATGTCCTACTTAATTGCACTTTTAGTATGTTAGTTTGCTTCTGGTCAAACAATCTTTAATTCTGTCTTCCTTGACGACCATAAAAACATTTTTCTTCTTCCTCTGACGTGCATGACCCTGCTAAACGGCTCTCTGTTCTATATTTGTAACACTTGTCCTTTCTATCTTCTCTTGACAATATACTCTCTTGTGTCTTGTTCTCTTGGTTTTTGGATTTTTCTTTAGGAGTTGCTCCCATACTTCTCTTTCCTGGCTCTACCCCACTGATTTGCTCCAATTTTGCTTTGTTTATTCTTTCATGTTTCACTAGGTTGTATAGTAAATCATCGAAGTCTTAATTCATTTTTTGCAAGCATTGCAGCACACAGGTTTCTATTGTATAATCCTATTACTTTTGTTCCAGAGATTCATCAACTGTCAAATTTACTTCGATACATAATTTAGCTTTAGATAGTATTTGTTTAACCGTCCACTTCTTACTAGCACTGTGTTTTTTTCTTTGCCACTTTACCGGTAGTCCTTCGTCTTTTATAAATGTTTTTCTAGGGGCTACATAAAATTTCGCAAAACTGCTAATATTGTATTCTGTCTGTCAAGCACCATTAAGGCTCTCCACTTCTGTGCAACTGCATCAGGCGACTGTGTAATAAGTGCATAATCTTTACCTTGCCAATCCATTCTTTGGCGTCCCTATTTCCATCTAAAGCTGAAATGTTTTTGTTAGGTCTGGTTTTACCTGTTAATTATTACCGGTTCGGCTGTTTATCGTCAAAATATCTTCAAACATTCGACCAGGTCTTCTATTATCGTCAAGCATTAGAGGTTTAATAATCAGTTAAAATTTAAATCGTTTGCTATACCTGGTATTCTTTCATTTCACGTTTCTTCTATTTCGGACTATAAAATATGGTCTTCGCCTAATGTCTGCTATGGTCTTCGTGAGACCCATTAGTTATTACCTTAAATCTAACGCAAAATTTTGGATCCGACAACACTGCAATCTCAGACACGCACACAAATTTGTAGATGTCACCACCAGATTTTCGCAAAACTACTGACGTTTACTAACTCTAGCTCACAGATGTCTCGTTCCAAAGCTTTAGACAAAATCCACTTATAATCTTTACTTTTAACTCACATCTCACTTCTGAACATTATTAATTGTTTTAAATTACCTTCATTTAAACAAGTTACAGAAAATAAATTAGAACACACACGAAATAAATTTTGCAGCAAGACTCTGACACGGTACGCAAGGATTTTCGCCACAATTTTTCCTACTCTCTGTGGACCGTTCACCTCTCATCACTTAAGATCCCTTTACAGTTATTTTACAACAAATCTTTTTTCAGTATTTCGATAACTTCGGCTTTACTGTTAAATACAATACTAAAGTAAAGACGTTTTTTGTAAAGCTCTCTAACTATAATTACGTACCTAAGTTGTTTTTCAATAAACAATGTTGTCAAATGGTTTTACTTCTTTAAATATTGAAAAAGAATAAAAGCTAGTCGGACATTTTTTAATGTCATATTTTTTATATGTATGTAATACACGTCCATCCTGCGGTACATCAGTTTATATGTTACAATTTAAACAACGACGCAACATAAAATAAGAAATGCGTATGCTATAGTTTTGGTTTTAGTACAAATTAAATATAATGTTGCTGAATCATAAAACTACAATTGATTTTATAAAACCGTTATACAATTTGGCAAATTTCTTTGCGTTAGTGCCTCCCTATGGTTCTAATAATGGCTCTAAAGTGATTAAGCATAAGTGCTATGCTTCATTCGTTGTTTCAGTAATATTATGTGTGTACTTTTACACGGTGAATTTAACAGCAGATCCTGCTAAAGAACATGGAATAAGTCATTTTGTTGTATTTAGATTATCTTACACCGTAGCTACAGCATCAATCGTTTTTGCAATTTTAATATCCACCTTTTGGAATATTCAAAATTTCACAATTTTTATTTCACGTTTTAAAAATGTAGATAAGTATTTTAGTTTTAAGTTAAAAATGAAAAATACTCAATTTTTTGTGGAATTGTTGCTAACGCACTTAGTGTTTATATGCATCATTTCCTACTCTACCTCAGTATTAGTGTCTCGACTCGGGATATACAACGCTAGCAAGTATTTTATGAAATCTTTTGAAGAATATTTGATCTCACTACAGGTCCTCATCCTTTGTAACTTTTGTAAGAGACTGAAAGAAAGATTTAGAAATCTAAATGATTATCTTATAGACAATGTGGAGCTTTATTTAAAACGGCCTATGTGCTTGAATCTAAGTACCAAACCTGATACGCCTGTTGACGATAAAAACAGATCAAATATAAATTGTGAAGAAATAATCAACATGATTAGAAAATCTAGAAAAGTTTATAATGAATTAACAGAGCTAGTTACATTGTTTAACAGAATCTTTGGATGGCAAATGTTGTTCATCTTTGGATGTATACTTGTGGGAGTATTAGATACTATCAATAAACAAATTAACACTGCACCTGGCGGATATATTGCAAATGGTGCATTTCTATGGACATCTATAGATATGGTAAGCGAAATAGAACCGAATGTAAAATATGCTACGCAATAAGCCTTGAAATCATTTTAATAATGTTACTCGAACGCTACTTATACAAATTCTGAAATATTTGTAGCCAGGTTTTTTAAGTAAAAATTTCTAAAACTTCA
This sequence comes from Ctenicera cuprea, assembly GCA_958336395.1. Classification (NCBI taxonomy): domain Eukaryota; kingdom Metazoa; phylum Arthropoda; class Insecta; order Coleoptera; family Elateridae; genus Ctenicera; species Ctenicera cuprea. Next base: position 26,879,626 of record OY284494.1, read on the forward strand.
GTAGCCCAAATATAAATAAAATATCTGTTTTCAAAATAGTTTTTAGTAGATGCTCTCTTACATTAAGGCATTATCATAAATACATCGTTTTCGGAATAATAAATTTTGAAAAATTTATTTCTATACGCCACTATTAAATTTTTGTTCTGAAACCAGAATTGCTTGGACAACCTTGAAAAATGTTTTGTCAAGGCCGTTCAAATTCAATGTTTGTTTAAATATGTGAATCAAGCTGTATGTTTTCAGGCTTTATTTTGGAAACTTTTTTTTTTTAATTTACTAACTGTTAAAATGACCTTGAAATACTTCCTGAGATATTAGTTATGATGTTTTTCACAAAAATAACAGGCAAAAAGTAATATTTTCAGGCTTTATTACACATAAGTACCGCTTTTAAAAGAATTTTAATATGATAGGTTTTTTAAAACCACCAATTTGCTAGAAACTGGAAAATTATACTTTTTATTTCGTCTTCATGTTTTCTCTCGCTGTCGATTTTTAACTTGAATAACAAGGCCGAACGCTCTCCATTTATTTTTCGGTGAAAGCACTTGCCATACGCTTAATGCACCGTGATCGCAATTGACAGGGGTTTAAACACCGTGCTTGGTCAAAACATTTGGCTGGGAGTTCTAGTCCCCATACTAAATCTCTACAGAATATACAGATCAGTACCCGGGCTGTAAGGCAGCTCACACGCAGAAGTGAGCCACTGCCACCAAGAGTCATTTCTGCAACTAAATGGTTCAATCTAAGGGCTGCCTTGGCAACCCTGGCACCATTTATAAATGCTGGTAAAACTTTTCGGAATAGCCAACACTGCTCTTCCCAGTTTAAATTATTCGGTAGCCCCTATCTAGGAGCTGCCCATACCAGTACTGAGGTCGACTACGCACTGCCCACATAGGTCTAATAATAACAACCGGTATCTTAACAGTGTCGGGAATAACAGCCCCCTGGATCGACACTTTGATTATGAGCGAGAAAAGTAAAACAAAACGTTATTCCTAAGCCACAGGCTTCTGATGCGAACAAGCATGCCACTCTATTTTAAAACTATTTCATCTGGCACTCAAAGACCTCAACCATCCAGTTTATTTTCTAGTCAATTTTAAAACCCGTAAGGTCTGCCAAATATAAAACTGTGACGCAGGTATATATTGCCACGTCTATGGAATGGGTGCGTCACCATTCCAGAGCGATTGTGCTATTGGTCAGGGGGTAGGAACTTTTTCTTAGGGCTACAAAACGCTCTACTTCATAAAATCACTCATCCCATGGGTCCGGTTATGAAGACGTTAAGCTTTTCTGAAAAAAAATTCACGTACCAAGTCGATATTCCCAGAAGTGACCGTATAACGCCTGCGCAAGCGTCTTTGTTCGCGCTTCTCACCAGGATGAGAGCTTTCGGTCATTCCGCTAACAAGGGAGTCGCATGATATACATTTACATGGCGTCACCTACCTTATGGCATCGTTCGCTACAGCCACCAAGGAATTGATATAAGCGCAATCAGCGTACTTTCCTAGGATAACATAAGAAACTTAGATAAACAAGAAGATTATGAAAATCCGACTACTCCACTGTTGACTTAAATAATAATTGTAAATTGCAGTGTCTATGAAAAAAAAACACTTTCTATTTATTTTGTTTTTGGTTAAAATCTTTTTCATAAACTGGTAAAACATGATTTCGCTTTAGTGCTCTCTCGTGAAGCACGTATAGCGACATGTACTTGAGATATAACAGCGCTGTGTCAATATATAGTACATCTCATAAACTTACTAAAAGAATTTTTTTCAGGTCATGGGAGTGGCTGTGGCTGTAACCTGCAACATGACTACAAAAGAAGCTCAACGAACAGCTGCAATCTGTTACAATTTACTTTCGGATGTACCCACAGCCAGCAACAACGTCCAAGACCGTATTTTACGAGAAGAGTTGATTTTACTAGCACAACAAGCCACACACCAATGTCCTCGCTTTTCTGCAGCAGGATTTTTTAATGTTGATCACAGTATGTTGCTTGGTTTTCTTGGAACTGTAACCTCATATGTTATTGTACTTATTCAAATTAATACATAAATGTTTTGTGATAGGTGCATAGAGTTAGCGAGAAATCAAAACGGACATTTTTATTATATACGTTTGGCAGTGCTGTTTTGTGGTGTTTCCTAGTTTTAATTTTATAATGTTATGTTGTTATTAATAAATAAACAAAACGTAATATACTATACGGATAGTGCAGTATTATTGGCGAATAATGAAGATGATCTGCAAAGACTACTCCATCAATTCAACACGACGCCGAGGGCTAGATTATATACATATAAAAAATATTAGTAAGTAAAACAAATTCAATGGTAATAAGTACCTGTCTAAAGCGCTCATTAGAAGCAAACTAAAAAAAGTTGTAGCAATAATAAAATAGGTTATGTGCATCAATTTTCTACGATAGACAGCCATAGCCTGCATAGGCTTACCACTGCCACTACGAGTTTGACGCTGTGACCAAAACTGGGGCTGCTATTCCCCCGCGGACCATTCAATAAAGTCACTGGTTGAACTTTTCAGACTTACCAGTTATACGCGCCGCCCAGATAGGTCGGTAGATGGTCTGATCTTAGTGACCGGTACCTTAACAGGGTCGGGTGTGCAGATGCAACGGCTCTTGTAAATCGTCATTTTTATAGTGGGCCTGAGCAAAGAAAGTTCACCTTACTCCTAGGGTCAAAGTTCCAAATGTCACGCCACTTTTTCCTGAAGCTTAGGACTCCTTCTAGGTCATTGCTAATTTTGTTTTTCACTTTTCTTGTAGTAGGTTATAGTAATTTTGGTTTCTTATAAAATTCGTTTTTAATAGTTATTGATTAGGGATATTGTCACGTTATTACAAAATAAACCATACTTTATAGATCGTGGCTACGTCTGGATTAAACGTAATTCTCTAAATTTAAATTTTAACATTATCACGTTATGGTTTAAATAAATGAATCAATAATTTCTAGTTCCTGGCTATGTCTGGAATGAACATAAATACCAAAAATGCAAAATAATATATTTAGTAGGATTGATGTATGAATACTTAAACTAAGATAAACTTGCTTGATTATGCGTAGATTACGCAGAACCCACATAATGAAGTGAGCCCAAAGGCTACAAATATCGGAAAAAGTCGTAGCCCTGCAAGAAGTTGGCATGATGAGGTCTGTCAACTGACTTTGGCATGCAAGAAACATATTTTTATAGAGACTTCCAAAGTGGTCACGCAAAGAGTTTTATGCTTTAATCAATATTGCAATGAGCAGATGCACCAGAAAGAACTTGTCACATCTAATTATAATTTCTAAATGTAGTTAAATCAGTATTTTTTATTAATTGTAAAATATTATGAAATTTTAGTAGGTTACGCAAAGACCACATTATGAAGCGTAAGCCCAAAAGCTAACAAATGGGGAAGTACGTAGCTCTTGGTAGTAATTTAATCAATTCGGCTTCACTAGACTGTCAACTGTGTACTGCCTGTATCTGGTTTGTATGAGCTACAAAATATTTGCATTGAATCTAACTAGGTCACCTAAACCTATTTATGGTTTAATCAATGTTGCAATGTGCAGTATGAAACGGAAAGAATTTGTCGCATCTAGTTATAACATTCTAGGTGTTGTTAAATCAATATTTTTTACAAACTGCAGAATATTATAAAATATTACTGAATTTAAGAATTAATTATAACAATAATTATTATTTTTATACAACTGATCATTATATTGCGACAACATCACAATATTTATTACTATAGAATATAATTGAAGCTGCTATTTTTATAGCGTGATCAGTGACGAAGTAAGTAGTTGAGTAATAGAACGCAATTGTTTTGTTTTTTACTAAAGAATCGACCAGTTATTGCGCTGCAACATTTGTTGTTTAGCCCAAAAACATGTATTTAAAATGTGGGCAAGTTTTACAAATAACTGCTTTATCACAAGGTGTCTTTAATAGCTGTTATTTTGAGTAACAAAGTTTATTTGGTTGGATTCTGATCGTATATAAAGCTGTGGCTGTTTGAAACTGGTAATACCTTAGAATTTTAAATATTAGACAATGTAGAATAGAAGAAATTCTTATTTTTATTAGGCAATTAATTTACATAACATTTTTGAAACTTTCAGGTTTAGTCGCAATGCACCTTGCAACACGCGATATTTACAAACAAGAATATAGCGTGTTGTTTGTCTAACTTGATTGCCACTGTTCTGTAAGCGAGCTGCAGCATCCAAAATGCTAGCAAATCGTTGGTCTTGTGTATTTACCTTTCTTCCGTAAACCTGTCACTCGAAGTGAAAATCTAGCGGTGTAAGGTCTGGACGCCTAGATGGCCAATTACGAGAGCCACTGCGACCTATCCACCGATTAGGGCAACGAGTCTGCTTAATGTTGCGATTTGAACTTAATCAGGATGCGGGACATCGTAACTCAACAACAAGTAAACAAAAAAATATTTTATTCCTCAAGATACACAAACAAATTTCCTGCATAGGTTGGATTAGAACAGTTTTTTTCTAAAATATTCACATAAGAAAATTGGTGTGTCCAAATTTATTTGTTAATCTGTATTAGTACAATGATATAAGAAGTTAGAGTGCCAAACAGACCAAATAGCAATGTTATTTGGCTGTCTTTGTCGAGGGTGCAGTAATATCAGAGCGGTTGTTCGGAAGCCAGTCTTGCAATCTCGTCAGCCTCTTCATTGCCGTAGTTGCAGTCATACAAAGGAAACAACAATATCTTACAAATTTTACAACTGCCAATGCCAATAAAGCGGCCCTGCTGACACTGTAGATACCAATACGTTGGTTCTTTATTTGTTGTTCAAGAATTGCGTTGGCACCATGCATTATTTCTTCTACCTCTGCTTGGAAGACAGTGGCAATTAGCTTAGTGGTATACTTTGGCGTAGGTTTAGGTCATAAGAAAAAATTCCGGCACCCGTTCCATGCCTTGTTTTAGATCCGTCGGTAAAGATAGACATGACCATGCTGGGTTGGTTCAGCATTCGCATAAAGATTAATGTGTCTATTAAAGGCATAGTGTGGAGAAAAGTAGTCTACCATAGCGTACAAAAGAGGTGTCTTGACGACTTCCTTATCCAGAATGCGGGTATGTCTGCTTCTCTCGCCTGCTGTGTGCCACAGCACCTTATGGTGCAGTCTTAAAGCAGATCTCACAGCAACTTCTTTCACAAAAAGATCAAGTGGTGGAAAACATAAGATCAGTTCTAAGGCAGCTGTGGGAGTTGAGCGTATAGCATCTACAGAATTAAAACAAGTGAAACGTTGCACGTATCCTAGTTTAATAGAATTTGTCTGAACCTGGGCCACCAGACAAGTGCACCTCAACATAGCATGGGCCTAATCACGGCAATATACAGCCACAAGATAAATATGGGGAAAACACCCCAGGATTCACCTAGAGCGCGGCGACACTGCTAGAAAGTCATGCATGCTTATTCAGTTTTAGCTGTCAAGTGTTTCTTCCAATTCAGTTGTTTGTCAAAAGTATCTCTCAGGTACTTAACATTATTTGAGAAGAATTATAAGAGAAGTGTTAAATAAAAGAAGTGTGGGTAAAAAGATCCAGTCTTCCTTTTCTTTGTGAAAAGTACCATTTCTGTCTTTAAGAGGTTGACAGAACAGGACTGTTCATTACACCATTTGTCTGTTATTCAAAGAGCCGTTTGCATTAAGATGCAGAGAGCGCCCTTAAACTTTTCTGTAATGAGGATGGTAAGGTCATCCGCATGGCCAGCCCAGCATCATTAAGTGAACTTAGAAGGCTGTTCACCACTGTATACCACAACAGTGGAGACAAAATCAGCCTTGCGGACAGCCTTTCATCACAACACCTTTAACAAAGCTGTCCCCTAAATTAAATCGTACTGCTCTCATCAAAAACATGTGCTGTATTCACTCACAGAGAGTAGGTGCAACACCCTTTGAAAGTATAAATTCGGATGAGAAAAGGAGAAGATATAGAAAAAAATCGTAATTTATTAAGAAGTCGAAGTGCCTGCACCGGTCTCGCCTGTTGTGTTCCAGATCCCAAAGCGACCACAGCCCTGAAGATGTCGCGTGCAACCAATTACGAAACGTCGCCAGTTCAAGCACCGATGACGCGGCTCCAACCCGGAAGCCTATATGTTACATCTACATATTTTATTTTACTTACCCCGTTTAGTAGCGCCCATAGAATGAGCAACACCAGAATTTTTATGTCTGGATATTAATTAATAGCACTAACACACTAACTAAATTCAAGGCGGTTAATGCGATAGTTCCACAGATAGATACCATACTCCACCCAAATATTATATTAAACAGTTTTATCAAATTCGTTAAAAAATAAAAATATTTAGTAATTATTTAAAAATGTAAATAATTTCAAAGTACACCCAAAAACTGAACATTTTAAAAAATTACGAGTATTATGCTAAGTATCAACCGCGATCAATAACTATTTGCTTAATGAACCAAAAAAATTAAAAATTTATTTAATAACAGAGATTTAGTAAAAGCTGAAACATATTGGCATTTCTTTCCAGTATTTCGATATTTCTCACAGTTGCTAGTCGCAATAAGTTTTGGTGTAGCATTTTGACCTAAAATGTCCAAGTGCCACCGAGATCAGGGTATCAATTTCATTAAACCATTGCGGAAGTTAGCGTCTTGGTTTGCTTTAGTACCACCTTATGAAATGCAAAAAGGCTTAAAGTGCAATTTATATAAATTGTATTCTGCTGTTGCAATTTTGCTGGTAATATGTGCATCTGCTGTTTCTGTTTGTCAATTACAATTCATTGGAATTCCATCTACTGTCAAATGGCTTCATACAGTATGCTTTGTAGCATTAGCAACATTAATAGTTTCGGCAATGACTTCAACGGTTTTGAACATGGAAAGTTTTCAATTATTTACATCGCTTTTCAATAAAGTTGATAAATGTTTAAAATCAAATTCAAAACTTGATATATCAAGCCAAAGACTCTTGGTTGAAATAATTTTTATACAGTGTTTAATTATTTCCTTAACTGCATATCGTGCGTATGGTTTTATATCATTATATGGGTTAGATAATTTTAAACATAATATAATAATGGTAATAGACCACTATTTTGCTGTCAATATAATTATGTTAATTTACAATTACTGTTACTCACTGTATATCAGATTTCATAGATTTAACCACAATCTAAAAGAAATTGCGAAGATTCTAGCAGGCGGACACTTTTTAAACGGTTTCAATGTAAAGCTTACTAAATCTGTTAATTTGAACGAAATGAAACAAGCATCACTGGAACGAATTTCAAAATTAAGAATAACTTTCAATCAATTATGTGAAATAGTGGAATTGTTTCACCAAATATTTGGTCGGCAAATTTTGTTCTTCTTTGGAATCGTTGTTGCGGAATTGCTACCAATGGTAAATTTTCAAGTATTGTACTTAATGGGCGATCCACAAGTGGACAATTCACTGTTAATGGGTGGATTATGGTGTATTGCTTGCATGGTAAGTGAAAACTTGTTGTGTCCTAGTTGGTAGTTCAGATGATTATTTATGTCGGTATTCACATACATTTTTGATTTTTCATTTGAACATATTTGAGGGGTAAAAATTTACAAATACTTTAAAAATAATCACCTTTTATGTTTTCAAATATATTTTGTATTGAAGGTGTGACATGTTCTACCCTAATCGTCACCATCGTCTCAGCTACACTTGGTGTATAAAATATTCAGTTCGCATTGGTACACCCCTACGTTTGTACATGGTTTGTCTACGATTCTTTGTATGTACATAATTACCTACTTAATTAACTGTTCTGGTGGAATTTATTTTGGGTTCGATGCTGTGTGTTGTACATAAACTATTCTGTACATATATTACTGGACGTTCTGAGTATGTTTGATGACTTGAGAATGCTCGATAAATTCTGTAGTGAGGATTCAGTTAGAAATCAATTTTTTTAGAAGATATTGAAAAACTGTCTTACTTGCTTTGGTGATTACGTTGGTTTTCCGTTACCTAAATCAACTACGTTAGGTCAGAAATGTACTCTGTATTGTATATATTTGAATTCTGTATATCTGCTAGTTACTTGTAGCCAATTTCTTATAAATTGAGTTTATTGTGATGTTTATTTACTGCTCGCACCTGAAACATCAATTATTGTAAAAATGTATAAGTTATAAACCTTCAAACTTTAATTTATTTAATTAATCTGATTACTTGCAGTTTGAATTATTGAAATCATTTTTGTTTATGCTGTCTTAGTTAAATTCAAACACTTTTATCACATTTATAAGTTAAAACTAATTTTGTTTTAAAACGTCATTTGGTATTTAGGCAAATTTAACAGTTAATACCGTTTACACTCATGGCGTAGATTATAAAATGAGTTTGATTTATTGCCTTACATCTAAAAATGTATCAATTTACCTAATTCTTACATTCATACAAATCTGTTATCGACACAATTCAGTGATTTATTCTAAATTGGTAGCTTATATTTATATACTTGTTTAAGAAGTATTCTTTTGTGGGCAGTTGCAAGACTTGCAAACGAATTGATATTTATTACAGTCATATACAGTTCGTAACCCAAAATATGGAACATTGGTGTATTTAAGCGACAAGTCTTGATATCAATCAGTACAATTGAGTAATACAATACATTTTCACGTTTTGCTAGGTTTTCCTCTGTTTAGGGAAAAATAGATATACTTGATTATGTGAGTTTTTAATATTAAGATAATTTTATTGTGTATGAGCAGTCATTACAGTGAAAACTAGTAGGTACCTTAAGCTACACGAAAAACTATAACACTCAGTTTGACTGTGTACTTAACAAAGTAGGTTTTCTTATAAAAAAATGTCTAGTTTTATCGTAATTTCAAGCATCAATATTATCTGCTTAAATTTACATTAACATTTGTTGTTGAAAGTCTAACACTGCGCGTCTATCAGTTAATAATAAATAAAATAACACGAGTTGTTTAATTGTGCATAGAAAAAATATGATCAATATTAAGCCAAGCGGTTGCCGTACAATTAAAAACTTTCTGTACTTTTTTGCCACATTTTTAGCACTGATACCTCCGTATACTATAGATAAAAAGTTACAGCTAATTGTTTGCAAAATACATCATGTTGTGATTGCATTAGTTATAATTTCAAATATATCTGTTAGTTAAATCTTACCTGTGCGAGAGAAACTTCCAAGTTAAACTAAACAATGCAGTCTCCGGTTACCATCAGATTGCCGCTGGGGTACCGCAAGGTAGTGTATTGGGCCCTCTGCTCTACCTAATTTATACCGCTGATGTTCCAACTTCAGATAACACCGAAATTGCTACCTTCGCTGACGACACGGCAATATTATCTATCAGCGAATTACCAGGACTAGCGTCAGAAAATCTACAGAGCCATCTTGACCTTCTACAAAATTATTTTGAAAAGTGGAAAATTTTAGTTAATAATGACAAATCTGTTTAAGTTACATTTACAAATAAACGCAGTTTATGCCCACAAGTGACATTCAACAATGCCGCCATACCAGTAAAGACAGAAGTTAAATATCTAGGGATGCATCTCGACCAGAAGCTTACCTGGTCACCACACACAAAGCCAAAAGAAAACATATTGACCTGAAAGTTATACAAATGTATTGGCTAATTGGAAGAAGATCCCAACTTTCACTAGAAAATAAAGTTCTCCTCTATAAAGCCACAATAAAGCCAATTTGGACGTATGGCATTCAACTCTGGGGTTGCACAAAACCGTCCAACACAAAAATTCTCCAGCGGGTCCAATCAAAAACTCTTCGCCTAATGGCGAACGCACCATGGTATGTCACCAACCAAACACTCCACGAAGACCTGGGGGTCCCATATGTAGCTAACGAAATCGAAAGATTAGCAACTGCATACCACTACAACCTCGTGGGGCACGAAAATAATCTAGTAGGTCAATTAACCCGCGCACCAACAATTCCCAGGAGATTGAAGCGCCAGTGGCCACATGACCTCACCCAGCAGCTTAACCAAGAATAATTTAAGCCTTATTTGGGAGTAAAATCAGTGGATGGATCTCCCTCAAGTCAGTAGTATGTACATATATACCATTTACTTATTACTCATTTATATTATGTATATAAGGGTAGATTGTAAATAAGCAAATAAACAAACTAAAAAAAAAATTTCTATTTAACACCTCGGTGTTATCTAATCATGCTTAGTTGCATGCCCCGGTCATATCTCTTGTGACCCTGACTTTCTCACGTCGTAACTCGCATGGGTGTGATAAGCAAGTTACCAATTATAAATAATTAGAAACAAAAAAAAATTACTTTGCGGGATCTGTTAAAACAAGCAATTATGCAATTTATTTGTATTTTGTAGACATTGTTATGCAATATGAAACTTAGATCATCGTATATAAACTGCGCAGTGGTACAAGAAACCAGTTGACTTTCACATCACGCAACGTCAGACTTTCGGGGCAACATAAAACGCCTTCGAATCTGCTTCTGAATCGACCGCAAACTTCCGGTTTGAAGACCTAGCCCAGCAAATTCTTTCTAGAGCCCAGCAGCGTCCCGCGAGATGATTTTCATATCATGCAGGTATAAGCTATCAACTGGGTAAGCTAACGGTCTAAAGCAAGGCAGCCACACAAGCTTCATTGAGCCCTGCTTGAACGTAAGCTTCCAGTACAAAGCAAACCTACCCCATACCGCACGATGCTCCTAGAACTCTGCTCCTAGATCGAGAGGAAGCTTCTAGTCCGGGCTAACCAACAGAACAAGCCCCTCCTAGACCCCGTATTCAGGTTGAGCAGAAGCTTCCGATCTGAAGGAAAGCAGCACAGAAAGCTCTGTCTAGAACCCTGCAGAAGCTCGCTCCTACTACAGCCCCGCAACACGGAGAACGACCGTACATCTGTTTTCATGGCCATGTATTATTTTTTTTGCTTTAAAATATTTCTCAATGTGTATTCTAAATTTTGTTCCCTGCATGTATACTTTAAAATCTACAAATAAAAAAGTTTTTCCCTTAGTAATTTCTTTTGACAAAAATATTTTTTTTTCGGAAATTAAAATGAGTGAGCGCTGAGGCATCTGTCTTAAACAAATAAAATCAAATCAATATGCCAAGTACTTTTCGAGATATTACGTTATATGTGTTAGAAGAATACGATTTTTACCGTTTACCCAATTTACATGGAAATTTCATGAAGACTTGAATGTTGAAAATTTTAAATACATAAATAAATTTTTTTAATTTTTAAAATATTGAAATTTATCAATGTTTGAAAATAATTTTAAATATTTAAAAATACCTTTTTCTTTTAACTTGAAAACTTTGAATATAATTTTTTTTATGTTTACTATTTTCTAACTCCAAACAATATTCATCAGCTGCAGTTTCAAAAACTATTAGCAATTGCCATTTATTCAAAAAGCACATAAACATCAATAAAAATTTTAAAAAACCCAAAATTGCGACACGAACTCCAGCCATAAAACCCCCACATTGAACGAAAGGCTATAAGTTCCCTTAACCCGCCCTAACCAATATACTGCAAGTGTAAAAAACAGCGACTGCTTTGTAACAACGTTTATCGCGACTCGCGTCAGTCTGAAAAGTGTGTTGCCTATACACGGCGCTACTATTTGCGACATTACTTTTGCACCTTGCTGTACGTATACTACCACTTTGGTTATAGGTTCAAATTTCTAGTATTTACTAATTAAATGTTTGTTGTTATTAACGATAAATTACAATTTTACTTAGAAAATTTAATACGTAACTCCTATAAAATTTTATAATAATGTAGTTGTTCTGCTTTATACATTACTTTTTTGTTCGCTATTTACTTATATCTTTAATCAAAATTATACTGCGATACTTGTACAAAGGCCGTTTTGTTATACTGCGGATAATTAGACTAATTAAACTTGCTTTTAGTAATTCTCCTATTAGTTTCTAGAAATTAATAAAGAAGTGGGTATTCCTCAGTTTAAAGATTGACAATAAACGGCATTGGTACTTTCGCATCAACATTTATATGCAAGAAAATTCCCCACATAATTCAAATACCGTGGGTTATACAGTTTTAACTAATCAGTGGCTGTATGAAGCGGATTTGTAGGTGATTAATTATTTTACTGCGAGACATCACGACTGACTGTTGCAAAATTAGCAAGTTATTGACTAAAATGTACTAAGGCGTTGTATGAGATTTTTCAAAGATCTTTTATTACCAATTTATTGCTAGAAATTAAATTTTGATTGCTTAATAATTGACTTCAAAATCAGTGCATAATAATCCGCACATTAAAAACGAGCTTCTCCTTGCGTAATCCTGTTTCGTGCAGTCTGGTTTTAACGACCTTACGGATAAATTAGTTTATAAACAGCTTGGCCAATTGCTACCACGAAAAATACGTCTTCAAACAATTTATAGCTATAGTGCGTACCTATGTAACAAAGGTAAGTTAATTGTAAATATTTATTTGTTCACGTATAATATTTAAGCTTCGATTTTCTGAAAATTGTAACGCGCGCTTTGTGGGCGAAAAAAATAATATTTGTCTGTAGGTGGATGGATGAGGTTGGTTGTCCGATCATATTTTCCAAATAGATATTCCGATTTTGACAAAACCTGTGGTGTGGCGTATAACAAACTTTATCTTCAAAATAGGTATGAGGAAAAATCTTGAATATGAATAAAAATGAAATATTTTTTATGGTAATTTCAAAATTTAGTAAATTTATAGGTAAAATAACGATAACGGAAATCTGGGCAAATGGATTACTTTTCGTCCGTATACATGGCGATCGCTAAGAGTTTTTTAAAATTTATACTTCAAAGCCTGTTAACTAAAATACAGGGTTATTTAACAAGAATCTGCAAAAAACATAATTTATATTTAAAATATAAATATACAGGGCGTTAATGAATTGTAGGGACAAACTTCTAGAACTTGCAAAAAACACAACCAAGCAAACAACTTTTGTTAATAAATGTATGGTCAAAAGTGTCTCCTTTCAGGGATAGAGCTTCTCATAGATTCTTTAAGAAGCGCCTAAATGTAGGCAACTCAATTTACTACCTACTATTTGTTTCCATAACGACGAAAATTAATACAGGATAAATAAAGCCCTCTTTCCCACTTTTCAAATTCAATCTAAATTTAAAATAAATTAATTAACAAAATGTTTCAAAACTAAGCAATAGAAAAAACCAAAATTACAAAGCAAAAATCATTTCATGAGCGATGGCTCTTGAATTAGTAGAAGGATTTTCAGCCACTCTCTCCAAAACTTCTTCCTCAAAATCCACCGTTCGCCTTGTTCTGGTAGCTCCACAGTTGTGTCTGTTGACAACGAATGTACCTTCCTCCCACAGCCGACGTGAAACTACACTAAAAGCCAAGGAGCCAAGCAGCTCCATACATGAACATCATGTCATGCTGTTCGGCAAAAGTATAATTTGCCATAACACAAAAATACGAAACACTGAACGAAAATAACGAAGAAAATATTTACCAAAAAAATCACAGAACGAAAAAAAAACGAATTATAAAAGGCACAGAAAGAAACGAATGCAAGAAAAGTCAAAAAATATCACAAAAATATCGAATTGTGTTAAAATTGACGTTATTTGAATGCATGTATGTCTAGATCGTTTTTTTTTTCAAAATTCCGTGTGACCTGTGCAAAATAATTGAAAATGCAATTTGGGTTGCCTATTTTCAGGTACTTCTTAAAGAATCTTTAAGAGGCTCTATTTTCTAAAGGAAACACTTTTGACCACACATTTATTAACAAATGTTGTTTGCTTTGTTGTGTTTGGCAAGCCCTAGAAGTTTGTCCCTACAATTCATTAACATATGTATAAGTAATCAAATCAACCTAAAATTTGTTGTTATAATAGCGACCTAATGTTGTTTTAGAAAACACAGATGGAAATAGTTGTGCGCTACAATTTGTTTTTTTCTCCCGCACCCTAATCTCTCTGTCACACTCACTATAAACTATTGAAATTTATGAATTATTGGCTTTGTATTTGATAAACGGTAGATGCTAATATATACGCGCTTATACTGAATTGCCTAATTTTTAAATACAGGGTTGGGCAAAAGTACTGAACAATGCAAATATCTTTAATACGCCAACCGCGATTTTGACAAAATTTTCTACATGAAGGTTCCGATATAAAGCGGATACAATGAAAGTATCGGCGGTTTAAAAGGACTTCCGGTTTAGCCGGAAATGATATCAAATTTTTTTATTTTAAATGGAACACCCTGTATAAATTTCGATATATCGATAGAACTCTTTTTTGCGAGTTCAGTGATATAAGGTTTCATGCCTTTATTTTCAATAATTTTAGAGATATTGAACAAGAATGTTTCGTAATTTTTATCTAGCAACTCATGAAACTAGAAGAATGTGAGAAGCTTAAACAGTTATGTAATGTTGTCAAATATGCTTGGTTCGTGTTGTGTTGTGTTGATGTTCGATAAGGACTAGACTGTGGTTGCAGTAATCAATTAATTAACCAAATTAATTAAAACATCGGAAATGGTTCAATTAACAGAAAGAGAACGAATTCAAATTTTGATTATGATTGGTGTTGCTGAGCGTCGTGGAATTCAGCAAGAAGTTTGTACTTTATTTAACAATCTGCAATATTTCTGTTAATTGAACCATTTCTGATGTTTAATTCAGCAGTTTTAATTAATTTTGGTTAATTAATTGATTATTGCAACCACACCGCTCAATCTATCAAACAGCAAAACAACACAACACGAACCAAGCATATTTGACAACTTTACATAACTGTTTAAACTTCTCAGATTCTTTTGTTTTCATGAGCTGCTAGATAACAATTACGAAACATTATTGTTCAATAACTCTAAAATTATTAAAAATAAAGGCATGAAACCTTATATCACTGACCTCGAAAAAAAGAGTTCTATCGATATTTTAAAGAATATACAGGGTGTTCTATTTAAAATTAAAAAGTTGATATCATTTCCGGCTAAACCGAAAGTCCTTTTAAACCGCCGTATCTTTCATTGTATACGCCGTATATCGGAACCTTCATGTAGAAAATTTTGTCAAAATCGCGGTTGCCGTATTAAAGATATTTGCATTGTTCCGTACTTTTGCCCAACCCTGTATAGTAATATAGAGCGGGGGTTAATTTTCCTCTTCATTCCAATTTTTTTGTGGTGAATTTTTCAAACCTTTGATATGTTTAATTCCAAGCAATATATTTACGCAACAACAATTTTGTTTTAATTTCATATAAAAACAAGGACAGTTTTGATGTTACAAATACACAAATATCTTTGTTGCTGTTACAAGTGTCCCTGTTTCTTCTTCCATTTTTCAAAATGGCATATTTGTGCAACAATTTACGATACTCGAGAAGACAATTAACGATACGACTATTTTTTAATTCTCTCTTTATGTTTTAGAAAATGGGGTTTCCCGAATTAATAATATTTCTGATAGTATCAGTTATATCCGGTATAGTAGCCCAACACAATTGTTTTTACAACACAACAGGAAACTCCGGATTTTTGGAATGCAACGAACCAACAGTAAACGTTATGGGAATTTGGATACCAGAGGGTAGCTTTCCTGACATCAGAAAAGGCCTTTTCAGCTCGTTTATTAATCTAATTAGTGTAGACATCAGCAGGACCAATATTAAGGAAATTGAACCTGGATCTTTCGACGAATTAAAACTTCGCACACTGAAGCTAAACGACAACAATATTAAAACCATCAAATATGGGACTTTCAACTCGCTTAACACAACGACAACGTTAGAGTTAGCTGGTAATGAGTTAGAGTCACTAGATGCGAATATTTTTGCAGGAATGACGTCGCTCTCGTGGATTTCATTAAGTGGAAATAAAATCAAAACCATAGATAAAGATGCTTTCAGCGGTTTGAAAAATTTGGAATATTTGCATATAATTTGGAACAAAATTGAATCACTAGAACTTGGTACTTTTGACAGTTTGGTTAGTTTAGAATTATTAGACCTAACCCTTAATTCCTTAACCGAAGTTAAATTCGGTTTGTTTTCAAAACAAATGCATCTTAAAAAATTGAATCTACAGCAGAATCAGCTAGAACGATTGCCTGACCGTATGTTTAACAATTTAACGGCAATAAAGATTATTGATGTTTCCAAGAACAAACTTCGAGAACTTCAAGAAAACCTGTTTTATGGAAGAGAGAACTTAGAAAAGCTGAAGTTTAACTCTAATAAAATCACCCAGTTTGATGCAAAGAGAATATTGGTGCACCTTCCAAATTTGAAAGAGGTGGAGCTTTATAACAATCCATGGAAGTGTGAAGAACTGAAGAATATAAACGGAAATTTTACAATTAAACATGTTATTAGTCCTATTCCAGTTCCTGTTCGTCATTCGCCTAATGTTGATGGTGTTGGTTGTAAGGAATGATGCTTATTTTACTTCTAAGTAATCCAAAACAATAGATTCATATATGGTTATAAAATCTATTAAATAAACGAAAATGATTGCTTCTTAAATTTAATGTCAAAGTTAAGTGAGTTTATGTAACAGCATCTTAGAGCTGTAGTACGGACTTACAAAATTGTATAATTTTTAATAAATAATTTTTTTTTTATTGGTGCCCTATTTTACCTATTTAAAGCACGCCTCAGCGTATTTAAATCGAACTTTCAAAAACGCGCGTTTTTTAAAGTTACCATGGCAACATCAACAACTCGAGAAACGTGAAGTCTAAATGACAATTTTTTGATTATTGATCTGACAGGAGTACCTTGTAACGTCAAATAAAATATTACTAACAAATGCAAAACCTTTATTCAAACATTATTTAACAATTTTAATTTTATAAATGAAAATGGAAAGTGCAGTTAGTATTGTTTGAGATATTAATATTTCGATTTTTTAAATCGGAGGAAATGTTATTTAAATTAATACTGTTAACATTGTCAGAACTCAATGAGGTTGAACTTCCATTAATGGCACTCCCAATAATGTTTGAAACATTCTTCTTATTGCTAATGCTCTCTTCAACGTAACCAGTCGCCACAGCTGCCGATTTCCATCCTACTTGTCGTTGGATTTGATCTATTGTCATGCCACTATTTGCCATAATGGTAGCGGACGTACGTCGAAAAGCATGTCCCGTGTATTTCTCAGGATCATCCAATTTAAGATAACGTGCAATTTGCAAGGGACATGATCCAAATGTATTAATACCAACCACTTGATTGGTACATTTCCCCTTATCATCATATCGTAAGAAAACTCGATCTGTACTTACATTTTGGGGGCGCACCAAACGCACATAACTAAACAATTAGCACTGTCGGCTACAGTAAAGCGTCGACCCTTCACTGTCTTAGACGGTCGGATAGTAATAACCAATACGCTTCCTTCTTCTTTGATATCATGTAAGTGCAAATCGCATAATTCACATCTTCTACAAGACCCAAAGATACCGCAAATGGCTACCACCTTCAAAAATAAATACGTAATGTCCGGTGCATCTACGAAAAACTTCCGCAAATCATCTTCATTGAATACATATGCCTTCTTGGCTACATCATTCTTACTAATTGCCTTCATGAATGCATGCACTTTTACAAATGATTTTATATCGACTCCTTTGTTTATCCTCAACAAACATTCTAATTTCGAATGGATAGCCCACATAGTCGACGCCTTGTACTGCTCTGACATTTTCTGAAGGTAAGCAAGCACAACTCGTTCATTTATATCTGTTACCTTCTGCTCTTCCATCCATTTGATGAACTTGTCATATTCTTTTTTATACGCATCGTTAGATTTTTGCGGTATTAACCGCGATTCTGCTTTACTATTTAAAAAATCGATATTAGAATTCATTTTTAAGCAGTGCGGTGACAACAATTAATCTTTGATGACAAATTGCAAATTAATTTCTGTTTTTCTCATTTCCATGACAACGAAAGGTATACTGATGTCACATCACGAATTCAACCATTTTACATTATTAGTTCTTATTTCCATTTTTTGTATGTAGTAATAATACCAGTATTTATGATTTCAAAGTGCACCAATAAAAAAAAATAGCGTAAAGTATTCGTGGATAGCTGGTCTTTAAAACACTTGCTCTATTTCGAGCACTCCGGCTGCGCCGTCGTGCTCGAAAAATCGCGCGTGTTTTAAAGACCTTTTTCTATTTTGGTTCTTTACTGACTATGAAACTCATTTGGATTTCATAAAGCAACTCTTTAAAGAATTCGAAATTTTATTATGTTAGGTTGGTGAAAACCATGTGACAACAAAACCTTCACGCGTTGTAAACATAACCTTCAAATTGTAAGTTCTAAAAGTTAAGATTATTTAGCGTATTTTCCGCTACTTTGCGTAGCTCGGGTGGGGTGCAAGATAATTCTTCTTCCATCTTATCTTCAAATCTTAGGTATTTTAAAAATTAAATCACTTTCAAACACAGTTTGTCTAAATTTTAATTTGACAGTAGTTTGAATTGTTTGAAATTACTAAATGTCACCAACAGCCACATATCAAAAACAAAAAACAAAATTTTCCTAATCGATTAAATTTTTAAATTAAAATATAAAATAAGGTAATTTTTAACTTTTTTGGACCAAAATAGAAAAAATACTTTAAAATACACGTTTCATAAGACATTTAAGCGCACTTGTCCATTAGAAAACTCGCCGCAAGCGGCTCGTTTTCTAACTTGGACGCGTGCTCTAAAATCATGTCTTATGAAACTTGTTTTTTAATATACTATTTTATCCACTTATACTTTAATATACTATTGTATACGTTTTTATTGCTTAAAGACTCCATCAAATCCTACAACTAATTTTAAGTGTTATACGTATTAATACGGTATTATACCTACTTTCTTCAGGTACTTGACCTAAAAGAAGAAAATGTAGTCAGATCCAGATATATTTCGAACTGTCAAAAAATTAGGAATATAGATAATCTTTAAGCCATTATAAATAAAATATTTTTAACTCTATCTGGTAAACGGATCGACTGAATTCAATTTTTTTAATATGGGTAGATGAGGATTTAGTCCGCCTTTAAAATGATGTATGACAAGGTAGAGGGTGCTATTTAAAATTTCAAAGCAGGGGCAGCAGGGGATTAGAGGGTGAAGTCTAAAATTCAATTAATATTGGTTTTGAGCTTCCCCCTCCATATCTAAATCGGCGTGTTTTTGTTTACATCAAATTTGCTTAAAATCGATAGTTATTGAGGCTGGCTAGTTTTGAAATAAAAGCGCTGTATATATTCGTTGAAATCTCTAAACCGATTATCCAATTTAGTTTCATCGACGATTATTCAATTAAACTGCTCAGGTTAGTAACCAAACCAAAACCTCCCGGACGGTTAATTTTCATAAGAAATTGTTCCTATCACTTAAAACCATATCAAGTTTGGAGCCGAAGTTCATATATCTTGGAAAAGATAAATATTGATGGTGGAGGCACTGGGGAAGCGGTAGCAAGGTCCTGCTTGATCAGCGTAGAATACTAATATATGGTTCCTTTTTGAGCGCGTCTATATTCAGGCTGTTTCAAATTCGAGCCCCACCATGGAAATCTCGCTTATTTGAAGAGATAGAGAGTTGGTTAAATTGAGGCAAAGTTGCCAAATTTTATGCCTAACAATAATCTGTAAAGAAATTTAAAGTAGCCACTCTGGTTTTTCAGATATCTAAAAAAACTGAAATTTTGGATTTTTTATTTTCGGCTATAACGCATTTATCATTTATGCTACATATTTCTAGTTAACGCATTATTACGACGTTTTTTTTATGCTGAATCTAACTATTTTATCAGATTTGGTGTAACTGTTACCATTGTTCATTTTCGACTGTCAACATTTTTTTTCTCATGGTCGGCATTTTAAATTTTTTCATATTTGGTTAAAGTTTTTAATTCTGATTTCAACAATGTGTCACACTTTGCAGTTTGTTTAAGTTTTGAGCATTTTATTACAGAAAATAGAAATTTCATAAGAGTGCCATGGAAAGATCACGTCATTTAATTTATTTTGAAAAAATTCTAGTAGGCCATGAACTGATGGAAGTAAAACAAAACACTTATCATTTAGTTTTACGTTTAGATACATTAAGTATACGAAAATTTCAGGAAACTTTGTTTTGAGCAAGTGCAGCAGGTTAAGCTATTTTTTACAAAAACACATAAATGACAAAGTAACTAAAATACACAATTTACTGTAAACTCCACTTGTAGTTTTTATGTTTGCAACTGACATAATAAATTTGAATAACAGGTTAAATAAACACAACAGATAACACTAGAACTACACTAATGCGAACAATTATTAAATCAATGTTGAAAACATTTGACACCTTTGTAAAACACGCTTCGAGGCTCGTCTAAAATGAACTCTATAATATGCGTGTTAGTAACTGTGTCATTCATTTGTTTTTGTAAAATATAGTTTAATCTGCTGCCTACGCGCAAAACAAAGTTTCCTGAAATTTTCGCATACTTAATGTGTTTAAAAGTAAAAGTGTTTTGTTTTACTTCCATCAGTTCATTGCCTACTAGAATTTTTTCAAAATAAATTAAATGACGTGGTCTTTCCATGGCGCTCTTGTAAAATTTTTATTTTCTGTAATAAAATGCTCAAACCTTAAACAAAATGCGAAGTGTGACACATTGTTGAAATCAGAATTAAAAACTCTATCTACTATCTAAATATGAAAAAATTTATAATGCTGACCATAAGAAAAAAACAGTTGACAGTCAAAAATGAACAATGGTAACAGTTACACCAAATTTGATAAAAAATTTATATTCAGCATAAAAAAGTGTCCTAATAATGCGTTAACTAGAAATATGTAGCATAAATGATAAATGCGTTATCGCCGAAAATAAAAAATCCAAAATTTCAGTTTTTTTCAGATATCTGAAAAACCAGAGCGGCTACTTTAAATTTCTTTAGAGATTATCGTTAGGCATAAAATTTGGCAACTTTGCCTCAATTTAACCAACTCTCTATCTCTTCAAATAAACGAGATCCTCATTACTCCTACCCCACCCTTTTCTTACGCAGATGCCATGGTTCTTTGGTATTTTCTAGATGCAACCAATGTTTATTCGTTGAAATTATTTTGCGCTTCCTATACTTTCTTGTTGTTTTTTTTTGGCGATTATACAATTAAACCTTCAGGTAGATGATAAAGAAGATACCTATCAGCGGTTATATAAAAGAAATGATAAAAACCTTTCTTGTACAGAACTGTATGCTGCTTTTTTTTTCAAGTTTTTTTGATACAATGATCTCTTTTAGAGATAACCGGAGAAAACTGTTTTTGCTCACTATTTTCCAATATGGCAGACGAAGTACAACCCGGAAACAGAGATTTTTAATATGTACCTACCACGTGTTTAACAAAATTAATCTCCGTTCTATTTTTGTCTTTGGTTTGGTGCAAATTCTGCTTATTGTTCCTGGGGTATAAGAAAAGGTTGTTGCTGATCCACTGTTCGACATTTGTAGAATACCAATCTAAGCTTATTTTTCGAGCGCGTCTATACGGAAGTAGAGCACTTCTCCCCTACCCCCTAAGTCCTAGTCCTAGAGGACTCACCTCGATATTGTTTTGTTGCGGTGTCATCCAAGTCAATAATAACTAATCATTCAAACGTAAATTGTTTTTTCCGTTAAGACTTGTGCATACAGACAGACACACAGACCCCACCGCGCTGCAGCGCTTGCTTTATCAGTCTCTCAAGGCCTTCAGACATTGTTATTAGGCACAATGTTTAGTAGGTAGTAAATGTTTGACATAAATTTCTCTTTTTTAGGCATAATTCGTTTATCGGCGAGTAAGCCCAAAGCGAAAATAACTTCGATGAAAGTTGACATAAATCTATCATTTGAGTACGTAACCTTCCTAAAAATCGCGAATGTGCCAAAATATATTTAGAGATACGTTGAGCATCCCCCACGTATACGCCCCTGATTGATGCATTTGAACTAAAACAAGTAAAAATGTAAATCATCAATGATTAAGGAATCATCGAAAATTTGCATCAAATATCTCAGTTTATCTGGCAAATATATTCAAAACACATGATGTAGTTGCATCATCTTTATACGGTTGCGTCTTCAAAACGCGTTTTTTTGGACATATAGTAGTAATAATAATAATAATAATATTTTTCCACGACCGGGAGTAGAAGTCGGTTTCTATAGCTTCAAAATTGTGACAAAAGTAAAACATTTACTCTCTAGAGACGAAATAAGCTAACAATTTCCCTAGGGGAGTTTTTATTTCATTTCAGATTTATTTTTGTAAACAAATGTCTGTTGTCATGGTATGTTGTATGGAAACATCCCAAAGGCTTCTAAATAGGATTGTAATTTCGCTCCGATTTATTATAATTCTTTATTTATGAAATTAAGTGTTTCTACTCCCGATCGTGGAAAAAATAGTATATAAACCTCGGGCAAGACCGCCATTTTTCCCTCGATGTATTTTTAGCCCTCGGGCTTCAAATTACACCTCAGGAAAAATAAGACGTTTTTCGCCCTTAGTGTATAATGTACTATTATTTCCATAGACTTTTACAGTATCAGAATTGTCAAAGAAGAAAGATAAATTTTAAATACATGTTTAAAACACACTAAAATCTAATCTACTATAATGTTTGTACAAAATAGTACATTACACATCAAGGGAGAGAAACGTCTTATTTTTCCTGAGGTGTTATTTGAAGCCCGAGGGCTACAAATACATCGAGGGAAAAATGGCGGTCTCTCCCGAGGTGTATATACTATTTTTTCCACGATCGGGAATAGAAACACTTAATTTCATAAATAATAAATTATAATAAATCGGAGCGAAATTACAATATTTAGAAGCCTTTGGGATGTTTCCATGCAACGTACCATGACATTTGTTTACAAAATAGTTATTTAAGTATCAAGGAATCTAAGGACGTCATAACATCCGAGGTAGGCGAATACGAGCTGAGGCGGAGCCGAAGCTTGTCGCCTGCCGAGGATGTTATTAGTCGATACATTCCGTGTTACTTATTAAATTTTTCACGCTACCGGCAATGTAAGTAGGCCTACAGGTAGAAATTTAATCATATTTTTAAAAGTTCGTTTTGACAGCTGTCATCGGAATTATTTTTTAAAAGCTCCATTATTCTAAGTTGTCTGTGTTTGTTACCATATCAACGAACAGTTAAAATCAACATTATTTTCCTAGGAACGTAAGTGACACTATTAAGTTCCGTCGTCAAGGGTTACTAGTACACGAATGTTATCAGCCACTTACGATCCCTGTAGCTATGGATGTAAGGCCTACTTACACTGCCGGTAGCGTGAAAATAAATATGAAATGAAATTAAAACTCCCCTAGGGAAATTGTTGCCTTATTGCGTCCCTATAGAGAGTAAATGCTTTACTTCTGTCACAATGTTGATGCCATAGAAACCGACTTCTACTCCCGGCCGTGGAAAAATATGTTTATATGCACCTTTTGCCCTAAATTTATCACCTGCACATATTTTCGAAGATTGTCGCTAGGGTTCTAAAATACCTTTTATAATACGTGGGATTTATTCGCATTTTCATGTATCGGCAGTCTGCATTGTCTGCATATTAGTTAAGTTAACTGTAAAGCATAATAATATTTTAATACAAAACAGCTTTGGTTTCTGATTACATTAAAAGAATGCAAACGCCACTATTTATCACTTATCACTACATGAGTAGGTAGTAACTAAGCAGTAAAATAAATATCCGAAGTTCAATTTGTGTTAACTTCTGAGTGAACTACAATTGTAGTTGGAAGATCAGTGCTAATGCATCTTTTTTGACAGTTTAAATTTACACAAACTTTTTAACAATGCTGGTAAGTACTTGGTTGTTTTTATATGTGAAATTAATAAATACAGTAACCGCCAAAAAGTCTAGAGCAGATGGGAAACTTTTTTATAAATTTATTTAGAAAAAATCTAAATAATGCAATCAATCATTTGTGCTTTTATGCATAAAGCCTACAAATGCGGCAGACCAAAGTTGACACGTGACTTCTGGTATATGTCATGTATTAAATTTATTTAAACAATTGCCAAAAATTAATTTTTTCTGAAAATTTTGAAAAGAGTTGTTTGTTATGAGATTTTATATCGATATGCAAATTTTCATTTAAAAAATTCAGAAAAAATTGACTTATTTAGGAGTGACTACATTGTATTTTCCGATTTCCTCCTGATCCCTTTTTCAAATTATAAATTTTAACATAGCGTAGATATTAAAGATATGGATCAACTTTGATTAATATATACAGGACGAAGTATAGTTTTTAATTTACGGAGCGCTCGTAAAGTATAGAATAAATTCATTAAAAACGTAAATCTACACTAAACGCACAAACCCTTACACCTGTATAACCATGTAGTTTAAACACACATTTCAGTGGTCACAAAAGCCATTTTTTTTAATTTACTTATTAAGTGTGCGCTGCCTATATTAAAATGATACCCATTTCGATACAGATTTTCATTTGAAAATGACCCAAACTGACTAATAACAGCAAAGCATTGTTTAAACTGACCAATATCAGGAAACGTTGTTTTTGGTAACCATGGTTACAAGAGTTGTTGACAGGTAACATCGCAAAACAGTTTGAGTTTTTTGTGTATTAATAGCTATCATTATAGATTCGTTGCATAATATACTATTTGTCAATTTATTTATAGTTAGTGACGTCATCATTATCTCTTTCAAGTAGCAACATGTTTTTTTTCTTAGGTCATTTGACAGAGATGATAGTTCTCTTCACAACGTTGTAAAAATTGTATGCTATTTGGTCTGAAAATTATCGAGACAAAACATACATTACGTTAGAGTTAAATAATGACAACAAAATAAAAATGAATTTTATTTTAAGTTAATACATAAAAATAAACTATTCAAAGTTATGCCCATTAGTTCTTCTTCATTGTTAGCTCTATTTGTATACACCTTACACCCACAAAAAATAATCAAAAGGTGTAAGATTCGGGGATCTAGCTGGCCACTCCATAGGTCCTCGGCTACCAATTCATATATTTGAGTAAATTTAACGCAAATAGTCTAGTTTCTAGTACATCAACTGCATAATGCGATGGAGCTCCGTCTTGTTGGGAAATAATATGACTAATGTAGGAATGCGATCAGTTTGAAGGAATTCCAAATAGCGTTCCTAGTCAAAGTACCTTTAAAAAAGTAAGGCCCTAAAACTCGGTTATCAACTATTCCAGCCTATGACGAATGTGTTGTTTGTACACAGTAACTATTCCAACAAATCAGAAAAGTGCTTCATCACTCAGTGGCGGATTTAGGAGGGGGGGGGGGCGATCCCCCCTTCATAAAAAAAATTAACTTATTTTATTTACCAAAAATGTATTTTATTTTGTATTTTGCTAACAGCCGTGGCCGTTTCCATTTAAAATTAAATAAGCTACATAATTCGCTCTTTACGTTATTGTTATGGACGTTTAAGTGAAACAATAAAACAAATAAATTCTGTAATCTGTACTGTATTGCAATCGTGAACCCGAATTCCGCAACAAATTTAGTCTAGTTTAAGTGATGTACACTGCTTTGTTTTGTGTCATAAAATTATGTAAACTTGCTACTATTTTTTTGTATTAAAGTTCAAACGCCGCAATTAATAAATCAAATAATCTACGGCAAAGATAACCAAATTGGTGGGCAAAATGGTGTATTTTTTCTTAAATTTTTGCAAATTTGTACGGGAGAGAACCCCCCCCCCCCCCCCCCGTAGCTGGGGATACTGTGTACCCCCCAGACCCCCCCGGATGGAAACCTTAACTTTTTTATGTGTCGCCCTCTCCAAGACAATGTGCTGGATCCGCCACTGTCATCACTAAAGATCAGTTATCGTAAAAATAATAGAATGGCGCTGTGTTCAATACTGAAGTTTGACTTATGTTATTGTCTAATCTCAGTTGGCAAAGTGCAATGTGTGGATTTTCTTGTACAGCGAAGAGTGCATCAAGTCTGGTATGTAAGTCTGACTGTATGCCGTCGAGTTTTAGGTAAATCTTTCAGTTGTCCCGTTTCTCTAAACCTTTTTTTAAATTTGGCTAACTGTCGATTGTGTAATAGATAGCCGATGTGAATATTTACCGGTAAATAAGTGACAGACTTCCTGTGTTCGACTTCTATTGCCATAACCAATCATTGTCAAAATTTCAAATCTTTCTCTTTCAGTCAAACTCATAATCTCAAACTACTACAAAAATACTTTATTACGCAATGTATTTCTGGGGTCATAAAGCATATTTACCTATTTTCAAAATGCCATCTTCAGGGCCAAAAACGGGCAAATTCATACGTTTACGGAGTGATATAAGGAGGAGTATGGTGTTGCAATTCCTACCATTTGTCTATATAAAAAATTCAACCTAAAACTTTGACAAATTTGGGACTCTTTATAAGATTTGCGCATAGATGGCGCTCTTAAAACTTCAAGTGTATTTTAAATTTACCGCGGTTTGATATATTTTATATCACTACTTGACCGTTTTTGACATATCCTGTACACAACACTTATTTACTGCGGTTAGGTTAATAAGTTACTTTCTTTTTTACGTTTAATAATAAAATATGCAAGTATATGTAACATTTATTCTGCATTTAACGTAATGTTCATAGTTTATTGTACTTATTTTTGTGGTGGTTTTTAGTTGGAAGTAAGGTATAATGATACTAAAATCCAAATAATACCAACAACCAACAATATTGGACAAACAGGTCGCCACAACAAGCTGGTTTTATAGTGCAAAAGCAAACTGCATTCATAACAGAAGTAGTCAGTAGAATAATAGAACTCGTTACTTACTATTACGAAATGTTAGCGTTCTTCCAGTAACTGCATAAACTTAACTTGGTACAAAGCATAATTTTAATTCAAACAATTTATTTGCTGATTATATTATTAACAATTACAGGTAAGCAAAATAGGTAAATTCACCTTCGGAACAGCAAATAATGATAAATCTTTGTTTTTGCCTTCTGATAAACCGCGCAAACAACAGTATTTTGGCATTTTTGCCTAAAATATTACCGTGGTAATAAAGAAATAAAAACACTTCTTACTTTTCAAATGTATTTTAAAATAACATTTATAGGTGCGCCATCTGTTGATAAAATTTACAAGAAGCGATGAAATTGTCAAAGTTTGGAGATAAAAACAATTGAACAGAGTGCAAACACCAGTCTTCATTACATCACTGTTTACGGATAGCAGCGCTAAAAGTTGATAGTGACGTAAACGACAAAATCAATTTGTAAACAGTGTGTTTTATAAATTCAGTTTTTTTGCAATAAAGCAGTTTTCTTATTTACAACACAAAACTGAGTTTTTAGTGGGTATTTCTCTTCAGAGTCCTTTGCTCTCGAAAGAGCGTAGTGACTTTTTTCTCTTCGTATGCCTGTGGTGAGGATGCTTAATGAATCACGCAGGCATGAGGGACCTACTGTTTAACGCGGGCTCCGATCCGCAGGAAGTGTAAGCACTTCTTATATAGAGAAAGTTTTCTTGGCAGAACACCTCGCTTGTTTGCCATTGCCTTGCGAGAAAGAACGGCCGTTAAAATTCGTAGTTGGGATTTGAAACCCAA
Organism: Ctenicera cuprea; assembly: GCA_958336395.1. Classification (NCBI taxonomy): domain Eukaryota; kingdom Metazoa; phylum Arthropoda; class Insecta; order Coleoptera; family Elateridae; genus Ctenicera; species Ctenicera cuprea. Next base: position 26,907,415 of record OY284494.1, read on the forward strand.
ACCCTAAGCATAACATTCCAACGCTCTAACCGCTAGCCTACGGCCGCTTTTTTGGTGGGTAGAGCAAAACGTAAATTATATATTTCTCTAATTATGTACGAACGATAATTTTAGCCCGTAAAATTACAAAATTATTGGCTATATTTGAATGTGTGCATTTGTAATGGGTGAAAATATATATCAAAATGAGGTTTCTTTAAGCACCAACGTTTGTAAATATACTTTTAAGTTTAATTAATCAAACAAGTTTCATAAAATCGTTGTGACTGCTCTTAATAAGTTTGTTTTGCATTTAACATCTAATAGATTTTACAAACCTATTTGTCACTGGTTTTATGAATACAAACACTAACTTAAAATTGCTGACATGGAGAAGTAACAGCACAAAACGGTGCGCTACTGAATTTAAGGATAATGAACACCGCATAAAACCCATTGTCGTCTCGAAAATTTTCTAATGCAATTGCATAGAATTTTCAAATTGTAATAAAGAGATCTATCATCCCTATCACATCACCTAAGAAAAACAAATACATTGTGGCCACAGAAATGTGTGTTTTAAACCAAATTCTTATACGGCTTTAAGGGTTTTTGCGTTTATTTTAGATTTACGTATTTAAAAGTAGTAAAAATGTATAGTTCGTGGTTTGTATCTCAATTGAATACATTTAATTTGATTACAAAGAAACATATGGCCTTTTAGTATTATTTGAATTAAGTTTTAAAAATATTAATTTTAATGCTAAATCGGCTTTAAAATTTCTATTAATTTTTGTATTATTTTCAGAAAATCAGAGCTTTCAGCTGTATCTTATTTTATATACAACTAACAAAGACAACTGCAAGATTGTATTCTACGAGCTGTGAAACATTCGATGTAAAGTCCGATGTTCCCAATGAAGAGGAACCATATCCAGTTGATGATTCCGATTTTCCCAATGAAGAGGAACTATATCCAGTTGATGGTTTTATTACACATAGAGAATTGGAGTGGCGTCAGCCTTCCTATCCAACGCTATACAGTTACGCAGAATGTAGATTCGCGACGTTAAACCCAGGTCATAAATTACATTTTTACAACGAAAATCAGAAGCTTAAATATATCATGTTTAAGCATTCTAACATCCCACTTATACCTGTCGGAGTTTTCCCAGAATTTGGAACTCTAATGCAACTGTATCTTAACGACAGCAATGTGGGAACCATACACCCAGGAGCTTTCAATGGACTTGCTAAATTAGAGGAGCTGTACTTGCAGAATAACAACATCACGGAACTTACCAGAGGAACTTTAAATTCATTATCAGACTTAAAAATATTAAATATATCGAATAATATGTTAAACATCATTGAGGAAAATGCCTTGTTAGGACTGTTTAGTTTGACTCACATCGACCTAAGTCACAACAATTTGAAAAATTTATCTTCTACCATATTTAATGGCTTATCATCTGTATCATTTTTTGATTTGTCCCACAATTATATACCTGAAATTTCCCCAAATTTATTCGCCAATTTGTCAAACCGCGATTCTTACCCTAATTCATTAATTTTTTCTCATAACCAAGTGGCAGGTTTACTTTTGGATTTATCCTACAATCAACTAATTACCATTGATTTTTCATACTTTCCGGCAACACTACGAAATTTAAATTTAGCTAACAATCACCTGAATTCGTCGGAAAATTTGCTTAACTTACCATACCTTGAGACACTGGATTTAAGCAACAACCTACTAATTCATATTGAAACTATACCATCTAATTTAAATTATTTAAATGCAAGTGGCAACAAAATTCACAATTTAAGTACTACTTTATTCCACGAGACGCATGGTTTGACAATTATTGATTTTAGTTTCAATTTTATAACCAATTTACATGAAGATAGTTTTCAAGGCTTGAAAAATCTGCGTAATTTGTATTTGCAAAACAATATGTTAGACAAATTGCCAATTGGGTGCTTCAGGGACCTTAATTTGCTAATATTATTGAATATATCAAGCAATCGAATTACAGAATTCGAATTTGGTACATTTTCAGGTATGTTTAACTTACAAATTCTAGATATTTCAAATAACACGTTGACTGATCTTTTCGAAAGTACCTTACATAGCTTGACATCACTTCAAACTTTGAACATTAATAACAATTTTTTAACTACTTTCGATTCAAACGATTTACTTAAACATATAAGCTTGAAAACCGTTTCTCTTAATAACAACCCTTGGAATTGTAAATCGTTGTTAAATATTATAACAAATTTTAAAAACAACAGAGCAGAAGTTTTAAATGGACCCGCTCAAAAAGTTAGAAATATTCGTGGAATTCCTTGTTTGGACTACAGTCTTAATAACAGTAAAGAACTGAACAGTTTTTTCGAAATTCCTAAAACCAATCAAAGTTTGGAAAAAACCGTAAATTTAAAAGAATTTGAAACGTTGAGAAATTTTTTTAATGAAGAATTTTTAAATTCAAGTTTCTATAAATATTTTCAAAATTATAACAACTATAGTTTTGGAGCAAACTCTAGTAGCAACTTTCTAAAATACTTTGATAATGATTTTAAAAATACAACATTTTACAAGTACTTCAATCAAGACCTCTCCAACGTAACGTTTTTCAAAAGCTTTAATGAAACGCTTTTGAGATATTCTACAGCAGCCCATAATATATTTGATGAAAATTTAAACACAAGTTTGTATAAACTTTCTAATTCTGATAGTCTCAGTCAAAGTTTTTCGAAATATTTTGAAGATGGTTATAAAAATAGTAGTTTTTACAAATATTTCACTAAAGACTTTGCAAATTCCGCATTTTTCAAATCTTTTAACGAAGAGAGACAAACTGCAGTAAACTCGACTTTGATAGAGATAGAATCCGAATTACGATCATTGCGTAATTTTTTTAATACAGAGTTTAAAAATTCCTCTTTTTATCAATTTTTTGAACAAGATTACGTAAATCGTAATTTTAATCTTACTAAATTTAACTATTTTGTCCCCAATGAATCTTTCATTGGCGATTCTAATTCAACTCCCTTATTTGCTAAATATGTCGATAGTTTTGATCAACACGAAAATCAAGATATTTTGTCAAAGATTTCTGATTGGCAACATGGAATTACCGTTTTAATGATAATTGTAATAATAATATTATTGTGTATGATGCTTTTATTTGCCCTACAAAAAGTTTCGTTTCCACTGAAACGCAATATTAATAGTGTAGTACCTATAAATACTGGTAATGAGTGTGAATCTACCTCTGTACTTGAATTAATGTAATATTTTCTGCAGTTATACTGTGTTTGTATTGTTACCAAATCTAACTTGATATTTTTTTAAATACAAAATAATTTTATAAACGTTAAATATTATATTATTGATGAACAGTTGTACATAGTGTAAAGGGTGGCCCATTTTCGATGCAATACAGTATATGGGTAATTAAAGTTATGAAAAAACAATTTGGGTCTTAAATCTAAAAATATGCTATAATGGTGTGTAATTGTTTGCGTAGGTGTCCAAGGATTTGTGTACACTGGCTACTTTTTTTGATCTGTAACAAAAAAAAAACATTTTTAAATGGAAATCATGTTAGGCTTTCCTTAACTTAAAAGGTAAATTCTCAATGGTTTTCAAATATACACAGTTTAATGTGTTTATTTTTAAAAGAAAATAAAAAAAAATTAAGAAGTTATTGAAGATTACTATATGTGGATGTCATGGATCATAAAACAATACCTATTCATAACGGTGGAAAGAACAATATCTGTCTGATAAAGCAATATTGGTTTGTTTAAAACAAAACCAGTTAACGTTAAAGCCTACTATGGCTTCCATTTAAAAAAAATGATGTTTGAGTTATAACTCAGTTTTTAATTTTTATAAATAAACTGGTTATAGTACTTTATAGCAATGTTTCAAATTTCACGTTTTGACTACAGCTTAAAAAGAGATTTTTTATTATACCTGAATCATAATCTCTGTTTTTGAAAGTAAAAAGCGTGCAAAATCGGGCCATTAAAGCACTAGTGCTTTAAAGTTGCCTAGGTAACAACAAATTCACCTACTAATTTTGAACAATGATAAATACACTAATCTTTATTTACTTAAATGAATATGAAACGTATAATTGGTGCTGTTTTAAATTTGTAGATCAGAAGCTTTAATCAGCTCATTGTTAGTTATTTGTAAACTAGCAGACTGCTGATCCTTTGCATTTGCGAGGACGTTCAATTTTGAGGACGTTGATGTAGTATTATTACTTCCATTAACAGCCCCAACAATGCACCTCGAAATATTTAATTTGTTCTCAATGGACTCTTCAACATAAGCAGCAGCTACCGTTGATGATTTCCATCCAACCTGCCGCTTAAGCTCATCCACGCTCATTCCACTATTTGCCATGATTGTCGCAGACGTCCGCCGAAACGCGTGGCCGGTGAATTTCTCAGCGTCTGGAAGGTTCAGATATTTCGCCACAAGAAACGGGCATCTGCCAAAAGTATTCACTCCGACAACCTGCCTGATACATTTGCCTTTGCTGTATTTTAACAATACTCTATCCGTAGGCATCTGATCTGGGCGTAATGAAACGTATTTCTTAAAAATCTGAACATATGGTATTTCACAGTCATCAGTTACGTCAAATTTTCTACCTTTTTCGGTCTTACATGGTCGAATATTAATTATTAAAACAGGCCCCTCTTTTTTAATATCCAACATGCGGAGGTCGCACATTTTATGCCTCCGGCAAGCCCCAAATATTCCACAAATAGCGACAACCTGAAACTCGAAATATTACTGTCAACATTTTGTGACAACTGTCAACTCAGTACACACCTTCAAAAATAAAAAGGTATCGTCAAGGGCTTCAAAGAAAAATTTGCGCAGTTGCTCTTCTGTAAACACCAAAGACCTTTTAGGGCCATACCCTTTGTTTGTACCCTTCATAAACGCATGTAGTTTATGAAAAGAAGCAATGTTCACTTCGTGCTTAATTTGCAGCATCGTTTGCAATTTAGAATGGATCCACCACAGTGTAGACGACTTGTAGATAGTTGACTGTCATGAAACACAATTTTACGTTAACTAATTGCTCTTTTTAATAATTAATTGTTACCTAGCATTTTGTTCATATAGGCAAACATTAGTGTTTCATCGACCACCTTGTAGTATTTGCTGGCCATCCAGTTGGATAATATTTCGTATTCCTTGCAATACGCTTGTTTAGATTTCTCGGGGATTAAACGCTGTTCAGCTTGTTCGGCTAACATTCTAATCTCGTTCATTTTGTAATTCACGAACACAAAGTCGAAACAAACTTCACAAACCAACAAATTTATAAAAATTTACATAGCAACGAAACAACAACAATTGCTAACCGTTTCTATATCAACGATTAATGACACAGATTACTTCTGCACCGTTAAAAGGCACTCGGCTTTGCCTCGTGCTTTTAAACCCGTCGCGCGTGCTTTAAAGGCTTGCTTATACACTAGTATTATAATATACTATTTTAGTTTTCTTCAATCATTGAATTCGTCATAAAACACGTAACTTCAATAATAACATAATTACCTATTATATACTACATCGAAAATGGGCCACCCTGTATGCTACAATTTTATTAATTCTTAAGTTTTAAAATATTGTACTACGATTTCCAACTTGAAATAAGTTTTATTGGAATTGTAACAAGTAGGTGCTAATATGGAATTTGTTAAATTTTGATTCAATTTTTTAATTATAAATTTATATTGGACTATTAAATATATATTTGCATTCCAGCATAGTGTTAATTTACTCTTAATTAATTAAAGAACGCAAAATTCATACGTAAATATACTTCCTACAGAAACTATGGCATAATTATACTTTGAAACACAAACAAGATTCTGAAAATGTATAAAAAAATCGTCATTATTCTTGTAATAAGATTATTTTAGTAATTAACGGTCTTAATCACGGGTTTAAGATATCATTAAATTACATATTGAAATAAAATTTTTACAAGCTTGGTGCACAACAATTTACTACAACCAAAATAAACATAAATTGAGAGTCAACATAGTGCTGCTCTTCAAAATTGGTAAGCTCTTAATCTACATCGCTGCAACAACACATAATTGACATACAGTATGTCCCTAAAGTTTCGAATTAAATTCATTCGACATTTACTACCTATTTTTTAAGAAAATCTTAGACAGGCCAATTATTATTTTCGAATAAACACTTGTAGAAATTATTTTCAACCCCCTACTCTTAACCTTCTAGGTCCTAACAACCTCAGCTTTAAAATTTTAAATAGGAAGATAATGTGATACCTTACTTTAAAGCATTTTTTATGTTGAATACAACAATAAAAAAATTCTAAATTGTTGATAAATAACGGAGATACAAGGTGCTCAGAATAGCTTACACAGCATGGGGATCTCGGCAAGTATAAGAGATACGAAAACGAGTATGTTATATTAATGTTGTCTAATTATGGTAGCAATGTAATGGTGATTTTGTTTTGCTCCAAATATCCATGACTTACATGATACGAACGAAAAATTAAAAAAGCGGAATTACTTTAAGGAAAAATATCTCTGTTCATTGTGAAAATAAAAAAAATAAAAAAAAAAGTTGTAGATCTGCTTAAGCTGCAATAAGAAAAAGTATTTTTAATAATGTGTTTTGTTTTGTTTTCAAGATATAAAACAAACAAGAATATTGCATGTTTTGTTATATCTCGAAAACAAAAAAAACCACAGTGTTGAAAATATTTTATTATTATTACAGCTTAAATAGATCTACATTTTTTTCCTTTGTTTTTTTTTCTATTTTTACTATGAACAGAGATATTTTACCTTAAATAAGTATTTCATTTTATTGGATGAAGTAGTTGAATAAATACAGTGTATTTTGTTTCACTTACATAATAGTTATTGATTATATCAGTGGGATAAAGGCATTATTAACATACGAATGCGGTGAGTTGCCCGACGAGGGCGTTAGTCCGAGTCTGAGTAAGAGCATGAGTATGTTAATGGCCTTTATCACATGTATAAAATACAATTTTTTATCTAAGTCTGCTCAACATTGAAAAAATTACACAATTTTCCAAATTGAAAAAATTATATAATTTTGACAGACCATCTTTTTTATTTAACATCAGAGTAGCATGGTATTTTATTTAAAAACATAGTAGCATTGTATCTACATAATTTATTATCGTCATAGCAACAAAAAAATTTTTTGACAATAATTGAGTTGTTTTTAATTTTTCCTTGATTTGTGGTGAAAATTGTGTTTTTCCTCGATTTGTGCTGAAAATTGTGAGAAAACCGGTAAATATATAAATTATGAGTGATTGTGACAGTATTCCGTCGGACATAGAAGAAGCTGCAACGATGGTAGTTTCTTCATTGTTACCAGAAAAATCAAAAATGAAGTATGAAAAATTGTCATATCCCACTGAGCGGGATAAGTGATCCTTGTCCCATTGAGTTGGATAATAAACATCATTATGTAACTCAAATGAATGATGTAATAGGTTCTTATCCTCGCAGACGTAGATAAACATTTTAAAATACATATTTACTAAAAAATATTTTTTAACAGCAAACCGGTGTAATTATAAATATTGTTTAATAATTTAAACTACTCCTTGTACTGATTTCCTTAAAAAACATACGCCACAATTTTTATGCGAAGCCTGAATTTTTTTATACGCAAACACTACGTTAAGCATACACAATTTACTGCTGACTTGTAGGTAGGTAAAGTATTTTCTTACTGCTTTTTGCATGTCAACTTTTTTAAACGAATTCCATAAATGCTGTTTTAGATTTTACATGCGACGATACTTAGATATCAATATCTATATATCGTCAGCTATTAATTTAACTTTTGATTAACTTGAAAGGAAGTCAGCACTGATAGATCCGTAATAAGTCGTAGTAGGAGCATGATTGCATACATTGTATAGCAACTAGTGTTAAAAGCTCTGCATGTGACTGATATAAATTATCAAATTGTAATTTAAACTACCTCGCGGTCTGAGCTGACAGTTACAGTCATTAGACTACTTATTGCAGTTGTAGTATTAATAAACAGTAAAAGTGTCTGCTAAACATCATGGTGAGTAACATAATTTAGTCAGTATTGATAGTATGAAGCAATACATCCATACATATACAAAAGCACAAAGGGTTTTTTTCTTCGGTTCCTCCAGCGGCTACCGCTTAAACAATTTGGACCATTTTTTTTTAAATGAAAGGTGGAACATGAAACATTTTTATATTTTTATTCTACGTCGATTTTTTAATAATAATTATTTTATAATTATTATATAATTAATTATATAATTATTTTATAATATATATGAAGGTCGGCTAGACGCGCGTCACTTGGGGCGCCATCTGCAATAACGTCGCGTGTCATTATTGGAACTAATGCATCACGTGACTTGACATTTCGCCGGTTCTGTCAACGCTGTCTGTCAGTGCATTGTATGCTGGGGTAACACTAGTTTATGATAAAGTCCCACATAATTAATGTAATGTAAATATATAGTTGTCGATTCTATTATCTACTTTTAACCGAATTATAGGAGAGTATTACAGCAACGCGACTATATGTTTGACTTTATTAGAAACCGTGTATCTCAAATATTGCAGTTGTAGTTGTATGTCTTGCAAAATCGTGCAACATGTTTTATGTGTAACTTAATAGATTTGAGTACGCCTATGGTTTTTGTTTTTATATTGAATTTTAACGAAGTTTTTTGCTGTTTTGGGACTAAAAGTCCGGTTCTCGAGAGGGGACAAATTATATTGCTATCTAAGAAAAATGTTGGAAGCATGAAATCTGTGACCTGAAAGTAAATTCAAAATTTAAGAAATTTTTAAACTGTATTACTCACGCAACCGTGCGCTAGTTTCTCTGTGACCCCTTATTCTTATACCTTTTTTTCAAAAAGTAATTATAAACGATAAAACATTTCTGTTTATGCGAAATTTCTTATCATCCAAAGCAAAATAAAATTAATAATTTAATTTAAGGGCGATATATCATTTACAGAACTAGTCTTCTTCCACTTTCTGATTGACCAGATTTTTTTTTAAATTTTGGTGTCTTATTTCCAAACAATCTTTTCCGATGAAATCTAAAATGTGATTTCTTGGTTTGGTTTGTAAATAAATGCAGGTATGAGTGGACAGTCTCCCAATTACTCAAACTTACAGTGGGACACGTAAATATGTGGCTTCTAATAGCGGGGGTCCGCACCACTAACAGTTGAGACAGGTGGAAAGGAATGGATACTAGTTACTATGGCATTTTCCTCCGTACAAAATAGTATATTATGCAACAAATCTATAATGATAGCTATTAATACACGAGCGGTAGCGAGTGTATTAATAGCCATTATACAGTGCGAGTGGAACTACTTCGATAACATTGAAACTGGCGGTATTTTCAAAAAATCCGTCACTTTATTTTTTAAAAGTGCATCTTTTCTGATAACTGTCGTTTTTCGATCGTCTTTTGTTTTCGAACTATGACGTCATCGACAATTTTTTTAGATGGCACCCCATATTTTTGACCTCATATTTGGATAGAGGTTGAAATTCCTAATTCAGCCATATGTCAAAGTATGACATTAGCATTGATAGTTTTCGAGATAATCAAGTTTAAAGTAAAAAAAAGCGCATCAAAAATTGAGTTAGCCATAGAATATTGACAATTAGTCATTGTTTCAAAATGCCAACAAATGAAAAAATTCTGACAGTGCAAGATTATTTTGTGCGCTTTTGTTTGTTACTTCGATATTTTGCTGATTATGGATTATTTATTATTGGTAAAAATGGTGCGATATTTAAGCGAAAAACAAAGAATTGAAACTTTGATTATTTTTAGTTAATTATTGTTTATAATATTTAGGTCGTTTCCAAACAATTAATCTATTTAATGAGTATCTGTATATAAAATACTTAATTACTTTAACAATATCTATTTATTTTAACCTTATACGTATTTCGGCATGTTTACATGCATGTAAACATGCCGATATACGTATAAGGTTAAAATAAATAGATATTGTTAAAGTAATTAAGTATTTTATATACAGGTACTCATTAAATATGGACTTTAACGAAGTAAAGCTGGAATTGATAAATAAATTAATCTATTAATACTTCATGGCTAACTTAATTATTTATGTTTTTTTGCTGATTTTAAACTTGATTATCTTAAAAACTGTCAATGTCAATGTCATACTTTGACATATAGCTGAATTCGAAATTTCGACCTCTATCCAAATATTATGGCAAAAATATGGGATGCCATTTAAAACAATTATCGATGATGTCATAGTTTGAAAACAAAAGACGATCGAAATATGACAATTATCGGAAAAGCTGCACTTTTAAAAAATAAGGTTGACGTGTACAAGGATGTTTTAAAAAATTTGACAATTTTTATTTTATCGGATTAGTTCCAGACTTTACACTCGCACTGTATAAAAGTTGCATACACTATTTTTTCTACGACTAGATAATTCAAAGAAATATTTATTAAAATATTTATTTGAACATTATACATACTTAAAAAAAATCGAACTGTTTTGCGATGTTAACTGAGAAACGTCAACAACTCTTGTAACCATGGTTACCAGAAGCAATGATTTGCTGCTATTGGTCAGTTTGGGTCATTTCGTAATGAGACTCTGTATCGAAATGGGTATCGTCAGGGCCGGCAGAACACGCTAAGCCCGAGTGGGTAGTGGGGTAGAAAAGCCCCCCTCCCCCCTTCCCACTCTGCTTTGATAAGCGCGCGTTTTTCAAATATCATATTTCGGATATAGGTTTGAAATACAGAATTTCCAAAAAATTTCCGTGTGGGTAATTACCCACTCGGGAATTTTTCAAGTGGGTAGTACTACCTATACTACCATGCCCTTCCGCCGGCCCTGGGTATCGTTATAGTACAGGCAGCGCACACTCAGGGCCGGCACTAGACGTTTTGCCGCTCTAGGCAAAACATTTAAATGCGCTCCCGTGGGTATGAGGTAGGGTCGTGACCGGGGGACCTGAAGGGTACTCCGTACCCTCCCCCCTGAAAATTTTGAAAATTTTGAAGCAAAATACGCAACAAATTAGCTATTTTTTGCGAGAAGAACAAATAAAAAGAAGTGGCAAAGCAATAAAGAAAATAATAATCGCTACAAATTTATTAATTACTAAAATATTGACTGGGTCAAGAACGGAGACGGGCAAATATTGACAGTATGTTTTTTTAACACTTCGTTTACCGCAAATTTTAGTATTCTTTTTTAACATTTATAAATTCAACTTTCAATTCAATATTAGTTCTGCAGAGACTGCTTTTCAGTTTCTATTTATTTTAAGTTCGAGAAATTTTACTTTAATAATTTTTATCTCGATTTTTAACAAGAAAAATGTATTTATTATTAATTTTTTTTTTAATTTCAACGGGTGAGCCAGCAAAATGACCATAGCTCACCTAGGCCCACCCCTAGTTACGTGCTTGCAACTTTCAGAGCTGGCAAAGAACAAAAATTCTAGCTCTTGGAGCGCTTGGCGCTATGTGGCGCCCTAGGCAGGGGCCTGCTGCGCCTGCCCATAGCGCCGGGCCTGCGCACACTTAATAAGTAAATTAAAACCTGGGAGCAGAAAAAACCTTTTAACTATCTGGATAGGTATCTTTACAATTTATTACTACCATTCTTTTATAAACGTACCAAGCAACGCTAAACTGCAACTGCTTTTGATTTCAGAAACAAAAACCGTTGTTGGTTTTGTTATTGTGCTTGGCGTGGCCTGCTCAAATGGTGGTATCGTGGCAACATTCACTCAACGATTATGCATATTTTGGAGAAGCTGTACATTTGCCTAACTGCGAAAATGAAGAAGTAAAAGTTGCAACTGGTGCAAGAGAAGAAAATTATAATAGTTTCGGATTCCATGAGTATCGAGATAAATACATCACGTTATATTATAAATGTATTTGTAGATATGTTGTTTTAACAACAGGCCAACGCCTAAACGTTCACCTCGAACCAGGTACTGTTAAATCCATCACTTTTAAAGACAGCACCATACCACTAATTCCAGTTGGTGTCTTCACCTCATTTATAAATTTGACCGAATTGTATCTAAATGACAATCTGGTAAATTCCATACATCCAGGAGCCTTCACCGGTCTCACTAAATTAGAAGAATTGTATTTACAAAACAACAACATTACCACAGTTTCCAAAGGAATACTAAACTCATTACCCCACTTAAATATTTTAAATCTGTCAAATAACGCTATAGAAATTATCGAAGAAAATTCATTTCTAGGATTATTTTCCTTAAACAAAATTTACTTAAACAACAACAAACTTAAAGAACTTATGCCAGATATGTTTCACAAACTAAATTATTTAAATGTAATAGACTTGAGTCATAATTTGTTAACCGACATACCTTTAAATTTGTTTCCAGACTTTATTTTTAATTCTGATTACAATTTTATAGGTCTGTCGTATAACAACTTCACCACAATTGACTTTTCGGTTTTTCCAGAAAACCTGGAATGTTTAACACTGGGGAATAATCGTATAAATTCCATTAAAAACTGGACACGTTTGCAAGGTGTACGTGATCTAGATTTAAGTAACAATGCCCTTAAAGATATTGAAACATTACATGAAACATTATTACATTTTAATTTAAGCGGAAACCTAATAGAAGAATTAAATAATTCATTTTTTCTTCAAACTAAAACTTTAAGTGCTCTTGACTTAAGTCAAAATTTGATTAAAATTATAAATGAAGATACGTTTGTAGGTGTAGACCAACTTGCTAATTTGTTTCTAGAAAATAATCAAATAACTAATGTACCAATTGGATGTTTTCGAGACCTCCAATCTTTGCGTGTATTAAATTTATCAAATAACGAAATTACAGAATTTGAATATGGCACATTTGCTGGTTTATCTGCTTTAGAAACTTTAGACATTTCCGGCAATAAGCTAGCTTACCTTTACGAAAGCTCCTTTCATGACCTTAAACAACTTCAGATTTTAAATATTAAGGATAATTTAATCACTTCTTTTGATCCGCATGACCTTATAGATCACTCAAATCATTTAAAAACTGTCGCTCTTAATAACAATCCCTGGGTTTGTAAATCACTATTAAATATTGTCAAAACTTTAGAAAAGGGTAACGTTTCGGTTGTAAAAGGTTCAACCGAGAAAACTGCACATGTTCACGGAATAGCTTGTGTGAATTATAATTTTAACGATAATAGCCCTAATTTTGAAAACAAAAGTGAAAATGCTGCATTGGCAAAATTTTATGCAATTTCAAGTGAAATGAACGCAATGAAAAAATTCTTTAACAAAGATTTTCGCAATTCCAGCTTTTATAAATATTTCGAGAACTTTAACAAATTTAATTCCACACCAAATTTTAATATTTCTCTGAATAGTGAATTTTTAAAGTATTTTGATAATGGATTTAAAAATACAACGTTTTATAAATATTTTGAGGAGGACTTGTCTAACATCAGTTTCTTAGTACGCTTTGACGCAGCTTTTCAAAAACTATCTAAAACACTGAATTCACTTGACGTAGATTTTAAAAATTCAAGTTTCTATAAGTTCGTTAATTCTGGTAACGTAGCTCAAAACTTTTCTAAATCTTTCGACGATGGATTCAAAAACAGTGGTTTTTACAAATATTTCACCAAAGAATTTTCAAATTCGGAATTTTTCAAATATTTCGATAAAACTCTCCAAGCAAAAATAGATTCAAATTTGTTAAAAATTCGTAATTATTTTAACAATGATTTTAGCAATTCAACATTTTCTAGATTTTTTGATCATGTAAATCGCTTTAATTCAAATTTTATTGATCGTTCTGAGTTGAGCTCAAACTATGCTCGTTTAATTGATAATAAAGAAGATATCACATCAAAATTATCTGAGCTTATTGATACCATTAAAATACAAGAAAATGAAATGCAATCTGCAAGAACTGGAAGTGCTATTTTTATGACTATTGTTGTAATAATGTTACTAGCAATAACACTTTTGCTTGCTTTTAATCACATTCGAACAAGATTTAAGAGAAATCTTTGTAAACCTGTTTCTGAAAATACTAGCGAGAGCCAAATGCAGATTGCTGATGAAATGGAATTGATGTCTTCTTAATTTGTAACCGTATTAATGATTGCTAAAACCTGGTATGGCTTGTTTATAAAGTTTTAATTGTTTAGTGAGTATTTGTAGTTCAAGAAATTTGTAAAAATAAAAATAATAAATACATGAACTATATTAAATAAATTAAAATTATTAATTAATATATTACAGTTATTGTCTTATTTTGTAAAAATAAAAAAAATAGAAAAAGTCTTTTGTAAATTTCATGATGTGATTATTTTAAGGTACAATTAAACGTTATAAACTACTTATTTTTTTTTAATTATCCAATCACTGTTATTGTAAACAATAGAATTTTTTTGGTTTTACTTCATCTGGTTACAACACACATTTCTATATTGGTAATAAAAATTAATGTACAGAGTGGCTAGGAAAACCCCGGTCACTTTTCTTGCGGCGGTCAAGAGATGGCGCTTTAGTAAAGAAAAATTAAATTAAAATACTGGCAACAACGCAGAATCCAAGACGTTTTGGTTGTTTTGATTTAATATTGGGCGTATTTAATAACTAAAACGTCTTGGATTCTGTATTGTTGCCAGTATTTTAATTTAATTTTTCTTTACCAAAGCGCCATCTCTTGACCGCCGTAAGAAAAGTGGCCGGGGTTTTCCTAGCCACTCTGTATATTTCTTACTGATATACAAAAAGTAACTAAAATTGTGAAAATGAATTGGATGGCAAATTCTACATAACCAAGAAAGAAAAAAAAGTTACTACAAAGATGGCTCCGGAAATGCCTCGGCAGTATCAGCCTCTGAAAAAGATAAGCGTCTAGTGTTTTTTTTTGTCGATAACTTTAGCAACAGTTGCATTAAAATTTATACATTTAGCTTTGTAGTTACTTAAGTTTGCATAAGTGCATCAGACCTGTCCCATACAAGAGGAGCGGGTCACGTCATATATTTCAATCTTTACACTTTTTCAATTTTTGTAATACGAATCTTATTTTCTATATAAAAGTACACAAATTGAATTTCGATTACAGTTTTTTGAAATTGGCCAAATATAGACAATGGAATTATTGGCTCTTGTAATATAGTTTTGACTATTCCACTCACATTGTAATAGCCAATGGCTGCCGTTTATTTTCAGGTTCTTGACCAATTAGACCTTGACTGGCCGCGATAAGCGTTTTTTAGGTAGCACCGTTGTTATCGGTGGTCAACATGTCAACAATTTTTTTTATTTTACATAACAACTACAAGTACATAACAACACGGTAATATCACTCGTCCTTCGGACTCGTGATATTGCCTAGCAACAACACAATTTCGTTGTCAATGAAGCGACAGAATTATCGATAAGTTTTAATACACTTTGTGGTATTGCTGTTGAATAATCAACAGCAGCATCACCTATGAATTAAAAATTATCGACTATTCTGCCACTTCATTGAAAACGAAATTGTGTTGCTAGGCAATATTATATTACCGTACACCAGCACAATTAAGTTAGTCAGTGAAAGACAGAATTACAGATAATTTTTAATTCAAGAGTGGTATTTTTTTATTATATTCCACAAGCAAAAAAATTAAATTATTATTTAGTGTAATTAGTTGTTATGTACTATCGTACAAACGCGTTATTTAATTATTAAACGCAAAAATACAACATTTTGTCAAGCTGTTGCTATGGTTTCACAGCACCGATAACCCCAAAGTTAAATAAAAAGTATTATCGCAGCCAATCAAGGCCTAAGTCGTCAAAAACCTGAAAATAAACGGCTGCCATTGGGTGTTACAATGCGAGTAAAATATTCAACAGCAATACCACAAGTGAATTCAAAATTATCGATAGTTCTGTCGCTTCATTGACAACGAAATTGTGTTGGTGGTAGGCAATATCACGAGTCCGCAGCACTAGTGATATTGCCGTGCATCAACACAATTGAGTTCGTCAATGAAGCGACAGAACTATCGATAATTTTAAATTCACTAGTAGTATTTTTTAGAATATTTGAGGTGTTGCTGTTATACACTACCGATAACACCGGACCTTCCTAAAAAAAGGCTTGCCGCGGCCAGTGAGGATCTAATTGATCAAGAACCTGAAAATAAACGGTAGCCATTTGCTGTTACAATGCGAGTGGAATATTCTATGCTAGCTATTACAGTAACCCGCAGTGGAAGAGAGAAATAATTGTACGATAATGCAATCTAACAATAAAAAATTTTGTAGTTCTTAGGTAACTAAAGATTGTTTATATTATTTTTATTATACTGTCTCTCTTCGCCGTAAAAAGACTACCTAAGATAATCAAAACGTTGTGGTATAAATAAACAAATATAAACAATTTTTAGTTACTTCCCGTATAACCAAATCTATAAAGATGTCCTAGGCGATAGAGATATTTAAAGATGCGGTAAAGATTACGTGATACAGGTGTAATATGTATCGGAGCTGTACTTTAGCCTATACCTTAACTGTATAGATTAAATATTTACCGCATCTATATGATATCTATACTTGTTTCCAGTACAGTTTTATCTTTATCACATCTGTATCACATCTTATTCTATGCTATACCGCACCGGTACTTCAAGCAGGGATTTATCTTTATCGGATCTGTAGATAATATATACTGATTGTCTTTACAGTTGTACCTTTAACAAATCTCTACAATATCTTCATGCAGGCTATATCGCACCTGTAGCGCAATTACCGATTTTGTCTTTATCGAATCTGTGCTAAATATGGTAGGCGGAATAAAAAGCCGTGGAAAAAAAAGCCGGGGTATAAAAAGCCGGGAAAAAAAAGCCGCGGAAAAAAAAAACCGGCGGAAAAAAAAAGCCGGCGGAAAAAAAAAGCCGATGGTATAAATATTTAACATATGTAATAAATAAATACTTGAAGCAAAGAAAACAATGATTTGATCCACTACTAAGGGAGCATAGAATGACTAAAAAATTGTGAAGTTTCATTTCCCAAAATAACAACTACTACAATAATTTGTACAAACTTTATTTTATGTCAGAAGACAAACTGTTTATATACACATTAAAATTATAATAATATCAATAATAATATAGAGACTTACATCTAACTACTACCACTACTACTAAATTTAGAAACCTGTTTGCTTTCTAATGGGAAATGTAAAGAGTGTTTTTCTTTTACTCAATTACATTTGTAATTAAATAAATGTGTAAGTCTCTATATTATTATTATGATGATTATTATAATTTTAATGTGTATTACTATAATTGTGTGTATTATAATATAATAATATAATAATAATGTATAATAATGTGTATTATTATAACACTTTGTCTTCTGACATAAAATAAAGTTTGTACAAATTATTGTAGTAGTTGTTATTTTGGGATTTAATAAGTATTTATTTATTAAATATGTTTAATATTTATACCATCGGTTTTTTTTTCCGCCGGCTTTTTTTCCCCCGGCTTTTTTTTCCGCGGCTTTTTTTTCCCGGCTTTTTATACCCCGGCTTTTTTTCCACGGCTTTTTATTCCTAGATTCGCTAAATATATACTGCCTGTCTTTACAGTTTTATCTTAAGCCTAAAACCGCTGTGTATAGCTTCAATCTAAACACTATCTTTATTTGTTGGCCTTGTGTGTAAAAACGTTAAAAATGGCGCATCAACAAGATCAAGAATTTAAAGTTTACGAATTTGATGGAACCTTGGAGATTTGTGTGCTTCCTACAATTATAATAATAATTTATGACATAATCATTAACCAAGGCTGCTGTCTCCAATGTGGAGTTATTTTCGATAGGGGTAATTAACCCCCCCAGAAGGCCAAAAAATCACCTAAAGCACTAGAAGTAAAGTGTTTTTGAACATGTAATTGGAAAAACTTTGTAAATAAATATATTTCATCGGCTAAAAGTTCCAGCGAAACACAATAAGAATGACTCAATTGCAAAGAAACTTTCTTAACGGTAAAACCTAAAACCAAGCCGGACGTTAAACAATGCATGGCTGAAGAATAGCTCTAAACCTTTATGGGGGTTTATAAACAGACCTGTTTGGAAAGTCCACTCACCAAAAAGATAAAGATATTTAAAGCTTATCCCAGCGCCAGCAGTACAAAGTACGAACCGACATCAACATGAACAATTACGTGATATTTTTTTCTTGAAATTACAATTCTGACAGCAATGGCGGGAAATTCAGAAATAATGTACTTTAAAATAGTTGGTGGTAAAATAATACAAAGACATCAATTATTTCGAAGTAAGATTCTCGAAATGTCTGAACCTACTAAAACTGTTTTATATTTTATCCCCTATAATTCTTCACTGTTTATTTTTCTTAATACTTTACTCTATCAAAATAGTCTGTTTTCACGTGTTTCTTGAAATTTTAATACTATATATAATCTAACGTCGTTTATATCTGCTTTTTCCCACTTCGCTTGTATGCACACTACGTAGTTGTCTTTTGTTGTTTCGGCATCAGTTTATTAAAAACTTAGCAAAGCTGCAAACGATACACTTTACCAACTATTTATAAAATGATTTTACTCTACACTATTAACGAGATATTATGCAACGTCACTATAAATTTTACTGCAAAAAAGAAAACGGTTTAACCCTAACCTGTAATTCTTGGTAGTACATTTATATCATATTGTCCATCATAACCTAATGTAATACTCTTAAAACATTTAGCGGTCGAATCTTATAAGAGGCGAGATTAGCTCAGGGTGCAAGGAGACCGACTCACAAACCAAAGATGGCCAGTTCGATTCCCCGCTAAGGTAAAGTATGTAGCGCATTTTTAAAATTAAAAATGTATCAATAAATACATTAGTGTAAGTGAAATTAGCTAAAAAAATACAGAAGTTGTATAAAATATTATAAAAGAAAATATATCCGCTAAATAAATATATAGCGTAAAAAAATATTTTTTTGTTTTTATCTAAAATTAATTGCTTGAATTATCTATACCGCACCTTAATTTGGACGATACAGCATCGGAATAGTATCTTTAAAAACCTATATCGTATCTTTACAGTACCTTCATGTGCTCTATACGCAATCTTAACTGCATCTGTACTTTAACTATATGTTGTCTGTACAGGAGCTTTACATCTTATATACAGAGTTAGTAAAGACAACTATACCCAATCGATATGTAATCTCTATCGTCGCGCTATCCATAGGGTACAGAAAGCCTGTATCGACTAAAGATTTAAATACAGGTTCGATATAGGTTCTGTATTGTGTGGTTATACGGGTTATTGGGCCGAAACCCAAGAAAAATAATTATTATAATTAAAATTCAAACATTTAACAAAATTAAACAAACTTGCTAAACTTATTTGATATAAAATAATTTACTAAAACAGAAAATGTAATTATTTTCTATATACAGGGTGTTTAGTAAACATACGGCAAAACTTCAGGGGGCCGATAAAGGTTTTTCGACAATAACAATATTTTATTATCTAAATATTACATGTAAAGCTTCACAAGAACTGTGGAAAATGACTACCACCAGCTAGAATGCATGAATCCAATCTTCTCCTCATTGACTGCCGAACTCTTTCAAAAACACCACTTATTGAATTACACCTATCAATTAGGTTAATGCATAAATTTTTTTTTATGCTTAATTAAGTAAACTAATACTAGTTTATAGGTACTGTATGCTTTTTAAGTATAAAAAAAAAGAAATGATAATTTAAATTAATTAATAAAGTTTAAAATATTTCCCTGTAGCGGAAGCTCCCGACGCCTATCGGTATTATCCGATTGGCGCGTGACGTCACTAGCTTGGAGCGTTTGGCGCGCTAACCTAGTTTCAAGTAATCTGTGCGGTGTTGACGTTTACGTTTAATGACTATGGAAAATAAAATCAAAACTAGGTGCTATAAGTGGTGTTTTGTGCCACAATGCACAAATACAACAATAAGTACGCCGAATAAAATATTTGTTACTGTACCAAGAGACAAATCTAAAAGAAAATTGTGGTTTACAAGTGCTAGAAGGGATGTTGCAAACATGTGTAACTCGGAATTGTATTGTTGCCAAGACCATTTTGAGGTAGGGATTTTAAAATAAGTTCTATTGTTTTAACTACAGTAAGTTGTTTATTTTATCTTTTAATAAATTTTTAGCTGGAGAATGATTTAGAAAATTTTATGTATCATAAATACATGAATGTGAAAATTAGAATTAAAGCTGGTATAGTGCCACACATATTTGATTGTCAGCGAGACAGAAAGCGTGCTTTTAGTAGCACCCTTCGATCAGCTGTTGAAAAAAGATCAAGAAAACAGTTGGTTGAAGAAGCCATTGCATCTTCTTCGGAGAATAAATTAAATCAAATTCAAGCAACGACAGTAGGTACAAACACTTTCGAAGAATCTACAAGCACTTCTTTATCACCAGAACCAGTAATAAAATCCGAAGAAGACGCTTCTAAAACATTTAGCAATAAAGCAGTGCAAATGAAACCATCGCATCGAAGCAAATATGTGTCCTGCAATATCACTCCGAAAATGGTTACAGTGGCAACATCCCCCATAAAATGTCTACAGCTTTCAGAAACAACTGAACCACCTTTACAGGTTTTTACTGTAGATGAAAAAGCAACTTCAAGTTCATCTCATAAAACCTCCGAGGATGAAACGTTCGATTCTAGTACAAGTTATGAGCCAAGTGAAACGAATTCAAATAGTACATCAGACATGTCGGAAGACAGCGACAATGAAACAAAACACGATATCTTTAATTTAGGAAGACATAACATGACGGTAGAACTGTGTAAAGAGAAGCCGAAACAATATTTAGGAATTCCAAAAGATTATTTTTGGTTAATAGATCTACTGCAAATAAAATCTCAAAGTAAACTAAGCCATAGTAATATTTTATTCACTTTAATGAAAATCAAATGTAATGATACGTTTGATCGGCTAGGTGACCAGTTTGGAATGTCAAGCAGCAACGGTAGTAGAGTATTTGGGAAAACCATCCCAAAATTGGCTCATCTCTTAAAACCTTTTATTTACTGGCCTAAAGGAACAATAAAAAAAATTTTACCAATACCTTTTAGACCTGCATATAGTCATGTAGAAGCAATTATCGACTGCTTTGAAATTGAAATCGAGAAGCCAACGAATCCTCTTACACAAGCATTAACATGGTCAGACTATAAAAAGTGCAATACGTTAAAATATTTGATTTCTTGTACCCCAGATGGCTTTATAAATTTTATATCTACAGGTTATGGTGGAAGAACTGCAGATATTTTATTGTTTGAACACTGCGGCTTTCTGGATAAGATTCCACATGGTTGTGGTGTCTTAGCAGATAGAGGATTTAAACACATTAAACAAATTTTGAAAAATAAAAACTGTGAACTTATAAAACCTCCTAGTGTGTCCTCATCTGCTAAACCGTCCAAGGAAGAAGTGCTAGAAACCAAACGAATTGCAAGCTTACGCATTCATATAGAACGGGTAATACGAAGGGTACGAGAATTCGAAAGCCTAAAACCACATGCAGTAATCAACCATAGCATGTTAGCTTATGCAGACGATCTTGTACTTATTGCATGTGCATTAGTGAATATACAGTCACCTATTATAAAGACAGGTCTTTAATATTCTCAATACTTTCTGTAAAAATAAAATGCTGATTTTATTAAATAAATATTTATTTTTTTACAGGTGTTTATGTTACCCACTTTTTTTATTTTTAATTTAACTTAGGAGTTTGAGATTAAAAATACGAATTCATTTCTGAAAGTTAGTTGGGTAAAGTAAGTATTAATAAAAAATAATAATTTCTGTATTGATATTATAATATCCTATACTTTCAAAATTTGAGGTTAGATGTTACACATCATTTGCGAATGTTGTAATTTAAAATCTATTTTCATTAATAAGTATTCTTAAAACTATTTACATGCAGATTGAAAAATTTTCATAAATATACATTGCTTCCAAAAATTGTTAGCTTTTTCAAGCAAATCATTAAACAGATTAGCATCATAATCTACCCAAACTTCATATATTTTCCTATTCGTTTCAAAATTTGCATCAGCAACACAAAACAGCCCTTTGTCTTTTTTAGCTGCAAACATTTGCAATTGAATTTGCGATAAATATTTTGATGCCACCACACCGTTTTTTATATATCGTTCCAAAGACTTATCACTAGTAGGACACTTGACTTCCACAACGAAGTTATCAGTAATGGCATCTGGTGAAGCTCCAAATATGGGGTGATTCTGCAATAAGTAGCAACCGCACTTGTTAAACTTAATTTCCAGTTTCTCTTCCATCACACGTATCACTTCGCCTTCTAGTCTTCTACCACGTTCCATTGCTTTGGTGTCCTTTATCTTCGATGCACCAATCAACCGATTAACTAGGGACCCGTCAGTAGTCTTACAGTGAGCTGCCTCGTACAACTTAGAAGCTGTTATTCTACCATATCGTAACTCGAACCAAAGAACTTCGTCACTTTGTCCCCTCGTTGAAATTTCAGCTTCTGTACAAAGCTCTTCAGACATATTTTCTTTACAATAATTTAAAAATTCGTCATCGGAAGTGCCACCTCTCTCACAAAATTCTAGCATTTGCTGGTAAATTGATAATACAATTAATTTATTTTTCTTTGCAGTGAAAGAATGCCTCGAAATTTGGCTTTCGAGCTGTTTGTTTTCAGATAACAGCAAAAATTCTTTTAAAATGGTACTGTTATCTGGCAGATCCGTTCCCCTTTTCTGTTTACCCAATGCTTTCGCTTCAATAAATTTCATCGATGTACCAACCCTAGATAATGTTGATTTTTTCCAATAACACGTCACTTCGGTTGGAGCTGGGTCTTCACTTCGGCGATGAAGCCACATTAAAAATGCTAATGCATGCTTACAACCACCTATTGTTAAAAGCATTATTAAAATAAGAAAACAAAACATCTTTTAAATTTTCTTACCTGCTGCAGCAGCACAGCTATAGCACGCAATTTCCACTACCTTTTCCTGATCTTCATCGATGGTCAGGGACACAAGGTACATTGAACTACGTACCTTATGTTCTGGACAAATTTTTGCTTTTAAATGGCATTGATGACCGTCCCTTTTTAATTGCACATATCCAATCGCATTATCGCCGTATGACTCACGCGAAGACCTACAAAAAACAAATTATGTTGAATACAATATTATTTGGGAAAAATTCGCTATAAACTACCAATTGCAGTTAGTATTATCTCCATTTTACACAAATGTTAGAAATGTTAGTACAGCCAGCTAATATGAAAAACATTTAAATACAAATTTTAGTTTATACTTACATAGCAGCTTTAGCACCTCGAACCTCGAGAGCACCAAAACAATCGTCTGTTTTTAAATATTCTGTTACCATAAACATATCCACACGTGGTAAGTTGTCTGATTTGGCTTTAATAAATCCAACCTCGACCATTATTACTTTAATTTGAACTACAAGTGTCAACCACAAGAATAAACAACGATAATTTGCACTTGTAAAACAAGAAATTAACAAGAAGACGTATCAAAATGCGACAGGTTAGTCCTAAAAAGGACTCTTTGTAGTAATAAAGAAACTTTACACTTAAAAAACACAAGAAATTAACAAGAAAACGTAAATCAACAGCGGTTAACCCAGTTGAACGTCAATTGACAACGACAGCAAATTCCAACCGTACCAGTTAGTGACGTCAAACTGCGCTGATTGGTTGCCACTTTTTTTAAATTATTTTAGCGGCAAATTTGAAAAATTCAAAGTTTGATAATTTTTTAAAAATCACCTAGAGGTTTTTTCACGACAAATTCAAGGTTAATAGGTTTCGTAAGCTGAAATTTACGAAATATGCAAAAATAGTGCATAATTTTTTTTTTGCATCAACCCAATTATATGATTTCTCAAATCTTCCACATTTTTCAGTTGACTACTCCAGCCAGATAGCCCCATAGAAAAAAATTAGGGGTTTAAGTCCGGGCATCGAGCAGGCCATAAGTGAGGTACACCTCGACCAATCCAGCGATCTCGATATGTTGCTGTTAGAAACTCACGAGCAACTACACTAAAATGCGCTGGCGCACCATCGTGCATAAACCACATTGCATTTCTCGTTGCCAATGGTTTATCCTCTAGAAATTCAGGTAGTGATTGTTCCAAAAAGTTTAGATACACCTCGCCGATAAGTTTTCCTGGTAGAAATCACGAGACGTAATCAATATATAAAATACACGGTTAAACATATTGCCCTGTATCTTTAAAACAAAGCAGCTTTCCAAAAATCACCAAAGGACAAAATATTCTTAAAATAACCCAAGGAATCACCCTTTAAATTTTTGCCGTATGTTTACTAAACACCCTGTATAAGAAAGTCTAAGCGAAGTGCTTCGGCAAAATTTTGTTTATGTAGTATCAGGTTGCCAACTTTGCTGTGTTTCGGTGTTTGTTTACATCAGTCAGTTGGTCGACCGACTCCAACAAGGCCTCCGGTTTTTTTGAGTAATCCTAGTGCCCAGTCCGCCCCTGATCATGTTGCAGCCTGCAATGTTCTACAAGAAAAGTTTATCACATTAATAAAATTGTGCATAACTATGAGTAACAAATTATTATCAGACAGGCGCTCCCGACTTCCTTCCTCTGATTATCTATTATTATTGTTGTAAATGTGTCGACAATGGTTATAATTAAAACTTTGTAATACTTTACATATTTTTGTGCAAAATGTTGGTAAGTACTTTTTGCTAGATCTAAACACTATCCTTTTAAAAATGTGCTATTAAATTTTAAATTTTTATTTACACTAATTTTGCTCTCCACATTCTGCTATTTTTAACAATTTTCTTCTTATAATACATCCCGAGCCAAAACGACAACACTTGTTTAATTATGTAGTAATAACGCAGAGAACTGAGTCCAAGGGTAGAACAGGTCGAAATTCGAGTACCAATTCAATAGGGGAGAAGTACAAATACGTGTGAATGTACAGAACAAGCATAAAACTTGAGAAAGAAGACAGTGAAAAAACACATTTCTTTGACTGGCCCTTAAATTTCATTATTTTGGCATCCAAAGAAAATTATGTGTGAATTACATTAATGCGGTTTTTATCACCGCTCTCTCGATAAATTTTTTTTCGCTATGTTTCTATATATTTATCGTAACTCGAGTTGATTTATGAAAACGTTAGTTTTCATAAATCAACGCAAACGACAGTAAAAAACCGAGAGAGGTTGACCTGGGTTCTATTCCCCGGCTTGGTCAATTGTCCTGGCTTAGTTCTTTGCCGTGATTTTCTTGGGTCACAAGGTAAAAACTGGTACAGTACTATTCACGGAATTTCTCGTTCGTTCAAATTTCTTGCTCGGCTGAAGAAAAGAAACACGCCACAAGCAGCCCCGTCCGTCGCAAGGGAATAAACAAACACTGCACTTTCTTTTTTTACTAATTTGTCAATTTTATTCATAGTTTTTACGGGGCAGGGCTATTTACCCTTCACCCAACCCTCCTCCTTTCTCATCCGGGCTTGGGACCGGCCATGGCGGAGTTACAAAATTATTGTTTTCTTACTTCACTAATTTAGCAAAATTGTAACAGGAAAATCTCCATTTTCATCGATATGCAACTAATGCAGTTGAAAAATTAAGTCTAAGTTGCAGGCTTCCGCGGCCGTTGTTAATGGCATCTAGACTTCCGGGTGGGAGCCCCGTCATCGGTGAATAAACTGCCGACGTTTCGTCCTTGGTTGCACGGGTCATCTTTAGGGCTGTGGTCACTTTGGGGGACTGGAACACAACTGACACAGTGACAACGATTGCGTTCTAGATCCAAAAGTGACCACAGTCCTGTGCAACCGAGAACGAAACATGTCGGCAGTTTATTCATCAATGACGCGACCTTAACCCGGAAGCCTATTAGCCATTAAAAAATTAAGCTTTTATCGTCAGCGCTAGAAAAAGAACTAAACGTATGGGCAATAGGCAGTTTTTATAGCAATCATTTCAAACAGTCTCAACTTATACTTGTAATTTTTGCAGGTGAATTCAATACTATTCGCCATTATACTCGTACTTTTAACAAAAGTCAACAGGGGGCGTGCATTTTGTAAAAGCTACGATCAGAAATCTACTGTTGCAATGGAACAAGAATATTGGGATGATTATAACGAGCTTACCTGTTGCGAAACGGTCTATCCCACATTATATAATTACATCAAATGCAACAACGCAACTTTAACAGCCGGACAACAACTTGTAGTCGACTCCAGTACAAATAATGCCAAATATATTAAATTTGAATATAGCAAAATACCATTAGTGCCAATTGGAGTCTTCACTTTTACAAATTTATTTCAACTATATCTCAATAACAGCGCTGTTGAAAATATACATCCTGGAGCTTTTACAGGTTTAACCAATCTAGAATACTTATATCTGCAAAACAACAACATTTTTAAAATTACTAGAGGAACCTTAAATTCATTAAACAATTTGAAGTTGTTGGACTTGTCCAACAACAACATGGCAGTAATTGAAGAGCATGCCCTGCTAGGACTCTTCAATATGCTAAACTTAAATTTAAGTCACAACAAGCTCAGCAACCTTCTCCCCGATGTATTTGATAATTTAAACAACTTGGAAAACGTAGACTTGTCGCACAACCATTTAATAGAAATTTCACCAAAGTTATTTTTAAATTTAACCAAATTGAACCAACTGAATTTATCGCACAATAACTTGATCGATTTTGATTTTTTCTTCTTGTCATATGCACTAAAAAAATTACAGTTGGATAGCAATCAAATAAACTCACTAGAGAATTGGTCTGACATGCCAAATTTGCTGGAAATTAATTTAAGCAACAATCGACTTGCAAACTTCAAAATTGTGCATACAAATCTAAAATATCTTAATTTAAGCCGAAACAGAATTGTTGAGATCAATCTTCCCCTTTCTAACAATGCTCAAAAATTAACCACACTTGATTTAAGTCACAATGTTATTTCAAATTTAACTCAAGACGTTTTCATCGGGTTATCCAACTTAAATAATTTGTATTTACAAAATAACCTTTTAGAATACATTCCTGTTGGATGTTTCAATAACCTTAAATTGCTAAATTTATTGAAGCTATCACACAACCAAATCGTAGAATTCGAATTTGGAACGTTTTCTGGTTTAATTGCGTTAGAAACTTTCGACATATCTTATAATAAATTGAGTTATCTTTATGAAAGTTTGTTTCATACCTTAAGGAGTCTAAAATATTTAAATATTAATGATAATTTTATAAACACTTTCGATCCGTTAGATTTATTAGAACACATCCCAAGTTTAAAAAATATTTCTATCAATAACAACCCTTGGAACTGCAAATCTCTCTTAAAAATTGTAAAGAGTTTTGAAAAAATGAATGTAAGTGTCCCTCAAGGTTCAACGAAAAAATCAGAAAACGTTCATGGAATTTCTTGCATAAATTCGAATTTTAATAAAGTCGTTTCTGATTTAAATGCAACTTCTCTCAACGAAACATTATTACAGTTATTACAGAACATATCACAAGAACTAAAAAAATTACAAAGTGTTTTTCAGAAAGATTCGCAAAACTCAAGCTTTCCCAACTTAATTTTGAAATACTTCGATGATGGTTTTAAAAACACAACTTTTTATCAATATTTTAATCAAGACGTTTCCAACATAACATTTTTCAAAAGCTTTAACCAAACTCTTTTAAAATTATTCCAAAATTTTGAATTACTTAATGTTCATTTTCAAAACGCGAGTTTGTACGAATTTGTTAAAAATGCTAAACTGGCAGAGGAGTTCTCAAAATATATTAAAGATGGGTTTAAAAACAATAGTTTCAATAACTCCGTTTTCCAGTTTTTAAAATATATTCAAAACGATTTAAAAACCCCGAATTGGTCCCATGTATCTAACATGTCAGACCAACTAAATTTTCTTAACAATTATTTTAATAATGGCTTCAAAAACACAACATTCTATAATTTTTTTGCGAACAAATCCTGGAATTTTTATCAGAATTCAAGTCTTTTGGAAGATTTTGTTTCGAAAAAATCTGCAATATATACCGACAGTAATATTCCCTATGATAACAAAATTTCTGAATTGCAAACTGCAAATCTAATTAATAATAACCTAATGATTGTTGTTGTGATAGTGTTAGTCATTATAATGGTTTTAATAATTTTTAGTCAGATTAAGACTTGTTTCAGTATCAATAATTATAAAAATGTTTCTACCCGTGATAACAATAGCAAGCAATCGAATGATGATGTAGAATTAATTTAGATAATCAATAGGTGTAGTAAACTTATTGAACACTGAATATTAGCTATGATGCTAATTAGGTTATGTAATAATGTGCATTTGTATTTATTGTTAATTTTATTGATTTATAATAAACTTAAATTGTATTAATTTTTATGTGTTTTATTTGACAAATTTTAACATGGTATTATTATAAGATATTAATAATGTTCATTACTTGTGGAAATTTTACTAGAAAAAGTGAAAATTAATATATTATTCGACGAGCGTGTAATGATGCCTATTATTCATGAACATGAAGTTTACGACACGAGCGTAAGCATGTGTCGGCATGTGTCGTAATTCATCCGATTGCGTAACAGGCATACACGCAAGTAGAACACTACATTTTTTACGACTATTTAATAGGATGTTCGGTCTCGATAAGTTTAATAAAAATAATGTTTTATTATTATTTGAGTTTGTATAATTTAATTTTTACTAACCGTAGGCACAGCAAGGTGCACAAGTGACAAAAATTTTACCACCGAAAGCGCCGACCGCGAATGAAAGTAAATTCACGTAGAACTAAAAACGCCTTACTGGGTTAACTTTTCTAGATACAATTTTACACTGCGCTTCCTAGATATTATATTTGGTTGCTGTGGTAGCAAAATAAATGAAAGTCTAGATTAAGTGCTTCACTTTTTTACTTTCCCATACTTCTACTGAAGTAAGGAAAGTTAAGATTTATTCATGCAAAATTTTCGAGTTTCAGATTTTAACACAAATTCCCGTTTTGGGGTTCAAAGATACCAAAAAAGTGGGTTTTAAAACATTTTTCATTGTGGGTGGGTGCGTGAGTGAGTGGGTGGATGGGTGCGTGCGTGGGTGGGTGCGTTCGTTTCCTTATATCTTCAGAACCCGTTGACCAATTTTTACAAGTTTAGTATGTGGAAGCTGTTTACTTGCCGCTGTAAGGTTCTTAACCGGAACTGGAAACAGTAATTAGTCATGTTTTTTTGGTATAGATTTTTTTACAAACGCTTTTTTGCAATTTTGAAAATATAACGTTTTAGTGAATCTAGAGGCAAATCAAATGGCTTTCTTGGATAATGCTGTATCTTTAAAATTAGGGCCGTACGAATTTTTAAAAATTTTGACTTTTATGCCCGATTACTCAAAAACAAAATATTCAATTAATACAAACTGTCACATTATTTAACAGTTGTTAATAATAGTAATCAAGTAATGTAAAAATATACCAGGTGTCAACGAATCTATTAGACAAGTCATAACTTCTAGAATATTAGGTGTATCAAAATGAGATTTGGTACAGGTAAATGGTATGTGAAGAGGAGAGTTTTCGCATATTTTTCACTTTCCGGTCACTTCCGGTTTCACCGGAAATAGCTCCGGTTTTGAATTTTTAAATGGAACACCCTGTATATTGTAACATTTTTGGATTTCTGAGACAATTCTGGATCAGAATGTGACATTTTAAAAATTTTTTACGCTTACTACATTTTTTTAGAGTCACTTTTAATATTGCATCTAGGTGGCCGTGATCGGACGTAAACTAATCTGAGGACCTCAGGTGATGTCAGAAAATTACAATCGCAAAGTTTTAGTGACTAGTATGATAGATAGGAATAAGACAAGTTGGCAAAATTACATTTTCGTGTCTAACTATTATTTTTCAAATGGCGACCATTTTTTGACAAGCACTTTCCGAAAAAAGAATTTTTTGACGAATCTAACGATACTAATTTATTTGCGATTGGATTAAAAATAAGAACATAAATTAAACATTACTAAGGAAAATACTGGATAATAATTTATTTACTTTTGTCAGGTGTGCCATGGATAATAATTTATTAACTTTCACTGTAGTAAATTTTCAAAGTGCATTCCTTTTTGTTCAAGACACATTTCAGCTCGTTCAATTGTTTCTCTCAACACGTTTCGTAACATTTGGGGCGTTATACTTCTAAATGCCCGTAGAATTCTTTCTTCTAAGATTTCAAGAGTCGCTGGGGCTGTTGCATAGTAGACCCTTTCTTTAACATATTTCCAAATAAAGAAATCGAGCACAGTGAGATCCGGTGAGCGGGCAGGCCACCGTACTGGACCATTGGTTGCAATAACTTTAAAATGCTCTATTGAGTAATTAAGAACTTCTCTGGTATTATGAGGGGGTGGGATCCTAAGTGAGTGTTTTGTTTTCCAAAGAAGACTTGATAAAAATAACTGCAAAATATTATGCATCATGGCACACTTGACAAAAGTAAATAAATTATTATCCAGTATTTTGCTTAGTAATATTTAATTTATGTTATTATTTTTAATCCAATCGCAAATAAATTAGTATCGTTAGATTCGTCAAAAAATCCTTTTTTCGGAAAGTGCTTGTCAAAAATGGTCGCCATTTGAAAAATAATAGTTAGACACGAAAATGTAATTTTGCCAACTTGTCTTATTCCTATCTATCATATTAGTCACTAAACCTTTGCGATTGTAATTTTCTGACATCACCTGAGGTCCTCAGATTAGTTTAAGTGCGATCACGGCCACCTAGATGCAATATTAAAAGTAACTCTAAAAAAATGAAGTAGGCGTAAAATTTTTTTTAAATGTCACATTCTGATCCAGAATTGTCTCAAAAATCCAAAAATGTTACAATATACAGGGTGTTCCATTTAAAAATTCAAAACCGGAGCCATTTCCGGTGAAACCGGAAGTGACCGGAAAGTGAAAAATATGCGAAAACTCTCCTCTTCGCATACCATTTACCTATGCCAAATCTCATTTTCATACACCTAATATTCTAGAAGTTATGACTTGTCTAATAGATTCGTTGACACCTGGTATGTGACAATATGAAAATTGTAAAAATGTTAGCTTTTCAAAAATTGTTCCTCAAAAACTGCTCACGCCACGCCATTTGTTTTAAATTTTTTTAGCGAATTGAGCTTGCAGTAAACTACAAATTTACTTTTTATTAAATTTACAAATATTACTCAGACGCCCTCCAGACATTTATTAAAAATTTAATTATTCAATTATTTATTCAAAAACAAAAACGCCAATCGTTATAAGGTTTAGACAGTTCAATAAACCATTTGAAGTAGGTTGTTATCCAAAAAACTAATTTTTAGTCATTTTAAAAATGAAGGAAAAACACGGTACTTTTAAATATCAACAACGCATTTTTCGAAATTTTAATTACCACCATTAATTAGTTCTAACATAAACAATATTTTTTATTCCTTACATATATTTGATAACTCTTTAAATAAAGTTGTTGTAACCATTTTTGATTCGAAGTCGTGAACACATAATCTAGCTAGCACCTCTGCGCGACTAGCCGTGTCAAGCCAACGCCTTGCGTGTAAAGCGGACGGCTTGTACCTGGTTGATATGGATATTTTGGCACCAGATTATTTAAAACATAAAAAGTATGGGAAAGTACCAGCGACCTGTTTCGCCCATTCGTTTTTCTATTTTCTGTTGGTATAATGAAGCTAAATGTTCAAAATTAAAAAGTATATATTATAATGGGAATAACCATTTTTAATGATAACTTCGTACTTCCTTATCAGTTCACATTGAGTCACTAGGATGATGCTAAAATATGTGATAATTTAGATGTATTCATTTTAATACACAATTTGAAGTGTGGAACAAGTTTTCCTGTGTATGTTCCAAATGATGTTAAATATCTGAACGCTGCAACAAGGTAAGAATAATATCGATACTTGTACTGTAGAGCGTTATAAAATTATTTGACAAATTACCTCACAATATTGAAGGTGCCCCGAATCTACATTTATTTAAACAAAAACTAAAAAACTGGTTAGTAGGAAATACACTTTACAACCTACAAGAGTTTTTTAATTCATCCAACAGCGAAACATAGATAGTAATAATTATCTTCACGGCCACATTTCATAAGTTTGACAGCATATCTGTTTTTACTTTCCCATACCTTCGGTATAGGGAAATATTGATTTCATGAAAATGTTCTAACTCTAGATTTTAACGGAAATGCACCTTTTAGGGCTCAAAAAACCCAAAAGCTTTTTTCAAAAACTGCCCATACGATTTTGTTTAAACTATCTGAGCCCATAGAGCTTACATTGAACTAGAAAGTTATTTTACACTTATTTCCCAAATTTTACTCTAGCGCCTTCCTGGAATTTTTGAAAAATTTGAAATTGGTTAATTATTTATTTAAAAACGCAAACGCCGATTGTTATAAACTTTTATCAGTTCGATAGACTATTTAAAGTACTTCATTAAGATTTGC
Organism: Ctenicera cuprea; assembly: GCA_958336395.1. Classification (NCBI taxonomy): domain Eukaryota; kingdom Metazoa; phylum Arthropoda; class Insecta; order Coleoptera; family Elateridae; genus Ctenicera; species Ctenicera cuprea. Next base: position 26,940,176 of record OY284494.1, read on the forward strand.
TTAAATTTTCAACTATTTTAAAAATTAAGAAAAAAACGATACCGTTTAATAACAACAACGCGGTTTCCGGCATTTACGTGATTTTAACTACAACTAGCGATTAGCTTTAGTTAAAAAACATATATTTTATTTTTTGCATATTTTTAATAACTTACTAAATAAAGCTATTATAGCCAGTTTTGTTCGACATCCGAAGCGGAACTTGTAATCCGCCTACGGGCGCGGCGCAGCGGCGGGTGCTTACCTTGCTTTCGTGCAGTAGTCGCTGCTTCTATGGGTACGGAAACCAATTGAACAGGCTATCGCAAATTTAAATTCCTGCTTCTGGTTTTCTTAGAAATCTAATACTCGGTGAACTGTACAACGTTATAATTATTAAAAGTTACGTTTTGGCAAATACGGTAAGTATTAATATCTAGTATGGGAAAGTTCACTCGTAGTCCACACCTCAGCTTTTTTTTCACTATTTTCTCTGCGCTATGTATACAGGGTGTTTCGAAACTCGCGGACACGAACTATGGAACGGTATTCTACCATAAAAACTGAACAAAAAGTTCCTCTACTTTTTTCTTTACTATTTTTAAAACAATTCTAATTACCGTACATTTGCCTATGGTATTGGGGTTTGAACTGTATACTGTAATTTAGCGGAAATTATCGCTTAAGTACGGTAATCACCCTACATATGGCAACACTGGCCAAAATCAGCGATTTTTTTTCAGAGATACGTAGATGACGCTACCTGGTTCGAAAGACTACCTACTACAGTGACTTGATTATAAAAAGAAAGTTTATTTTTATTACAGTGATGACAACCAATCGTTGCTAACTACTGTAACTCTAACTAACAGAAAAGACAATTCTTTGAAAATTAAAATTCTTGCGTTATAAAACAATGTTTTAAAAAAGTAATTATAAAAAAAAACAAATAAAGGAACATATAACATGTATTATTTATAAAAATTGCCAGTAAATCTGCAATAATTTTCATTAGAATCTGGGGAATATGACAATCACTGAATTGAGTAAAATGCCAATGGGGGGGGGGGGGCTGACCAAGTCTCTTTTTACAAGTTTAGTATAGAAAGCATTAGTAAAATAATATAGTTGGAACAGCAAAATATTTTTCGTGCCATCTACCCTTACTTTCTCCCATGCATCTAGTTCGAAATGTTCCTACAGGATGATGTAAATTATTAAATAAATTTTGTAATTATGTAACTTCTTCTTTCAGCCCGAAATCATCCACTCCTCGATGTAGGCCTCTTCCAAATCTTTCCACATCTTTCTGTTATAGGCTGTTTGTATCCAGTTCTTCCCTGCTATTTACTAGATTTCGTCTCCCCGCCCTTCTCTTGGTCACCAAACTATCAGTTTGTTGGTCCATTTGCTCTTCTATTGTCGTGCTACATGGCCAGCCCATCGCCACTTCAACGGTGTTGTCTTTCTTGTCACATCTGTGATTCCCGTTTTTCTTCTGATCTCTTCAATTGGCACTCGATTTCTCAAACAAATTCCGAGCACGATCCTTTCATTGCGCGCTGCGTTACTTGGAGGATGTGTGGGGATTTTCGTGTTAACGCCATTGTTTCTAAGCCAATTATGTAACACAAAGTTTTTTCTAATAAAAAAACAACGTCGTATTATATCTTAAAACATGGTTTTAAACCTACCTCACATAGGTAAGTATTGTTAGTTGAAGTCCAATTTTCTCTCCCGCTCTTTAGGAGCCACTCATTTCTCCTCACTTTATTTCGAGGAAAACGTTTCATTAATAAACCTTTCTCAATTGACTTTTTACAACTTTGCTCTTTACTTATTTTTGGAAATGTCTAATTTTTTCAACAGTCACTAAATGGCTTATTTTAATCGTTTCCATGGGAACAAGTTTGTTCAAATTTTGTGTAATTTCTAAACTCTATCTACTACTGTATGTATTTAAAGTAAATAAAATATTTCCTTATTTTATGATAAAAATATAACAAATTCTGTAAGAAAACAAACTTATACATTATTTTAATTAAAATTCTACTCCAGTCCTTTAAGGTTAACACCTTTACCACACTTTTCAAATTGTCTGTTACCTGGACTCCCAATTACTCGTTGCAGACGCTGATAACGTCGATACCTGGAGCCGAAGTACTGACCGCGCACCACTCAGCTGCCGGTTTAACGGATAAAATTCGTTTTATGCCACTAAATTGTACGAAAAGTATTTTGATTGATTTCAAACATTTAATCATTCACTAAACCACGTACCTATGAAGTTCCACCTAGCTGGTCTGCTAATACTGAAAGTAATTACCAAACTGAATGCGTTTTACCGCACTAACCACTATGTTGTGCAAGCTGAATTCATGTTGCTGTTGCTGATTTAAGAAAGTCGAGCAGTGGAACTGATTTTTCAATAGTGAAATGTTGATTTTATACCCTTTGGGTCATGTGAGAACCTTGTAGACACCAGTTACCGTACCAGCTCTTTATTACATCATGGTCTGCAACTTTTACTCATTGCATTACTATGGTTTCTGCGACATCTATTAAAACTTTGAAATTTTGTTTGTTGTTTTAACAGACGTGAACAATGTAAATGGTTTTGTGATATCCCCCAAATACAATGTTCGGTTTATTTATTAATTTATTCGAAGCAAGTTTTTATTAAATTTGCTTTGTACCCAACAGTAGTGCAGAAAAATAAAAAAAAAATCTGAACCAAAACAATAATCATGATTTTTAAATTATTTATATTTAAATTAAGTAATTATTAACATTCCATCCTACTGCGAATTCATGATAGATATCAACCGTTTTAAGTAATTGTATTTATGATAAATTATTTTTGTTTTAGATGAATACGACAGTAAAATTCCTCTCTTTGGTGGTTGTTATCCTGTGCTGTCGTGAAATACACTCACAAATATGTGGAAGAAGCGACAACAAATGGATATGCACAAATATTAAACTAGAGGCTGGAAAACGTCTTCAAATAAACAGCGGCAACGTCAAAGTAACAAAAATTGAATTTCTTGATAGCACCATACCTACAGTTCCCCTTGGAGTTTTCACTTCTTATGGAAGTGTTGTCGAGGTGGACTTGAGAAACAGTAAAATACAAGATGTTATACCAGGAGCATTCGATGGACTTCCTAACTTAGAAACATTGCATCTTCAACAGAACAATATTACAGAAATCAAGCTTAAATCTGTAAATTCGTTAACAAACTTAAAAGAATTAAATTTACACCACAATAGCATTAACAGTATCGACAGGAATTGCTTTACTAATATGTCTCGCTTGGAATTATTACGACTTGGTTGGAATAAGTTACAGTTTATACATGAAAATTCATTTGCTTATCTACCAAATTTAAAACATGTGTTTTTAAATAACAATCAAATAAGTCGATTAGCTGTAGGCAGTTTTAGAAAATTACCTTTGTTATATCAACTGGAGATAGATTACAATTTTCTCACGAGTCTGGAATTTGGAACAATTACTGATACCCCTACTATCGCAACTTTTAAGCTAAATAACAATAATTTAACTATTATTCACGAAGATGTATTTTATTCATTATCTTCAATTGAATCTTTATATTTAAGTAACAACCAATTACATTCACTTGATGCCGAGAAACTTCTTAACAATTTGCCACATTTAAATAGAATTGATTTGAACAACAACAGTTGGACATGCCCTTCATTATTTAGAACATTTCAAGTGTTTAGAAAACATGGTATTCTTATAAATGATACTACTACTGTATTCACAAGCAACGTTTATGGAATTGGGTGTAATAGTGACGAGGTAAAAGAAAATATTTCCGATGCTGCAAATTTCTTGCAAAAATACTTTGACAGCGATTTTTTAAATTCAAGCTTTTACAAATATTTTGAAGATTTTAAAAATGTTAGTTCCGATAAGAACCTAAATTACAATTACATCAAAAACATATTTATGCAGTATTTTGAGAACGATTTTAAAAATACAACATTTTTTAAATACTTTGGACGGGATTATTCCAATTCAAGCTTTTTTAGACAATTTGATAAAGCCTTTTCAAAACTATTCGAAAACCTTCATTCGCTCGATGCTGATTTTAAGGGGTCAAGTTTGTTCAAGTTTATTAATTCCGGCAGAATGAATCACGAATTTTCAGAATACTTTGGAGGTAAATTTGAAAACAGTAGTTTTTACAAATATTTCAGGAACAATTTTACAAATTCAGAATTCTTTAAGTATTTTAACAAAACCCTACAGTTCGAGGTAGAAGAAAGTTTGCTAAAAATGAGAAGTTATTTTGACGACGATTTTAAAAATTCAACTTTTTACAAATTTTTTTATGAAAATAGTATTAATAATAATCAAAAATTTCCTGACAATCTTAATACCAATTTTGCAAATTTTAATGCAGAAGTAAATAAAACTGTATATTCAAATAATTTTGAGCAAATGCTCAATAAAGTGAATTTAACGTTAGAGGAAGAAAGTAGCTTAAAATATATGATCTACGCTTTTATGGCTACCGTTGTAGTAGTCTTGTTAGTCATCATGATTCTAATTACTTGTATGTGTATTAAAAATCAAAAAGGTATTCCTAAAAGCAGTAGTGAGTTTTCCCTTTGACCTGTATAATTGCGTTCTTGTAAAACTTACACAATCTACTTAGCTATAATGGGTTATTAGAAACCAATGAATAAAACATAAACTTAAGAAATAAAACTCTTGTATAAAAAGAAAAAAATTAAATAAGCTCCAGTAATGACATATGACATACTCCACTACAGGGTTGCGTTCTAATAACAACGAATAAGAAAGAGATTTCGGTTTAAAAGAACCTGTAATTGATTATAATGTAGTACCAGTTTGTAATTTAGGGTATTCCAACCGAATTATTAAGTGTTACCATAGAGTACCATAGAGAGTAACAATTGGTTACTCTATTATGGTTTTACCCCATTATTTTGGCAATGTATTCTCAACTATTATATCTTTATCTCAAACTTCATCTATTTTAATTTTTTTAAATTAAATTGTTATGAATAAAATGTTTAGTTGTTAAAATATCATGTTCAATTTTATTAATATGTAAATAAAAAATATATCACGTGAAACAGGATGTTGCTGAATATTCCATTCACATTGTAGCAGCCAATGGCAGCCGTTTATTTTCAGGTTCTTGACCAATTAGACCCTGACTTATAGGTGGTGTATAACCATAGCAACACGTCAACCACATTTTTTATTTTGCATTTAATAAACAAATAACTCGTTTGTACATTAGTACATAACAAAAAATGATACTAAATAATAATTTAATATTTTTGTTCGTGGAATATTCTAAAAAATACCACTCGTGAATTAAAAATATTATCTATAATTCTTTCATTGACGAACTCAATTGTGTTGATGCACGGTAATATCACTCGTCCTTCGGACTCGTGATATTGCCTAGCAACAACACAATTTCGTTGTCAATGAAGCGACAGAATTATCGATAATTTTTAATTCACTTGCGCTATTGCTGTTGAATATACCACACACATTGTAACAGCTAATGGCAACCGTTTATTTTTAAGTTTTTGACCACTTAGACCTTGATTGGCCGCGATAATACTTTTTAATTAACTTCAGGGTTATCGGTACTGTGAAACCATAGCAACACCTTAACAAAGTTTTGTATTCTTGCATTTAATAATTAAATAACGCGTTTGTACAATAGTAACATAACAACTAATTACACTAAATATAAATTGTTTTTTTTTTGTTCGTAGAATATTCTAAAAAAATACCACTCGTGAATTAGGTAATATCACTCGTCCTTCGGACTCGTGACATTGCCATGATTTCGTTGTGAATGAAGTGACAGAATTGTCTTCTTCCTCTTGTTATAGGCCAATAGCCTGTTTAATACCCGCAACTAGTGCGGGTTCTACGTATGCCGGGCAGGAGGCTGATCTTACCAGTCGAAAGGGGAAGAAGTTCCACTAAATGGTTTGCGATTGCCAAAGATGTTAGTATGACAACCAGGACCGACGGTTTAACACGCCCTCCGAAGCACGGTTTTATGAATTCAACAATGCGCAATGTTTTTAAAAAGTGGGTAATCTAATATGGCAGTGTAAACCTCCACTGTTTGTGTTTGTCATAATTTTGGTATTGTAAGGTTGCGAATGCGAACGCTGATACGTTGTGGCATTTAATAGTAGATCGTTTTTTGTAGTCTTAACAACTTCAAGATCTAAAACTATGAGGCGCCGTATGTCTAAATTCTATTTATTAAATAAGAACTTTTTTCTACGAAGAAAACATTTGTACACGAAATTTTGTTAGAGAAATATTTTTATTTCTTTTTTTTAAAAAACTTCTTTAATTAAAATAATTCTCACTCGAAAAAAATTCTCTCATATAATTTTGCGCTCTTGAAAAAATTGTCTTCAAAAACATTTTTCTCTTTGAAATGTTTTGCCAAAAAACGTTTCTCTCTTGAAAAATGTTTATCATAAAGAACGTTGTCCCTTTCTTTTCTTGAAAGAAAATTCTCTTATAAAAATATTTTTGACTCGATAAAAGTTCTCCCATAAAAATACATTTCTCTTAAATAAATCTTTCTATAAAAAATATTTTTCTCTTGGAAAATGTTCTCGCATAAAACATTTCTCTCTTGAAAAACGTTCTATCTTAAAAAACTTTTCCTTTTCGTTTCTTAAAAAAAAGTTCACTTATAAAAATATTTATGATTCGAAAAAAAATATATTGTCTCCTGAAAAATGTTCTCCCAAAAAACATATCTCTCTAGAAAAATGTTCCATTATAAAAAGGCCGGTGCTTGAAACAGCGAAATGCGAAATCATCATTTCACTGTAAACCTGGAACCCTCCTAGCTAGAGCAAGGCGTACACAGTAAAGGTAAACATGCTTTATACATGAAACACCAAAGTTTATTAATTAAACGTGCTCAATCTGTTTTTTACTCTACCCCATTACTCGAAATGAAAAAGCAGTGGCTGCGCGTTTCAGTTTGTTGTACAAGGTGCGGCAAGTAGACAAAGTAGGTATTACAATTTGATATCTCCAAAACTATCAAAGTTTAAGCTACTTCTTTTTATTTTATGGCACCGAAAGAGTCGTATTGGGCTAATAGGGGATTTCGAAAAAACACCCCTTTTATGGAGGGAGTAGTTAAAAAATTTTAAATGGGATTATTTTTTAAAAATTTTAAATTAAAAATTTAAAATCTCGTTACGCTGTTATTAAATTTTGCTTGGCCAAATTTAAGTTGCTTATTTTTAGTAGAAAGTAGTTAAAAAAATAAACTCGTTCCACTTTTTAATAGTTACAGAATTTCATCCCCCCATTATAAGAGTACCTAGTAAATGTTTTTAATAAAATCTAATAAAAATAGGGTGTGTCCATTTTGATGCGAATATTACAATAATATTTATAACAAATTACAGATCATCCCATTTCAAATGTTTAAGGTAAAATACGGTGGTTTTTCCAAACTCACTATTAGCCTAATATAAGGTCCCTTATGTCCCAAAAGATTTAAAAAAATTCTGCTTAATGTTCTATAGTTTTAGAAATAGCAGTTCCAACACTGCATTTGCCGCAACCTGTATACAAAGCTGGATCGCCTAGCCAATGCTATAGAGCCGGTATAATTTCAAACAAACTCAGATTTTTTTTTATTTCAACTAAGATAGGGTAGCGTGTAACAGACATTGAGCTCTTTTAACTAAGAAAACTTTGTTCTTTTACGTATAAACCATGTTTACCTTTACTGTATGTGCCTTGCTCTAGCTAGATGCATTCCAGCTTTACAAAAATTGAATTCATTGTTCTGCTATTCCAAGCACCTTGACCGGCCGGAATGTCGTAGCGCCATCTCTTTGTGTCATACGCAAGCCGTGGGCGAGAGAAATATTTTTACGAGAGAACTTTCTTCAGTATGGAAATATTTTTATGACATAACTTATCAAGAGAAACTTTTTTTATGAGAGAACTTTTTTCAACATTTTATTATTGGACAAAATTTGTAAAGAGAAAGTTTTTTTGCGAGATTTTTTTCAAGATCAAAACATATTCGGAACGGCAATTAAAAAGCGAATGAAAATATATAAAAATATGCAGTGTTCTATTAAAAACAACTTAAGTTTGGTATGCCACTCTCATGTGCAATTAAAAATAATTTTAAAATGCGGTCCTCTTGGCCCCCTACAACATTTATTCGAAACATTTTTTCTTTATTTTTAATAGTAAAGGTGATATCGACCGCCGAGGCGCTGTTGACTCACCCTTTATATAAGATGCTGTTTAAGAAAAAAATAGGCCTCGCTCCATTGCAACCTGGTGTAGTGACTTGTTGTTTATAAAGCGAATTTATGGGTTTCTAAGTACCATGACGCTTCCAAAAGCTGTTTTTGGTATTTTAAGAAATAATTGAATTGTTGGCTTGGGATATCTAGACTGAATCGGCGGTATAAGACAGAGATTTGGTAAAAATTTTTATAGTAGTGGACTAGTGGTCTAATTCTCTAACGGTAATAACCCTTAGCAAGAGAAATAGGACGACTAAGATATTTTAAAAAAATTACCGCGTCAAACAGTATAAATATCGGTTAAAGCAGTGGCGTAACTTCAGATTTTAGGCCCGGAGGCAAGATACCTGAAGGGCCCTGGCCCCATCCTCAAAAAGCTTCAATAATAAAGTAATTGATAATAAGAACAATTTCTTCAATAGGAAAAAAATTATTTGCGGTGTAGTAAATGAAAATAAATATATTAAAGCCGTGTCTGATTAACATAAGCAAATCTTAAATTTTCTAAAGTTAACGTGTCTGGATCGGTACCAAAAAGTGTGGGTGTTGTGTTATTACTGAATATATAATCTTGCTTAAGTATTTTTTATTGTAAAAGTACATACTTACTTACATGGAATTTAAAATGTTTTTTGTTGAATATAAAAATAAAGATTGTCAAAAATTAAAAATTTTTATTGAAAAAACTTCGTAATGAAGGGCACTCTAAGGCTTCGAGCGCGGGGGGCATTGTCCCCTCTGCCCCATGGTAATTACGCCACTGGGTTAAAGATTCATAATACAGATATGCACACACAAATTTTAATTCTTTTAACAGAAGGTAGATAGAAGGTAGACCAAATCTAGAAAATGCAGGCTCTGGCTGCCCAAAACTAAAGTTTCGTTTTACTTCAAAATTGAGAATGAAATTATTCCACATATTACAAGAAGTTTGCTTTAATTTCCAAATATTTCTGGGTACTCTTAAATTTTCCGATTTGCTTTTCAACGTTTACAAGCTGTTATGTTAATAGTTATTAAGTAATTATTAGTTTTTTGTGCGGCTGATCATTATTGCAGTTACGGTTTTTAGATTTTAATTTTTACTTTATTGTCTTTATGTTATTTCCATTTTCGGCAGAATAGCTAGCAAAGATTAAAATTAAAAACTTATTTACTGTTAAGGCTTAAGACCTAAAACTTATTTGATAATTAATAATTACGCAGTAACTAAAAGCGCGATGTAAAGTGTTTACAATTAGTCTCTCATGCTGGATTAAATTTGCTTAGCCAGCAAGCACTTTGATACCATACCTTCTCAAATGTGCACCGCAAATAACCTGACTTCGTGAATCGTAAGAGTTTATACAGCAGTTTAGCCGATTGTGTTGAATAAAGAGTGAAGTTGTATGAAATAGGTGTAATAATTTACAACGATTTATACAAAATCAAGTATAATTATAAAGTAAGTAGGCGAACATACTTTTTATTTACTTTGTACTTGGAATGATTTAGTGTTTAAAACGTGTACCCCCCCAAATACATTACTTTACAATAGCTTCCCCAAACATATACTGTCATTTGCAAAAAATATGTACAAGCTTATAGATAGTCAGTTATTTACTATAGAAAATTTCTTCTCGAAAGAATGGTTTAAGATCACATTTTCTACCAAATGCACGTATCAAATGCCATCTCGTACCTCCGGAAATAACCGGAAGTGGCATAACTCTGTATATCATTAAATATTCTAAAAGAACCTTTCATTGCGAAAATAATATTTTTGAAAGTCCGATTTTGGGACAAAATACGTTTTCGAAAAAACGAACTTGGAAGCGGTAGTTAGACAAGTTTTTTGGTAGGAATTTTTAAAATTGAATAACGGAATCTGATAGATAACGTCAACGGTCAAAACGAATGCGTTTTTTTTTAACGTACTAGCGTTGACATGGTGGCTGCTTGGAATTTTTGATAATTTTTACTGTAGCGTCCTTATTACTCAAAAACGAGTTGACAGATAGCGATGCAATTTGGTACTATAATAGCCCTGAGGTGGCACAATATCAATATGTAAAAGAATTTTTTATAAATAAAAAATGGTGGCAGTTTGCTAATTTCTCTGTGACGCCTTCTATCAATTTTCTAAAACCGAAAATCGCATTTTGTTTTTCAACCAATCAGATTTGAGTATTTTTAGCTTATCCTCTAATCTGAGGTTGATTTTGCTGAAATTCATCTCGCCATGGTGTACAACTGTAATTTTTTGAATTTAAATTTCAAACAAAATGCAGTTTTTTAGCTGAATCTATGTCGTGGTGGTTTTGATTTTATATGAAAATTTATGCCTCTTCGTTGAATAAACAGGGAACAATACAAAAATTGTGTTTAAGCTAAGTTAGCTCATGAGCAGAGACCGGATTTCTAGCTTTTATTATGCTTTGCTAAGTATTAAAAGCATCAACAAAATTTCTAAAAATGTACACGAGTTATGGTAAAAGAAATCATTCTACACAAAATGTTGTTTTGCGTTTTTATAACATACTAGTGTTACCTAAAGTGACCATACGTCCCGTTTTCAACGGGACAGTACCGTTTTTAAGTCATCGTCCCGTTGTCCCCGAGAAATCACTCGGGACGCAAAAATGTCCCGTTATGCAAAATTGAAACAATACTGTCCATATTCATTTGTTTGCAAATTGAAATGAAGGCCAATAATGTTTTCATACAGATAACTAAACTATATGATCGCCAGTTCGGTAGTAAGAGTAAGTCTATGGAGCGCCAAGTGTAAAGTGAAAATTTGCTGTGCATTTCAGGGTATTTAAGGCAATTTGTCCCAATATTTATTATATATACACACATTTAGCTAAATGCTTTTTATTTTAATAAATCGTTGTAGATTTAAATAAATCCTTAATCATTTGGTTTACATATTCCAATATTTAATAAAGCATTAGAGATTTAATTAAATCTTAAAACATTTACTTTAAATTTTAGTAAATCTTTATATATTTAGATAAATCTGCACATATTTGTTTTAAATCTTACAATATTTAATAAATATTCGCAGATTTAAATAAATTTTTACCGATATAAATAAATCTTTACAGATTTAAAATGTTTCAACATTTAATTTTAAGCTGTCACATTTAATGTTAACCTCTCATCTTTATTTGACCTTGGTAAGCCCAGCCGACTTAGGACACCAAGATCTGTTGCACCGGTAGTACGGCGCAAGGCAGGGTCATGGTGGGAGCGTTCAACGCTTAAACAAAACAGACTGAATATTACATTCTCGAGGGAATGTTCAGGAAATTTTATTGTATGAATAATAAATTATGCAATGTTTATGTTGTTAAATATGTTGTTATTAATGATTGAACTAACATTAATTGTATACATTCTTGAAATACGGAAAACGTGTTCATAATTGTTGAACGTTACCACCAGTTTAAACGGTCTTGGTCTTGTATGTAGATTGGGTCTACCAAGGTCAAACAAATATGACAAGTTAACATTAAATATGACAACTTAAAATTAAATGTTGAAATATTTATTTAAATCTGCAAGGATTTATTTATATTGGTAAAGATTTATTTAAATCTGCGAATATTTATTAAATGTTGAAAGATTTAAAACAAATATGTGCAGATTTATCTAAATACAAAGATTTACTAAATATTTGAAAATTTAAAGTAAATGTTTTAAGATTTATTTAAATCTCTAATGCTTTCTTAAATATTGGAATATTTAAATCAAATGTTTAAGGATTTATTTAAATCTATAACGATTTTTTAAAATAAAAAGCATTTAGCTAAATGTGTGTATATATAATAAATATTGGGACAAATTGCCTTAAATACCGTGAAATGCACAGCAAATTTTCACTTTACACTTGGCACCCCATATAAGTCGACGCTGGAATCTGCTAAGATTGCATTTGGCATTTCGCAGTAGTACAACTCATGTAAAAGCAATGTTAATAACTAAAGGTAATATAAATCAGTCTTGTTAAGAGTTTTATACTTATTTGAAGTCGTCACCTGCACTATTAAAACAAATTTGTTCTTCAGAGAAATATAAATGAGTTTAAAATATTGATAGTTATTTTATATTTGTTTTTCTTTTCTTGTTCATTTATATGTATAAGTATAACATTAATAAACCAATAAACTTAATGTGTTCTTTAATATTTTATTGACAATAAAACCAATACAGTGTGTTTCGTACAATATTTTGTGTTTTTATCGATTTTATTTAATTTTTATTAATTTTTAAAACACGTCCCGTTTTTGAAAGAAAAATAAATGGTCACTTTAGTGTTACCCCAGCGCACAATGCACTGACAGACAGCGTTGCAGAACCGGCTAAATGATAAGTCACGTGATGCATTAGTTCCATAAGGGAGACGCGACGTTAGTATAGATGTCGCCTCAAGTGAAGCGCGTCTAGCAGACTTTCATATATATTATAAATTAAATTATTGAAAAATCGACGTAGAATAAAAATATAAAAATATTTCATGTTCCATCATTTAAAAAAAATGGTCCAAATTGGTGAAGCGGTAGCCGCTGGAGGAACCGGAGAAAAAAAAACCTTTGAGCTTTTATATATGTATGGATTTTCCATTTTTGTGCCTTAATTTTCGGTGTATTAACAAGACCTCACTTTTTTATCGGAAAATTTTAGTTGTATACACAAAAAATTGTTGCTTGGCAACGCACGAGAACAGAAAGCATGCATGTAAAATTCCCGACTGCGGAGCAGGAAGGAATTTCGCATGATTTATCGTTCGAGTGCGTTTGCCAATAAGCAATAATGTTGAGTAATATACAACTAAAATTTACCAAAAGAAAAATTTGAAGTCGAGTTATATTTGGCAAGACAAACTCTCGAATAAATAAAACACAAATATTCTAAATTTTATTAATTAAAATTATGTAACTGTTGTAAACAAATCTTCTTAGCAACGAAAACGTAAGCCTCGTCAAAGGGATTTTATTGCAGCAATGGGATTTTTTTGCAAGGAAACGAATAAATGAGGGAATGTCATAGAAAAGAACTGGTTTCTTACATTTATTTTCCCGAGTTAAACATCCTTGCCGTACGATGTTTTCGTTCGTTAAGAAATCTTATAACTTTGAGTTTTGAACATTGCTGGAAGTATAAAAATTTTCCAAAAAATTTGTAAAAAAACAATTTATTCTTTAATTTTGATATTTGGAAATTTGCAAATTTTTGAGTCTTCAAAATTTTGAAATATATATTTTTAAATTTCAAAATTTTTTAAATTTTTAGAAAAAATTTGAAAATTTCCAATATTTAGAAAACGTTTGTAAATTTTTGGAATTTAAAAAACTTTTCTAAATTTTGAAGTTTCTTGCCTTTATTTCTACTACGGCAATGATAAAACTATGATATCAAATAAATTTGAAAGTATGGCAGGTCAAACCGAAGTACGAAAGCCCATTTTCTTCTTAAAATTCAGTTCAGTACATACATATTACAAATCCCCAAATTGATACTATTTTTTTTATATTTCATATTGTTGTTGAGTAATTAAATTTAATCTAGACAAACAGGAGCAAAACTAGCGACATTTTAAAGTTTTTATTTGGCCTTCAGTTTTTAAATATTCTTTGGTCTATACTTATTACCCTTAAACAAATAATTTTCTTGTAAAAGATAAAAGCTAATCTTCACTATTTTTTCAGGGCAACAAAATGAAGACAGCTTTGCTGTTTCTAATAATTATACTAACGTTAGGAAAAACGCAATCGCAAGGTTGTGAACATTTTGAAAGAGTACAGTATCGCAATTACTATCCAGTGGCGTACAATTACATGATTTGCAATAATGTGACACTACAAGAAGAAAATGCTTCAAAATTAAGCGGAAGTTATGGAATCCACACTACGAAATATATTATGTTCAAAAACAGCTGCATTCCGACCATTCCTGCAGAATTTTTTTCAGCGTTTGGACAAACAACCGAAATATATCTAAACAGCAGCAAAATACAAGCCATAACCCCAGAAGCTTTTACCGGACTTGTTCAACTTCAAGAATTGTATCTTAACAACAACAATATTACAAAAATAATCAACGGAACTTTAAATTCCTTAAGTAATTTAAGAAAACTTGATTTATCAAACAACGGCCTGAATAAATTACAAAACAACTCATTTTGTAAATTGTCCAATCTAGAAGAACTCAATTTATCAAATAATCGTCTCTTTGAAGTGTCGGACTGTATTTTTTGTGGTTTAACTTCTTTGAAAACGTTAGATTTATCTTATAACTGGATATATAACATTATTAGTGATTCGTTTGCAAGCCTATTTAATTTAGAAACATTGTTACTTCATAATAACTTTATAGGATATCTTTCCAAAAACTTGTTTAAAAACACAACCATGCTTCGTACCTTGGACGTATCATGTAACAAACTACCAGAATTTAACTTTAGCAATTTGCCAGATTATTTAAAAAATTTGAACATTAGTAATAACGCGTTTGGTTACATGGAAGACTGGTCTTGGTTAAATAAGCTTGAGGTAGTCGACTTGGGAATGAATGATTTTTCTGATATTTCGGGAATAGGTAAAGGTGTTGTATCTCTCTATTTCAGTGGGAATTACTTAGAAATTTTAAATTCTTCAATTTTTAATAAGCCAGAAGACTTAATGTGTCTTGACTTATGCGATAATTCAATTGAAGAGATTGAGGGCGATACATTTGATAGCTTATCAAAACTTGAAAAGCTTAACTTAAGCCGCAACCAAATACAGAACTTACCCGTTGGTTGTTTTAAAAATTTGGTATCTTTATGGGAGCTGCGGTTGTCTCACAATTTTTTGAGCAATCTCGAATATGGTACATTTGCAGGACTGGATAATTTAACAATATTATATTTGGACAGTAACAATTTAAAAGTTATTCATGAAAGTTCATTTTATGTGTTACGGAAATTAAGAGCTCTATACCTAACAAATAATGCTATAACTTCACTAGATGCTAGGGAATTTATTTTTCATCTTAAAAATATCAACACGCTTGGTTTAAATAATAATGATTGGATCTGCAGTTCCTTATTCAATATCATTCAGACACTAACCTACTCTCGTGTAGGTTTTTTTAATGGAACTGATTATGATACTGAAAATATTCATGGTATTGCTTGTACCAGCGATGAAAAACAAAATAATGTTGAAAGCACCGATGATGAAACAGACAAAAATCAGTTTGGATACTTAAATAGTCAAGATGTAGAGACTCGAAGTGAAGAGTTTAAGAATTCAAATTTTTATCAATTCTTTGAAAAAGATTTTACCAATTCAACTTTTTATAAATCTTTTGAATCGAATTTTATTAACAGTAGCTTCTCTAATTATTTGCAACAGGGTTTTAAGAAGACTAATTTCTTCAGATATTTCAATAAAGATTTCTTCAACTCGAGTTTCTTTAGATATTTTGAACGCGATTTTAGAAACAGCGGTTTCTTTAAAGCGCTAAGTACTAACAACGTTAATAAAACTAACAAAATTGATATTGAAAATTCCACAACTACCCAAAGTTCTGCAGAAGCATTAGAGTATTATGGTGAAACAGGAATTAATCAGCAGCTAGTAATTTTTGTAAACAAAATAACGATTTGTATAATAATAAATGTAGCCGTTCTTTCTATTATGATTTTACTTTTTCTTTTTGTATTGTTTCGTAAAGAACGCAAATCAAAATCGATGAAATCTAAAGAATCTGCACACAGTCTACAGAGTGTTTTTGATTTGTAAAAATTATTTTTTACCTATTATTCTGAGTAAATATGAAACATATTTCTGTGGATATAATAAGTTTATTAATAATTTTTTAGTGTAAAATTAGATTTTATAATACTTACGCAGTTTTATAATGTTGCACTAATTTTATGAATAAGTTTTATGTTTCCCGTATATTAGTTTTTTTTATGATAATAAAAATCGTAATGTGTAAATGAGTTTTTAATTAAAACCAAAGGATAAGCAAATAATGATTTTTTTATATATTGCAGTGCCTGAAACAGTCTAGAGCAGTGTTTCTCAAACTGGGTAGGTATACGAAAAACAGTCGGCAGTACATCTTCACAGTAGCGCCTCGTGGTGTGGCATGGAGGGGGGGGGGGATTTATGAAAGTATGTAAAAAATGCACCAAGGGCAAAATTTTTTTCAAATGTGAGCATAACCTATTTGAAGGTGTTTTAAGAGCACATGAAATTTTAGGGTAAGTACCCTTAGAAACTTGGAAAGTTTTACATTTCTAAAGTAAGTAAAATTTAAAATTTGAACAGTAAAGTGACAGGTAATATCTATTTTTGTTAATTTTAACACTTTTTTAAGCTTTTAACACACATAGGACATACCTCAATTAATTTATTTATAAATAAAATACAATTGCCTTTCTTTCTAATGTACAAAATGTTCAACCGCAAGTTCATTAAAGTTTGGAGTATAGTTAAAATTCTTTTTACTTTCCTATACTTTCAGTTTAGGGAAGTATTGATTTCATGCAAAATTTCAAAGTTGAGATTTTAACAGAAATAGTCGGGGGGGTTCCGTGGACCCCAAAAAAAAATTTTTTTTTAACATGTCTGTGGGTTACGCTCCATATCTCCGGAACGGCTGGACCGATTTTGATGTGCTTTGGAATGAGCGTGTATATCAAAAATTTACCGCCAAAATAAGCTTTTAACAAAAAAGCGAAACCGGAAGCGTAAGTTAGACATGTTTTTTTGGTAGCATTTTTTTCAGAAACTGAATTTTGGAAATTTTAATAGTGGAGATTAAAGAAGGCCTTAGGACAAATCAAACTATTTTTTACCGAACTCTCTAGCTTTAAAATGGCGGCCGCTACGAATTTTTGAACATTTCGACTTTAAAACCCATTTACTCAAAAACCAGTTATCTGATTGGAATCAACTACATCTTGTTTGGTAGCCCTTCAAGGGTACTATACCATGCAATATAATTAATTTTGAAAATATAAAAACGATCGCAATGACATCACTCCAAAATTTTGGAATTTTTCAAAAAAATATTTCTCAAAAACTGCCCACGCGTTTTTGTTCAAACTTTTTAAGCTGATAGAGCTGGGAAGCTTCTACAATTTGCTTTTTTGCGCATTGCTATAATTTCACTGTGACGCCCTCTATGAATTTTTGAAAATTGAAAATTGGTACCCTTTTATTTATTTAACGGGGGGCAATAAAATATTTCTGTTAAAGCAATATAGCTCATCATTGATAGCAAAATCCGAATATCATAATATTTTTTTGATACTTTAATATTTAGGGCGGCTACTGCAGGGGAGGTCATATTCATTGTTTCGGGGAGTAGGGTGCTATAACTATAAGACAGCGAGTCCGATTTGGCCTATTTCAAACTAACTAACTTTGTGCTGCTAACGATCTCAATAAAATTAGTTGCTGGAAAGGCAAAGCCCGGTTGCTCTCGCTCAGTACCAGCCGCCACTGCATTTCGGAAACTTTTGTTTGACGCACGTACGACTACAAATGGCACAAAGTATATTATGTACAAGTTTTTGAACATCGGTCTAATAAAATTGCGATAAGTCGCTTCAAATTTACTTGATGCAATTGGGAAAATGAAGAAATATAGGAATTTTTTTAATTAAATTTCATCGTTTACATAATGTTGATGAGTTTCAGTTATGCAGAGTGTTTTCAAAATCATAGTAGGTATATATTTTGAGGACAAGTAGCAGATTAAAAAACATTAGAAAAAGTTCATATAAACGTGAGACCGAAAATACATTCTTACGGAGTTACAACATTCCGAAAATCACGTTTTAATTATTAACTTTTTCATAAATTAAAATATTCCAATTTTCTATGGATACCTATTTTACTGTTCTATCTATATAATTACTACTAAGAAAGTGGTGGCTTCATTATTTAAATTCCAAAGACACCCTCAAACGGAAACCTTGCGACGAGGTTTTTTGCAATTATCTCGGAAACAGTGAATCTGACAGAAAAGTTTAAAGAGTGAAATCTGGCGCGTCGCGTGCAATTCGTTTCTCGCGCCCCTATTCTGTAAATAACTTGAAAACGACTTGTTTTTCGTTAAAAATGTACATATTCGAAATTGTAGAGCAGCAGCTCTATTAGAATCAGTGCTTAAAATTTTAATAAATAATTTTACAGATTCTTACGAGTTTTTTCGAACCAGTGTACTATACTTAAATACATCAGGTATTAGACTCATTTCCACACAACCCGTGACGTAGATATATTCGTGTAGTAATAAAAAAATTAATTTAAATTTTTAAAAGTGTTAAGTCAATTTCTGAGAAGAACAACACTGTCGAAGCCTCCAATCATATTGTCCAAATCGATACCACACAATTATTTCAGCGAATAATTTGCACTGTGAAGCTGCCGGCAGAATTTAAGAAATGCTTCACTTATGAATTGTCTTCTGCCGCAGTGTCCTACTCCTCATCTTCGACGAAAACGGCTTACTCAGCAGTGACGGCGTCAGGGAAGGCGAGATTGAAGTGCCAGAAACGAATTTCTCGCAACGCGCTAAATTTCACTGCCTAATTCAAGTCGCCATTGCGCGAGTAAGGTAGTTTTTACGCAACCATGCACCATACCTTTTTTATTCCGAATTTTATCCAAAGCAAAATTTTCTGTTCTCTGCATCGCTTACGAAATAATGGCAATAAAAACCTTCAAGGTTCCCGTTTGAGGGTGTTTTTAGAATTTAAAGATTGAAGCCACTACTCGTAACATATTAAAAACATATAAAAACTTTATAATTTGGTTCAAACGGGCTCTTTCGAGCTAATTTTCACTTGTTTTCGTTAAAATCCAGGAGCGTACCTTATCTCTTCTCGTGTTTTTAGCACAGTTAAGGTTTTTATAAGTTTTGCATAGGTATTAAATCTTTTACTTAATACAGAAATGCATAAAATAATTAGTCTTGCTGCAAATCGCCAAATTCAACCGTTATTCAATTTTTGGGAAAATATATATATATATATATATATATATATTTGAGTATTTGCTTATAAAATCCGAAAACATATTTTGAGGGCAAGTTTTAATAATAAAAGGAATAGAAAAAGTTCCTACGAACATAAGCTCAGAACAGCTGTTTTACAATGTTCGCCTTCGGAAAAGGGAACTGTTGTTTGTATTTCCGTATCCCCATAGGGATTGTTTCATTTCCAGAAGTTGTAAATCCATAAAGAAACGTTTGCAGAGCCATGTTTATCAGGACCTTTTTTTGTTTTGATTTATAAAACTAATCTTCACAGTCTGTGTAAACTATTTGAACATCTTAAAGAAACATTCAGACCTTAATGGCAACCCAATCTTTTACAAAAATTTAATTTATCTTGAAAACTGTTAGGTTTAGCGACTTTCAACAAGACTGGTGTAATATTGTATGCAGGTAGGCGGAACTAGGTACGCCTCTAGTTAATAAATTTAAACAAAAACAAGTTAAACTGCTAATAATCAATAGCAAATCAATCAAAAAATAGTTCAATCAAATATCTCAATTTATAGAGGATCTAATAACTAAAGCATGATTAGACTATTGAATCTTCAGGAGCTTGTAAACGGATAACATGAATGTTTCCTATTTTTTGATTAGCTATCAGTCTTCAAAGTATTTACTATCATTTTGGAAACACCCTGTATAAATAAATTGTTTAATTAAACAATTCAACTCTATTTGTGTGTTCATAGAATTTTAGTGGGGTACTTCAAAGAATTAATAAAAAATAAAGAGTAGTTTATGACAAAAGTTTGAGCAACGCATGTGTAGAAGATATGGTGTTTACTTTTCAACATAAGTATAATCTTCTTCGTTAATTTTTAAACAAATTCTCCTCTACTGGACATTTCGGAATAAGAAATCAAGTCATCTGCAGACGATTACCAAGATAAGTAAAAAAGTTCTATTGCTATAACAACACTAACTGTTTACTTTCATATAACCTTTGACAATGGCATGTAAACATGCCGAAATACGTATAAGGTTAAAATAAATAGATATTGTTAAAGTTATTAAGTATTTTATATACAGATACTCATTAAATTCAAGTAAAACATATAGCTACATCTAACCATGAAGATAGTTCATTGAATTTATTACAAAACATACTAAGTAGGTACCATATAATCCACATCAACAAAAATTAAACATTTAAAAAATTCAACAAATTTGCATCTTTGGAATCCCCTCTCTAATAAACCTGGACTAACCTTCTCCAATAAGAATTCTTATATTTTTGTACAAAGCATCTATTATCTTACGTAGAATTACCTGCTAAATACGAATATTACATTAGTTCTACTAAACTGGCCTGAATACATTGTCGTCTGCATTGATAATGTGACACACAGAATCACCACAGACAACTGTACAAAGAAAAAGCCTGAATATTTCAAACAATCTTTATTTCATAGCATTTTATTTTATATATTTCCAAGAAACAAATATTTTTATTCCTTTTCAGTTACTTGCTTTTTCTTATGAGCTATTGCTTCTTGAGGACTCTTGCCTTCTTCTTCGTTACTTATATTTGACTTCAATTTTTGCAGTTGATCTTGTTGCATTCTGTAGAAATAATCTTGCTCATTAGCTGCGGCTAGTTTTCCCAATCCACCTCCAGCTTCCCGAATGGATCCTCCACCACCACCTCCTTTACCAACACCACCACCTAAATCTCCTAACTGACTTGAGATGCATCTTAACTGGTTAATTACCGATGGTCGAATAGTGGTTTTAAACAAAAACCTCATTATTACTTAAATAGTTTGCTGTTGTTTGTTTGTTGAATATCTTTTGACAGATGCACAGAAAATTTATCGTTTAATAATGAAGTTGGCATATATTACTTTTTTATTCTAGCCATGTAACCATGGAAAAATTAAATCCTGTAACCAAAATGTATGGGGTGTCCCAGCCAAAACCCTCCCCAGCCCTATAAGCTCTTTGTTTTAAGAGATTCGATTGTATTTTGTGTTCAATGCATTTTCACATGCTTAAAATCCGTTTATAATAATAAGATGCATTCAAAAAAGGGTTAAGTAGACTTTGGATGCCAAAAGCCCTTCGATCATTTTGTATTTAAACGCGTGTTAGTGTTACGCAATAAATTAGTTTGCAACCCGTTGGATTAAAATTACATTTAATCAACAGGTAGTATTTATACAATATTATCCTACTCCAGGTACTTGAACATCCACCAATCCTTGACATGTGTCTCTTCTCTCTACTTTGGCCACTACAGCCCTAAAATGATATTTTGAACTTAAGATTTCATCAATAACAATTCCCAAATATTTCAGTTACTTAACCTGGTCTGCTCTTACTGCATTGATTTCTACTTTAATATCAATTCCTCCGCCGTTCTGCCCGACTGGCTCAAAGAGGTTTAAATACCTCCGCTTTCCGGATTTGAATTCAGTGTTTTATTCACTCTGAAGATGCAAGCTGCAATGTCTTGCGAAACGTTAGTTTGTATGGGTTCACAAACAGCTAACACGCATAAGCCGATTAAGCATTATTGTCCTGGAAAACAAAATACATTAAGATCAAATCCTCGTTTTAATTATTTAAATAAATTTTCACAAAAGAAAAAACGCTTTATTTTTGCTTTCAAAAGTATTTATTTTGCGGCAGGATATTTATATAATAACATAGGCACTAGAATAACAGCTTCAGTCATTAGAAGCATACAAGGTGAAGATAAAACAAAATATAATTTTTATGTGAATACAATAAATTGTACAATAAAAATTAATTTTAAAAGCAACATTATAATAAACAATCTAAATTTTGAAAGTACAACCATTTTAAACAATATCCGATTTTGCAGATACAAAACTATTAAAAAACATTTTCATAGTCATAGCATAATTAATAAAAAATATGTAACAAAATTCACAAATTTTTGCATAAAAAATTAGAGTATACTGGTTATCTCTACACTATAACTTATACCGATTATTAAAACTTGCAATTACAGTTAACATGTGATCTTTAAAATCGTTAATGCATCTACCAACCACGAGGAGGTTGTTGGGAATAACCGCCAGGAGGAGGTTGTTGAGAAAAATGTCCTTGTGGTGGGTAATTTCCTTGTGGAGGAAATCCTGCTGGTTGTTGAGGATAATTTCCTTGATAGCCTCCACTTTGAGGATACCCTTGGGGGAAATTATATGATGCTAGAAATATTAAAAATGTATTTGCAGAAAAAAACATTGGATTAAATTATTTAGCAACAAGGGAGGGGGTTAACCATATGAGAAAATAGTACATAATTTTTCTAAGTGTTGAGGATTTCAAAACTTTTGTGTTGTAAGGAGAACATACTGGAGTCACATTTTCTGTAATTCTCTTTATTTTCTTCTGGTTACAACACCAGTTCTTAAACACAGTATATTCCTTTTCCTATCTTTCCCTTGACTTCTCCAACAAATTCAGGTCACATGATTTGCCTCCTTAAAAACTTCTGATACCAAAACCAACTGCCAACATTAACAAAAAATTTTTAAAAAATTTCATAAATGGGTCCTGTGGATAGAGTTGGAATCCAGCGCAACCATGTTTACACTGAACTTTCAATCAATTGTAAATGTACCGTTCGGTACATGACTTGTCCGCTAGTCACAGCATAAAGTCAAATACAAAATTAATTAAACAAACCTGGATAAGGTACACCTCCATATGGATTATAACCTTGAGGCATGGGTGGTGAAACATATGAAGGGTATGGAGTGTTGGGAGTAGCACCAAAAGGCACTGGCATGCCTTGTACATATACAGGGTAGGGTAACGACGAGCCTGCTTGTGGTTGTTGAGGAGCTGAACATGGTATGGGCTGTGGTGGCTCATCCTTTTTCACATCTTTAACAAACAATTTTATTAGAAGAAAAATAATCAAATCTGTCTTGCGGTATGACAACTGTAAATTAAATCTTTTGACTAAAATCGAATATTTTAGCAACTTCAAAAGATGATCAGCTGTACATGCCCCAATTAAAAAAGAAATTATACAAGTGACCAACCCTTTGTTAAATATTTAAAAAACTAAACAAATATTCCTACCACTATAATAAGCTGGAGTTGTAGGAGGGGGAAGAGGAGCCTGCCTGCTCGACTCTTGTGTCAAATCTTTCATCAACTCCTCTTTCTCCGTTTTTCGAGCAAAACAATAATCGGAGATTTTGTTTTGAAACACGACAAGCAGCTGCGACATAAACAAACCGATTATTAAAAAATTACTTCCTATTTCCAACACCTAATTTAAACATATACCTGTGTAAGATCATTGTAAAACTTAGTACCCTCCTGCAAGTTATTCTGCAAGTCTCGGAAAGCATCATGAGCAGCTGCCAGTTGACACATCATACTCTCCCGACTACCAGCACTAGCACCACTTTCATTAGAAAATTCAGCATGTGCTCTCTAAAAACACATTGCATTCAAAACAATTTCATTTACAAATAAGATTCAATATTTCACCTGTATTCTCTCGACAAGGCCTTCTTGTCTGTCAAGACTTTCTTTCACTTGCTTCTGCAAAGGTCCAAAAGTAGCACCAAGACTTTCCATGGATAAGGCTGGCTCATTAATAGCTCCATCATTAGCCAAAGCACCTAAGAATTTGTCTTTCATGTCGATTGTAGAACTTTTTAGTTCAGATTCGATTACATCCCTCTCGGCTTTCACAGTTTCCACCTAGTTTATAATAAAAAAACAATAAATTTTCCTAAGCTTTGTGTTTGAATAAAGCAAACCTCTTCCATTAATTGTCTCAATGTTTGAACTGCTGATGAATTACTGACAGAACCTCCAGAACCTGCTGGAACGGCAGCTTGAAGTTCTTCTGGTGATTTGCTTAGTAACTCCATACAGGCTCTGTGTGATTCGAATTTTTCACGAACAGTTTTGTCAGCCTAAGAAATAAAATTTTTTAGAACTATACCATTTTATATTTTAAACACATTCATATTTAAACGTCTACTAACCTGCACTGCATTATTAATAATTTGCCGATATTTCTCAGCATTAGAACGAAACATTTCTGTCAATTTCTCAGATGGTGTTCTTGTCCATTTTTCTTTAAACTGTTGCCTCAAAGTATCATCGGCTTGTTTTTCTTCATTCAGCATACGCTCAGACTAAAATAGAAATATTTTGTTTCAGAAGGAAACAGCTCTATACAAAGTGTGGTTATTTAAGTGACTTATTTGTTTTCTCGGAATGTTGCAGCATTGCTGGGATTAATCAGCTGTCATTTAGTAGCTACTTCCATACTCTACTGCTGGCAAAGCTTTTAAATTCTAAAGCATGCACAGAGAGTAGTTTTATTTTCCAATGCCAACCCTTATGTATTTTTTATTTGAACATACGGTATAAGCTCACCTCATCAAGAATATCTTGATTCCTTTTAAGCGATTCTGGAAGATCATTAATAAGGCCTGCTAATTGTGTGATACCTCCCAACTGACGTACAGCTTCAGCTTTCTCCAAAATAGAAGGTGGCAAAGAATTACCACCGTCCGTTGCCTCAATTGCTGCTGGTAAATTTAACGACGCCAAGACACTAGAATAATTACAAAGCGTAAAAGTATTGTTACGTAATATTTATGGTTTTGTTTAACACTACACACCTATTCAAAAATTGTGTGGATTCTCGTAGCTTCGATATTTCAGTATTTTGTATTTCAGTTTTTCTCAGATCATATGCAGCCATAGCTTGATGAATAACGACTGGCACTAACTCGGTAAATAGATCTGAAAATTTTTTACAAGTTAGCTTCAAGTTTCTCTGATAAATTTAAAATAGAAATAGATACCTTTAAAATTCTGGCTGAAAGGATAACTTAAAGACAAAACTTTTGCAAGCTGTGCTTTTCCAACCAATTCCAATGATTTAATATCTGGGATCCGCTCATGGTAAATAAAATCATTATCTTTCTTTGCCTCAGTTAAATTTCTTTGCGCTTTATTTGCAAAATCTTGAAACATCGACGGTTTACCAGATCGAGTTTGGGCTGCTTTAAATAATTCCATGGCATGCTAACCACACATTAAACAAGTTTAATAATTTTTACTCTTATAAATATAAATATTAAATCAATTACCTCAAGCCGAGCAATTTCTTCACCAACAGCCTTCTTACTCTTGCAAACAAGACTTTGATAAAATTCTGCAATTGCATGATATGCTGCTTGTTTACCAGCAACCTATAGTTAATTTTTAAAACAAATTATTAAGTATCATACAACTTCAGAAAACTTGAAACTTACAGTAGGAATCCATTCTTTGTCCCAAAGCTGCTTCAAATTTTCACGTTGAAATGTCTTGAGACATTCTCCATATAATTCTTCACATTGAGAAGCTAATTTAGCCACAATTTGATCTTTCATATTATCTAAACACAAATATTAATTCAGTTCGTTGATTTACATTATACTGGAATTTTACTTACCATGAATAGCTTTCTGAACAAATATTTCTTGAGCTTGGGCCAACATTAAAGAAGAAAGGGCTCCTAAAGTGTCAGGATTCAAATCTGGAGTTGGATCTTGTTGAATTGATAACATTATGGTAGATTTTAGGTGAGCAAATATACCCGACGCTTGCTGTAATTTAAATATTTTTATATGGTGGATGTCCTAAGAAGACTATCGTGAATAAAATTCAATAAATCTCTACCTGTTTAAAAGTGATTTCTATTTTGGTTTGTCTACCACATAATTATATATTTGGTATGAACTTAACATTAGTACCGCCCTTACTCGTTCAGCTGACATTAGTATTTGGAATAGTACCTCAAACAATTCGTTGCAAAATGAAACTTTCACAATTTTGCAACTTGACAGTGCAAGTTTGGATAGGTACAGTTAAATAAAGCTATTGGTTATTGAGTATAAATAAAATGCTTTTTACTTCAACAATATTTATTATGTAATTGGTTACCGTTATCTCATAAATCACAAGTCCGTAAATGTTTCTTTAAAAATTTCCGTTATGTTTGCTTCAGCCTTAGATTTTAGAGTTAGTTAGCATTTGCTACTGTAGATGATTACATCGTAATCGAGATGTACATATAGCATGATCTATATATTAAATTTATGAAGAAAGGCTTGAAGTTTTATTTTATAATATTTATTTATTTTAACCTTATACGTATTTCAAAGGCATGGATATGTAACTCCACAGGAAAAATTTAAGAAATGTTTAGTTCTGACTCTGTAACAACTGTAGTGCTACTGTTGCTATTGTAAATATGTATTTTATAATTTAATATAACAGTTGCATATCTATATACGTATATATATCTTTTATCTGTGATCAAAGGTTTTATTAAAAAGTAAACAGTTAGTGCTGTTATAGCAATAGAACTTGGTGACTTGATCTCGGTAATCGTCTGCAGATGACTTGATTTCTTATTCCAAAATGTTCAACAGAGGTAAATTTAAGAAATCAATTTGGTCGTTTATTACCATTATAGTTTTTAAATGTTTGTGAATTTCAAAGACTTCTAGTACATCTAATGTACGTGTATCACCACAAAAGTTTAACCATTTTATAGCGTTATTAGATGTCATTAAATGATTGTGTTCTAGTAAGTGTTTAGCGTAATTAGACTTATGTGGGCGTTTGTATGTGTAACGTCGTACATGTTCTTTCTACCTAATATCAAAATTTCTTTATTTAGGGGGGACATTTATCCTCATTTATTTCTATAGAGTATTCAAGTTTATTAGTTGAATTAGTTTTTGTTTAAATCTAAAAATATAAATAATGACAATTCTTACAAACACCTTGTATAAAATTTAATCTACTGGATTACTATGTACTTTACACTGTAAAACAAGCTTTAAGGAACTTTGAAGGTTAATGTAAAACATACTTAACTGTCAGTGACACACAAAAAACAGGAAATGCAGATAACTTACTTGCAATAATTTTGCTGCCAATTTAAGTCCTTCATCATTTTCAATACTTTGTGCGGCAGCTACAGCACTTTGGAGTGCCGCAATATTAAATAAAACGCATATCTTTTCATATCCTAATGATGCCACAGCTGCAATAAGGTTTTATTTTTAATCATTATTAAATCTGAATAAAGAACCACTTACTGAGACTTATTCTGCCACCAAAGATTGAACCTTTGTCGAAAGCATCTTTCCATTTAAAAGGTATCTGTACCTCTTGGGCTGGGATTTTGCTCTCCAATGCCACAAGCTGATCATAGTAACTTGAAAAACATCCCAATTACTTCCCACTGCTTATAATTAATACGTGCTACACTGCTTACCTATAAATTACTTCTAAAGAACTTTCGTACTTTTCAAAAGCTCTCCAAATTGCATTATTTCTAAGTTTTGCAAACTCGTTTATTTGTTCAGTGTAATCTTCTGGCTTATCTGCTGTGCTGTATCTTGACTGGATCAAATTCTTTAAGGGATTTACAACGTCGACCTCGGAGGGTTTCTTTAGCGGTACCGAAAGTAAATCTGCCATTGCTGAGATTACCACAAAATCACAAAACCAAAACACTAATAACACTGGAATGTTGGGAGGTGATATCACCTCCTACAGAGCGGATAAAGTCAAATGAATGAACCGTTTTGAATGGTTAATCGCGTTCACATGACTTGATGTTGTCATTCCCCAATTTTGAAATAAAGGCTATTTTACACATTCCAACAACGTATAAAGGTTAGCTTAGATTGCCCGTAAAAATTGTTTTACATGCGCGGCATGCTAGATACGAATCAAAGAATTTTGTGTCGTGTCTAAGAGTTGTCGTTTTACTTTAAAAAACACTAGTGTGACTAAAAACTGATTAAATAAATTCTGATTTCTTAACATTCATTAATGATCAATGCGATTTGCTTCCTTGATTTTTTCTCGCTAATAATATTGCGTTCACATGACCTGCTGTTGTCATCCACCAATTTTGGAATAAAGACAATTTTACACATTCCAATCATATACGAAAGTTAGCTTCGGCTAGCAATCCTAGATGTCGTAAGAAATTGGCAGATTTGTTATGACTCATAACAAATTTGCCATCTGGCAACGTGTCCTAACCCTCAACTGACACGTCGCCGTACGCTAACTCACTTATGGTAATAACTATCTCATATTTATGAATGGTAATACCCTATGACAAAAAGTCACGGACTGTGGTCACGGATTTTGAATAAAATGAACATTTTTATTAATTTTGTTTTAATATTATGGCATTGCCGCAAATTTATTTCCTGAATGGTTTTTTTAGACTTCTATTTGAAATTTAATATTGCAATACAAACACAAATTTTTTTAAATTTTAGTAAGTCTTCAAGTTGAATTAATATGTCTTCCATAATTATTGTAAACATATTAAAAATCGTTTTTAGCACAATTTAAATTTACATTCTTATATTTTGTTAAACCCAATAATTAATATTCATCTCTCTGCTAAGGAATCAGTACATATCTTGGAAATAATGTAATTACTAGAATGATAACACAATTTAAGCTGTAGCCTACTTTTATCATTTAGGGAAGTGCAGAAATACCTTACTAAATTAAACATTTGTTTCAATCAAATCTTTAACCATTTGGAAATTTAAAAGATTTAAAATGATGGCATTTATTTTGCAATTTAAAATCAAACCATTTTATATTTTTCTTAATTTAATAATTAACAAAATGAAGGGTACAACTTTTGCAAGTACAAACTGTTGAGGCTGTCTGACGTTTAAAAATGATTTACTTTACTTTATATAGTTACTAATTTACGATCATGTTTTTTCTTAAATACATGGCACACCACTGCCTTTTTAATTTTAAATTTGTTTCAAATTATCAGCTGCTTGTAACATGGGTAACCACATAACATAAGATCACTATGAACGAAATGAAGATAAGAAAGTAAAAAATTTAAAACATTATTTATTGCAGTCACACAAAGAAGTAATTATATTACTTCTTTCAAGTCACATGACCTGCTATTGTCAAAATGTCCACTAATTTTGAAATAAAGGTTATTTTACACATTTGATGCGATATCCCTAAGAGGCGCTTCGTATAATTAAGAATGAACTTCAGTAGGTAAGTTCGTTTCTTTCATGTTTACGCCATTCTTGAAAATTGTTTTACACACGACCTGCTGAATACAAAAAAAAAGACTCGTGTCTCATATCTAGTAGATTGTGGTTTTATATAAGAAACCAAAAGCGTAACCAATAAAAACCAAGGAATTAAACTTAGATATCTTAATATTAGTTGATAATTAATAAATTTTATTGTAACGGTTTTTGATTTTAATTAATCTGTTGAATATAACTTTAGTTTACCACAGGTTTATACAACAACTATTTTGTATAAAAATATAAGGTTCCGCGCATAAATCAAGAAGTTTGGAATGTAAACCGTAAATGTAAAACTCGGCTACAAGATGTAAGCAAATAGTGAACAAAAGGTTTTTACCTACTGCCTGCCATTATGTATTGCCTTATAGCAAGGAAGGAAAAAAAATCTTCAGTTTAGTTAGTTGAAACATTAAACTAATTAAACATCATTAAGGGTAGCAGGCTTTAGAGAAAATAAATGACTATAATGTAAGTTTAAAACTTTAAACCCTAAAATTAACTAATTAACTTTAATTTGTTTTGTTTATCAACCAAAAATATTGTTGTAATTATTATTCCTATTAATCTGTAGTTTAATTTTTTATTGATGTTTAATGTTTACGTTGAGGTCATAGTTGGTTGATCTGACATTGACAACCCCTAGAAGACCCTGTGGAGGGCAGGTGGGTATGTGTACAATGCTGCCCAATGGATAGTTTGATTTCGATGAGCTTTAGAATGTGAGAAAAACTTAGCCCAGTGTCCCAAAAATCAAACAGCCTCTTGATTACGGCATTTACTAACAAAAACAACTTATGAGATTGCCTTAAATATGTTTTTATTTATACAATAATTAAATAAAGAAGTGCACTAATGTGATAACAATTCTATAACTATATAAAAAAATAATATAAAACCAAAAAGTAGGAATTCGTACACTTATTGATCCACTCTTACTATGTTTGGTTTCTATTTTTATATTTTTCAGATTCTGGCTATCATACACTTCTTGGATATCTCTGTGTACTGCCTCATCTATTGATAAATAATTTAATATCATTACTATTATAAAAGCAACTTAAAAAAATAAGGTAATGAAACACAAATATGATAAACACTGTAAAATCCCAAAAGTTTCTCTTTAGAAAATTAAAATTGGCACCAATGTCCTTCCCTAAAAAAACCTCAAGAAACGAGAAAAAACCTAGTAGTTAACCGACAAACAATAATTGATTTGAAAATTTGAAAAACGTACAGGTACTTACCAAAATTCTCTTCCTATCAGTAGGATTCAAGATAATATGAAACAGCTACCACTTACTTTATTAGGTATACCTACTTTAAAAAATTTAAAGCAAACAATAGATGTATATTACCACCTAAGTTTTAGAAAATTTTATTTTAGAATAATTTTCTCCCAAGTTGTTCCACTCTTTTTACTATATATCGCTTCTTTTTATGCCTTCTCTGTTTTAAGTCCTTTGTTCTACTTAATTCCTCATATTAAATAGGTTGGTACAAATATAAAATAGTGTAGCTCTTTACGCTAAATACACACCTCCACACAAGGAAGGATAGTCTATAGTACAGCTTGTGCCTTCATGACATGCCGAACAGGGTGGGCCAACCAAATACACAGGTTGATGTGGAATATTGCCAGTGGGTCCATAATTACATATAAAATGTTCACGATAGCTTACTTGAGCACCTTTCGATTCCTGAAAAACTGCTCTTGCACATCCTTAACAAATAAAAAATATATATAAAAATAAAACAAAATAAAATAACTATAAAGTGCGCTACCAATCTGATATGTGTCTGCCCACACAAGCTGCGAATATTTTCCGGCAACGTGATTAGGTCTGCAATTAAACTCTTAGTAATTTTAAATTGCTTTAAATAACTACTGTATGATGTACACTTTATAGTCTTTCACATCCAATCTATTAAAATGTTCCACCTCGTCATACCATGCTTTTATAAATGATAGCTCATTGTTTGTTGCAAGATTTCCATGTGCTATATTTTGGCCAACTGGAAACCGTTCTAAAAAGGATGTGTTTGAAACAATTGATATATAAAATATAAATATTTGAAACCTAAATCTCTGCAAACATCATGCGAGTAAATACACTGAGCTGCCCATCGTTCTGCAATAAGTTCAAGCTCATCATTCCACTGTAAGATTCTCATATTGGCTGCACTCGGTTGCGGTCCGGGCTTGCCCTTTAAAGCTAATCCACTTGCCACGATGTTGCGCAAAGTGTTATGGGCATCCAACAGCGCTTTCTTTTCAATTTTTGAAAATCTAATACGAATATATCCTTTGCAAGCCGGACCAGTACGGATTGTCTGAAAACAACGACTGTTTTTCACTGATATTTTCTTATATGAATTTTCTAACCGGGTACTTGCATAAAGTGTGTGAACCACAAAGTTTGCCTATAGTTTCCGATGATATATTAATACAACATAGGCGACAGTATGAGTTGGTAGAACTAGTCATATTCAAACTGTCAAGCCAATCTTTTGAATCATTTCTGCTTACAATATTTTTCAAATCACGTATGCTTAATTTTTCACACAAAACTGTATTTAAAACGTAAAAAAGCGTGTATAAAATTTTTATAGAAGACACTCTATTTGTATGCATTTTTATTATGCAAGTTAAATAAAATACAGCAATAAATATATATTTTTAACTATACTGACTGTTACACTTTTGATCTTTTTAATACCTAAGACACGTAAGAACTTTATGCAATGCAGACCACTTAACAATTCTCAATCCATAAATTGAAAAAAGCAAGTTTAAAATGATTGCATTCAGCAGGCTCACCTCTTGAGTAAAATTCTGATGTTTATGATATCAAACGCTTAATAAACTGTTCCCTGTAATTGCTACCTATTTTTGGAGCTTAAATAAACTACGCTACCTTGCTACTTAGAGCAGTGCTAAGCACAATACATACAGCAGACAAGAAACGCTCACTAAGTGGTAGTAACATTACTACCCGATATCGATCACATCTGTTAAATGCAACCAGGTATTTACTTAATCCATTTTCAGCAAATTTAATTTTTAAGAATACGATATATATAGGGAAACAAATTATTTGTTTTAGGAAAATAAAGTATTTTTATCACTGATTCTTTTACGATTTAGAAAACAACAAAGAAAATGGACAAAGCACTTTGTCTGAACTTACCCATCTATACTTCAAAAATAATTACGTTTTATATTTTCATAAAGTCGCATAAAGTTCTTGCACTAGCATATGCCTAGTAACATCTACTAGTGACTACATTGTACATATAGAGTGACTCATCATAATTATGGAACAATGACAAACTTACCAGATGAATTTGGAACCTGAATCTCACACGGTGGGAGGGGGGACGTTTTCCTTCTAAATATCTTAAATCTACAATTTTTGAAGTTTTGTCTGTATAATCTTATACTTCATAAAAAAATGTACAAAGATACTTTTTTGGAAAGTTGCAAAATCCAACGGTTTTCGAAATATTTTTAATTAAGTTACATTTTAATTTTTGTATAATGAAAGTACTTATGGAAAAGCAAAAATTATTTAAGATGAAGTTTCATCAATTACTAAGCAGTCTTCTTAGCCATCGATTTTACTAAGAATCTCAACTGATAATGTTGAACAAATTTAACTCATTCGCAAAATAAAACACGTTTAGTATTACTGAAAACTTTAAAATTATTTAAATCTTACAAGTTTACTGTCCTATATACATGATACAAATAGAATACATTAAGCCGATGAGCATTTTTTCATAAAGTTTAATTATAAAAAGTTACAAATCTTTTAACTCTTAAATCTTAACGACTGCATTCATGTCTTCATTTTAACTTTATTCCGTGGTAC
Organism: Ctenicera cuprea; assembly: GCA_958336395.1. NCBI lineage: Eukaryota > Metazoa > Arthropoda > Insecta > Coleoptera > Elateridae > Ctenicera > Ctenicera cuprea. The sequence continues at coordinate 26,973,528 of OY284494.1, forward strand.
GTTAATAGAAGATGATGCATACTAAACAGCTGTTTGCCAATTACTACTCAGGAATAAAGTTAAATTTATTTACTATATCACAATGAATACAAAAATAAATGCACTGCAATTGTTATATACATATATAAGTTAAACTAAGTGTAAGAAATGGAGGTACATTGCAAATATTTTTATTACTTTTACAATTTACCTTTCATACATTATATTTTTACACATTGATATACTCAAATGCACTCAAAGCAGAGAAAGAAAAACTAGAACCGTACTTTATAAATAATTTATTTAAAAATTCTTGGAAATCCTGCAAGGATTTTTGTCATTAAAACGGTACGTTTGGTTACTAAACATACAATTACAAAAAGTTATATTCAAAGTCTTTAAAAATTTTAAACTAAAGTATACTTAATCCTTAACAACACATTAGCTAATTTTTTTTTATCTAATGACCACTATCCAACCATTTTTGAAAGCATAAATTTTATGTAAATTTTTTTATCAGCTCTTTATACATACAGATTTAATGCCATACAATATTAATTAATTATTAAATTTACAAATGTCTTCTAACAAAAATCGTCACTTTTATTTTTCATTTTATTAAACTTAGATAAATACAACGAAAACAATAATTGCTCTATGTTACGAAATTGATAACACTGCTAACATACGTATGGAAAATAAAATAATAGAGACACATTCGAACCCCAATTATGCATGAAAATTATAGTACCATCAGTGGAACAAAAACACTGCAAATCATGTACAATACAAGGTCCCAAGACTTTGAAAATCGCTTACTTACGAAAACTATTAAAGGGGTAAATATATTAGAATTATTTTATAGAAAATTAAGTCTTTTCTACCAAAATTGTTTTATAAAACACACCTGTGTTTATATAAAATACATAGCTATATCATATATACATTCACAAAATCCACAAGTGCTATCACAACAATGGTGTTAAAAGTTTATTGGCACTAAAGCTGGTGATAATGCGTTAACTAGCATTTTCCAGCATCCGTGTCTGAAGTAGGACCACCCTTAAAAAAATACAATAAAGATACAGAATAAAATAACCAAGGGGTTTCCCACTGTCGGCAATACTTGTACACAAACTTAGCAATCAATACTAGGCACTATCAGCACCAGGGTTGGCATGTTTTAGACAAAATGTGTAAAATATTTATTCAAAACATGTTTAAGATAGTACTGCCGCAAAAATCGAAAATTCCGAAAAATTACTTCCCTCTATAACCCGGCTCATATAATGAGCTGCTTAGAAAATGCGAAACGTCGAGGGTTCAGCTCACCACATACACCAAATGCAAAAATAAAAACGTATGCTGCAACCTGTTACTTAATTCCCCAATTCGGTGTAAGCAGGCGTGGAGTCTTAGTGCTTAAAACTGCCTCTGACAATTAGCCGTTTGGATTAAAGCTTAAACTGTAGGTTCCAGTGCTCCACCTTAGCGCTAATGCAGATAAAAGTGCCGGCACGCAGCAATGGGACATAAACTCGACAATGAAACAGTAATGCTATAATTTTGGAACTGCTCATATAATTTTTGGGGTAGTGGGAAACCCCTCTAAAACAAAAGACTAAAAGATACAGTTTAATTAGTACAATAAACTAACCGTTGAATTAAAAGAAAATAGTTTTTATACAATGTAAACGCAAAAACTGTTCAAGATTTCTTTTAAACGCTAGTGAGGTTTTGTGTAGGTTTCAACAGTCAACTTACCGTAAAAAAATATCCTATTAAAGCAAATAAATGATCTAGTTTAAGCAATTATATCAATTATTCACAATCACTTACTTGTAAATTTCCACTTGTTCTAGGCTGAACAAATGGATTAACAGGAACTGCAACTATAGGAGACGATCCTAAATCGCTAAAATGTGACAGTTGTTGTGTTAGTGCCATAGTACCTTCTTCAACCACTGTTATTATAGCCCATAACGAATCTGCAATTTGAATTAATTATTCTTCATAAATTAGCACTTAAATACCCATATTTACCTCCAAAATAAGAACCACTAGGCGTACACAGTCTCCATTTACTTTGGTACATCCCAGGTTGTACTGGACTAGTCATTTGAAGAACAATAAATGTTGATTCGCCAGGTTTCAAACAAGGTACCTGAATACGATCTGCACCTAAACTTTCGCCTCCTGCACATTGAAGAAAACATCCCGAAGGCCATGGTTCGGTGCCATTGTTCATGACTTGCCAAGTTTTTGTAAAACTAAAATTTTGTTAGCATTCAGCTACTTTAACAATACTTACACTTACCTTGTAGAAGGTTCTACACTTTCGCATTCACTAGCTCTGGGGTCAGATATTAAAGCCATTGAAGGTAACTTTGCAGGGGATTCAATATCAAAGTATGAACAGATTGCAGCTTGGAGATTCCTTTATCGAATAATAAATTAAAATTATGTCAAGACTAAAAGAGGTACAGAACATACCAATTATTCATGTCAAGAAAAAATGCAGCTGTGGAATAGTTTAATTGACTTCCAAGCAGTTTTTGTAGTTGCTGTACGAGTTCGTCTTTGTCTGTCGTCCCCATGCAACTAAACTGTTGCAAAAGTGATTGTTCTATATCTATACCTCCACCTCCTGGTCCATCAGATTGACCATTATCTACATCCATTGTTAAAATTTTCTTCACCTTTATTACAATTTCCTAAAATGTAAAAATAATTAAATCTTATTCTTTGTTTTCACCACCGCAACAAAATTGTTTCTACAAAAACGAGCAGGTAATCCTCGACTAAGAGTTACCCTTATTTGCAATGCTAATTGCGTTGGCAAACAATTAATTTATCTGTTTTTCAAATATCATGGTAAATAAGCATTATTTGATTTCAATGTCAGCTACTAACCTATATTTTTCTACTGACCTTTCCCTTGTTTCTTCGATTTACTGGATGACGTACACGTATTAATAAATGTTATGTTCGGAGCTCATTAAAAGCACAAAATGTATTTGGATACATCAAAACATTGGATGGAATATCGGAATTTAAATTAACCCTTGACAACTTTTATCAGAAACTACACCATTCATCTGATAATGACAGCTCGTGTATGTTCGTAAATATTCGGAAATAACTTTCATGCTCGTCAGCGTAACAAAATAAAAATAACTAAAGAAAAAAGAGAAAGTCGCTAGCGGCCATTTTTTTAATATTTAAAATAAACTTTGAAAATAAAATGTTGCGGGCAGGGACGGATTCATGGGGGGAAAACCAAAGCCAGTAGATATACTAAAGTATCAACACGATTTACCATTTTTCACATATTTCTCAAATGGCAACAATAACAACGTACTCTCTGCAAGAGGCTCTGCAACCGCTGTCACGTATTATATTTTGTTATGTTGTTTTGAATATTAGAATAGCCTTTGTTAACCGACAAAATTGTTTTTACTGAAAAAAACAATTATATTCTCTAATTGTAGAAACATTTCGATCAGGATATATAAACTTGAGAAGAAAATGTTGCTTCTATGGGTAGAGTTACGGTACAGAAACCAATTGCACAAGGTATCGCAAGTTCAAATTCCCGCTGCTTGTTTTCTTAGAAATCGAATACTCGGTGAACTGTACAACGATATAATTATTAAAAATTACACTTTTGCAAATACGGCAAGTATTAATATCTAGCATGGGAAAGTCCACTCGAAGTCCACACTTCAGTTTCTTTTTTAAATTATCTTTATACATATATAAACCTAAAAAACTTTTTTAATGGTGTAATTTTAAATTTAAGGTCTTGCACTTGTACTCGTCTATTCGCACATACAGGGTGATTTTATAGAATAGAATAGAATAGAATAGAATAGAATAGAATAGAATAGAATAGAATAGAATAGAATAGAATAGAATATGCTTTATTCCATATGGCTTTATAATACAAGCATTGGAGGCGTCATTGCATTAACAATTTCATACACAAATTAAAACATGATTAAAGCGATATATGCAATACAAACAAGTTTTAACGACACTAATACATATAATAAAAATAAAATAATAATAATGTAAATAATAATAATAGTAACGATAAGGTAATATATCACAAAGTATATCACAGTAGTCCATATCACACTAAATACAAAATATATCACCGACCCAGTTTATTCAAAATTAAGCGAAAAATATTCATCTACTTTATAGATTGGATTTAGAATCAATAAATCTTTGACCTTCTTTTTAAAGGGAGCTGTACGTTGAATTTCCCTGATATTAGTAGGCAAATGATTATAACATTTTATTGACATAATGTGAGGCCCGTTGGCTATAAGACTGAGTCTATGGGTTGGTAAAATTAGATTATGTTTATTTCTTAAGTTATAGATTTCAATGTCCCCCACTTTTTTGTAATGATGCAGATTTTTTTAAATAAATACTACACAATTTAAGATAAAGTTAGACACCACAGTTAAAATTTTTAAACAGTTCTCTACATGAATGCGGCCTAGGCTTGAAACATATCGTTCTCAAAATTTTCTTTTGCATAATTAGGACATGATTAACTCCAGTTGAGTTTCCCCAACACATAAGACCGTAGTCAAGAGTAGCATTAACGTAGGTATGATAGAATGAAATTAATATTTTAGTGTTAACAAAATTCCTTAATTGCCAAAGCAAATAGTTATATGTCGATAACTTTTTTATAACACTATTTGTATGCACGTCCCAGTTTAAATTCATGTCTATGTGAACACCTAAAAATGTTGTAGCTTTACCTACTTTGACGCAAGCTATTCTCACTTACTTTAACCAAGAGACTCTGATCAATTTCTTTGGTGCAGAAGAGAATTAATTCAGTTTTCTGAGAATTCAGAATTCCGTTATCTAGACAATATTTTTGCATGGCACTTGTACTATTGTTTGCTTTCCTACTTAGTTCATCCAAGTTTGGCGCAGAAACCAACGATGAAGAATCATCAGCAAATAATGATATAAATTAAAAGTTATTATTATTGACGACGTCGTTAAGAAAAATTATGAATAATAATGGCCCCAGTATGCTGCCCTGGGGCACGCCGACATTAATGCTTTCATGGTTAGAAGTATAAGTTTCACCAGACTTTCTTAATACCACTTTTTGGGTGCGATTAGTTAAATATGATACTAACCAGTTACTTGCCACCCCTCTTGCTCCATATTGATTTAATTTAGTTACTAATAAGTCATGACTTACTGCTTCAAAAGCTCGTGAAAAATCGTAAAATATACCCGCGACTTTATTTTTGTTGTCTAAATTGTGCAATTTTGGGAACCGGGCCACTACTGCCAACTTTTTTATTTTAAAAGGTACAAAGTTGGTTAAATTAGGAAAAAAGTGTAATGTAAAAAAAGTTATTTGTTAAAATGACTTTTTTTTAAACAAAACACCCTGTATTTTTTTATATTTTTGGATTGCAAATTTTATTGTCTTTAAAAAAGTATAGGATCAAACTATGATTAAATTGACAAATAATGCCATATTTTAACTTTTAATGGTTTAATATCATAATCGCAACAGCCGTGAAACAAAAGCTACTTGTTTTATGGTATAGGTCAAAATATCATTAAGTTAATATGTATAAGAGTAATTATTATAGTAACTGGTCAAATTGGGCACTATCATTATCTAGACAGCAGTAAATTTTTGAACTACAGTATTCGACGCTCGACGTAGCATTCGGTGGGCAATTTTTACAATGCATTTGTAATGTATGCGACTTAATCTCTACACTGTTGTATCTATCTCAATAAATATTATCCTGTAGATATTCCCAAAAAAGAAAATCTAGCGATTCATGTCAGGTGACCGTGGGGGCCAATGTACATCTTAAATGTTAAATTAAATTAGCACGACTACTAAATGTCAAAATAGAAATAAATAAAGCAAGCGAAGTCTACCTTTTGTTTCGCGGCTCTTGCGATGATGTTATTGAAGTATTAAAAGTTAAAATATGGCTGTCTAGATAATGATAGTGCCCAATAAGAGCAGTTACTATAATACTTACTCTTATACATATTAATTTAATGATATTTTGACCTATACCCTAAAACAAGTAACTTTTATTTCACGGCCGTTACGATTATGTTATTAAACCATTAAAAGTTAAAATATGGCTTTATTTGTTAATTTGATTATAGTTTGACCTTATACTTTTTTAAAGAGAATAAAATTTTCAATTCAAAAATGTAAAAAATACAGGGCGTTCCGTTTAAAAAACGTTATTTTAACAAATAACTCGAAAAGCCGATGTGCAATTGTTTTTTCGTTTTTACCATCGTAGCCAGAGAGATAAATTACACGGTTTTCCTAATTTAATCAACTTTGTATCTTTAAAAATGAAAAAGTTGGCAATAGTGGCCCGGTTCCCAAAATCACCCTGTATATGCAGGTATCTAGTATATCTACTGGCTTTGCAGATATCGAGTTTGTGCTGTCATCGACATGTGCATTGATGCACCTAGAACTAGATTTACCTGGATTCCAAACCTTACTGCACTTCGCGCCTTTTTAGCACGTCGTGCCATCTTGACGTAGTGTGCGGTTATAGCAAATTATAAGCTTTGTTGACTATTCTTATTTAAAAAAGTGAATTTTTGTTAAAGTTATGTTTATTCCTGTTGTTATTTTGTTGATTTACCTGAAGTTTATTAAATTTAAATGCGTTTTGTTTTCTTTACATAATCTGAAATGTAAGTTTGTAAATACAGGCAATAAGGGCCACTGAAATAACTATAATTAAAGGATAGAAACTACCGGTGAGCCTTATTTCCTGCCTTTTTATTTGATACATTCTACAAACGAGAAAAATTGGTTTAGGTAAAACAGGAAAAAATCTCGAGTCCTCGGCGCAGGGGTCCCAAATGTCATAAAATCCTAAATTATCCTAAATTTAGCTGAGTTTTTAAAATTGTCCTAAATTTAAGTTATTTCTTAAGATGTCCCAAAATTATGGGTTTTATCACATTTAGTTTTTTTCCAAGAAGAAGCATTTGTAAAATATGTACGTGATGTTTTGGCAATAATAGCCATCAGAAGCTATTTATTTGTTAAAGATTAAACTCGTCCAACATAATTTTTAGTTGCAATTATTTTTTAATCTAGCACCAATTGCGAGAAATTGCCATACCTGGAAAGCCTGAGTACATAGTTTTGGTGGTGCTATTGTAAAGTTAAAAATTACCGAATTGGAGAGAAACAAGTTTAAATCGGGAACATCTCATATTTCAGGTCTTGTAAAAAATCAAGAGTAGTTAAACAAGTAAAGAAAATGTAGTGTAGTCTAACAGGACATTAAAAACAAATATTTACTTAAAATTGCTTCTTTATAAAATGTCAATAGCTGCTTTAACCCTAAAACAATTTTTGAAAAGCACAAAAATTAAAATCTGTACCTTTAATGAATGAACAATCTGATTTCGTAAATTCACCGTTATTGAACGTTTTGGAATGAGAAATCAAGTCATCTGGACGCAGATATAGAAAACCAAGATCAAGTTATAAAGATTTATTATTCCTATAGCAGCAACAACTATTTACTCTTAATCTTGCTTTTGATAATGACGTGTAAATACGTTGAAATACGTATAAGACTAAAATAAAAAACTTGTTGAAGTTAAGAATTGTTTTATTTACAATAAATTAAAAATTAAGAAGTTTCTTATTATTGCAAATTGAATACAGGATTAAACATTTGCATAAAAATACTTTACTTATTCCTATTTTAATAATTAGAATTTTTATTTTGTTTGTAAAATGCAAAAATTATTTAAATTATAAACCTTACATTTACTCACCTACCTAATTCATTTACAATCTCCCCATTCCTATAAAACCCTATTACATTTTCCATCAACCATCAGAATTTGTTGTAGGGCTGAAACGTAATTTTCAATGGGTGGATGCGCTTGCGTGGGGGCGGGTACTCCCTTCAAATAGGAATATTCTTGATAATGCAAACATTTCAGTGCAAACCGCGCGGAGAATTGCTTGAATTGTGCTTTTTAAATTTTTTTTACATTGCAAGTTTTTGTGAATTAAATATTTTGTGTAAATACTCAAAATTAACCATAGAAATCAACAAGGTGAGTTGTTTTTTTTAGTAATTTAAAGATTTACTTCGATATGGTGGTTTCAGTTTTCGCGGTTTTCTAATTTGAAATTTGACTAAAAAGTCGACTGCCTCCGCAATGTCGTGGTTCATTTTTTTATCTGTCACGCGTAAAATCCGATCACACCTTTATGTTTTAACTAGTGCAAACAACGTAACTTGAACATGAATAAGAACAACCATTTCATTATTCGGGATAGAACGTTGACGGGACAAATTGGTAGGACCAAAAATGGTACTTGTCGTAAATGGGATGGTGTAGTAGACGTGGGTGCTGGTGGTGACGCTTTTTTCGTGCCTCCTGTAGCTATGAATCACCAGCTTAAGTTTAGGAAAATTATGACGCAAAACAGGAGCAGTTTACCTCAAATTGCCATCAAGAGAAAAAATAATGATTCCCCCAGCAGCATTAATACTGAGGTAGTTTTATTATAACTTACAGGAAAATATATCACTGCAATGTATGGCCATTATTGTTTCTTGATTTGCATAATAATATGTCCATCGACCCAATGGGTGACACCATAAAATGTTTCTTGAATAAACCATTATTAGTACAACTAATTTTCAATTTTAGGTAGTTCTCTTAAATGGTAATTGGGATACTTCCAACAAAATTCCCAATATCATCGCTGAAATGCATAACGTGAACATTGAAGAATTGCAAGCACTGCAGAATTGTTGGGGTTCCAAGCTGTTGGAATCTTCTTCAAAGCTTGATCTGGGACATTGCGTAACTCCAAGTCCCAGAGGATCCGACAGCGGGATCGAGGGTGACTGTGCAGATGGAAATCTCTCTTGGCTTTTGAACTACCGAATTCACGAGTTGCCTCCAGTACCAGGTATTTTCCATCTATTTTCTTAGCTGCAGTTTCTGGAAAATTTGCACTAAACGCGAACACCATAGCTCGGAATTAGCCTTGTTAAAACCGATATTTTTGCACCGAACTATGCTTCTGCTTGATTTTTGCGCGTTTTTTGTAAATATTTTTGTTTTGATTACTTGTTGACAATCTCACCTGTTTGGCCGACAATCGCTTAGTAATTTGACGTTTAACTTTTTTTCAAAATTCGACGCCGGCTTTGTCCAACAAAGTTGACGTAAGCGGTGCCACAAGTGATACATTAATTTTTATAGTAATTTTCAGAAATAAAATTTTTTTAACACAACTTTAACATTTTTTTTAAACGAATAAAGACCATACAGAAACAACGGACCTACGGTCATTCAAGGAAGATTTTTCAGTACATCGTTTTTCATGTTCAAAATCTAAAATTGTTCATACTCAGCAACTTTAAACTAAATAAATTTATAGATTATAATATTTTACTGCAGTAGCATCATGTGGTATAATTTAAAAAAGAATCTTAATTATGTAAACGGCTGCGTTTGGTGAAAAAAACTAACTCATGTAACTTTACAGGATACTCTACAAATTACTAGCAAAACCGATATCACGATTCATTTCCGCATTCTTCTTCCTTTTTCTATATTTTTTAAAGTTTATGGGTTGTGGCAAATAATCGCAGGCTACTTGAACTTGTCACGTTTTTTTCCTCTATAGCCCGGCCTTTTTTTTTTTTTTAAAGAATCATGAAGCCGTGCGTGAGCACGACCCCATGATTGCCATTCCACCCCCTTACCCGGGCTCAGCACACTCAGTGCTATACACCGGTCTAACATGCACCCCACCCCTGAAGACATGCAACCCAACATACACACCTACATACACCATCCGTGGACCCGTCGGATTTAACTTGTTCAGAAAAATTACCGCCGAGCAGTGGACTCGAACCAACTGCCATTGGGAGTCTAGTTTCAAAGCCTGGGACTCTAACCATTAGACCACCCGCCGGCCCAGCCCGGACTAAACACGTTCCTTCCCTGTAGGCAAAACCCAAAATCTTTGCTATCTCCTTACTGAAGTTTTTTTTGCCTAGTATGCGAACAGCACGCGATAGTATAATCCATAAAGAACAAATTTTCAATTACAAGATACGTGTAATACCTAAAGTGACCATAAGTCCCGATTTTGGCGAGACAGCCCTGATTTTCAGGTTTGTGCCCCAAGTTCCTCGGAGAAGCTGCCGAGACGCCAAAATATCCCGCTTTTGAGTTTACAGTACATACAAACATAAAAACATTTTCAGTTTTTATTTTCTCATACCTTCGGTATAGGAAAGTATTGATTTGGTGAAAATTTTCGAAATGTAGATTTTAATGGAAATACACGTTTTGAGGCTCAATGAACACAAAAAAGTGGCTTTTAAAAAATGTCTGTCTGTGGGTATGTGTGTGGATGGGTGATGCCTCTACAGGCGAAAGTACGCAACCGATTTAGGTGAAATTTTAAATCAAGAAGTGTATCAAAAATTGCAGTTCTTGTTAAGCTTTTCATAAAAGTTCAAAACCAGAAACGGAAGTTAGACATGTTTTTTGGTAGCGTTATTTTATGAAAACTCTCAACTTTAACGGCCATTTAATTAAAAAGTAGTTGTTTGAGCGGGATCAGCTACCACTTGTTTGAGAGCCCATCCTAGGTAGTATACGATGAAATATATAATATAATAATGCCCCGAAAAATATTGCAATGGCGCTGCTTCAAAATTTTGAAAATGTTCAAAAAGAATTTCTCAAAAACTGTATACACTATTTTTTTAAAACCTTCTGAGCCGATAGAGCTTGCATTGAACTACAAATTTATTATTTATTTATCTCCCAAATTTTACTCTGACGCTTTCCAGGAATTTTTAAAAAATTTGAAATTGATTAATTATTTATTCAAAAACGCAAACGCCGATCGTTATAAACTTTTATCAGTTCGATAGATTATTTAAAGTACCTTATTAGGATTTGCTAGAATTTTCAACTATTTTAAAGATTAAGAAAAAAAAACGATCTTTCTTAATATCAACAACGCGTTTTTAAGCAGTCACGTAATTTTTACTACGCCTATCAATTAGCTCTAATTAAAAAATATATTTTTCATTTTTTGCATTTTTGATAACTCTTTAAATAAACCATTTATATCGACTTTTAGTACGAAATCCGAAGCGCATCTAATTTTACTGTAGGGCGGGTGGTTCTGTTCCTACTATTTTTATGCGGTATGCGACATCGTAGGGTTGCCTATATAACGCCCACTTACTCAAAAAGTTGTGGCCTGACAGGCATCAGCTATAGCTTGTTAGAGAGCCCTTTGTAGGTGGTAGACGATGAAACAAACTTAATTTCGTAAATCTGAAAACGATCGCTCTTTTCAAAATTTTGAAAATTTGAAAAAGTATTATTCAATACCGTCGTACCTGTTTTTTTTTAAACTTTGTATGCTGTTAGAACAGAAGATTGGCTACAATTTGATTGTTTTCTGAAAGCTATAATTTCACGGTGCCGCTTTCTATGAATTTGGATTGATGGAATGGGGGTTGCCTATATAGCTTGCTTTCTTAGAAATCTAACAGTCGGCGAAATGTATAATTATAAAATTTACACTTTTGCAAATACGGTAAGTAAGTATTAATATCTAGTATGGGAAAGTCCAGTCGAAGTCCACACTTCATTTTTTTTAAATTGTATTTAATTTTGTCTCTGTGTTTCACATTCATAACAGTCACAGTCACATGATCGCCAGCATTGACATGCGCGTACACATTGCACATGGCTATACTGATACCACAACACTACTCACATATGCATACAAGGTGTTGCATGACTCTGTACAAACTAAAGAAGGACATTCTTCAGGTCATTTTTAGTAGAAGATGATACACCCGTAGTAAATGGAATTCAACGAAAATAAATAAAAATTTAAATCATCAATCATTAATAGTCATACAAAATGCATATCAAACATTTTAATATTTGGCAGATATATTGATTAAAGCGTGACTAGACTTTTCCATGTTTGGGAAGTTGTAACTCCGCGAGGTAGCGTTGCCGCAGTCATGTTTATTAGACGTTTTCTACTAAAACTGACTTAAATAATGTCCTCCGTAAGTGTTTGTACAGAGTCATGCAACGTCTTGTGTGCATATGTGAGTAGCGTGTTGTGGTATCAGTATAGCCATTCCAATGCTGGCGAGCATGTAACTATGACTCTACTGGGCTAAAACAAGGAGGGAGAATTAAATAAAAATGCATAAAGTTTTTTTCACGCTACAGGCAAGGTAAATAGACGATACATCCATAGCCACAAAAGATGAAAATGGCTAATAACATTCGTTTACTTTTTGCACTTGACTACGGAACTTAACAGTGTCATTTACATTCCTAGGAAAATAATAATTAAAGCAGCAAGGTACAGATTCCAATATTTTATTTCAAACAGAATATTAATAGTTATTTAAGTATCAAGGAATGTAAGGACGTAATAACATCCGAGGTAGGCGAATACGAGCTGAGGCGGAGCCGAAGCTTGTCGCCTGCCGAGGATGTTATTAGTCGATACATTCCGTGTTACTTATTAAATTTTTCACGCTACCGGCAATGTAAGTAGGCCTACAGGTAGAAATTTAATCATATTTTTAAAAGTTCGTTTTGACAGCTGTCATCGGAATTATTTTTTAAAAGCCCCATTATTCTAAGTTGTCTGTGCTTGTTACCATATCAACGAACAGTTAAAATCAACATTATTTCCCTAGGACTGTAAGTGACACTATTAAGTTCCGTCGTCAAGGGCAACTAGTACACGAATGTTATCAGCCACTTACGATCCCTGTAGCTATGGATGTAAGGCCTACTTACATTGCCGGTAGCGTGAAAAAGGTTTATTTTAACTGTTCGTTGATATGGTAACAAGCACAGGCAACTTAAAGTAATGGGGTTTTAAAAAATAATTCCGATGACAGCAGTCAAAACGAACTTTTAAAAATATGATTAAATTTCTACTTGTAGCGTGAAAAATTTAATAAGTAACACGGAATGTATCGCCTATTAACATTCGGCAGGCCACAAGCCTCGGCTTTGCCTCGGTTCGTATTTACCTACCTCGAATGTTATTACGTCTTTACATTCCTTGTTACTTAAATAAGTATTTATGCATTATATTAGTATGTATAATATATTATGACCTCAAAAGCTTAAAAATCAGAACTGTCTCGCCAAAATCGGTACTTATAACCACTTTAAGTATAAACTATAAAGGTACTGATATGTCAAAGAAACGTCACACTGAAGTGTGACTTGTATTAACTAATTAGTTTTTTATAATGCCGTTATTGCTAATTTTTAAAATGCTATATTATTTACCGATTGTTACGTGTAAATTTGGTATACATTAAAGTAAATGAGAAGAAGCTTTGTTAACCAAAAAATTCCATTGTCAAAATCAGATTGTGCCTCATCAGAACAGCATCAGCAACCCCATGAAGGGATGCAAACTTCTTCAACCCCAAATGGTAAAGTCAATCAAGTTTATATCGCTGAAAACATCCCGAAACAATATTTCGAGCAGCACAATGTGCAGAATGTAAGTACTAGCTTGAAATTGTGCTTTATTCAACGAAAAATTTGACAGGGTAAAAATAAATTGAAAAAATTGTTTACAATTTGTAAATGTACCTATTTGCATTGATAACTTTCTGTTGATTATTGCTATTTTATTTATAGGTAAAAATTTTGATTTACTATTTAAATATTATTACTATTTTTGATCAAATTTAGTTCCGAAGTAGCGCAAATAATTACAAAACCATTTTTTATTTGTTTTCAGGTAAACATAGCTAGAATTATATCAGATAAGCAACCAAATTCAGTATCAAAAGAAGATGGTATGAAAGTACACGGACACACGTATAGATATTCTGGACCTAAAAAACCGCCTTTTACGTATACCGAACTAATAGAACACGCTCTCAACGAAAAGGGAGAACTCACTGTTTCAGGAATCTACCAATGGATATCGTAAGTCCAAATTTTGTTCTTTCATACAGGGTTGAGCAAAAGTACGAAACAATGCAAATATCTTCAATACGGCAACCGCGATTTTGACAAAATTTTTTACATGAAGGTTCCGATATACGGCGGATACAATGAAAGTATCGGCGGTTTAATAAAACTGCCGGTTTAACCGAAAATGATATTAACTTTTTTATTTTAAATGGAACACCCTGTATATTTTTCGATATATCGATAGAACTCTTTTTTGCGAGTTTAGTGATATAAGGTTTTATGCCTTTATTTTCAATAATTTGAGGTTTTGAACAATAATGTTTCGTAATTGTTATCTAGCATTGTTATCTAACATTTCCGGTGTGATAGAGCGACAACATTGAATTATCCTTTCGTGTAGATGTTCTTCATTTCGAATGGGCACTTCATAGACATAATTTATTAATGTGCCCCACAAAAAAAAGTCTAGCGGAGTCAAATCGGGACTACGGGCAGGCCAAGGATGCAATGCACCTCGTCCAATTACGCTGTTGGAATTCGTCTACCTGGAAAGCGTTGCGCATACAAAGTACTGGCAGCACTCGCATTTTTTCGACATTCACCCAGAATTAGAAGCATGTCCACTTTGTCAGCGTTGGAATACATTTTGCACCAAAGATTAGTGATCGATAATCTTTGTTTTGCACCGTTCAAGTAATGTGGCTTAACGAATTTGATTAGTAAACTGTCAAGTTAATGCAAACATGATTGCCCTGATCTTAATTATAGAAATATTTTGTTTTAAAATAATAGTCGGCAGTGACTTGTATTGAGTGTTGCCTATTTAAAAAAAATTAGGCTCGGAGTTTTAAAATGGGCACTCTGTATATCAAAAAATATACACAGTGTTCTATTTAAAATAAAAACGTTGATATCATTTCCGTCTTAACCGGAAGTTTTTTTAAACCGCCAATACCTTCATTGTATTTGCCATACATCTAAACCTTGATGTACATTTTTTTTTTCAAAATTGCGGTTGCCGTATTTAAGATATTTGCATTGTTCCGTACTTTTGCTCAACCCTGTACACTAATCGAAACCGACTTTAACTTATATTCCTACATTTATAAGTTTAACTAGTTATGAACTTGGGGTGTTGTAAATATGTATTCTCCATCAGTTTCTTTCATTTTTTAGGTGAATAACCGATTGAAAAATGTATACCTAACCCTGTTTAATAAATTCGACTTATTTATATTTCTTTCCCCTTTTAGTAATTTTCAGTATACGTTTTCTAGAAATTTTACGATAATACTTCTAAGTTTAGGAATTCCAACAATCAAAATATTTGGTTTGGTATTTATCCACGTCGTCCTCCTTTGCTTCAATTTTACGTAATCTTCCAACTAATTCTAGAAAGCAAACATGACATCACAGTCTCTTTTCCCTACAAAAGCATAATAGTCGATAAATTTGCATGTGGTAAATCACTGCATTAAAATATATTTGAGGAGATGGCAGGGGTTAAACCAAGTTGTGAATCGTTCCCTGGAGATCGTCGATATTCCGTACCAGGTACGAATTAACCGCGGTCGCAAGACTGCCATCGCGCAATTTTGAGTCCTGCAATCCACCTGGCCATGGGGGTGTGGGGACCTTTAATTTTTTCCACCCCCGGCATGATCCCTTTTGGGCAATTAGCGTGTTTAAATGCTCGACACGGTTCAGTGGACATCGGTGGCTCGTGACAGGGCGGTTCTCATAACCCTTTGGACACAGGATGGAAGGAAGTAATAATCTAAATTAGAATTGGGATGAAAACTAATGAGAATAAAAATTAATGTAAAAAACAAAAAGATCCTTAACTAATTTTCAGCTGTGCATGGGGTGTCCACTTAATTTAGCGCTTCACTGAAATCTTAAAAGAGTTTTACATTTTCATTACTATACAGGATGTTCTGACAAAAGTAGTGATTAATAATTCCATAGATTTTGGGTGTAAAAATACAGAGTGGCTAGGAAAACCCCGGCCACTTTTATTGCGGCGGTCAAGAGATGGCGCTTTAGTAAAGAAAAATTAAATTAAAATACTGGCAACAACGCAGAATCCAAAACGTTTTAGTTATTAAATGCGCCCCATATTAAATCAAAACAACTAAAACGTCTTGGATTCTGCGTTGTTGCCAGTATTTTAATTTAATTTTTCTTTACTAAAGCGCCATCTCTTGACCGCCGCAAGAAAAGTGGCCGGGGTTTTCTTAGCCACTCTGTATGTCGATTTAACTAAATTTACCTACAACTAAGCAATATGTCGGATTTACCAATAGGCTAAATAGGGCCTCATTTGTTCTTCATAATTTTGGGCTTAAATCTATGCGTCTCTCTATTTTTGAACATTGTGTCAAATTGGGAGCTCCAAAATAATGTTTTAATTATTTTTTAAGCTTTAAAATGCACATACTATTGTCTTGTGTAGGTAAATTTTTATAGAAACTTAGTAACGCAATATTATAACCGGTAATCTAGGTAGTGTTACACCCATGCGTACTACCTGAAGCTGGGGTAACTGCAACAGTGCAACTGTTGCCAAGTGTTCCGTTTACTGTTCCACCGGCAGCTCTTATCATGGCAAGGTGAGAGCCTTTGCAGTTTGAGTTTCTTTAAAGATAAGTCTTTCGTATGTAATCTTTTCACGGCTTCCTGGATTCATACCGACTTTTTATATTTTGATTCTCTAAAAGTTTTATATAGCGCACGGTAGCTGGCGCCATCTAGCGGTTTGCGCTAGAAAGAATATATTAAAAATTTAATTATTAAATGAGATAGCCGTGGTTTACATAATCTATGTAGTCGCGTTTGATTGCCAACACATTACCATGTGGCAGAAATGGTAAATTTCCTCCTGCAATATTGCAGGGAAATGCCTGTTCATGAATTTCCCAGTAATACAGAACTCCCAACAAAACGGAAGATATTCCTAAAATGTTTATAAAAGTAAGTAGTCAGTTAAATCACAGCATATTTTTGAGTTTCATATTTATTCATTTCAGACCTTAACAAAATAATAGATTATTTATTTTAATTGCTAAACCTATAGCGTTTGCAAAGAAAATATATCAAAAAAACAAACAAAAACTAGACGATTTTATAACGAAAAATGCAATAAATTTCCTTTGGTTAACCTTTAATAATTCGCTAAAATATGTTGTAGGGTTTTAGTTTAAAATAAATAATCAGTTATACTATAAGTAGTACTCTATCGTAATAGAAATTTTATTATAAAAAAGTGAAACTACTAAATTAAAAAATGTTTTTCGTCGTATTGTTAGAAAGTAGGCTTTTCGACCCTCATTTCGTGGTCTAAAGTTGACAATTATTGCTTAACGGAAGACAAAGTAATTTTTTCGTCGGCCATGTTAGAAAGTAGGTTTTTCGAATCGCATTTTATGGTCGAAAGTTAACAGTTGCCGCTCCGCGGGAGCAAAAATTAATTTTCGTCACAAGGCACTTAAACGCGATTTTGCTCCTGCTTTTAAATGCGAATGCTGATTGCGTTTCGTTTATTTTACTTAGATGCGTCTTGTATACCATGGTTCCCGTGGATAATAAAGGTATCTTATTTGCAAAAGTCAATTTTTACACAACTGTCAAATTAAATAATTTAATAATTTAGATTAAGAAAGTGATACATTTTTCCCCGCGTGTGCACATATGGGAAAAAGACACTTTCTTCCCGAGTTTCACATTTGGTTTCTTCGTCGACCTCGAGAAGTTGATCAAAAAACACATTCGTTTTTAAATTAATCCAAATTAAATTATTTAATTTGACAATTGTGTAAAAATTGAGTTTTTCAAATAAGATGCTTTTATTATCCACGGCAACCATGGTATATAAGACGTATCTAAGTAAAATATTATTAAAAGCGGTAGCAATTTCTCATTTTCGTCTCTTAGAACGAAAATTGATTTTTGCTCTAGCCAAGCGGCAAATGTCAAATTTCGACCACCAAATTAGGGTCGAAATGCCTACTTTCCAACAATGTCGACGAAAAAATAATTTAACGGAAATAGTCGGGGGGGGGGCGTCTATGGACCCCAAAAAACTAATTTAAAAAAAATGTCTGTCTGTGGGTGGGTGGGTGGGTGGGTCCGTTACGCTCCATATCTCCGGAACGGCTGGACCGATTTTGATGTGCTTTGGAATGAGGGGGTATATCAAAAATTCACCGATAAAATAAGCTTTTAAAAAAAAACCGAAACCGGAAGCGGAAGTTAGACATGTTTTTTTGGTAGGTTTTTTTTATGAAACTGAATTTTGGAAATTTTAATAGTGGAGATTAAAGAAGGCCTTAGGAAAAATCAAACGATTTTTTACCGAACTCTCTAGCTTTAAAATGGCGGCCGCTACGAATTTTTGAACATTTCGACTTTTACGCCCATTTACTCGAAAACCAGTTATCTGATTGGAATCAACTACATCTGGTTTGGTAGCCCTTCAAGGGTACTATACCATGAAATATAATTAATTTTGAAATTATAAAAACGGTCGCAATGACATCACTCCAAAATTTTGAAATTTTTCAAAAAAATATTTCTCAAAAACTGCCCACACGTTTTTGTTTTTTTTTTTAACTTTTTAAGCTGATAGAGCTGGGAATCTTCTACAATTTGTTTCTTTGCGCATTGCTATAACTTTACTGTGACGCCCTATATGAATTTTTGAAAATTGAAAATTGGTACCCTTTTAATTTAACGGGGAGCAATAAAATATTTCTGTTAAAGCAATATAGCTCATCATTGATAGCAAAATCCGAATATCATAATATTTTTTTGATACTTTAATATTTAGGGGGGCCACTGTTCCCCATCCCCCCCAAAATTTTCGCTACAAAATTAAAAAATTGATTTCTTATTTTGTTTGCTCTTCGAGAATCTTTTTACAAAAAATCAAAAAATCGAATTTTTTGCCCCTTAATAATCTTTTTGTCCTTTCTACAGCAGTTGTATTCTTGTACTAGTCGTTTAATGTTCAGTGTAGGCTAACTTTTTTATTTTAATAGATAGACTCGCAAACCCAAGAGCAAAGTTGTAGGGCAAATTCTTCTCGATTGTATTTAAGAAAAAAACTTGAGTTTCCAATTTTAATATGGCGGCCACGGTAAAAAATAACTTTTTTTTAAATGGCAACGTGGCATTTTGGCTTTAAAATCAGAAAGGTTTTGAAATTCTAAATACAAATTAATAAGAGTAATTTCTTGCTAAAAATAATACTTCTCGAGTTATTAATATATTTTCAAATATCAATTTCCGCGCTTCCGTTGATTCAGTCCGAATATTTTACCCAACCTTATGCTTGCAGCGCAGCGGTCGGTCTTTCTTCAACCGCTTCAAGATGTTACAACTTATAAGAACTATTTACTTTAACTAGTCGTATCTAGACAGGTGTATATCGAAAGTGTTGGAAAATATAAAACAATGTATTTAAATGTATAGGAAAGTCCAGGCGAAGTGTTTCGCTCATTTTTTGATAAATTTCTCAACTTTACCTTGTGTGCTGGGAAACAAAGTATCACTTTCTTCCCTTGTGACACAAATAGCTATTAATTAAACACGACAGATTAATAAAAAAAAAAGTAAAATTTCGTATTTTATTATTGTTCGTGCTTTTATTCTCTGACAAACGAATGTAAGCAGCAGTTTATCTCACATTTTAGGTAAGAGTTGATTTTAGACGTACATCTTTCTAGCTAACGCGGCAGAGACGGTGTCTGAACTCATTAATCGATTCATTCGTAAATTTAAATTGCAGTGTTCTCTGGAGAAAGAAGTGCAATGTTTTAAAACATGTTTTTTTAATCTTCACATTAGTATAAAGAATACACACAGCTAAAAAAATTAAAAAAAGTTGCATCGGCCGGGAATCGAACCCGGGCCGCCCGCGTGGCAGGCGAGCATTCTACCACTGAACCACCGATGCTACGTAGTAGTTTGTTTAATTGACAGCAGAATACCATCATTATTGTCTACCAACGGCCTATTTTATTAATAATTAAATTTCTTAGATTTATTTACTACGCATTTTTTTTAAACTTAAAATTAATTAGATGTTAAAAATTACACTTGTAATAAATAATATCTTAAAATGAAAACCTTTATCGTATTAATTATATCTAGATTTCCTGTTTTATTAAAAATGCGTGCATTAAAGATTTTCAATAAATAGAACAAATTCTAAATAATTTTGTAAGTAGTTTTAGTTGAAATTTGTACTATTCGAATTGGTGTTTAGTAGGCTGCGCAAAAAATGTACGTTTTATGCCCAAACATTTTAAATACGTCAAAACAACAACAAAGCTGTGTAAACTCAGCCTTATTAAGTCGAAAATTACCTATACCAAATTTTAACATACTCATAATTTTTTTGTAGTAGTAAGGTAAAAATAGTTATTTGCGCCACGAATGTAAGGACGTGTAATAACATTCGAGAAAAAGTAATATAAACCGAGGCGTAGCCGAGGTTTATATTGCTTTCCGAGAATGTTATATCCTTACATTACGTGTTGCTTATTATACCATCTGTCCATAAAGTAATCCTCCCCCCCCCCCCCAACTAACTTTTGAACGACTTGATATTTTACCATAACATTTGGTGTGCTTTAATGGGAAATTTAATACTATTTTTAAGCCAATAATTAAATTTTGTGTCATTCAAAATGGCGGCTGGGCGCCATTAAGAAATTTTTTTTTAAATCAAAAGGGGGACACCTCGTTTGAAAGGTCTTTTAGTTCTGCGTCTGATCCTAGAGTTTCAAAGAAAAATATTCAGCCATAACAAAATGGAAGATTTTAAACAAATGGACTTACTCAATTCAAAATTTTTTTAATTTTTTTATTTACAAGACAAAATTTTCCCAGAAACATCTCAGGTGGCTGGAAATAATATTGAAAACGTTATGTTCCAACAAGACGGTGCGCCGCCTCATTATTATAGGCTTGTTTCTGACTTTCTCAACGGACATTTTCCTGGAAGATGGATTGGTAGGCAGGGGCCTGTAGAATAGCCGGCTCGCTCCCCAGATTTAACCCCCTTAGATTTTTTCTATGGGAATATCTGAAACCGAAAGTGTACAGAGCCCGTCCAGAAACAATTGAAGAACTAGAGCAACGCATTACAGAAGTTTGCAGAAATATCACTCCAGAAACGTATGAAAATGTAAGTCAGGAATTTCATAGCCGACTTTTTATGCACCAAGAAGTGAGAAGTGAACATTTCGAACACTTAATTTAATTTCTTTTTGCTTTAATTCTTAATTTTTTGAATAAACTTCTTTATCTTCAAACAATTGTCATTTTGTTATGGCTGAATATTTTTCTTTGAAACTCTAGGATCACGCGCAGAACTAAAAGACCTTCCAAACAAGGTGTCACTCAACCCCGCTTATTATTAAAAAAAAATTAAAATATATCACCCAGTCGCCATTTTGAATGATACAAAATTTAGTTATTTGCTAAAAAATAGTATTTAATTTCCCATTAAAATACACCAAATTTTGTAATAAAATATCAAGTCGTTCAAAAGTTAGTTGGGGTGGGGGTGGGGGGGGGGGTTACTTTATAGACACAGTGTATATTTCTCAGTACCGGCAGCATTTAGCTTAAAATAATAAGAAAATATTTGTAAAATTTGGCATCTGTCATTTTGTTTTAATTTTTTTTATTTCACAAGTTAGCTCTGTCTGTTGCTGTAAACCTAATTTGCTATGATTTTCCATTTGATTTTCCTAGGAATGTTATTGACAGGTGACACTATTAAGTTCCGTCGTCATACAGTGTGTAACAGACCACCTACGCCCTATGTTTTACGGCTAAACCATTGAACCTACAAAGGATAGGATAATTTGTCATATAAATCGTACACAAGGTATTTACGAAAAATATTTACAAATTTTTCGTAGCCCCGAAAAGGGTAGTTTTGGGGAGGGCTAGGGAGGTTTCTCGAGATTTTCAAATACGAAGCTGGGTCAACTCATACCTCATTTAAAGGGTCTTTTTAAATTCAACAATTAAAAAAAAATCGATAGCTCAAACCACGTATTATATTTTTTACAAAATAGCGGCTTCATGTATAAAATTTCCTCCCTTATATCGGATGAATCGCTCTCTCTCTCTACCACATCTAAGGCAGTTAAACTAAATATATTTTGCTGATTTATAAAATCTATTAACACAACATTTAAATTCACGTGCGAGCCGGAGTTGGACAACTCAACATCGCACTCGCACTAAACCTTTATTATACCGGGTGGGAAACTATTAATGCGTGTGTAGATTATTTTGCCGAATAGGTTGTGCAGCGTGTCGTGATTGTTTTAAATGTAATATTAATAACTTAATATAAAACAATCACGACACGGTGCACATTCTGTTCGCCAAAAACACCAAAACACACAATAATAATTTCCCACCGGGTATAATAAAGGTTTAGTGAGAGTGCGATGTTGTTTTCAAACTCCAACTCGCACATGAATTTAAATGTTATGTGCGTAGATTTTATAAATCAGCAAAAAATTTCTATTTCACTGCCTTAGAGGAAGCGTACAAAAATTAAATTGGCTGAAACCCATACCTAACAGAGGATTTCTGAAAACACGACTGTTTTGCAAACAATGTTACTATCGGTAGTTTTGGGACACCTTGTATAATAAGATAAAATCGAGTTGAACGGCTCACGAAGTAGAAAGAAGAAAAGAAGTGATAGGAACGGGAAGAATAAAAATTCCTATAGTATAAAACTAAGTTGAAAATTTGATTGAGTTTATAAACAAATATTTACCACACCATAGTTTATTGTAAATAAAACAATTCTTAACTTCAACAGGTTTTTATTTTAGCTTTATACGTGTTTACACGTCATTATCAAAGACAAGATTAAAAGTAAGCAGTTGGTGTTGCTATAGGAACAATAAATCTTCATAACTTGATCTTGGTTTTCTATATCTGCGTCCAGATAAATTAATTTTTTATTTTGACTGACCTAACCCGGATGAATTATAAGTGTAGCGAGATGCAGTTGGTGTATTTTACCAATATATGGTCACATCTTCACAGTGTGTTGTAATAAAAGACAAACTCATGTTCAGAAGTTTTTAAAAAGATTGTTTTAAGGTACTAAAGGAAGTCTTTATCGCTAGGTCTTAGTTCTCGGTTTAATTAGGCAATAAAATCAATTAATCAATAATAAAAACCAAGAATCATGTTTTGGCGCATGGCTTTCACAACAACAAAAATCATAATCAACAGAAGCTTTTTACAAAACACAATCCCGGTCATGAATTAAAACCCTTCAACCTTCAGCCACCGTGAAATGCGCTATGAATACCTAATACCAGTCGAAACAATTATAATAATTGCTGGTCTATTATCACGTCGTGTGTACAGACACGGGTCGTTAGACACAGGTGGCTATTGTAAAATTACTTACATGTGAATATTACAATATTAAAACCCACCCCTTTTATTTCTCCATAAACCTGCAACCGCTCTGGTATACATCCGGCAATATATCCACACTAAATCGCCCCCAAAAATATAAAAAATACTGATCCCTAGCTTCCTTCATAGTTTTCTGTGCCTGGTACGATTCCTCAAAAGAGCGTGGCCACAAATAATGCTGAAGGGATAACGTCGGAGTTGACTGATCATTTATGTCCTAAGCTTTGACTTTAAAACGCAAATCGCGAACAAAGAATAATAAAAAAAGGTTATAAAATGCCCTCTAAACTGTAACTGTCGCTGACGATGGTACCTTAACTGGTTGCATGCAAGAGAAACATTTTGGGGGTGTCGTTCTTTAAATCTTGTAGCAATTTTAAAATATTTTTTATTAATTTATTATTATTACAGCTGCTAAAATAATAAAAGTAGGTTAAATACAGCGTTGTTAAATTGTGAGCGGGATATACTTAATTAACATGTCCTCTTCTATATTTAAGACTAGATTTTCAGAAATACTGCTGTTGATTCTATACAGGGTGTTTCACGGAGTTCGGGCCATATTATTTTTAACCATATCGTAATTTGGTTAAAATCAAAGTAGGATTGTCTGCAGAATTTTATCACATTACATACATACTTGTACAATCTACGCAATAAGAGCAAAATACGTATTTTGTAGCATTTTTTCTAAAACTTTGTTTTATGAAATTATAAGCAAACGATTTTTTCCCGATTTTTTGAAAGTTTTGACTTTAACGTCTTATTATTCAAAAGGAGTTGCCAGATCGGCAATGTGTGCGGGTGTGTACGCGCACTCCATAACTCTGAAATTTGAGGTTTTGAATATGAGGGTAGGTACTTAAAAAAAGTATCGAAAAAATAAACTTTTGAAACGAATCTGATATCAGAAGCGGAAGTAAGACCATGCTGGTAGCATGGTAGCGCGGAAAACGAATTTTTTTAAAATCTGAAAACAGAGAGATAGAAGGCAAAGCAATTTTCTGAACTTTCTAGCTTCAAAATGGCGGCTGTTACGTTTTTTTAGTAAATTTTGACTTTAGCGTCTTATTACTCAAAAACGAGTAAACAGATAGGGATTTCAATTTGCATCGTAACAGCCGTATAGAGACACAATGTTACTGTGCACAGACATTTTGGAAAAGATGACAATAACTATAATTCTTCTTCTTACAGTGCCATACCTCATCAGGTCTGTGTTTGGTTCGCGGCTATAGATATTTTGCACAGACAGACATAGGGGACCTACAGTTTAACGTAGGCTCCGAACCATAGGAAGTGCATGCACTTCTTCTCCAGAGAGGTCTTCCTGGGGAAAAATCCACCTCGCTGCTTTCCCGTTGCCTTGCGAGGGAGAACGACCGGGCCGGGGATCGAACCCGGATCCGCTGCATTGATAGCCTGCGCTCTTGCCACTGAGCTACGGCCGCTCAGTTTTTCTCTGGGACACCTTCTATGAATTTTTGTCAATTTTCTCTCTCCCTCGCCCAATTTGTGGTACACGAATTTGTTTTTTTTTAATCTCCAGAAATCATTATCCAAAATATTAAAACAAAATTTTGTTTCCTCGTAAAAAACTTTGAAAAACTTTCACGTACTACCAGTTTCATTTACATTACTTTCTCTATCCCTTTTTGAAGCCTGTGAGAGATCCATACGTTGACCGAAGTATACAAGTCTCACGGCGCGTGAAGAACGGTCTAGGACGTTTGGGCGCGGCCGATTGGACGTGGGACATTTGGGGGCAGAGACGTGTCGACGCGGGTCGTTTTGGCGCAGGGACGTCTTTGCGCCCAAACGTCCCTGCACTGCATTATTCCTGCGCCCAAACGGCCGCTCCAAATCGGCCGCGCCCGTACCTACGGTTCCTGCAGCTGTAAAAGTGGTGAGATATTGTTGTAGTCAATGTTGGGGCGTAAATACAATAATAATAAAATACTTTTGCATATATTGCTCACTTTTTATTTTTATTTCTTCGTTTTGTGTTGTTTAATTATACCGATTTCCACTTTTTATATTATTCTTTTCAATTGATATTTTAGCTACCTACTCGTAGAGGTCAACAAAATTAATTTAAAAAAATTTAATTTCAGAGATCACTTCCCATTTTACAAACAAAACGACGACAGATGGAAAAACTCAGTAAGACACAACTTATCAATAAATCCACACTTTAGGAAAGGCAATAAAGCTGTTCATGGGGCTGGCCACCTTTGGACGATTGCTCAACGTGAGGATAGAAAAACCTGGAACATTGTATGATTTTTTTTAAATAAACTGCCAGTATCAGTATGTTAATTATTGAACATTTTAGAAAAAGCAGCGGATGCAACAATTCATACAAACATCATTTAACGATTATAACAAAGAACGACAGCTTGAAATGGAACTTGAAACGGCTACTGCTAGTATTCTTCCAGAAAATAACGAAGGAAACTTGAATGATCTTAATGTAAGTGCGGACTTAGTATATATAAGAGCATTAATTACGTAACAGTTTTTGTTGTAATTTCAGAGGCATGGTTTAATTTCAATACCAAATGAAAAAGACCAACAGATAGAGATTGAATATGTAAATGTCATCGATGTAACTAATGGACTTGGAGGTAATTACTTATTTCTCGGGGAATTGCGTTTAAGGACAATGTAAAATGTCTGTCACTAGAATACTAATAGTACATCTGGTAGTTATTGCTTGAAGAATGGTAAATAACTTATAAAGTGGAATTATTCGAGACACAGTCAAAGTAGTAATTGTTTTGCGTTTTTCTATAATATTCTGTGCTTCTTGCTGTGTGTTTGAAATATGACGATTTTAGCTTCAAATGTTGGCTTCAAGACGCAAAAAACATCTGGCAACACTGGTTGCCAGTCGTTAGCAAAGTCTGGTAAAGGACATAGATCTCTGGTGCAATTTTTTTGATGCAATTCAGTTTCTACACATTTCCTTCTTGAGTAGGTTGGTAACAAAAATTAGCAGAGACATAAGACATTGTATTTTTATTGTAACACTTTCATTTGTCTTTTCATTCGTTTCACAATCTGATCTTCATAAATCTGGCCTTTGAGGTTCTCGGCTTTTAAATGTTATTTTAACATCGAAAGTCAAATTATTTTGAATAACAATTCTATCAAACTGTTTACAGAATTGTCCGTAGCCATGTTTGTGGCAATTCGGGACAAACTATCCGGCGCGTATAATAAACAATCTACATGACAAATTATTTAATGCCCCCGCAACCCTATTGAACTGCTGTGAATCTTTCTCCCAATGCTCGTGCAGTTCCCTTACTGTTGAGCTTAGGACGAAATTTTTACTATGTGCTCCGGTGTCTCGCTCTAACCTCTAAGGCCCTACCCTACTCGCTGTTCTAAAAACATTTGTGTCATTTTGGCCAACTCAAACTAACTTCATGCTACTAACGATCTCAAATAAATTTATTTTCTTGAATTTTCAATTATATAAAATTTTTAAACAGTAAAAATAGAAAAAAAATACAAAATCGTATTAAATAGCTAGGAGGGCAGTGCCCCGTTGCCCTCCCTGTATCTCATATATTCCCCTTCCTTGATGTGCTGTGCGTTACTAGTATTGCTTTTTCGACATATGTACTTTTATTTACACGTTTCATTTTCGTTTATTGTAAGTCCTCTTCTGCTTGCCTCTTCTATATGTTTAAAGGTCCCACTTAGCTTTCTTCTATTTCTTGAAACTATATAGCTATATTATTAGCGTCCGCAAATATTTGCATTTCTCAGTCGTTTATTGTTGTCTTTCTAATAATATATTTTTTCTACGACTATTTTAGAGTATAAGCATTCTGATACAATTTTTAATTACGGAATAACTTACATTCTACACTTGTTATAGAATATTTAATTCTAACACTGTTCTGAATAATAAAGGTTGCGTCTCTCGTCTATCAACTGTTTTTACTTTCCTATACTTTCAGTATAGGGAAGTATTGATTTCATGCAAATTTTCAAAATCGAGATTTTGACGGAAATACATGTTTTGGGCTTCCAGGATCCTAAAAAAGTGGTTTTTAAAAAATGTCTGTCTGTGGGTGGGTGGGTGTGTGGGTGGGTGGGTGGGTGGGTGTGTGGGTAACGCTCATATCTCCGGAACGGCTGGACCGATTTCGATGTGCTTTGGAATGAGGAGGTATATCAAAAATTCATAGACAAAATAAGCTTTTAAAAAGAATCCGAAACCGGAAGCGGAAGTTAGACATGTTTTTTTGGTAGCATTTTTTTCAGAAACTGAATTTTGGAAACTGGAATAGTGGAAATTATAGAAGGCCTTAGAACAAATCAAACGTTTTTTTACCGAACTCTCTAGCTTCAACATGGCGGCCGATACGAATTTTTGAAAATTTCGACTTTAACGCCCATTTACTCAAACACCAGTTGTTTGATTGGGATCAACTACATTTTGTTTGGTAACCCCTTAAGGGTACTATACCACGAAA
Source organism: Ctenicera cuprea (assembly GCA_958336395.1). Classification (NCBI taxonomy): domain Eukaryota; kingdom Metazoa; phylum Arthropoda; class Insecta; order Coleoptera; family Elateridae; genus Ctenicera; species Ctenicera cuprea. The sequence goes on from OY284494.1 coordinate 27,001,514, forward strand.
TATCATTAATTTTGAAAATCGAAATACGATCTCAATGGCACCACTCCAAAATTTTTAAAGTTTTCAAAAAAACAATCTCAAAAACTGCCCACACGTTTTTGTTTAAACTTTTTAAGCTGATAGAGATAGGCATCTGCTACAATTTTGTTTTTTGCCCATTGTTATAATTTCACTGTGATGCCCTCTATGAATTTTTGAAAATTGAAAATTGGTACCCTTTTATTTATTTAACGGGGAGCAATAAAATATTTCTGTTAAAGCAATATAGTTCATCATTGACAGCAAAATCCGAATATCGTAATACTTTTTCGATAATTTAATATTTAGGGGGTCTACTATTCCCCCTCCCCCCAAATTTTTTCGATAAAAAATTAAAAATTTGGTTTCTTGTTTTATTTGCTCTAGGAGAATCTTTTTACAAAAAATCAAAAAATTGAATTTTTTGCCCCTTAATAATCTTTTTGTCCTTTGAAGAATTTCACATACTTTCTACAGCAGTTGTATTCTTGTACTAGTCGTTTAATGTTCAGTGTAGGCTAACTTTTTTATTTTAATAGATAGACTCGCAAACCCAAGAGAAAAGTTGTAGGGCAAATTCTTCTCGATTGTATTTAAGAAAGAAACTTGAGTTTCCAATTTTAATATGGCGGCCACGGTAAAAAATAACTTTTTTTTAAATGGAAACGTAGCATTTTGGCTTTAAAATCAGAAAGGTTTTGAAATTCTAAATACAAATTAATGAGAGTCATTTCTTGCTAAAAATACTACTTCTCGAGTTATTAATACATTTTCAAACATCAACACGCTTCCTTACTCGTGCCTCCGGTTCATTTCAGTTCGGTTGTTTTACATGTACTCAGTTGCAGGCGGAGCCAGCGTGGTAATGGTACGTTTAAGTTACGCTCTTCACGCTTGAAGTTTTTATAAACGCTGTTTACTTTTACTAGCCGGGTCTAGACAGATGTACATGAAAAGTGTTGGAAAATATAAAACAATGTTAATTTATAAGTATAGGAAAGTCCAGGCGAAGTGTTTCGCTCATTTTTATGTTTTGTTGACAGTCACAAACAAAGCGTATTTTAGAAATGAAACTTAAAATTGTCTTATTTTCTAAATTTAATAACCGAAATAATTTATAGTCGTAGAAAAAGTACATTCTGTAACACGTTTGGAATGGCTATTCCGCACTCGTGGACCGTCCCTCTCGCCTTTCGGCTCGGGTGACAAACTTTCCACTCGTGCAGAATATGCCATATTCCAAACTTGTTACAGAATATACTATTCTAGAACTATATTAGGTAAAGTGGCCAATTACACGTTTCCTTGTCGCAATTCTGACTTGATTTAAAAACTGTTAGTTCTGCCATACGCTGTTTTACCGGTGTCATTGATTTTCTTAAATGTAATTTGTGTTAGTTATTGTATTAACTTTTATAGAATGGCTAGTTCTTTCATATCTTGGAGCAGTCTTTCCCTGTTCACCCGGTCAGGTGCATGCCTAAAGTCGATGAACAGTACCTATGCGTCTATCTGTACCATACTGATACCGTTTTTCTACTATTTATGATACATTACATGAATTGCGTATGTTATTGAACTGCTTGATCATAACTCGTACTGATAATCTTCTTTGCTGCGTTTGTCTCAAATAATTATACTTAATTATAATAATATTAATGACGCCTGTTTCTTAATTCTACACTTATACAATGCATGAACATTTAGAAGCCATAGTAATCGTGTATTCTGAAGTAAAAATTTTCAACAAGCATGGATATAGGAATGCATGACCAAAAAATGATAAAATCTACTTTAAAACAATAATTTTGACCACATTTTGACCACTTCATTTCTAGCAGTACACATTTTAATTTCAATGATTATAGCAAGCCGTTTTTGTTTTTAATACGTGTTGTGAAATCAGTATTACAAAACATTTATAATATATACTTTCTGTTTCAGATATCAAGAATGCATTTCAGATATCAGAAATGCATATTAGATATCAGGAATGCATTTTAGATATCAGAAATGCATTCCTTATATCTGAAATAAATTTAAATTTAAACATTAACAAAAGTTACGTTTTAACATTTATATTTTGACTGTGTTATTAATAACATTCAAAATATCGTACTAAATTGGTCAGTTGTTGATTTCCAACATAAATTTATAATTTCACAGTGATATTATAGAAGGTTAAAAATATCGCAGTGAAATATAAAGTGTTTTATTTCAAATGTGTGATTATATTTTTATTATGACTGTGATATCAAAAACATTAAAAATATCTCTGTAAAATTAAAAATTGTTGATTTCTAATATCAGGTGCATTTCTAATTTCACAGTGATATTAAAAACGTTAAAAATATCACAGTGAAATTGAAAACGTTTTAATCTAACATTTACAATTTCACTGTGATATTTTAATGTTTTTAATATCACTGTGAAATTAGAAATGTACCTGATATTAGAATTGCATTTCGCACTGCGATATTTTTAACCTTCCATAATATCACTGTGAAATTATAAATTTATATTAGAAATCAACAACTGGCCATTTTAGTGCGCTATTTTAAACTTTTTTAACAACACAGTCATAATATAAAAGTGTAAAACGTAATTTCTGTTAATGATTTTTTATTTATTTTATTTTTTATTGTATATAAATTAATACTGTGATATAGTGAATTACTGAAAATAAATAACTAAATCTTTAATTCAGTGGCACTCTTACCTATTATTTGGAAGAAATTGTACGATAAATTATATTCTCTGCTTAAACGTCAGAAAATTGAAACGTTAAACACCCAATTGCTACTATTTATACAGTTAAAAATTTTAATGTTACTTTTTTGTGTATATTTGGAATTTTTGCTGATGCTGATATCAAAAACTAGTTTCTGTTATCTGAAATCAATTTCAGATATCAGAAGTGAATTTCTGATGTCTAATATTTATTTCAAATATCAGAAACGCATTTTAGATATCTGAAATTAGTTTCATATATTTAAAAAGAAATCACAAAAAGTAAACAATTTTAATACTATTTTCACCTTTCTCATTAAAAAGTAAAACGGCTTGCCATACATGATCATACTCTTTTTCTGTTTAAATTAGCACACAGCTATTAGCTTGTAAATACAGCACTAGTATTACTAACAAAGGTTTTCTTTCTATTCTATGTCGATACCAAGTTTCATTAGGTATGTTTATAATCACTGTTAGTAACTTTTAGCTCACTTCAAATTCGATTTTTTCAAGTCGAGTTACTTGTATCATATCTCAATTAAAAGCAAATTGTTGGTAAAATAACTTGATATTGGTTTTGTAGATTTCCTCTGCCCCCCAGTACCAAAAGAACAAGTGGTAGAAGAATGTGGCCTTGGTGGGGATTACTTAATTACAGACCTGAATCCAACAGCTCTTGGCTTGAACATATCAGATGCCGAAATCATCACTGGGAATTTGTACGATGATTTAAATTTCCAGTGTTACGAATTGCAGAATGAATAATGAACGAGAATCAGCCAAAATTATGTAATGATTTTAATTCTAGTCATATGTTTTTTGTGTTGTAAATGATTTGGATTCTATATTGATAGTCCAGTCAACACAACAAAATTTTGGTTGAGTCATACGAACATTAAATTTAATTAAATTGTTGTGTTTTATATCAAACTTGTGTTCCAAGGGAGGTAATTATTGTTAGTGGTAGAATTTTGTAATTAACAAATTTTTGTATGCATTTGTAATTTGTGTGTGTACCAAGGGGTTGCTCATGGTTGATGTTCTGAAAACAACAGAATTGTTTTTGGTACTATGCACTAGTCCACCTTCCTAATAAGTATAATAACTTAACTACTTCAGAAAAAACATTTTTCCACAAGCATAAATTTGTTTAATTAAATATACCTATATCAAAATCGATGACTTACTAAACTATACAAATTCTAAATTTATTTGTATTGCACAATTATTGCGATGGTGCATTAGTTGAGCTAAGTTTTGATTGCTTTAGATACCTACTGTTTGATATTGAAGTGTACTTATATAAATGTAGTTGTAATTGTAACTATACATACCTACTTTAAGTGTACTTAGTAGATTTTATTATAATACGAGATTATCCACTCCGTCCATTTTGTAGTGTACAGCAATATGAAGATAACAAGTGTTAAATATATATATTGCTGTAAAGTCTAGATTAAAATATTTTTGTACCATATCATTTAGAGTAATATTAATGTAGTTTAGACAAAATTATGAAACATAATAAACTCTTTTGACTTTCAAAATTTGTAAAAGGAAAATATGAGTAGGCACTACCTTAGGGCAAAGGACAACATCAGAGATCACTAGAGATTACAAATACCTATTGTACTTACATATTATTATGAATAATAATATAGGTACTCCAGTAACAGTAAACATATTTCTGCCCCACAAACGTTTCTGAAATTGTCACTTTGTTACTTGAAACATTTAAGGAATTGATTCAGATGTATTTTATCTGCCTGTGAAACGCCAAATTTCCTACCTAAATTACGTTTCTGATGAAACATTTCACGAATTACATTTGGGCCGGCGGGTGGTCTAGTGGTTAAAGTCCCAGGCTTTGAAACTAGACTTCCAATGGCAGTTGGTTCGAGTCCACTGCTGGTCGGTAATTTTTCTGAATAAGTTAAATCCGACGAGTCCATGGATGGTGTATGTACGTTGGGTTGCATGTCTTTCAGGGGTGGGGCATGTTAGACCGGTGAATAGCACTTAGTGTGCTGAGCCCGGGTAAGGGGGTGGGATGGGAATCATGGGGTCGTGCTCACGCACGGCTTCATGATTCTTAAAAAAAAAAAAAAAAACAATTACATTTCATGGATGTTCCGATTGTTATCACTTTTTCTTTGTTTCTGGTGTATTGCCAAATACACTTTAGTATTAATACGTGTCTGGTAGAGTCCGAAATCTTTTTTTATACTTCTTTGGTATATTTAATAAAATCAATATGTTGCATAAAATATTTATTTGAAAATGAAAAAATATAATTTATAAGAACAGATGCAGAACTTAAGTAGTAAGAAGTGATGGGCACCCAGGAAAATTCCCATCAGGAAAGAATAAAACTTGGTTTTATCACCACAAAAATAAGTTTCCGACTTTTCTCCATAACTATATAAGCAATAATAACTAACCGTAAGGGCTCCCCCGCAAAGTTTTATAACGGGCCCCTACCTCCACCTCCGGTTTTGTTATATAAATAGTTTCCGCGTTTTGCCTGGATATCTGTTATTAAATATTTCAGCTGCCTCCCGATACGTTTTATAATTGTCACCCACAATTAACACAATTTCTATTTTTTCTTCCAAACTCAAAGTCACCGGCATTTTTACTTATTTAGAATTTTAAAGTAATATTAGACGTTCAATGACAGACATGTCACTGTCATGGCAACTTTAATTAGAAATGTATTAATATCAATGTGCAGTGCATGTATCACTGTTGTAGGGTAGAGAATGGGAAAAATTACAAAATCATATTTTTAATAATAGGTAGACGTGACTATATATTTAAACGTAGTTTTCAGTGCTAAATAACTTTTTTTATAACAATTTTTGATATTGTCAAAAATAAAGGTACTTTACTGTTGAGCAAAATTCATATTTTGTGACAAATCCCGTATATGACTAAGAAAATTTGACATCTGATAGTTGCATTTTAGGTTTCGGACCATGCAAAACTTTTCATAAAGAATAACATTTTTCCTAAAACTAATAATAACAAAGTTTTCCATATGCTGCCAACTTAAGTAGACACACTGTATATAAAAATTTATTAATTCTAAATTTTCCATAAATAGGTATAGGTATTAGGTAAAAGACTTAAAATTCGACTTATACAATGACAAGACAAAAATATGTTTTTTTTGTTAGGTAGATTCTCGCTTGGCATAAAAGTGACCTTTTACTGGCCTTGCTTAGGTTTATAAATTAATTGTACTGCATAATGTTCAGCATTATAATCGAAGTAATAAATAAAAAAGTATAAATCGGAACATCTTTTTAAGAAATTAAATTGCATGAAAAACCTTTTATTTAAAAAGATTTTATTTAATTTGCAAATAAAATTTTATTTAAATGTATTATAAAAAAATGTAAAAATGTGAACAAGAAATAAACAACATTCATATAAAAATATAAAAATACAATATTCACACGAAAGAACACAAATAATAATAGATATTATAAGATTTACTAGATTAAAATATATCTCTTATTAAAAAAAAAACTAAACAACAATTCAACTAAAATATACGCAATTAAAATCAAAAATATGACTTTACTAAAAACGAAAGTATTAAATTCATTTACTAATTAAATTTAGGCCAGTTTTAATGTGGGAGTCATAATTACAAAATCATTTTTTGTAAGAAATATCTATTCAAATCGCTCGCGCTAAGCGGAATACTATCACCGGAAAAAAATGTCACCCAAAAAATACGGAATAAATGTCACCGGAAACAATGTTACCCAGAAAAAATTTCCCCGCATAAAATTAGGCAAATAATAAATAGCAAATATAATGTTAGTCAAAATTACATTTTTGTTTCTACTGAAAAGTAGCAGAAAATGAGATAGAAGTTTGTGAATTTCAGCCGACGATATCCAAAAATTCTTTTAGAAAATTCTAAATTCAAGAATATCGCCAAGGCTCTAATTTTACTGTGAAGTCCTCTACGAATTTTTGAAACTTAGAAAGTAATGGTTAAGTGACTAAAATTCCATATTTGGGTACCATTGCTCATCTGTAACAGTAGAATTGAACATCGTAAACATGTTTTTGCCTGTAATAATTTTTAGGGGGGAGTGGGAAAGAGGTTAGGTTTTATAGTCCTTACATGTTTTAGCTAACAGATTTCATTTGCTAGTTCATGGCGTTATTTTTTCTGTAAAACGTCAAAAAATTATTATTGGTTTTATTTTATGGGACATTACATATCACACTTGTACTCTTAAAACAGGCGTGGGTTTAAGAAGTGGATGAGATGGCTGTAGCCTTCCATCCTCGATTAAAAATTTTAAAACGTCTATACAACGTCGGACATATAACGCAAAAAAGACTATAAGAAGAACAAATCGAACGAAGAAACGAAAACATAAAAAATAGCGAAGCACAGAAAAGTATTAGAAATTAAAAACCGGTTAAATGAATTACATAAAAGCAAAAAAGATAGACCATACTGTAACAAGAAGTTTACTAGTATATGCTAAGAAAATTATTATCATTAAAAACCAACCATGCCGATGTGGTTGTTGCAAAGGCATTGCTAGAGTCTAAGAGTTTAAAAACACAAAAAAATGAGCAGAAGAATGATAAAACTAGGTAGTTGAGGAACTACAAAAAACAAGCTTAAAAAACAAGAGATATGCAGTTTAGATGATTTTGTAATTATGATTCCCAAATAAAACGGGCCAAAAATTAATTACTAGATGAATTTAATACTTTGGTTTTTAGTAAAGTTATATTTTTTATTTTAATTGCATATAATTACGTCCATGGTTCCTCAAACAAATTGTTTTTAGTTGAATTATTGTTCAGTTTTTTTTTATTAAAAGATATATTTTTATCTAGTAAATTTTATAATATCCAGTATTACTTGTGTTCTTTCGTGTGAATATTGTATTTTTATATTTTTATACGAACGTTGTTTATTTCTTGTTCGCATTTTTACATTTTTTTATGATACATTTTATATAAAATTTTCTTTGAAAATTAAATAAAATCTTTGTAAATAAACGTTTTTTATGCAATTTATTTTCCTAAAAAGATGTACCGATTTATACTTTTTTGTTTATTACTTCGATTATAATGCAGAACATTATGCAGTACAATTAATTTGTAGGCCTAAGCAAGGTCACAAAAAGGTCACTTTTTGCCAAGCGAAATAGCGTCCGTTACTATTTTTTTTGTTGTTAAAATTAGTTATAAGTTTCTGTAACTAAAAGGGCAATTCTAAACCATGAACTACACCAAAATATACTTGCATGCACCCCAGGCAAAAAGGTACAAAAACTCGAGTGGTTAGCTAATAACACGATCGTAAAGTTAAACGTTTCTTTGTACCTGCATTCGGCGATAAGCAGACCGATACCGGTCCCTTTGCGGTTGCAGTTTTTATACACTCAACTTGAAATTTTACAATCATTAGTGTCAAAATAACACTTAACACCTAATAAATTTCGTTGGTTTTCAGGTAGAAACTTTGCACGTGTTCTAGAGGGTTTTATATAAATAGTTTCTCAGCTGTTAGTGTCAAAACAACACTTATCACCTTATTAAGTGTTCGGGTTAAGTGAAGGGAAGAATAATATTATATAGTGCAAGTTTTAAAAATAAAATAATAAATTTAGTTTTTAAAAATAAACCGTCTAAAGAAGAGGAAAAATTGCTACTTTTATTTTTTTTAAATTAATTTTGTTATCCAGAAATTAATGCACCGTCTCATACAGTGTGTCTACTTAAGTTGGCAGCATATGGAAAACTTTTTTATTATTAGTTTGAGAAAAAAAGTTGTTCTTCATAAAAAGTTCTGCATGGTCCAAAACCTAAAATGCAACCATCAGATGTCAAATTTTTTCAGTCATATACGGGGTTTGTCAGAAAATTAGAATTTTGCACATCTTAGTAATAAACAGTTATCTCTTACATTCATTCACTTGCAGCGAGTTTTCTACGTTTGTTTCTGAATTTATTTTTAACATCTTCATATGTTTTGAATTTTTTCATAGTTTTCATTAGGTACAGTTATATTGTGTACATTTTTGCCTGGATATCTGTTATTAAATATTTCAGCTGCTTCCCGATACGTTTTATAATTGTCACCCACAATTAACACAATTTCTATTTATTCTTCCAAACTCAGTCACCGGCATTTGAACTTATTTAGAATTTTAAAGTAATATTAGACGTTCAATGGCAGACATGTCACTGCAATGGCAACTTTAATTAGAAATGTATTAATATCAATGTGCAGTGCATGTATCACTGTTGTAGGGCAGAGAATGGGAAAAGTTACAAAAAACCATATTTTTAAAAATAGGTAGACATGACTGTATATTTGAACGTAGTTTTCAATTCTGAATAACTTTTCTTTATAACAGTTTTTGGTATTGTCAAAAATAAAGGTACTTTACTGTTGAGCAAAATTCATATTTTGTGACAAAGCCCGTATATGACTAAGAAAATTTGACATCTGATAGTCGCATTTTAGGTTTCGGACCATGCAGAACTTTTCATAAAGAATAACTTTTTTCCTAAAACTAATAATAACAAAGTTTTCCATATGCTGCCAACTTAAGTAGACACACTGTATATGCGGGGCATCAAAATCGACGCTCATTTACTTAATAGATGTGTAGTTAAACGTGGTAGTATTTATTTCAATTTCCGTAAAGGTTGTGAATAATGATCAGTGACGGTAAGCAACCCTCCAACCGCTACATACAGTGGAAGGGTACTGGGGTACTAGTCAAAGACACAAAGCATTATGTCCAAGATACGTTCTGTGGCAGTCGCTAAAATAATTATCTAAGCATTAACCTTGAGGAGCCAGCAATGGCGCGCGCCATTTAACATCTGTTTCGCAGCGCCGTTTCACGCGTTCATAAGTTACCCCTGCCGGGCGCCGCTAAAGAACGGTCTGGTTTACATCCGGCTTATTGCTAATAACACATTGTTGCCGATACAAATCTGTAATTTATCTACAACAGTGAGTAAAGTGATCACTTTACTCACTCCTAACAGTGAGTAAAGTGAAAATTTACTCTCTAGTTGACATTACCTCACTAACTTAAATTTGGTACATTTATACTTTGTATATTTATATTTACTGTGTATTGTTACTATGACATCCAGCAATTTTTTTATTTTGTTTTTCGTTTTCAAAGTAATGCGATGCAAATTTCGATTAGTCAAGTCAAAAAGTACATTTAAATATTTTTGAAAATTGTACATATTATTCTGTTGTACGTAAAATTTTATATAGAACACATGACTAAAGTGTATTTTATTGATTTCGCAGATTTGTATCACTCGCTGAGGCTCGTGATATAAACTTCTGCTCGATCAAAAAAAGTTCCACTTTACTCACTTGTACGATAATAATTATTTATAGGACAAGTGAGCAAAGTGGAACTTTTTTTGATCGAGCAGAAGTTTAAATCACGAGCGTCAGCGAGTGATATAAATCTGCGAAATCGAAAAAAGACACTTTAGTCATGTGTTCTATATAAAATTTTATCTACAACAGAATAATATGCACAATTTTCAAAAATATTTAAATTTTTGACGTTTTAAAAAATTTTGACGTTTTAAAAATGAAAGCATTGCATCACAATGCCTTTGAAACAAAACATAAAATTGCTGACTTTACTAATGGCAATTTGCATCACATTACTTTGAAAACGAAAAAAATATATAAAATGAGGTAATGTCACCTAGAGAGTAAATTTCCACTTTACTCACTCCTAGGAGTGAGTAAAGTGGTCACTTTACTCACTGTTGTAGATAAATAAGTATTATCATCAGTGTACTTGCATTCAATACATCAAATTCCAAATTCGTTTTCAGTCAATACGAATAAAGATTAATGGTACTGTATTGGATCATTGAGAATTAGGTATAATGGCAATAATTGTAATCGCAGGTAAGTGTCATCCAATTCCACACGATGAAATTCGAATTCAGGACTATCTCATTCTCGCACAATCAGCGTATATATCTGTATCACTTATAGCCCCTAGCTTCTGTGTTGGTTAAATGCCACAGGAAAATCAACGAGCTTCTCTGGAAATCCCCGTGTTCGGTTTTGGTTATCTTATTATGAGTGTTTACGTGAATTTGGTTGAGAGAATAGCTTTTAACAGCGATAAATTTATTTATTCTAATCAGATTAGATTAGTTTAATTTTTGTAAGTGAATCTGTGCAGCTGTCTATTGTTTTCACCAACTTTCACAACGGGCGCACAGTGCGTTTTTAGAATTTGAGGTTAAGGCGTTACAATTTGGTCTAATAAAAGTGGTAGGTAAGTACTCATTTATTTATTGTAATTCATATTATAACAACTCTTTATTGCAGACAGTAATGGTACTTGAAGTTAGAAGAATGAACGGAAACGAAGTAAGTTTGATCAAATCTTTGCAAACCTATTACGATCTGCTTTAAATAATTAAGTCGTAGCTATTAGGAAAGTTTTAGTAACTTCACTATTGCATAAAACAATTTATAAAATGGTTACATATGTATCACTATTTACATGTGTGCTAAATGCGTGAAGTGGTCGGTTAACATTTTAGTGTATGCTGTCATTATTTTGAGTTTCCGCTTTACATTATCATTTTAGTATAGCGTGTTTGTTATAAATTATTTAAAAATATTGGTGTTATAAACAACAAAATGTATAGAAATCTTGCTATATAATATATCCATTTGGCCAAAAAACGAAATCTGGAAACTTGCGTAAAAAATTAAAAATTACCGAAATTTTCTGAAGCGTGAGCTTATTGAACTCTATACGCACTCCTCAACCACTAAGTTACCTATTCTAATTACACTAAACTTTTTAAACATTGCGGTTTTCGTAATACTAACTGAAAATGCGAAATTATTTCATTTAGATATTTATGGCAATATCCTGCATGGTGTGGCCAGTTTAAAACTTTTCTTAATATTTTATTTGAAGCTGCATATAAATGGGTAGTTTAAAGCCGGAAAGTATACTGATGCATGACGTTAATATTAATAATGACTTTCTTCTAATCCTAATATGATTAAATAACCTATACAATTACACCACATTATTTTATATGTTGGCATTATTACGCATGGTGTTTTGTTTCACAGCGCCAGCTGTTCATTCTATGATCATAGGTATCTTTTGTAAACGGGCTATGATAATTTAAATCAAGTTGATTTAAATCGTTATTGAAATCATAGTTTACATAAAACGATTTAAATAGAAAAATTATTGATTTAAATTATTTGGTTTTCGAGTGGGATGTTGTTTCAAGTGGAATTTTCTAATTAGTCAATTTAATATGCATGATTTGGCAATAAGCTTATAGAAAGAATAGAATTATATAAAACTGTTAAATAATTATTCACTCTATTAGAACGGCATGTATTTTATAAACTAATTTTAACTTTTATACAAATCGATACATAAAACAAAAATTTAATTCAGCACAATAGTTCCAAGGACTGGAATATTGGTGCAGTGGTTAACATCGGTGCTGCTACGTTCTTGGACATGGGTTGTAAACGCCGGTGGTAGCAGCATTTTTAAAAGATTCTGTGTTGTCCAGATTAAGGATGCGTTAGGAATTGGAGCTGGGGAAGGGGTAGAAGGTTAGACTCATATAGCCGTTATCCTCTGATCCAGGGTAAGTAGGGTGGGGAAACATCATAGAGTTGCTTAGATGTGACACGATTATCGATGCGGTAAAAAATAGTGTCAAGTGGGTTTTTGATGCTGTTATGCCATATGCTATGCTGCGTAGGACCAAAACAATGGTAGCCAAAGCTTACTTGTTACTTCTGCTTGTAGATTTCTCCTACTCCTTGAGGTTAGTAATTACAAATACTGTTTGACATTTTAATATTTCAAAAATTTTAATACAAGCCACAAAGAAACGAAAAAATTTTAAAAACAATCAGTTTTTTTTTAAATTTACTGCTGACCTATATCTGCTATTAGGACTTTTATTACCACAGTTGTTTCAGTAAAACTGATTAATAACACTAAATTTCGAATCTAAACTTATTACAATTACTCACAATTTCTATAAATATCCTTATTAGTCAAACTAACTAAAGTGTTGATTAGTACAAAATTACCAGCCAGTGTTGGTTGACTACTTTAGATAAGATAAACAAAATAGATCTTTATGTATGTATTGACTAGTTTGTAACAAATTTTTAGTTACAACTAGGTACCAGAAAATCAAAATATAGATGGTAAGAAAGAAGATACGAAAAATAGAAATAAACATTTTCTATCTAATTTATGTCCCAACATTTTAAACAAAATGGTTTAAAAAATTTCAACCATTTGAAATTGTCTTGCTATATTTTATAATAGCAAGATATAATACTTGATACAACCAAACAGATAACATTGATACTTAAAAATTCTAATAATCTATTCTTACATTTATGGTTCTAGAACTGAATCGCCTTTTGTCAAAATATTTAGTTATTTATTCAATAAGAAACTACATAACCTATGTGCAATTGTTGTTTAGAAAAATTTCAAATAACAATAATTTTAACTTTGCCAGGAGAGTATAAAATTGCATTAAGGGCGCAACATCCGGTATACCTAGCCACAATATTAGAGTAAGCAATTTATTCGGATTTGCCTTATTTCTTAATCATTTACAGCGAAGTTTATTATTATTTCTTTAATGATTATAAAAATGTAGGTCTATGTTAAAAATAGCTTGAAATTAATATTTATTAATATCGTTTTTTGTTGCTTTAAACGTATTTTTTTCGTTTAAAGAATGTTAATATTCATTAAACAAAAAAAATCGCGTTTTTAGTTTAATTAAAAAACGAGTTATTCAACTTGATCTTTGCATTACATGTATATCATCGAATTACCTGCTAGTCTAAATAGTGTCAGTTTAGCGATAATAACTTTTACTTAATTATATTTTTACTTGTGTTGCTTTAACCTTGGAAACAATCACACATGATAAAATGAATCAAGAGTAATAGTATGCAATTTCAAGATAAGATATCTTCCTGTTTATATTATTATCAGCTTACTTCAACTTTATCAAAACAAACTCCAAGAGTTAGTATTCTATTTAGTAAAACAATGATTATGATAAGGAATTGCTGCTACAAACATATCGCAGCGAGACTCCTAGTGCCGGATTTTGGCGGGGGGTTTTGGGCGTTGTAGCCCCGGCGGTAAATTATCTTTTTTTTATCGCCGCCAATGGCAGTCTACACGGCAGCGACCTAACCTGTCTTTAATTTTTAACTTGGGTGCATATGGGCGCTATTTCATTTTTAGATTGTGGAAGTAAATCCGGCACTGGCGAGACTGCTTTCTATTTATAATACAACATAAGGATTAATAGTAGCTCACTATTGAAAAGCTTACCCATACTTAATTCAAAATGTTTTTATTTTTATGTAGGGTCCTGTTTATGGCGAAGTAAATTTTTATAATGAATGGTGGATTTATTAATGATTTTTTGTAGTTTTTCAGTGAATGTATAAAATACAGTATAAAAACGTACCGAACGAAGGGTAAATCACGACCGCAACAGGCTACACCATATTTCCCTTTATAAAGATTTCCTTTTTTTATTATTAGGTATTAGAATTTTGTTGCATTTTTTATGGAATTCCTTGGTTTTTACTGTAAAATCCTTAAGCTTTACATATGTATGTACATAGTTACCCGATACGATACCTAAAAGAAGCAAATAATGTCAGACATAGGTACTATTCGTTTTATTTACCGCTTTACATAGAAAGCAAGTTAAATTACAATTAAATATTAGATATATATTTAATTTAAACAAATAAAACAAAATCCTTTATCATAAAGGTTATTTTTTTTCGCTACTTTATATTGTTTAAAAATTTATTTAAATTTTGCATAAATAAATGCATTTTCAGCAATACTGATTAAGTGATTAAAAACGATCCTCAACTTAATAAATTTACTAGGGTATGGCTTATGTACCTAATCCGTAATAACTATATGTTGATCCACCGTTGTTTTCCATATAGTCACTTAAATATGACTTAAAAATGTTTAACTCCATTTTCTTGAATTTTTATCACCCTACCTAAGTACCAATTTACATCATAAAAGTATTAGTCTTCTATAAACGGGGTTAATACGTTTGAAGACGTATGGCTGTACTGAAATTTCTCATCATCACCATTGTTGGAGAAACATTCAGTATTCTTACTGTCATCTAAAATTCACCGAACAAATCTTTCATGTAAAAATAATAGAATAAGCTTTTATGAAAATCGCTCAATCGCCGGCTATAAACAGAGAAAGTATTGAAACAGAGATCGTTTTATTTTAACCGTATCTTGTTCTGTGTAATTCAGTCATGAACCCTTAGACCGTATGCTTCGGTCTACGGAATATCTTTCACGAGACAAAGATACAGAAAGAGAAAGAGATGTAATATAAACTATTGTGCGTTAGACTTTACGGGGAATTTCGGATCTGTACTTAAAAACTGCAAGTTTTTTGTGGTAAAACAGCGTTAAATTTGCTCTAAGGTCAAATTTCGCTCATAATTTAAATTTAGTTTCTGAAAAATGTGTTACCGACAAAACATGTACAACACTTGTCACTTCCGGTATTAGATTTTTTTGTCGTTCCCAAAGTTTGGGCCACCGTTTTTGAAACGCCGTATATAAAACAATAATCGTACTCATAAAAGTGCATCAGTGAACACCTCTGGAAATACTATAGCTAACAATAACCTTGTTTAAAAATCGCATGATTTGATAGGAGCATAAATAATGGCTTATGTAACAAGTTGTTAATGAAGAAATGAATTACGTTTTTACCCGATTCAAAACAGTTTTTTGTTATGTCAGCTGAACTTTGTATATTGCTTTTTCTGTTATTTATGAACAGGTTTTTCCATTATATACCAACTAGTAAAGTGGTTTTATTAAAGTGCAGTACTGGTGTGCAAATTAATATAAAAATAAAAATGAAAATTATAGAATCTTGTGCAGAGGTATACAGGACGAGTCACTAAGTGTCACCCCTCCCCCCACTATGTTCTAAAGTGTTTCAAATACCAAATTTTTTTCTTAATGAAAGTTGTTCAGGGCATAATGCTATACACTAAAATTGTCAGTCACGTGACTGAGCAGTGACGTCATCGATAATTTTCTTAAATAACAATATAAATATTTTCTTCAGCAGTTAGACTGAGATATTTTTTGATGATATAAAACTTGCATACCCTTATATTATAAAAATTCCTAGAAAAAAGTGTAAAGGAGTGATTCAAGTAAGCAGCCCAAGAACTTAAAAAAAACACTTTAAATGCTATGGTACTAACAAAAAAATAACGGAAGTAATTTACAGTAAAATAATCAGTAACTGTAACCATATCAACTAATTATTTCTACAAAAACGATTGTTATCCGTTTTGAAAATAAGATCCTGTTAAGAAATGACCGAAAATGACAAAATTGAAGTTTGTTGGCCGAAACTAAAGAATGTCTTAACATGCGAACAAACATTTTTGAGTGTTTTTGTTTAGATCCACGACTTGCTTATTTGAATTAGTTTTTTACTTTTATTACCTAAAAAAAATTGATATTCTCAATAGTTTAGGAAATAGAGGGGGGGGGCTTACATGACTCACCATATAGGTGTATTTTCAATGTCTTAGTAAATTTAAAATAATGTTTTTCTTTATCTAAAAAATTTGCAATGGGCATAAATCTAGTATTATTATATTTCATGCAATAATTAAAATCTGTAATTTAGGACGACAGAGAAGAAAAATGCGACATCTGTGATGTTTTATCCTATCCTGGCCATAAGGAATCACTCTTGCATCGTTTTAATTTTGTGTGTTGGGAATGGAGCAAATATCGGTAAATTGTTCAAATATTTTAATATACTTCAATGACATCTAAAATATATTTACAGGAAGAGTATTGTTAAAAATCGTCATGGAGTAGAAGTTAATGTCTCATTAGTAGATGTGATCAATGGAAATGCGTTGCAGTACATTGTACATGAGAGAAAAGGCTCGCACATAACAAAAGTTGGTACCATGTTTTTATTTATATGTTAAAAATTAAAAAATTATATTTATTCGAAATTTTTCCTGGAAGTACCTACTACTTCATCTAGCGATTTGTAGTGTTACAACTATGGATGTACCGAAGAGTGATTTTGGCCACTGGCCGAATACCGAATATTGAATCAGTCTCTCACATCCCAATAGCGAAGATTTGGCCATCTAATCGGCGAATATTTGGCAAAATATACCACCAATAATTTGGCCAAAGTACCGAATATTTGATGAAGTACCAATTATTCGGCCAAGTATTCGGTCACGTACCAAATATTAGGGGAACTATTTGTCTAAGTACCCAATATTAGCTAACTTGAGCCAATTGTTGAATTATTAAAATCTGTACAAATTAAAAATTCATATTTATTTGAAATTTTTTCTGCACATACTACTGGTCTGGAGATTTGTAGTGTTACAACTAGAGATGTATTGAATAGTGATTTTGGCCACTGACCGAATACTGAATATTCGGTCAGACTCACAGCCCAATATGGAATATTCGGCCAACTATTCGGCAAAATATTCGATCAAGTATTCGGCCAAAGTACCGAATATTTGGTTGAGTACCAAATGTTAGGCCAATTTTTTGGCCAAATGCTGAGTACTTAGTGGTAATAAATGTGTGGGTTAATTGCTTTACATAAGCGGATAGCGTCCTGTTTTTCTACTGAAACTACAACTTACTTTTTTCTAGTTTTAATTTTACCATCAAAATTTTCAAAACAATTGTAATTTGGTATGGTTTTTATTTAGTACACAAAATGCCGAATATTTGGCGGTTCGAAAAACTATTCAGCTTATATCCGCATAGTCGGCAAGCTTCAAAAATGGCTGAATATTTGGTCAATTATTCGGCTCATCAAATACTCGGTCTATTCCTAATTACAACCATAGACATTTTTAGGTTTTTTTCTAGGAAGGGGGCAAGCCAATGAATCTTAAGTTTGGGGGAATGCAAAGCACATATATATATAGACATAAAAGACATGCAGGGCTTTGTATTTATGTACAAGAAGTTCTCATGCCCGTTTTTTTTTTAGTTTAAATTCCAGAAGGGCAATTGCATCTTTGTTGGACGCCTATTATCACTAACTTATGTTTCATATTTTAGGCCACTGTGCAGCAAGTTATGGTACAGAATAGTGGAATTAAATATTTGTTTACTGTTAAAAACATACGTTCATCTAAGAGTATTTTTATAATGAATGCCATTTTACTGCATCCCTACGATTATTTTAAGATGGATGATTTTGAAGGAGATTTAAATGGAACTAACATTCTGGAGCTTGAACCAGGTAAAGTATAAGCATGTGTACAATTGTACATATATTTAAAGTATTGAACTAAAGTTATTTTCATTAAATTATTTTACATCTTTTATTTTATTAGGTGCAGTATATTCCTTTAAAGTTGTGTTCAAGCCTGACTCTGTAGTACTTGGAAGCTTCAAAATACCTGTTGCTATACAGTTTCAAACTACAAAAGAGGAAGCATTTACTATAACTAGAGAAATGGTAAAAATTATATTGTTTTGCTATTTTAATATGTCTGAATGCCTAAATAGAAAAAAAGAAGTTGTGTCATATTAATATGCAATAATATACAGAGTGTTCTATTTGAAATTGAAAAACAATATTGCACTAATAACTCACCCTTATATACACTTAAAAGTATTAAAATATACAACAATATGAGTCAATATCCACTATTAAATATATAAAAAAGCATATTTTTATTAAATGGATTATTGTGCATTTTTTAAACTAAAAATTAAATCAAAGTAATGGAAAAATACGTGTATTCTTAAACAAGCCAAAAAAAAAAGTGAGATATGTGAGTGAAATGTGTTTACAATTTTTAAAGAAAAATTTTAAATTAAAACAAAATACGCTCGATATAAAAATGTATAAAAAATCGGTAGTTTTGATAAAAGTAATAAATGCTCGGTAACAATGGTAAATGTATGGTGGGTATAATAAATACTCTATAACAATTATAACTGCTGCATGATGAGAATATTATATCTAGAGATAAATTTGCATTTCCATCAGTATCTCAAAATGGGTTTGTTTTCACTGTCGCAATGCATTTGCATATTGGAAGTATGGGAAAGTAAATAGAAATTATCTAAATTGTAGTTAAATCGGTGCTGCTAAAAGTACCATCAAGTTACCAAATCTTTCGTAAGTTTGGAGTTTTTAATAAATTCTTTATTTTAGGTCATAGTAATTAGTGATCAAGAAGAAATAACACCAGAAAGAAAAGGGAAAAGTCCTTTTACAAACGTTGTTTGGAATGATGTAGAGTTCTGGGTATGGCCTACTAGTACCACCAGACTGTAAGTATTGAAATTCAATTTTGTTAGTATTTTCGTTGAACTAGAAAGCTTATCTGCAAGAACACATAATATTTATATTCAAATATATTTACATTCTAAACAAACAAATATTTAGCAATATTCATATGTTACAGTCCAAATGACCTTTATGGCATTCCAAAAGAGTATAGGCGGATTTTGAAGACAGGGCTGCGTGAATATGGAGGAATAGCAGGCAATCAACTAGGATTAATACAAGATTTGAAGTTAGTAGTAATATTTATTTTATGTCGCTTATAACTTAATAATGAAACAAATAAAATTTGCTGCACTACCATGTAAAACATTAAACTTACAATAATTTGTAATAATAATGCTGTTATATTTGTAGGAAAAAGTTGGCTCCAAATTTCCCTACCGCTGAAAATTATCGCGATTTTTTCCACATTGTTTTGTGGTTGGATGAAATGGGTGCTGAATTAATGTTGCGACGATACAACATGGAAAATGTAAAATTATTTCACAAAAATTGGATAAGGTTTTTTTATTTATTTATTAATATTGAATTATTAGGTAACAATGGTCACTAAGAGCAAATTCTTAGAACTGGAAGTTCCAGGATTAGCAGAAAAACGTCCGTCACTTATAGCAGGTGATATAGTAAACGTTAGAACCCATGGAGATCATACAGCTTATAAAGGCATAATAAGCAGAGTAAATGACAAAACGATTTGGATTGAAGGTGTAGAGTTTGAGTATGTCTAACTTATTATTCATTGTTCCATAAATAATTTTATAAATTTCAGATTGTCACAGCACATTAAAGAAAATCCTGACACAGAATTAGATGTTGCATTTCAATTGGGTCGACTCCCCTATGAACGAATGCATGCGGGTGTTGATCAGTGTGTTTGTAACAGAATGTTGCAGTGTTTGTTTCCAGATCCCGATTTAGTTAACCGTAATTTAAACACCAAGTATCATATTCCTGATAATCAGTATGTTCTAAATTTTTTAAGATTTCTTTGTAGCTAAAAGTGTTTTTCAGATTTATTAACAGAGATATCGTAAAAAATGCAGAACAAAAAAGAGCAGTGGAAAGTATTTTGAACTGCAAATCTGGTAAAGCGCCCTATATTGTTTTTGGACCACCAGGCACGGGTAAAACGGTGACCATAGTAGAAGCTATTTTACAGGTTAAAAAACCTTATAAAGTGGCTGAATTAATTTTCCAATTAATTTCTTTTATTTTCAGATTAAGAAACAAATAAAAAATGCAAGAATTTTAGTTTGTGCACCTGCAAATGCAGCATGCGATATGTTGACCTTAAAGCTTACACCCTATTGTACCAAAGATGAATTAACACGTGTACATTCCCATAGCAGAGATTGGTAAGAAGTTGGCTTAATCTAAATTGATTGTTGGTTAGATAAATAATTTTCTTGGTTTTTTAACACAAAGGTCTTTAAAAGGTTTTTATATTAGCTCGGGCACCAAATTTAAGTTCAGGAATTTTCAGCAAATTACTTCTGGGAAAACACCAATTCACAATTTTTCTGTTTAGTGAATTTTTCTGGCCACCAATCACAAATTAATAATTTAAGAGCATATTTTGCATTTTTC
Organism: Ctenicera cuprea; assembly: GCA_958336395.1. Lineage (NCBI taxonomy): Eukaryota > Metazoa > Arthropoda > Insecta > Coleoptera > Elateridae > Ctenicera > Ctenicera cuprea. The sequence goes on from OY284494.1 coordinate 27,022,324, forward strand.
ATGTTCCTTAAATAAATCCTTAAATTTTTATTTTATTCCTAATAGGGAGAGTGTCCCTGAAGATGTAAAATCGTATAGTAATCATAATGATGAAGGGTACATAAGGCTGTCTGGTAGAGATTTAAAGAATTATCGCATTGTTATTACAACCTTAGTTTTGAGTGGACGGTATGTATATCATGTAAAATATTTCAAAGCGTAAATATATTTATTTAGTTATTTGAATAAAAAATAATTGAAAGTGATTTCTTTTATTAACAAAAATTAATGAAATAAATTTACATATTTTATGCTGTTCTTTATATAATATATTTAATAATTATGTACTAATAAAGTTAAATATATGTTTGCTTATCTGATTACTTCTTATGTATTTTCATCTCAGATATGCATCCAATCAAACATTTTTCCCAGACTTTGTTTTTATTGATGAAGCTGCTCAAGCTATGGAACCAGAGGCTGACATTGCGGTAGCACTTTTAACACTTGGGAAGCAGTTGGTTTTAGCTGGTGATCCTAAGCAACTGGGACCACAGTGTGCATCGGCAGTAGCAGAAAAATATAAACTTGGTTAGTGCTTACATTTAAGTAAAATAGTAGAACTATATTACTTTAAGTAATTCTTTATATGTACGCCTAAGATTGGTAAGTGTTTGGTACAGAATCTGTTTACCATATTATCTAATGCTTTGTATACTCTCATTTTTTTTAGTTGTGGCTGAACATAAGACACTTCTGTTTTGTAGGTATTTCTCTTCTTGAGAGGCTTATGGACACTCCTATCTACAAGAGTGATAATCCCAATTTTATAACCATGCTTAAAAAAAATTTCCGGGCGCATCCTGTGGTGCTAGAGCTACCGAACAAACTATTTTATGACAGTCAATTGCAGGCAAGTTTTTTTTAGTTGTAATAATAATAATAATGATACATTTTGGGCGGAATTTTTATGCAGTACCACCGTTACTCACAAAGTACGTTGAGATCAGAGCAGCAGCATTAGCTGCAAGAAAAGTTGGGTTTGATTTTGTATGTTTTCTAGATCAGACTTTTCAAACTATTCCATGTGGCAGACCTGCAGTTGTTTTTACAATGTACCGCCGCGAATTGGTACCATATTTGTGCCATGTTATTACCGTATTTGCATAGGCATGTAGTACATCAGCTGGAGTGCCAGTTTTGCCAACCACACTTTGAGTATGACCATTGATTATATAGCTACGCTATAGATTTCTCAAACATAGGAGCGCGAACTGCTTCAGGTGGATGGTGTTTTCCATTTTATGCTAAAAAATGTCTGGTTTTCTATGCAGGTCCAGTTTGTAACTTCATTTTATTATTCATAATTCGTCTTGACTGCACGTCATATCATGTCTTGTTTGATGTATGACTGGATTGGGACCTGCATATCATAGCAACAAGCAGTTCATGCATCCTTTTTGTGTTTTATATTACTTTGTGGTCCAAGCGCAAAAATAAAGTAATTTATCTATTTTGATTTACAGGAAAAGATCCTAATCGATGTGAAAAATGAATAGAAACTACTCATAAGCATAAACGTGTAGATGTAAATAGTGTTCTGTTTTAGTTCCATTAGTTCGTGGGCTACTACAATTTTTTAAACAAATTAAATTAAATGACGTGGTCTTTCCATGGCACCTTTATAAAATTTTTATTTTCTATAATTGAATGCTCAAAACTTATACAAAATGCAAAGTGTGATACATCGTTGAAATCAATAAAAAAAACATCCAAATACGAAAAAATTACAATAACAATGTTTTATAATGTGTGACCTAACTAGAAATATCTAATATAAATGACAAATGAAGTTATAGTCAGTATAAAACTTTAAAAAGTTTTTAACTATTCAAGATTTTCAAAATTTTGAAATATTTTATAATTTTAGAAAATATTAAATATTTTAAATTTATGACACAGCCGGTGTATGTGAGTAAGGTCCTGTGGCGCTTGCCCAACAGCTTTTTATCTATTAAAAACATGTTTAAAATAAAAAATTTGAGGAAATACTGTTATTACAAAGTTGGTTTATTTAACTTCGCTGGTGTAAACTCCTGCAACTTAAATTATTGTTTTTTTTAACAGTTCTGTTAGTTAATTCCTGTAATAATTATGGTGAACACTCATAAAATGCCAAATGGTTTGTACCAATGATACCAGTTAAAAATATGTTTTTGTAAGTACGTAACCATCATAAACTAGAATTTGTCATTTTTAGGGTGCATTTACCACAACTCGCCCTACACGGTGGTTCCTATTTTTTTAATGTCTAGTGTAGCAACAAATTGTCTGATGCATTGCACCTGCTGGCTATTCTTCACGGAGTAATGCATAACAAACATCATTTATATAAAATGGAAATTTGCATCTACCTATAAGGCTTTGCGTGACCTATTGCAATGAGCAATCTATAGCACAGCTATATAATCAATGGTTGTTCTGACTATCCTGAGCCCATAGATTGTGTTAATAGGCCAGTCGGCAGGTGCACTGATAGCGGGAGCAAATCCGGACAAGTTGGAATAAATTTTATTTTGCTTGATTTGGTGTTAGAAAGCACGTATTAAATTTGCACCCCCGCCAAAGCCCGGAATTGGCCGCCATCTTGGAAAAAGTGGCTAAAAATGCATTTTTTTTCCATTATTTGTGAATAACTCGATTCCTATCAACTTTAGTGCAAAATATGTAGTTACCAAAATTGAAGAAGAGTAAAAACTCTATAAAAAACGTTCTATGTGTTTTTTCCGTGCGACTACCCGAAGTATCGAATTTTAAGGGAACAAAACTAAAGTTCGATATAATATACGTGTTCGATTAGCCGGGGTTAAATGTACTTGTTTCCACACCATCTTGAGCGGCATCCCCGAGAGATAAGGCCTACAACAAACTTAGTTTGCTACTGGTTGGCATAACAATGAAAATTAGACCTGCTGCGGCCATCTTGAAGTTTCCATAGAAACGCAAAAAAAATTTTCACTATGACCGCAAAAGGTGGCTAAATTTGTATTGTTGCTCGACTGGTGGAAAATCAAGTTTAACGGCCTTATCTCTCGGGGTGCTGCCTTGAGGTAAAGTACCCGGCGCGTTTTTTTTTAGTGGTCTCCCCAATAGGCCTAATCCACTATGTCACCAACTTAAGTTTCTTTTGAAGTGGAAGGCTCATCAGAGTTTCTTCGTTTTTTTGATGTTACCGGTTGTTCAATATAATCCTCAATATCATCCTGAATATCTTCAACATCTGTATCATATTCCGGATCTGGTTCATAACGTGCAGAATATCCTCTTGATTGGTCTTTATCGATAGGAAAATTCTCCTCGTAGTCTTCTTCGTCTAATTCTGCCACCTCCAAAGTATTCGAACAAGATTTGCTCTGGCAACGTGCACATATTACCGAGCAATGCAAACCTGCTTTGCGGCAACTACAAGATGCATTACAACCTTTGGCACATTTACAAGAAATAAGTTTAAGTAATTCTTGGGGAGCCGCATCTTGTGAAGTAGTAATGGGCATCAACCCATTCTTGGAATTTTTCCATCCCCAATCCAGAGCTGATTTTTCATTTCCATACCATAGCTGTACCTGATTGTAAGTACGGAAGGAGTGCAAGCGAGCTGCGTCTTTGGTCGGCGGTAATGATGCTAGGTTTGGTAAGCTTTTGGTAATAGATTTTACGAAACACTGGTATCTGTATTTTTTTAATGATTCGCATTTTTTGGATGTATATAGATAAAGAAGAAATTGTTCTCCAACTTTCTCTATATCTTCTGGGGATGCGTTTGCGTCTTTCAACGTTTGTACAGGTTTCTGTAATTTTTTTTCTTTCTGTAAAACTTTAACGAATTTAATTTTTCCCTGTCTGTATAATGCGGATGTGGTGTCGCAGCCACTAAATGCGTGTAGAAATAAAATGTTGTCCATAACTGAAGCATCTAGATTCATATTATGGGGTGCATAAGTTCTACTTTGCGACTTTCCCTTGCCTGGCTTTAGAAAATAAATATTTGAGCGAGACCCATTTAAGGCAGTAAGAATGACGAGTAAATCGGTGTCTTCGCCGACTATAATTACCTTTTCATTGTGATTTGATTCTTCAATGGCAGTGTTGACAATCAATGTATCAGCATCTTCATCAGCCTGCTTCACTCTGAAGCCCTCGTTCGTCAAACGATTACACATCATTGAGATTATTCGACATTTGTTCCTCTCATTTGACAAGAATTTTCCCTGAGACACTGTTGCCGTCATTTTTTCATCAAAATGAATTTCCGGTGATAAAGCAATCCTTAATCGGCGAAGTCGCTCAGCAGTCTTAGTGCTTTTTGCTGCAGCATCCTCGGGGTATCCATCAAAAACTATTATTGCATTTGCTGAGTAATGTCTTTTTACATACCCAACGTATTTATCTAAAATGGCAGAATATGATTCTCCTTGATGCCAGACAATTTTATGAAGTAGAAATCCCCCGTCTATCACATGAAGAGTATTTTCTGAGTCTAGTTGGCTTTCACTGGGCACAAAGGCATCGTATAGGGCAGATTTTTGGGTTTTGCGCATCCCTATCTCGTCGAAGAGTGAAAGTGGATAAGGAGCTAGTTCGTATTGAAAGTAACGTTCTAACTGTTCCTCAGATTTCTTGAGAAATAAAATTCTCTGGAAAAGCAAAATGGGGTTTATTGGAATCGTCTTGTTTCCCACTTTTACTCCTGAGTTAGTAACTCCAATTGGCGATACTCTATTCTTTCGTTTAAACTTGATACTGCCGAAGTTGGAGTCACGAAGATCTGTCATAGCAGAAATGCCAATTTCATAATATGCGTTTTGGCAATTCACTTTCTCATCTCCAATAACTCCGGTACTGATAGACCTAATGTCACTGGTAAATGGAAAAAGTGGATGCTCAAAGAACCAATCTGTGAACTTCTCTGTGTCGGCGTTGTCTCTTAATACTCTTGTAGTTCTGCTATCTATGTGCTGTTCTGTGGTATGCAAAGAAATATTACAATAATTTTCAATTGCTTCCGAAACACTTGATAAAATGGGCATTGAGACAATCCATTTTTGCGGCGGAACTTTGCATACAACACCACGCTACACACTTACTAACGGTAAAATTTCACCAACTTAACACAAGCTTTTTCTGCAACAAATAACAGACGACTACTACTCGCTTGTATGTCTCGAGTAGTCGAGCAGCGATCGTACATGACCTTGAGTTAAACATTCCGCAGACAACAGGGGTAGCGTTCTCTGGAATAGAGAAAATAATAAATGCCTATAATATATTGAACTTTTTTAAGCCGATATAACTTAGCCACGGGTAGTCGCACGGAAAAAACACATAGAACGTTTTTTATAGAGTTTTTACTCTTATTCAATTTTGATAACTACATATTTTGCACTAAAGTTGATAGAAATCGAGTTATTCACAAATAATGGAAAAAAATGCATTTTTAGCCACTTTTTCCAAGATGGCGGCCAAATCCGGGCTTTGGCGGGGGTGCAAATTTAATACGTGCTTTCTAACACCAAATCAAGCAAAATAAAATTATTTCCAGCTTGTCCGGAATTGCTCCCGCCATCAGCTATTTTATAATACTTGGCGACTGGCCTATAATAGCTGACTTAAATTACGATTTTTAAATAAATTTATCTCCACGCAGCTAATTAAAAGTGTATTTCTATATTTATTTTTAACTCTGTAACATCTCAATGATACATTACCTTACAGAAAGTGTATTTTTTTGTAGGCCGTGTCAACATTTGCTTTGAATGATCCCATAGCGAACATATTCATTTACCGTAAAATAGTGCAGCAAAAACCCAAGATTAAAAATGCAGCTAAATTGTCGATTGAACAGCCCGTGGAGTTCTGTGCAATTTTTGCAAAGGAAAAACGTGAAGGAAGATCGCCCAGGTTATTTACTTTGCTTTTTTTATGTCTTAGATGGTTTTATTTTTGCTGTTTTTTTAGCTATTTCAATCCAAGTGAAGTGGAAATGGTTGTAAAATATGTTAAGGCTCTCACCAGTTTGACTGAAACTAAAGTTGAACAGGCACAGATAGGCATTGTAACACCATACATAAGACAGGTAAATCTATAACAGTTTTAAATCGAACTTGAGATATGAATGTTCAAAATACAGGGTGAGTCAGTATGTACTCCTCAGTGTATAACTCGGAAGAGTATAAATGTTTCTAAAAGTAATTTTTTTTTGATTTTGTAGTGTGCTTTGTTAAATCAGTTTTACGTTCCAGCATGGTGAATGATATGTTTTTCAAGCTGCAGACTATTTTATAGAATTTTATTTTTTCTTATCATCAGTATAAAATGTTTGTTATGGCTAAATGAAAATTTTTCTATAAATAACTCATAAAATTGTGTAGTAGTTTGCAAGGATTTTTAAAACCATTGTTTTTGTCATAAGTAGGCTTGGAAAATTTAAACAATTAATTTCTCATATGAAAGTGGCAGTTTGTTTTAATTTATTGTACATAAAACAATTCTTAACTTCAACAGGTTTTGTATTTTAGCTTTATACGTATTTCAACGTGTTTACACGTCATTATCAAAAGCAAGATTAAAAGTAAACAGTTGGTGTTGCTATAGGAACAAGAAATCTTCATAACTTGATCTTGGTTTTCTATATCTGCGTCCAGATGACTTGATTTTTCATTCCAAAACGTCTAATAACGTTGAATTTCAGAGCTCAATTTGTTCATTCATTAAAGGTATAGATTTTAAATGCTTATGAATTTCAAATGCTTCTAGTATATCCAACTTACGTTTGTCATCACAAAAGTGTAAAAATTTTATAGTGTTATTAGATGTCATTGAATGATTGTGTTCTAATAAGTGTTTAGCGTAATTGGATTTATGGGGGTGTTTATACTTGTAACAATGTACATGTTCCTTGTACCTAATATAAAAATTTCTAATTGTTTGTCCTATATAAACCGAATTACAGTGCGAGCAATTTAATTTGTAGATGTAGATACAGAAAACCAAGATCAAGTTATGAAGATTTATTGTTCCTATAGCAACACCAACTGTTTACTTTTAATCTTGCTTTTGATAATGATGTGCAAACACGTTGAAATACGTGTAAAGCTAAAATACAAAACCTGTTGAAGTTAAGAATTGTTTTATGTACAATAAATCAAAATAAACTTCAACGAAGTAAAGCTCGAACTTATAAATGCAGCTTGTTTTGTTTCAGTCGAAATTTGACAAGAAAAAGAAGCATTTTTTGTATTTTAGAATTTGTAATATCATATTTCAAAAGAATTTTTGTAATTTTGTATCAACATTTTGGCCACGACTAGTGCAATCTTACAAGTTATAAGATTGCACCATTGCCGTACCTGTATCGACTCGGTTAGTGGAGGAACCTGTTGGTGTATTCCTGCAAGCATGTTGTATTGTATTTGGAAACTGAAAATTTTTCTGTTTTCTATTAGAGAAATAGGCGTAAATTCAAACATTGCAAATTATGTGCTACGGTTTAAACTTAAAAATAACATTCTCATATTTAAATAAATTACCCTAAAAATAATTGTGCCTAATTACAATTGTATGCTGATGAAAAGATGAAATAAAACTCTATAATACGGCGGAAATTAAAATGCAAGGTGCGATTTAAAAAAATATTATTCACGTCATGGCTTTGCCGTTTTGTAGGATGAAACCGATTTATTTTCATAATGCGTGAGAACATTAAAATTAAAAAAACATTTTTTTGAAAATATTAATGCTTCCGCTTTTAGGCTGTGGAGTATACTAGGTGACTATGAAACTACGTATACCTTCAATGTTTTCAACAGTTTTTAATATGATGAAGGGAAATTTGGGGACGTTTAACCTATAGTTTCATTGTCAACTGACTCGCTCAGTATAACTGCTTTTTATCTGTATTAGCTTTATTAATCTTACTCAATTTTTAGATGTATCGCATAAAAGAACGCTTAAAAAACAATGGTTTTGAAGATGTGGAAGTTGGAACTACTGAAGTGTTTCAAGGTCGTGAAAAGCGCATTATTATTATTAGCACCGTTCGAGCTCAACATTCTTTACTTTTACATGATCGCAGATACAAGTTGGGATTTGTTAAAAATGAAAAGGTATGTTTAGTTGTGTCTAATAATGTGGCCAAAAATTTAAGATATTGTTTTACAGCGCTTCAATGTTGCTTTAACTCGAGCTATGAGCAAATTAATAATTATTGGCTGCCCGAATGTACTACGTTACGACACTAACTGGTTAGAGTACATAGAATTTTGTGAAAGACGCAATGCTTACTTTGGGGCTAAGTTTGATCGTCGTACTGATGCTGTAAAAACTGAAGTTATCCATCGAGTGGGCCATGTTTACGCCAGAGATTCACAGCACAAGTCATAAGTGGCAGCCAACAATGTCAAGTTAGCAAAATTTGTATGTTATAGGTGGAGCAATAAGATACTTCATCATTTTTTGTGTTGGCCAAATTTAATTCAAGTTTTTTTTAATATAAATTGCGTATATTGTTAGTTGATATTTTAATAATGGCGTTTGAACTACATTCTTTCAGATATTTCCATGAATTTTTACAAAAACCTAAAAATTTAGGTTTTGTAACGTGAAATACAATTCAAGGGCAACCACTGTAATCTTGTTTATTATTATAAGCAATAGAGAGTAGAGGTAAATTGTCAATTTTGGTAAATTGTGTTTCTAATAGCATGCTAGAAAGAAACTTCAGTTAACTGTTGTTCTTGCGAGTTATTCCCAAAATAATAAAACAATCGAATTTTGTTTTTTATTTGTAGCAATATAAAAAAAAGTATAAGCACATTTGTAGAACTATTTTTTATTCTCTTGTTTTGATCAATGCATAACAGAGAACCCTTTTTCTCAAATTATTTAAAGTTTGTTGAATCATCTATGTTTTGAAAAGTGTTGCTTAAAAGTAATACTTTTAATTGTTTCTGTAATAAAATAATATAATGGCTTAAATCTGGCGACCTGTCAGGTCATTCAACTACATTATCCGATGGCCTATGACCTTTTCATGTACTAGAAAAAAAGCTTTTCGAGATTTTTTCTCACTTTTATAACATCATGTGAAGGAGCCGATAATTTAGCAACTGTCTCTTAAAAACTGTAAATATCTTTTTGCATTCAGGTTTGCCTTGTCACCTGGAAGGGTGAAAAAATATCTTGACGAGCTTTTTCTTAATAAATCGGTTATTCAAGATACAGCACTAGTTTAGGAAAATTCCTTACATCGATGTTTTCTTTATATTTAGCGTTGAATACTTTGACCATAGCATTTAAGCTTTTTATCTTTTAAAATTTTTCCTCAAAATATGTCACTGGAACATGTTCGGAATCATTCCCTGCTTCTTTCTTCAGGCGCCATTCACTAATCCGCTTATATGCAGTTTTGATCTGGCAGAATTGTTAAATGCATTGCAAAATGTTGACTTGTGGCAGTTTTATTTGTATTGACCAGCCCAAACTAAAGTGAAATATGCTCAATTAGTAAAGTTTCAAAACAAGGCATGTTAAGACTGAGTATGGTAATGATATATAATAAGATATGTTTGTATCAAATTAAGTGTTTATTTTTATATTTGTACAACTGTATTTTTTAATCCACATGTTAAATATGTGAGAGTAGGTTTAAGTTTCTGTTATGAAATTTGTCTATGTTATCAAATATTTTATACATAAAAGATGTGTTAATTATGTATTTTTATGAAGTTTATGTCAATGTACAACAGTCCTGGCAGGAGATTCAGGTTTTTATTCAAAGTTCTGGTTTGGAGTTTTATTATGAAAGACATTGGTTGATTAAATTAAATTTTTTAACTACATTGTTTTTTTCTTTGATTCTGAAATGTTTTTTTACCATTGCAAATTCAAAGTACTTTGTATTGTCAAAATTAATAAAAAATGTGTATGAAAGCACAGTGTTACTTTAATAAACAGTGATTTTTTGCTGTACTTGTAAGAACTATTTATGTGAATAGATACATTTTCTGCAAATTTAATCTTTAAGGGAAAAGTAACTAATAAAGGCATATGATAAATTCCACCAGGACTGTATTTAAAACTATGTTGTGTTTTCGTATGACATATACCAAGTTACCAATATGTAAAGTGTGATGTTCACAGTTTCATATAAAATTAAAATAAAGTTTTTTAAATGTTACTGTTTTATTTTATGGTTCAACAGTTTATATTTGCTGTATCTGTTTGACAAGATGTATTTGAATGTCTTTGGCCTGCACGACGTCCTCGCTCCGCGATACCTAAAAAATAATGAAAAAATCTTAACTCGCCATCTCACATTGCTAAGCATTGGTTGACGGCACTAGGCAACAAAATCGTATACCGAGTGTTCCAGCCCATACTCCCCAGCGTTAAAACTTCTTTATTTGAAGAGGTACGGTGTTAAAGATTATTACAAAATATTTTAAGCGTTCAATGCTTAATCCAAATTCACAAAATTTTAAAAATGTATTGCCATCTTTAAGTTATGCCAGTATGAAATTATTTTTTTTAATTTTTCGTTTTTTAGATATTTATACTTTTTTTCACAGAAATGCATGTTTTGGACATACCAGGAACCACAAAAATCGTTTTTTTTTGTAAATGTCTCTGTGGGTGGGTCAGCGGGTATGTGCGCTCCATAGCTCCCAAATGGATGGTACGATTTTGATGCATTTCAGAATGTGGGCGTGTATCAAAAATTCATCAGGAAAATAAGCTATTAAACGTAATCTGAAACTGCAAGCGGAGTATATACATGTTTTTTTGATAGCTTTTTTCCGAAAACTAATTTTCTAAATCTGAATCGGGAATCTCATAGAACACTTTAGGGCAAATCTAACGCTTTTTTTCCGAATTTTTTAGCTTCAAAATGGCGACCGCTACAATTTTTTGAAAATTTTGACTAGCGCTCCATTACTATTGACACGCAACCGATCTCGCCAGCCAGACTTGCATTTTAGTGAGTGAAACCAATTTTAGAATACAGAGAGATTTGAAATTTCCTTGATGAAATTCTATGGCGCGCCGTTTTACTTTTTAATATGCACAGTAAGTCGTGTAAATGCGATTGTATTCAAAATTAAAACGGCGTACGCCGAATTAGTTTTTAAGATACTTAGGTATCTGTGGAAATACAGTTCCTGGAAAATAGGTACGCTGAAAATTAATATTGAAAAGGTCACCGGTTGCCTACATTTAGGCGTTCCGCCACCTAACAATCAATTCTGGTTCCATGCGCTACTATAACAACACTTTTTATTAAATAGTTGTAAAAGTTATTGTTCTGATTTCAATAAGAACCATAGGTAAAAAATATACATGCGTTTAACGAAAACTGTGTTATTTTTGGATTTTTTTAATGTCGTACTAAATCTGTCTTATTCCAACTGCGATTTGGTGCACATTTTAAACTAATTCCAAATAATTATTGGAGCCCTACTGAAAATATATATAGAAACCTCATATAACCTTATAATGTTTCCATCAGGTTGTACGTGGTGTTATGCGGTTTTTGAAACAACCGGGTTCATTATGTATGTGGTTTTATGAGGCAACTGAGGTGACTTTCAGTAGGGAGGTTACTTACTTTACTATAGCTTACTACTAGCTTCCTTATTTTCTGATAAATTGAAGCTTGAGTTTGTCGAAGTTCATACTAATATGTTATAAATAACATGATTGATAAACAGTAACAAATTAATAACAAGTACCCGTTGAAATTAGTTTATAATTTTTTATTTATAATAATTATATTAGCACACTCTCTTACTCACTGCAAATTTAAATACACTGTTTTAATTTAATTTCGTGTTCTAAGGACTATTGGCTCATAAGGATTTTTTGAGAATTTAAAAATGGGTTTTTAATTTTTCCAGATTTTAATTTTAAAAAGTCTTGTTATACTTTGTAAAAGGGTTTGGTTGCACTTGCCTCATGGCTGTAACGAAGTTTTGGAATCCAATCTCTTTGTAATAAATTATAAAATATTTCTGTTATAGATAAAGATGGCACTTTAAGCTGCATGGTACCTACTGTTGACTACACAAAAGATTTTGGCTGTAAATAGAATTTCAAATACTTCTTGTTATAAATATATCCAAAAATATACCTACTAAGACAAGTGCAGCTACGATATGCCATGAGAAAAAATAAGATTTTTTTTCAAAATCTCTGAAAATAAAAACTTTTTGTAATTTATCCAAAAATATACCTACTGCCCTAAGACAAGTGCAGCTAAGCTCTTTTATGTATAGAAATAATTTTTTTTTTCAAAATCTTAAAAAATAAAAACTTAATTTTTCCAAAAATATACCTATAGCCATAACGTAAGTGCAGCTAAGCTCTGTCATAAAAAGAAATAGAATTTTACTTCAAATTCTGTTAAAATAAAAATTCTATTTTCAAGTTTCCAAAAATATAGCTACAGCCATAAGACAAGTGCAGTTAAGCTATGTCATACAGACTGCATTTCGTTGATAACAAAATCTTATTTCTTTTAATGACAGAGCTTAGCTGCACTTGTCTTAGGGCAGTAGGTATATTTTTGGATAATATAAAAATGTAGGTATATTTTTGGATATATTAATAACAAGAAGTATTTGAAATTTTATTTACAGCCAAAATTTTGATATTAGGTATGAAGAACACGTACGTTGTTACAAATGCAAACACCCACATAAATCCAATTACGCTAAACACTTACTAAATTAAGTTAAATTAAATATACCAGAAGCTTTTGAAATTCACAAACATTTAAAAACTGTACCGTTATGTAATGAAAGAGCAAATTGATCTCTTAAATTCACCTCTATTGGACATTTTGGAATAAGAAACCAAGTCATCTGCAGACGATTGCCGAGATCAAGTCACCAAGTTCTATTCTTGCTATAACAACACTTAACTGTTTACTTTTTAGTACAACTTTTGATAATGACATGTAAGCATGTGAAAATACATATAAGGTTAAAATAAATAAATATTGTTGAAGTAATAAAGTATTTTATGTATACCCAATCTTTTATACATCCAACACATCCCCAGAATCCCTAAAAACATAATTTCATTACAGAGAAAACTGACGATATCTCGAAACACCATAGGGGGGGGGGGGCACATAGAAAGTTTTACGTATTAAGCCGTTGGAGGAATACTTGTTAGCACGAGAAGTGTCCGTGCACAATTTTTTCGGGTTAAGTTCTAGGAGTGGATATAATAAAGTACAGCTTGTGCCACCTAACCTTGCAAATTTTAGTGGGCTTTGATTCGGCTACTTACGCTTTGTTTCGTCGGTAGTCGTAACTTAAACTAGCTCTAATTGACTGTTGGACAGAGTGGTACACTCTACTAAAAAGTGAAAGTCAATTTATTTATGGTTTACGAAAAATTGTGGATTTTTGACAAATTAAAAGGCCGTGCGCCATAAGGTTAGAAACAGTTTGCTTTGAGGAGGGATTAACGATAATTTAGGTTACGTATAAAAAATACAGCAAAGAAACTAGAAATGTAATGAAAAACCTTGCTTTTGCTTGAGAGTGTAACGGCTTCTCTCCTTTTAAACTTATCGTCATTTTTTTTGCAAGGTTAAATGGCACTTGCTGTAGTATATTGCAAACAACTGGCGTGGTTACTTATCACGCACCGTAGACACGTCGCCAAATGCTTATTTTAACTAAAATTTTTGAGTGGATACATCTACAGCAAGTATATTTAATATATACAACAAAGTTAGCAGTGCGGGCACAACGACAGTGTTTATAAAAAATTTTATTTTCTTATACTTTACTGTTGTGGCTACCACGGCCGGTGGATTCTTCGCCAATTGCAAATGTATGCTAAAAGGCACATCAACAGCTTTATGTTAAAAATTTTATTTCATTATTTTACTGCCATGGCTAACACGACCGGTGCATACTTAATACCCCCTTAATGTAAAATAATAAGTTTTTATAACTAAAGAATATTTTATTTCACAATAAGCAAAATTTTTACAAACAGTAGTCATATATTTAACATTTACAAGATCACTTAACACCTAAAGTTCTTGTATGGCTCAGCTCTTTCTTTTCGGCGTCTTCGCAGTTTTCCCCCACCTCTAGTTCTCTCAGCTTGGTGTATAATCGCAAACGGTCTTGCTTCAGGAACCTTCGGTCCGGAACAAATGTGGACCTTGCTTGATTTCACCTTCTCTCTTACGACAGTTTTCTGCACATTAGGGTTAAAGATCTGCGGTGGATCATGGCGTAGTACAACGATCCCTCTTTTTGCATCCAGGATGGCCTGAAGCTGAAGCTCCTTCTTTATCTCAAGGCGAATCCTTTCCCTTAGTATGGGATCACCTCGGCATACCTTCATGAAATGCCTGTTGGCAAGGGCAGCGTTGAACAAAGATTCGGAACTTAAACACCTATAACAAGTAAATTTTATGTTAGAAACATGTAAAACATTAATGGTAAATACAGTCAACAATAAAACAGAATACAATAAACAATCCTTACCTCAAAATCATAGCGAGCATCTCCACAGGCAGCATAGACATCGCAGGAAGGGCAAACTCGAACAGCGAAAACATCTTGGTGGAGCGTAGAATAAAGAATGAGTATGGGGGTTAAAATTGGAAGTATTTATACCCCCGTTATTTATCATGGGTAACGGTTGCGGTTAGTTGAACCGTAAACCGTTGTGGTTGGTTACATATTTAGAGGGAAATGGTTGTTCGCACTTTTAAAGATGGCGATGGATTTGTCATAAACACCAACCAAAATGATAAGTATAAATATGTTTTTGGGCGATATGGGAGACCTGAGCGTCTACTGAGTAAATACACAATATACAATATACAATACTGCTAGATGAATTAAGAACATGTCTAACATCTCGACACAGCGTTTTTATTATTTTTAAAAAACTTTTGCAAAACGTAGCGTCGTAGTGCACGGGTTTTTCTGGTAATAATTGTAAGCTACTTTAGCTTTGATCTCATTTTGAGTTAGATGGAATTTACGAAAAATTTGTGGAGGTGTGGTTTAAAACTCGACATCAAAAGTCTGATTTTTATTAAACAAAAAATTACATAAAACACTGCTGGACTTTCCTATACTTTGAAAATTGTTGCTTTTCATACTTTTGAACGTATTTTCGTATCACCGTTTTACTCTCCTACTGCTGTATGGTAGCGTAAGGAATAAAGCTGTAGGCACCTACTGTAGTTAGAAACCGAAACGATCCAATCATAATAACACTCGTGAATTGGGAAACAATCGGGGTAAATTACTCAAACTTTCTGCGTAGCAAATAATGTTTGTAATACTTAAGAAACTTTGCTATACAACAAGTTTTCGTAATTTATCACCCGATTACTTTTCTATTCACTTGTGCTATAACTGTTGACCATTTCACTCATAACATATCGATTAATTACTGCGTTGCATTTACCGCTAGAAAAACTTATTTCGGATATTTTTGACGTACAACATTTTATCGCAGATAAATTTATGCAACTAAGTATACTCACTAATTTTAAAAATACAAATTATTTGAAGATTTGACATATACTAGAAATAACTTACTCATATACAACTCAAGCAGCCGTGGGGTTTTAATGCCTGAAACCTTCTCAGGTATTTAGTCGTTCGGATTCGACGTTAAACTGTAGGTCCCCCGTAGTCCACCTCAGCGCTAAGGAGAGTACATGGCAGAGAAGAGTGCCGGTGCCCAGCAGTGGGACGTAAAGGCTCATTGTAATTGCGATACAACTCATGAATCTGAAAAACCCGTCACACCCGATCGTGTTCGATTTGCTTTAAACAAAATTTTCGCGAATAAATTTAAGCAAACTACTCATTTGTTTTATTTGTTAGTTTTATAAATAGAATTTTTCTATTTTGCGTCTTTAAGAAAGCTATTAAAGCACGCAAACGCGTGCGTTTATAGCTACCGCAAAATCCCCATTTTGGAACTGGAAGTTTTTATTTAAAAAGGCATAAAAAGCGCAAAATAGAAAAAATAGTATAAAATACACGTTTTATAAGACATTTTAGCGCACTTGTCCTTTAGAAAACTCGGCGCAAGCGGCTCGTTTTCTAAACTTGGACGCGTGCTCCAAAATCAGTCTTATAAAACTTGTGTTTTAATGTACTATTATTTGACAGTTTGATATATTATTCGTAAAATAATCTAATTATATACCATTCATGAACTGAGAACTAACCGCGCAAGAAATTACGAAAACTTGCTGCACGAAGGATTAGTTTTGTCGGAAAATTCTTTTCGGTACTATAGCGCTAACTACATAATTGTTTTATTTCGTAGTTTTACACATAACATAAACTTAATTTGACAGTTTAAAAATATTACGTATGGAATAATTTAATTATACGAAGATACATAATAAAATTTTACTGTGTATCCTACATTTGACCATAAAACAACAAACCTGATAGAAGCCACGCCACGTAACTCCATTCGGTCGCTCACGCTTCATGTCGGTTCTTAAATCATCTATAATTCGTAGTTTTGCAATCATGTACATTCTAGTTAAAAATGTTCAACTTTCGGAGTGTACCGTTTGGTACATCCCTTCCTAAAGTACTGCGCGAGGTTCGACTTTTTCTCAGGTTTAACAAAGCGTACTGTATAATTTTTTAAACTGTTTTTAATATTGCTACTTATATAAACTCTAAATACCTCCTCATTGGAGTGTAGTGCCACCGACTTTACTTTACTTTAACTTGCTCATGAGTGATAGTAGAATAAGGTTCACGATATTTAGAGAGGGCAGCTTAATTGTACATTTTGTTAAGTTTAATAATGTCTATTTTACTCAAACCATTGTTCTGACCAATGTTAGCATTTTGATCCTGAAACGTAAAGAAAATTATAGACACTGAAATTATTCTTAATAACAAGGAAAGTAGAGCAAAAATAATTTTCTTGTTATTAACGCTTTTTCTAATAACTAGTTTTCTAAATTATTTCCGACAAATGTTTTAGAAGATGCTTTTACATCTATTTTAATTGAGTACTTACCTTAGGTATGATAGTAGGTTTATCATTAGATGAGAATGCATATTTTCCATAGTGCATTACACTATCATAAACCAAAGCGAGAACCACTGGACACTCTAGGTCTCATGCCGATTTGTATGATACCGCAGAAATGCTTAATATTGTTGTATAAGAGATTGCAAAACAAAAAAAAAGTATTTCAGCTGAGGAAATAATTTTGTCATTGGAACGCCCGGATTTTTCACAAAAATAAGACGTAGTGTGTAATAGAAAAATAAAAGAACATTATGCAATACACATGTTGATTAATCTACAATTTGCAATTATACAAGTGTATTAAAATTAAAGAAATATTTATAATAATATATTAATATTAAGCGCAATTATACATTTTGTTTAGTTTAATAATATCCGTTGTACTCAAGCCGATGCTTTGACCGTCGAGATTCGCATTCGGGTCCTGAAAATTATCGGTGAATGATATACAAACAATATTAATTTTAAGGTTAGTAGATACATACCTTGGGTATTATAGTAGGTTGACCATTGAATGAAAATGCATATTTACTATAGTGCATTACACTGTCATAATCATATTTTTGACCAAAACTGGTAATCATATCAGGTCCGTATTTTTCAAACGCGTATGCGTAGCCTACATACACATAGAACATAAATAATAGAAGATATCACACTGAGCTTCGATATTTACATTAAATTAAGAAAATAATGCCAAAAATGTTTGCAACTATGCCTAAAGTTAAAAAATAGGCAAAATATTTCACTTCACTTCACATTTTCCATACTTCATACATAGTTATTGTCTGTGGCTACAAAAGTATTTTGTACTAATATTACCGTCTCAATGTTTACTATTAGATCTAAATTGGAATCTTTTTGCCGCTCGCAGAGCTATGGCAAATAGTAAATTATCAACGATAAAACTCAGAACGTCTATTAGAAGGTCAAAGTAGCTAGAAGCTAAAAATTAAAGATTTGCCTCTTTTTAATGAAATAAACACAAATTTATATTTGTAAAATTCTATGTTTAAAAGAATGATACGAGAAACTATGTGTAACCGATTTCAAATTTCATCAAAATCGAACAACCCGTTCGGGAGATATGAGTGACCGAATAAATATCAACATGGCAACAAAGAGATATTTTTCTTTAGGTTTCTTGAACCCCAAAATACGTTTGCGGTAGAATCTTGAGATCATACATTTTCAGTAAATCAATACTTTGCCCTACTAGAAGTATGGAAAATTAAAACATGTGTTCTATTGATTGAAAATATAAAAGCTTTTTATTACAAATACCTCGTAACATCCTAAAGGCTTTTATATTTTTGTAAAAAATTTACCATTTCATTTTAGATATAATTTTATTACAATGTCTATGCAAATTTTAATAAACCCATTAATAATTTCTTTACCTTCTTGTATGTTTTGCCATAAAATGTCAATATAATCATCTCTTTCGGTAGCACCCTGTTGATGATAAAAACCAAGAGCATGCATAAATTCATGAGCTATTGTACCGCGATAGACACAGCCATTTCTTTGTAAGTTAAGATCTTGTGCACCACCTAAGCGACCAACATATGACCAACAACCTGTATCTTTTCCCTGTACAAAATAATGTAAAATAGTGATTAACGATTGTAATCCTAACTTTTGGACTTTGCATATATTTAGTTCACTGCACACATTTTCAGGACCAGTATTGTTGCGGTATTAACAGCGCCTTATTAGACATGGTCATATGGGCGCTCGACCATGCAAAACCTTTCGGATGCAGTTTCTGTTCGAAATCGTGCTTAGGGTTATACTCACAGTTAATACAAGCATGGTGTCATCACCACCTCTGGTCGAAGCTCCCCCGCCGCACACCCTCTGCTGCTTATCGGATATTAAAGTAGAATACTGCATTTTAGTGATTTGGACAGTGAAATTAGTATAACAATTTAAAAAATTTCTATCAGAGTCAAGGTAGGGTGTATCTTTGTATTTGAAACCAGAAAAGTGTTAAAAATGATATTGAAAACAGTATCAATTAATTGTTTCAGATCAAAATGTCTGTAAAAGTTGTCCACATTGGTGGAAGGTCAAATTATCAACAATGACTTTGTCGCAGATATACCCCTCCATTTTAAAATCTTCTGAAAAATTTCTTTTCTTAGTTTTTTAATTCATTTAGGCGGTGTAGTTGGAACAAACTTGAAATAACCAAAATATTTCATGTAACGTGGAAATAACGCCAAAATTTGCATTCATAACTGTATTGTAGTACAAACGCTAACGTTTACAATTAAAATTTGTTTGTTTTTGTGTTTTCGTAACAAAATCATTTAAATAGACAAAAGTATGCAAACAGCATGATATTGGAGTAAATATTAAATCTATGTGTTTTGTAGTAATTCCATATTTTCTAAATCTTGCAAAATTTTGAGGTATATCTTGATACACTTTGGATGTTATACGACATCACAGCAAAAGCAAAAAAATAATGTAAAGATCTTAGGTCTGGAGAACAAGATGGCCAATCCAACGGCGTGGAAATACCTACTCCAAGTAATTTCGAACGTTTAATCCATAATGTGAATCCAGACTCGTTAGTGCTTGCTAAATGGTTTTGGTTAGGAAATAATGCTGTAGGTTCTTGAATGATGCTGTTTCGCAAAATAATATACCGATTTATTGTTCAGGTGTTACTGAGATAAGTAAGGACCAATTGCATACCAATGTTGAAAGTATATTGCTATATAGAGGAGAAATGTGGCCAGTAGAAAATAGAATAAGAGATAAACCCATAAATGGAAAGAGTCGAAGAAGGAGAAGAAGAAGCTTCGTCGGCCAGAGGTGGGAGTAACACCCTGCATTTTTTGATTGTGAGTATAACCCTAAACACGTTTCGAAGAGAAGCTGCGTCCAAAAGGTTTTGCATGGCCAAGCTCCCATATGACCTGCTCTATATAATAATAGACAAAACATCGACAAGCTATTGTTCTATGATTATTTAACGTTTTTTTTTTAATAATTACTGCTAATAAAGAACTTACAGTAACATATACATAATCTTTATCGTCGGCTGTTCTTGGGCGTACTTTGATACACGTTTTAGCGTATTCACCTGCCAAGGAAGCGGTAATAAATTGCTTTTCTTGCTCGGCTGAAACATTACAATGTTATCAAGATCTATATTATCTTCTTTTAATGCCATTGTAGTGCAGCCAGCATGTACATAGATGTGGAAATAACACAGAAATAATTTGTTTTGCATAAACCCTTATTATGGCAACAAAATAAGTTTTCGACTTCGGCTGAGCCCTGTAACCTTTTTAGACTTAAGGAAATAAGTGCGAAACATCAGTTTTTCAAAAGAGTCGTTTCCGATGCACCAAATCTCAGCCTTTCGAAAGTGCGATTTTGCGATTTTTGGCAAAAAAAACGAACTTTTCAGATTTTATGAAATTGGTCATTTCCTGATTATTTTACGAAAAAGTACGATAAGTAAAAGTAGACTCAATTCTCTGTAATTCTAAAAAAACATTGTTCTAGCCGTAATAGGTCTGAAGTTATGATCTCCCGAAGTTGAAAATTTTGATACTATTTTGTCATACATGAAGCTTTTTCGAAATAGCTCGTTTCCAGGATCTTATCTAAAAATTTATTATTGCCACTAAAAATAAAGTACAGGCTGTTTCAAATTCGAGCTCCACCATGGGGATCTGCTTATTTGAAGAGATAGAGAGTTGGTTAAATTGAGGCAAAGTTGCCAAATTTTATGCCTAACAATAATCTGTAAAGAAATTTAAAGTAGCCACTCTGGTTTTTCAGATATCTGAAAAAAACTGAAATTTTTGATTTTTTATTTTTGACTATAACGCATTTATCATTTATGCTACATATTTCTAGTTAACGCATTATTAGAAAACTTTTTTATGCTGAATTTAAATTGTTTATCAGATTTGGTGTAACTGTTACCATTGTTCATTTTCGACTGTCAACTTTTTTTTTTCTTATAGTTGGTATTTAAAATTTTTTCATATTTGGATAGAGTTTTCAATTCTGATTTCAACGATGTGTCACACTTTGCATTTTGTTTAAGTTTTGAGCATTTTATTACAAAAAATAAAAATTTCATAAGAGTGCCATGGAAAGACCACGTCATTTAATTTATTTTGAGAAAATTCTAGTAGGCTATGAACTGATGGAAGTAAAACAAAACACTTCTCTTATTTACTTTTACTTTTAGATACATTAAGTATGCGAAAATTTCAGGAAACTTTGTTTTGAGCGTAGGCAGCAGGTTAGGTTATTTTTTACAAAAACAAATGTTTTTAAATTCTACTCAGAATTGACTCTACTGTAACTTTTCCTCTTGGCACTTTTACCTATCATGCTCAGATAAAAAAATATTTCACAAAAACTAATGATAAGTACGTTTTCTTTGGAAAAAACAGGATAAATTTCGAGAAGCTATATCTCGAAAACTATTTAAGTTACAACATTATTTATTTCTATTTTCTAATTATTTATTTTAGTTCTGTAGGAAATTTTATATACTTGTATTCGTCTTAGAACGACTTTTGACATTGAGTTCACTGTAAGCGAAATTTTTCCAAAAAAAATTTATCAATTAAAAATTGCACCGAAAAAGGTTCAAAAGTGGTTCATTTCGGGATGTTATAACTTCGAACCTGTTAAGCTTAGAGAAATGTTCTTTTTTTTAATTTACAGAGAATTAGGTCTACTTTAACTCATTTGTGGACCACTTTTTCGTAGGATGCATTTCGTCAAATCTGGAAAGTAGGTTTCTTTGCCAAAAATCTCGAAAAATGGGTCACCTTTGAGAAGCCATATCTCGGAAACTGTTTAAGCTATGACATTATTCTTTTAGCTGTATAGGAAATTTTACATGTAAAAATTTGTCTAATAACTACTATTGAGATTGGGTGCATCCAAAACGAGCTATTTTGAAAAAAGAAATTATTTGCACATATTTCCTAAAATTTCAAATGGTTACAGGGTTCAGCCAAAGTCGAAAAATTAGAGCCTTTATTTTTACGCCATAATAAAGAGTTTAGTCAAAAAATCCATTTCTGAGTTATTTCCACATCTAATGGTTCGACGTAATGACTGGGCTATTGTGACAATAGTTTATTCGTTTAACACATGTTTAAGCAATTATGAATACTTACTAAAGTCAGAAGACAGTTCGTAAGGTATTTCTCTGTTATTCCAACGGTAACGGGTATCTACAACTCCATTTCGTTGACCTGGAATAAGCACCATGTCTCCTTGATACTGTCGACTAAATTCCCACATTTGTTGTTTTCCATCTGGTTTCCATGAGGCAAGACGTTCGGCTAAAAATTCAAAATTAACACAGTTTATCAATATTGTATGTCTACCATAATTATGCAATGTTAAAAACGATTCTCAAAAGTTACAATAACAATTTTTATAAATAACATACCTTCTTCAGGAGACGGTTTCTGGTAAAAAGGTGTTGGATTAGATACTGCCAGTTGCAGGATTGCAGCTGCTAAAACATTAAAATGTATTGTACAGGGTTGAGCAAAAGTAAGGAGCAATGCAAATATCTTTAATACGGCAACCGCGATTTTGACAAAATTTTCTACACGAAGGTTCCGATATACGGCGGATATAATGAAAGTATCGGCGGTTTAAAAGGACTTCCGTTTTATCCGAAAATGATGTCAACTTTTTTACTTTAAATGGAATACCCTGTATATTTTTGATATACCGATAGAACTCTTTTTGCGAGGTCAGTGATGTAAAATTTCATACCTTTATTTTCAATAATTCTAGAGATATTGAACAATAATGTTTCGTAATTGTTATCTAGCAGCTCACGAAAACAAAAGAATGTGAGAAGCTTAAACAGTTTTGTAAAGTTCTCAAATATGCTTGGTTTGTGTTGTGTTGTTTTGATGTTCGCTGGACTGAGCAGTGTAGTTGCAGTAATTAATTAACCAAATTAACTAAAACTGCCGAATTTAATATCAGAAATGGTTCAATTAACACAAAGATTGTTAATTGTGTAATAAAGTACAAACTTCTTGCTGAGTTCTACGACGCTCACCAAAACCAACTATAATTAAAATTTGAATTCGTTCTCTTTCTGTCAATTGAACCATTTCTGATGTTAAATGCAGCAGTTTCAATTAATTTTGGTTAATTAATTGATTACTGCAACCACACTGCTCAATTTATCGAACATCAAAACAACACAACACGAACCAAGAATATTTGAGAACTTTACAGAACTGTTTAGGCTTCTCACATTTTTTGTTTTCATGAGCTGCTAGATAACAATTACGAAACATTATTGTTCAATATCTCTAGAAATATTGAAAATAAAAGCATGAAATTTTATATCACTGAACTCGCAAAATAGAGTTCTATCGATATATCAAAAAATATACAGAGCGTTCCATTTAAATTAAAAAAGTTGATATCATTTCCGGCTAAACCGGAAGTCTTTTTAAACCACCGATACTTTCATTGTATTCGCCGTATATCGGAACATTCATGTAGACAATTTTGTCAAAATCGCGGTTGCCGTATTAAAGATATTTTGCATTGTTCCGTACTTTTGCCCAACCCTGTATATAGCAAGAAAATACTCTATTGTTTGACAATTATTATCTACTTTATAAACACTTACTGAAGTTAGAAGACAACTCGTAAGGTATTACTCCGTTATTCCAACGCAAACGAGCATCTACAAGTCCGTTTCGTTGATGTGGGCTAAGTACCATGTCTCCTTCAAACTGTCCACTAAGTTCCCACATTGGTTGCTTATCATCTGGTTTCCATGAAGCAAGACGTTCAGCTAAAAGTATGAATAAATTATATCATGATTTTCTGTCTAGTGCGTACGTAATGTTAATATTTACATAAATAATTTTCCAAAGTTATAATCAACCATGTTT